>CP075868.1:3140000-4639282 GCA_019565615.1 Trichoderma simmonsii | reverse complement strand
CCTAACCTAACCCTAACCCTAACCCTAACCCTAACCCTAACCCTAACCCTAACCCTAACCCTAACCCTAAGAACGTCTACGATGTGTGCACTCCTTGCACCGATTATACCCCTTTGCCATTTTGCAAGGCAAACCTTTTGCTTTATAATAAGAATAAGGTATGACGATGATACTAATAGTTTTGATTACTAGCACTGCTGCTTTCCGATTCCTTGTCGACTTTTTCTTAATTGATGGATGCTGCTTAATAATACTACGAGGCATTTTGTGAATAAAAGAGGGAACTATGACTACGAAAAGAAGGGGATAACCTGACTTATATATATGGCCTTGAGGATAAGACCAATGGGAAGGAGGCATCGTATTACGACCTGACCCGAGGTACGTACCTCTTGGGCAAACCACGGAAAGAACAGCTAATTAAGAGGAAGCCTTACGGACTTACTTAGATACGTATACTATAGTGTGTAAGCCTTAATACTAAGGTCGCAGGCTCACCAGGTATAAAGGAACTTTAGCGAGTGAGCCACTAGGAACGACTAGATATATAAGATTTGATTCTCTATGCTCTTTAGATAATTTAGATAGACAGTCGTTAATAAAGCATTAAGATTAAATACAGACTGAATCTTTATTACATTTTACTTACTTCGTGATTATATCTGCTTAAAGCTACTTCCTGTCCTCTCTGCTAATATAAACTAATTGACCTTGGCTTATTACCTTGGGAACTTACCTTATACTATTTACGTATTGGGTTGGGACGTTATAGGTAATCTTTATAAAAGAACTTTTATATAAAAATAAGAAAATCTAAGTATTAGAACTATTATAGTAAAAAGTAATTAAGATAGTTTATAAGTACCTACTATATAAATATAAAGTTACTAAAAATACTATAATAAGTTTAGTAATATTATACCTTTATAAGTATAAAGAAAAAACTATTAAGTAAATTATTAAATTATATATATTATATATAAAAATAAAATCTAATTAATAAAAACCTTATAGTAAACTATAACTATTACTAGTCCTAAAGTACCCTTAAAGCTTTATTTTATTTAACTTATATTATTAAACTACTACTATTAAAAAAGCCTATAATAAATATAATATATAATAGTATTTTTATTATTATTAATAAATTAATAAAATAAGGTATTTTTATTTTATATAAAGAAAATAATATTATAAAGAACTAAGGCTATATAATATAAAAATATATAACCTTTAAAATATAAATTACCTATAGATATTATTTTTAATAAAAGGATTAATATTTATATTTAAATATTAGTAAAGTACTATAGTAAAAATAAAAATAAATATAAAGTAATACTACTTATTATTTATAAATAAATAAATAAATAAAATATATTAATTAAATTATTAAAGTATATTTATAAAGTTATATTAACTTTAACTTATAACTAAGTTAAGTACTTACTTAATATAAAATTCTTTTATAATAATTTAGTTTTAAAATTAATAAAACTTTTACTATTTTACATTAATAAAAGGTATTACTCTTAAGTATATAAAATACTATAAAAAAAGGAAAATATATAAAGCTATATTTAAAGTAAATAAGCTTAAGGAACTATATTAAAAACTATATATATAACTTAAACTTATATAAAAATATATAAAAAAGTATATAAATAAAAAAAGGCTTAAAGGACTAACCCTTTAGGAAGAAAATATAATTTACTTACTTTAATATACTTAAGGAGAAAAATAAGCTAATATTAAAACTAATAAGCTAAGTAATAAGCTAAATTATAAAAAAGTTAGGCTTTATAAAATTTTAAAGAAAATTAATAAAGTTAATTATAAATTAAACCTTTTAAGAATAACTAAATAAATAAGAAAACTAATATACTTAATTTTTTATATTTTACTATTAGAAAAAAAGTATAATAAATAAAAAAATAAAAGAACTTATTAAAATAAAATTATTATTAAAGTAAAAAACTTAAATATAAAATTAATAAAATAATATTATTAAAAATAAATAAAATAATTAATAAACTTTACTACTTAGTAAAATAAAAAAGATATAATAAAAGCGTAAATAGCTAATTAAAAAGTAATTTTAAATATACTAATATTACCTTAAAGGTTTTTTAAAATAAACTTTATAAATATTTATAAATATAATAAAAATAATAATAACTATATTCCCCTAAAACTAATAATATATAATTAAAGTGATTTAAATTTAAGGACCTTAAATTATTAATAAAAAAAAACTAATTAATAATAACCTCTTATAAACTAAAGGTTATAGAACTATTTAAATTAAGTAATAATATTTTAGCTTAATAAAAGGCCTCTGCTTTTTACTTTTACTTTTTATACTTTGCCTTTTTAACCTACTTTAGTTTCTTTAGATTTTTAATATTATAAATAATAGCTTATTATATTTTCTTAAACTATTTTTTTTTAAAATAAAAATATTTAACTTATATAATAACTTTAAGCTACTTTTTTAAATTAAAATTAAACTTAATACTTATAAATAACTATTTAATAAAGTTAAAATACTAATAAACTAAAAGCCTTATAATTAAATTATTAATAATAAATATATTAAAAATAATAAAAAAAAATTTTTTTAAAAATAATATATTAATAACTTTACTTTTTATAATAAAAGTATAACTTTTATTATTAATAAATTTAGTAAAATAAAATATTTAAAAGTTATACTATAATACCTAAGAAAACTTAAAATATTTATATTTACTATTAGCTATAATTAATATAAATATAAAAAAAATAAAAGGAATAATATTACTAAAATATATAAGGGATTCCTTAAGTATAATATATAATAGGTTTTAAGGATAAAACTAATAGGAGGGGGATATTATATTATAAATTAACTTTTATAGCTATAACTATAGGCTACCTTAAATAAAAAGCTTATAAATAAACAATAAACTAATTAATTAATAAAAAATAACTTAATAAAATTAATTATTGTTAGTTAAATATAACTTAATGACTATTATTAAGATATTAAAGATGCCTAGATTAATTAAATATATAACTTCTACTTTACGCTTATTTAAAATAGTTAAATAATTAATTATAAATATAAAATAATACTTAATTATATTTATAAAATATTTTTTATAGTTATATAAATACCCCTTATTTATTTTTTTATTAATTACCTGCTAATCCAGCCTAGCCTTATTTACTAACATAAACCTAATATAAGGTTTATCCTTTAGGAATTCCTCTTATACTAACCCTATAGGAGCTTAGCTTATTATATATATTTAATTTTAATGCTTTATTAACGACTATTTATTTAAGTTATTTAAAGAGCGTAGAGAATTGAATTTTATATATTTAGTTGTTTCTAGTAGCTTACTTTTAGGATCGTAAGCCTAAGCATAGGATTATTTTAATAAAGGTAATCCGTCTAAGGTAGCTTACGATCTGCTTATCGATCCTATAGTAATTAGTTACTCAGATCTAGTGTTTTTCCGAGGTATATTTATAATATACCTTTTTGATTCTAGGTCAGGCTGTAATATTACCTTTATGTTTTTAATACTAAAGTATTTTATATACAGAGTTATAACGTGAGCTTAAAGATTATGCATTTCCGCTGAGATAGGGGCTAAAGGGGTTTTTAATAAAGGTTAGCCTTTTGAAAAGTATTTAGTTTAGTAAGGGCTTTAGTATTAATTTATTTACTTTTGGAATAGTTTTCCTATACTAACTTTATTACTTATAATAATTATTAGCTTAAAAATAATTACTAAATTACTTACTAAAAAGCCACCCGCCTATTTACAATAATACATTGCTATACAAAGACAGTTACGTATTCTATAGTAACTTAGCAATAGTAAATACTAGCGAGTTTATAACAATGCTTTAACGCCTATAGTATTACAATAGTAATTATACAAAATTACTATTCAATACAACTCTAGTCGCCGTCATATACTGCAAAACATCTATATTCATTATCTTGGCGCAGTGGATAGTATGTCACTTGCTGATGTATTGCGGCTCTATAGTCGTACCTAGCTGCTGCGCACGAACCGCTTTGCGTTAGTAAAACTAGTGTCTGCGAGCGCGCTTATTGCCTCCACCGATATCTCGGTTGTCTTCCTGCGGTCCAGCTAGTATTGCTACGTCTAGGTCCTATTTGCAAATAGAGCCTTCAACTCTGGGTCTCGGCAGCGCGGCGGCAGCCAAGCCGAGGCGAGAGTATCGTATTTGCAGCCCAGTTCCAAAGCTTGCCTAGTTGACGCCCCACCGTTGCATCCAGGAAGAGCATCTGTCGCTATTTAGGCTTGGGTCCAAGCTTGATAAGCACTCTGTGCCGCAGGCTTCAAACTGCAGGGTGTGGCTTATCAACTGCAAGGCCCCCAGCCGTAGGAACTTTTGCGACCCGCTTGGTGGTTGGAAGACCGCGTCGCTGTCAAATGAAAAACATACGGCAGATGAGCAACTACAGTACATTCCGTGAACAATGAATGATGGGAAGGCGTGAGCCAGCAGATTTTGAGGCCAGGGTGACATATTTTCTTCTCATAAATGCGGAGTTTTGGCGACAAGAGGCTTAGACCAAACTGCACCTAACAAATGCAAATGACAGACCAGAATCTTAATCACGCAATAGCAACTTCACGTGGAAACCGGATCATTCAAGATATTTCATGCAGTATGTATGCTATACAAATAAACTAGTTCATCAAAGTTGAGTTCATCACCACATTCACCTCTACAAGAAAAGTGGGATTTGGTTTTGGCTTCAAAGCCATGTGTTGACAGTGTCGGACATGAGCGATGTGGTCAAATCGCTGCTCCATGATGATACCAGTGTCTCTCATGCGTGTGTACTTCTGCCAGTAGAAGAGGCAGTGGGCAACATGCCAGTCTCGCAAGGCCCAAAAAGTACCGCCCGTTTCGCCCAGCTCCGCCACCTCAGATATTGTCATGGGAATAGTGCCTGCCTCGTCGGCGTAGTAGAGCCATTCGCCCTCTGGCCCAGGTCCGGATACTTCGAATTCTCTTGTGAGCTCAACGTCTCGACAGTAAGGCGGCAACCAGGCCGCAGCAAGGCTGTCATAGACACATTTTCTGGACAGAGCCTCCCGTATCGTTTTGCCGCAATCGCATGTGTTTAGACCCGGTTGCAGAGTTTCGGGATAGTAAGGGTTTGGTGACCTGGCTTGATGCAGAAAGGCCAAGCACGACTGTGTTCTGTCCGGCTGGAACACCTCGATGCACAGAGAGATAAATCCCCAGCATGCTAGAAGAACAACAATAACTTGGATCATGATCCAGAGTGACTTCCAAAGGTGGCTGTTTCGATTCCATCGTTTGTTTGTTGTGAGTTCGACATCGTTCAAGTCGATGCTGCTCTCTAATCTGTCTGATTCGGATAAAAATGGCGTACTGGGAATCGCCATAGTCGAGTCAGGATGACTGACGGAGTTATTCAAGAGAAGCGAGCCAAGGTAGGTTCAATGGAGTATAAAGACTTCAAACCCATGAAGCAGAAATATCCAGTCAATACCCGAACGCATTTTGAGAAGATGGAAGATGACTCTAGTTTGATGTGATGATAGAATACTATACATTCTGGCCCTCCACATGCGAGGTTCTCTTGCTTGTCTACATGGACCCCGCCTAATATCATGTCATCAACGCCCCACTCAGGAATGTTCTCCTGTACGCAAGGCCTCCAGCAGGTATGCCACACAGCAAGCAAGGCCCCCATAAGCAGGGCCCTCTCAGGTAAGGCCCTCACAGCATCATGACACTGTACAGACCAAGAGGCAACGTGGGTATTACGTTGTTTGGCTATGGATGCAACCAGAAATACCTCTAAACGGGGTTGAGAGTTTCTTGTCCAATTATCTGTCAGGTATGACACGGCTGAGATTGGGCAATGCGCGATTGTCCACTACGACGCCAATTTTGGGAACTTCTGCGGCTACCTTGGCCGAAAAGCTTCCAAGCGAGAAAGCTGGCCCTGACCTATGAGGATGTCTTCGTCATATACCAGAATGCGTTGAAACGGCTCTCTGCTGGTTTCCTGGATATACTGCCCAATTGCCTCTTCTAATCCCTCCAAACCGGAGTCTCTATTGGAGACGGTTTTGGTCTCAGGGTATTCTATGCCACCCGGCACGTCAGTCGCTCTACGTACATGCGATTCAATCGGATCGGCCTCCAACTTTACTTCATTACTTTTCCATCAAGATCTACAATATGGCTGAATATTCTAAAATCGAGCCCTTATCTCACAAATACAATGACCAGTCCTCTGAGCAAGACGATGCCGAGGATAGTTACCTTGGAGAAGTTCATTTTCGTCAACCCAGGATCTCAACTCTGCGTTGGCTGCGTCAAGAGGCCCGCACCATATTTCTTCACACCTTATTCCTTCTATCTAACGTTGCTGCACTAATGGCATATGCCTCTGGGTGGTTGACACTCAGAGATTTCCCAGACCCTCATGATAAAAGTAAAATTTTGGAGATAATGGCTTTCGAAGAGACAAATGTAACTGATCAAACGCATCACAGCACCCTTTCGGCATGTAATAGCGTACGAGGAGCGGCCTTTTGCACTCCAGTCGATATATTTGGAGAATCACACGGTGAACCCGGCCAAGGCTAATCAGTTCAATGGACCCCCGAGGCAAGATCTAGAGGATGCTTGGGATTCTCTCATGCAGCGTACGTCTCATTCGCATGTAAATCGTTGGCATTAAGTTGACATTAAACCTCTAGATCAAAATATTCGAGTTCATCAGGACGAGCTAGGAGACTTTGCAAATGATGACTCCGTTGTCCAACTTTCTGATGGCAGTGGTTACTATTACAGTACCGTTGCTGTATTCCATGGACTCCACTGCATACAGAGGCTTCACAACTCAATATACCCTGAGGTGTACTATCCCGGGCTTTCTGAGGAGGAAGCATTTACCTTGAGGCGGCATACGGGTAAGCCGTGACATCACATAAAAATCGCAAATAAGTCTAACGAAAGAGGCAGAACATTGCCTAGATTGGCTGAGAGAATACGTTCAATGCAATGCTGATACCTCTTTAATCCCAATACAGTGGTCTGCGGAGTAAGCTCTCCCCAATTCAAGTTCGAAAACTATGCTAATGCTTGACATTCAGTTCTCCAGGACCCATTGCTACGGATACTGGGAAACATCAATGCGTCGTTTGGGAGCCCATCTACGACTGGATGGCAAGCCGCGCATTCAATCCATCTCAGCCGGGTCTACTAGTTCACCCAATCTTTGGTAAGCTTGGCGACCGTTGATTTCATGTATCTGTACACCACAGAGAATTATTTTGACAATACGATGAATTAGGTGACCCATACAACCAATCTAGCGAGCAGCACCACGCACTGGGGATTACTCCATTAGGTCAAGGCGGTGTCTTACATGGAGATGGACATCATTAGATACAGGGCGAGATTCAGGTAATTTCAATACATGATACGTACATATCTAGCCTTATGGTAGAATCTCAAGTAAACACATACAAGTTTCCGGCGTATGGCACCCATAAAAGTAACCGCCTTGAGTAAACGTGCAAGCTTCTCTTAGCACGCGAAGACTTTTCAGTATACAATTCAGCACACAGAGTTTTTGCCATCCACAGTCCTCACCACGCGATGCCATTGTAGCACAGAGTGCTCAAAATAAACCTTCTTGGTATGGTTTAGCATGCAAGGCCCTCGATATGCAAGGCCCTCGACATGCAAGGCCCTCATCACATAATAAGACATGCAAGGTGACTGAGCGAGGCCCTCAACGTGAGAGGTTCTCGATATGCAAAGTCATCAGTATGCATAGCCCCCAATATGCAAGGCCCTCATCGTATAACAGACTCTCAAAACTCCCTTTATGCAAGGCCCTCGATACGCAAGGCCATCAGTATGCATGACCTCAATCACATGATGCTCTAGAGAGACGAGTGACTGAATAATGGTAATGATAGAGTAGTGAAGTTACGTTGCTTCGGCAAGCAGTGTGTCTGTTCATTATATGTGTGCAGCCCAAGGTCTATATAAGGTGAATGCTTTCTGTACTACCTCGATGATAATCATCATCAGCAAGACTCAGTATATCACAGTGCCCTTTGTATCTCACAAACTCAAACACACCAATCAAACTCAACCAGTCTCGCGACATCAAAGATGCATCCTCAAGCCATCATCTATCTCACCACCTTCTTGGCTCTCCAGGCCCAGGCTTTGCCTGCCATTGAAAAGCCCGTTGACGCTCGCGATGTGTTAAAGGAAGATTGGAGCTTTTCTACCAACAAGGCTCGCGATGCAACAAAGGAAGATTGGACCTTTTCCAGTAATAAAGCTCGCGATGCACCAAAGGAAGATTGGACCTTTAAATCCAACAAGGCTCGCGATGCGCCAAAGGAAGATTGGACCTTTTCCTCCTCCAACAAGGCTCGCGATGCACCAAAGGAAGATTGGACCTTTTCCTCCTCCAACAAGGCTCGCGATGCGCCAAAGGAAGATTGGACCTTCTCTAGCAACAAGGCTCGCGATGCACCAAAGGAAGATTGGACCTTTAAATCCAACAAGGCTCGCGATGCACCAAAGGAAGATTGGACCTTTTCCTCCTCCAACAAGGCTCGCGATGCACCAAAAGAGGACTGGAGCTTTTCTACCAACAAGGCTCGCGATGCGCCAAAGGAGGACTGGAGCTTTTCTACCAATAAGGCTCGCGATGCACCAAAGGAAGACTGGAGCTTCTCCACTGACTAAGGTCTGTGGTAATAGAGCTGATGATAATGTTGTGGTTTATTGAAGCTTATGAACCCTGAACTATCTAGATCTAGATAGTGTATGCTCAGTGATACTTGACAAATAGACCCCACACTCGTTAATATTTCTGCTAAACTGCCCTCTTTGTGATTTTAATATATCCTTGCTCTATTGCTCACCTAAACGCTATATGCTATTTCGCTTAGGCTAAAGTTTAATAAACTAATTGATACTAAGTAGCCTTCTCGTTACTGCATCTTACACACAGACACCATGCCCTTACATACTTGTTTATCTCTCTACTGATTGTATTAGCTCACCGGTCAGGCTAGCGCCCCACCAGACGATTCCCATGACAATATACTGTCAGTCGAGTTTGTCAATACCATGCCCCAACGATGTTGGGTGAATCTTTGAACGCAACCTGCAGTGGCAATAACGCAGCTTTCAAAGAATTCCAGGGAACCTCTGGAACGACGGAGCCAGGACTGGCTAACGACAGAGACAGCTATTAGTGTAATGGCGCAAGCGACATAGGCGTTGCCCATGATCAAGTGAGTAGTGAATTGTGAGAGATGCGCTCCTTAATAGATGCGCAAGGTGGTAATACCACTGAATACGAACTGTGTCCGAGAAAGCACGATCATGGCTTTACCATTGACAGAATGGATTGGTCGGATGATCCTTCTAATGCTCTTGTTGACACCTGTTTCCCAGTGACACTTCATATAGACTCCTAGAGTAACCTGAGTGAATAGTAGAGCCCCATTGAGGCTATTCTGAGGTGTATCTTCAGCATCGTGCGCGCAATTCACAAATTGAGATAAGAGTTAGAGCTCAATTCTTCAGAAAGATCATCATAGATGAATGATCGTGGCGCCTATTCAGGCTAAACTACCCAAGTAGGCAGGTATTAGAGTACCCCACTACAACTTCACACCCCCTTAAGGTCAACAGGTCTTACGAATTCTGAAGATAAACCTTGATATTATATTTATTTATGGAAAATTGTTCTATTGAAAGGATTAAAGCTAAAATTAATTTACTATTTTTTCTTTATTTATTTAAGCTATTTAAAGGCCTCTTCTTTCAAATAAGGGCTATGTTTTATGCGTTACCTTATACACTAAAAATTGGCTTCAAAATTATAATAAGAACTTTATAGTGTTGAAATTGTTATATTCTCCATGACGTGACGACCTTGGGGGGTTGGCGAAGTTGTGGTGGGGCACTCTAACTGCAAAGCTATGTTCTAGGCCCTACAGACACGAGCATAAGCAGATGCGACGTCCTTCGGATAGATGCAAGGCCACCCGAATTGTCAAAGAACCCCTGGCAATAAGGCTCGTAAATCGATGGCGAACTGCCAATTTCGGCCAGTAATCAAGTTTATGGGGCGCATTTGATCCTTGTCATTTGGGGTTTTCAGCTATCTTCCTGAACGACTGGTTGCCATAATCGACCACGCCTTGCTAGGCGGCAATTTATCTTGAGGTGATAGGCTGGAACTGTTGTCTTAGTTCATCCTATCAACAAGGATCGCGCCCAGAAGACGTGTGATTATCAGAGAGATCAATATTGCAACTGCATGCGGGGAATTGGATACTTGGACTAGGCGTCTTAAAGCAGAACGGCAGATGGTTGTATTAACTTTTGGGCTGCTCTAGTCGGGTTTTTTCATCACCCTTCTCTGCCGTTTACACGGCTGAGATACTACTCATTTGTAGGTGTGGTGAGCGGTAGTTTTGTCGTAGTAGTCCAACGTAGTAGACCCTTCACTTGGTATTCAATAAGAGTGTCAAGATTCATTCTGCAACATCTTGATTTCCAAGTTTGTCGTATGAAACACAATTATATCTAGGGAGTTCTCGTCATTGACAGCCCCTCACTAGAATTGTCACAATAATAATAGAACACTCACAAGTCTTCCTGTCACGCTCTCCTGATCCTCTCACGCTGAACATTTGTGCACTAATAGACTCGGTTTGAACTAGATAAACACTTCATATATATGTGACACTAGATAGCTAGTATACCGATCTATAAATTCTGATATACAGACGGATATCTCGGATAATTTGTTGCTTAGTTATGTAGTCATAATCATAATCCATCTTCCGTCAGAACAGATAGAGAAATTCATAGCCTCTTTCTATGTTTAAGATGGATCAACGAGTCTGCCGCAATCGATTGCGCCACAGTCCTTTGGGACCTTCTTCCAGTATAGAGACACAGACTACGTCATCTCAAACTGGATCTTTGTGGTGCGAACAACTTTCACGTGCCAATTGGCTTTCCAGATAGTGTGACAAGAGTTGAGCGCCATTCAGAATCATCGAGGCTCCACACCTCCATGCCACGGGGATGGCTTTCTACCCTCATGTCAGTTGGCGATTCGAGTCTTCCCAGGTCCATGGTTAGATATACCTCCTCTAAGATCTCATATCCGAATGTAGTCTTTGGCAATGGCTTTGGAAATTATCATTCCGACTGAATAAATTTCCACAGTAGGGGCACACTATCGACGGGTTATGGCCTTTTTCATGTCGGTCTCTATCCTTCATCGTAGAAAAGCCTATTTGAGACCTGGTACCCTTTAATTCATGCGACATGTGGCATCCATTGATTCTGCAGAAGAATTTTCGAAAATGAAGACGATAATGCTTGTCTCTATCGCACCGTCGGGTAAAGAGCAGCTTCGAAGAGCATGACGGGTGTGGACATCTCAGAGCAACTTCGAATCCAGACCCTTGATTATTATCTAATCGTACGGGAGGATCGGGGCCAAAATCCAAGCCTAAGAGGTCCTGCGCTTCAGAGTGATGCATATTGTCGTACGGTGGTAAGTATACTGCGTCGGAAGGTTGAAGCGCCATGTGATGCATGTCGTTCATCTTGCCAACTTGCTGACTTGTAAGAATTGATGGAGAGAGCGGCAACGATGAGTTTTGCGCTAGTAGCGATTGACGTGCATTTGTTGTGCCAAGATTTGTGTAGATCAGTCCCTGGGTCTGTAGGCTGAATGATGGAAATTTTGTGCTCTCAAATTTCGCTGGGCCAGAAAACCCATATTGATTCAATGACTCTGACTCTACATCATGTTGCGATGCCAGATGATCGAAAGCTCCAATCAATATGTCTCTGCTTTCAAGCTCGACACCGTTTGAGGGCGGTGCAGGCCGAACTCGAGTCTCCCAGCGCGTTCTGTCGGTCGCGTAATGCGCGTGTGGATTTGTCGAGTAGTCAGTGGGGGAAGAGAGATGATCACGATGCTCCGGAAAGCAATTTTCCAGCGACTGGTGCTTGTAATTTATTGTTGCCTCCATTTCTCTATTCAGATGTTCGAGGAACGGCCCAGTTAATGCTGGTGCAGTGTGACGTGGGTTGTGATGTTCCATTTTCGCATAAATTGTGGTGTACCAGGCTGGCGGAATGAAACTGAACAAGTCACACATAAAAAAAAACAATACGTTCTGAAAGTAACAAATGATTTCTTAATCAGATGGGGAGAATGCTACTCACGTCCCCTAAGCAGATATACAAATGCGAAGTGCGGCATGCAGTCCCCATCACACATGTGGCAGCGGGGCACCCATGTGCCTCTCGCACGCGGATTAGCTGCTCAATGTGATGATGACGTGATGTGCCGTGCTGTCCGTCTGCGTAAATGTACTACGGCCCAGGCCTGATTGCGCAAGGCTGCGACCGTATCTCGGGAACAGAGTGTTCGCAAGTAATCTCCAAAAGCGCTACGTTCGTGCTGCGTACTTTGGAGCTCAGATAGACCATTATAGCTCGCCGTCCAGCTTTTCATCCTCCCCTTCCTAGCATCGTGCACCACATAACTACTTCGTTTACTCACTTGTACCTCACGTGTCGACACCCTCTATTCAGGTGTTGGCGAGGCCGAGCTCAGGAGGCGTTGCCGTAGTAGTTCTCTTTGCTTCCGACAGGGGTGTCGCTGGGTACCGCGTCAACCATGTTGATCGCGTTGTCTGGGCCATCAATCGTGGGGTTCACGCGAAGGCAAAATATAAGACTCTCACGCTCTATGTGAGTTGTCCAAAGACAATCGGAAACGAAAATTTCACAAGCAGGATTCCACTTTGCAAAGCACCTTACGAGAGACGATCTGCTCTGCCGCTATGGATTCCATTCCTTGTCAGATGTCGTGTTAGTGACATATGGAGGTGAGAAGCCTCAACCATTGCGGCAGAGTTTTGCTGATACTCTCCAGTTACACGGATATTTGCTTCGCACTGGAAGTTGATCTCCTTGCTGAGGAATCAGACTTCCAGGGTTTCCATCAGATACTCCTATCGGGGAACTTTCCCGAACCAGAAGACCCCCACCTGTCGGATGAATCAGCATCGTCATGTACACCAGAACCGGACTCAACTACATCGGAATCAGAATCAGTTATATGAGTATCGGACGCATAGGAAGAAGTTGCTGACGGTTTGACAGTTCAGAGGTATATTATTAAAAAAGACAAATACTGGCGTTATTCTCTTTTTCTTTTCTCGCTATTTGCACATTATAAGTAAAAGTCGTCAAGTGTAAGCAGGACTATTTATCAAACATTCACTACATGGGAAAGTTGATTAGTAGAGATTTCAATGGGAAAAGGGGCTACTTTATCTTTAACGCCAGTAGCAGTTATAAATTAATTTATTGACACTATTTGACTATTTGCAGTATAATTTGAGAAGAAAGGAATAATATTAGCCTAGGTATTTTGGTTTTAAATCTTATTGATAATAGGTATACTGTTATATTAAAATAGTATAGATGGAAATATAATTATTTAGGTAATAAGATTGGAAATATATTAAATAATGAGCTTTGAAAAGCATTGGACATAATATGCAATAGTAGATTTTAGTTGTACTATGGTAATTAATAGCTGTGTGATTATAGGAGAAAAATTATAGCAATGTCTATGACCTTACCTAGCCCTATAACGGTAACTTTATTACTCGCAGTCTGAGTATCCAAATGTTTCTCAACTGCGCTGCGGCCGAACCAGCAAAGAAGATGCCATGAAAGGCCAAGGAATTCCTTGCGTCTCTTGCAAGACTTGAGAATTGAGCTATGGAGAAACAGAGTCAAAATAATGCTACTAGAACCAGAATAAAAACTCAGGAACTTGTACTCATATACCAAAAGGTCTCAATTTCTGGCAGTATCATCTGGCCCTCCTTGCTCAGTATTGCTTCAAGGCTTTCCTTGAGCTTTGATAACTGCTCCCTCTGCTTCTCGTAGAAGTCATAGTTCAGCTCGGCCTTTGCGACCCATGACGTAGCTCGGACATGGAAAGTCTGCTCGTGTTTGTCAGAGTGTGCTGACAGATGTGAGATTTCCACCTTGACAAACACAGCGTATGTGATCGGCCGGTGCACATAGACCGGGTTGTCGGAGCCGCCAGCAACGTTGCTCGTGAGCACGGCGTTAACGAGGAACGTGTAGGACAGCACCGTGTCTGTCCACGACCCGTTGCAATCGCAAACTCCATTTTCTATGACCTCACGACACCTCTCTGTGAACTTTTGTAGTGGGCATAGTTTCGAATCGGGCAATGCATTGAGCACGCCGGAAAAAAAGAACTTGTCGTCCACAGCCTTGAGTTGACGGTACCCAATGTTGTATTCCTTGTTTTCTTGCCAGGGGAAGGACAGTAGATAGAAAGTCGCGAAGGGCCCTCGCAGAGTCGCTGTGATCTCATCAGCCAAGATCTCGTAAGCATCTGATGTCAGATACTCCCCAACGTCGGTCTGAGGTGTCTGGTGGGAAGGGTTGAGGATGGCGGCGCATTTGGCGGCAAACGCCAGCATTTCAGAGATGTCTGTGAGCGCTTCGCAACGCGATTCGTATTGCTTGCCGTGGCTTGGCTTCCCGAAGTACCCCTGGAGATCCCAGGCTTGGCTCTCTGCCATCTTGGTATTCTTGACTAGACAACAGGCGAGTTGTGGTACTGAACAATCGTTACAGGAACGGTGATGCCCAGGACGGAGCAACGAAAGCAGGAGAGCCGGGGCGACAGTCTGTCTCGTATGGTTTCGTGTCACCTTTACAACTCTTGGGTCCAATATGAAATGTACAGCAGCATCTACTTGAGGAGGCCGAAAGAGCAGTTTGTTAGTGATAATCGAAGGACTAGTGTTTGGATATTTCAGAACGGTCGAAACTCGCTCGATCGAAACATGATATAAGGTGTACGCATGTTTCGCCTCCACACCCGCTGCCGGTCCCCCAGTTGAGGTGCTGCATCCCGTACCCCATGGAAATGGGTCCAGGGGCCCTGCGGTGGCTGTGTAGTCTAGACAGGTCGATATGAGTTCGAAGGAGGAATTTTGGTGCAGTGCAGCTGAAAATACTATGCGACTCACGACTCCTGCATATACAACCCGCACTCAGCTGGCCTCGGGAACGACGGGATTGCCCTGCATTCGGCATGGTTCCCTCGACTGTGCTCCACTGGCTAATCAATATTGACTAGACTAAGGCTGCGCAAAAGGACATAGAACCACGTAGTGGTGTTTTCTGTGGCCGGCGCATACGCTCGGGTCATTGCGGCCTGTCTCTTTTCTGTGGCGATTTGAGCCTAGAGCTGAGCTGCCTACGCGACCTCAAAGCCTGCCATATATCATCTTCGCCTTGTTTGGTGGTCTATGTAACAGACGTGAGGTATACTCAGATACTGAATCTCTAGTTGGCGTTTCAGGGAGCAAATGGACAGTTCGGACAATTGACATAGATTGCTAGGCTACATGTATTCAGAGTCACGGCCATGGAAACTCCTTATTCTAATTGACTTGACTACTACCTAGTTCTGATACCCCGTCCGATCTAACATGAAGCCGCTCAAGCCTTGTTCTTAACGGGCTGGGACAGGCCGGCGCCGTATGCCGCAAGGTTCTTTTCCGTGACAAACTCCATAATCTTATTGAACTTGGGGATGGCCTTCTGGTACCAGTCCATGTTCAGCTGGCAGTTGGTCTTGGTGTACGTCATGTCGAACTCGAAGTGTTCAGCTCCTCCTCCCACACTACAAGCGTCCATAGCGCTTTTCTAAGCCGTCGCCTTGATCTTCATGTACACGATCGTCGTTGTGGGCACGTTCACAGTGAGTGGATGCTCGGCCGTTCCGCCAATCGTCATGGTTAGCACGGTATTAATCTTAAAGGTATAGTTCATAGTCTTGGTCTACGCTTCCATATCTATCTTGAATCCACCGACAGCCTGGGCGAAGTTGGTGAGGACTTTGTCGAGGTCTTTCTTGGCGTCCTCCTGAAGACTGAAGTCAGAAAAGATCGCAGACAGGAAGCCCGTGTGAAGCTGAGCACGATCAACGTTTTCTTTGTAACTCTGGCTTGCACCTGTCGTGACGATGTAAAAACCACTCAGATGTCCGAGCATCTCTTGGAACGTGTTGTCGGCCTGGTCGGCGAAGATCTGCCAGACATCCTTGTCGTCCGAGAGCTTGTACGGTTCTGGGTGTTTTCGTGTCTCCCTGTTCTGGAGGTCGAGTATTGTCCAATAGAGCTGTGCCAGAGACAGCATATTCTGGTTGCATTGCCAACTGTATATGGCGCCAGCGGTGCTGGTCATATCGACCGGCTGGGATTGCGACTGAATACAATATTACACCTAACCTACACATCTCAACAATGAAAACACAGACGGACTCTATGCCTGATGATATTACTATTGAAGACCGTTTTTTCAGCGCTTTGAAAAGGCAGGATTGTCACGAATTGCGGCGCCTCACCTGAGAGTCGATCTAAGCCCTAGAAATACAGGTGGGCGATTAACAGATCCTTGATATTAGCAGCTTTGGCTCTTGGCTTGTTGGGTAGGACGTTAACAGCTCCCAAGATAATTTTAATATATTCTTTCGAATCCCACTTTTCTTGCTAACCACGTCCCTTGCTATCTACGCTTATAATGAACTCTGCTGTGCCATCTTTCACCGGTAGCAGTGTTTTGTCTGGAAATTTCTCTATGAGAACGAATTGTGTCAAATGGGCTTTTGACATTTACATTCCGACGGTTCATTAAAATACGATAATTTCTGCATTAACGGCTTATGCAAGTGCCTGGTTATGGAGCAAGGGTACCCTCTCGCCAGACATACGTAAGAAAATCCAAGTTCGCATGGCACATGGTACTTAGAAATCAGGTATACATTGCCAAGATTCTTCATCACCAACATGCAGATTGTAAAGTGTCAGCGCTTCACTACGAAGGCAATGCCCTTGTATTTTACCCTACAGCGTGGGGTTTCCGTGGTACTTTTGTTACATAACTGCCACAGCCAACATACATCGAAGTGGGGAGTAAATGTCACATCAGTTGTGGTGCTCGCGTGCTCTCTTTTGCTTTTCAGATATATACCCATTTATCCAACAATCCTGCTCTTTCATCTAATACTGTTTGTAAATTTCAAGAATGGTTATACGTTGGAACAGAATACGCAATGTCTGGCGTATCTGAGCTTGGTGTGCCTTTGAATAGATCATATGGTCATCACTCAAATTCAGCTTCCTCTACCAGCAATAACACGACAGAAACAGAATGCCAAGCAGTCACGGACCCCAGAGATATAAAGCGGTTGCAGAATAGGGTAGCTCAACGAAGCTATCGTAAGAAAAACTCACATATTTGGCATGAATAGGACCAATATGGCTTCCTTGTTAGATCATTGACACTAACATAGAGGTTACGACAGGGCGCCGCGTGAAATTACGTCTTGCAGAGCTTCAAGAAAGGATTGCTAGATATGAAGGTACAGCCCAAGTGATGGAAGGCGAAGTGTTACCCAACACTACCGCCGTCGTGTCTATGCCGGACCCGGAACCTATGAATCATATGGGAGCTGGACGTTTGACTTCACAAACATCGTTTGGAATGGCTAAACTCGAACAAACCACAATCACTCAAGAGACAGCCAGCTTCTCACCGGCTGGAGAGAGAGGAAAGACTCCAAACAGCAACAACTCCATAATCTCGCATGGATCGAGCCTCACAAACTGCCCCATCTCTGGATATCAAATCTCAAGTTCTGGTTCAGACCACTTTGGAGAAAGTCGTAGTCAAAACGAAACAGGCCGCCTGGGCCAGAGCGATAACTTGCACTACTTTAATGAGGCTCAAGAGGCTGGCCGTGGTCAGCATCGAGGGCAAATTGTTGACAGTAGCACAAAGAAAAGGAAACGAAATCATGATACAGACCACTACCAGCATGTTCCAAGTCCGAACTTGTGTTCAAGTCCTTCGCAGGCCCTTTCTGCTTCACTGGCTACTCCCATTGCCGCCACACATCCTTTCCCCACCCAGGAACTTGGTGGAGGGCTGGACTTTAGCTTCTTAATGGCAAGTACAGAGGGTTGGAAATCGTGCTCCTGCGACAAAAGCATTGAGAGCAGTTCAAAGTCACCGCCAGACGTCTCCATTTTGTCTAAAGTCCAATCAGCCGCCTCCAATCTGCCAAGTTGTGCGTCGTCGTCAAACCATCCCAATACGGACGCTCAAGTCCTGTCGCCGATTAATTTATCGCTAAATAAGAGATTCCAAAGCATCATGGAATGTGTCGGAGCAATGGGATTTGAGAGTTTTGACGAACTAGTAACTTCATACTACGTCGACGAATTTGAAGAGGCGTCGCAACTTTTCCATGAGCAACGCTTCAGCCGGCACAGAAGGCTTCCCGTGGTGTTTGCAGACATCTTGGAGGGTGCAAGACGATGGAAGCCTTCAGAACGCCGAGGACTTGGTGAGGAAGTACTTAAAGAGGCCGAGGCCGTCCTTATCGCTGAAATCAGTCAGGCTTGGAAAGCCCTGCAACCGCTTACGGACACTGGTGCGTTTGAGCAAGACTGTCAGCAAACGTCTCAGAATACTACAACGCACGCGGATCGTTTGCGTCAGCATCTTAGAACAGTGATATCTACTGAAGTGAGTGTCATAGTATTACGCGAGGCAGAGACTCAGCACAGAACTTGTGCCGGTATGTTAGTGAAGTGTGTCAAGCTGACGGACCTCTAGATGCCAATTCTCTGGACCCTGCTGATGGCTCTTGTAGCATCTGATGGTCCTGCATGGCAACGAGACTGCTCTGGGACCGCGCTCGCGATCATTGCGTTATTGCATTTGGCCGGTCGCCTACCCAAAGAGACTTTGCTGGAGCTAATAGGATCTTGTCTCTAAGAATACCAAGAAATTTATAGGCAGCGACAAAACTTGTATTAAATATTACGAAACTCTGAGTATATAGACAGCTTGGCTATTCTCCGGCTTTTGGGAAATTGATGTCTCACTCTTCTCGCCTTTAATGGATTATCCATAGATATTCTTATCAAGCCCTTATCGCGAGCTGTAATGGGATCAATTGGTCATAAACTTAGATATATGTTAGATCTACCTTAGAAGATCTGACATAATATCATCACACTCCAACATCTCAAAGCATCTTTCAACTATCGTGCCAAGGGCTATTGATACTCTCAAGCACCATCCAAAACATCTTTGCATGTTTGCAAGAGACGATGATAAATTTGCAACACTTGTCTCCGATCGGTCCTAGAAAAAACAAGAAAATAGGCAAGAAATTCGACGCCTAACGGTGGCGAAACTACGGTACCCGGTTGCCTAAACAGTTCGGCCCTCGAAACGAATGGAGCATCGCCTGGTATTCTTGCCAGGACTTTTTTGCAGAAACCTTCAGGCACCAATACGTTGTTGCGATGGATTGGGATCAAGCAGTTTCCGCACCAGTACTGTGTATTGGATAAGAAAGGTTTGCACATGGCGGCGAAGCGGCTGCCATCTTTGAGGCATTGCAGCAGTTGCAGCGCGCACAGGTCTACACCATACGTGTAAAGGGTCGAAAAGGCGCAATCAAGGCCAGGAGGGCGTGCGTTGACTTCAATGAGATACACCTCTGGATAACCGTGAGGGGTAGTGCTCGAAGCCACAAGGTCAACAACGTCGTCAGTATCGTGATATCTCATGGATGAGTTTTGAACCCGGGCTTCCACATGGAAAATACCGTTGCGAAACCCTAACTTGAGCAGGCTTTTGTGAAGAGAAGTCTTCAACAGCTCCTGTTCTTGGGCACTTAATCGCGTGGGAGATAACATGATCGTCTCACCAAAGCTGTCGGCAATAGTCGCATCGCTTGCATCCGCTGTGCAAGGAAAGTCATCAGTGATTTCGATGAACAAGAGCTCGCCATTCCATAGCGCAATGTTGGCATCGACTTCTGGCCCACTAATATATGTTTCGAGAAGAATGCCATGCTTTGAAAGGCCGTCTTTCTCCATTTGCAGCAATGCCTGTCGTAACCCCGATTGATCTTGAACTTTCTTGACTCCCCGAGAGGCGCCACCGCGGCATGGTTTGACCACCAGAGGGTATGTCAAGCTCTCGAGTTTCCCAGCCCAAGATGCTTCGTCCAATTGTGCTGCGTTGTCCAGTCGTAGAGCCTGAAAGTTGTCGGTATTGAGAATTTTCCGCGTCTCATCCTTATAGTGAGCTGCAACAATCGACTCTACCGGTTCGGTCTCCAGATTCAACAGCTTGGCTGCTTTTGCAGTTGCAATTACATACTCATCCGAAAACGTAATGATGCCGTCGACTTTGCGGCTTCTGACGGCTTCAGCAAGTTTTTGCGGCAGATCAGCATCACTAGTCATATCGACCGCAATGAAATCGTCTCGGAGGTGGCTGTATTCTGCATCTTCCATGAAGTGGCCGGGCCGGTCGAGGACAATGACTGATATCCCCAGAGCTCGTGCTGCGTTGAAAGGCCCCTCTGAACCATATGCTCCTGTCGTGTTATCGAACAGTGGGCGACCACCGACCACCGCCACGCTTAAGGCCGGTGGCTGAGCTGGGAGCACCCACTCAAAGGAAAGCCTGTTATGAACTTCTCTTTCAAGGAGATCAAATACTTCGAGATGTGTTACAGGAGAAACAGATTGTTTGTAAATTAATGCTCCAGGAGAGGATTGTAGAAGAGGAAGCAGATTCTTTTGCTTCCAAGGTTGGATTGTTGAATAAAGCTTGTCGGCTATGGAAAATGGAATCACATTTTCGATGGATTCAACATGTGCCATCCTGAGCTCCAGAATATCGCGTCGGCACAGATAGCCGTCACGAGGAACGAGAATTACCTTGGCCAGAGACTCGATCTCAGATCTGATTCCGCCCTCGTGGACGTCGAATGCCTTTGTCACAAGGCAGCTGTGTACAATGGCCTCAAGTGAAGTGCCAGTACCGTCAATGACATTGTCGCCCTCTTCATTTGCCTCATTTCCCGTGTCGTCTTTGTGCGTGGATGTAACGCTAAGCACAAGGTCAAGAGAGTAGAATTGCGGCGACACGCTTTCACTCGCATCATCCCTCACTACAGAAGGCGATAATCTCCAGCGGCACAAAAGCTTCACGGTAACTGTGCCAGCATTCTAAGAGTGAGTAAATATGATCTACGTGATGATTTGCAATGGGTAACATTGACTAACGTTTGAACTTAGGGATATTGATCGAAAATGACTCAGACAAGAAGGAGTCGTCCACCAGCGCTGGCGTGAGCCTTAATTGATGCCCCATGTCGGCTTTAGCTGTCATAAAGTAGCTTGTTTTCGTTTATTACTTTTGTCTTCCACAGTGGCAGTTAACAATATCAATGACTTGGGAACATTGTACATTTAAAGAGCTATGCAGGACCGAGTCTACCGTCTCTACTATATTTCCCTCAACGTGCGCATTGTCGCTGACTTAGGTGATTAACATCATCCATTACCTACGATACACCATTGTGGTAATTGGTTAGTGGTAATAGAGGTTAGATAAGGTAATCATTGGATATCCTGATGTGAAAACAAGCCAGTTTGGCACCAGGCTATACCTAGCGATATGTAATCCCAGTTGTGTCTGACGTCCACTATGAATCAGTGGCATGTCATTCGCAACGCAGCTCCAGAATCACGTAATGCATAATGTAGTGGACTTTCATACAGATCATTTCTGTTACTTAATGGCACACCCAACTGACATGAAGTAAACTGGACTCAGCTACCTAAGTACGTAACGTAAACTCTTTGTACCAGCAATATCGAGTGCCTCCCGCCGAGCAGTGGGGACTGATGCCAGAAGGAACCAACTTGCTTAGGCCCACCAACCTCTGCCTGCCCCTGCTCACGAGCTGAGTCTCAGGGCCTGTATGGTTTAGAGTTAAACTTAGCGGTAAGTTAGGCTTCGCGGCCCGGAGGTAGCACCGTATTAGCGGCGTGGCTGAGCATGGTTCTCATAAGTCTTTAGCGTCATCGTCTGTGATTCGGCGGATATGAAACAGTGGCGCGCGGCAGACGGCAACGACACTCTGCTCTGTGACTCACTTATTTCCCCTTTTTACCATTCGGCCGATAAGGAATAGGAGCCTTTGTTGTGATTGCTTAATTAGCTGTTTACACCTTCCAATATTGGTAGTGAAGCACGTGTTTATTACTGTGCTTTGTACCCAAAGACTCGGATAACTAATCCCATGTCAAATCAGATTGCAAATCCCACAAGTACCCGTCGGCTCTTCCTGCCAGGGATGGAATTTACAGTACGAAGTGGTTGATCCTTTTCGCCAAAGCTCATGTCATGTTCCCAAGTGAGATTGCTACCTACTAGGTATGTATTTGCCAAGCCTAATACTGTCTACGCTACTCCCCGACGGCTCTAGCAGCCTAGATTGCCAGCTCTGTTTCCGATCTAACGTCGGTTAGGCTGATCTTCTCAGCCCCATCGGAACTCCCCTCGTCATTCACAGCGAGAGTTTGAACTTCGCCAAATGGATTGAGGCCAGCCGACCCTTTTTTGTGGACGTGGCTCATAATGCCATTGTCTGAACTTTCTGCGGTTTGGCTTTCGCCAACCACCCACTCCAGGTTCGAGTTGGAAAATATACGACCGGTGTTGACAGCTTCGATATCGCAAAGAACCATCTCTTCGACCAAGGCTTCGAAGGTGTACGTGGGTGTCCATCCGAGCACACGCTTGGCCTTGGCAGCCGAGCCCAGCAGATTCTGGTTATCAAGTGGCCGGTAGAAATCTGGATTTACCTTGACGCGAATCTTACCACTGACTGAGTCAACACCTACTTCGTCCAAGCCCGTTCCAGACCACCTATTTTAGTTTCCCTGTCAGTATGCAAGACAATTTCTTCTCACACTAGTTGTCTATGTAAGAATGTAACGGGGAAATGTAACCCTTACTCGATCTTGACTCCAATGACCCTAAAAGCCGCCTCCACAAAGTCTCTGACGCTGTGGGCCTGACCGGACGCCAAAGCATAATCGCCACCGACTGGTTGCTGGAGCATAAGATATACGCCCTGCATATAGTCTTTGGCATGACCCCAGTCCCGGACTGCATCCAGATTGCCGAGTTGGAAGCTGTCTAATTGCCCACAGGCAATCAGCGCTACCTGTGTTGTGATTTTGCGAGTGACAAATGTAGTTCCTTCATGCTCATTGTTTAGCACCAAAAGCATAGTTCTGCCAAGTAAACTGAATTGAACCAAACTTACCACGCCTTGGCGATTCATGATTGAAAAGAAGTCCGTTAGATGCGTGAAACCCATATGCCTCTCGGAAGTTCACGGTAATCCAGTACTGGAACTGTTTTGATACGGCATAAGGTGACACTGGGTGGAATGGGGTTTCTTCTGTTTGGGGTGCTGGCATATCCGAACCGAATACTTCTGATGAGCAAGCCTGCAGATATATTAACACCACGATTATGTCACTCATTGTGCTTTGGAGATCAGATCTTACATTATAGAACTTGGTAGTTCTATCCATACCCAGCATCCTCATTGCTTCCAGCAGTCGGAGAGTTCCCATGGCGTTGGTGTCATTGGTCTGTATGGGAGTGTCAAAAGATACAGCCACATGCGACTGGGCAGCCAAATGGTAGATCTCATCAGCCTTGATGTTGCCTAAGATCTGAACGAGGCGCCCGACATCCGACATGTCACCAAAGTGTATCGTTAGCCCCGGACGCAAGGGCCTGTTGAGAGCTTCCCGCCTAGAAGCAGACGATCTTACTAGGCCGTGAACTTCGTATCCTCTTTCCAGAAGAATCTCAGAAAGATAAGAACCATCTTGTCCAGTGATTCCTGTATACAGTCAGCTACATGAAAAGTTGCTTGCGGGTTCATAAGACAACCTTGGAAGCCCTCTTTCACTCACCAGTAATGAAGGCTACTTTGGGCCTGAAGAATCCACTCATCACCGCCATAATTTTCGAGTCAAAGTGGAAGAAAAGCGTTAAAGGGAATTGGTGGTAACAAGGTCAATACAGATTCATCAACTGTTGACTTGGCGCGTGTAAATATATACCTATCATCCAACTGCGATATAAGATTGTAGCCACTGTAGAAGTTGCCAACGGCTTTTGATCTCTAAGTCACATAGAACGTGGCATTATATGATTCTTGCGTGCTCCCTCCAGTACAGTGGCGCCTACATACAAATGATCGATTGACAAATCCAGTTACAAGAACAGTATTACTCCATCGTTGGCATTATCTTCATCATGACTCTAAATAGTAAGACCTCGTACTGTGGGCTTTGCATGTGTATGAAAGCTGTAGTCAGAAATTTTACAATGGCATGATCAGCTTGGTCAGGTGGCAAACTAGCATAGACTGTTGCATGAGCGAAGGAACCGAAATGAAAAGATATGTTTCTAATCACCCTTTCGTATGTCACTTCTCATCTTCCGCGCTGTGGCCTGTTCGTTGTATTGCTACATCCTTCTCTGGTAAGCGTCAACGCATGGACAGACGATTTGTAGTTCGGCGTTGAACATACGGAGTTAACGCTATATGCATTATCGTCACAAGGGAGTGCTCAGGCCAACAAGCAAGCACATCCGATGAAAAGGCTCTTGCGGAATGATAGAACAGTCACTGTATTACGTTAAGCTGTATGCATATATGTCTGAGATGATGCAATTGTACTAGTAAGCGTAGTCAAGCAAGCCCCTTTCGACGCTTGGTTCATGACGTCTAATCCACCTGCAGGATTGGTCGCAGCATGTCAAGAAGGTCAAGTGTGCTGAGTTGGCTAAGAGCCTCCTCGTCCAGCGAGTATTTCTGGAGCAGATCTTGCCTTAGGTTCGTCGAATTTAAATCAGGCCCAACTGACTTTTTAGTGAACTCTAAGTAGTAACCCATCTTCCCCAGGCCAATATTGTCCACGCTCTGACATGACCACAGAACAGCCTCTTCAGCACTCTCAGCTCGTTCATCTACAAATGTTAGAGATGACGAACCAAATGCAGTATAAGCCAATCTCACAAATCAGATTTCGATTCAAGAAGGCGAAGATTAGAACTAATAGTTTAGTGCATTGAGGGTACTTACTGCGAGAAACATCCGCGTTAACTTGAGACCACTCTCCAAACCCTTTCCACTTTGCTGGCTGCCCATTTGGCAAAAACTGAGACGGGACGTGCCTGGCTTTGTTGGTTACAAGTATCCGTGGAAGCCTATATGGTAAATTGTTCAGGGCATCGGCTTTGTTGAGATTATCAGGTCCAATGAGATGCGAAAAGACGATGTCGTATCCGTCCGCTTCGCCAAGCCGCCGGACCGCTTCAGTAAATGGCAGGAAGGGATACCAGGTCTCTGACCAAACCCAAACCTTGTTCTTCGGAACCGTAGGTATGGAAGCCCACAGGTCAGCTCTTTGCCTCCGGCTAAGAAAGAATTCTGGGTGGCTAGTTGCCAACTTGTGGCGCAGGTGAAAGTTCTCGCTCGGTAGCACAACGACTGCAGCAGCATTCACAACCGGATGCAATGCGGATAGTAGGACATCTAGGTGTCCACGGTGTGGCGGATTGAAAGATCCACCATAAACCAGAATGAGATTCTCGGCATCCTTCTTCAGACGGCAATCAAGCTGTTGGAGGGGACTGAGGGCGACTTCTGAAGACAGTCGAACTTCTTTGTAGGCGGCTTCTAGATAGGATCGAAGAGATATGTTCCAATAGACTACTAAGTAATACCAATATGGATCTGCCTTACCCTGCACAGAAAGCAGTGATGGGGGTGACGGGAATATGATGCTCCAACTAGGCATTCAGATCGGAATCAATGGTTGTACTTGGCAGGAGGACTTTAAGTCTTTCTTTATACATTGATTCCAGTTTGTAAGCTCCTCAACAGGGATGTCAGTACATGCAGCCAATCTCAAGTCTGATTTTGGCGGCCCGTAATTTAGTATTCTACTGAACCAGCGCGCGCGGTTCGGTAAGCATCGAAGCAAATATGAATATACTGTTATCACTTCCTGACATCGTATAATAGCTATTGACACTTGATTATACGTAAGACACTTGTACCAATGTAAATCACGTCATCCACGCCCTTTTACATCTTGTGCATCACCCACTCCAGCCGCTGGCTCAGCTAACAACAACCCAGAGCGTCACGAAGATGCTTGAATGCCGCCATTGTTTCAAAGCAGCCCCTACCTTTAACCCCCCACCTTCTCCACCTCCCCTCTTCTCCCTTTCCTCTAATCACAGAAAATTTCCAACGGGGAGTGGAGAGTGCGACCAGCAGCCTGCAAAAATGATGACTGTCACAGCCGGGATACTGTACGCTCCGTCAAGATATAGTTTAAGTCGCTTACTGACCATCAGAGCACTGAGTACGAGCATAGCGACCATTATTGGATGATACGCAAGCCAGGAATCGGGAGCAAGGGTCACCCCAGGACCCGGGTCGGTCAAGCAGCCTGTCCACTCAGCAACAGCGACGGCTGTAGAGATCAAGAGAGCGGCATAGGCCGTAGGGAGGCCTTCATGGAAGAGTGCCTTTCCATGAGCGCTCTTGGGTACTAAATGCGCCGCCACGTTGAACCTTGCGAGGCGTGCAACGCCAGAGCAGACAAAAAAGGCCAGTATTACCTGATCTGCCAAGGTGTTGAAGCCAGCACAATAGACCATGACAGCGGGAGCCACACAGAAGGAGACCTTTATACAGTATGCCTTGTTAGACTAGGGTTTGTCGGGTGGAGGGAAAACATAAAGGAGAAGCTCTTACCAAGTCGCAGAAGCTATCCAGCTGTTTACCCATTTCGGAGCATTCATTCCTGTACCTCGCTACTATCCCGTCGAAGCGATCAAACTCGTATCCAAGGAAAATGAGTAAATGCGCCATGAAAAACGATTGTCTCATGGCACAGAAAACGGCGAGGACTAAATGCAAATGTTGAGCACTCAGACTTGCGAAAAATGATTTTGTGATCACCTGGAACCTTACCTCCGCAAAAGCCTACAAGGCATGGTGGTTAGGCTTGACAAAATCTAATGCTTTCACGATTGATGTACTTTGATCTCCTTACCATTAGAAAGAGTAATGTAATCTGCTACACGGAGCCGCCTATATTACAAGTTAGTTCGAACTTCTATTGTATATTCACAGAAGGTTGGCTGCGGTTCGGAAATTCCATACTTGAGCATGTCATACTTGACTTGTGGATTGGTTGGCATGTTTAATCGACGCTTTCACTGCCTAATCAAAGAGATATTGTATTCTCTCTTCTAGCTATATTGCCCTCGACGCGAAACAAAATATCGCCCTAATAGGCCGCGCGATGCCAATTCCTCTTCAGCTATTTGCCTACCATCTTATACTCCGTAGGGGCTTCCAAGCGCTACGTAAAGTGTCATCACGTCTAATCACCATCTTCCTAACATTCATGTTCAAAGGTCTCCTCTTCTGGCGTTGGTCATAGTATACTCAGAAGTGGTTAACTGGAGCCAAGCTACACAACAAAGGCTAGGTCAGGGAGAGGCCAAAACCCACATACCGCGGCTCTTTCGTAATAGAGTGATGCAGCATGACGAGAAGCCGTAAATAATCATGAATTGTCTCTGCCAAGATATCATCGCCATTCAAAGGCATCCGGGGTAAAGGCGCACGCATGCAGGGAGGCGCCCAAGTTTCGTATAGCAAGACGGTTTGCCTGTAATAACGTAATAGTTGACTTCGTCTATGTATGCAAGGCAGACGAAAGAAGATGTTCCACGGATTAAACTGGTCGCTTGTCAAATATGGCGTACTGTATATTACGCACGCCCTTAATCTGTATATTCATGCTGATTCCCACCAGCACCCCCTCCTTCTCAGTGGACCATCTGCAGATTCCCACCATCACCGCGCCTCAGTGGGCCATATCACATCTTCCCAAATAGGGAAGGATAATTATTAACACTCACCGTAAGCTGTTGGTTGGTTCTGTCAAAATGCAAAAGTGCCTACATCTGCATACAGGTACAAGCTCCTGGCCTCCGAAGGGTTACATTACCGTTCCCCTGCTGATTGCTGTTGCCTTTACGAGTTCTTGGACAATCTACCACAATTCCCAGCGGTGCACTACACGTAACACTGCCAACATGATATTCTCCGCATATAGGTGAGGTTACGGAAAGTCATCTTAGCCCCTCATTTCCGCCATATTTTGTTTTGTCTTCGGTCGCCTGGCGTATCGGTAGGACGAGGGAGACTAATGTTTGCTTGCTCTTCTCAACGCTGGCCTCAACTTCAATACCCGCACAGCTAGTCTCTCAAGCCTAGCTTTTCGACAATAGTAAATGCGATCGGAAACCACATGCAAACTGCCCCATTAACGGCTCATCATGGCCAGGCAACAAGCGAGCTATGCTAGGCGTGAAGCCACAGAAGAAGAAGTGAAGGAGTTGCGGCACGTTGTCGATTCTGTGCCATTCATTGTCTGGGTTGCGCTTGTGGCCAATGCCACAGAGAGATTCACATTCTATGCCGTAACCACACCATGGCGTGCGTATCAAAAAGAACTCGAGAGCACGACTGTGGTTTATTGTGAACTGATTTGTTAAACAGAGAATTATATACAAAACAGCGCAGACAACATTGCTGTCCCTGGCGCCTTAGGCCTTGGCCAGGCCACGGCTACGAACATCTCCAGTGCTTTTCTCTTCTTGTCCTTTCTGGTCCCTACTATTTTCGCTATTCTCTCGGACACATGGCTGGGGCGGTATAAGACGCTGTTTCTCAGTTACCTGTAAGTTCCACTCGTCTCTGCTACCTTACGGAGACTAACATGTACAGCTTAAACTTTTGCGGATGCCTGGTACTCTTTATTACCTCGCTGCCAGTGGTCAAGACTCAATCCACCAAAGTGGTAGGACTGGGCTTCGCAATGATCTTGCTTGCACTTGGCACAGGTGGTGTTAAGGCTACCGCCTCTCCATTTATTGGTAATCCTCCATCTACCCCAGAGATATCTGCGGGTGTCTGGATCTTCCTTAGTTAAGACGGTATTAACCCACCGTATAGGTGACCAGTATGCTGAGACTGCTCCTCAGCTGATCATCACGAAAAAAGGCGAGCGCGTTGTTACAGATCGGGCACTCACACTACAGTACATCTACAATGTATCCTACTGGTGAGAAGTCCCGGTTTGTAAGATTGACAGTTGTGAAACTAATACCATAGCGAAGGCTTACAAACATAGCGAGTTTATCTTTGGTTGCATCTACCTACTTAGAAAAGCTCGTCGGCTTTTGGGCCGCTTATCTGTTACCACTATGTACAGTTTGGACACTGGTACCTTTGCTTCTGGTATTCCATAAATCTTTCGGTAAGTGACCTCCTCGCAAGGGTTTTCTAAAAGAGAAAAATAATGACAAAGTAAAGTCAAACTTCGGCCACAAGCAAACGTACTACCGCAAGCCTCTCGAGTTATCATGTGCTCGGCACGACATCGGTTTAAATGGGAAGCTGCAACAGCCGTTTATCAATCAGAAAACTACGGGCGGCAGGTCGACTGGGATGATAGGTTTGTCTTTGAGATTAAAAGAGGTCTTCAAGCCTGTAAAGTCATGTTCGTTTTCACCTCAGGATTCGTTCCATCCTTCAGCTGTCATAACTAGTTAGCTAACACACACCAGGGCATGCTTTGTACCATTTCATCTGTGTATGAACCAGATTACAAACAATCTTGTCTCTCAGGCCGGTCAGATGAAACTTGGAGGTATTCCTAACGATACTATTCAGGCCCTTAACTCTATTGCCTGCGTGATCTTGGGTCCGGTCATGCAAAAAATGGTTTATCCTATCGTTCGGAAATTTGGCTTCCCATTTGGACCAATTGCTCGTATCACCTGGGCTTTCATCATGATGAGTACATCAATAGCATTTGCCGCGGGAGTGCAGAAGCTCATATATACCAAGGGACCTTGTTACGGTCACCCTCTGCAATGTGAAAATACACCGAACAATGTAAGCGTTTGGGTACAAACACCGGTTTACTTTCTACTCGCGTTTGCTGAGATTCTGGGATTCACAACACTATCCGAGTACAGCTATTCCGAGGCTCCAAAGAACATGCGCAGCCTTGTACAGGCAATGGCTCAATTGAGCTCTGGTGCTGGTTCTGCACTTGGTATGGCCGTGTCGCCCTTATCGAAGGATCCGCAAATACTTTACTTATACGCGGGGCTAGCGGTGACTATGATCATCGCGGCCCCTACATTTTGGTTCACATTCCGGAGGTATGATGAAATGGAGGCATTTAAGGAAACACAGCACAATGATGCGGAGAATAGCCCCGTTGAAGGTCTGATGGACCCTGCAATACCTGAGCTTGTGAATAAGGGAGAAAAAGGAGAGGGTTGTGTAAAAATAACCAGTTGATTATTATATATACTGGAAAACTGAGATTATACATCTTAAGATGGCGTATTCCGCGGGCTTTTTATATGTCTGCTGTACCACAGGCGCTGCCATGGCAGAAACACGGATTCGAAGATGTGACATGAAAGTCGCCAATTTGGAGCAAACAATTTGAACCTTCAAGCTGAGTTTAGCCTACTGAAGTGCATCATTCGTGATAGTATCATTTCATCCAGCTTTCATCCCATTCTGCCATATTTAAAAGACTATGATACTCTTCTTACTAGAGATTGAAGATTGCAAAGACCCTACTGGCGCATATGGTGATGTTCTATGTATGGATAGTCCTCGCTCTTCCCAAATCATACTACCACCTCCCACCTAATGAAGCGCTTTGTAATCTCCTTAGTAAGAGAGAAGATTCACCATTCAGCCAGACAAATTGTAAATATCACGTCAGTCTGTATATGTAATGCGTTTACTGTACTAGCAGTAATTTCTGTTTCGGTAATATCGCGCCCACATATCGCCGTTGTAAATGAATGAACTTGAATCACATCTGTCTTATATAATTATATAAGGAACCAGCACTTAACTGCCCAGCTTTGCTTTTCACATATTTAATTCTCAGCTGCTGAAGTGGCAGACAGATTATTACTACAATCACAATGACAGCCGGTGAACGATTACCTCCTGTAAATGGGTCTTTGGTGTTATCCCGTTTTGATTCATTACTTAAGGCGGGCTTTGTTCACTATGACGAGCACCAAAAGATTATTGAGCATACTGATGGAGACCTCAAGGTTCGTTCCATAGTTGTTGACTAGTGATACTCACATTAATAATAAGTTATTCTTTGTGGTAAAATTTCATTTCATCCTCACCAAAGCGCTGGCCCAAAAACCAACTCTTTCTACACCACCGGAGCAAATTTTAGCCCAGGGCCAAAACAAATCACCCCTGAGCCTCATGCAGCAACGACCGGGGAGCGACATCAATTCGAACGGCTACGAAATAGATGACGGTAGTAAAAGCCACTTCCTCATCGCGAATAAATTTTGCTTTTCGCGGCCGCACCTCATGATGCTCACCTGCGATGGGTACCGCAGGCAGCATGAGCCGTTGGATAGGAGCGACTTGGAAGCGGCATGGACCACATTAGCGGCTTTAAACAATCCAGCTACGGACTACGTTGTGTTCTACAACTGTGGAAGGGACGGCGGGTGTAGCCGGCTGCATAAGCACATGCAGCTGATGCCCTTACCGGCTGACGGTTTTGCCACCGCATTTCTCGATTCTCACGTTGCGAAGGAGCCCAGAGTACCCTTCGAGTGGTTCTATTATAGATTCGAGGATGGGGCTATGACATCGGCTACAATAGCGAGTATTTATGCGCAGCTTCTACGTCAGGCTACCAAGGCGTGGGAAAATTGTGCAGGTAACACTCTGGCTGATGGGGAGGCTTGCCCGCATAACGTGGCCTTCACAAGCCGGTGGATGGTAGTCATTCCGCGACGGCGCGCGGCGATTAACAAAGAAGCCGGGGTGAATTCGCTGGGCATGTTGGGGGTAATTGCTGTAGCCACCGAGAGGGAGATTGAGAACTGGGTACGACTTGGATTGACCAAGTCGCTTCGGGAACTTGGTGTCACGAGAGAGAAAAGCATCGCGTAACTGAGGTTAATATCCCGTCCCAGCAAGCAGCTCAATAGATTGCTCAAATTTAACCATTTTCTCAGCTTGTAATCTACCGTTATCCTCCAACAACTACTAGTACAGTATCGAATATAAGGTTTAGTGTTGGTAGGCCTTTTCACTGATTAACCTTGAATAATAAAGCGTCAGGTTATGGGTGGTGCTAGCAAAAGCGAAGCTTACGTCTCTCACAACTAAATAACAACGGGTGTTTTTCTACTTACTGCATAGGGCCAATTAGCTTCATCACAGTCTTCGGAAGTACCATTTTTACTCTCTACCGGCTTACGTTTCTTGCTACTCAATAACAATACTTTACTCATAAGCTAAATTATGCCAAACTGGTCCACAAATCTTTCCATACAAGTCGCAGAAACTTTCCAAAAGTGGCAAAGTCTTTGATGGAGTGTTATCTTTACTCCGCACCATGGTCTGAGTAATGCTCTCCTTGGCCAGGGGATCCATGTTCTGCTTATGGAAAGAGAGCTATGAGAGAGGCTGATTTTGTCTCAGCCCCTTTAGAGAGAGTATAAACCTGCAACAATCAAGGATAAAAAAGCTACACGTAAGGTCTTGCTTATAAATTATAAACCTAATGTTTATGAGCGGCTTTGGCATTAATGTAACAAACTTATATTTCTCTTCATCTTCATCCTTTCACACAAAGCTGGAACTGCTACTTAGCTTTTATCAAGTTCGGAAATCATGACACCACCTAAGCCTCAACTGTTATTCACCATAACAGAATATTTAAGTAAGACCCCGGTTGAAATCGGGCCTGTTAAATCTGGTGCCAAACGTATTTTTTATCCCACGGAGAGCGGCCACATTTCAGGCCCTGCACTGGGCGACAAGGAGGCAAAAATCACTCCTGGGGGAGGTGACTGGCTTCTTGTGAGCATAATAACTACAATGATTACCCAACTGTACTGAATTCTGAGTAATTTGGCCATAGCTGGACGAAGAAGCGAAAGCGTTGCACCTCAATATGAGACTTTGCGCCAGTATACCCGATGGGAATGCCCTATACATTACCATCCGTGGGATTATTCGCCTAAACGAGGCCGTACTTAAGGTCATTGAATCCGCGCCGGATGCAAAATCCACAGACTTTACGGATCATGACTTTTGGGGAAGTCTTATAGTCGAAACTAATTCCGGAAGCTTGAAGCACCTTGAAACATCGCTACTCATTGCTCAAGGCCGTTTTTTCATTGAAGGAGATCTAGTAGGAGCTCAGCACGAGGTGTATGCTCTAGCACACTAGAGAAGTTACTCGAATTACCAGCAGTATATCTGTCTAAACATCCGACGACAGCATCCTCACTCATTTCTTTTCTTCGTGAAACAGCTCTAATAGCTCGTCTACTAAGATATATTCAATGCCTTTGTTTTTCCCTGCTGCCCTCTAGTTTCATTTAGTCGCAGTAAAAAGGCGGCGATATCACAGCTAGATTCCACCACTGGTAGTGCATGAGCTATGCCCTTATAATATCGAAATAGAGAGAAACAATAGCAATTAGTTTGATGCATGCCTACCCTTAGTGAAGAGTTCGGAAACTTATCAACGATCCCCGGAGAGCTCCTTAATGCTATTGCAAATTGTTTGACTAACCAGATAAGATACTGAAAAAAATTCCCTTGGAGTCTCAAAGAGACTGTCGGCATGGTATGACAGGTATTTCACATCATTGGACAGTCGCAGCGTTGCGGCCCTTGTTGGGGGAGGCGGGATTAGGAACACATGAGACGGAGCACCGTTGTGATTGTTTCTTCTTATCGCAAAATAAGCGCTCAAGTAACCCAGGATACTCGACATTGAGGCAGGACGCCTGGGTTACTGTAGCTGTGTGGGTCGATTTGGAATCTAATGTGCCCAAATGGTAATGATAGCTTTCGACACACGTGGTATCCCTTGATGTGACTGACAAATTAGGCAACTTTCTTCGACCGGTTTGCCTATTTCCATTGATTGTTGAACTCGGCAATGGAGATAAGTTGATGTTTCGGAGAACAGCAAAATGGAAAAACTAATATATGGTGCTAACAACCTCGTGTTGTGTTCAACTTACACTCCCTTAAATCTGCACTTGCCCATATCGAGGCGGTTGTGTTCCCAGTCATGGCTATAATTTCCATCGTAGCGACATTTTTTATGGGTCTTCTCATGATTTATGGATTGAAGCTACTCTTGGATCTCAGGAAAGCGCATGGTTCTCCGCTACCTCCAGGGCCAAAACCGCTTCCAATTTTGGGCAATATAGCTGACTTGCCCTCAGCCGGCGTCAAAGACTGGGAGCATTGGTTAAAACACAAGGATTGCTATGGTGAGCCCCTCCGTTGGCAAGTTTAGCTGCGAAACCCCGGCAGTAGAGGTTTTCCTATTTACCTACCACATAGGGCCAATTAGCTCTGTCACCGTCTTTGGGACTACCATTATCATTCTCAATTCAAGCAAAGCCGCCATTGATCTCCTGGATAAGCGTGGCAGTATTTATTCCGGCCGACCTCGTTTGATATTCGGCCTAGAGATGTGCGGATGGTCCAATCTCGTATCCGGGCAGTCGTACACACCGAAGTTTCGCGCATACCGGCAGAAGATGCATCAGGCCATTGGGTCATCTTCAGCACTGTCGCGTTACCACCCAATGCTCGAGGCCGAAGTAAATCGCTTTCTTTTCCTTGTCCTGCGTGCTCCGCAGAACCTGCTCCAGCATATTCGCACTGAGGCCGGCGCCATCATCCTCAAGATGACATATGGCTACACCATAGATCCGGAAGGCCCAGATCCCATGGTCGAGCTTGCAGATCGGGCAATGGAACAATTTGCTCAGGCAGTCATCCCGGGAGCATGGATGGTAGATACATTGCCTATCTTGCGCTACCTGCCGGAATGGCTTCCAGGGGCTGGGTTTAGAAAGACAGCTAAGGAGTGGCATCAGACTTTGATGGAGACAGCTGCGCGACCGATGGAGTTTGTGAAAACGCAGTTGGCCCGAGGAGAGAGCGAAGAGTGCTTTGTGGCCAACGAATACCAAAAGACTGAAGGAGAGATGTCCGAAGACGACGAATACATCTTGAAGTGGAGCGCCGCAAGCATGTATGCCGGAGGTGCCGACACCGTAAAGCACTCCTATTGCCAATTTCTATTTTGTTGCCATAAAACTGACTCTCGATTTTAGTCTGTAAGCACACTGCAGACCTTCTTTCTTGCCATGACTATACACCCCGAGGTCCAGGAGAAGGCACGTCAAGAGATTGACCTTGTGGTAGGGACTGGCAAGATCCCCACTCTTGATGACCGACCCTCCCTACCCTACGTCGAAGCCGTCGTAAAGGAGGCTCTTCGCTGGCATCCTACCGCGCCCATGGGTTTACCTCACACGGTCACTGCGGATGACACATATGAAGGCTACTTTATTCCCAAAGGAGCAATGCTTCTAGCGAACATATGGTGAGTCTTGATTAGGGTGTTTTTCCAAATTCGGGAGGGAGTGCCCTGAGTCTTACAATGCGATATCAGGTTCTTCTTGCACGACCCAGATGTATACAAAGACCCAATGATGTTCAATCCCGAAAGATTTGTTAGTCCTGCCTGCGAACCAGACCCTCAGTTGTATGTTTTCGGGTTCGGAAGACGCATCTGTCCTGGAAAGGCATTTGCGGATGCCTCTGTGTGGCTCACTATTGCCAAGTGTCTTGCGACCTTGGATATCAAGAAGGGAGTGGAGAATGGGCAAGAGATCAACCCCGTTATTGACTTTGATTCTGGGGTTGTAAGCCATTCTGTTCCCTTCAAAGCGACTATTACAGCCCGCAGTCCAGAGCACAAAGAATTGATCTTTGCATTAGAAAATAAGCAACAGCGAAAAAACGGTAAAGAAGCGTTACAAAGAATTCTAACGGACGACAATGATCTTATGATATAACTTATTAGCTTAGCCCCACTAGCTTAAGAACGTAACTTATCAGCGGCAGGCGCATCACTTCAATCTCAAGGCAATTGGCCAAGTGCTATTGAGCCTCAAGAATGGCGGATTTTAATTATTTACTATAAACTTCTGCTACCATAGCATTTACCCAAGCTTCAAACTTCCACTCATCAATCATGCCAGTATTCTTAGTGTGCCGTGCGCTGTCACTCCAGCAGTCTCGTTTTTAAGATCGCTTTGGCCATCCACAGGGCTTGAGACATAAAGATTCCACCGACAAGCCGGTCATTTTGATAACTATCCCAATCTGTAATCATCAAGAGAACCGTATCTGCCACTGTTTGGCATGTGGACTCCAGTTCAGAAAACTGTGAAGGCGAGAGGGAAAACAGTAAGCGTAGCTGAGCGAGAAGGACGAATATATACGTCCCTATGAGCACTTTCCAGGATACCGGCTGCTCACGGACCGTTGAATATAGTAGTAAGGTACTTGCACCGTCCGCTGATGTGCTTAATTTACCAGAAATAATACCACACTGATACTGCTCGGCTAACGCTAGCCACCGTTGAAGGTGGTCTCGCTCAGTAAGGAGCCTTGTAATAAGGCCCTGGCGCCTACCAGCCGACACCGACATACGAATCAGATCTTTGACGTCCAAAAGTAAGTTTGGTATGTTAGTGAGGCTTGTCCAGAGTTCAACAACAAGATGGACTTGGTCCGGCGGTACAACTGGGTCATTGCGAATGGCGTCGTACAGGACATTCAGCCAGCGTTCGTCATCACACAAAAAACACCTTTTCCCCATCAAAATTGCTTCCGTAATCTATCACAAAAAAGGGGAATGAGATTAGCTCCATACAGACATCATGATAGGTGACTTCATTCATACAATGGGGCCAGCATGGGCCATGAAAAGTGAGAGCTCAAACCTGGTCCGAAAGTTGTGAGGACCTCGAAGTTCGATAAGACGAGCTGCACCCGCTGCATGATATATCCATGAGTCGATCAGAGGCCCACCATGCAGTAGCTAGAGCAGATGAATAGACGGCACAAAATGTAGTATCCAGGTTGCGGAATATTGCACATACCTCAAAGAATTCCAAGAGTAAAACCGCGCATAGCGTTTCCGGCAGTGCTCGTAGATCTTCATCATCTATTATTCCCTGAAGAGCTTCTATTGCCTTTGTATAGTAGCTCAACGATAGAATATCCCTCTCTGATGATAAAATGCCCCTTGAGCGAATGAGCTGCTCTAACCTAACAACAACACAATCAGTGGCGTAGGTGAGAGCTGGAAAATGCCCATATAGACTGGGGATGAAGAATAGGAGACGTCTCTTTGCATATTCAGGCATACTGGTTAAGGTGTGCCCAAAGCATGTCGTTTCAGGACGGAAGAGAGAAAATGTGGTAACGCCGAGATGGTGCAAAGTGAGTGGATCGGTCAAATGTAACAGTGAATAGTTTGATGAATTCCCTGTCGTGAAACTGGTGAGTATGCGTGGCTTGTAGCCAGCACGCCATCGGAGACTTCCTTCCAGTAAGGCCGTTCGTTTTATCGCGATTCGTGTCTGAGCTTCGTCTTCGTCGCCCTCATCAGTGTGTCCACCAGTCTCATTTACAGTTGTAACCAACGCTACGTTTCCGTCTTTTACATCTGTCGGTTCGTTTTGCTGTTGCGAACCCAGTATCCATTCAGGATACTGTATCATGTTCAGCCTCTCATAGCGTCCGTCCCTCTTGCGCTGAATCGCGGCTTGCTTCATAGCTCGACTTCGGATCAGAGTCTTCACTGTAGGGTCTCTCGGAGGTCTGCCTTGATTACAGTCGATGAAGACAATGGCGTCAGCGACGCCACTGGAGCTTCCCATGGTTGTACGGGTGTCCTGCAAGGAACTGTTCTAATGCAACCTGATGCGGTAGAGTAGACAGCTATCCGAAGCTGAACTAGACGCTATGAGAGCAACCGGAGCCCAAGAATGGATATCCTTGGCTGAAATCCAATGCCTGGCAATTTTGGCTATCGTGGTACAAAGTATGTTCGCCACCGCCTATGAAACACTTGGAATCAGTCAAGCAGAGGATATGGGAGACTTTTCCGACGGCCTGAGAAGGTGAGGATACCTTAACTTATCATCTTACATTGACTTGTCCCTTTGCGGGTCAGGTAGCCCATGCACTCTGTCTGGAAGACGCCATAAGTGGCCCTTATTATATGTATGAACTTACACCAAAAACCACTCGACTCCCACCTACTAAACGTAAGCGGATGACCAACGACGGGCTCCCAGCTAGTGTGCTTCGCTGACAAGGGGTCGTAGCCCCTAAAGTAGAAAAGCGCGGTATAGAATGGTGGGCAAGTTGCTTCGAAAAGCGCTACTGCACAAATGCATTGCGCGTTAGAGATGAATTTGATGATGCGTTATCCAATCACAACCCACCATGTATTCGCAGTCTGAAGCTACCTGGGAAACTCTCCGACTAGCTGAAGCCTCGAAACAGACCTATCATCGGCATTTGTCGGTTCTGCGGCGCCAGTTTCTACGCTGTGTGGGCCCGTAGCTACTCGCGTATGTGTATGAGCTTAGGAGGTTGATCAACTTAGGTGGAGGGGCCTGGTCGCACACTTTAGCACCTCAAGACAGCAACGCCAAAAGCTCACATTGTAAGCACATACAAATCTCACAGCCATTGCCTAGTTCTTGCTCTAAGATTTACTCAGAACCTTCGTATTAGTAAGATTGGAAATGACGGAAATGACGGATTGACTTTTGGTCGGTTAAGTCCAGTTATGGATCCAATATGGGACGTGGCTTGCAAGATTCTAAATACACAGCAAGGCTTATTTCAGTATGATCTAGAACTATTATTATCCATATTCTTGGAACCTTGACTCGAATAGACGAGGTTGTGGTCTTACAAAGAATAATTCAGGATTCGTCACTGATATTCGTTGCAATAAGGATCGGTACACTTTGCTCTGAGCCACAATCGCCAACGCTGCATGGGTTCGCATCATTTCATTGTCTGACTGCGTTTGAGTGGATGGTTTTGTACCCTGTTTCGCTGTTCCGTCTTGGTAATCACTTTTTTGCGGACTAGGAGGCGTATGCGATAGCAAGGCCGTCCCCAGATAGCAATGAAAACCTCGTGCACAGCGCCTCAGACGCCTGCAGATGGATACTTTAGTATCAGCTGTGAGACACGAGCAACCCAGTAATTCTCATGGAGCTCTCCAAAATTTCCACCGAAGTAATTAAGACGTCCATCTCATTGATTGAGTTACACACCATAAAAACTTAGTGGTGGGGCTCACGGGACGTAGTAACGCTTTCTAGGATTGGACGTCATACTAATTAATAGTGATTACCCGTGAGACCTATACTTGAATCTAGGCCCTACGGTAAGTTATAAATTCAGCTCAACTGGCTTATCCCCCAGACTTTATAATCAAACTCAGCTCAGCAATTTTGAAGAGAGTAGAAACTGGCAGACAATCCGCACTTGTAACCAGATCTCAACCGACTACATTCCACGAGCAAAATGGCTACTCGAGAGTATATCCGATGGAATTCGCAAGGTGTTGAGAAAATTCCCGAAGGCGAAGCTGATGACATTCAAGCTGTCGTTGAGATATTCAACGGGCTGCATCAGGCCATGTTTCAGATGAACGGCCACGTCATGTCCGGAACTCACGGACGAAGCCATGGTGTTGTCAAGGGCACTTTTATCGTCCCGGGCAATCTACCTAGCCACCTGAAACAGACGGAACTATTTGCTCAGGCTGGTGAATATCCGGCCGTTTGCCGCTACAGCTCTGCCCTGCCAGACCCGAATGTGGATGTACGAAGCAGTCATCTAATTCCCGTGAGGTTCTGTGAATAACGTTTTGTAGGACCGCATTCCCCAGCCTCGAGGTTTTGCGATAAAGCTGTTCGGCGTTAAAGGTGAAATGTTTCAGGAGGGGCGCGATTCTCCTACTCAGGACATTGAGTTTAACAGCACACCCATTCTGGATTTGGCCAACGCAAAAACAGCCAAGGAGATTATTGCGCTCAGACTCAAGCACGGCGCAGATCTAGTTGGCCTCTACAAAGACTTTGATGCCCGCCCCGATGCCGAATTGCACAAAAGCCAGGATCAGATACGCAGCACTCACCTAGAATCCACTCGCCAATACTCCCAGACGGCCTACCGCTTTGGTGACTACATAATGAAGTACTCCCTTGTTCCATCATCTGAGATGCAGCGTGAACTCTACAAACAGACAGTCCAATCTAGTGACACGCAGGACGTGCTGCGCCACTGGCTACGCGACTTTCACTTGCACAATGAGGCAGAGTACGAATTTCAAGTGCAATTGTGCGAGAATCTAGAAGACCAGCCGATAGAAGATGCTAGTAAGGAGTGGGATGTGGAGAAGTATCCATGGGAGACGGTTGCCAAATTGGTAATTCCGAAGCAAGACAGCTACAGCCCCATTAGGAAGAAATTTTGGGAGGATCACATAGTGATTAACCCATGGCACGGCCTCGTAAGCCTGCAGCCGCTAGGGGGATCAAACAGACTGAGACGAGTCGGTAGGTAACTACTATTGCCGATATACGCCTGGATATGCTAACGGATGTTGCAGTGTATCCTGCTAGCAGGGCTATGAGGAAGAAGCTCAATGAACTAGAGCTAGTCCACTTAAAAACTATTGAGGACTTTCCAGATGCTTGAAACGTCTGATGCACCGGATCCATTCCTTTTGACTCGATCTTGTACAAACTGTGCAGTTGGCTCAAGTTGGTTAGAACATTTGGATAGTATCATATATGCATAATTGAGAATCATAGTGGACAAATATATACGAATCCCCTTGCCAAATAAATTTGCTGATGAAACGAGACAGGATCAATGAGGATACTTGACTAGGTACGGTATCTTGCTTTTACTTGTGTGAAATATCTTGAAAGGTGGTTTTCAATGGAGGAACTGGGAGCACAAAACAAGTAGTGGGCTCCTCAGAGAATTCTGGTATTCTGAATTATACAGGTAGATTACGCAAACATTCTATACATAGGGAAAGAACAGGCTTAAAGACAATATTTATCGTATTGTGCCGAACGGATCTTGTGGTCGGGTGCTAGTTTGAAGAAATGAACAAATAGACTCCTGCAGTAGGTTTTTAGCAAAGGAACATCAAGTAGCTCCGATGCTAATATGCCTTGATTCTAGAGGGCATGCCTTGTTATTTCCATTCTATAAAGGTTGTAGAGGATTCTTTCGGCCTAGTGGATTAGGGAATATGCGTATGGGGTACTGAGTTCCCTTTCTCAAAACCTGCAACCCCCAAAAATCATCACCAGAGGGGGAAATCACCCAAAGAGCGTTTTTGTAACATGGAATAGTCAAAAAGCTTCTCAGCCGGGCCAAAATGCTTTCCAGTACAATGAATTTGCAGATTTAATAATTGCCGCGCGGCTCGCATTTGTGCTCCCCTTTAGACTTAGCGTCGCTTTACTTGACCCCCTACCACTTCCAGAATCTGACTTCCGCAACGACGCTCCTGAATAATGATAATGACAGTAATATTCAGCATCGAAGCTCCATCAACTCCGTCACTTGCCTTCAGGAGGCCGGAGTTTGCCTGCGGCGTTTTTCACAGTGGCGGAGTTGATGGCGCCAGTAGATTAGATATATACTGATCGATCTCAGCAGCTTGACTATAAAAACATAGCCATTGGACGACTAAGGAACTCTGAATCATTCAGAAAACTCCAGGCATAATATCTAAGCAACTATATCACAACATTATCTTTTACTCACGTTTGATATCTATCGCCGAAAAATGTGGTCAAAAATCTCGCTCTATGCCTGCTTGCACTTCGCAGCTAGTGTCTTGGGTCATGGCGTGAAACCGAATCTAAGCGCAACCGTTACCAATGTGCCTCTACCAGCTAAAGATGTACATAGTACTGTTGAATTTCGAAGTGGTCAGACCGGCTTAGATGGAATGAAAGTGTTTCCATCTAATGACACGACAGTTGATTGGTGGTATTTTGATGTTGTTTCCTGGGACCATAAGAGCGAAATCGTCATCACTTTCTACACCGCTGGCGCCGCTTTCAATCAAAGCGGAACACCTAATATGGTTCTTATTACGTACACATTTGAGAACGGGACAGACTTGAACATTCACCTCCAAGCGGAGGACGTCAGAATTGGGACCATCGGTAACGGAAGTTCTGGGGAATACCAAGGCGTGGGTGATTGGCTCGGGTCCTCAGATATGTCCCAGTACGTGGTTCGATTGGATTCGCCAAATAACGGAATATTTGGAGAGATTATTCTGAAAAGCGTAAGTCAAAACCAATGAACACTGCAATGCTTGTCTTTTTACTTTTCTGATTAATATACCAATCAGGTTGCCCCACCGCATCTGCCTTGCACTGACGATCTAAGCGCTGGCGGCGATTTGCTGTTGGCACCGGGAGTAGGTTGGGTAAACGTGATGCCTGATGCAGATGCCAGTGTCTATTTCAACTGGTCTGGAACTGTCGTTGAGTTCTCTGGCACGGGATACCACGATAAGGTTAGTTTACTACTGATCGTCAGATGTGAAGTTGTTAACTGATTACCCTTAATTAGAACTGGGGAAACGTGCCGATGGGTTCCACCTTTCGCAGCTGGTACTGGGGTCATGGCCGAGCAGGCCCTTACTCCGTCGTCTGGTTTGACTTTCTTGCGGTCGATGGCACCGAATACAAAAGTAGCTATGTCGCCCGTGATGGCAAAATCTTGAATGCAGCCTGCGAAGGTATCAAGGTTCGCCCGTTTGGAGCCAACTCTACTTATCCGCCGACTACTACCACTGGATCGCCTAGCGGTTTCAATATTGAGCTGTTGGTCGGGCATGAGAACACTCAAGCTAAAGCCACTGTTACACATGAATTCTTAAACGTTCCAGGTGCAATCCAACGATGGATAGGGAGCTTTGACATCCTGGGATTTGAAGGTACAGCATTATTTGAACAACTTGTTGATTCTCATTGATAGTGATATTATGGAACTGTATTTTACTATTTTCATTATAAGTTGATATTTTATATTACATCTTAATTTTCTCATTTGTCTTGGTAGTGTCCAATCGTGACTAGTATTCTACTATGACAACATACGGTAAGCCTCCTGCTAAGCGAATGTCTTGGAAATAAATGACAAAGTCCATGGCGGACATTTAGAACGCATTGAGTTGAGAATGCTTTATATCATCGTAACATTCCAAGTGGCCACTTTCGACCAATCTGGTGGGCAATTGCCCATGGCACAATAGAACTCATTCGGATACATTCAGTACTTTCGGCTGACAGACTAGGTATTGGAAATCTACCAACAAACTAGAATGGCACTGATGTAAATCACAGGTGAATTCAAGACACAAAACTAATGAAGAATGAAACGCTTCAAGAGGGTGTTAAAACCATTCTGACGGAAATCAACCCCGATTTCTATTTCTCTATTAAACTCAGAGCAAGAAACATTTAAAGTGTATTTATATATTTTTACGAGTGAATGCGTTACGAATGTGAGATTTATAAATACTCCCCTTCAAATGTCGTGTATCATCGAGCTCCCAACTGCCTCCAAGCATTGGTTTGTCCGTGTCTTTGGAATATTTCTTGGTTTGTCCTCGATGATCTAGTATACAGCTTCTGTGATGGTTTCCCCAACGGGGTAAATCCAGACTTGCCGCATATTCCCATTCTCTCAATGCTGCGTGAATTAACGACTTCGCCAATGTCAAAAGCCGGCTCATTTATTGGCTGAGGAATAGTATTATTGTGTGGATACCACCTGTGCATAATTTCAAGAATGGTCGTCTAAATATAATGACCTGCAAATGGCGAAAACTAATCCTTCTGGTAGGAATGAATACATGCTATGATTTGGAAACATATTGTTTGCAACGTGGTTTCGCAGCATCTTGTATGCATATCGCTAGGACGACGACAATCTCTCGAAACATGAATGAATTACCTTATCTACTTGGGATGTCATCAATTTGCGATAGCGATACCCCTGGAGAAGTCGTATGGGCCGTCAGATTGAGGGGTAATATAAAATCAAACTAAATCCAATCCTAATTGGCTTTCTCTGGTCGATACACGCATCTCTTGACTGGCTGCCTTGGACTGCGTCAACTAAAACTGTCCGCAAATTGGGCTTGTCGGTTCGCCAATAGGTCTTTCGACCTCCCCATTAGTGAACGCCTCTAAGGCAGCCCTACATACTCTGAGCGGGATAGAACGTGGTTCCACTGGATCATGATTATGCCCCGCAGACAAGGGGTTGGATTTCCCAAACTGGCGTTCCGGATCTGTGCTCCGCATAAAGTGCTCCGCCTGTATTGCCGAAGCCAGTCCAGCTGTAACTCCAAGTTGGCAAGCGTATGATCATATTATGGGCAGAGTGACTAGCGAAGAACGTTTGTTCTGCTTCTTGCCAATAGATGGGCGCCAGTGCCCCTAAGAGGCAAGGCTTCAGGCGTCACCTGGTATCATTTTGCAATGGCCTTGTGACTCGGAAAAAGCTAGGCTGCCCATGACATTGCGTGCTTTGCTCACTAGAGTCCTCGAGTTTTACGAAAGTTACAACGCACAAAAACCTACGCCAACTGGTAGCTTCATTTTAGTTATTAGTGATGCATATGTCATTGAGCATTAGTACTATGCACGCGCCCAAGGAGACTATCATCAGTAGTACAGAAGTGCAAAAGTGCTGTGCTTACAAGGCGAATTCATGCGTGTGAACGCCTTCGATCATAGCATAGAGGTCCTTGACCAATCCATCACCGTCCAATATGATCACATCCCAGCCTGCCATTCCAGGCATTCCATCTGCAGTACCATACGTCCAGCTTTGCATGATCACATCTCCGTTAAGCCACAAGTCCCCCCGCGGTTTAAATATCCATTCACTCTTCTCATCAGCATGAAGTGCTAGACAAAGTGATCCATCGTTAGTGAGGCGCGATTTAAGCAATCACAATCTTCTTCTAGATTTAAGACAGTTACATACCATTCCACAATTCTCCCATCGCCTCATAGCCTTTAAAGTCGCCAAAAGGAGTATGGCAAGTGATGTCTGGTCTCCAATGCTCCTGTATCAGAGACCTGCGAATTGTGTCATTTCGTTCGTTGAAAAAGTCGAACGTAGTAGCCTTTACTAAGCTGACCGCCCTGCTGGGTGAGATTATAGCTGTCATGTCGTAGACTGAAGGATCGAGAATAACCGGTATGCTAAGGGTAGAAATTGACCAAAAGTTGTACGGGCGGATGATCAGCTATTTATATAATTATATGAACTTAGTAAGCGCGTCCTATTGCTGACAGAAGCAGCCTTATTTGCATCTCAATATTTTCTTCACAGCTTTGTGGCTTCGCGTTGACTTATCCTCTCGGTATCCTCTCGGAAATAAATGCTTATTCTGGGTCCGTACACAGCTATGGGATCCATAGCGGGCAATTGACTAGATATCGGATTAGCACAGCCTCCCATGCTGTGGACAATATGTTCCAAATATTGGAAAACGATTCATGGCTACAATACAAATACTATCCCGCTCATTCTATATAGACAGGAGATTGGGAGATGCTATGCCTTTTGGAAGGCAAAATATCGTTACTGCCTAGCAGAGTATCAATATTACTTTATACTCAGTGACGTATAAAGAGAATGAACTATGGGATTTACTTTGAATGCGAGTCTGGCAATACAATGAACAATATGTGAAAGTCAAAGGTAGTGTCTTTCTATTTACAGCTCTTTGCTTCTTCGCTAGAACACATTTAGCCCGTGACATTCGGCTGAAAGTAGGTAGCTTTCATTGGTCCAGCTTCGTTAGCATTCTCAAACGCCTCCTCCCATTTATGCAAGGGAAATCTGCCGCTGACTTGTATTTTACCCTTTTCCCCTATGGGAAGCAGTCCGGTCTCAATCAGTCGAATAAGCTCATTTACTTGCTGCGGCGTATACATAAAAGTTCCTTTAAGAGTTAATGCTTTGAACATCATCATGTGATACGGAAGGTCGATATCGTTCATTATGCCACCCATGAAGCTGACACGACCACCTCGACGCAAGGCAGAAATACCAGCTTTGATATACAATGCTTTGGCCGCTGAATTTGGTGAGATATCGAAGTACACGTCGACTGGTCCATGCGCTTGGAGAGCTGCAGTATCAGCGCCTAGATCTTCCGATATAGTGACCGGCACTACTTTGCTATTGTTTGTGTCGTGACAAATCTGTTTTAGCTTGGCTTCGTTACGGCCCACAGCGATTACCTTGCCTGCACCCATCGCCAGTGCAACAAGCACAGCCGCGCTGCCAAAATTCCCGGTCGCGGGCGCCACTATCACCGTTTCTCCTGGTCGAAGGCCAATATCACTGAGTCCACCAAAAGGGACTGCGAGAGTGCTGATATATCCGAGATCTTCAAAACTGTAGCCCAACTCCTTCGTCAAGATATGCTCATTCAGCACATGGATGTTCTCAGCTGGGACTTTGACAAGTTCCGCCCAGGTGCCGTTTCTCCACTCTCCATTCATAAGCGCTTGGCCTTCCGGCGAAGCGCCCATATGAATGCCCTGTAGAAGCGGCAGCATGTTCAGATTGTCACGTGGTCGAATGATGCCGGATGTATAGACTAACATTCCGACTTGAAGATGAGGTGTATCTGTCGCTGGCGCAGCAATGCGACAAATTCCGTTGGTACCGGGAATCAAGGGAAGAGGATATTTGTAACCACGGACGTTCCCATTACTGAAAACCTCTTTGGCATATGACACAATGTGTGAGTTCAATGGCCGTAAAATGACTGAGCCGGCAGATGGCAGAGGCGTAGGAAGTTCGACAACGGATCCCGGCTTTGATGGAGAAGTGAACTGGAGACCTCTGAAAGTCTCAGGAAGCTGAAAATCCGAGGGATTACTCATGTTGTTGCTGAATGTTGGAGAAAATCTTAGACTACCATGAGAACTAGTTGACTATTAATGCAACCACTTCCTTCACGGAGAACAGAAGGGAACATGAAATATTTATATTCAAGTGCCTTAATATCATACAGAATCAAGGTCAAGCAAATTGTAAATGGCTTCTTTTCATAACGCGGAATTTATAACTTAATTCCGGCGCATACACTCATTAATCAAAATGTTACCATTTTCCGGAGTCTCCATGGACTGAATGCGATTCTTTCTATTGACAACTAGAGTTACTTATTTTCTCACTCAGCTTAAGACTAACTCCGATTGGCCGAAAATAAGCCATTCCTAGACAACAACCTATTCATCAAGTTGAAAGAAAGGGGAAGTCCTACAGCTCGGATTTAAGAGCAGTTGCTCCGAATAGACACTGCACGTATTCGTCCCCCTCATCGATTATGCAAATTCTAGCTAGGACTAACGAGTAACTTATCTGTCGAGATGAAGAATACTGAAGACTACAATCCGGAGTTAAGAATCATACTTTTTCCGAAAACTATTGGCTCAAATTGGGTGGGTGTTGTCTAGCTTGAACCCATATTTCGTATGAAAGACTATTAATAGGCTGTTGAGGTAGCAAGATTGTGATATTTAACCACGTTTCAATTCAGCTCTGAAGCGAAGCTCACTTTTCCACCGGCCTTTTATTGAAACATTCAAAATCTGAATCCACGGCTTGACTTCTTCATTGTTCAAGCCCCTCCTGTGCGAATAAGCTTGCACCCCGAATTACTCTTTGCCTTCATCATACCTGATCTACCGTCATTAAAGTCCAGTAATATCTTTACAATGTCTAACAGACACGTATCTGATGTACTGACAGATCGCGAAGCGATTGCTGACGCGGTCCTTCGCGCAGTAAAAGGCTTAGACCGCTATGACGCAGCCCTTTTCGATTCTGCATTTGCGTCGGAAGATGTGACACTCGAAGTGCCACACCGAAACATGAAACTTATTGGTATATCTGACATACGCAAAAGCATGCTCGACTCACTTGGGCCGTTGGATACAACGCACATGATTAGCAACATTCGCGTTCAGGTTGAAAATGGGGCCGATGCTGCCTCACTTACGGCCTACGCCTTAGCACAGCATTGCCCAGCTGGGAAAGGCAGAGATCCAGAGAGTCCTAAGTTCCTAGTTTGCGGAGAATACTCAATTGATCTTCAATATGATGGATTGGATGGTTTGTGGAAGATCAAGCGTTGGATGCTGGATGTTATTTGGACCCAGGGCGACAAATCTGTAACGCAGCCTTCTAGTTGATTGAGATGACTTACTCAATGCTAGGTGATAGTATAAATTACTTCAGATAACCTTAGCCGCTTTAGACTTACTGTCAACTAAGATCGTTCCTACTGAAACTTCAATTGCTTTCTCTCTAAGATCATCACTGAGTGTCATTGCGAGGATCTTTGTTTCCCAGTCTTTGTAATCTTCATATTGGGTGGATTGGATTAAAACATTAGCACCGTAAGCTGGCTTAGAGTTAACACAGTGTTGCAAAAACAGAAATAATCAAGGAACATATGAGCATCCCACGACGAGTGACAGAAGAGCATTCTGGGCATTTACATCGAAAACACTGCCAAAGAAATAAGTAAAAGTTGTACCTATAGATGCTAACTGGGTTTGGTAGACGGTGAGGAATCGTAAAGCTGTACTGATAGTTTAGGGGTGATTGGATGTAATATTATTCCTAGTATAAAGTTTTTATCTTAACTTTCAACAAACTTGCCTACCTACTTGTTTAAGAGCGAACCTTGCTGCTGTTGAGCCTCATTATTGTGTGACAACTCTGCTCTTATGTAGGTATGAAATGAAAATTGTAATTTCATTTCTTCATGCCATAGTACTCAGGATGCCTTCGATATTAGCAAATGCTAGTTCCGCTAGGGTTTCATTCCAGATACGCGTCGCAAGTGATTCACCTTCGCTGTCATATATCGGAGTTGCATAACTATTTTTACAGAATTAGTCTTTTTATTCCACAAGGTCGTATGCCTATATCTTGACAGTGGTTATTCACACGTTATAAGACACTTACGGCTGTATCTTCCAGTCCATCAAGTAGCTGCCATGCGTTTCATCACCCCTCAATATCGCTGCATCAATGTAGGTGCTGGATCCGTTCCGCATGGTTCGACCGAAACCCCACATAACAGTATCGAAAATCATTTTGATGATAGGGTTGACTCCTCTGTTAATTTCGGTGCCTCTCACTAGTCCAGGATCCACCAAATTGACAATCACATATTCCTTCTTGACTCTTTCAGCAAGTTTCAATATCCAGAAGTGAGCAAGTATTTTACTTGCAGGATATTGCTCCGATGTGTTGAATTTAGATTGATCATCAAAAGTTGACAAGAACGGATTAGAGCCTCGGTAGGGTAGTTTGGTAAAATATGCTGTGCATGAGCCAACAATGGTGAGGCGACCAGGATGACCTCGTGGCGACTTTTCTTTGAGAGTTGGGAGGAGAAGAAAAGCTAACAAAACAGTAGATAGATAGTTGACTTGGAACATCTTCTCGTGACCTTGTGGGCCCAGCTGGAAGGACTGTTCAATCACTCCGGCGTTCAGAATGGCGATGTCGAGCCTATCTAATGTCCGACATTTGGCAGCAAAATCTTGCACACTCTTATATGATAGCATATCAAGTTGCCAGACATCAATTTGGGCGCCTTTGTGTCTTTTGCGCAGCTCCGCCGCGGCCGCTTCGCCTTTGGAGGGGGTTCTAACGGCCATGATCAAGCGACCAACATTCAGTTCCAAAAGCCATTTTGCGCAAGCAAATCCAAGCCCAGTGTTTGAGCCTGTAAGGATAGCTGTCTGCCCCGAAATGGATATCCCATGAGGTGGAAGAATTGGCCTGGATAGCTGAGAGCGAAAGAAGTGGTAGCCATCGCCACGGCCTAAGTCAAAGGACTTGGAAGTCATTTTGAAGAGTCTGTAAGGGCGAAGATTATACGAATCGCAAAGTTATTGGAAAGAATGAGTAGTAGTTGGTATCGGAGAAGTTTTTTTTTACCAGCCGGCATGTTGTAGTTAAATATCAATCTGGGACCGTGTCGAAACATTTGAACATTGACGGAACAGGAAAACAATCTTGACATCGCGGCATGACTTGATGCCGAGTTGAATAATGAAACGTCACAGCGAGTCCAACCGTCTATGGAATTTAATTTTACCATACCCGTTTGAATATATGTATTGGGCCTGAGTGACAAATGGTGGAGCTAAACGAGGATGTTCAGAGGCTCTACAAGCAGAACAACTGGTAATGCAGCGCATCGTCTTATCCAATACGCGCGGCTGTCTCGGGATAGTGGGTCTTTTCTCTTGCAACGCTTTACCATTATAGGGAAACAATCTTGTCTTGGCGCGGAATTGAAGCCAAATGATGGGGCAGGCACTAACAGGCCGTGTGTCATGCGGATCAGCTCGCATTGAAGTCTGGATTGGTTCCCTTTTCAAGCAAACAATCTTGTCTCTTCTTACTCTTCCTGAACGACTACTTGGGAGTGAATATCCCTGTAATATCGGCTTTTCCACTCAATTCAACCTGTATCACAACAGCAACTCGTCCTCTCAAACGTGAGATGTTTGAAGAGCAAGGTGATCTTCAGAGCCAAGGGACGCATGGGAGGCGGGTCTGGCATCCAATAGCGTTGCAATCTCGAGACAGCAGTATGCATCGCTAATCCCCTGTCGAGAGCGGAATATCACTAATTCAACGTAGCAGAGACATTCAAGTTTATTGCTTCTGATTCTGTTGGAAAGCCGCATCCAAATGTCCGGAAACTTATTAGAAGCCATGTCATGCGCGGAAAGAACAAAAAAAAGCACCGTGTCCAAAAGCTCAAACAGGGGTCGTCAGAAGTCACAGATTTCAGTGAGCGCGCGAAAAAAGCGACATCAACAGCAGCGGCCATGTTGACTGTTCCGACTACCGAAAACAAAAATGCTCACTGTCCAGACACTATTAATGTTTATACTTCAACACCAACAAACCAGGCACACGTTGCTGCCGATGGCAGTGCAATTATAGTGCGTGTCAAAGATTGCGGAAACCAGGCCGCCATCGTATCTGTATTAGCGATTACCAGTCCGTTAAAGCCACCTCACGACCTGGCATTAACCAAATTTGCCTGTCCTCTACACTTCTCCTCGCAGGCCCTTCTTTACAGATGTAAGCTGGATATTCTTGCTCATTAACCTCTCAAAAACGGCGCTCAACATTTGTTTCATAGATTTTACGACTGTCAAAGAAATAATGTATCCAGCCAACTGGTGTGTCGAGTCCGACAACTTCAATTGGCGATTTTTCCGCTGGCTCTTTGAAGCGGAATCTTATCTACAGTCAATTCTCTTTAGCGTCAGCGCTTTCCAAGATATCCTGTCTTTCAAGTCTACCAAGGGTTTGAACTCATCCAGCACTGCCATCGAGTTCTCCTCAGAGACACGCTGTTACTTGGGGAATACTATTAGTCTCTTGAACAAGCAACTGCAAGATTGTCATATGCAACTCCACGACAGCACTGTGGCAGTGGTTATAAGCCTCGCCATGATAGCTGATGCAATGGGCGACACTAATGCTTGCAAGACGCATATTAAAGGGTTAAACCAGATGATACGTGCGAGGGGCGGTTTGGGCGCGTTTAGAAATAACGGGCACGTACAAATGAAGATCTGTCGGTTAGTCGCAAACGTACATATTGATGAGTTTCCACTAACTATATTTGCCAGCATTGACTTGGGGTGGTCCTTGAAAACTGGCTGTCGCTCTACTTTCTTCAACGGCGACTTATCGTGGGACTCATGTTTCGTCAAAGTTATTCCCGAGAGAACATATTCACAACCAAATACATCCTCAACCATCGCGCATATGCTACGTGGTAATATTAGCCATAAGCTTTTCACTGTTTTTATTGACATGCAGAGATTTTCTCTGCTAGTTAATATGTTCGTCAGCTCACAAAACAAACTCAAGCAAGAACTTTTCCAAGAGGCCATGATTTCTATTCAATACCGCCTCTTATTCCTCCGATACCGCCTTGATACGCAATTCTTGGATGAAACCGTCCGTATTAGTCTCCTTGCTTACCAGGCTTCTATCTTTTTATATATCCCCGGAAGTAGCTCTCGGTATGAGTTTTTGGAGAGCCAATATCACTCAATCATTCAAGAGATGGACGATTCGACGACAGAAGCAGCTAACTTCAAACTTTGGATGCTCTTTGTGGGAGCTTTCATTTTCCATGATGCGGCCAATCAATTACTCTACTCGATGATTGCGAATTTAACTATAGGTTCTAGCTGGACGTCAGTTCGCACTCGGCTAAAAGATATTATGTGGATTGATGTTATCCACGACGAGCGAGGCAAAGAGATTTTTTAAGTTTCTTCTGGAGCTGCCAGAAGTCATAGTGCGATATATGAGTAATAATGAATTCGGTTTGTTAACGTATGTTCACCTCTTTCTATTATGAATATACATAATCGATATATAGCTATTTTGCTTTCCCTTTGTTGTCTTTCGGTTTAATACGTACACTTCTGGTTATAACAGCCCTTCCTGTCATATATTTTGCCAATGACATTATACTTTGCTTACACCAAAGCTTTGACGATGGGTTTCTATAGTGCTCAAGGTCATTTAATGCATCTATAACACACTCTCGCCCTTGCTCACTACAAGACTCAAATGACAGCACCAGGGCCAATATAAATCCCCGACAGCCAAACAGTGGCTTAAATTGGCGTGCGTACTTAATGCATCTGCCTATTCTGAAGCTCATCTCCGAAATTTCTGTGGCAATGTCAGGACGATGGGTTCCATTGAGTGCCAAAACATGCTTGACAGCGTAACCTATGGCAATTCGCGCCATTGCATATAATATAAATAGCATTGCCATTAAGGGCTCCGCAAATGTATAGCAGACGAGAAATGGCGATGCACGATCAGGGTGCTCAGTAACCTTGCCGTGGTTGCGCATAGACGCAAAGCATAATTCACCAAGCCGCTGGATAAGATTCATCTCTTCAGTTGCTGTCTTTGCCACAATGAACGCATTGCCAGATGATTCGCAATCGTCATTTTGCTGCATATCATCTAGTCGCCTGAACAATGATGGCCAATTGCTGGTCCTTAGTGCAAGGCGGTAAATATCGGCTTTGGTCTCATTTTCGATTATACCAGAGCTTAACGCAGTTTGAACAGCACGCTGCCATTCAGGCCTATTATATAGATTGGGCTTACTGCTTACTAGAGAGTCCATATACTGGCAACATGTGAGTGATGAAAGTTGACTTAAACACAACAAGATCTTTGCCTTACCAGAGTACCAATATTGTCTAATACAAGAGAGAGGCCTAGCTCATCATCAAGCTGAGGTGGCCCACATGCTGTCATAATCGCATATATTCCTCGCAAATGCACGCTTGGATTGTGCTCCGGCTCAGCTTCATATGTGGCCTAATTAAAAGATGACTTAGTGCTCGACAGCTCTAAGAGGTAAACGCTAGAAAACTTACCACCACCCTATGGATTATAGAAACAGCTGCCAGTAGTGCCGAATTTTGCTGCTTTTGGGAGCTTTGGAGTCCTTGGTTGAGAGATCTCAAGGCCTGCCCGTAAGCCTTTCTGTCAATAAGCTTCTGTGCGGGAAGGCCACGTTGGTGATTTGAATAGGTTTCTATCATCAATGTCACTGCGTCGCATAACGCAGTGCTACTTCGCATATAGCGAGGCAGTAGAGAGTACGATTTCTTCGATAATGAAGCGTATAGGTTTACGTCTTCCATATTCAGAGCGACAGTTATTAGCTTCCAAACAGCGTTATCAGCACAATTCTGGAGCAAAGGGCTTATGCTTAATTTCGGATCTCGCTTTTTCCAAAGTGTGGCCTTCGTTCCATTATTCGAGCGGGAAGATACATTGATTAATGAGTTGGAGTAGCGGGATCCCTTGATCTTGTGTTGAAAAGGCGACAGAGATCTCGTTGATGGCCTAGACAATTGCCTTGGATCATCTGTCGCCTTCTGCCCGCAGAGGTTATAACAAGCTTGAGTCGGCTCTTGGAACTGGATGTGTACAAAACGGTCATCCGGCGGACCAGAGCATATGCGATCTCTGGATTTGCAATTGCTACATGTTGGCCACTTCTCATCACACTGTAGAAGCGTTTGCGACAGTCAGCGTATCACAGAAGATAGCCAAAGCAAGTAAAATCTTAATCTTACCTTGATCTTCCGCCTTGCACAATATTGACATCGATTGCTTAGAGGAAATCCCATTGCTTTGTCTCCACAAGCAACCTCGTTTCACTCTAAATATTGGCAAGTATGCTTGACACAGACAAGTCTTTTTGTTATATAAGAACAGATATCCAAAGTCTCGATTTGCTGATAAAGTGGACGGAATGACTGACTACTGTCATCGAAATTTCGGAAATAAAGTAGTCAAATAAGGGGAGAAATGAAGAAATGCATGGAGAACAGAAGGAAAATAAAGAAGCCAAACAAAAAAAAATGGAAAATAAGACAACCAAAATAAAAAAACAACATGGGTAGAAACTGGCCGATGTAATATTATAGCGAGCTGTCACTTGTATACTAGCGATTAGTCATTACAGAGCCATAATAACTATAACTAGGCAGCAACTTTTCAAAAGCACTGGGCTGTCTTCCTAGCAAAACTGGCCAGTGGAATTTCTTCATAAAGATGTTCTTGATCCAATAACATCTCTTCAATACAATAAAAGCTGAGGCTGTGCTTGCGAGGGAACACAGTATACTCAGTAAACCTCAATTGAGCGGGAACACAAGCCCCTCCAGTCTAGTCAATTACCCCTCCATAACCTTTTCTTGCCACTCAGAATGTAATCACTTGTTGCTACTAAAGCTCGTCACTTTGATGTAATACTTAGAATACTGGGGAGTTCAATAAAGATATGCCTGTTTTCTCTCTTTTACGTGTGTTACCTGCGCACCTCTTTCCTAATTTATATTAGTGGCAGGAACGTGGATAAATCCTTCATTCCCTTGACCCCCACGAAGACACCTTAGGACATGGGCTCTGCCCCACGTACACTAAAGATTTCTAAATATCTGTGGAAGAACAAATCTGAGGATTCTCTATCAGAGTAAACACTGAACTGCATTTGTACTAAAGGGTCACTTATTCAGAGACTATGTCAAGTGGCAAGGTTGCTGAGGGACTGGGGTGAGATGAGGATAGCATCAGGCTTATAGTACACTGTACAGTATATTTAATACTGCCACTACATAAATGGTTGGAGAGCCTATATAATATAACGGCACCGCAACCATGGCAAACGGTCCGTAATTGCAATTCTTCATCTGACCTATTCAAAAATAAATAAACACATATATATAATAAATGAATATGCATAGGCCCATGACAATGCCCTGCATGACAAGAAGTGTAAATGGAAATTACAGAGGCCAGTTGCTCTCAACCTTAGAAAGACCCTAGAGAGCATACCAAACTGGTTGTGCCACTGCCACGCCAATAACCGCTGCCAGAGCAGCTTTTACTTCGACAGCTGTATTTTGATGATTAGCGGTGGGTGCTAGTGTTGATGAAGTGATGGATTCTGATGTAGCAGAAGCGGCGATTGTTGGAGGCGACGTAGGGCTAGTGGATGAGCCTGAAGCAGAACAGGCGAAAGGCGTGGTGGCAGAACTGGAGCCTGACTCACCAGATGAGGACGAACTTCCGGATCCAGAACTGGAGCCTCCACTGGGGTTAGAGGGTTTCTTTCCAGTCAACTTTTGGATTTGATCCTTATAATCTGGAGAGTCGACATCAACAGTGTGTTGGCACGAGCTGAGATCCGTGAAGCAGGTAACTTGGCCGCAGTTGTCATTAGTGCCCCCGATGCAACAGTACGTCTTTCCAGGTGCGGTTTTCATCACGCCGGGGCAGCAGACGTTGTTTTTCAGACCCTGAATCTGGCCCATTCCATCGCCACAGGCGAAGTCCTATTCCCAAGAAGTCAGTTTGTCACTGCTAAGGGCGACATCAGTGCTGATTATGCCTACCCTGCTTTCAACTGAGGCCACAGCTGGCGTACAGAGTACAGCGAGAATGCTAGTTGTATAAAAGAGTGAAAGCATATTTGAATATAATGAAAGTAAACCAGTGGTCTTATGTAGCTCTAAAATGCTGGGAATAATCGGCTCCTTGTAGAAGTAATTGTGTGTTTTGAAGTTGTCATTTTTAATTGAGGCGGAGAATCGCTTTATTTATACTTCAATTTTAAACTCAACCTTTATTGTTTTGAAGTCATCGCCTAACGAAGAGTCAAACGTTATTGGATTTACAAGGGTAGCGCAGTATTATTCCTCTTTCGTACATACCAGCGCACGCATAAGCCAAGTTTGTTTCAAGGGTATCGAGAAGGCTGATCTTACAACATCTGAAGTCGACCCACTTGTTGACAGAGTACCCATATTCCTAACAATGTGGAGGCCACAAGGCATAATCGAAGGCACAATAAAAATACAGCAGGTACAACATTCTAGAACATGCCCCTTAAACTTTCTCTTTTTTCCAATCATACCCACCATTTTAGCTGTCGATGTTATGATTGTTACGGAAATTGTGTTTAAGCTAAATATTCTTCTTCCACCCTGTCCCAGCATTACACCAGGGCACGCATTGGTCTTCAAACATGGGTTTTACCTTGAGTAACAGATGTCAGTCTTGCGCAAGGCGTAAAATTAAGGTATGCGAGATATTGCATTACCTTAATTCTCCTGAAATGCTTCTAATATTTTAGTGTGACGAAAACTGGCCTGTGTGTGGTTATTGCAAGCGCAAAGGTTTTGAATGCTCCGGTCAACCAACCAATCGCTTTGTTTATATTAGAGCGCCGAACTCAGTAAAGACATTCATCTCCGAGGAAAGTTGTGTCATGCCAGACCCAGTCCATCAACGAAAGTCTGCCATCTGTCCATCACTTGGGAACGAGGCAGATGGCTCTATAGCCCAGCTGATTGCCGTTATTAATGCTAGCAAAGATATGAATCTTGATGCTTTATTGTCCAAGAGGTCATTCACCCTTCTACCGCGATATATGATTGGCAATCAGGTGTTATGCAATGCGGTGAGGTTTATGGTGTCGTGTTATACAAATCATCAACGTGGCATATTTCCACAGGAGTTGTTCGATCGAAGAGCATATAGTCAATCATTAGGGTCGCTTGCCCAAGCATTACAAAGTCCCAGCAATGGAATTACTACGCCGGTCCTAGCAGCTATATCGATAATTCACAGAGTTGTGGTAAGTGTAAATATGGTTGGTGCTGTCATTGAGGTTAACGCTTCACTCTTGCAGACTACATACGAACCAGAAGCAGAAACAAGCCATAACAAACACCTAGAAGGAATAAACGAAATCATGGCTGCCCGAGGGCCGCCAGATCTAGACGATGACCTGGATGTTTCTTTGATGTTCGATAACTTTCGCTTACTGGTATGTCAATGAGATTATATGTCTTGGATTTTGTGTTAACCTTATCTTATTTAAACGATGGCAGAACATGCACTCTCTACTCTATGGTCGGCCAAATGTGTATCACATGTCCGAGTGGCAAACCGTTATGAGTAAAGCATTAGACTGTCATATGATTGAAAGTAAAAGTGCAACAGAGATCTTTCGTCTGTCAGCCAGGCTCTGTCGCTGGTGTGGATTAGTCTCCAAGCTGAGGACAGCCCAGCAGACTAAAAACTCACGAAAAGCGCTTGCGCTTGCAGAGGATATTAGCAATGAAACAACATTGGAGATGAACAGTGTGCGAATACTTGATCATCTGCAAGTTACAGAGATGCGGGATCGCGGGGTACCAGTTGAACAGGTTGATCCGTTATCCCCGTTTCTCACGTATTACCAATTCCCAAACCCAGAAGACGCACTAAGTTTTGTGTTGTACGCTACGGTACGAATCGGTATTTGCCGCATTGCTAACCAGGCTATGTCAATTACTGCCATTTGGGATCCCGTGGCTGAATTAGAAATAACCGGGTTAAGCCATCGAATAGCAAAATGCATCAGATATTTCCGTGAATTCAAGCCCCTCGAAGGTGCTGGATTAGTGGTACCACTTGTGTTGGCGTTCGAAGCCTGTAACGGACAAGAAAGAGAATTTATTATCAATGCGTTATATGAGTTTGAGGATCATAAAGAGCAGTTGCAAGGTCGATGGAATGCAGAAAGGATAATTAATTGGGCAAAGACGATAACTGGGAGATAGGTCAGGCATCAAGATTCAGTGGTTAATCAACAAGCAAAAATTGATATGCAAACCGTCTAAAGACAATGTTGAAAACGATGGTGAGGGAATAAAAAGATATGAATAAGAACAGTTGATATAGTTGTGAGTCTAAGCTATATATAGGTAAGATAATGAAAACGAGGGGCAGTAAAGAGGGTACTATTTGTAGCCATATGAACCTTGTGGCTTTCGCATTCTTACGGACCTACAAAAGAGTGCCGTATTACTCTCTGCAATGATGAATCATGCGCATGTCTTTCCAAATACGTCACGCGACTACGACCTGCATCTTAACGGGCTCTTATGGTAAATACTTCCATTAGGATCATTCGACTAACAAATGGGCTTTGTCAAAATTCTGAATGGTTTATATCCATGCACGATATTTGGTTTATGTTCTCCGGTCTAATATAAATAGCTCAAAACCAAGCATACCATTCAACTTAGAGAAAAAAAACCGAATTTTCTCTACCAGAGATTCCATGGTCTGGTTAGGAAAGAGGTGCGCTCCATGCCGCGAGGGCTCCGCTCATCCTATAATCTGATGGAGATCTTCTAGTAGCTCAAGGGGCTTTTTCTTTTGCCAAGTTGGCCTTGGTATACCTTATGTACTGTTAATTACCGCCCACCGTCTACCCCCCGTCAAGTTCCACCTGATACTCGCGATCCTTCAGGCCCCCTGGTGTATAATCATTCGGTTCTTCAGGCAAATCCAGCTCTGCCTTGCATATGCTGCACTACCATGAGTTAGTACTCTTGCCACCTACTCCGCCTAGGGCGATTTTTGGTAAGAGATGCGCTGGCGAGTTCCTGATGTCATAAAACTTGAAACATTCCAAACGAAATGGAGGGCGACTCTTGTATTTGGGTTGGAAGCTTCGTAAGCTTAATGGCGTTGGTAATGTAGCAAACTGACATAGATCTCCCCCTTAGACATTCATGACTATATAATGAGGCCGCTGCCGTGCTTAACCATCAGTACCGAGATGATCAGTTATATGGTTAATCAAGCCCCTCAACATTTCAATTTTGAGTGTCTAAGCTTCCTCATCATGGCTGGAATAAGACCCATTCCTTTGAGAATCGCGCTCGCTCTGAGCTTTTCAATTACTGCTTGGGCCCACAATCCTACAGTCGAATGGATCAAATGCCCGGTCGGTGTTACCAGCCCTGTTGAATGTGGACAGATCCAAGTACCGTTGGATCACGCAACTCCTGATGGAGAGACTATTACTCTTAGTCTCACCCGTCTTCAAGCTACTAATCCAGGCTGTGGTCCCAGGCAAGGGCTGTACATGTAAGCTTCAAACACTACTTAGTATACGAATACCTTCAACCATCTCCAGACCTGAATCTTAAGTCATAAACAGTGAGAGTGTATTTGTTCTATAAGCTAACACACTGCCAATAGAGAAAATGGCGGGCCTGGCGAACCAAACGTGCAAACACCATCCCAGCTCGCAAACGAACTGTCTACAGGAGGCAACTTAAGGCATTGGTTGCCATTGGTGCAAAATTTTGACATCATCAGCGTAGATATGAGAAAAACTGGTAAAAGCAATCCAGTTCAATGCAACAAAGATCTGTACATCAAGGTGCAGTGGCCAATGATTAAAGATCATCAAACTTACGACGAAACAATGGCAAGAGCTAAAGAATGGGGGGAGACCTGTGTCAACATGACTGGTCCCTTGATAAACCATTTAGGGACTGATCAGGCTATTCACGATTACGAATTGGTTCGACAGGCCCTCGAACACGACAAATTCAATTATTTAGGTCTTTCCTACGGCACACAGATTGGATCTGAGTATTCAGATATGTACCCAGATCACGTTGGTCGAATGGTGTTGGATGGTGTGACTAATCGTCACATGCATGAAGAGGACAGGATGACGACTTTCGCGGCTGGACTCGACACTGTCCTTGCCGACTTTTTCAGATGGTGTAATGCAACAACAACATCTGCACTTTATGGCCGAGATCAGGCTGCTATACTAGATTGGATAATTGACACAGCGGCAAAAGGGCAATTGTTCTCGACGGGTTGCAATGACTTACTCGGGGTCTGCAGCGATGGTAGTGCAGTCCCCGACTGGCTCATTATGCTTGCCATTGAGACTTCTTTGCATGACGGTGCACACGTTGATCCAACTAGTAAAACCAATTATCAGGCTGTCTCATATGCACTTAACTACACCTATTCAGAAAGATCGGGAGTCATTTTTCAGAATAAACCACCACCAGCTAATACTACAGTATTCTCCGAGCTAGCCATCACATGCTCCGATAGATCTGATCGAGTACTTAGTGTTGAAGATTTTCGAAACATTTGGACAGTCGCACCTCTTATCGCTCCCCACTCTCGCGGCATGGGGATTGTTTCTCAAGCACTCACCGTCTGTACCGGTTGGCCGGTAAAACCATTGAATCCACCAAGAGATTTCAACTTGACAAGACAAAGGTCTCTTCCTCCAGTGATGCTAGTCAATTCGTTCTACGATGAAGCTACGGTTTCGCCTTGGGGCCTTGGTATGCGGGCAAATATGCCCACCGCATTTAGTATCTACAGAAATGGTAGCGGCCACACGAGCTTCTCGCTCCAGGGTGACACAGCTGGTGCCATTACTGCTTTCCTGGCAAATGGATCTATTCCGAAAGACGGTACTATCTATCAATCTTAGTATTGATACATTGGGTACGGTGGTACTATCGGTAGTTGATTGCCCAGCTACAGAGTCTCATTCTGCTTCGAAGCATAATTTGTCAAACATAACGCAGTCCAGAAGGCATAGAGTAAGAGTCAAGATCGAGACACTTGCAGCTTGGGGTTATCTTAATGCTTTCACTTTATTTGTTGATAGCCATTAGTAGATAAATTTGATCTATTGTGTCTAGTTCAGTTCTATGTCGAGCAACCTATTCCCAGCTTCTAACAAATAATAATCAGCATATACCAGCCCTGTTTGAGAAGATTGTTCAATCGCGTCTTTATTGTTGTTAACAGTAGCGTCTCTGAGAACTGTATCACCACCGTCGGGGGCTAACGTTTGTGACAAACAATATTTCATCATTTGCGTTACCCATGGTAGATAGCGGCTGTCACCGGTCAGCTGATATAACAGTAGTATTCCTGAACACGCAATGGCCGCGGCCGATGTGTCTAGAATGATCGGACATCGTGGCGCATCGAAGTCCCAGACCACAGCACCGTGAGTATTTCCAATGCGGTCACAAAAGTATCTGGTACAGTTATTTGCTGCATCTAAGAACTTCCTGTCCTGTGTGTACTTGTAGACGGTTGCATAACCGTACAACGCCCAAGCCTGACCTCGACTCCAGCAACTGCTATCATCGTAGCCCTGGATTGTGTACCGACCCTTTACCTCTCCCGTCTCCGGGTTATAATTGACAAGATGGTAAGTGGAGCTGTCTTCACGTAAATGATTTTGTAGCGTTGTATGAGCATGAGCGGTCGCGATTCTCCGAAACTCGTCATTTCCCGTCAATTCTGAGCAAATGTATAAAAGATCAAGATTCATCATGTTGTCGATTATAACCAGGAAATCCTTATTTTTGTTCTCGAAATTGAATCGTTTGGTAAGACATGTGTCCCATGAGCGCAAGCATTGCACTTTTTCGCTCCATCTCGAGGCAAGCGAAGTGCCAGCATTGATGATAATCTCTTTGCTAGCAGCATTATTGAAGTGTTTGTAATGCCGATAGAATGCAGGAAGAATCATGAACCCAAGATCGTGCGTTTCCTGGTTGTGTTGCTCCTGTTCCATGCCCTTTTGCCACTTCAGTGCCTGTGCAAGGATCTCGTCCGATGAGAATGAAAGATTGACACGCAATGAGCGCTCGTAAAGGAGCCAAAGGGATCCGGGGAAGAACCCAGAAGTCCACCAATGAGATGGTTCGTAACGATAGAGAAACTGAGTGCTATCTGTCCGATGTGGAAAGTAGCCGTTGGTGGGTGGTGGACGTAATGCGACTCGCATAATTTTTGCGGCGGCGATGTGGTTGAGGACATCGCTACAGAGCTGCTGCAAGCTTGTCTGACGGCTCGTAGGGAAGTGCTGGTCAGTCACGATCCCCTTTTCAGATGGTGCCAATTGACTAAGAATGGTGATATTTTCGAGCATGTTGAGAGCAGTAACTTCTAGAAAAACATGAAGAGGACTTTAAAATGCAAGTGAATCAAATAATTGAAATATTCCATGCATAGAAGAACGGTATCTTCTCACCATAGGTGTGCTCAGCGTGAAATAATATGCTAGCTAATATCCTCACTGCTCTCAAACTCCGACCTTCCTTGAACTAGTAATAACTAGAACCGGACGCGGCCCGGAAATTTCGCCGGTGCAGTGCGATGGTGCTACTACACAGGGAGCGGCGCGACAATATGCCCGTTGGCGGTAACTGACTCTGGGCGAAGGGCTAGTCAAAATTGTAGCCAGGAAGTCTTCAGGTTTAACGGTAGACTAGTTCATCGGATCATAGGTCATCGCAGAACGAGGTCCATTTCTCAAGTGGCGGACGTTGCCCGTAGTTTCTTTCTGGGATAATCACGGCAACCGCCATATTTCGTGCTGTACAAGGCTCAGCCGCCGACGCCACATCATTTGTGTTTCTCTTAATAGCCACTCTTTAATCTACTATTTGACGCGAAGTGCCAAGTATTCGCAACTGCTATGAGAATTAAACGAAACGGCCCTCGCTTAATAATTTAACTGCTACTTAACAGGAAGACAGCTATGAGTAAAGAATGCCGTAAAAAAACAGCGAATCTCGCGGATTTTGTGTTGACAATTAGTTCCCCTGCCGTAGCTATCAGCTGTTGAATGTAAGACTTTTGCATATTGGTGGACAAAGCCAAGATGGGCTATATTTAAATACATTTCAGCCACTTTAAACGAATGGATTCTATATTGAGCAGGTGTCGACCGCAGATGTGCACTAGCTTGTGGGTTAGGAGAAGTTCAAACCCTCCGGAGCTCACCCCGCTGGTTGACAGAGTAAGAAACTCCAAACATATGTTGCAAAATTCCTCACATTGACGCCGACAGAAATTTAAACGGGTGAAGGTAATATGCTGCCTGATAGCTAGAACGACTATGCCTGAAATGGCTGCGAAGCTTGCTGATTGCAAATCATCGAGCACGGATCAATACAATGAACGCGTCAAGACATCGCCTACTTGAAGTTCACACTCTCGAACAGCCGTCAAGTATAAGACACATTGAATCCAGGAATACTATTAACAGTCAAATGTACTGTTATATATCGCAACAGTTCATAGACAGAGATGTAAGTAATAAGTTTGTGCCCACCAAGGCCCGTAATCGTAGCGCTTATAACAAACGGCTACTCAACCCCCTTGACAGTCTCCTGGACCACCTCCACCATATCCCGCTTCTTCAAAGAAGCTTTGACAGGATTCGGAGATGCAAAAATTTCATTCATCTCCTCCAAGGTCCGATTCTTCGTCTCCACAAAGAAGAAATAAATGATCAAACACTCAATCACATCCCAGACAATAAATACAATGTAATAGTAGTACCCAATCTTCTCAATAGCCACAGCGGTTGTGTACTGTCCGAGAATACTAGCTGAGGACGAGACAACGGCCCCAACCGCCGTACCCTTGGCACGAGTCTCTGTAGGGAGCGTTTCGGCAATGTAGAATGGAAGTAAGGGGACAAGACCGATTGAAAAGATGACGCTGAATAGGTAAATGAAGAAAATACCAGCATTGCCAGCCGCCTTGTTAGCTGTATCTACGGAGAGCTTTGTGCAGCCCGTGACAATGGCCAGGCAAACTGCCATTCCCAACACGCCACTCATTAATAAGGGACGGCGGCCAACTCTGTCGAGGAGCATGGCTCCGGAAATGGCGGCAAACCAGGAAACAACAGGATTCAACGCGTTAAGAAGCAGCTGTGTGTGAGGATTGGTGATGCCGGTTTGCGCTACAATGACCGGAAAGTAGTAGCTCACAAGGGCATTTCCTGAGTACTGGCCAAACCACGACATGCCAGCGACACAAATCATTCGGCGTCTAGCGGCGTGCGTGTTGAACAAGTCTCTATAGTCCCACCAGCGCTTGTCGGAGCCGTCATGACCGATTTGGGAGTTCATTTCGGCCATCTGGAGTTTCACGAATGGATTGTCCACGGACCCCTCTCCATGGAGCTCCGCCAAAACTTGCTCAGCCTGGGAGGCTTTCCCATGTGCCATAAGCCAACGGGGTGTTTCAGGGCTAAACATGATGCCGAAGAAGACAATACCAGAACTGACCATCTGTAGCCACAAAGGGATCCTGAATGATCCTTCTCCGTTGATGAATGCTGTGCCGTAAGTAATCCAGCTGGCGATGATGGAGCCGACAAAATAGTTCGTCTGCATCAAGCCTGATAATGGGCCACGCCAGTGCGGATGAGCCATTTCAGCAACAAATGTCGGGGCGGAGACATTCACGAAGCCTTGTCCAAAGCCACAAAGGAAACGGCCGCCGAGGAACATTCGTGAATTGAGGGACGGAGCTTGAATGCATGTGCCGACGATAACGAGGCCGCAACCAACCATTATTCCCCATCGTCGACCGCAATAGTCATTGACTGGGCCTGCAAATGGAAGGGCAGAAAGACTTCCGATGTTGAAGATGGCGAATACTAATCCTGTGGACGATCCGGCAGATTTTCTAAACTCGAGATGGTCAGCAATTGAATCGTCCGGTTTTTACATATGCGACTCACAACCCGAAGAATTGCTGATATTGTGGCTGCTCTAGTTGTCAGTTAAGAATACTCTCGATAATAAAGCAGCGATCGGGTTGATTCGCACCATTGCATTGATGGCACCCATCAAAGAGCCATCATATCCTTGCAAGACAATGCAGAGATACCCGAGCAAGAGGATACCGTAGAGGCGGAACATGCGTTTAGTCCACAGCTTGGGCTTGGCTTCGCCCAGCAATTGTGTGACATGGACAGTATCGTCCACATCCTCTGTATAGGAACGATGGCGGACATTCCCAGCTGAGCCCAGCTTTTCGTCGTCCTGAGTCATAGCTTCAGTGAAAGCTGATAAGATTGAGCAACGAGGTAGTAAATGATGATCTCAGAGAGTGGATAGTCTCATGCTCAACTGATTGAAACAAAGATCAGACCCCACGACTTTTATAAAACTCTGAATCTGGGGTTGATGCATCAGCCCGCCATTTCTTTCAATATTATTGTTTTCGGTTTAGATTCCCTGTTTTCCCCATGGGGTATCCCCAGGTACGTGTGGAGACTAAACGTGGCTAGACAAATGAAGTTACCATGGCGCCGGGGCGGCGATATCGCCGGACCGGTCCCCGTCTTCCCCCTCATGGAAGTCGTGTACCTCGCACCCCACACTTGAGTTGCTCAGTGGTAAGCGGGTACTAATAACTTTACATTGCAGAGCATAAATCTTCTAAGGACTTGAACTTTGAGGTCCGAGTTCTCTATTCACAGCAATTGGCTGCCGCTTACTGCTTACTGCAAACCGGTCTAAACAGTAACCCAACCTTAATTCACACTCCCATTCATCAAGTCTACCAACACCAGGGAAACTCAGCAACATGAGTCCTGGAAACATTGAGACACGTCTTCACATTAATGGAGAATGGCTTCCTGGAAAAAGCGGCAGGACGTTCCCCGTGTTTAACCCCACAACTGAGGAAAAGATTGTCGATGTCCACGAAGCAGACGAGCAAGATGTAGACCTAGCAGTCCAAGCAGCCGCAGCCGCGTTCCCAGCATGGAGAGACTTGTCCATGTTTGAGAGAATATCAAAGTGCCTTAAGTTCGCCGAACTCCTTGACCGGGACAAGAATGAGATTGCGCAGCTAGAAGCATCAAACATGGGAATACCGATATCTTCCTATCTGCCATGCGTCTCTGGCGCCATCGACGGTATCAAACATGCGACTGGTTTGGCACACGACATCCACGGAGAAACAAGCTTGAACACCCCGGGATTTGTTACCTTTACTCTACGACAGCCGTTTGGCGTTTGTGCAGCCATTATTCCTTGGAACGTGCCCATCGTCATGTGGTGCGGTAAAGTGATTCCGTGCGTGGTGGCAGGAAACACCATCGTGTTGAAGTCTTCAGAGAAGGCACCTTTGACATCCCTGAAGTTCGCAGCTCTAGCAGCTGAAGCTGGCTTCCCCCCGGGTGTCATTAATGTGTTATCTGGGTTTGGTCATACGGCCGGGCACGCATTGTCAAGTCACATGCAGATTCGCAAGATCTCCTTCACGGGTTCGACCCGCGCGGCGAAGATGCTTATGGAAGCAGCCGCAAAGAGTAATATGAAGAGAGTCTGTGTCGAAACTGGAGGCAAGAATCCAGCCGTCATTTTCGATGATGCAGATTTGGAAAAGGCGGCTGAGTCTGTCGCAGCCAGCATCAAGTTCAACTCTGGTCAGATATGCGTTTCAAACTCGCGCATATACGTTCAAAGAGGAGTATTCACCAAATTTGTGGACGCCTTCAAACCTAAATTTCTGGACATCAATGTGGGCGACCCACGTCTTGAATCGACAAACTTCGGTCCACAAGTAGATAAGACACAGTTCGACAATATTCTCAGACTAATTGATGAGGCAAAGAACGAAGGTGCTTCCTTAATCTCAGGAGGTTGTCGAACCAAGGATAAAGGCTATTACATCGAGCCTACGATCTTCGTTGAAGTTCCAAAAAGTGCGAATATTCTGAAAACGGAAGTCTTTGGGCCAGTTGTTGCTATCCAGCCGTTTGATACAGAAGACGAAGTGATAGCGGAGTGTAACGATACACAGTATGGTCTCCACGGCACCGTGTTCACACGAGACGTGTCACGGGCATTTCGGCTGGTGAAAGCCTTTGAGGCGGGCATGATCACGGTTAACTGTAGCAGTGAAACGGGTCCGTATGACATGCCTTTTGGTGGCTGGAAAGAGTCTGGTACTGGCAGAGAGAACGGCCACATGGGGTTGGAATCGTATTTTGAAGTAAAGTCGGTGACGCTAAAGCTTTAGTTTTATTATTTTACTGCATTAGGTTGATAATATGAAAGTGTAATTACAGATAGATACATATCGACTTTGCCACACCCCTTCGCCTTGCCGGAGGGTGTGGTCATGGTAAATTCAGGCCGTTGTCGATCATTTCGTCTGTCCAAGTAAAGATACGATCGAAGCTTTGAAAGTCCATATCCGGGTCGTTGTAAGGCTCTGGCACCATTGCACCAAACGTGGACGAGAGATTGGCGGAAGCATCGCGAAATATGTCCGGTATCGGCGGACTCGCAAAGGATATGGGGAACGTGCTATGGTCGTCTTCAAAAGCGACCGTACGGATATTAACAGGTGACCGAGATTTCCAAGCAGCGTCGAGTCTGTCGGCAAATTGGCCTGCCAAGTTGTCTCTCTCCGTGGAGCCGTCAGGACCAACCCACCGGGATGAGCCCTCCTGAAGAGCTTGGAGCAGTATCTCAAAGTTAGCATCCACTGGTGTGTTTGAGTGGTTGGCATCAGCGAGCAAAGCCCTTGCGGCGATAAACAGGCAAAAACTCAGCGTAGGCGGTATAACCACGACTGTGTTAGAGATAAATTTGGCGGCGATTGTTGCAATCTCACCAGCCGCCAATATGCATGTTTTGGCAGCATTCTCCGTTGGCAAGCGACTGCGCAGAACCGCGTCCGGATACGCCATGACCTGGTGCAGCATGATGACGCTGGTGTTGTGCGTGATGTGAGCGAGCGTTAGATTTTCATCCATTTTGCCGGTGGCATCAATGCCTGCAACCTGCCATCGTGTAGGAAGGAAAGTTTTCCAACGTATAAGCATAGCATCCAGTGATTGGAATCTCTCAAACCATTGCCGCAAACTTTCACTGTTGGAAAGATCGACGGACTCTTGTAGAAGAAATGTTGCAACACGATTCAGGCACTCGGATGCCTCGATGAGGTATGCCAATCCCCCCATGGCATCTGTGTCGACGTCTGGCTCTATTTTGTTGCTGTCAATGTCAAAAAACTTTGCGGTTTTATTCACTTGGTCCCTCCAAAAGCACCCCTCGACGGGGAGACGCCTCTTGATGTGGTCAATAGATAGTCCAGTATTCCAGCCGGTAGCGACAGAGCAAAACCGATCCAAGAGGAAGATGCACCAAAATATTCTCCGGAGAGATTCTTTTTCCGTCCAATTCCTCGCTGGCGGTAAAAACCCTATGCGATTAAGAAGCCTGTTTTGCGACATTCCTTCGTCTTCCACGGCCAATCCTAGCTGTTCCACGATTCGAGTTGCAGACGAAACTATAGACCAACTCGTGGGCCCTTTACCACTGCCGATTGTGTTGAAGGCGAGGATTATGCTTGCCTGCAGCGTTTGCACCGAAAAACGATCCATACAGGCAAGAACCACAGCGTCATGGCATCGACGACTGTATAGGTCCTGGATCTGGCGGTCAGAAGTGTAGAATCGAATGCTGACCGCAGTCATAGCTAGCAGCACAATATCAGGGAGACTTCCATTTTGAGTTTCCAACGCTGCCTCAATGTCCGGCCTGTGTAAAATGGGTATCCACGGGTGTATGCGGTTAAAGTAAATATTGACAAGTTCTCGCATCATGTGGAGTGGCGGAACAGACGCCTTGGGAGAGGCCCCCGATAAGTGCACCGCCGAGGAGGCATCAGTATTCCCGCGCCCTTTAGAGTGACTTAGTGGGACCAAAACAGATGTAGCCGATGGTGACGAGCAATTGGAAGCGCTGTGAGTCCGCCGTCTTTTCCTGTTTTGCTGAAGTAGCCGTTGTCGAACCGATTGCAGCATCTCACCCAGGTCTGGCGGATCATCTGACGCATCCTTGGTGGGAGTAATGGCAGGCCCAAGCAGCATTGATTGTCCCAAAACCAACGCCTCGAGTGTGTCCATGCGTTTGATGAGGGTGTCTATATATCCAGGCTTGGCGCCACGACGCTGAGCGTTCTCATAAATACAATCGGAGCCGCTCGAAATGCAGGTTCGGCAAGGTTCTTCGCGAGAGCATTTCTGTTTCTTGCGGCGACATGTAGAGCAAGCTCCGTCATGAAGATCTGGGTTGTCATTTGTGTCCGGCGCAGTTGTCATGGTAAGAACTCAGATGGTCAGGATGAGGATAGAGAAAGGGTTATGAATACTGATGCATAGCAACATAAAACAATCAGGTAAGCAATCGATACCGGAGTTAACTGTTGACTGACTCAGTTATTGTAAGATAACAGCTGAACGTTCAAAGAAAGGAGCTGGAGTAACTACCCCATGCACCGAATCGATAGTTATCCCACTATATCCCCATGAGTTAGTTTGGCGGGGAAGAACGGAGCCATGTTAACCCGGTGCGGTTTTCGTTAGTTCCAGCACGGTTGGGCACTACCTAAGCTTAGATGGCTAAATTACACCAAGTGGTTTGCGTAACCTACACCAGCGGTTAACAAAAAAAAAACAATAGAGACCGCAAGATGCATGTGTGCGTACGAGTACGGAGTGCGTAAGGAGAATACTCTCAATATCACAGATGATTTAGTCTTGTGCATATGTGCGGGTTGACTGTTTCTGCACGCTGATTCACTTCCTGATCCTTTTTTTGTCTGCAAACCGTTTGCTATACTAAGAAAAAGTACAACTTCCAAACGAAGGAAAAAAAGAAATATCATCCTGTGTATTATCAGATCACAAAAAAAAAACGTAAAATACATTGTAATCCTGAAGTAAGATTATAACAAAAAGCAGTAATATATCGAATGTGCACATAGGCAACTACAAAAAATCCATCCTTCATATTTACTACAGGCTTTTTGATCAAGAAAATCGTTAGTACTAGCGGCTTAACTGTTGTGATTTATACCACCATCAGCGTGGCACAGCCTCTCAATTATCGCATTATGCTAGCCTTGAATTAGTAGTAGTAGTACTTCAACACAAAGCTGAAAGGGTAGGACGGGGGGCTACAAATCAATCCATGGATGAAAAGCTTTGAAGAAGATCAGTATCCTAGGTACCCTGCCGTGCGCCAAACCTATTCTCCCCTCTCCAACGCTTATTAAAGCGCATTTTGACCCCCCCAAAGTAGGTATGGATACATACAAATTGACGGCTACCTCTCTGTTTTTCTGACAGAAGCTGCTCCACTTAGCTTTGACTGGATCGTTGCATATGTTTCCAACAGTCCGAATAAGCGCTCAATATATTTGTTACGACCAGAGAGGCCATCATGAAATACCGCTAAAACTCAGAGCTTCGCGTCCGGTGTTGATAGTACGGATTAGGCAATTACAAAATTGTAGCGCAGGTACCACTCAACACAATTGGTCAGTCGGCAGACTATTGCTTCCGTATTGCCGAGAATTGCTAATCTAGGCAGTTGGCAAAATTCCTGGCGCCGCGATTAAGTAGTTATCATAGTCAGGGGACTCGCAGGAGCAAACTAGTAAATGAACTGATAGATTAATTTGACGCAACATAGCCTAAACGTGACTCGAACTCCCACGTTACAGTATCACAATCGGCAAGCAAATTGTAACCCAGCTATGTAGGTTCCTGAACTGTACCTATCACAGATGCGACCATATCTGCAATGACTATGTCTTGGCACTTTGTGTCTCACCAGTACACCAACCCGCAATTGACAGCTGCTATACCTGGTAATTTAGGGTGCACGTTTCTAAATCCCATGGCTAGGTCTCCATTCCTCTCGCCCTCTCTCCAGCCATCGTCTGGCCCGCATCACTTGACTAAAGAAGTCACCTGGCATGCAACATGCTGGCACATGAGTTTATTATAAACTTGCGTTTAGTTCCTACTTGCTGTGAAATTTCCCCCCATCTTCCCCAGATACAACGTTGTGCTGATATCGCGGGTTGCTGTTTCGAAACGTGGTACTTGCTGCCCCACCTATCCTCGTGAAGTAAAGCTTGGAGCATTTACAGTTCCTCAATACCACCTCACAATCTAAGCTCTTAGTGTTGAGCTTCAATGCTATGAACTGATTATATATGAGAGGAAGTAGTATCTCGGAAATTGGCATCAACCATCATTTCATCTTTGAGATAATACCAACAAGTTATCTGCGGCTCTACAAATTACATAGGCCAACATGGTTCAGTCACGGGCTTATCTAGGAGCCTTGCTGGCCGCCCTACCTTCGGTGCGAGCTGGTTTCAACGCTAGCTCGACGCAAAACATTGCCGTGTACTGGGGTGAGCTCAATGGACTCTCTAGGCTTCAGCTTCCTATTAATACGTCGTGTACAGGTCAAAATTCAGCAAACCAAGAAACCTCTCAGCAGCGCTTGTCTACCTACTGTGCCAGTAAGCTAAACATCGACTTGGATAAATTCATGAAAGCTAATAAATACCTCTAGACGCTGAAATAGATGTAGGCGTTACGAATGATGCGCTTGTCACTCAGTAGCCAGGCTAACTTCTCACAGATCATTCCGATTGGGTTTATGAATGGCATCAGCCCGGTCATTACCAACTTCGCCAATGCGGGCAACAACTGTACAGCCTTCCCTGACAATGCCAATGCACTTAATTGCCCTCAAATCGAGTAAGTGGTACTCTGACTCGCAGCGAACTCCTCCAATGTGCCAGGCTTATAGATCTTCTTTAGGGAGGACATCACCACATGCCAGAAAACATATGGCAAGACCATCCTGATTTCACTGGGAGGTGGATCTTATACACAAGGCGGTTTTTCGTCCGCTAGTGCTGCCACATCCGCGGCTCAGGCGGTTTGGAACATGTTTGGACCTGTTAATCCGAACAGCAATGTAGACCGTCCTTTTGGTTCAGCAGTTGTGGATGGCGTCGACTTCGATTTTGAGTCTGGGGTCAATAATCTGGAGGCTTTTGCTACTGAGTTGCGGAGTTTGATGGACGCTTCTGCAGCTTCCGCAGGCAGGAAGTTCTACCTGTCTGCTGCACCACAATGCGTCTATCCCGATTACGCCGACAACCCTGCTCTCAACGGCTCTGTTTCCTTCGACTTTATCATGATCCAGTATTATAACAACGGATGCGGCGTCAGCAGCTATGTCCCTGGAGCAACGACCCAATGGAACTACAACTTTGATGTCTGGGACAACTGGGCACACACCGTCAGCAAGAACCCCAACGTGAGGATTCTGCTCGGTATCGCCGCCAACACTGGTGCTGCCAGTGGATACGTCTCCGGAACCCAGCTTTCCGCCGTGATCTCATTTACCAAGCAATACTCAAGCTTCGCGGGTATCATGATGTGGGACATGTCCCAGTTATACCTAAATTCCGGTTTCCTGGACCAGGTTGTCAGTGATCTTGCTGCCTCTGGTTCAACCCCTCCACCTACTAGTTCTTCTGGGGGTTCCAAGCCTACCTCTACTAGTGGTGGTTCTACCGGCCCGACTGGTGGCGGTTCTGTGCCGCAATGGGGTCAGTGTGGAGGCCAAGGGTATACCGGCCCTACTCAGTGCCAGGCGCCTTACACATGCGTTGCTAGCAGTGTTTGGTGGTCATCTTGCCAGTAATACTGAGAATGATGCCAAAGAAAAATAGAGGTCTAGCATAAGGCAACGAAGATGTGCTATGAGCCTTACGGAAAAATAAAGGGTTGACTCTCTGGGCATTGTCGTGGACAGTCATCAGTATATATCTTGTACTTCTATTGTCTATACTTGAACACGTATATAGCACGATACATATCTGAACATATTCTTAAGCATCTAAGATTGAGGGATGGTGAACTCGAACTGCGGGCCTTACAGGTGCCTATATGAAAGCTATGGATTTGAAGAATGCTTCTGACATGGTGAAACTTTTACATTTTTGAACCTCAAAGTAAGGCCAAATTTGTTCACATGTGATGACTAGAAGGATGTTACCCTGACATTCTCCAAATACATCATCAGTCTCATCAATATTAGGGCAACTGCGAATTCGACCCATGGGCTGATAGTCGTGAAGAAATATTTGACCTTGAACGGCCCAAGTGGCATGTACGCCCATATTCGAATCGTTCATTGAAACATGCCCATAAATGTACTTCTCTGCGTGATCGATCATGGCGAGCCGTCCGAGCTTGTTGTTTTTGGTAAGCATGAAGCTAATAAATACACTGCCAAAGCAGAGCCAAGCGACTTTGCCATTATGACTGAACATCTAGGTCGCCTCTTCCTGCGTTGTTGCCTTGAAAGAAGAACCCCAAGACCAGACTTTTTGAGGATTACCTACGGACTATGTGCACAAATTACATCATGCCCGCTATTACTTCACTGTATTCGGCAAGTGTGCATACTTCAGATTCAGATGATTTCACTGATATGTCTAACTGATCACAAGGCCATGTCTCTAATTTTCAAGGCCCTTATTTAAACAGGTTTGTGCCTAACTGTGCACGAAACATTGAGAGTAAATCGTACAAAATACGGGCCAACGCCACATGATGTAGATCTGGATTAACTGGAGACACACTGCCAATAGGTGCCAATTCGGCTTAGAAGCTACATAAACGCTGAGAGGCTCTCTGTCACAGATTTTAAAGTTCGGAATTTGAGCTCTCCGAGACCCATTACGTGAGAGGTCCCCATTCTCGCGTGGTTGGGGGGCGCTGTCTTTCCCCAGCGCTAACTGACCTCTGGGGCCTCGGCTGTTCGGAACATTCCGATCATGCCATGATCGCGAACTACTCAACAAGAGAGCATTGAGAAACATTGGTAATTCAACAAAGAAGATGAACTGTTAATAATGGTAGAAAGACATATGTTGTAAGATACTGGATGATCATGTCAGGTTCGTTCATCCTGTCGACTGCTGTAATGACGAGCCGACTAGAAAAGTAGTTGACAGCTTCAATAAGATTACAGAGGCAGAACGGGTCCAGGGCAGCCTCGAGAATCCCCAGTTGCCGCATTTGGCTTTGAAAATAATAATAGAAGCATTTCAATGAGGTAGCCCGACGTGTCGGCGCCGCATTATTGGGATGCGAGTTGGACTGCTATCTCTGAATCCACTTGACAGCTCGGAATTGGGGGTTTCCGCTTCCGACTGCGACCGCCACTACCCACTTTGGCGCATCACCTATTACCCTTTGCCTCGGTCTGTCACAATTGGTATTTAAATATTAAGGATTGCATGTCCTCGAATTAAAGTGTCACAAATCAGCTGTCCCCCCCCTCTAGTTCTTTGTTGTTTAGGGATAAACTGGAAATCATGGCAGACGGACGCATTCATCGGTTGACGTTGTTCAAAATCCCAAGCGCAGTTGACCAAGAAAAATTGTTAGACATTTACAGAAATATGTCTACGAAAGCATTAAAGGTACGTCGACAGGCTTTACTTCGGTACCGCACAATGCTGTAACCAAATCTTCAATCATTAGTTCTGGGGAAACTCTTGCTCATCTTCATTCTGCCCAAAGGACAATAAACCATACATTCTCTCAGTAACCGCCGGATCTACCAAGCCCGACCAACGTGCGCAAGGCTATACAGTAGCGGTTCATTCAGAATTCAACTCATTAGACGACATGGTCTATTACGATAATGAATGTGTCGCTCACGCAGAGTTGAAGGCTTTTGCTAAGACGGTTCATCAAGGAGTCATGATGGTATACTACGAGAACCAACTGTAGAGTCAATTGCGAGCAGAGAAGCATGATACCTATTTAAGCACAAAGTCAATATATAGACTTAAATCTTGTACTTCACCGCCTAGGGCTTAATGCGGATAGAGAACTGCAAGATTCCTGAATCTTGTTGATTATGGCTATTGTGTGTAAACGCATTCTATTCTATTGGATCAGCTCGTTAAAATGCCATGAGATCTCCCCTTGGTCCTCACTCAGAAAATCTGGGGCATATATATTATCGTCCCAACAACCCGCAGTATCAGCTTGCGGATGAGGATATGGACCTTGTTCAAACGTCTCAAAGAGCCCAATAAGTTCATTGCTCATGCTGACGAAATCTGGTGTGGTCAAATCGGGGGTCACCCCAGAGTTCCTATTATATTCTGGGAGAGGTCTTGAGTAACTGTCAACGTTGTAGGGACCCCATCTGTTCAATGTAGGCTTTCTGAGAGCACTGGTACCGCCTTCACAAAGACTGGAATCTCCTGTAGGTCCCACCTCAGGGGACTGTAATGCCGGGACTGCGTCCGTAGATCCTTCACTTGTTCTCTTTGCTTGTCTCTGAGGACCTGCTACATCCTGTTGGGCGACATCCTCAGTTCTGCGACTCTCAAGCCGACGAAGCCTGGGGATGATGCCTCTGACGCTGCTCCAAAGTCTGCGACTCCCCCGGCTCTTGCTAGAGAAATGGCGCAGGAGCTCAATAGCTGAATGAAGCGATTTCTTACACGGCGCGGCAAAAGTTTCGGGGTCATTACAAACGGCTAGAAAAAGAATAGCCAGGGCGCTAAGCAAGAAGTAATTGAAAGCGGCCTGCTGACGTCGGTAAATATCCGAAGAATCGTTGAGATGGACTAGCACTTGGATGCTGTCTTGCGCAATTTCGACAGCTAACCAAGCGTTGCGATACGAGTTCCTGATCCGATTTGGCCCAAGGAGATAGTATCGGTATATCAAAATGCGAAAATGGTTGCCTCGTAAGTAGAGCAACGCCCGCAATCTGTGCAAGACGGGAGGTTGTGCCCGGGTAGCCAGACCGAGTCGCGGGTGACAGAGTCGGAGTTGCACAGGGATTGATTCAAGCCATTCTTGTGTCTTTGTGTCAAGTTCTGTCGTTTTTTTTTCGGGGTTCTCATTAGCATGGAACCCAAAGGGCATCAGTGCATCCCACATAGTCGAACACAGGCGTCCATATCCGACCATGCATTGGAGGTATGCACAATCCTGGCCCTAGAGAAGCTGTTAGCCTGGAACTTGAGGAAAACAACCCAAGGCCGTTGTTAACTTGGATAATTCTCACCGGCTCTGGCAGTTCCATGTCAATATCACGATCCACCAATGCAAATGACAGGTTGGTGCCAAAGCTCCAGCGCCGGTCAAGCACATAGATAGTCCAGAAGACTCTCACAGCCAAATCTCGGTGCTCTTTAATAGGGAACGTTTCAAATAGCGTGATTCGCCGATGCAGGCCTAGGGCAAGTGCTTCACGACAGGCGTGGCCTATGATTCGCCAAGCGAGTAGATCCTCGTCGATATGAAAGTAGTATATACTCTGGTGAACAAAGCCATGTCAGTTTTTACCTGATATCGAATGAATTGTAAGTGAATTGTTCTCACTAGAAGAATAAGCAACTGCAAGTCCTTCAGGCCCGAACTTGGCTGCAGAATGCTCATGACGCTTCGTTCGACTGAGATAACCATTGCCGTGCTGTTATCACTTTTCCCATGTCCTTCGATTACCATTGCTGTGGCAATAGCGATTTTGGCAAGCTGTAAATCCTTGAAGCCGATGCACGAATTCTGTGTATCAGGAATTTTTTGAGTAGCGTCCGTAGACAACTGGCCCAACCTGATGACTTCAGGCGCGTTGGAGATGAGATAATTCGTGTCTAGGCATGGATATACTGACTCCACTTCTTCTTGGAAGACGCGAATCAAGCGCGCAAACTCAGAAGGATTGCAGCCTTTCCAGAAATCCTCGTCAAAACGCTGATCTGGCTCTTTAGGAGACCAAGAACGGAACTGCTGTCCGTTCGGAGGAGGCAATTCGACTTGCGGGAATTCCACCCGCGATAATACCTGTTCGCCTACTCCAACACCATGGACAGATCTGTTGGGACCAATAAACTGAGGCTTCTCTGGTACATTCTGATTGAGAAGCGTTGAGGTAGTTTGGCGAGTCTATATCGGTTAGTAAGATGTCATCTATCTCAATCGATTTGAAGGTCGGGGGTAAAGGTCTTACCACTACAGTATTGGTCACTGAGGTGGACGGTAATGCTTCAGAGCAAGATATGCCTTGTGGTGAAGCGACGGCATGGGTTTCTCGTGGCAGGAAGTTATCAGATGTTAGGGTAGCGCCGGAGGGACGCCGAGGAAGTTCGGCAGCTCCATTCGTGGTGAGTTGTCTGACTACTGCCATCCACTCATTCATTGTATCCTTCAGAATCTTTACATCTTGACTCAGAGCCGATATCACGCTGTGATTTAGGAACAAGATCAGTCTCGTCTTCCAGCTACCGGAATGAACATGATGATGTGGGAACCTTGGAATGGGGGCTCACTCGTTCCCACACGTAGATCGATCTGCAAAGTCACGGCGGAGAGCTTGGTAGCTGCATGTGGCAAGACCTTTGGACGAACACCTCTGGCAGCAATCGTCGGTCTGGCCCGGGACACACTTCAGTTTACGCCGCCTGCATTCACCACTATACTCATGATGTCAAGTCAGCTGTAGTCAAGTTGGCCATCTTTGTTCATATTTTTGTCCACTTAGTCGATAATTTGATCCCAAAAAGAGGCCAATTCGGAGAAATATAAGAAAAAGTGACAGATAAAAGGGCCGGAGCCTCAGTCAGAGTGTGTAGCGTACCAGGCTACAGCAGTGTATTTTCTGCGTTTAGTCGGGGGTGCAGGCTGTTCCTCGGCTGAGTCTTGGTCTTCGTACTCTGTGGGTTTGTAGTCTGACATGATGAAAATGAGAGGGAGCAGCGTACAGCACGCGAGCACGTATTGGCAGCGGCGTGCGGAGCGGAAAGGCCGAGTGTGGTGAGCAGGATACGGAGGATTGGCGAGGATCAAAGAAGGAGACAAGCCTTGGTTCCGTTGTCCTGAGAATGGTGCTAGAATAGTCGCAGACTACTCTGTATGCACATAATAAAGGCTGGCTCGGGAAATTCCGAGATTCCGAGCACACAATGAGCAAACCGATTCCGCGTGGGGAAGTCCATCCTAGACTCGTACTAGGCCCACAGCCCCCAGGATCCCCCATCTTTCAAAGCTGTACCTACCTCAGCGTCTCAGTGCCGTGGTGAGCAAAGGCTCTGGTATATAAAAGAATTTTCTTCGGGTATTGTGCTGCTGCCAAAGCCCTGGTCCCATGTCTTATCCCAAAGAAATCTCAATTATTTGTTCTCTCCCCTTCAACGAAAACAACAAAGGCTCTCTGGGACTGTTCGAAAACCCATCACAATGCTAAGTTCTGCAGCCTCTGCGGTCTTGCTGGAGAGAATACTGCGGGACTCAGTGCAACACCTCTTTATTGGCGCTCTCTCCCTCCCTATCATCTACATTCTGGTGAACGAATTTATCCGCAAAAATGCCAAAATTCCTCATATGAATGGGCCTAAAGGTCTTCCTTTGTTGGGTAACATCTGGGATATCCGTGTCAATGCTGCCGAAAAATATCGGCAATGGGCCAAGCAGTACGGCGATGTCTACCAAATCATGCTTGGAAACATTCCTGTTGTTGTCGTCAACTCAGCTTCAGCCGCTAAATCGGTGTTTGGTTCAAATGCCCAAACGTTAAGTTCCAGGCCGGAGCTATACACATTTCATAAGGTGAGTGAAGCAAAACGAGAATATCGCGATACCGCGTTTTACCTTGAATCGTTCAAGAGACCGATCACTTTCTCAACCGTAACATTGCACATATTGACTTGCTCTATCCAAAGGTGCTGTCTGACACAGCTGGCACAACTATTGGTACTTCCCCATACAGCGACTCGTTGAAGCGGCGAAGAAAAGGCGCAGCGTCAGCACTCAACCGACCTTCTGTCGCAACCTACGTTCCTCACCTTGAAGTGGAAAGTAGGGATTTTATTAAGGAACTTTTCGAGTATGGTAACGCTGGCCAGACACCAGTGGATCCTATGCCAATGATTCAGCGGCTTTCACTTTCCCTCGCCCTGACCCTGAACTGGGGAACGCGATTAAAAACTCAAAAAGACGACCTATTCGGAGAGATTACCCACGTTGAAGAAGAGATTAGCAAATTTCGGTCCACCACAGGGAATTTACAAGACTACATTCCTATTCTGCGCCTGAACCCCATCAATTTTCACTCATCCAAGGCCCGTGAAATGCGCGATCGCCGCGATAAGTACTTGACGAATCTTAACAACGCTCTTGATGAGCGTATTGCAGCAGGAACCCACCAACCTTGTATTCAAGCCAATGTTATTCTAGACAAGGAAACAAAGTTGAGCAAAGATGAGCTCACTTCAATCAGCCTAACTATGCTTTCGGGCGGTCTAGATACTGTCACCACGCAGGTTGCTTGGTTTGTCGCGCTACTCTCCCAGCATCTCGAGATCCAAGAAAAAGCCATTGTGGCAATTCGCAAGCATTACGGTGAAGACCAGCCTCTGTGTGACGAGAATGACGATCAAAAGTGTGCATACGTCGTTGCTCTTGTCAAGGAGGCTCTTCGGTATTACACAGTTCTCCGTCTGGCTCTTCCTCGCGCTTCTGTGAAAGATTTGCCATACCAAGGCACCGTTATTCCCAAGGGTACAATGGTATTCCTTAATGCGTGGGCTTGCAACATGGGTACGTAGTCCCTCACTCGTGCCATGGCTAAGATTGCCTGAACGAGGTGTGCTAATGGATGTGACAGACGAGAAAGTTTGGACTGATCCTGAAGTCTTTCGTCCTGAAAGATGGCTTGAGCAACCCGATGCACCGTTGTTCACATACGGCGTCGGCTATCGTATGTGTGCTGGCTCTCTCTTGGCCAATCGCGAGCTTTACCTCGTCTTCATCCGCTTGCTCAATAGCTTCTATATCAAGAAGTATGACGACGTGGACTGCCACCCTGTCACTGGAAATGCAGACCCCAAGAGCCTGGTTGCTCTGCCTCCCCGCTTCAAATCATACTTTGTGCCTCGAAACGACACTGCTCTTCGTGCGGCCGTTGAGAAAGCCTCATGATGAATGAGCACGAGAAGGCTTGTTTTGTGATCCAGTCCGGTAGTAAGGCGAGATAGAAAATACGTTTTCGGTCAAATAATATTTGACGCAATGGCCTTTAAGTCCCATCGTTTCGTGCTAGAAAGATCTCAAGTGTGAAATAATGCCACATACTCTTTCTTGTAGCAAATGCAGTCGACCATCAGTGTAGTTTCAGCTTTCGCAGCTGGAGGCATGGAGGATTGTCAACCGAAGAGCGAAACCCAGCATACTCAATTTAACTATGGTCGCTGCTATACAAATGACTTGCGAGGTAGTGGAAATGCAAGATTCCAGGTTGAATTGAAGAAGTGAATGGCCTTCACGTTTCTCATGACGGTTGTGCTATGCGAGGTCACAGGTATTCAGAGTCTTTGTTATTATGCAAATGTCATAAAAAGCCAGAAGACATACTGGGGTTTCCCATTCAGGATGATATGCTCAAAATAGCGTCCAAGTCCAGCGTCTGGCTACATGGATCGCTTCCAGGCCCACTTTGTTTTGCATACATGTGTGTTGTAGATAGCAATAGCATTCTAATCATGAAGAGATTCCCAGCTTGTTGGGCTTAGCTAGAAAATTTCCCGACAAACTCTACTATTCTTTTGTAATAGTCCTTTGTCTCTGGATGCGTCTGAAGCATATAGAAACAGTGCGGCATTCCCTTGTATATCTTTAACTGTGTGTCAGCACCCTCATTTTGCAACCTCTCTGCGTACGCGATTGCCTCGTCCCGATGAATATCGCACCCTGCGGCTATGATTACTGTAGAGTCCAGGGTTATTAGTGGAAATCATTTTTCATGCACAGAAGCATGAAAATAGGGCTGAATGGTTAATAACTTACACGCTGGTGGTAGGTTTTTCAGGGACTGTGCAAGCAACGGCGAGGAGCGCCAGTCGGCCGTCGGCTCCGGCAAGTACATATCCCAAAACCATTCCATCCGCGCAGCAGTAACAACACTGTCTTTAGAATTTTGCTGATAGCTACCCATTTCATACGCCTCTTTGGGAAAGAATTTGGGATGGCACGTTACCGGAAACGTGAGAATTTGCGCTACGATACCCTGGAATCCTTCGTCTCGGGCCATGATGGCGACAACACTAGCCTTTTAAGTGGTTGGTTAACGCGTCCCAAGATTGGAAGCCTCTGTAAAGGAATTTCATGCTAGGCAGCATAACTTACTAGGTTTCCACCAGCACTGCTTCCGTTGAGGATAATTTTCGATGCATCAGCCCCGAGTGAAGCAGCGTTTTTCCCGCACTACCTCACATTAGTCCAGAGTCTATGCTTGAGCGATTTGTGTATCACAACGTGATATATACACGATCACCTACCCATTTCAGTGCATCGAAGCAGTCGTTGGCTGCATATGGAAATTGGTGCTCGGGGGCCCTATTTCATGTTAACAAATGAGCCATCCATATTTTTTCCCCATTCGTATTCCACTTACTGTCTATAATCAACACTGACCACCACTGAATTTGTCCAACCGGCAATCATGAGATTTTCGGAATGTTCAGTGCAATGCCCACCAACAACCCACCCTCCACCGTGGTAGCGTACGACCATCGCAGAGCCAGAACGCTTATTTTTAGCCACGTACAACTTAACCTCGATCTTGGCACCGTCACGAGTTGGTATCGTTCGTGTCTCAGTAAGGACATCCTTGCCCTCTACAGGGCATCCTTCGGGCGCCGGTGGGTTGTTGAGCCAGGCTTTGCGAAAATCTTCCAAAGATGTCTCGGGCTGCCACAAGCCCTCCATCATGCTATTCAGCATCGGTCTGAGCTTTGCGTACTCTGGATCCAGCTCGCTGAAATGGCCGAACTTCGGTAGAGGCCTAAAGTTAGGGTCCACAGGGACATACTCGCCCTCTTTCTTAGTGATAACCATCTTGAGCTACTGGAATGAAGATGACAATACTTGATGTGCTGTGACCGGCTTTTATTTTATTTTATTTTCAGATGTAAGTGAATGTAGTTGATGAGTATCCATTTCATCCCGAAGCTGATATATATGTATATATATTTGACTTGTATTGTACAAATCTAGCCGCGACGGAGTTGTATTGTCCGCTGACGAAATTTGTCCGAAGTCAACGCGCATGTGTGTTGTCAGGCTGGTCCAATTGAGCCATGCAAGGGAGATTTTAAACATTGACAAGAGCGCTCTGTAAAATGATATTATTGATTTTGGATGCAAGTGTTGAATCTCAATCCGATCCAGATTATTGTACAAGCTAATGCAGCTATAGCTTGCTAAATTAAATATGGTGTGTTACTCAATTAACCACTCTATTTCTACTTTGTGCTCAGCAGCATAGTGTGTTAATGTCATGCATTCTTGTTTGTGTTTACTTGTGCCTCCGTATTTTCGCCTGCGAATGCTAAACTGCTAACAATACAGCTAGGGCGTGCTGCAACCTACTTCCGGACCTGTCAGGGGGTTTTTAATCCTAACATGCCACAACTTAGCAGCGGCTTTCGCAATTCAGCAGCGGTTCTCGGCATCTCAGAGATTCGGCATCAAGGGTTCTGCCCGCCCAGTATCAGTAAGAGTCTCGTAGAAACATCGTATTTTTAGGATTAGTTGACACGCGGTAAGCTGGAGTTCTCGGATTAAACAGTCACGGTATACTGACTGGACTCATCAGACTTTTGATCTTGGTCTGCTTTATTCATTCTCAAATCGACTTCAATTCTTTATGACTTGATAATTAATAGCTTGTAATTGGAGCACAGATTTGGCCACTTCGTAACTTCCACTAAACTAATAGCTTTATTTCTAACTCCTTCAATAAACTATTCTATGATACAATCGCGCGGAGATGAGAAGCCATCATTTACTGCTGCAATGACTAATTCAGGCCTTGGAAGGGCTTTGCTGCCTTCAAATGTTCCAGCCAAGTTGTTGGCTTGTCCTCGAGAATAGATAAGCTCCAATCTAATTTCTCTCCAGCGTAGTAACCACCTTCATCCATCAGGCGGAAGTTTTGCAATAGTTCTTCAGCTGCAAAGTCTGGCATCCCTTGTCCCTTCAATGTAGCTGTAAACATTTCGTGAGGGAGGGAGAAGAATTTAGCATCCTTGCCGGCATTAGGGAAGGCGCTCTTAAAGTCAGCAAGAATCTCTGCGGGAGTCTGGTATGCTGTGGCACCAAGCACGCGCTTGCCTAGGACCTCGTCACGCTTCAGTATGATGGCCTTGACAAACTTTCCCGTATCAGCCTCAGCGTCAAACATGGGGAATGGCGCTGTTTCTGGGGTTGGCAGCGCCAGTGTCCACGGCTTTTCCGGCGACTCTTGAGCTAGCAGCTGTCCAGGGATATTCGACATGAAGAAACCCGGCTGAAAGAAAGTTGCCGGGATTCCTGCGTCCCGAGCATATTGCTCAACAGCGGCCTTACTATCGAAATGATAAACATTGGCCAATTTACCGTTGGTAGCTTCAACGCAGCCAATAGAGTAAGTATAACTAAAACATTTCTTGCAATTTGATCTGGGGGGGCAAATAGGAGCTTACCTTTGGCAACATCGATCAACGAGCTGTAAATAAAATGTTGTACTCGAGCATCCTATATCCGATAGCTTAGTATTTGAGCCCAAAACACTCAATCATGCACGGGCTTGGCTTACCTTCGCCGCATCCACAATGGTCCTGCCTTGTTGCTCTTCACGTTCCTTGCTCATAGTATCCCAGTAGTTTGTGACAGCAAAAATCGCTGCAGCACCAGAAAACGCCTTGGCTAATGACTTGCCGTCATTTATGTCGGCCTACCGCCATCAGTCACCGAGATCATAGAGATTTGTCTTGGTTGAAGAAAGAGACGGCTCCTCTTCTGAACTTACTGCAACAAGCTCAGCACCTTGGCTTTCAAGCTTCTTGGCAGACGCCTTAGTAACGTCTCGGGTAATAGCACGGACAGTCCAATCTTTCTTGAGTTTAGGGTCACTCAGAAATATCTTAGCAACAGAGCCACCCTGGTTGCCTGTTGAACCGAGAACTGCGATAATTTTCTTGGTAGCCATTGTGTCGAAGCTTAATATGTGCAAACTAGTAATGAAGAAGATCGTATAGTTCGATGTTGAAGGTGAATGGTGACGCCCACTGTGTTTATGAGACAAGTAGGCTGTGTTGAAACAGATGAAACTTATTGAGAAAAGACACGATGTTCAAAGCTCACTAACATCGTAGTTATATACTAACCTGTCCACTTATGTAATTCTATTCTGCCCATCGCTTATTTTGAGGCAATTGCTACGACAACGGACTAGACGGCCGAACTCACGATGTTCTCTGAAGCCGACTCGACGAAGTTCCTCCGTTACTTAGTCACATATACACCCGTGAGGCACATGAACGTTTTGGATAACCTCAAGTGGATTTTAGTAACTGCTTTTTATTAGACCTTAACATGCAGATTAAAAGCCTCTAATTCCCATGTAGTAATAGTTGTGCAAATTTACCCACTTCTTTACTATGAAAGGCAAAAATTGATGTCCAATGGCGGTATGGCAATAGCAAAAAGAAAGAACTTGCCACGATACTACGTCGTTACCGGTCCTCAAGTTAGTTCGGCTAGCTCTGCGAATTGGCCTTCATGCTTAAAAACACCCGGAAGCGATGGCTTGATTACTAACTTCGCGCTTCGCGACTTGGGCAGTTGTCCGCCTCGCGACCTGTGAAGTTCTCGCGAGCCATGACTCGGCACAATAAGTTGAAGACATGCCGCCGACTTTTAACACAGCTAGAACTTCGCTCAAACTCCTCATACCTCTTCCTTGCCTCAGTACCCTGCATCGCTGATATCATACTACTTCTTTGCTGCTTTTGTAGTTTTCTGAAAATTGTTCCGTGATCGATCGCCCACACAAAATCATGCGTGAAGCAGCTACCCATTCCGTTTCCGAATTCTCGTGCAATGCCTGCAGAAGGTACGCTTACGAATTTGTCCCACCATAGAGAATCGGCCTACTAACAGTCCCAAACTCCAGGAGAAAAGTGAAGTGGTTAGTGCTCACAATCTTGAGGGCTGGCTATCGCTTTTGCTTCGTGAATATACGCCTAACTCTTCTTCTAGCAATCGGGCTTTACCCATCTGTTCCCTCTGTGATAGGGTAAGCGGCATATGCGAATATCCTACATGTCACAAAAAACCAGGTCCCAAAATTGGTCGGTCTAAAGCTCTTGCCCTAATCAGGCGTTACATGTTTTTGTCTTTTTTTTAAAAATAAAACGCCCCAAAAAACTGATCTGATGTTTTAAAGGGAGTACCCAAAAAAACGCTCGTAGGCACACCAATGCACGCAATGGACGCCCTGCGAGGAAAGCCACTCCGCGTGGTTCTCCCGATGCTTCTCCCGATGCCGCCATCTCAAGTAATGTCTTACCAGCAAGTGGTTCGCCTCTTTCTAAAGCCAGAGGGCCTTTTCAACAATCCTCCCAGAGTCTTCCACCATCGAGACAGTTCCCCCCGACAGCGACTAGTGATGATGGACATAACACTCCTGCGAGTGCGACAACTTTTTCCCAGATCATGCATCCTTCACACGAGATTCAACCACGACGAGAGCCTGCCACTTCTTTCGAAGGCCTGAATCCAGAAGCGATTGTGGGGCGCGTTTGTGAGGGCCTAGCGATCTCCAAAGATCTATACCACTATCTGTAAGCCTCATTCTAATCTCAGACAATGTTACGTAGAACATTTCTAAGCATGTCCTGGTTATTGAGGGCGCTTCCAACCATAGATCCTACCGTGTTAACAAATGGCAACAGGCTGGAATCATATTTCAACAACATGACAACCTTTACGCTTTTCAAGCCGTATAAAATCGAGGAGAAGCTCACTCGCATGCAATCTGCAACTGAAGCTGAAGCTTTAGTAGCCGCGATATTCGCCTTCGCTGCGAGATTTCATTCTTCCTTCAGTACACCATCTCGCCCTACGGAATGCCCCCCACATTCTCATTTCGCTTGCATCGCCTCAAAGCGCTTGAATGAAGCTCTTGAACAACTTGACGATGTAGTGGCTCCACTATGGCTCCTTCAGGCCTATATTCTCTTGACCTTTTACCAATTGACGCAGAGCGTCCGGTCAAAGTCATGGAGACATCTGGGGGTTTGCATCCGACTAGCATACGAGCTGGACCTTCACCGAGTGGATTTTCCATCCAATCAACAGACAGATAAGGATAATTACAGCATCGATACGGAGCACTGGTCCATACTTGAAGAGAAAAGAAGAGCTTGGTGGGCCATCTGGGAGATGGATGTCCTTGCCAGTGCCATTAGGCGCCTACCAATGGCTATTAACTGGGGCTATAACTTCACGTTTCTACCAGTACCCGACAGCTGCTGGTTCAGTGATAGCCCTCAAAAAAGTTGCTATCTTGCCGTGGATCCGAATCTCCGCTGGAAGCATTTGCAGGAGTCAGGCAATCTTAGCCCTAAAGCTTGGTACATCGTCATCAACTCCTTTGTGTACAATTGTCAGTTGCTTCTATCGGATTACAAACTCAATACAGATTCAACGACAAATATGGCCGATGTGACCATTCTAGCCAACTGTCTTTACTGCACAACTAACTCTCTTCCCTCTGACCTTGCTTATCATGGGCAGGCTCTAGATTTCCTGACTAGAAGGTCTCCACATGATATCAGTTGTCGCCAGTTTCACAACGACATATACTGCATTCACATCATGACGCAACTTGTCCAGTTCATGATCTATCACCATCAGATCGCTGCTGAGGCGCCTTGGATGGCCGAATTTGATACAAATAATCTGAAAAATGGAAACGAAAACAAGATTTCTAATCATCCATTGTGGTCGAACTATATGAAGGCCGCCGAGGATGTTATCACCATGGTACGTAATAGCTCTGGTGAGCACTACAAATATGTCAATCCCTTCATGATCAACACGCTATGGATTGCCGCTGCGGCACAAATAGCCTGTCGTATCTTTGGACCTTTGTCCTTCAACAAGCAACTGGCAGAATCGAATTACGAGCTCCTCTGCCTTAATATGGATCGATCTATCATTTTCTGGTGCGGCATGGATATTCTGAAGCGTAGACTGATAAGAGTCGAGGCCTTGTTGAAAGGCTTAGCCGCGAGACAAGGCAATGATAGAAGCCCGATAGATTTGGCTGGGTTCATGACATCGGGAATGATGGCATCTCACCAAGAAGCGCCTGTTACTGATCCGTCGAATGTCTCCGATTCCCTAACAGACCCTTCAATGAATTCGAATACGCTGTCCTTGATGCCGCTTCTTGATGGTAGCATCGAACCACATGTTTCCGTAGACTATATGGACTTTTTTGCTGGTATTGAACAGTTTCTCCCCTATGACACATACAATCCATAGATAAACGCAAATTTACTTTATTAGCAACAAATAGATGTTTCAAGTCAACTAATACTCACAAGATGCCATTAGGTGCTCCTAGGAGTAACGAATGCTACGTTATTGGTGATGAAATCTGGAGAATCACGTTCGAAATGCTGAAACATAGTAGCTCTATACTCGATATTGTGTATTCTTTTCAACAAGCCACTTTATACGAAGGCGCTCTTCCAAAGACGCTACTAAATGTACGCGGAACATTGTGATGCCAGTTGGAGAAGTTGCGAGCCTGCCCTATAACAGAAAACTGCGTAGTATTTGCAGCCACAGTCCTTCGGAATCTGCTACTAACCCCCGCCGAGATTTCGTCATGTAAACTGTTGGTTTGTGGGCACATCTTGAACAAGCGAGAAGACTTTATAGAGCCATCGTCTATCAACTCAATTGGACTTGATGTGGTGAAACAAGAACTAACTATATAAATACATGTAGGCTTTCAATATCAGATAAGGCCTAAAATTGAAACACATTGCCACTTATTGCTGAGAATCTTTATTTCCTTATGGCGACAGGACCTTGAAGATAGTAGCCGAGATCATCGCCATCCATATCCTTCTTCGTAAATCCGTTTCCAAGGAAGCGGAATCTGTTTGGCGAACGATATTCGATCTGGAAATCTTCACCTCGAATCTCTTCAAGAAGCTCTAATAAAATTGGTTAGCTCTCAGACTGACAGGGCAGTCCTTTGGGGGGCTGTATCCAACCTCTGTAGTGGATAACACTGCCAGCATGTAGAGCAGTAATGCGGCCGTCGGTTCTTCCATTTTTATACCAGCTACGGCATGGAGCAGCCCATACAGTTTGAGACAGCATCTCTTGTGACCACACATCTAAATCATCCACCACCTCAGGCAACACACACACAGATCTATTGTATATACTATCAGTAACCCCTATTCCTTGTAAATTCACACGGGGGACCTTGGGACTTACTTGATGTCCTCTGACGCGATCTTGCGGCACCACTTCAGGATATAAGTAGCCATGGCATCACAAGAGCCAGGGAATACGCCGTGTGCAACCGGAGTGTTAGGGCCCGCGAAAATGAAGTAGTTAGGGTGCTCTGGAGCGGCAATCCCAAGATAGCTCAGAGGATCGTTTGCCCAGAGTTTACTTAGCGTAGCGCCATTGCGTCCCACAAGGTTCCAGTTGGGCTTGTAACTCACATCAAAACCAGTAGCAGTAACAATGATGTCGAATTCTTCTTCGCCTTCAGCTGTCAGAATGCCTTTCTCCGTTATTCTGATTATGGGACTCCAAATGGTCTTGACATTGTCTTCTTGCAGAGCTTCCAGATAACCATCACCTGGTGTCAGGCGGCGGCATCCCGCGGTGAATCTAGGGATCAAGCGATCGATCAACTCGGGGTTTTGGCGAAGGCGCTGGCGCATAATCTCGTTATGCTCACGATCAAGCTCTTGTTGCTCGGGTCTACCAATGACCATAGCCTTGAACAGCTCGTTAAACCTGTTCCCATAAGTGTTAATGTGGTGAAGAAAACCACCTTGAAGGATCATGCGCATACCCATGCTCCAACTTCTTGCGCAGCTGGAATAACTTCTCTGGATTTTCTCTAAACTCCTTTCTCTGGTCCTCAGTGAAAACTTTGCTACCATCTTCGGAAAACTGATTGAGGAAATTCGCCGCAATCCAGGTGGGGCTGCGGACGTATGTTGTGACCTTTTTGGAGGTCTTCTGGACCTGTGGCAAAACTTGAATAGCAGATGATCCGTTACCGATGAGGGCCATTCTTTGACCGGTCCAATCCAGCGATTGATCCCTGAAACACTTGTGAATACTACATCCCAAATTTGCTATGTTGCCTATCCGTGCCACTTACCAATTCGCTGTATGAACGAGTTTACCCTTGAAGTTGTGTAGGCCTTCAATATTGGGCCAAGACCACTTGCTAGGGATTGTTAGAATAAGGGTTGTCCTGTAATACCTATAAAGATGTAAATTGTGACTTACTGAAGGAAGCCAGTTGCATTCACCAGAATGTCACATTCATCCTCGATGACTTCGCCTTGATGGTCAATCTTTAGTAGCCATTTACCACTGTTCTCATCCCAAATGGAATCGATAACTTTAGAGTTGAACAGCATATGGCGCTCGAGATCCCATTTCTTAGCAGTGTCTTTCATATACTGCCAGATTTCAGGGCTGTTGGCATAGAAGGTGGTCCAATTGGGGTTGGGTTCAAACGGGAAAACGTAAATGTCTAATAAACTCGCGATAAGCTTCATTATCGATCAAAAAGAGTATGGAAAGGACGTACGTGCAGGAACATCACTATAGATCACAGTCAGCTCCGTTGGCATAGATCCTGGGTCGAGCTACTTACCAAGCCGCTCCAGGGTACCGGTTCTCATACCATGTACCGCCAAGATCAGGATTTTTCTCGTAAATCTGGAGATCAATGAAGTGGTTCCATTTTAGTTCGTGCGTGAGCTTGTGAGCCAAGGTCATTCCAGACCAACCGCCACCGATGCATACAACGCGAAGTTTACGTTCCTGTCTCGAGGGCTCGTTCAAGAGAGGGACCCAGTTTGAAGGTCGCTTCTCTGGTGAAAAATAAGAGTTATTGTTCTCCATTTGAAGACCTGTTTAAGACAGGACAAGTAATAGTGAAACTCGCACTGAGATAAAAGTAGATAGATGATTTGGATTGTAAAGCTCAGTGATTGCTACGGTAGATTCTGGTTTCAAAGTGGACGTTATCACCTTCTTATATGCTATACTCATGATATGATGTCCGACAACTTTTCGGACGATTTTGATACTTCTCAAATTAAGCAGAACACGCCACGGCTGTGAATATGGGGTATGGCGGGGCATTCCGGGGCATCGCGGGGATGTCGCGGGGTATCCTAAGACGACTGGACGCACGAATTGGTTCATTACATTATTGCCGGCTGATGGAAATTAACCATTACCTCTGCTTTGAGAACGAAAGACAAGACGCAATGAGCAGGATGTAACTGTATAACGCCAAGTTATTGCTCATAATTTGAATGCTATCAATAAAACAGCAATTTTCCCATATAGGTAATACTAGAAGAATTATACGGCTCTACATGCAACGACTGCTTCTCACGAGAAGATCCAGTCTAGATTGCGTGAAAAGCAATAATATCAACCCTTGATTGCTCAAGCGTGGAACTACGCGACAATTCCATCAGAGTGTACGCGCGCCGGTGTATTAAACGCTGATGGCTTAGTTGTATACTCAACATTAAAGTATATGGAATTGCGCTACAATTCGCATCAGAGTCTGCGCGCCGCGGTGCAATTTCATCGCGGACCAATTAGGTGGCTTGCAATATCCGCTGTCCGGATTTGGCCTCTCATAGAGCCACTCCTCTTGCGGCGGAAAATTGCAAGGCACGAGATCGTACAGGTATATCATTGCTAGCTTCTAATGATGAACCCCGAAGTTTCAGCGCGCCCTTGAGATCAGCCTCTAGCTAACAAATAGTCATTCATTTATTGTATAAATTGTATCGTGCTGTTCCATCCGAATTATTCACAACCAGCATCATTTATCTTCCAAACCCTATCAATCAAGCTTTTTATCACTTCTATTGTTATCATGGCCACAACTTCCGAAAGACTTCGTGAGCAGTTCCCTGATCTGCTATGGAAGAAGTTGCCTTCTCCAGAAGAACATTCTGCCTACACTTGGCATGGTTTTGAGCCCAACAAAAAAGTCCTGCTGGGAAAGGGTCATACTCGTTGGCCTGGCCGACTCCCGTTCTCCGTTGACACCATTATGGAAAGGGACGTGGCTGTGCCTATGCGCGATGGTATTAAGATTTACGCCGACATCTTCCGCCCGGCAAACACGGACGTGGATGAAAAAGTCCCTGCTATCCTCGCGTTTAGCCCATATGGCAAGACGGGTACTGGTGTACCCAACTACGACATCATGGGACCCCATCGTATTGGTCTTAAGCTTGAGGATACTTCCGGATATGAAAAGTTTGAGGGCCCTGACCCTGCGACCTGGATGCAGTATGGATACGCCATAATCAATGTCGATGCCAGGGGTGCAGGGAAGTCTGAAGGTGACGTGGTCTTCTACGGCCCGCAGGAAGCTGAAGATGTTTATGATACCATCGACTATATTTCTAAGCAGTCGTGGTGCAGCGGTTCGGTGGGAATGGCTGGTAACTCGTGGTTAGCCATCTCGCAAATCAACTTCGCGTCGCGTCATGAGCACCCAGCACTGAAGGCGCTGGCCCCTTGGGAAGGTCGACACGACGTATATCGAGACACCCTCGGTAGAGGGGGGAGAAAACATAACCCTGGCCTGCACAGATTTCTCTTGTCGGGCTTTGCTGGTGCAAATTCAGTGGAGAATATGCCAGAGATGTTTGCCAAACGGCCCTTTTTCGACGATTACTGGGAAAGCAAGTACATACATACAGAGAACATCAACGTCCCAATATACTTGCTGGCCTCTTTCTCCTCCCAACTCCATACTCGTGGATCTTTCCATACTTTCCGCACGGTCAAGACGTCAGAAAAGTGGCTTCGAGTCCATCGTTATCAAGAATGGTATGACTTATACCGGCCAGAAGCAAATGCAGATCTCAAAAAATTCTACGACCGATTCCTGAAAGACATCCAAAATGGTTGGGAAACGGATACTCCTCCTGTTCGCTTATCTCTTCTTGGATTCGAAGCAGACGATAGTCTCACCAAGTCCATCGAAGAACGGCCAGAGCAGGAGTGGCCCTTGGCTCGACAGCAGCTCAAGACATTATACCTTGATTCCACATTAAAGCAGCTCGTATGGGAGAAGCCAGCAATAGAGGGGTCAACCACGCATCTTGCCGAAGGTCTAACGGATAGCTCGGTGAGTAATTCTTATACTGCGATCTAATTTTTCCGTCCAACTCAGTTTCATACTGGATCTAAATTAATAACTCCGTATAGAATTTTACCATTCATTTTCAGCAACAGACAGAAATTGCTGGCTATGCAAAGGTCAAGCTCTGGATATTGTGTAAGGAGCATGATGACCTTGACGTCGCAGTTCAGATCCGCAAGATCTCAACAGACGGCAGATTACTCGAACATCTCAATTACCCCTGCCCTGTGCCAGTCTCTGAAGTTAGAAACGACAACATCGCAAAGTGCCTTGGACCTCAAGGTTTTCTTCGCGCTTCACACCGAGTTACTAAGGATATGGAGCTATCAACAACCCAAGAGGTAGTGTATAAACATGATAGGCGGGAACCAATTCCTGCGGGTAAAATCGTGGATTTGGAAATTACCCTATGGCCGATGGGTATGGTATTTGCGCCGGGTGAGGGCATCATGCTGCGTGTAGCAGGGTATGATATGTGCTATCCTGATACAGACAGGATAAAGCCGGCATATGATAACAACGAGAATGTTGGTAATCATACAATCTACAGTGGTGGGAAATACGATTCCCAATTAATCCTGCCGTTCATTTAGATAGCAGGCTTTTGGGCCAGCCCTGGAAGTTTATAGTCAAGATACATCAATTAAAGCAGCTTCTTTGTGCATTGACTTCGATCTGACTTGGCTAAAGACCAACAATAGCTGCATGTGTAGGCTTAACCTACGAGCAGATATACAAGTTGCCCAGGAATTGGTGATCAAATGGCAAGATTAAATGAACAACTACAGCAATAAATAAATAAACAATCACACTCTTACTACTAAGATTAGTAATAACCCGAATAATAGGTTGGGTTTTACTATGTACCTGATAACTTATGCGCCCCGGTTTTAATACAACAAGGTATATAACGCTACGGTCCCAGTAGACGTGTCCTATTAGTGTTACCTCATGATGAGTATCTCTACTCCCCTACCGTAGGGCTACTGCTTCACCAGCTTCTTATGTTGAATATTATATGTACCTAGGTAGGTATAGTAGTGATCGCCCGATACCTCCATGCCTTAACTCTAGGCCATTTCCGATCAGTCTTCAGACTGCTATCTTAGTTAGCACATTCCAGTATATCTTGGTCTTGGTGGGCACCTTCTCCTGAGAAAGCCCTCAAAGACCAAGAAATTTAGATACAACTCAGACATCCATAGTCTGCGACTGCTTTGCGACCTAAGGCTTCGCAGCACATGAGGCATATGACGTATAAACAGTAGCGGCCTAGCTTTTCTTTTCGGACTATAAAGAACACTAAGCTAAGTCGACCGGCTAATTCTAGTAACTAGCGAGCCACTGGACAACACGCGCACGAATGGAGCCCTTAAAGACGCTGCTCTGCATTTGCGGTGCTACTGGCTTATTTAGATGTAGTTCAGAGAGGCAATGAAGAAGCGGCAAACCACTAAATCACTTTATATTGGAAGTTTGGTAGCAATCCATTCAGCTCCCCAGACTGTAAACTAATGACTCGTAAGGATCGCGGCTCTCGTTCATGCCGTCATCTTCATGGATGATGGATGAGCCTCACCGCTCCCAACTCCGTCTGCAACCATTCACTCTTCATCCCATAGTAGCTTAATCTGGAAGAGCGAATCTGGTGCTCTACGAATAACAGAAACGTCCTCTTCGGCGAACTGAGGCTGCGTACGTCCAGTACTATTTGGATCAACCAGCTCGTATCACTTGACATTGGAGAGCTCACGAGCAACGGATATCGGAACATTAGCACAATGCGGGGTTAGCTTCCAGATCGTTCTGTTGAGTCTGTTCCTTCGCGGGCCAGGGGGTCAGCGTAGCTTGGCTCGGCATTGGCTCGCTTCTAGGACAATAAGCTTGCAGCCAGTGGTGTGGCTATCGGCTATTACGACGCAGGCTGTTCATTGGGGCGCAAAACAAGCTGGCCTAGGCTGATCTACTACTGCAGTTGTCGAGTACCAGCCTTTGGCGCTTATTGGGTCGGAAAATGACAGTCCTTGTATTTCCCTCCCCACGACTACTGCAAAGTGCCCGTTTCCCCACGCTCATCATTCCTCATTTACTAGATTGGGAGACGCCACTCGGTGTAACTTAACCCGCTAAATATGCGCTCGGACCGTCTTCCCCCCCCTTACCGATGTCGAGTAGAACTACAATAAGAATAACACGATGGCATAAATAAAAGCTGGGAGCTGGCGGTGGACTTTCTTCTGTTCTGCTTCTCTATCCTTGCTCTGTTTCTCTTCTTCTCTGTTCTCTACATGCTATTCACCCGGAAATAACAGCAGCAAGTACCAGCCCAACATGAGTGATCCCGTCGAGCCTCAGCCGGCGGAATCCAAGGCGCATGATGGCGCTTTGGACACGGAGAAGGAGGTGCAGGTAGAGAATGCTGCCGGGAGCCACATTGACGAGAAGGCGGACGCTCAATTCGACGAACATGCGAAAGTCGCCGATTATAAGGCGGATGCCATCGAGGCAGAGAACGCGGAGCATAATATGACGGTTCTCGAGGCCGTTCGCGCGTATCCCATGGCTTCCTTTTGGGCGTTTGTTATGTCTTTCACTATTGTAAGGTTTTTGCCTTGATACAACTATATACCCTCTTGCTCGATATCGAGGATTTCCCTCAGGATCGCGATTCAAAGCTACATGTGTGCTGACTACACTATTCTCACAGATCATGGAGTCGTACGATGTCTTTCTCTGCAACAACTTCCTCGCTCTAGGTGCATTCAGAGCAAAGTACGGCCAGCCCGTCGATGATATCCCAGAAAACAATGTCATCGTCACCAAGTGGCAGTCTGCACTTTCAGTGTCTGGACAGCTCGGCGCCCTTATTGGCGTCTGTCTCGCGGGCTACCTCACCAGCTGGCTCGGATACCGCTACGCAACCCTGACCGGTTTGATGCTCTTGAACGTCTTCATCTTCGCCTTTTACTATGCCGAATCGATGCCCGTAATCTTCGCGGCCCAAATTCTCGAGGGCATCCCGTGGGGCATCTTTATTGCCAATGCGCCGGCATACTGCAGCGAGATTGTGCCTATCCCGCTGCGAGCCCCCTGTACTCAGATGCTGCAGATGTTCTGGGCTATCGGCAGTATCATTGTCGGTGCTGTCACCTACAGTTACCAGGGTGTTGATGGATCTCTTTCCTATAAGTACGGTTGCTCGAGATCTCGTTTACAAGCATGGACAACGGCTAACACAAAGCGACATATTTAAAGGCTCCCCATCGCCCTTCAATGGATGTTTCCCACCCCGCTTGCCATCCTGATATTCCTAGCTCCCGAGTCGCCATGGTGGCTGGTTCGAAAGGGACGTCTGCAAGAAGCAGAACACGCCGTTGGGCGCCTTGGACGGAGGTCCAGGCTCAACACTGGTGAGACTGTCGCTATGATGCGTCGTGTTGTTGAGCTTGAGGCCACCTCTAAGCCACCCAGCTACATCGAGCTCTTCAAGGGCACTGACCTATATCGTACTCTTATTGTGTGCGGTGTGTATGCGGCCCAGAATCTCACGGGTAACCTCATCGCCAACCAGGCCGTGTACTTCTTCGAACGTGAGTTAGTATCATTATTATTACAGCGTCATATGTGCTAATCTACTTGTAGAGGCCGGTATGAGCAATAAAACCGCCTTTGCCATGGGTCTTATCACTTGGGCCTTGCAGATGATCTTTGTTATGCTTTCTTGGATTCTCACCACGTACCTTGGCCGACGTACTATCTATCTCTGGGGCTCAGCTATTAATGTTATTTTCCTCATCGCCCTTGGTGTTGCCGGGTCTGTTGGAAAGAGTAATGCGAGCTCTCTAGCACAAGCCTCGCTGGGTCTTATTATCTCTGTGCTCTTTACATTGGGACCTGCTCCTGCTTCCTGGGTTATTATTGGTGAGACTTCGGCCATCCGCCTTAGGCCTCTGACAACTGGAGTGGGCCGCGCTGCGTACTATATCGTCGAATTCCCTTGCATCTTCTTAGCAAGCTGGATGCTTAACCCAACGGTATGATCTCCATTTACTCGTATCTTTCCAGTTACTAACCTAACTATGTTTCAGGGTGGAAACCTCGCTGGCAGATGCGGTTACGTTTGGGCTTCTACAGGTTTAGTCTGCTACGTTCTGGCATACTTCTTCTTGCCAGAGATGAAGCATCGGTCCTACCGTGAGATTGACATCCTATTCAAGCGTAAAGTTCCGGCTCGGAAATGGAAAGAGACCCAGATTGATGCCGACGAAGACGAGTAGATAGAAACGTAACATAGGTAGTTAACAGAGAAGGGGCATAATATTACCAAACACGATAATGAATGTCGGTGGGTGAAGAGTGAAGTATACAATACAGTTACAATTGCTCCACATTGTCAATTAATGCAAATGCATTGCAAGTCGCTTTTCAGTTAAGTGTATATATATATTGGTTACTAGTAATCTCGTTGCAATTTGTGATTTAAATTAAAATCCCATTAAAAATCCCATTTAAGCTATATAAGTATTACGTTCGAAGTATACATTGGTGTTACATCCGTAAGTCCAAAATAGGAAAGACTAAACATACTTCTCTATATCATTGTTAGCCTTACACAACGCTAATATGCACTCGCTTCTTAATTATAACGAATTATATACTGTTTAAACCACAGTAAACACTCTTATCGTTGTCATAGTCAGTATAAAATCTGGTCCACACCAACCTGTCGGCACACCTTGACTGGTCTGGCTTCTCAATATCGTCATCTGGACACTCCGGCAAGGCTGCCTGCCACTGAGCCTCGGTATGGGATTTCCACGGCTTTGGCAGGGGCCAGTCGCTGAAATGCACAAGATATGCCCTACTTGCCTCCACCATGGCGTTCCATTCCTCTTCCTCATCTGGGGCAAGATATTTAGAGTGATCCTTGGCTCGGAACTCACCAGTTAACAACGCAAGACGTCGATGAGGGAGGATCATGGCTGAGTCTTTAAATAATTCATTCAAAACGTCCATGTCAAACTCCCCACTTCGCATAGCCTCGTTGATTATTCTTTTGTATCGATGTGTATTAGGCTCGATCAGCATGATGTGTGACCCTAGGATCTGCTTCGCATGCTCACGATCGGTCAGCCAGTATGCGCGCGGCATAGCCACCGGCGAATCTGGCGCAAGAAATAAGAAGTCCATGTTATTCAAGACGAGTGAGTCTGAGTCGAAGGCTAGAATTCTTGTGTATTCGATCAAGGCAAAGGCGTGGAATTTGGTAAGGCTATCGTGCCAGGTCGAGTCTCCCTTGTCTGTAGAGAGAATGTCAAAAGGACGGAAAACGATATTAAGATCGCTAGCTCGAAGATTCTTGATGGCTTTAGCCTCACGCGTATTGGCACTCTAGAGTAACTAGTTAGAAAGGTCTCTTGACTAAGATAAGGTATCTCACCTCATGGTCCCATTCCTTTGGGAATATCAGCACCATGTCATGTTTGGTACCGGAACGCTTCAGGCGGTTGAAGTTGATAATCTACAATAAGCCTCATTAAAGAACAGTCCCGGCTGTGTCTTAAGGCGGATTTCACCGTACAGTGTTGCATAGGTAGTTTATATCAGTAGCGTATTGTGCATATGCAAACCGCGGATTCCCTTTGTCTGTTTGTAAACTCGTGTGGTTGAGGGATAAACTCGAGTGAAGGAAGCTGAGGGAATTAGAGACAGAGTCCTTCTGAACGACTTTGTACATTGTAAGAGTGATGAAGATAGCAACAGTACACAGAGCAACTGCTATTCTCCTGGAAGATAGCAACATGATGACAGAAAACACTGTATCAAACTCGCTCCTGTAAGAGCTGAGATGACGAAAAGGAGGCGGGAATTCAGAGACAAGTCATGAGAAGTATACCGAATTTCTTTGTTATGGAACTATTATTTCAACAAACCAGAACTCCCCAATCAATTACAATACTATTTTTAGCAAGAAAAAATATTCCATGGAGGAGATGACGCGTACTCTGTTTGCATAGGGCTACTAGATGGCGCTAATGCCAATGCGATACGCAAGAAAGCTATGTGCTCCGTAATGAAAACACCAATATAGCCTCTCTAAGGCTAGCTTCCCTTTTTATGGAATAGTTTATTTGAAAGAGACCAATTTGACAACAAGTTGCAGCATTTTATACAGCTGATACAAACTCGTATTGATGGAGCCAGGCTGTGGGAGGTGCTGCGGCTGATCAAGTATGGCACTGGCATAACTGTAACAAATCATCTACAATCTGACCTTAGTCATAGTAGCCATTGGCCTATGTCATTACAATTGTATCATCTTTACTATACTGGCTTCCCCCCTGCCCTCAACATCTTTCATCTATATTAGTGAGGTGTTGACTAATTAACTCTCCTATGGATAGTCGTATTACAAATAAATTTTCATGGACATCGGAAATCCATCGTCTTGGAGAAAGGAGTAGTGGGGATAACCCCCCTTTGTATATAACTGCGGGCGGCTCTGATATTACTTACTATATCTAGCAACTTGTACGAGCTCGGGTATAGTAAGAAATTGAGTGACGATATAAGTAGACGTTTATTGTACTTCATTTGAACCATTAACTTGCGTCCATCTTGGTAATGTACAGATTCTTAGTTAGTAGAAGTTTGCAATTAAGCTTAATTAAGCTTAGATAACAAAAGGTGTCTTTCGAAAAATCTCGGATGATACATACATATGTTTTCCCTGATGCTAAAGCAACGTCACGTGAAGCTTTTTGCTCCTCTCAGTCAGTAAAAGATCTCAAAATGTATCTAGTCGCAAGTATGTAAGACGAGTTTTCTACATCATGGTCTATACGAATGATTCAATAATATATATGAACTCTTCGATCATAATTCCGACAACTTATCTCTCCTTTGAAGTCGCTTGGATCACATATACTAGACCTTCTACCTCTGCCAACCAACCACCAGGCTTGGTGAGCTCTATAGACGAGTACCGTGTCAAAAGCCTCATCCAATGACAGTAGCCCGCATACCTCCTTCTGCGATAGAAATAACGATACATAGGTGTATTGTCCGCGAATGGACATCCGTAATAGCAGAACTCACATACAGAACCGCCGTCGCACACCGAGAAAAAGACTACTTCGAAACAACACGAAATGTCGGTTGTGACAGAAATTGCTCTTGAATGATCAACCACACGTGGCTGGGAGATCATCTTTAGTATCAACGAGTGGCACTAGTAAAAGGCTGCAAGTGTAGACTTTGTCCTCTAAGATTGATGAAGCCTGTACAATTTGGCCAGGATCTTCAAAAAAACGCGATGCTCCCGATCGGCGCCGGCGTAGACGCAATGTTCCAGCTACTGAGACGGATCAGATAGCTTGATCGTGTTCGCTACCTTCAAGGATGTAGAGTGGATTGATCCGTCAAGATGAGATTGACGTTTTGAGCAGCGTGAAATATACTTCAAATGCTGTCCAGGCTAACTTTTGGAACCCTTATAAATGCTGGAGAACCCCAAAAGTGGCTCGGCAATATATTCTACCATTTCTTCGCCGAGCCGAAGTTGAAGCTCCCGATTGTTTAGCCGATGTATGAAGGGTCTCGCGTCTTGTGGTGACCACGGTGGTTTTGTAACTGTCGTTTGCAAATTGCCAATCTCATGAGGTGTTTCATCTCCCGTTTAAAGAAAGTTCGTTACTGATGATCCAGGACAATTCACTTCTTCGGGGCTCAATATTTTGAACAGTTGTACATTGAGAGAGAAAAAGAAAGCAAAATCCGCATCTTTCTTGTTCAGCTGATTTGACGGCAGCTCAGGCTTGATGCCTCTTTGCAGGGGGAATTTGGGCACTTGTACTGACGCGAAGAACCCTTTGTGTCGCTTCTTCACTTCCCGTGCACATGTTTGTTGTATTCAGACGGTTACAGGTTAGCTGAACAGACTCGTGTTCATTAGCTCTTCGGATAAAACACTGCCATTTCCCTCGCTAATTAGTCTCATTAAATTGCCTTTTGCATCAACATACAATTACAATTCACAATAGCGACATAGCAAAGCGAAACATACATTTGGTGTAAGGAGAACGAAGCCTGAGAATCTTTGTCATACTCTTTCACAAAATATTTTCACTTATAAAATATCCACAGTAGAAGCTATTACGGCTCGTATACGACCGAATACGCAAAAGTGACCCATAACCCACAGTTTCTACACAGTGTGTAAAACTTAGTTTCTCTCTTTGTTCAACGCTTTGATTCGGCTGATGGCGGTGTGACGAATTGCGCCCGGAGTACTTCGTATTAGGTATAGATCTAGGTAAAAGACAGTTCTAGGGCTCCATTGGTGGACAGGGTATGTAGTGTAGCTGAAACAAACTCACCAAGCTTTGTCATTTGTTTACATACGAACTTCATGTTGATGTTTTAGTAACAATTGGCTCTTCGTACCGTAAAGATATTTCCGACAAAGTGAGCTTGTTCATCTTCTTGAATTGTAATAGACTATTCCGTAGAATGGAATAGATTTCTATTAGCTATTTGTGGCTAGATTCAAAACCCAACATGAGGCTTGTCTGTTTGACTGTGATTGGTTCATCGGTCTTAGGTTGTTCCGAAGCAGTTCCCCCTGTTATCCCGCTGTGGTGAGAGTTAGATTGCAACAGGCGGATATCCATCGATAGAACCAACTCTATCTGCTTCAACTCCATGCTTACTGACAATCACGGCCCAGCAACCTCTATGACGAACAGCCTCTTTGACATGCTCAAGCCCATAGGGTACCTCTACAAGAGATTTAGCCTCTTGCTCTGGCGCCTTTAAGCCAACCCTTCATATTTCCTTATCCATTGACACTCATCTCGTGACCTCCCTTGATTACTCTTCCGTTATCGCTAAGCTTGATGTGCACGGATTGAATCCTCCAAAGATTAGTATGGCAACCAATATTCATCGGCAAGCACCTTCAATACCTGGCAAAAGACGCCCGGTCAACAAGACTTTTAGCGGCTGCGCCCGTTGTAAATCCAGCAAGGTTCGTGAGCACTCTTCCATTCTGACCCACTTCCATCGTTCGGAGCACATCAATTGAAGGGTGGCCCACACATAGGTAAAATGCGATGAAGCGAAACCCAGCTGCGGCCGCTGCGTTTCAAGAAAGCTACCATGTCCGGGTTATCCAGGCATGATAATACGATGGTCTACAAAGCACGAGGTGTTCAATAGCGTAAAAGGTTTGACGTGACTTCCCACCTTGTTCTCCTATGACTCTAATAGCACCAGATCCAAGCCTCATATGCAACACATCTTCAAGACCAGCACTAAACAGTCATCTTTCCTTCCACCCCACTTATCCGAAAGGCTCCCCTCCGCTTCAAAAACCCACACCTACAACTGAGAGTGGTCTTCGACAAACGTGCTCAGATATAATATCGTGTTCCCCAACTGAGAGTAATGCTGTGCCCGACGAAGAAGAGAATACTCCAATATCGGCGATCGCAAACGGATCCTACAAGCTCCTTAGTCATGGTTCGGCCTATTTGTTGGACACGAATAGCTCCATGGGCTCCATGGACTTTACAGACACTGTTCCATCATTGCCGGGCGTGATACAATACCAGGACAATTACCAGTGGATAGATACTTCTTCAGTTGTCCCATGGAAGAAGACTTCTATTCCGCCGGCCGTTAGCCACCTTCCAGCAGATTTGGCAACATATTATTTCAAGAACGTCTGTTCCGTTTTCTCTAGTTTTGACTCGGAACTTAATCCGTTTCGGTCATATGTTTCCCAAGTCTTTTCGTACTCTGCGCCTGTATTCAATGCAATGCTGAGCGGTTCTGCGGCAAGACTAGCGGACGAGAAGCCACAGCTGAAAGTTATCGCTCTTCAATACCAGAGTCAGGCCTTGAGATGCATCGCAGAGAGTCTAAAACAAACGAACAAAGTCCGCGAAGACACCTTATTCGCAATATTCCTCATAGGATTGAGTACAGCATGGCACGATGGAAAGGATATCGGCATCGCTCACTTCCATGCTGCCCAGCGAGCCATCTCATCAAATGCAATATCCGCGAGAGGGAACAATCAGTCAATGGCCAACTTCTTCAAGTCTGCTCTCATCTATTGGGAAATGGCTATTAGTATAGTCAGTGATGAAGTAGAGTTCAGTTCCGACATAGAGGTCGCCACAGCGGAAGAAAGTCCCAATATGGCAATCATAGAAGCAAGAGAGTCCACCAATCCCCGTATAACTCCACACCCATGGACTGGGGTGTCATCACCTATCCAAGCTATCTTCAGTCGAGTCACAAAGGTCATCCGGTCATTGAGGCTGGTTGATGATCGCTCTGATGCTGGCCTACTCAAACACAAGAAACTCAGCCAAGACGCTACGAAACTAGAAGAAGCTCTCTGGTCTGTTGCATTGCCAGATATCGCGGAGATCGATGATTCGGGAGATCCTAACACGCCATCACACCACCACGTTCTTCTTGCGGAGGCATACATCTTTGGTAGCCTATATCAAATATATCGCAAGTTTCCCGGCATTCTACGGCATCGTCAAGAGTACATGTCATCTGCTGGCTGCCCTCCGCTAGGACCCAAGAACAATCCGATAGCCGAATGGTGGAACTCGCTGTCCAATGCCGCCTCTAATGATATGTTTCTACGCTCTCTCGGGTTTAGCGTACTTGATCGCCTACAACAGATTCCGATTACATCTGGCACAAGGTCTGTTCAAGCTATTTTAATATTTGTCGCCGCCGGGTCGCTCGCTATACCATCTCCCTTCATTCAAGGGCCCATTCAGCATGATGATTATGTATCATCTCTCGAAGCAGGTTCAGCTTTAGAGCATGATCATGTCATGGATTTACGAGACTTCACAATTTCCCGGCTGGCATCCCTCCGGTCACTTGTTCATTCACGGCCAGTTGATCTAATGTTACAAGTCATCAAGGAGATGTATCGACGTCTTGATATGGGAGAAGAGGTTTTTTGGATTGATCTTATTCGCGAAATGGAGTGTGAGACTATGTTTGGGTAGGGTTTTCAAGAAGTTATAATCACCATCTCATTTATTGACGAATGATGCCAAATAATGCAAAAAAAGGGATTTATTAAGGCATAACAAGACATCTGTTTGCACACTATCTGTAATACAAAGTCAAATTTTAGCTCATTTCTGGTATCGTGGCTTCCAGCACATCTACATCCGTGATGGTCGTCTGTGGGCCTTTGAACCAATATTTCCCACCAAGTCCGAATGGGAATACCCAGCCCACCAAGGAAATTAAAGTGATAGCTCCAATCATAACTGGTGCATAGTTCAATGTCGTCTGCGAAACTTTGTCAGTTACGTTGGACACACTGGGAGGAAGGGGAAACTCACTCCAGTAACAGGATACACCTGCGGCAACAATAGAACCACAAAGAGATAGCAAATCCAAACACTGGAGATTGTAGCAATAACTGGGCTAGCCCGGCCCAAATTCCATTTGGCTGGTACAAAAACCGCAGCGCCGACGGTTTGGCGGGCTATAATAGGGAAGAGGTAGCTGACATTGGTGGCTATGGTGGACATAGCCGTGATAGCAGAAAATGCGACAGACGAACCAATGACAGCGGTCGAAATGGCAATAGAAATGGCGGCGACAAGGAAGGCAGCATGGAGGGGCATGCGGTGGGTAGAGGTTAGTTTTCGAAAGTATCGTGAGAAAGGCAAGACATTGTCACGAGATATGGCATAAGTTACGCGCTGGAAGTAATTAGTTGAAGCCACAGTCAAGTGTAAAAGATTGATGGTACCTGTGCAGACATAAAGGCCGAAGCCGTTGCGCAAGTGCTGTCGATCCACAAGAGGACAAGGATAGCCGTGGAACCTGCAGGGCCGATGAGCTGCATAAGGTATTCAGCCCAGTTGTTCGCGTACGTTGCTGAGCTCAAAGTTAGTGGATAGCCCTCGAAGGAGGGAATAGTAAACATACCGGCAATGATGCCATCAAAGTCTTGGATGCAAAAGAGAATGAGGATCAAGGTTGGGATAGAGAGAAGCCAACCAGATAGTGTTGCCATCCACATTCCCTTTGCCACGACTGCCGAAGCCTCTTTCGTCTCCTCCGCTAAATGTGCAGACGCATCATAGCTGTAATGCATTGTTAGAAAACAATCTCATAATTTGCGATAAAAAGGCGACGGGGTGTGAGAACATACCCAAAGAATATCCACGCTCCCTTCACAAAGTCCACATCAGTAACAGTTAGAATGCTAAGCCTTATGGGTAAAGACTTACGAAAAGCGTCGAGATAACCCAGCAGTATCCATCCGAAGCTTGCTTTTTGTCACCCTCATTGATGTTGTTAAAAAAATGTTGAAACACCCCGGACGACGGTTGGAAATTTCCGCTGGCCTAGATGCAAATTGTCAGCAAAAGTATATTAAAAGGAGATGCTCAAGGCTTGCCTTTGTTGGAAACCATATCCAGTATGCAAAGAAAAGAGAGAAGAATATCAGAATGGCAAAGCGGAAGTAGAGTTGCCTATATAAACTTAGTAAGTCATGCTGGTCTGAGGGCACACCCAGAAACTTACAAGACTCGTGGGCTAATGATGTTTGGAAGCATGGCGATCAGAATGCCCACGGAAGTTAGTATCCAAGAAAACCATCCTTTCGTCAAAACTTCTGCGTTGGGATATTGTATTTCGAGAGCAGATATGAGAAAGTTTGTTGCACCTTGTTGAACACCGCAAGGAACAGTTATCCAGCCTGCCCAATTCCACCACTCCACGAAGCACATGGTCAGTTTTGGATATGTGTATTTGGAAGGGAATGGGATCTTACAGCAGTCATCCAACTCAAAAACGGACCCCACTTCTTACCACCAAGGTAAAAACTCCAGTAGTAGATACCACCAGCGACAGGAAGGGCGGAGGCAATCTCAGCCATAGCTAGTGACACAATGAACGAGAAGCCCCCAACCATTGTCCAGTTTGCAAACGCCGCTTCAGGACCACCAGTGGACATCACAAAGGCAAACATCATTGGAATGCCAGAGATGAAGTTCATAGTCTGCGTTACTGTTAGTATATATGTCGCCAAGACAGAGGTTAAGGTGACGAACGGTGAATGTCGCTGCCCAGTTCTCAAACAGCCCCAGGGTGCGGAAAAATTCTTCGAGAGGTTAGAAGGTTTCCAGCAGCAGATCATTATGAGAAGACGGATACCTTGTTTGTACCCCAGCTGTGCCAGTTGATATTCATCATTAGACAGAGCTTTTGGAGCAATATCGCTTGGTGAATCATGGCTTTGACTTATTGTCATTGAGTCCCTCTTCTCGGAGGCCATCGTGAAGCCGTATGCCAGGCTCTTTTCGAGCACAATGTAGGGTAGGTATTATTTCTGAGTCGAGGCAGCGATAGCAATTAAGCTATGATTCGGGATGCAGGGGCTCAATTAAATAAAAGAGATCCTGATCCTGCTTATCCCTGGCACAGTTGCAGTGGTTGTTGGCTGTCGACATGCTTGCATGTTGTATGCAACAGGAGGTATCAGCATGGTTTTTATGCGACTGACTGTGCTTATACCCCGGATCCAGTTCCCTAGTCTTGCAGTATCGAGTATCCACAGATGCATTAGTCTAATTTAGGAATATTATGGCGATTACTATCTCCAAATCTTGGTCTACTCGATAGCAGATCAACGCTTCTGATAAACGCAATATCCACCAGCTTCAGCCATTGCTATGATTTCCGCCGTTACCGAGAGTAAGGTTCCTCTTGATTATACCGATCTCCCCGCATTCTGTCGAGATGATGAAGATTAGCGTGTCAGCGTTTACTTCACAAGTCAAATTTTTCTTATTCCTGGCAACATCCTTGGACTAGCGCTTGTTATGCGGAGAGTCTCCACAGCGATACTAGTCTTACTTGGGTAAATCATGGCGATGAGTTTTGGAGACATGCTTATCTATTGGATAATGGCAGAAGTGATATCTTGCCACTTCTGCTACGGCGTAGATCGGCTAATAACGTCTTCCCCCGCATCGCCTCCAACCAATATTTGGCCGATCTAGGAAAATTATCGCGGTAGCCTCCATGAGTTTGTGTATCCGCGTGTTTAGTGCGGCCTTACTCAGAAATGCAGGAACGATTTAGATAGCTATATGATCTGCCGTAAGCTCTTCCAGGTATATTCAGTAGTCATACTGTCAAATCTAAGCTGAAACTCTGTGAGCAACGTCTGGGAGCAGACTCTGTGATATACAATGATAGGTCCAAAGATTGGCTAGAATCCCATGCAGTCACCGTTATTAGAACTAATGTTGCATAGGCCACAAACTTCAACGGCTGATGGCGGATCCCGGGTTGCCGGCCCCCAATCCAACCACATCCTTTTGGCAATCCTCCCCTCACCCACACGTGGAAGTTGCGCAATCAGAGGCCCTACCAGAGACGAGAGATGTAGTCATCCTGGGTTCTGGCATCACAGGATGCAGCGTTGCACAGTGGTTACTAAAAGAAGACGATGGTATCTCAGTCACTGTTCTTGATGCTCGAGGCATCTGCTCTGGCGCCACTGGGCGGAATGGTGGACACATAAGATGTGTTGCTGTCCAAGATTATGATCGACTCTCGCGAAAATACGGCCATGATGCAGCTGTGAAGATGGTGCGTTTCTCGCTCTCCCACTTCGAAAGTATAGCTTCCACGGCTCGAGAGTTTGGGAATCGTGTATTCGAGGACTCTGAGATTAGAGAGGTCCAAACCGTCTCTGCAATATTGAGCCAGACAAAGATGAATGATATGACTGCCATGCTTAAGCAATTTGAGGAAGCATTTCCTGATCTAAAAGGCCAATGGAGAATTTGTGGGCCAGAAGAGGCCACCAAAGTACGTTGTATTTGTCCATATACCAGTATCTTCTAACGTGAAGCAAGAAGTATGGCCTCATTGATGCAGCTGGCGCACTTATTGGCCGTGCAGGGGCTGCTTGGCCATATCGGCTCATCTTGGGAATATTCAGCTCTTTACTCGAAAAACATCATGAGCGTTTCTCGGTCGAACAACATACGCCAGCCACATCAATTACAAGAGTTCAATCCAATGAGTACCCCTACCTTATCAACACACCCAGAGGCTGCATCAAAGCAAAGCACGTTGTCCACTGCACTGAGGGTCATGTAGGCCATTTGCTCCCTCGCCTTCGAGGTCTCGTTTTCCCACGACGAGGTCAGATGACAGTACAGGCACCTGGACCGGAATTTCCTGCTCTGGACGGCCGGAGATCTTGGAGTTTCTATTTCGACAACGGTTTCGACTACCTAAGCCAAAATGCAAGGACTGGCGATGTATTTCTTGGAGGAGGGGATATCGGAGAAGATGCATATCTCTCCCAACTAGGCGAATCTTCAGATGAGAACGAAAACGTGGTCGCAAAGGCTCACCTAGTTGGCATTTTACCATCCGTCCTTAAGAAAGCCCCCTCTTCAACAGGACATAACCCCCGGGGGCTTGAAGTAAAATCTTCGTGGACTGGCATAATGTGCACACCACTTGATGGGCTTCCACTGGTTGGAAAGCTCCCACAAGCAGCACTTGATCGCCCCAGTGGTAGCCATTCTGCAGCTGAGTGGATTAGTGCTGGGTACAATGGGTACGGCATGGTGAACGCCTGGCTCTGTGGTAGAGCAACAGCAGAAATGATCTTAAGGAGGGATGTTAGCTCATGGTTCCCAGAGCAAAATCTCATTACCACGGAGAGAGTGGAAGATTTAAATGCCCGCTGGGCATCGATCGCACAATCTTCTCAAGGTCTTCGGGCCTTGTTGTAGTATAGACTCGATAGTAGACAGTATCCCAAAATCTTCATGAACCGGAGCCTGTTCCAATTGTGGCTTTCTTATTGAAGAATAGTGACTCCAATTCTCATTTCTGCATCGGAAGACCATATGATGATGTGTTCTACTTGAAAAGGACCATATTGATAACTACGAACTAACTTCGAGCCTACACTCCAACTCGGATTCAGAATGCAATGCTTCGTTATGTTGTATGGCTCTAAAGCTGTATTTACTCTTACGTGCAGTGCTCGATTTTTTGCAAGTATACTTGAGACTTATCTGAGTTCAAATTTTGCCAGAACTTATATGATGCTTAACTTTTAGGGTGGCTGAATGCGTGGGTGAGGTTGTGCTTGGTATTCTGCGTTGATTCTGGCCATTAGTGCAGCGCAACGCCAGAGGCATCGAGTACGTGCTGCGATCCGATGTCGCTCAAAAAATAATTCGTTGGAAGTTCGGCAACCGCGGCTTCTCACGGCAAATGAATGGGTATCTTAGATTACTAGTGTGCTCAGTAATAGCATAAACTATAAGGCGATTACCCAAAGAGTCTGACTTGTTGATAACTACGCCTTTCGTTCTTGGTTGTTTTCAGGTAATAATATTAGAAGAATGGCCAGTAGGTCCAGCAGGTAGTTTAGAAATAACTCCACTCCGTAGGCACCTATGTTTGCCTTCTCCATGGGCGCTAATACGGCTTCGGTAATGCATCGCGATATTAGCGTAACAGCTCCAGTTTATGTGATAGAGCAAAGGCATGGGCATATGAGAGCTGGATATATCTTGTGGCCTCTTCCTTCTCAAACATCTGCAACCTAATGTCAGATTTCGGTAATTTTAAGATGGCAGATCTATTCAAAGAACTCACGGCGCCAAATGGCCTCAAATACACTCAGCCTCTTGGCTTGTTTATCAACAATGAGTTTGTCAAGTCTTCAAACAACGAAACGCTCGACGTGTTTAATCCGGCGTATGTCCCTTGGATTTGCATACCATCTGCTCGCTCTGAAAGATATAGCACATGTACTAATAATGTACAGCGACGAGTCAATAATTGCCTCTGTTTATACTGCTTCTGAAGATGACGTTGATCATGCAGTGCAGGCTGCACGAAGAGCATTCAAAGATCCCAGCTGGAGCGAGATTTCACCAACTGAAAGGGGCAATCTGATGCTTAAATTAAGTCAGCTAATTGAACAAAACCTGCAAACCCTTGCCACCATTGAGACATGGAACAATGGTAAGCCGTACAGTGTTTCAGTCGGCGAAGATGTCCCGGCCACTGCAGCAGTGATCAAGTATTATGCTGGATTTGCAGATAAAATCAACGGATCTGTCTTGGGAACTGGCCCCGCAAAATTTGCATATACAATTCGAGAGCCGATTGGCGTCTGTGGCCAAATAATTCCGTAAGTAAAGCTTGGAATCGACATTGTTGGAATTATTCCCACTTATAAGCCACAACTTGACTGATTTCACTAGGTGGAACTATCCTCTCCAGATGGCTGGGTGGAAACTAGGCCCTGCTCTAGCTTGCGGAAATACCGTGATTTTGAAGGCGGCTGAACAAACTCCGCTGTCTATCTTGTATTTCGCAAGTCTTGTCAAGGAGGCTGAATTTCCACCAGGCGTGATTAACATCATTAATGGCCATGGCAGAGTCGCTGGCGCTGCTCTAGCTAAGCATATGGGCGTTGATAAAATTGCATTTACAGGAAGTACCGCTACGGGAAAGGAGATTATGAAATATGCCAGCCTCAACATGAAAAACATAACCCTAGAGACTGGCGGTAAAAGCCCATTGCTGGTTTTCGATGACGCAGAACTGGATCAAGTTGTCAAATGGGCGCACGGCGGTGTTATGTGGAATAACGGCCAAATCTGTACAGCGACCTCCCGCATTCTTGTTCAAGAAGGAATTTATGATGAGTTTCTTGCGGCATTCAAATCACGAGTGGAGTCGATGCAGGTCGGGGATCCATTTGCCGAAGAGACTTTCCAGGGGCCTCAAGTATCAAAGGCACAGTACGATCGCATATTATCATACATCGACATTGGTACAAACGAAGGGGCCAGCGTAATAACAGGAGGGAACGCAGTAAAGACTGTTGGCAACGGCAAAGGATTCTTCATCGCCCCTACAGTTTTTACAGGAGTGACATCCACAATGAGAATATACCGCGAAGAGATTTTTGGTCCTGTCGCAGTTGTCGTCAAGTTTAAAACTGAGGACGAGGCCTTGGAAATGGCAAACGATACGGAATATGGGCTTGGAGCCGCTGTTTTCACTGAAAACCTAACGCGGGCTCACCGAGTTGCCAGGAAGCTTGAAGCAGGTATGGTTTGGATCAACTCGAGTCAAGACTGTAACGACCAGGTCCCATTTGGAGGGGTGAAGCAAAGCGGCATTGGATCTGAGTTGGGCGAGTCTGGATTGGCTCCATACTCCATTATTAAAGCAGTTCATCTGAACATGTCAAATCGATTATAAGTATATCTGTAAATACACAGCTATCTACAATCTAAAAAGCTTTTAGGAAGGATGTAATAGAGTGGTCTATACTGTATCTCACAGGCTGCATATTTGATGATGTTTCCACCACATCTCGTGTAGTAGTAAAGATATCTGTCTACATATCTTTACGTTTTGTAATGTAATTAGCATTAAATATATACGAAGATTCACTGCGGGCTTCATCGTCAGTTTCTCTTCAGCCATTTGTGGATTCTTAGATAGTCCTTAGGTTGCCATCTTTGATTGGATTTAAAGGGTATAGTATACTTTCGAGCATGTGAAGAAATGCAAATTATCTGCCACGTGGGTACTAGTCCCTGGTCATAACCGTAGCAACTGCTTTGACCCATGCACCGAATATCTCGCCAAGTTACCCCAAATAGTATAACCGCGGTAATATCCTAATGGGTGATTTGAAGTTGCCCCTTGCGATTGGTCACATATAACGCAGCTCTAGAGCTCCGCGGATATCTCGATATTTCAACCCGTTGACGGGGTTGTGTCCAACGCGGGCCTGGAACAGCCAAGATAGGAACTACGACGTTTGTGGGAAAGCACACATTGTTTGAGAGCAACGCTTCATTTAGACTACATTGAATCATGCCATGATAATGCTATGATAAGACTTGAATACCGAGGAAGTTGCAATCGATAAGCTTGAAATTTAACTATCCAATGAGTGTGTAATGTATTACTACTTAGTAAACCGTTGGCTATTCTACCTGCGTACAGCCTAATGCCCAATTATCTACAACAAAGGACATGAATAAATTGTAGTTGTCTTCAAAGTGGGCAATGAACATGGAAATGATATCTGCAACGTGGGGCGGATAATGAAAGAAACAAAGGGCACGTGGATGCTGGAACAGTTCCACAGTGGCATTGCCATGAAAGTAGGTGTTGATGGCAACATGTCCGGCACTGATATCAGTGGGAAAAGTGAAGGGGCAACCCGTGAAAACTTGAAATATAAATACACAGCTCCCAATCTAAATCGTAAACTGCAGAGCTTCCATACACTCAACCTCACACACTGTTGACATCATCACGTTCCTTGCCAAGATCATAAAAAAAACGACAATGTCTACTCCTCCGACTTCGACAATCTCGCCACCAATTTACTATTGGGGCACGCCCGTCGTACTCATCACCACCGAGAACGAGGACGGAACTTTCAACATTGCGCCTATGTTCTCGGCCTGGTGGCTCGGAAATCGATGCATGCTTGGTCTGGGTGCTGGCTCGCAATTGACCATCAACCTGATTAGAACCAAGCAGTGCGTGATCAACATGGCTGACGATACCATGGTCGGAGCGGTTAATGCCTTGGCAATGACTACCGGGTCGAAAGCAGTGACGACAGCCACGGAGGACATGGGATACTTGTACTTTAAACGCAGTCAAGGATACCAGTATGTGAAAGACAAATTTTCGCGTGCAGGATTGACTCCTGTTGCTTCCAATGTGGTTCGACCGCCTCGAATTGCAGAAAGCCCGGCTCGGATGGAAGCAGAATTGACAGGAGTATACGACATGATGGGTGACATGGACATAAGGGGGTTTATCGCGCTGGAAGTGATGGTTTTGCAAACGCACGCCCATGAGAGCATTCGCTGGGTTGGATACCCTAACCGAATTGACCCCGACAAATGGAATCCTTTGATCATGAGCTTCGCTCAGTTTTACGGATAAAGTACAAGAAGATTACCCAGTCTACTATGACCTAAATCGATGAAGAAGCATACAGGCCTTTCGCCAATGCTGTCAACGAGACGACAACAATGGAAGAGATATAACAGACCAGCTTCCGGATTTGGTATGCGAAGGGCAAACCTTTGAGTTCAGTGTTATGCTGGTGATAGAGTCTGGTTGGTATGAGTCCAATATTACATTACAATGTTACTAGTAAATAAGACCCAAGGTGAATTCATCATCAACACAATTTTATTTAAACGCGAACTGTATTCATACGTAACTGATGGAAGTTGAAGTATAATATACAGATGTATATATATTTGTCAGAGCCCGAGCCTTTGCACCAGGTTTATTATTGTGATTGCGGTTATTGGCCTAATCTTTGCGGTGGATGAGTCGTAACAATATAGCTATAAATAAATTACCAATTGCTACGTAGGTTAGTAAGACTGACTAAATTAGCCCAGACTACCAGGGGTCTCTGAAAGCTCCGCGGAATCCAGAACTCCTTACTTCATACTTCAGTTACAATTTGTATCAGCTTACGTCACTCTAGAGACAATACAACTTGCAATTTACCAAAAATTTCATTATTGCGAAGCTTCGTTTACCATAACCTGTACTTCACAATCCGCCACACAATGGTATATATAGGAAAGCCAAGTACAGGGTGTAGTAATTGCCGTACTATGAAGAAAAAAGTAAGTAGACCAATTTTCATCGCGCTCTGCTGTTCCTTCAAAAATGTCGCAGAAGCTAACTTGGCCGTACTTGAGTGTGATCATGGCGTTCCATCTTGTGGGCGATGTTTGAGGAAGGGAGCTGTCTGTGGGGGCTACCGCGACAAACTTGATCTGACCTTTCGTGACCAAACTAGGCAGACCATTCACAAGTCTAACCAAGCCAAACACAAAGTGAAGAGCCCTGTGGTCGCTACCCAATTGATCGGCAACCCCATGGAGGCTAAATCTCCTAGTCAGCTCGATGAGAGTAAACGATTAATCACACCTGCCCTCTCCGTTCCCATTACAGATCAGGCTGTAAGCTTCTTTTTCTTCAATTTCGTGCTGACAGATCCCATTTCGGGTGGTGGGCATCTCGAGTACCTTCCAGTCATATATGACGGTATTGCTCGCGACCTGGCGCTGCCTACTGCTATCGTTGCTATCGGCATGGCAGGCATCGCAAATTTGCAAAGAAACCGAGATATATTGCTGGCAGCAAATGCACAATACGTTCTCGCTATCCAGCTCACTCAAGCGGCCTTGATAGATGAAACTCTACGTATCCAAGATCAGACTCTTGTGAGCATCTTACTTCTTGCTTTGTACGAGGTAAGTGGTTCCTTACCGGGTCTCATTTTATTCTCAAGGCTTGTAAACAAACAACGTTCTTTAGACAATAGCGTGTTGCTCGCCACAATCACTGCATATCTGGTCGAACCATGTCACAGGGGCAACGGCGCTTATTTCTCAGTTCGCCCAGCAACGACTGATGGATGCTGTTGGAATCCGCATCTTTTCACATCTTCGCTCACACGCGGTATGCAGCTGTTGGGTCAATATCTTTGTACTAATTATAGTCTCACTGACCTGACCGCGTCCTAGATAATCCAGGCTCTTCAACGGTCCCAGCACATTCCTGACGAGATTCAGCGATGGTCTAGTAAGACACCAGAATTGCAAAGCACCAGCCAAGATTTCGAGGATCAACTTCACCATTTAGCCATAGATCTATGCTCTCTGCGAGCTTCTGTTGACAATCGAATACTTATAGATAGGCCTACAGTCATCTCCAGGGCTTCAGCTCTGGATGACAAATTAGCAGACTGGTCAAGAAGATTATCCATTACGTATGGGATTGCAATTGACCAGAGTCTTGCAGCGAGAGACACACCAAACCTAGCACGCGTCAATTCTTATTCCGATGTGCACGTATCAAACGCGATCAACTGCCACACCCTCCGCATCCTTACCAATGAACTCATTCTAAACACGCTTGATCAGGCGAAAGGAGAAATTAATGTGGACTATCAACGCTTGCGCTCACAGCATACCATGAACACCCTCATAGCTGAGGTGTGCGCTAGTGTTCTTTCGTTCACGGACAGAGAGCGGCAGCAGGCGGGCTTTATTGCCAGGGGCGGCTTCTTATTGTGGCCATTATACGTGGTTTCGGCAGTTCCATGGGCCTCGAGGCTCTACCGTGATTGGGCTATTGCACAGCTGAAGGAATTGGGGGTTGAGACGGGTATCTTACAAGCAGCTTTACTAGCCCGTGTACTGCAGATAAACGGCGAGATTGACTTTTCGGATAAAGATACCAATGGCGAAAGAGATATTTAGAAACAAGAAGAGCACAATTGAAATGGGATTTGGACTCTTTCTAGGGCTGTAAAACTTCAAAGCAACTGGTCCGACTGAACTTCATATATACTTGGGCAACAAATTTAATGATCGCGCGATGATGCTGACGAGATGCTTTCTCAGGCTCTTGCATTAAGGGTACAGCATCATTTCGTATCTGGCAGTTTAAGAAACATTGAACAGCCAATGCTACATCTTCCCAAGCCCGACATGCCTCACCACACAGGATGGTCCTAATTATTGCAAAACACGACGCTGCTTAGGGGTAGGCTATCTGTCTCTCCGTCTGTGCCTGCGGAGCCCACGGATTCCGTGGCATCTCGTTGCAGAACCCCGCCATGGCAAATACTTGCCGGTGCTAAGCAATAGAAACGTATATAACCTACATAAAGCACACATTGCAGTGAAAAAGGATGCATGGCGGAGCCTAGCAACTCATTAGGGCTTACTTACCTGGCAAGTCGTCGCAAGGAATACCGAATAGCAACCAACTCTGACAACTTTACTTAAAGAGTCAGCGACCTTGTTGCCTTACCTGCTATACGTGCCATGGATTGGGTTGCATGCAGTTGTAGCCCTTGTTTCGCCCTGACATTGTCGGTCTTATTACATGGCGGTGATCAAATGCTATAATAAGAAAGCATTGGTGACGCGCGTAAGGTATGGGATGTGCTGGGCGTTGATTGTTCGCGGTGATGTATAAAAACCCAAGCTCCAACTTCAACTACCGCCTCAAACTATAGCGTGAGGAACTCGGTGTGTATTAAAGTACCGACGCTACATTCTCTTGTTAAACAGCCGGGCGTGTGTTTAAACGTGCTAAATTACCGAATTTCGGTTGTTTTTATACAGCTAAGTTCAGCGGCGATGGCATCAACCTCGACCCTCCGATGGGCGTTAATCTTTTTGTTTATCCTATCGGTCAACTGCATCAAGCTTCCAATTGACAAGTCGCAGGACGGGATAATGGCAAAGACTCCAGCACGCGCATCGATCAAGCAGGATGACTTTTACATTACCAGCTTCTTGCAAGACCAGCTAGACACTCTGTCATCTGACCAACAGTGCTGGCTCCAGCCTGGTGTCACTGGCTTAAGAATACTGCTGCAGGGGAACATTTCACAGCCTCCCGCCTCGATAAGGAACTTCGCATTGGGCATACGCAACATCAGTACCTCTGGCAACGCCTTCTCCATCGATTTTGCAAAAGACGAGTTTCTCGTCAACGACGTCTCAGAGTCGACCTTCATCATTCTCGGTTTGATACATCGTGGGTTTGAGCCCCAGTCCCATCCAACGCTTCCATTTCAGCTGACAGCGCAACAGTTATTTGCATGACACTTGCTTTCTTTCTCGTCTATCCTATTATTCTTCTACTGGCTTCGGCAACTGTTTTATGTCATCTAATCGGCCGGCCTGTGAATAAGAAAGTTGTCGATAGGTGGCAGATGATTCTCCAGCTTGGTGTTTTCGCCCCGCTTGTGGCTGGAGGCATGGTGACTGGCATTTTTGCCAAGGGAACAGCAGATCATTTTAGTTCGGAGCACGGTGTAAGTGTTCAATTGTTACAGCATCCTCGAGAAGCTAACATTCAGTGCGCAGATTGTGGGCCTCGTTACCGTGTCCCTGACAATTGTCGACGTGATAATCTACTTCTTCCTGCGGCGGATGAGTAGAGGATTGTCGACTTTCGAGTCCATACCTCGCCGTGTCAGATATGTCCACTATGCCGATGTTGCGCTTTGCCAGGCCATCCTCATGATATCGAGCTTCGTACTTCCCGACGGCATCGACGACTTTGCGGTCATGAGCCTTTGCGACACGGCCGTTCTGTCAGATTCATGGGTATTTTCGCTCGGCATGGTGCTCGTGTTTGTCTGGAATGGGGCAATGGCTGCGATGACGATGCAGTGGTTTCTTGTGAGGCGGTCCAGGAAGGTCGACGCGCAGGAAACAGTGCCTCTCTGCACAGTTGATTCGTCAAGACCAATATCGCCCATAGCAGAGACTGTGACTGGCCTTAAGTGAACTATAACGACCACTCAGACTCAACTGTGTATCCACTGTCCGCGCGTAGAGTATAAATGATGGTACAAGTGGTTGATGAGACAATCACGGCTATTTGAGACAATACATAGGGAAATTGCTATTTTATCGCTTACTTTGCAAGATGCCATCCAATATTTATGGTAAAATGGCCTCATAAAGTCAAGAAGGCTATTTATCATAGGCCAGCATGTGCCTATGACCTCCAAGAAGTTATGTGCAGGGGCGGGTGGGCTTGAGCGACATCTAAGTGCCGCTGTGGGAACAACCAGCCCGTCCACTAAAATGCAGGGGTGAAAAAACATAGTAATTTCTTTATGTGGAATCTATTAGAATAAAATTATTTTATTGATGCCTTAATTAGAGGAGCGCCAGCAGTCTCTCTATCCGAAAAGAAAGAATGCGATCTGATGGATTGTTTTACAATTTTAAGGGGCTGGGTATATAGAGAATGTGTAAGCCGGTGCAGCAGGTTTTGTACAGCTGACGGGAGGATCAGCGGGACAAAGTAATCAATCAACTTCCAGGTTTCGATATGGCAGAGAATAAGAACGCGCATAGCCAACTAAGTCTTGCCGCGGACGCCGCCCCCGCTCTAACAGCTCATTGGAGCGCAACGACTTCCATATCTAGAATAGCTGCATCGTGGATATCGAACTGAATGCAACGGCAAGGTACGAATGGGGCAGTTTACAGCATTGAACAGACGTCAATTTATGCTTGGACACAAACAGTGGACAACAACTTGAGTAACTGCCTAATTAGAGTGGCTGCTAGTTGGAATTGGAATGTGCAAGCCCGTTCGCAATATGTAGAGCCATAGGATACGAAGGCGTCGCAGTATACGGCCATCTCGACCAGATACATACAATAGCAGCTCTCGAGTTATAAGCTCAGCTGTTGACCATAGTTATTAAGTATGTCCGCCATCGACGCTCAAATTAAAGTCAAGGTGTACAAATCTGCCATTATGGGGACAAGTGATGTCAACTCCGGCGAAATAAGTGCTCCCAGTGGAGGAGTTCTCCCGGGATCAATCACGGCGATGAGCTACAAGGTGTTTGCGGCTGGCGAGAGTGATAAGTTCGCTACGCTAGAGTCGGTATTACAGACCAAGCACGTCCTTGAGAATATCAAACCCATTACTAACTTAAAAATGAATAATTCAGCCGTCCTTGAAACAGAATTCACAAAAGGGTGAAAGGACGATAGAAGGAACTTGTTAACGGACCCGTATCGTACGTTCTTGCTAATTTCTCATTCCCTACTAGCATAATCTACAACTTTGTATTGCTGCAACTTTTACTGCAGAATTGTAGCTTACAGTTGTGATAATATGATTCTCGTCTGTAGTTGAATTGGAAATACATATTCTTCTGTGGATTGCAGTGTGCCCCTTCTCCAATGACTATCGCTGTTCGAATCGCGACATGCGTCATTATCCCAACTTCATGAATACACACTTCTAGTCTTTAAAAGAAAGTGCTGCGCTGGCAGCCATGTAGCCTGTGGCCTTTCCTGTTAGTTTGGGGTCCGGCCCAATGAAGTTATTCGGAAATCCCACGTCCAATGGCCTAATACTATCCAAGTAGCCAACTTGCTCCGGGGTGAGTTTTATTGAAAGGGCCTTGATGTTGTCTTTCAGATGTTCGATCTTTCGACCACCAACAATGGGAAAGACCCTGGGTGCTTTGCTGCGGACGTACGCCAGCGCGATCGCCGTCACCGACTCGATGCCGCACTCGGCGGCAACCTTGGCAAGCGCCTCGCTGATACGCAGCTGGTCTTCTGTTTGATCCGGACCAGCGAGTGCGCGCAAGCCTTCTCCGCTCCTTTTGCGCTCCTCGACCTGCTTCCGGGTCTGGAATTTGCCACCTCCGATGGCATCCCATGGAGCGAGAGCCATTCCATAGTGAACGGCCATTGGAATAATGTCACGCTCAAAGTCTCGCACCATCACATTCCACCGACCTTGGTAGATGCTAAATGGCGTCTTGCCTGTCGCTTCGGCATACGAATTTGCAGCAGCCACAACCCAGGCCGGCATATCTGAAGCGCCGAGATAGAGGACTTTGCCCTGCTGTACCAGATTATGGAGACTGTCCATCATCTCACGAATAGATGTGACATTATCGTACTAGTGGACGTACAGGATGTCGATAAAGCTGGTGTGTAGCTTCGCCAGCGAATCCTGGACGCTCATGTGGAGGCTACGACGGTTGTTGCCACAGTATAGAGACGAATTACCCTTTCCTAGCTCGTACATCTTATAATCCATACTGTATTTCGTTGCAACCACCAGACGATTGCGGTATCCGCGTGCTGCCATCCACTCGCCAATCCACGCCTCGGATTCCTCATTCTGGTAGTTGTTGGCCGTGTCAATGAAATTGCCGCCCATTTCAACGTAGGCGTCTAGCAGTTTGAATGAAGCCTCTTTGCTCATAGCCCCCATGAATGATTCCCAGGCGTTACCAATCGACATGCCCCCAAGCTGCAAAGGCGATACACAAATACCGGCAGTTGAGGACAAGAGCCGAAGGCGGCCAAGTTCTGTTGGAGGTTCTGGTGCAGGCGCTCGAAAACTGGTAGCCAAATTGGACATGTTGGAGAGTATTCGGGATGAGTATAATGGTTATCTTAGAGAGATTGGCAGTTGAGTGTATACTTATTGGTGTCGATGAGTCTTTTTCAACTCGGGCTAACTGAGCTGTATTTAAAGACTTGACGTGCAACATAGCTATAGGCACTGACGGATACCTGTGGCATCATGAGCACTGTGGAGCTCAACTTACATAGTACGGCGGACGTTTGGCCGCTCCAGCTGCCTTAAGGCACAATCCATTTTTTTCCCCGCTCATCATCAATTAATTTGTAAAAGGTTAATTAGCCAAGACACGCTGTACGTGCACAACAACACCAAATTTTCTACCATTGGAATCATATTCCTGTCATTTCGACCGGCCGCTCTGGCCGTCGGCAACGGCTGGAACGGCCGGTGAGCACTAAATGTACGGACATATGCCCGGTCCATTGGATATCGCGACTCTCTTCCCCACTTGTGACACTCTAAGCCTCCGTGGATCAGTTTATTCTCCAATCCTACTTCGGCTCATCCCGTTGCGCGCATCTACCATCGAAAACGGAAATCTACGTGATCTTAAGGAGTAGAAAAATTCTGTCACTAATGAGTATAGCGGCGCGATCATACAAAAACCAGGTGAAGGGGGTTGTCCGAGGATAGCCTGTTTCGACGCTATACGACATCCCGTAGCCCCTCAAATACCTAGGTAGTAGAGATTATGCTTGGGTTGCTGATTTGTAATCGTTTAATTCCCTCGAACAGGTCGTCAAACTCAGCTGGAGATTTTTGCTTTCGAACCCCATACCTTGATCCAGACCGTCTCGAACAACCATGGAGGGCCATTCGACACCCAATTCATTATCCACCACGCGCGTCTGCCTTCCTTGTAAGAAACAGAAACGCAGGTGTGATAAAGCACTGCCGCGGTGCTCTGCCTGCAGATACCGCAATCAGGACTGTACCTACTCTGATTTCGTTCCTGATGACGACATCTCATTCATTAAACAACGTTTGGACACATTAGAGTCACTGCTTCGAGTGGGCGTTGTGCCAGAAGTGATATCACGCCGATCCAATGCAGCAGATATCCAAAGTGCAGGTTTAGTGCTGCCAGCAAGCTCAAACTACGATGAACATTCGTTCAAGTTTCCGCCGATGTTCGTCTTGGACACCCGGGTCTGGCAGAAGTCCATGACGCCAGTTGCTACACCCTTGTTGTCTCCCCCACAAGAACTCCTCGCACTCCTCGGCGCCGAGAATGACACAATGAAAATCATTAACTCGTATTTTGATACCGTCCATACCTGGCTTCCCATGGTTTGGACGCGGCATTTCGCCCCTGGGTTTATGCATCGGTTAACAAACGCCGATCTAGCCTTATTACTGGCTTGTATGAAACTGGTGACGGACGAGCCAGCAGACAATCATCAGCCTCTAAAGTCGCCCCTGTATGCACTGGTGAGACAGTTTAGTGAAAAGATGGAAAGTTTAGGATTACTTTCCTTTCACTTCATCCAAGCTATTATTTTGATTTCCGTTTACGAAGTCGGTCACGGCATCTACCCTTCCGCTTACCTGTCGATCGGCCGTGGTATACGACTGCCACAACTTATGGGCTGTCACGACCAAACTGCCCCTTCCAATCGCTACCACGCCCTGTCTCGAGGAGAGGCCGAAGAACAAAGACGAACCTGGTATAGTCTTCTGTTGTTTGATCGGCACAGGCCGCCTCGTATCCCTTACCTCTAAGAAATACACTTTGCTAATGCCAAGTAAAGAGTTGTCAATATGTCGTTCTTAGGTCGCTCCCTATGTTTTGGTGATTTTACCAACAATGACCGACTTCTTTGTGAAACGGATCTCTGGGATCGAGGCGAAGTCGCTCCAAACGAGCCGCTATTTGTAACATCAGCGACATCAATCAAGGCGACCCCTTTTGGCCGGCTATGCCAGGTAGCGCTGCTGCTCGGACGAGTCATCAATCATAGAAATGATAGACAAGATGCTACCTATGCGGCGAAGTTTGTCGACGCTATGCAACTGCAGCGGACGATTAACGCGCTTCTGCGCATTATCACGGCCGAGTTTGAACAGGATCCTGCCGCATTTTGCATACCACTCGCCATGGGACTGAGCACGAAGATGGTACTCTGCCAAATATATTCGTGTAACATGTACAGCCCACTAAGTAAAACGGTAGAAGAGGCTGACGCACAGGTTGCTGCACTCACAGACCTTAAGACGGTTCCAGAAGAAGTGGCATCATTCCATCGCCGACTCACAGAGCAGGTGGATGTCTTCAAGATTGGCCCTTTGATTTGCCCTTGCCTCTACCAGGCCCTCGTTATTATAACATATTTCTTGCGGGAAACTTGCGACCGTCAGCTAGAAAAGTCACGAATACCTCTTATAAACTGCCTGAGAATTATTAAAGGACAATGGGCCGTTGCTGGTGAGGCCTTCCCGTATTTACCCTTGATGATCCGTTTGCATTAACAATTAGTTAGGGATCTATCTTGACAATATTCATTCAGATAACGTTATACCACTCTGAAACAGTCTGTTCCTTGGGGCGAAGTATTCGGTTGATGCACTGAAGGGCAGCTACTTATATTAAAAGAGTACCCAATCAGATTAGTACTACGGAATAAGCTAGCGAATAATATCAGTTGCAGTCAATGGTCCGTTGCCCCGTCGTCAGCAGCATCGGCCTCCGCGGCCAGCGGGCAATCGACAGTGGCGCGGACATTTCCAGTTTAAGATTGGTTGTCACTTGGCCCCGGGTGTTCAAGGGGTTTTATTAGAGCATACCAAATTTTGTATACCAAGATTCAACCGTCGTGTGCAGGGTCAGCCCATTCCAACAGACAGATTTACGAATCACACAAGGTGGTGGCATTTCCATGATAGATACCTGTATATATATATATCTTCGTCGCTCAACCTTCAAAATTAGCATTCTTTAAACCGACTATCCCAAGTCTATAATTCAAGCACGTCACAGTACTGTATTGGAAAGCGACTGACTAATACATATACATCATGGCCACAGGCAAGAACGCAAACATCCCACAACCGCGGACTATTCCGCTTCTGGGTAACATCCCAGATATTAATCTGGAATACCCTCTTGGATCCCTTCTTCATCTTGCAAATAAATACGGTACGCAGAGCATACTGTGACCTGCATACAAAGGCCAAATTTCCTGACTTTTGCAGGGCCAATATACAAGTTATCCATCGGTGGCACCAAATTGGTGATTCTTTCATCGTATGAGTTTGTCAACGAGGTCTGTGATGATAGCCGATTCAAAAAGTCTATTCAAGGTGATCTTGAGGTAAGAGGCCTTACACAATCTAATTGTTTTTGCTTCTGACTTGTCCACTCCAGGAACTCAGGGCTGTTGTACATGATGGACTTTTCACGGTAGGTGATCCTAAACGTGATGAGCAATTAGCAGCAATGTACTAACAGCACACAGTCTTCGGGAGAAGAAGAAGAAAATTGGGGAATTGCGCACCGCGTGCTGATGTCTGCTTTTGGGCCAATGTCGATCCGAGGAATGTTCGACAATATGCACGAGGTGTCAAGTCAACTTACCCTGAAATGGGCTCGCTATGGTTCATCTACGCCGATTTCTGTTGGAGAAGACTTCACACGTCTTACCCTTGATACTGTTGCGCTCTGCTCCATGGGGTTTCGATTTAACTCCTATTACCGAGACGACATGCATCCGTTTATTAAAGCAATGTATGCTGTACTAAAGGCCGCCGGAGACAGGAACATGCGCGTCTTACCGTCCATCCTTCATAAATCAGCAGATCGCAAGTTTGAGTCCAATATCGCAATCCTGCGATCGACTGCTGGGCAGGTCTTAGCAGCTAGGCAAAAAGCCCCGGATGCCACTGGTGATCCTAAAGATCTTTTAAACGCCATGATCAACGGCGTGGACCCTAAAACCGGCCGCAAAATGACAGAGCAGAGCATCATTGACAATTTAATTACGTTTCTTGTTGCAGGCCACGAAACCACCGCCGCCACGCTTTCGTTCACCATGTACCAATTAGTAACGAACCCCGACGTTTACCGCAAGGTACAGGCTGAGGTTGATCGCGTCGTGGGGAGTGGGCCGATCATGATAGATCATGTTGGGAAGCTGAAGTACTTATCTGCGGTGTGTATCAGTCATGTTAAAAGAGTTTCGAAGCTCTGGGTTTAATTGGCACTAACACGTGTTTCTAACTCAGGTCATTCGAGAGACTTTGCGATTTAATGCACCAATCTCGGCATTTGCCAGAGAGGCAACCAAAGATGAAACCATTGGAGGCAAGTACCGGGTCAAAGCTGGCGAACAACTCGTATGTCTTCTGGCAAAATCCCACCTTGATCCGAAAGTCTACGGCGATACTGCCAACGAGTTTGTGCCAGAGAGAATGATGGATGATAACTTCAATCGCCTAATGAAAGAATTTCCGCACTGTTGGAGTCCCTTTGGTACTGGATTACGAAGCTGCATTGGGAGGCCTTTTGCCTGGCAAGAGATGATTCTTGCACTCGCTATGCTTATGCAAAACTTCAACTTCGTTATGGACAACCCGTCTTATTCGTTAATCGTACAAGAAACTCTGACTATAAAGCCAAAAGACTTCAAAATTCGAGCTATTCCTCGAGGCGGACTTATGCCTTTCCAATTAGAAGCACGGCTTGCTGGAGCTTTTAGTGGGAAGACGCCAGGCCCATTACCAACTTCGGATCAACAATCGCGTTCGAATTTATCGGCAAGTCCATTGAATAGTGTCGCGAAAGTAAGTGGTGGCACAAAATTGACAATATTCTACGGTTCGGATTCTGGAACATGTGAATTCATGGCTCAGCGACTGGCAAATGATGCTTCTTCTCATGGCTTCAAGGCTACAGTGGACACATTGGATGCTGGCAGAGAAGCACTCCCTACAGACGGGCCAATTATCATCATCACATCTTCATATGAAGGGCAACCACCACATAATGCCGGCCACTTTGTCGACTGGATCCAAAATATGGACGGAGAAAAATTAGACAACGTTGCTTACGCCGTTTATGGCTGCGGTATGCTTCAGTGTTGAACCATTATTATGCTGTCTGGCTGATATGTTTTAGGTCACTCCGATTGGGTCAAATCTTTTCATCGCATTCCTAAATTAGTAGATGATACTCTAGAGAAGCTTGGTGCTCGTCGGATTGTTTCAATGGGAACCACTAATGCCAAGGACAGAGATATGTTCAGTGACTTTGAATGCTGGGAGGATGAACTTCTCTGGCCTGCAATCGAAAAGCAGTTTGGCGGATGTACAGAGAACGATCAGTCACCCATTTCCGGTCTCTCGGTGTCCTTTTCGACCCCCAGAACTTCAACTCTCCGCCAGGATACTAGGGAGGGGTTTGTGGTGGCTGCCCGCACTTTGGTAACCAGCAAATCACTTTCTAAAAAGAAGCATCTCGAAGTCAAACTACCCAGTGATATAACTTACGCGACAGGCGATTACCTCGCCGTACTTCCTCATAATCCAAAAGAAACAGTATTGCGAGCTATACGGCGCTTCAACTTGGCATGGGACTCCCATGTTGTTATCACGGCTTCAGAACCAACCACCCTCCCAACGGATACTAGTATCCCTATATCGAGTCTATTGACATCCTATGTGGAGCTTGGACAACCAGCGACTAAAAGGGTTTGTGCAATACCAGAAAATATACTATTCTGAGCTCTTCATCTGACATTTCAACTTAGAATGTTCTTAGTCTCTATCTTCTTGCTGAGGATGGGAAGTCGAAACAGCAGCTTTATCGCCTAGCTACCGATGCCTATGAGACGGAGGTTAGGCTCAAACGCGTCTCTATACTTGATATTGCCGAGCAATTTCCAGACCTTTTAATACCTTTCAACCACTTCCTCCTCCTTCTACCACCTATGAGAGTACGAAAATAGTAAGAACCAACCTTGCAAACTTCCACTGTTAAATATTCTTCAATTCTTTCTAACCTAAATAAATTGTACAGTTCAATTTCATCCTCTCCACTTTCAGATCCTACAACCGCAACCTTAACGTATTCGGTCATTGATAGCCCTGCATTGTCTGGGAACGGCCGATATATTGGTGTTACATCGTCGTATTTGTCGTCGCTTGCACCGGGGGATCGACTCCAGGTCTCTATCCGCGCTGGTCAAGGTGGGTTCCGTATGCCTGCTGACCCGAGCAAAACGCCAATAATTTGCATCGCCACTGGTACCGGTATTGCTCCATTTCGGGCTTTCATCGAAGAGCGTTCCATCATTCTGAAAAGCGGACGCTCACTTGCACCGGCAGTTCTCTTTTATGGCTGCCGAAACCCTTTGGACGACGATTTATATTACGATGAGTTCTGCACGTGGGAAGCCGCTGGCGCTGTTACTGTTTTCAGATCCTACAGCCGTCAACCCGAAGCTTCTCACGGATGTAAATATGTACAAGACCGCATCTGGCATGAACGACAGAATGTCACGCAGCTGTGGGACAGCAATGCTAAGATCTATGTTTGTGGCTCTAACGTAATGGCAGACGGTGTCAAGGAAACTTTGATTCGTATCTTGTCAAATAAGCTTGAAACGAAAGGTGTACCAATGGGAAAGAAGGAAGCAACGGAGTGGTTCGGACGTATCACTAGCGAACGGTATGCGATTGATGTTTTTGACTAGAAGTGTCATAGGTATTATTGAACAAGAGATGCTTCCGAATATAGATTGCATATTAGTACTATTTAGTGACTATTTATAGAACTTTGGGCTATGTTTATAAGCTGGAATATCGTCGTCTAAAATATTTTTCCTAATGTACGACGCTTAATTAAAAGAAAGGAAAACTGGCTGATAGTGTGTTCTTTTGGGATTATTTGCGCATTATTTTATATTAATGCAAACTTTCCCTAAATTCCCTCTAGCTTGCAGATACTTGTAGGCATCCCTAAGCTCTTCAAGTTCAAATACCCGCGAGTCAACAATCGGCCGAAGTTTGTCCAAATTGGCCTCAATAGCAAGGCACATAGCCTCCATTTGCTGCCGACTACCGACTGAGATGCCGCGGACCGTGTAGTGCTTAAGCCACGGATCTAACAAGTCTGGAACTTCTGCTATGTTGCCCTCGCCTCCAACGAAACCAACAACGCTCATAGTACCATCAAGCCTCAAACTAGCGACGCTCTGCTTCATTGTCGATGCTCCTGCAACCTCGACGACTAAATCTACGCCAATTCCTCCAGTCAGTTCCTTAGCGACCTCTCCCCAGTTTAACGTCTCTCGATAGTTGATGATGCGATCGGCACCTAGTCTTTCGAGTAGTTTGGCCTTCTCATCAGAGCTCGTTATTGCAATGACTCTAGCGCCAACCAGTTTGGCAAACTGGACAGCAAATAAGCTGACTCCTCCTGTACCTTGTGTTAAAACCCATTGGCCTGCCATGAGTTGCTTGGCTGATAATCCGAAAAGAGCATTCCAGGCAGTTAGGCCGGCGCAGCTAAGGGTGGCAGCCTCGATGAAATTCAAGCCTTCTGGCATCTTGACAAGTCCCTGCTCGTCAAACGCACCAACTGAGCGCAATGTTCCGTCGATTGATCCACCAAGCCCTGAATCAGCGGCTTGAGTATCCATCGACCCCGCCAAATGTCGTTGGTTGAGGATCGTAACAACCTTATCCCCTGGCCTGAATCGCGTAACATTTTTGCCAACCGCGATGACTGTTCCGGCTCCATCCGACCCGGGAACGACGTTGGGCTTTTGAGAGAATGGATACTTGCCAAGCGGAATGATAATGTCACGAAACTATACATAAGATCAGCTTACATCATTTGAACAATGCATTTATAACATAGACTCACGTTCAGTGATGCGCCTTGGACTGGTTCCGGTTAATGGCATGGCCCTGTATTATTTCCAGAGGGAAAGATGGCTTACTTTTAACGAGTACGTAATTATCGGAAAGGATAGGGACTTCTTCCTCCATGAACTTCAGGGCGTCAAATCCATCATAGCCAGTGACTCTCCACTGTTTAGATATCTTAGGAATCTCTTCAGCCATCGTATAGGAGCAAACTTGGCAGCTGAAGCTATGAAGTTATTGTATGGTTACGAGACGGGCTGGTATTTTTCTTTGTTCAAATTGCCGCCCATGGAGATACGGTTATATAGACAAAACTTTGAAGAGAGAACATAATCTGATATATCCATCTTTATGCAAATCTTCGCGCACTATGTTCCCATTCCTCTACTTCGTGCTCTGAAGACTTGGCTGATAAGCTTCCGGGCGGTGGCGCAATTTGGTTCGCCATGGCGCCGTGGAGTCCCTGGCATCCCAGCTTATAAAGCGATGTTCACTTTTCTCGCCGCGATACTGCATTATGGCTCAAGAACCTGTGTGGCGAGGCTTTTCGAGCTCTTCGAGCTTTAGATCGACTCCACTAACTACATATAGTTAGGAGCATCTTCATCACGGCGTTTCACGGCGTTGTACGGAGTACGGCGATACACGGCGCTTCACGGAGTTCCACAATTATCTAAGCTGTGAGCATTGTGTCTAATAACTATAAAACTTCATTTTGGGGATATTTTCAACCTTGGGACTCAAATTATAGAATTACTTCTGAAATATATTCCTCTATTCTGAAAATCACACGAAAAATGGGAATGCAGAGATATCAGGACAGTGGCGATGTCGCGAAGCAGACGACCCTGGGGGAACCGCTTACATTCCATTTCTCCAAACAGACTATGAACGGTCGAGTCTTTAAGGCATCTATGGGCGAAACACTTGCAACCTGGGACTTTAAAAACATAGAAGCTAGTGGAATCCCTACTGAGGAAATAAAAGAACTATATAGAAGGTAAGTGCCAAAGCTACCTGAACTGGACTTGCACATTGTTTTGTGACAGTTCATACTGTGCTGGTATCTATCTCATTCCCAATTTGCTGGCTGTCTGACAAACTACTTAGATGGGGCGAACACAAAAACAATTTTGGGATGATACTTACGGGTAACATTCAGATCAGTTCAACCTTGCCACACTTGCAGGGTGATCTCATTATTGATGCATCTCACCCTTTTCATGGACCGCGCTTTGAGGCCTACAAAGAATTGGCCTCTGCTGGAAAAGCCGGTGGCTCGCTCATGGTAGCCCAGCTATCTTACGCAGGACGCCAAGCTCTGGCCGCAAACTCGCGAACCGCTGCAATTGCACCGTCCATCGTACCCTATCGTAAGTTTTGTTAAAGCGCGATAAATGTTTCATGTGTATTCGGAATCATATTAATAAGTAGCTTGAAAGCCACGGACGCACAAAATACAATGTTTGTGACAACACGAGAAGCAACTCAAGCGGATATTGACTTCCTCATCGAAGGATTTGTGCACGCAGCGGAATACTTGGAAGCTGCAGGCTTTGATGGAATTGAGCTACACGGCGCCCATGGTTACGTGATTGCACAGTTTCTATCGCCGCGCACAAACAAGAGAGTAGACAGCTATGGAGGCTCTCTGGCCAACCGTATGCGATTCTTGCTAGAGATATCCAAGAAAATCCGCGCGAGGACATCACCATCCTTCATCGTCGGCGTCAAGCTCAACAGTGTCGAGTTCCAAGAAGGCGGCTTCGGGGCAACTGAGGCCGCTGAAGTATGCCGCGTGTTACAAGATGAGGTCGGGATGGACTTTGTCGAGCTGAGCGGTGGCACTTTGGAGAAAGTAGGCCATGAGTGGACTAAAGAGACAACAATAAATCGTGAGGCTTTCTTCCTCCGATTCGCCGAGCTAATCGTTCCGCACCTGGGAAAGACAGCCGCAGAGCGCCGCACCAAAGTTTTTATTACGGGAGGGTTGCGGACAGTCGATGCCATGGTAAGCGCGCTGAGCACAGTGGATGCCGTCGGTATCGCCCGCCCGGCTGCTCAAGAGCCTTGGATTGGACGAGATCTGCTCAGTGGGAGAGTGACGAGTGTAGTCAAGCCAGTATCCCCCTTTGACAACGATAGTACGCTTGGTCTCATCTTGGCTGGTGCCCAGATGCAGCAGGTGGCTTCTGGTTTCCAGCCGTTTGACTCAAGCGATGAGGAGGCAATCAAGTCCTTCTTGAAAGATAAAGAAGCTCACGAAGCAGCTGCCATTATGGACCACGAAAGGAAGCGCCCGTGGTTCCCTTTGGTGACTTCCGCTAACAGCACGCCATATGAGAGTCCTTAGCAGTCCAGGAATCTACGGTCCTCCGTTGACAAGGGGCCATGAGGGACATTTATGAGAGTGTTCATACATCGAAGTAGGAGAGTAACCTGGGTATCTCAAGCAGTGTAATACCACTTGCAATCATGGATAGCGTAATATGTCATTATCACACGGGAGTATATAATCGATGCGCATCTATTTACATTTAGATATTTTGGATTATGGGATAGAGCCCCTGTGGCGTTTGGAATTATCATCCTACGTAATACAGCTGGATGGGGGATTCAACGGAGCCCCAGTGCCGATTGAGCTGTTGTCAATTAATGATTTCGCTAGTATTAAAGCATTGGGCTGGACATTATTGGCTGTCCAAGTATGGACCATTAGCCTAAGTCCAAGAGACGATCATTTCATCAGCGGCAAGGAACCGATGTCTATCTTGCGTACAATGAGATACTGTATTGGTATTAGTCAGGTCGAAATTATGGAGAAATTTGTGAGGTTCACATCCTTCGAAGCTTAATAATGCCTGGGCTTAGTACGGAGTACAGTACGCAAATAATCCTTTCCTTCTTGTTGAGTTTACTAGTTTCATAATCTTTACCTGTCAGTTACATAACTTGTATGATGGAAGTTGCCTATCAAGTGAATAGGCGAAAAGGTATGAGGAAGTCTCTGTCTCGTTAAAATTAGCTAACCGACAATGTAGCCTGCGACTTATGTTTCTTCAAGAAGATCAAATGCGATATGCTTGAGCCAACCTGCTCCAACTGCCGGCTTTACAAGGCGGAATGCTGCACTACGCGAGCGCGAAAACGCTTCAAATCTGCTCGGCCACAACCAGTGGAGCTGCCTGGCTCCCCGATAGCTCCTGATCACACTGCTATGGCCAGCCAAGATGAGTATGTCGGTTCGATGCTGCCTCGTAAATGTGCTTGACGTTAGCTAACTACAAAAGGACAAGGCGAATCGAAAGCATTGAATCGAGGCTTGCTCGCATGGAGGAACGAATCGAACACATCTTTAGTGCTGTGACTGCGGCTACTACCCAATCTCAAGAGACACCATCTCTGGTGACTACAGCACGGTCACCATTTCCAGTGCCAAATCAGCCGCCTGACCAGCCTCTAACTCATTTTGACATTGATTTTAACGGCGTTTTGAGTCAGCCCTCTAGCGTGACTCACCCGATAGATTTAGCTGCATCTGAAGCTCCTATTTCTGATATGAAGTGGACCAACTCATATCCTCACCTCCCACCCTTTGAGGAAATTCAGCCCATCATAGAACACTATTTCACCCATATAAACTCATTGATGCCGCTCTTCTCGCAAACAACATTCCTCCGCAAGCTACATGACTATTATGCATCTGAGTGTCAAAATCCTCGAAAGACATGGGCAGCAATAAATATCGTGCTGGCGCTGGGCACTCGCTTGCCCACTTCTCCTTCTGATGATCTCGACTTACAAAATGAAGATGGCCAAGTGGCTAAGTATGTCAGCAATGTCCAATCAGTCCTCTCAGAATTGGTCACTCGAGACGTGGACTTGCTTAGCTTGCAAGTTCTCCTAGGACTAGTCATCATCTTCAACAGCCTGAAAGATTCAAGTCCTGCAGTGGTGCTTATTGGGACGGCAATTCGCCTCGCCCACCGCCTGCGCCTCCACAATCGAGATCACCAACACAACAGCCCTGGTGAGGTCCTGCAGCGCAGCCGTGTCTTTTGGATTGCCTACCTATTTGATAAGGATATATGTATCCGCCATCACACGCCATCGGTTCAAGCTGATGATGACATCGACCTAGATCTCCCAATTGACATGCCTCCTGACGGAGCTGGGAACGTTTACGCTAAAGATGGCCGTTTCTTGGTCAATTTCTTCCGACTCCGGCTACGATTGGCGCATGTTCAAGGCCAAGTATATGATCAACTCTTCTCTACTCGGGCCTCCAAGATCACGCCACAAGAACGCCAAAGACGCGTTGCTCTCCTTCACAGTCAGCTGGAGCGCTGGAGATTGACAGTGCCGCCCGAATTGCAGGCAGATGTTGTAACTGAGCATGCCAACCGCACAACAGTTTTCTGGCTCTGTATGACGCACTTCTCATACCTTGGATGTCTAGTTATGATTCACGGGATGTGGAGCCACGATGCCGAGTGGCGGAAGCGTCTGAAGCCCTCAACCTTTGGAAGTGACGATATAGACCGCCCCAGATCGCTTCCACCCCTCCCTGGGGGCTGGAAATACTGCGTCCATATGAGCAGGCACTGCATGATGCTGATGTGTCGGGCTCCCTTGAGCGATTGTAGCATATGGTAAGCTCGCGAAGTGAGTCTCGGGACTAGAAATCTGCTTGGCCCGCTAACAGAAGATGGTATAGGACGAATGGATGTGCCTATTTCTCGGCCTTGATTATTATTCTGGCCAACCTCCTTGAGAATCCCATGCACAATGCAGTGGTCGATGACTTACAACTCACACACTATGCCGTTGGAATATTTGACAGGATGAGTGATGCGTCCAGCATTGTGCAAATGAAGCGTCTGAATGTAGTTGCTGCCGAGCTGGATCGTCGCGCGAGGCTGGTCGTGAAGCATGTACAGCAGTTCATTGCAGTGAATGGGTCTCCTCCGTTAGAAAGACACTACCACCGCGACATCGATCAAGGCTCGCTCACTGGTCTACAGTGGGACTGGGGAGACGATGGTGTTGAAGCCTGGCCAAACATGGATGTCTCATTAGTGAGTATACGGGATTTCTATCATAATAACAAAGGCCCGGCTCTCATAAGTATATTCATGATACTAACAGAAGGCCACAGAACGACGCCTACAGTAGCATTATCTTCGGAAGCGAGTTGCCAGGTGTTGAATTTGGACCCTTTGATAACTGGATGGAAACCCAAATGGGCAAACTGTTCAGCCCCCCGCAGTTTAGTACATTCACCGGCTTTTCAGGATAGTTTTGTACGTTACTGGCTTATTATCGACAACAGCATGCTACTCAAGCTGTTTGCACACGAAGATACTGTCAATGCGCGCACGACGAGGCTACAGACGGTAGAATGGAATGTTGAGACCCCACAATGAACCGTGTACCTACGTTGTAAGGTTGAATAGGTGGATATTTTCTCAAGGGATAGGCCGGTAAGGACTCCCTTTCAATTGCCTGAGAGTTAGGAGTTGCTGTTGATGATGATTACCTGAACTTACAGGCAACTAAAAGCTGCTATTAGTTTAGTCTTTGTGTTTCCGTCCCAGAGCACGTCCCCCCGCCTACTAACAGCCAGAAGATGTTGCCTTAGATACCTTAGGTACCCAGCAGGCCGTAACATCATGGAAATTAATTCATCGTTTGAGCCACCTATACGATAAATACGGCCTGTGTAGCGACAATCCTGCTCCCGGACAAACTCTGCTACAACCATGGCTTCCTTCGGTGGCGGCGACATTCTCTCGGTACGTCACGATGCTTCAAAGGAAACTCTACTACGTCCAATTGACGAAGAATTACTATTAGGCTGCGGCAGTTGCCACAGTAGTGGTGGATGTAACGATGCATCCCATGGACACCATCATTACAAGAATCCAATCGCCCGCCTACAGGACGCACTACCGCCAGCTGAACGGCCTGTTCCACCGCAGTCTATTTCAAGGGCTCTATCAAGGCTTTGGGCCAACTTTGATAGCTGGAATACCATCATCCGCAGCCTTCTTTGCAATCTACGAGGCCTCAAAGAGCCTCTTTGAAAATGCACAGAAATCGGGCCATTTGCAGTTTGTCCCTCTTCCAATTGCACATGCAATCAGTGGTGCGGCCGCGGATCTCATAGCCTGTGCCATCATCAATCCGGCCGAAGTGCTTAAGCAGAATGCACAAGTCTCCCGACAAAGGAGCACATCTCCTGGACAGCGTTCGCATCTGATGCAGGCCTTGAAGACGTTTTCACGGCAACCCACCCGGCTATGGACAGGTTATACCATGTTAGTGGCCAGCTCTCTGCCAGGGACTAGTCTGACATTTAGCCTGTATGAATGGCTCAAGAAGAGATTGACGGCGGGGGATAGTGACCTGGCTCGTGACATTCAGTATCAAGCGAAAGTCAGCGCCGTGAGTGCTGCCGTCGCAGCTGGCTGTGCTTCATGTATATTTGTTCCGGTGGACGTTGTCAAGACGAGAATGAGGCTGGCTGCGGGCGGCAACACCCCGGCTAGTTCCAGTGCAAAAACAGTCGTTCAGGGCCCCATGGCTACAGCGAAGAATATTCTTCGGACAGAGGGGGTGAGAGGCCTGTTTCGTGGACTCACTTTTACTTTCTTAGCAAGCATGTTTGGCGCTGGATTATACCTAGGCTGCTACGAGGGTTGTAAATTATACATGGCAGGCGACGGAGGCTCTGACGAGAGGCTTAGTGGATGATGGCGCCAATTGGGGATTTTTTGGAAGAACCCGTGGAGGTGAAAGATATTCTCCGAGTTCTAGAACGGCACGGAATGTACAATAGACATAGCACTTCTCTCACTACACGGATGCCCGGCCAATGGGTTACCAATGACCAAATCATGAACCTGACCTCTTTCAGTTCATGCCGTAGAGCACTGTGAAACCTCCTTAAGATCTGGCATATATCGCGGTTGGCTCACTGAGGACCGGAACTGCTGCCCGTTGGGATACGTAATCGTCTGTATTGTTAGCGGCTTGCTGCGTCATCTCGCTCAGCCGCAGCTTGGGCAACCCACCAGTTTAAGCTTATACGATGCAGGCACAGCCAGATTGGAACTGAGTTACCTTGCTAGCAAATTTCATGGAGCTTGGCTGGTGATTTTATGCACATCCATTAATGTTCTGCTTTTTCCTCTCCCTGGTCTTAAGGATGCAAATTTGAAGAACCCTTTGGATAATATGGTGACCTCCAGCGTATCCCCCACGCCAGATGTCAGTAGCATAACCTCGTTGACAATTCCTTGCCAACAAACGCCCGTCTCGACCGATACGGACTCCGCTACAACACCCACAGCAGACGAGAAAGAAACCCGGGATACCGAAAGCAACAAGTCACCACCTCTCAAAAGGAAGAAGAAGCCAGTGCCTGGCAAAGGCTTCAGCAAGTCGCGACAAGGTTGTTACAACTGTAAGCGACGCAGAGTCAAATGCTCCGAAGCGAAACCAGAATGTTGTAGCTGCAATCGCATGGGGCTCATCTGCGTATATCCAAAGGCTCCGCGGCCTACACTCAAAAGATCACACAACACAGTTTCATCAAATTCAAAATCATGCGTTAACCTCAATCACCTGCAATTCTACCATCATTTCCTGCTGGAAGCTTACCCCCCTGCGCCGCATGGTGCAGAACCAGTCTGGCGCAATGTTGCCGCAATGTCTCATGAGGTATGTAGCTCTACTAGAACCTCAACGAATTCAGCTTGAACTGGCGTGTTGATGCCTTGGACAGTACGAGTTCCTTGCCAACGCCATACTTGGCCTTTCTGCCCAGCACCTCACTTTGTTCCACGGCGCAGACTACTCCATCCAGGCACTGGATCTGCGAGTCGCCGCCATCAATGGCCTCAACGAAGCTTTGTCACAACCATGTCTAACGACCATTGACGCCGATGCCCGGTACGCGGCTATTATAGCATTGACTTATCAATCTGCCTATATGCCAGATGCAATGATGGAATTTATAACGATGCTGCGAGGGTGGATGTTTATCCAGACAAAAGTGGTTCCAGACCTCGAAATGTCCATGTTCCGTAACTTTACGAGGGAGGCATTTGTAGGCAGTATGAAACAACATATCGCCCGGCATCTGACCAACAAAAACGCGATTTTGCTAGATGACTATCTTGCGTCTCTCAAAGTTGTTCGGGTGTTGTGTCAGGGAACCGCAGAGATCAAGTATCTCTCTGCACTCGAAAGGTTGGGTCGCTTGGCCAAGCAGTCTCCCATTGAAGGTACGTCCTGTTTTTATTATAAATGATTACACGCATTAACTTGATACAGCGTTCTTAGAGATTGCGCCTTGCTACGGATTGACAAATAAGATGACGGAAGAGGAGTTTAAGGCATTCACAGAGCCATCCAACAGCTGCGCGCGTGTTTTACTGTCGCATTTTCTCATGCTGAACTACGCTTTAGAGCAGCACTTTCTTAGTCCTCAGCCAAAGCACTTTGTCTTTTGCAAAGAGATTAGTACAGCGTGGGTTATTAAAGCAGCTGCAGGTCTGCCTACCAGGTTTCAGCAGCACATGATGTGGCCGCTGGGAATGGCGACTGGCTCAATGAAGACGTGATGATTTTATAATATTATGGAACTAGTCTCTAAAATATGAGTGCGTGGCATATTTTGACCAAAGCAAACCAAAATGGGCTCCTTTTACGGAGTGTATTCTAATTCACACACGGCCCGGACGTTTAGAAGTATGCCATGATATTTTGATGTAGATCTAATGCCGTGATTCAAGGTGGAGGAGCTGCCCAGATTAGCGCCGAGTGGGACGGTGTCGTTTTGCAAGGCTTGCGAAAACGACGAAAGCGATGTTCTGAGCCAATGAGTAGTCAGTGGGACCTGTTTAAGCAGCGTAAAACAACCAGCATGGTGACGATTACCCCCACGCCCACTCTCTTGTCAGGAACCACTTCAACCGTGATTGTAGCCTGTACGACTGCAGTCCCCGACACCAATGGCTATGTTCCTCCGGACGCCTGCAACGCCAACTATGGTTTTTATCCTCGTTGGGAAGATGATGCGGCCTTTGCGATTGCGTTTGGCTTGACTACGTGTGCGCACCTTGCACAGGCCATTACTTTGAAGAAGGTTTGGAAAGAAGGAACCCTCACTGCCGTGCGCCTGTTAACACTTCCTAGCCATTCTGCTGGGTCATCACCATGGGTGCACTATGGGAATGCGTTTGCTTCATTCTACGCACGTTGGGTGCAAAAGATCAGCAAAACTCTACATATGTGACCCTTTCGACACTATTATTCCTTCTCGCTCCATTGTGTAGGAAATCACCATCTTTGAGTAGCTCTAACTATGTTCTGACAATGTATGTCCAGGGATAAATGCGTTTGCATACATGGTCGTCTCCCGCCTCATTTACTTCCTCCACCCGAAACAAACAGCACTCAGGATCCCGGCTCGTTGGCTTGCAAAAGGCTTCGTGGCGGCCGATATAATTTCTTTCATCGTCCAAGCTGCTGGCGGTGCGCTCATGGCAGATCAGCACAGCACAGAGAACGCAAGCCTTGGAAGAAAAGTGTACATGGCCGGTGTTGGGGTGCAGCTCTTCTTTGTGCTGATCTTCGTCGTTGTCGTTACGTCCTTTTACCGACAAGTATCGTTTGATATCCGTACCGGTACACTGAAAAATCGGAATAGGTGGATACGTCCTCTTATTTTTGTCATATTTCTTGTTCTTGTTCTTATTGTTGTCCGTATACCCTCGCCGTCTACACCACGTCTCTTACTAACACTAACTAGGAGCGAATTATATTTCGACTTATCGAGTTTAGCGGCGGTGTGTCCTCTTCCAACGAAATACTGCGTCACGAAGCCTATCAGTTGTATCTTGATGCATTACCCATGCTTCTTGCTCTGGCGTCTCTGAATCTGGTGCATCCTGGAATTGTTCTAAAGGGACCCGGAAGCAGTTTTCCTTCTTCTAAAATTCAGTGGTGGAAGGGTCGCTCTGCTGCTTTTGAACCAATCACTCTTCAGTCTTTTGATCGGCGGGAGTATTCATCAGCTGAGTAATGTGGTTAAGCCAAAGGTGAAAGTAGTAGAGATGCATGGTTACCAGAAAAGAATCGGACTAACCCTGGTGATAATTTATTAAGTTCATCATAATATTGTTCTAGCATCCACCACAGAGTACGAGATTATGTATAGGAGAAGATGACATTCAGAGCATTTCGGGAGGAGTTGAACATAAACTTATAAGATGGATCTTTCCAATTTTAGTCACCTCTTTAGAACTACGAGTACACAGTTACAAGCCTCACCATGATTTGAGCTGTATCAGATTGGATACTCAAAATCTACCCTACAATTCTAGCACAGTTCAGATTCCATATAAACTCTGTACAGGCGATACCCGAGGTTAGCCAGGGGGCCATAACCCTGCCGTAGCGAGCCAGCTCTATCTGTGTTGGTCATGATGATCTCGTAACAAAAGTACCATTGAAGCCCCATAATTTAGGGTAGGATCGAGGTTTCCGTCCGCCGCGGTGATGCCGCATCTGTCTAAAATCTGCGCGTCGGCAAATATCACGACAACAGCGGAATTAATTTAACCCATGAATTACGAGCCAGTTTCACTTTTTCATCATTCAACCAAACACTCTACATTGAATAGGTAGTAAAGCTACCAACTACCAATATCATACCTATGTACTTTGGGATAGACTTGGCCAGCTTTACTTGCAACCTTAGATGTTATAGAACCTCTAGGAAGCCACGTCAATTGACTCCTATCGGTATGGCATTTGGTCCGCGGTACCGTTTGTAGGCCCCCTGCTCTCTGTATTCCCAAGAAGCAGCAGCATCCACTTCTGCCACCCACCTCGGTTTTCTGGACGCGTTCCACCAGGTGCATTGCATGAACATGCTCGCCATTGCATCGACCGAAAAAAAATGATTGATCACTATCAGGGCAGAGGTTTTGGATTCTGGCCCGAGAATATTTAACACGAGAAGATGACATGGTAGGATTACTTTTAGCGGGACAAATTTGGGGACGGCGAATAATGCAAAGTAATAAAGACAGGAAGAAGACTGGGATAATATTTTGACATTTTTTTTAATTGCTGTTTGTATCCAGTTGTCATCGAGAACCACAGACAGCACTGGCTTTGAAGGACGCGTAGTACGTACCAGATTTGGGTAACGTCAATGGTAAATGCTCAATCACAAATGAAGACCAGGAACCCGGAGTCTCGGGTTTTGTGTACGACCCTTCACATGCGGATGCCTATACTGTCTCTTACGCAGCATATAAAGCGTGCATAGCTCTTCCAAACAGATACTCCAGTAGCAGTATGATTATGGTAGCAGTGAGAATGTTGGAGCCTGTACAGCGCCAAAACTGACTGCATACATTATGTAGTATTGATGATTCATGAACCTCTCTCAAAGGTGATATGACTCCTCCCGGGCAGGGCGTACCCATGCCATGTCCGCCTTGGATATCATCTACAGTAGGCGATCTGCTCAAAATGTGGCCCCGTCTGGGTATCGACATGTAGATCTGCTTTGTTATCATATATAGTTTAAAGCAACAGCCTTCCCAAGAATGATATCCTCATAGCGGCCCTGGCTGTGGAAAGTTTGGGGAGATAATTGCAATTGTGTAATCAACTAATTGAAGAAAATGCAAACTCGCAACGTATAAAGTAAGCAATAGAAATAGTGTATGTAAATATCCTTAAATCTCAAATTGCGTCTCTATATATGAACGCAAGTCAAACTATACGCCCTCTTGTGTACTAGGTGGTGTTTCTCTAAATTTCATCACAGCTCATCTCCACAACAAACACCATGCAAATATGATCATATTATTTCGCTAATAGTGCAATAGACTTATGAATTTCAGGGTTTTGACGGTGTCCTGCAAAATATTGGACACCAAAAACGTGTATCCATTCAACTTGCCGTGGTAGCACTGCCGAGATCCCTCGTACCTTTGTTCATCACCTTTTTTGATGCCCCATTCAGTATTGTACTGGGTGAATTGGTAACGTCACTGTTACCCACCCCGAACATTTTTGCTTGATGTGCTCCGTAGGTCCCTCTCTCTGCATGCTGTGTCGCCTATGTGCGGATTCTATATAATGACTGGTCGGCCACCACGGGGCAAACTCCATATCAATACTCAAGTTATTTGTTATGCCATTCTGGTCGATCCGTTGGATTTCGTAATCGGTTTTCTGGTACACAAAGTAAGTAAAACGGCCTATAAACGATGCGGGTAGTATTTGCCCAAGCTCGAGAAAATATCCCACCTTTAAGTATGTCCTCCGTACTCGCATCCTTACTCGCCAATTCAATATCTACTGTCTTCAATATTCTCTCCCCCGTTGCATGCCTACCGGTGGACTCGTCGTGCTGGACAGCGCCATCGTTCTCATCCAGGCTCATGATGTACCCATCCGACCTCCTGCTGTGATAGTTGGAATCTCCACGACTGGACGCATTGTGGCTAGCGTAGAGAGATGTGGGAAATGCGAGGTCGAAAATAGCTTGAAAGCAGGGTCGCATGACGACCAAGGAGGCAGCAATGATAGTGATATTCATCTCGACGACGATCATGATATGTGTAGGGATGATTAGCCCTGAGTGAGCAGAAAATTAGATATGTCAGGAGATATTTGACGGATCGGATGGAAAGGCGTACAAGTAAAATCTGTTTTGACGTTGTACAGATCGGTAATCATGTAGAGTCGGACTATAGATATTATAGTATCTCTAGGAAAAGTCAACGATAGTCTGTAAATCCAGGGGGGAATTTGCACGTACATCAAACCAAAGAGGATCAGAGCAGTCAGTTGCTTCACCTCGATGCGTTTGTTCTTGGCCAGATATAATACTGGTAACGGAATGCAAATCAGGCATATACTTGTAGATACGTTGACGGAGCCGGTGACATAGTTGAACATGACCGTTGTATCAATGCAGTGCCCCGGGACTTTAGGTAGCCAACTCTTATATACCGGGTCGCAGGCAAACATGCTCACGAGTGTAGCAGCTGTGAAGAAGCCCGCGAGAACCACCATGAGGGTGTAGTTAACAGCACGGGAGAATTTGACGAGGGGGTGATCGACGAGGGTCATGAGGTCGCGATAAACAAACGTCAGGGAGAGTTTACTGAATAAAAGCGGAAGCTTGGTGAAGATTTGGATGAGCCAGAACATCTGCTGCTGTTAAATAATGCGAAAATGGTGTCACAGAATTTGATGTGACCTACGAGGTTGGTCTTGTAGGACCCTTGGAGATCTGGCGGGAGATCCCTTTGGTGGCGGCCATAGCCAAATGCGGCCGTGACTGGAAGATGTTAGAATTTTGAACCGATACAGAAACATAAAGAATGGCCTTTGCGCACTGGTAATATCAAGAATCAGATGTATGACAGCAGCTAGCTGAAGTATGGTCAGTCAAACGGAATTTTGCTCTTCTACAAGACGCTCAACTCACCATGGCCGTGCTGACCAGGTAATCTGAAATCGCGAGCCGGCTCTGCGACCATCGATGCCAGACTCTCAATACGACGACGGATAAGGCTAGAACCGTGATTGAAATGTCAACCCCGAGAAAGAGGGCGACCCTGGATTCTGGCATCTTGACGACGGCCTCTCAATGAATCACCAAGTTGAAAGAGGAGGAAAGAACAGTCATGATCTTCCTCTCTCCCTACGTTTGAAACTAGCTGCTACGCCTACCTATACTTCAAACTTGTTACAGTATGTGGAAGATGAATCCTACATAGATAGGGATGGCATGGGCGCCTTGCTGACTGTGAACATGGGATTGTAGTACTCGGACATGGCCATAGCGTAAGTGCAGACGTGGAGCAACACACCGAGTCCGGCTCAGAATCCGGTGCAGGGGTTTGTTTTGCGCTACTGCGCTGATGTCGAAATTGAGTATTAGTCGAAGAAACACATGCCGGTAAAGTGCGCGAACCCAGCTTGGAGCAAATGTCTCTGTTGGTTGACCACAGGCCCCGCCGAATGTGCAACAAGCGGGTAAGTTCCGAGGACTTTTATTTATCTCTACCTAGAAGTGCTGAGGATTTCTCTTTCATCCATCACCCATCCAAGCTTTCCGTATCCAACCATCATGGCGGCTGAGGACGACACCGTCATCAATGTGCCGGCAAGCACTGAAAAGTCGAGCCACACCAGCATTGCCAACGAGGAAGTGGCCGCTGCCGATCGTAGTTCCACGCCCAAGGACTCTGACGATGATGGCGAGTTTTATGAAGACCCCAAGGCCGCCCGGCGACTGTTAATCAAATGCGACATTCGCCTGATCCCCATCCTGGGATGCCTATATCTCGTGTCCTTCTTGGACCGCTCGAACATTGCCAATGCGCGGCTCTTCAAGTTGGAAACGTCACTTCATATGCCGTCAAACGGGTTTAACACCTGCCTGTGGATTTTCTACCTTCCTTTCGTGATCGTAGAGATCCCGAGTAACTTGTTTATGAGTTTGAATAAAATCAAGCCCAACCACTGGCTTGCGGGAGCGATGCTGATTCTTGGCATGTCTTGGATAACGTGTGATTTGAGATGTATTTTCTAACCTAATTTAGGTATTGTTTCGATGTGCCAGGGACTCACGAGGAGCTATGGTGGGCTTCTTGCTTGTAGATTCATCATGGGCATCATGGAGGCTGGCCTGCCGCCCGGTATGTATCAACCTACTATTCTTTTGAGGGTTCCGTAACTGATGCCTCCAGGGGCCGCTCTTCTTATTGGGCAATACTATAAGCGCAGTGAGTTTTATATCCGCTTCTCATACTTCATCTGCTTTGCTCTGCTCGGTAGCGCTTTCAGCGGCGTAAGTCTTATATCCCCCATGTCAGAGTAACATCACTAACGAAGCACAGCTCCTCGCATACGCAATCGAGCACATGAATGGAATGCATGGATATGAGGCCTGGCGATGGATTTTCATCCTCGAGGGCCTCTTCACCTTTGCCTTCGGACTCGCAGCATGGTTCATCATCCCAGCCTTCCCGCAAGAGGCAACCTTTCTCAGCGACGATGAGCGAGCCATGCTTCTCGCCCGCCTGCGCCACGATCGCGGGAGAGAGAGGGTTGACTTTAAGGGAATCAACTGGCTGAAGCTTCTTACTGACTGGAAGATCTGGTCGTTCACCCTCATCTACTTCTGTGCCGACATGGGCGCGGCATCCATCTCATCCTTCACCCCAACCATCCTTGCCCAGCTCGGTTGGAGCGCCTCACGAGCCCAAGTGATGAGCATTCCCATCTGGATGGTAGGCATTGTCGTCACTCTGTCTACTTCCTATGCTTCTGGGAAACTCTCCCTCCGCTGGCCGTTTGTGCTCACCGGCGCCATCTTCTCTCTCATCGGTTGGTGTATACAATACACCCAGGTCCAGCCACCGGCAGTGCGTTACTTTGCTCTGTACATCATCGCTTTTGGTTCATTTATGCAGTTCCCCATCCTCATCGGCTGGCTCAACAGTAACCTACGCGGTCGCCCGCAGCAGGCTGTCGCGAGTGCCGTTCAGCTGGGGATGGGTAACTGTGCGAACTTCGTAGCGAGCAATGTGTTCATCACTAAACAGGCGCCCAAATACCCTACTGGATTTGCTACGGGTGTCGGCTTCGCAACACTCGCAACTGTAAGCATACTTTTGGTGACAGGGGCCTTGGCTTGGCATAATAGACAGTTTGACCGGAAGCATCGGGATGGGGGCGAGAACGTGGAGGACCAGGAGAACTTTAGATACATGTTATAGATCATTGCATGCATGTAGACATGGAAGGGGGGGATACGACTTTCACGCAAAGTACCACGGTAATTAATGACTCTAATGTTGAAGAATCTAATACAAACCTTGCCTTATGATCTCGCTAAACTGTTGTAATCTTTGCTCAATCTGAAATCATCCATGCAAGATACCTACGTATAATGTTCTCCTGGTAAAGGCTCCTAGTATTCATACGGCACTTACTCCGTACATACTGCATCTTTGCCACTTATCTCTAATGGTGGTGCCTAGTGTAATGGCGCCGAGAACATCGAACCTTTCCGTTGAAGGGCAAAAGAGATTGCGGCATCCAACTGACATCTCCACTTATGCGGTTGGTCCCTAGCGTTGTAGACCATACCCCTGAAGCCATTCGAAGCTACTCGGCTTCGTTCGTCTCGGGATGCATAAGCGCTACCGACTTTGAACCCTGCGACTTCTCCGCCAGCCCACATATTAAAAGTTCCAAGCTTTAATAGGTTATTTCTGAGCTTGTGGTGGAGAGGAAATTCCTTCTTGATTGCATCCCTTGGCACACGATGAAACATTGCATGGGATATGTAGCACTGTATGTTGGTCGTACATACGACTACCATGCAACAGACAGCGATTACAAATGCCTCGCGGTCCGAATCAAACCGCGAGAGGTTCCCGAATTCAGGTTAGGCCAGTCAAGCTGAATCATTCACCATGTGTAACCCGCGGTCTTTCGGATAGCGGTCCTGTCGAGACGAGCATTTCAATCGCACCTTTCCTTGGCTGATTTGGAGGTTGCAACACAGCAGCAGAGACGACGGAAGATCCTTACATTATATACTATTCTAGCATCTGCGAGACAGCGCTTGTAAGAGACAATGGTTTCCACTTCTATTGAAACGCGGCTGTTCATAAACGGCAAGGTATGAAGTGACTGCGCAGTGTCCTTCTTCCCTGACTCACATCCCACAGTTCCGGCCGTCCTCTAACAATGAGACGTTTGATCTTCTTTCTGCAAAATCTGGTTCATTACTAGCAAAAGGTAAGCTTCTTTGATCAACGTTTATGCTCTGTCGACGTGGGTTCTGACACGACCATGAAACAGTATATGAAGCGACCAAGGAAGATGTAGATGACGCTGTAGCGGCTGCCAAAGCCGCCTTCCCAGCATGGGCCAGTCTTTCACCGTACGAAAGAGGCAGATATCTCGTGCGGCTCGCCGACCTCATCGTGGAAGCTAATGCAGATCTAGCGCATCTGGAGGCTGAGTCCATGGGTAGACCTGTGTCAACGTACTTTGATGCGACCGTTGGTGCCAAGTACTTCCGCTACTTCTCTGAGGCAGCATATCCTCAAGGAGGTTCAAGCTTGAATACTCCGGGGTTTGTGAACATTACTTTGAAGCAGCCGGTAGGTGTTGTTGCGGCGATTATTCCTTGGAATGCACCTCTCGTCTTCTTTTGTAAGAAGCTGGCACCAGCATTAGCCGCTGGCAATGCTGTCGTTCTCAAGAGTAGTGAGAAAGCGCCGTTGACTGTCAGTTTTCTTTGATACCCTTCACATCTGCTTCCCATTCTAAAACTTCCGCAGTCTCTGTACGTCGCTATGCTTGCTCAAAAAGCCGGCTTCCCCCCTGGCGTCCTCAACGTTCTCTCTGGCCACGGCCCCGTCTCGGGCGCAGCGCTCGCTTCGCATATGGACGTCCGGGCCTTGACATTCACTGGCTCCAACCGCACGGGAAAATTAATCGCTAAGATGGCCGCCGATTCCAACATGAAGAACTTGATCTTTGAACTCGGGGGCAAGTCACCCGCCATCATTTTTGACGACGCCGATATCGATACCGCGGTCCGAGAGACCCAGTTCAGCATCCAGCTCATCAGCGGACAGACCTGCATGGCAAATTCACGAATCTATGTGCAACGCTCTATCGCTGAATCGTTTGTCGAGAAGTTTAAAGCTGCCTTCACGTCTGCTCGACTGGGTGACCCGACAGACCCCCAGGTCAACCACGGGCCGCAGGCGGATAAGATCCAGCACGCGACGGTGCTACGGTATATCGAGCTGGGAAAGAAGACGGGCAAGTTGATAACCGACGAGCAGTCCGCTTCGGGTTTATACATCAACCCTACGATATTTACAGATGTCCCAGAGGATGCCCAGATAATGAAGGAGGAGATCTTTGGGCCAGTGGTGATCATAAACACATTCGACACGGAGGCGGAAGCAGTGGCAAACGCGAACAATACCGAGCACGGTCTGTACGCATCGGTGTATACTAAAGATCTGGATCGAGCGATGAGAGTTGCCTCGAGGCTGGAGGCGGGAACAGTAGGGGTTAACTGCACAAGTCCGACCAAGGGAGACGACATGCCATTTGGTGGGCAAAAGGGCAGTGGAGTGCAAAGGGAGAGTTATATCCATAGTATTGAGACATTTATGGAGACGAAGTCAGTTTTGATCAAGGTGGCAGGGCTATGATGGGAGGAAATCTCAAGCATTCAATCCGATCGGGGAAACTATAGGGTAATACTACTGGAGGTGAGGAATTGCCGTGGCTAGATAGTAACAAACGTTAATCCATCTACCTCTTATGAACGATCACCTACTTCGGTAGTTTATTACCCTGAAAGTTTAGCAAATATGCAAATAAGCGCTGTGATATACAAACTGAGCTTTCCGATACCTCTAGCATTGAACTGTTCCAGTATAGGACCTAGTCGCCTATAAGAGGATTTAAAGGTATTGGTCTTCATCAACGTAGCCAGTCTCGATGAACATCTTATTATTATATATTGAACCTGGTAACTAGGCAAATACCGTCCCATCCTGTGCCTATCTTGGTGGAAGTCTATATGCTCTCTCCGCTACGGCGACAAAATTATCCCTAAAACACCAAGCTACTCTAAAATAACTCCATGGCAGAGAGTCCACCAACTGTACAACCGCTTCTCTTTTGCTAGTAAATATTATGTGTCTTTTCTGAAGCTATTCAAAACGATTGGTTGTGCAGCGTCTGCGCTTCCAATTTGCGTGCGATTTTCTTGCATCCGAAATGACGGCAGGTCAGTTTTACTGTCGCTCATGATTCGTCCCGGATGTACAGCGTTGAAGGCAACAAGTGCAAGAAGCATGGGAAGCGAATCCAAAGCATACTGGTAGGCTTCGTGCAGTGGTATAGTGCTGTCGAGCCCTTGCGCGTATTCGCAAATGCGGAAGATGATTCGAAGCTGACAACATTAGTTAGGAATAGATTCTCACATATGTCTTGCCCATAGATGTATATCCTTACTGAGATTAAAGCCAATACAACAAATTGAGTATAGAGGAGCAGCATAGCGGGGCTCAACTTTGTTAAGTTGGCCTTCTCGTTACTTTCCTTGCGTACTCGGAGTAGAAGCCGTAACGCAAACAAGCAGAAGATGAGAATAAATAATTGTTGTATCCCAACACCAGCCATGTATATGTGCAATCCCTCAAGCACCTTATCTGTCGGTGCATCTTTCGCTGTGGCTCTGGCAGCACCGTACACCTGGATGACGAATGATACAATGTCCAAGAGTACAAACACGAAACCAAAATGCTGCGCCTTTACCCACCACACGCGACGATCGTCTGTATAGTTCCACACCATGCGACCGAACACCATGTAGACAAAGGCGTTTGTCCAAAGTGGCGCAACGAGAATGAGGACAAACCAGGCAGCATAGTAGTTGAAAGAGTCGGGTTGCTGGATGCTAATCGTACGGAAGATGTACGTCAAGACCTGCCATATGCCTGACATGATAATGACCCAGCAGTATTTCTGCTTGTAGTAAATTGCCTGTCCCAGGTGAACGGCAGTTGTTAGAAAAAAGAGGACGAGAAAGAGAATGGAGGCGCCGAGTGAAGGAGAGAATTGCCACATGTCCGTGGACTCGCCATCCCCTTGTTGCGCCATCTTGTGTTTGGCGTTGGAGAAAAGAAGGTAACAACTGAAGGAAATTCGGATGCAAATAGGTCGACTTTTATCTTTCAACCCCCCTCCGTACAGTTTATAAATTAGTTCAAGATTTATATATGTGTATATATAGATATATATATCTAATTAATTGTCTTGACACTGCCCATACGGCGCTGGGGCCACTCTATCAGGCTTTAGTTATCAGATGAATGGGGCCGTCAATGTTATGGGATTCCCGATTGGCCGAGCCGTAAGGACATTTCCCACCTAGTACTAGTGATATACGCAGCTTTCATCTGGTTAGCCCCCCTGTCCTCGGACATAATGTCGCACCCGTTGAGAGGGAAGAATCTACACCATCTTGTCTTGGGCATCTTGACAGACTTCCTACCTATGCACCAGTATTTCTAGTCAGAGCCGCAATGACACGTGTAAAGCCAGGCCAACGCCGAAGAGCAAGAGCACCCAAAGTCCGGACGGGCTGCCAAACGTGCAAGTAAGCGATTCATCAGCCCCTGTCCAACCGATTGCGGGTCCAGGTACTCTGTAGGCACACTGAAGATGCTAACGCCGAGATTCGCAGAAGTCAGTCAGCTCCCAGTGTAGCATAACAGCAACGGCGATGACTTACTCTACTTATAGTTCGGAGGCTCAAGTGCGACGAGACCCGCCCGTCCTGCACTAGATGTAAGGTCATATCCTTTTAGTTAGCACTTACATGTATTATGTATACTTTATCTGGATGCTCACCTGAGTACATGCAGGCACCTCATCCGGCTACTCCTGCGACGGCTACCGGGTCACTACCAAATCATCGTCCAACCCATCACCGGCTCCGCAGCTGAGATGGATGATGATACACGTGCAGAATCAAGACGTCCCTCGTGTGGCTCGCTCCATACAGTTTTTCACCGAACAAACAATACAGCAGCTTTCCATGTTCTTCCCGGATGAGTTTTGGAGTACAAGGGTCCTGCAGTTGGCTTACTCAGAACCCTGCATTTGGCACGCACTTGTCGCTCTATCAACGTACCATGAGAGATACATAGATCGCAGTCCCGGCGGTGACGCTTCGTTTGCTTTGCGTCATTACAATCTTGCCATCAATAGCCTCTCCAGTGTCCGGCACGACCTGTCATTGATACACCTGGTATCATGTGTTATATTTATATCTGTTGAGGTATATTGCTTTCTAGATGTTCTCATTTCAGTTACTGACTGACCCAGATTCTCCGAGGGCATATGAGATCCGCCATAAAACTTTACACATCTGGTTGTAGAATGATGAGAGAAATACAGCCGACCATATCTGCCGGCAATCATCTCTTCCACCTTATCGTGGCTTTCTTTAATCGCCTCACACTTCAAATATCATGGGTAAGTATTCGTACCATTTTGATGTACTAAAAGGAAACTCTAACATATGCTATATATAGATTTTTGGGAACTCGATAGATGGGTTACTGGATATGAGTTACGCCGTACCTGAACGTCAAAGGTCAAGCCCACCCGAATTTACGTTCCAACAACTTTCAGAAGCTAGAGAAGCAATCCATGGCATTGCATTGCAGTGGATGCTCGATAGACCCTCAGACGAAGAAGCGCTAGGTGCCCTGGTCAACCGCTTTGGGGAATGGTGCCGCGCATTTGATGCATTTCAACAGAAAAACAGCCAGTTACCTGCAAGTGCTGCGAACAGGAGGGCCCTCATATTGCTCGAGCTGCAGAAACGGTACCTAGCTACTCACTTGTGTACTGTTGACTCCAGAGGAAATGACGATGAAACCGTGTGGGATGAATACTCTAGTCAATTCAATGAGATGCTCGATTTTGCCGAGGCGTCAATGCAAATTTATGACTCGGAGGCAACATCCAACAAGCACCCCCGTTTTCACATGGATACTGGCGTTATACCTATCCTCTTCGCCATTATTATCAGATGCCGTGACCCTTTCATCAGGAGAAGAGCTATAGAGCTAATGACCTGGAACCCAATGCAGGAAGGTCTATGGAACAGCGCTTTGGTAGCCAAGGCCGCACAGAGACTTATGAGTTTAGAAGAAGGCACTGTTATCGTTGGATGCTCAAATGATATACCAGCTGCGGCGAGAGTTCAAGGCATATCTGTCTATGCTGGTGATGAGCGGCGTGTTGTGTTGCGGTTTTCTCAAGCATTGGGCTCCTGGCAGGAGTTGATGAACTATTAGAGCCTAAAAAAGGTCTTCATAGCCGGCAAAACATTCATTTAGCTATAGATAGAGCTATAGATTTTATGCCTTAAAGATGAGCTTTTACGCCAAACCATATGCTGGATGCCCTGGCTAATATTATTCCATCTTCGTCGCGTATGTCGCATTTGATCCTCATTTTACGTCCTTCAACTGCATCGATGCTGGCTGTAGCTAAAACTGTTTGCCCAGTGAGAACAGGCCTCAAAAATTTAATTTGCGTCTCCCCTGTAACACTTCCCGCTTCAAACATGGTACCTTGTTTGTTCGTTACAGTGTTGATCTCAAGCAGTACATTTGAGGACTCATCAAGCAAGGCCATAATCATCCCACCATGCATCATTGATCCGACACCGCCGAGGCCGTCCTCTGGAGCATAAAGTGTCTGCACCTTGGCAATAGGCGTTGATATATCCTGTAGCACATCTCGGTCCTCTGTCGCAAAGAAGCTCAAGATGTGTTTCAGAGTAGTTGGTGTGGCTAGGGTCGTGCTAAAGAATTGGTCTCGGTGATCCGAAGCTGGGTTTCGGCAGTTAGGGAGGAAGTAATAAGTGCCAGAAGCTTCTAGCAGCTCCGCACACCATGGGATTGTTCGAAAGTAGGCCAATGCGTCATCGTATCGCTTATACTTGGAGTTGGGAGGGACGAGGTTGAGAGCTGGGCTGTAGCTGCGATTGAGTTGATGGATGCCGTCTTCTTCCGACATTCCAAAATATTGAATGAGCTGAGTTACTTGACGGTGCCGAGTTCCTTCCTCTTTTATTGCGATTAAAAGAGTGTTAGGTAAACAAGCGATGATGAGGCTGCACTTGTGCGCAAAAGCTATGGAAGTTTATGCTGATGATGGAAGGTTTGAGGCGAAAAAGAAAGGGGATAGGTAAGGTAGAGAAGACGTACTGCAAAGCTGTGAGGCAAGAAACAATATGATTTTGATGAATATGAAAACGGGTACTTCCTAGGGGCAGCGCCTTGACTTTATCGCACTCAAAGTGGGAAGTAATGCAGCAAAGGCCAAAGTTAGACCAGATTATCGGACCACCGGACCACCGGACCACCGGACCACCCTCAGCGGACCAACAGGAGCTACGTGGATGCTATAAGATCTTTTAGATGCCTTTATGAATGTAATCTCTCGCAAAATTACCAGGCAAATGTTCGCCGCTGCATGCAGGATTGAGTCGGAACGAGCTGTGAAGGTGCATGAGCAGTAATAGTCTTTCGACAACTTATCCACGACCAAAATTATTCGCCAGGATCCAAGAAAGAAGGATATCATCGTCTGGCCGATGCGTAGGCGACAAGTGCCTGTCTATGGTTTGCCTGAATAAAGGGTAAAAGTGAGTAGCTAACAATGGTCTTCTCACGACCCCAAGGCTTAAACTCTTGGAAGGCATTTCCTCAGTTCTTTGAAGCCAATGCCCTAGATATCTCATACACTGGCCCATCGTAGACTCCTCCTCCCAAGCTCACCTTGCCGCCCATCAACAACAATGCTCCATTTTTCGAGGAACCAGGGAGCAGCCTCCCAGCATTGGCTATCCCATGGCTGTAAGTAACTTCTCTTTGTATTTGTCAATGCATCGCTGAGTTCTGTTGCGGATGAAGACCAGACTATTAGACCTCCTCGCACAAAGATATCTGTTTTAAACTCTGTCAAATTGTATGCAAAGGGCATAGCAGCCGAGAGCATGATTGCCCGTTCACGAAGTAGCGGGAGTGGGATGAGATCTAGGCTGGCATGGTGAGGAATAAGGAGCTGGCTTAATGTGGGACGAAGATTCGCCGGCATCGTATTAGTCGTCGGTAGATTCGCCGATGTGAGAAGGTCTTTTGGATCAGTTTGAGGCGTAGCATTAGCTTGGCAGAATGGTGATATGTAGGAGAAACTGCATGCAGCCACCTCGTTTAGGTCAAATCCCAGGCATAGAGCGTTATGCATGATTGCTGAGAAAACAGCGTTCTGCATGAAATGAATCTTACTAGCACCAGGATCGGCTATATAAGATGAGTTGGTGCAAACTACCGATGACTTTTGGCCATCTCTTGATCGATGCGGTATTCCATCACTATGGCAAAATCCGACAAGGCCGGCTAGCATGGTGTCTTCTGTATCAGGCAATTGGAGCTCGCTGCCTCTAGCGTCGCCTGTAGTTGAGGGTGAGATTTCAACTGGTGAAGAAGAGAAAGTATCGTGTCTTGGGGAGGCTGGGCCTCCTGAATTGATGAATAGCTTAGTTCTACTTGACGAATTGCTTGTGACATGATTCGGCTGAGTTCCAGAATAAGAAGTGTAGTTATCCAGGGGCGGCTGTGGTAGTAATTGGGGTGTTGATTGCCTTTGAGATCTTTGAAGACTTTCATCTCGTAGTCTCTCTCGCCGTTCTTTCTGCCGTTTTCCTGAGCCCAAGGCGAGTCAGTCTCGGTCAATCCCGTATGAAGTAATAGGCCAAAAGAGTAACTGACGGTAAGCCCTTTGTGCAGAACGATTTTGCTCTTTTCTTGCCGCGTTGAGAACGCGTTTTTTAGGCCGCCGCTGACTTTCCCTCGTTGCGGCCTCAGCAGCAGCTTCTTCGAAGAATAGTAGGTCCATCAGCACTCCTTTCGGATACGAATTTAACAGAAACAAGATAAACATCAAGTCCAAAGCAAGGAATCCAGCACAGTAAGCCACTTGCCATGCACGATCCATTGACTAGGACTTTAATCACCGTTAACACCGCGCTCCGAACCTGCACCCCACCTTTACCACCCTCATATTTTCCATGGACCTGCGTAATCCACTGTCGTGCCAAGCTTGGCTTACGGCTTAGGAACCAATCAAACAGGAACCTGAATCCGGATTCAGACAAAACAAAGACCGTCGTGCCATATGACCATGGAGGTAGTAGCACTCTGCACAGAGGGCTATCGCCGTTCTCATTGAACACTCCTTTGGCCAGAGTGATCGTATAGATTATCATGCCAGAAGCTTTCCGCAAAACTCAGTTTCATCTTCGTGTTTCTGCCCTCTGTTGGAGCCAAAAGCCATTGAAGGAAAGAAGGCCAAAGAGGTCTTCTGAAATAATCCTCATTTCTGGTGGAAACACTGGCTTGGGACTGGAAATTGTCCGCGCTCTGTGTCGGTCATCTAGGTCCTACAAAATACTTCTTGCTGGCCGATCTCTAGAAAAGGCAGCAGCTGCGACTGAGAAGTTGGCATCTAAGCAGCCCAACGGCTCTACCACGGTGGAGCCCATTCAACTTGATGTTGACGATGACGAGTCAATCAATTCTGCCTGTAAATTCGTGGAGGAGCAGTTTGGGCGATTGGATGTTCTTGTGAATAACGCAGGTATAGTTTATCTCTGGTTCATCGAGTTGAGTTAATCTACTGACCACCAGTGCTAACGGACAGGTGCAAATTTTGATCGTGAGCTGTATTTGGGAAAGGTTAGCCTACGGGAAGCATGGAACAAATCATGGGCAGTCAATACGGTGGGGTCGCACGTCGTATCTTCCGTCTTTACCCCATTGCTTCTGAAGTCGGCTGATCCGAGGCTCATCTTCATTGCAAGCGGTACTGCAACCCTGCACGGACAGACGAAGGAAGAGCGGTTCACTGACAGAGCACCCGCAAAGGGTTGGTCGAAGGAAGAATTGGGATGGAGTGCATACAGGAGCGCCAAGACTGGAATGAACATGATGATGCGCGAATGGGCACGGGTACTGAAAGGAAGACAAGGTCAAAGTGTGCGCAGTAAGCCCAGGTCTGCTGGCTACTGGGCTCGGCGGCGATCAAGAATTACTGAGGCAGATGGGAGCCATAGATCCACAGATTGGAGCAGAGCTCGTCACATCAGTTATTGAAGGTGAAAGAGATACGGATATGGGCTTAGTTATCAACATGGCAGGTGTCCAGCCATGGTAAAGGACCTGAATCAGAGTTATAAGCGCCATGAAATAGCCCAACAATAAAAGCTAATGTGCACTGTGACTAGATTACTCCAACTACTATGAATAATACACGTTTATTGTAGATTGAGACGAGGTGGGGGTAAGAGGTTTTGGTACTTTTATACTTTTATCCAAGGTTGTGCGTTTTGTGTAGGGGGGAAACTAAATATCTACTAATACTATAGAATACAATATTCTCTATTTACCTCCCTTACGCCAACTTCTGCGCTCGAGCCCAGAACAACTGGCCTTTGGCACCAGCCACAGGAACGGGGCTTAACTGTTCCGCCAGCTTCCATCTAACTTCTCCGCATCCAGCCTGCTTAAACAGGCCCTTCATATCCACCTCCGTGAAGCCGTCAGGTCTGCTCACCGTGTGTCGCGCACTATGCCCCTTTACTCTCTCCATAACTGACTCCAAGCTCTCGCCACGCTCTCTCAATTCCTCTTCGTACCGGCACTGGGCTGGTGTACTGAGATCAAGAGGGGTCCAGTCTATAACCATAAGCACGCCATCTGCCTTCAGACGCATTGCAAGCCGCTGCAAGGCACCCTCGGGATTTTCAAAATGGTGCAAGGCCATACTAATGACGACGAGGTCAAAATTGTGCAACATTTCCTCAGGCAGCGGCGGGTCTGTTGGCTGTACGTTATCGGCTAGCAGGTCGCCGCGTACACCGACCATCTCGTCAGTGCTACAGCCTAGGTCGGCGGCTGTCTTCCGGTACTTATCCAGCATGCTACCAGAGACGTCGACACCGACAACCGAAGAAAAATGCCGCTTAAGCCCCTTGGAGATGACTCCGTCTCCACACGCGTAGTCGAGCATCCGGCATGTACCTTGGCTTGGTAGCCCAAGCCAAGCTGGAAATTCGGGTGATATGAGAAATTCGACGACTTGTCCGTGGAGATCGCGGACCCATTGCTGCCAATCGCCGGGGCTAACCTTACTGCAGAGGTAACGCAAACATTAGCAATTAACGATATCATTCAGAAGCGCTTGGCGAAAAGACAACTACTGGATGTAGGGCTGAAAGGCCTACTCGAAGTGTTTAGCGTTGATCTCCGCCAACGTTTCCTTTGTTGCAGCGCTCATGCTTCCTGGCCGGGGAGAATCTACTGTATTTGGTTCTCTTGATTTCAAGGCCAATATTAACCATCAGACGCGTCTCCGTAGAAGAAATGAAACCTAAGTCTGAGCGATATAAATGAGTGCCTCAGCTCTGGTCGATTATTACGTATTTAGGTAAAATAGTCAATACTGGTTTCTAGGAACGAAACGTAATGCAGTCTGCTCTTTTATAGGCTATTGGAGCGGGGTTTAGTTTCTCTATGCCCTGTTATACTACGACTTGTCTAGATTATGCTTATACGCCTTCTGTCTATCAAGGTTCTCCTACTGCTAGCAAGTTTATGCTAAGACCTAACTTTTAGACGTCACAATAGGCCTACAGGGTAAATAAAACCGAATTAACCATTGGCCGATATACCAATAGTAAGATGCAACAAGGGGTTTGCAAAAAAACCGAGTTGTATAATAATAGCACGTAACATATTGGGGTGTTAGGAAACACCAGGCAATTACATAGGTTAATGCCTGCGGTAAGCGTTAATTGAGATAGGTAGTTGTAATGAAGCGTTTTGGCAAACCGGACTTGAAGCGAGGAAGGGGAAGATAGAAAGGATGCAAGAATAAGAGCGCTTATCGGCTCCTAAACCCTATTGATAAGGTGTTAAATATATAGTCCCGACCTAATCTTAATATTTACCTGACAGATGGAGAACCCGGAGAAATGCGGTTGAACCTTGATGGTCCTTTGCGCAGAGATTTCTATTATTATAGCCCTAATCATTGTATCTAAGAACCCTGATGAGAAACACCCAGCCCTCTCCATTTCCTGTACCATATAAGCCTATTTCCATTGTTAAGGACTGCCGGCTAATTGAGTATATGCAGTCATCAAACCCATCAACATTATGGACTGTAACGCTCCTGACGTTGCGCCTTTTGATCCGACTAGCGTCGACCTAATGATGGTTGATCCTCGCGATGTCATGTGCTTTCTTAGTAGGAGTGGTAATGATTATGACGAGAGGCTTGGTGTACGGATCTCAGCGATTTTCGTTATTCTCCTCGCCTCTAGATTAGCAACATTATTCCCAGTGCTGGCTATGCGTACTGGCCGCATCCGTATGTCGAGTCTCGCTGCGGCGAGCTGTTATCCGGCGCCTCGGCCCGCCATGCGTCTCTGGAGGAAGCTGTGACCACGGCTGGAAATAACAAAGATGCCGGCAGTAGAACGCAAGTTTATGGCTAGTCCTATCACATGAAGCTAAACAGGAGAAATCTGAGGATCTGGCTGTGACATTGACATCAATGAGCTCTAAGGGTTATTTGTTCCGTGCCGCACTAGGTTTCAAGACTCATTTGACCAGACCTCTGCGGTCGGCTCTGTAATTAGAGAATCAAACGGGAAAAAACCTCATATTTAGGTTCGGAATTTTCGTTGTGAAATGAGCTTGATATTTTTGTTTTCTTTTTGGTTATAATAAGATTCGACTAACCCTGATAAAAACCGGTACTGTTATGACTGTTGCTTGACCTGCGATTATATCTGCCTATGCGCTTAACTTTGGGCATGAAGGTATGATAGTGTCGTGGCAAATTTATCCCGCACTCCAGAATGCGCAATATCCTTCGAAGGTAGTTGCACACCCTCAGGATAACTGACTCTTCCAGTCCAAATACACACACACACACGTGTACGAGCCCATTTATATATAGGTATAATTGTTTTAATGAAACTTTGCTCATCAGTCAAGAGTGTTGGTGACCTATATAGCGCGGCGCGTGTTCCTAATACGCATCGTGACGGCTGTTTCTTTGATCAGTCCTTTAGCCCACATATGTTGCGTGTGTATGTAACTCCGAGGCATTCTTGAGGGCTGGGTTGCATCAGTGATAATGAGACCAGTATAACATTAGCCACAGGACATCACCTGGCGTTATATCATCATTAACCTTCAGAGAATCCCAATTCTTTGCACGACCTACGTCTAAGACTCTAAAGGATCGAGCTTACTTTTATACGCACCAAGAATCCTCAACGACAATAATCTATCACTTCTATATCCCGGGTTCTCAATACCGCCCAGACTAGGGTTGTTCTGTGCATATATTTCCCTTGTGACCCATTATACGGCCATAAGGAAGCTAGGTCGTGATACGTCTGGCACTTTCTCGGAAAACTGCTTTAATTCCAGCCTGAAGTTCTCAGCCTGTGTAGCCAAATAACTTCTATCCGCTTTGTCGTATCCAATCTGATCAACCCTGTCTTGGAAACGCTCTACAGTCTTCTTGAGATCCAACCAGTGAGTTCGGAGAAGCAGCCGCGTCACCATAATACCCAATTCTCTAGAGCCGGTGAAGTTTCCCAGGCGTACCTGTGCAGAAATCTGGCCCATCTCTTGATCTATCAGAGAAAGTCGTGTCCAGGTCAGCAAACGGGATAAAACCATTGTGGCCATGAGGAGTCCTTGCGTGTCCCGCATGCAGTTATGACACTTGAAGAGCGTTTTGATATAAGGAATCGTGGACTGTGATTGGATCAGTAACGCATCGATTGCCCGCGTTTGTTCTGTGGCTGTTGATAAGGCTTGTAGTTCGCAAAGACGACTGCTTAACATAGCAAAACAAGTGCAGGGAGATGAGGGCTGCGTGTAGGGTTGGGATGGTCCGGCATACGGCGACAGTATCGAACCATGGCCGCTACATTGCCGATCGATCTGTCCAGATGGCGTTGATTTTGGCGAATATGAGGAAAGTTGTGAGAAAGATGTGTCAATCGCACCAGATATTTGTGAAAATGTGGTATTGCGCCAGAAGCTCGATTTGTCTTCATAAACGATTGGTATTTCATTCGTTTTCCCACTGCTATTTGGATCTAGGTCTTGGGAATGGTTAGCTGTGGCTTCAATATCATATATTCTATCAGAGGCTGCGAAGATCCTCGTGGAACATGGGCGGGCACGAACCATGTGAGTTTGCAGTTGTCTGGATGGGTTCCTGACTGTAGTCAGTGTTGAACTTTCTCTACTAGTTATGCTGCAATAGTGGTGATTTACGTACCTTTTCGATACTCTCGGCAGTTACCATCGGATGCCAATTTTCCATCCCATCGAGATCGTCACCCTCATATATAAGACTCTCAGAATGATCAAGGGTAAGTGACTTGGAGATTATTGTATCCTGGATCTCATGACTATTTTGAGGCAATAAAATAACATCGGCAGCCGTGCTTTCACCACTAACAGGTGATAACAATGAATTGTTCGCCGCACATTGTATTGTAGCTAGGGTCTCGGAACGAGCAACTGTGGATTCTGATGGCGGCGTTCTTTGGTTATTTCCCCCCAGCTTTGCCATTTGCTGCATCCGCTCTATTGTCTTTTTGTTCAGGCTACCTTTTGGTTTCCCAATTTTTGCTTTGAAGCTGTAGTGGCATCGTAGATTCCTGTGTGAAGTTCAATTAGCTCCCGCCTCCCCCCCGTTTCCTAATGCAGGGTCTTATTGTGCTGATGATGTTCCTCACTCTCTTGCGCAGCGAGCACAAGGTGTGTCTCCTGTGCAACGGATCTTTGCCGCGTGGCAGCCATCGCAGGCACTCCGAAGTTTGGGTTGTCTGTCGTTTTCTAAAAACTCTGGGGTTACTGCTTGGTCTCGAGGCATGACAACAGCGGCTTTCAGCCAATGGCTAACGTCCTAGTTGATAACTAAAAAGTTGAGCACTATGGCGCAATCTTGGGATCGGCCACTATAATTAAAGCACGAAGGTTTGCGTAGTTCAGTCACGTTTCGTCGTCCAAGGATGTACTACGTAGGAGTATCCAGGTAGGGATATTGGTACTATCAAGGTTGGGGCGTACATTGATAACCGCACCATCAAGGTTGGAAAGTGAGAGAAATACTGCCGGGTAATATTAAGGACCATGCGCAGTTTGGACATCTTACCGCTAGCAGTATACTAGTACGGCTTACATGCAGCAGTAGGTGCCAAGAGCCAATCAAATATTACTGCTCGCTGCATCTGAGTGCTTAATCAACATTCTATGACACCCTCAAGACCACGTAGTCGCAATGATTGGAAATGAGAGGCTGTGAACCCACTGTCGGTTCTCGGACGCCATCAAGGCCTGAGTGAAATGCGTGGCTGTTTTAAGCCTTAGGCTTTATCCTGTTTGGTAAGGGACATGAGTTTCTTAGATAAATATAGGGACCTTCTATCAAGTACCAGGGACCAGACAAAGGTATTACCAGACTAATCGGTGCGACTTGGGTTGATACCGACGCACTAACTCGGCTCGTATACACGTACAATTGTAGACCTAGGCCGATTGGTCAAAGTGCTCCTTATTTATCTCCTCGAGGATTAATTAATTCACACTATCCGACTTTACACGAAGCTCACTAAGAATGCACCTGAATTTATTGCCTCTTTCCAATTTCAGTATTCAGACCTACCAAGATGTCCGACGATATTCATTGGTATTTTGCTTATGGCTCCAATATGCTGGAGGAAGTCTTTGTAAAGCGACGGAAGATTCAGCCCCGAAAGTATGAAATTGCAGCCATCAACACGCATACTCTATGCTTTAATGTAATGGGTGTGCCCTATACCGACCCAGCTATGGGAGGGATCCGTTTGAGGGAAGAACAGGAAATCCCAGTATACGGTGTCGCATATCAATTAACGTCAGAAGATATGCGCCGTGTGATCTTGACTGAAGGGTATTTGTTCTCCGGGCAGTAGCATGGGGGTGATGGAGAGTAGCGCAGTTATCTCATTGACAATATTTAGCGGAGGGATTGCATACAATACAGCAACACTTACGGCCACTCTACAACGCGACGGCTCATCGATATCAGTTACGACACTAGTGGCCAGGCATCAAGTCGACAGGAGCTGGGAAAGACTACCTTCTCGACGATACATGGTACGTACTTCATGGTTATGCCTGGCTTGATAATATTCCATCATCGAGCTGCAGGAACTGACAATTCAAAGGGTTTGTTGATCCGCGGTGCCCATGAAAAATCTCTCCCAATAGAGTATCAAGAAAGGATGGTCTCCCAACCGACCTTTGAACCGACATCTTCCCTCAGATTCCGGCTCGGTAAGAAGATTTTTGATAGTATATGGCAAAGAGTGGCACGCTGGATCGAGATATGTGTTCACAGGTTGAAAGGTGATGATGGAGAGGTTCCTCGTTGGTTTCTAAAAACATTTGACTGTCTTTTATGGACAATGTGGTTTCATCATGACTATCTACATAGTATACTGTGGGGTAGAGGCGACGGGGTTTGCAGGTAAATACTAGAGACAAGGAAAACTTCTCAATCAATCTACTTGGTGAATTTCGTCCTTGGTATATCATGTTCCGCTTCGGGGTAGTGTTGTCTGACTGTGGCCCTGAACTCATCATTCCATAGCTGTTTAATGCTCTCGACCATGACTGGTAGCTTGTCTTGGCAAGATGCAGATACGGTTTCGACTTGCTCTAACACCCGGATAATATTGAGCCCAAGGATCTTTTGCATATTTAGCCGATCAACTCCTCGCTCAAGTAATTTGCAGACCAGCGCTGGGTATCGAGAGACATCATCGATGCCCTTAACAGCGCTGAACATGCCATCAAAATCAGATCCGAGGCCAATATGGTCATAGCCTATCAACTCAGCGACGTGCAAGATGTGATCAACTATGTGATCAAGTGTCGCTCTTACACTATCCACAGTCGTTAGAGAGGGTATGAAGGAGATCATAATCACACCATTATTTTGCTGGAGCTTCTCTAGGATTGAGTCGGGTACATTTCGAACGTGTGGAACTATGGATTCTCTGAGTTTCTCCGGTCAGCACAAAGATGTTATAGATCAAACGCCCGGCTATAGCTATACGAACATTGACGAGTGAGAAAAGATAACCGGGGCTGCTGATATGTCAAGGGTCTGCCGCATTACGGCCTCGCTAGTATGAGAGAGATCGATAATCCTTTGGATCAAAAAATTTAGAGACCATCCTGAAGTTACAATAGACAAATAGATGGGTGGTCTCACATTCCAATTCTATTCATTTCTCGAACCACGTCCCTCCCATAGACAGAGAGTCCATCGTGTGCTGGAGTCCTTGCAGTCTGGCTGGTTAGTCGAAAAACTGCATCCGCAATAATGTTTGATAAATCTGATTACCTACAGCACTGTCGGCATATAGATTGTTCTTGTTGTGTGCCAGCGTCACATACCGGACACCTAGCTTATGGTAGAGCCGTAAAATGCTTGGACTATTACCAATTTGGTGCAAACCTTCGACCCCAATAAGGCTAGCAAACCTGCCTTCGCGATGCAAGGCCATAATGTCGGATGCTCTTTTAACCAGTCCCATGTGCTTTTTGTACAGTCGTACCAACCGATGAACGAGATCTATTTGTTGCATCGTGTCTCGGATTATCTCGAAATGCGCCGCATTGTCGCTGAAGTCATCTGACTTTGGGCTAAGAGTTTCCGTCACGCATTAGCTGTTCATACGAGACTTATGTAACAAGAGCCATAGGATTATAGACACTTTTAGCACCCACCAGTCGACGTATACGCTCCAAAAGGCGCCCCCAGACTTCCCTTGAAGTAGCCGCTTCAGATCGACATGGCCTACGAGGTTCTTATTCGGATCAAAGCGCTCATCTAGCTGGTTGTCATAAAATCCGCGAATGAGATGAGGCCAATCATTATGCCCATCTACACCACACCAGAGAGTCAGCGCGCTGTACTCGTATTTCATTACTCAGATCAATGTCGCAGCGACGGCTTACCGATTAGTGGGACTGACCCTAGCACCTCCAATGCCTCGTCCATCCTAGACGCATTTGACTCAGACATAGGCATGGTGGTAGCAGGATGTGGCATGTCATTGATTATCGTGAAACTCCTGTAACACTTTTCATTGGTTATCTGGGTATCGTGGTCCTTCAACTGCCAAATCTGTGCTATCTCCCCACACAGACCGAGGCTGAAAGTACCCTAGATATACCTAAACCGGACACTCACTCATAAGGGGACATAAAAGACGCGGAGCCAAGGTAGGCCAGGCTGGGCCGCCAATTGATACATTGCTTATTGGTGAAGAGGCAACATAGTGCCCGAAAAGGCTCCGGGAACTTGCCGAGTCTACTACCCGTGAAGGTCGGTACAAAAGACGATGAGTTACTGATTTCAACCACTGAATGTAATCGAACACTATGTTCTTACAGAAACCATTTGCCCCTCCGCCTCAGTACTGATAGAAAATTTTGACGCCGAAGGCAGACCATCTCCAATGCCTTCTCTTCAGCCGTCATGCACCCCTCCCTATCATTTCGGGAGACGATTCAATGAGAAAACCGATCGGAACCTGATCCTTCTCACCACGACCCTGGTGAACTTCTTAGATCTATTCCAGCTATCTGCAGTTCTCTTCGGGCTGCCGGACATTCAACGAGCCCTTGACTTCACTTCTGAAGATGTCAATTGGGTTTTAGTTGTATATAGCATCACGTTTGCGGCGTTACTCTTGATTGGGGGCCAAGTAGGCCAATGGCTAGGCCTAGAAAAGACTTTCATCACAGGTACAGCAATTCTCACTATATCAAACATCATCAACGCCGCTGCAACGAATAAAGGCACCCTGCTCGCTGGTCGTGCCATTTCAGGTATTGGGGCAGGTTTAACCGTAAGTAGTTGTGTTTGAACGGGTTACTAGTTTGTCTGCGCTAACCTTCCCAACTCAGGCTCCAAACGGACTTGCCATCATCAGCAGGACGTTTCCAGACGGAGAGGCACGCAACACAGCATTGGCCATCTACACGGCGTGTGCGCCTCTGGGATCCACGGTTGGCACTGTCGTTGGTTCTCTCCTCTCTTGTAATGGACCCTTGTTCTGGCCTGATTTTGCTAGCCTACAAGTGCTAACCTATCGACAGCTTCTTCAGTTGGGTGGAGGTCCATCTTTTGGGTTTGTATTATTTTGACGGCGTTATCCCTTATTTTCGCGTGTTTATTCCTACCAAAATTCGCGAGAACTAGCGATCTATCCATCGACATCCTCGGTGCTGTTGTATTTACCATTGGAGTTGCGCTGTTGGTATACGGCGTCAATGATGGCGCAAGAGCTGGCTGGCACTCGGCCCCCGTCCTCGTCGGCGTGATCCTCGGCGCATGTATTTGCATCTCGCTGTTCTTCATCGAGACCAAAGTACCCAACCCAGCTATCCCTCGCTATGTCTGGAGGTCGGGCCCGTTTGCTCTCATGATGTTTGCCATATTTGCCTTCGGTGGCAGCTTTAGCGCCTGGTTCTTTATTGTTACACAACTGTGTGTGAACCTATTGGGTTACACGCCCGTCCTTACTGCTGTATATTTCTTGGTAAATCTTCCATTCCCATCTGCATTCACACCCAAGGGCTATCGGTGGTCCAAAACCACTGCTCCAACATACCTGCTAACTTTTGTTTTACCATAGCCAGGTGCTTTCTCTGCGATAGCTAGCGGGGCTCTGTCCGCGCCAATGGTCAAGTGGATCGGAGAAAAGGGGACTCTGGTTCTCGGCCTCGTAATAACTGCCTGTGGCGCTATATCTTGGGCATTCGCAACGCCAGAACGAGCTGGTGGAACGTACCACGGGGGGGGATTCTGGTATTCAATTGTGTGCGCGATTTTGTTTGTTTGTGGCAGCCCGCTTGCAATGGTGCCGGCTCAGAGTATTTTGCTTCGCCACGTTGAATCCGGCAGTCATGCCGTTGCTGCTGCGTTATTTAATACAGCATACCAGGTCGGCGCCAGTGTACTCCTAGCAGGGGCCAATGCTTTGATGAATTCGCAAAGAGAAGCCGCCGGGGACATGGCAGTAGTGACTATGGATGGATACCGCAATGCATTTTGGCTACTTACTGGTGTTCTCGGAGCAGGAGCTGTGCTGATTACAGCGTTTTATTGGCCTGAAGCAACGGATGAGGCCCTGCCCAAGGAAACAACAGAGCCCAACAACGACCTGGCAATTGTTGAAAAGCCATGAGTGATGGCGAAACCTCGGGGATCTAGACTGCCCTGTCCTGGATGATTTCTCAAGTTAAGACTGGCGGCCAAGGGAGGGCAGTGTGAGGAGGGGCATGGATGGAGAGATGATAATGACTTGCAACTAACTCCATGTCCTCAGAAGTGTTAATTTTGTGACTTGAGGAGAATGAAATTTTTACTACCACATTTAGTTTAATAGACTTAAATAGGGACGTGGGACAAAACTCCAGCCGCTTACTTGCAAGAGCACAGGGGCTGAATTGAGTCAGCGGCTATCTTATTACTAAAACAACATCAAGACATTACAAATCCAAATAAATGATTCAGTGTTAGTCGCTGTATATAACCTGTTAAATCCTGGTGAGGGAATAGAACTATCAAGCATGGGGGCGAATGCAACTTGAAAACTTGACAGGGAGGTAAACCCAATATTCGGTTTATTATGTATGTGACCTGAATATCCGTGGAGGATGGCTCTGGCAGTGTTTCATCGCTAGACTCGAGGAATTATGTCAAGATATGATAATTACTATATATATTTCCTATCACAAGCTTGGGATGCAAATCTCGACCATAGTTCTTACTTAGTTGGGTTACTGAGCTTCTCTGTGCCGCAGACTTTGCTCGTACCTCATTCAGAAAAGACATAGACTTTTTTATGCCTCACTCCGAATTTAATCGAAATTCGATTCCATCAACAAATAGTGGCCTTCTGTGCCCATGCAAGATGATAGTAGTACACGTTGCCGACAGTGCGGAGTTCATGCTCTAGCTCACTCCGAAGATCATCGAACTCGCTACTCGTTGGCTGCCCTGGTTTATCTACAATATATTTGTGAATTTTTAGTGAACATCCAGGTAACCATAAAGATCCATTAACTCACCACTCAACATCTTCTTCATTCCATCTAAAAGGTGAAGCAGTACAGCCAATGCTTTCTCTCCCAGCTCTTTGTCATCGGCTGCAGCCCCTACTTTGATGGCTTGGCGATCTTGTTGGATATTTATTGCACCCGCAGCCTTCAGCCACTGTACTAGAAATGATCCTGGACTTGGCTGATGCCCAATAGAATTCCATGCATTGACCATAATGTCGCGGAACTTCATGAATGCTACATGGTCCGGCCCCTCCTGAATTGATAACATATCCCCCTCATGAAGTTCAATGAAACCGCCAGGCTTGACGCAAGCAAAAAGCAGTTTCACGGCTTCCTGAGCAGTCTCATCAGAACCCACTGTTAAGACAAAGCGTTGATGGACCACGTCAAAACTGCCCTGGTACTCAGCCGGCCAGGGGTCAAAAATCGAATGACCAGAGAGGTGCACGTTGGGGGGTCGTTGGTCTTGGGACATAAAATGTTGAGGGGCTATATCAGCGCCGAACAAGCTTGCCGAAGCTGGTACGGATTGGGCAAGATCAATGAGCCAGGTTCCCTCGCCAGTTGCTGAGTCGAGAACACGGAGATTGGGTTGCGCCAAATCTACTGGGGAATATAGCAGCTTTCCTTGCATTGCAGTCTTGGCAAGCTCATGCTGGATACGTAAGCGATCATACTCGCCTTGATGACGAGGGCCACGGTATGTATCCTCTATCGTACTTTCAGTCATTTTCTTTAGAGAGAGATGAGACAACACTTGATACCTATGATCAAAGAAGAACACGGTCCAGGTGCTTGAATTAATAATGATGTTCGAAACGGGCGTCTGAAGTATGTACTATAGCTAGCACTCCCGGGTAACGGCGCTGTGGAGTCTTCGGGCACTATCTCGTATATTCGCCGGACTAATCAATACGTTTTCCCACCATAGATTAGAATACACCATCAAGTATCATTTGCAAAGGTCATCCTCCCGTTTTTTTTCTGCATTCTTTCTTCCTGTAGCTTCCTAGACTATCGAAATGGATTCAATGCAGCAAGATCTCTCTGTGCGCCCCACGGCTATCCCAGAGGATAAGCTGGTGCTGTATGTTAAGAAAGGTGGGATAAACTATTTATTCATTGTCCAGATAAGCACCAGCACTAATAAACACGCCAGCAAGCCCGACATCCACAGCCAATTCGGTTAAACCATTGATCTTGATTGAAGCTTTGGAGATTCCTCATGGCATTCATCTCATCGAATCAACTAGCAAAGAAACATGGTTTCATGCTGTCAATCCCTACAAAATGGTCCCTGCCATGGAAGATACGGAAGTCGACCCGGTCAGTGGCGAAGCCCGCCGAATGAACATCTTCGACTCTTCCGCTTGCTTGGTCTATCTCGCAGAGAAATACGACCTGGAAGGCCTCTATCGAGGCAAAAACTTGCACGAAAAAACAGTAATTATGAATTGGCTGATGTCCTACACAGCTGGACTAGGAGCCACTGGCAAGATATGGCTCCTGATGAAAATGCCTAAAGACGTGGACATCGGCGAGTCCCTTTCTGTTCTACTTAAATACATCAGGACCGAGTACAACTTCTTGGAGACGCGGTTAAAGGAGCCTGGTCAAATCTTTGTGGCCTTACCTGACAGGGTAACTATTGCCGATTTTGCCATCTTACCCCTCGCAAACGAGGCAATTGCCAAGTCGGCTGAGTTGGATTTTAACGAATGGCCACATCTGAAAGCATGGAGTGAGCGTGTAAGTGCATTACCAGCGGTTGCAAAAGCAATACATAGAGTTACACGATTTGGGCTGTCTGAGTCAGAGCTTGCGGCTCTCGACAACACAAATTAAAGGTCCATTCCCATGTTAGCTAGTTATTGAGCAAGAATTTAAAATCAAGACTTCCTATTGCCACGCACGTATTTTTTTTTTTTTTTTCGATGTGTAATAGTTTAGTATATTATGTATGAAAGTCGTCGTGAAATCTCTTATATAACTTTGGTAAATTTATATTAATAATATTAAATTAAGAAATGTTTCGGTCCACTAATCGTTATGCCAAAGAGGGGAAAAGACTAAGCTAATAATCTCAATTGTAGTGATTATTATAGTAGAGCTACCTATTTATATAGAACCAAGCTGTTACGAAGGACTAAGTCATAAGAGTGAATCAATTGGACACAGAGCGACTTGTAAATCTGAAATAGGCACCCATGTATCCATACTAGACTTCTCCTCCGTTCCTTTGCGGATCTCCATCTCTGGTAAGGTTAATTTATAACGTTCTAGCAGCTTACAGAGAAACTGCTTTATCATAACGTCGGCAAAATGCTGACCAAGACACTTCCGTGACCCGAATCCAAAGGTAAACAGATTATAGCGAAGCTTATAACTTATTAGCTATGCTACAATGCACAAGAAGGCTTAAATGGCATTATCTTTCCTACCTCTTTGGTTGATAGATTCTGGAAGCGATACGGGTTGAAATCTCTGCTATCATCGCCCCAGAATTCAGGGTTATAATTAATTGCTAATGTGTCCACAACAACACTTGTCTGCTCATTTATCTGTTAGAAAGATTACTCAGGGAGAGATTAGGCAAATTTACATTTTTTGGAATCCTATATCCTCCCAGAACCTTAGCCATTGGAGAACTTTCGGGAATAGTAAAAACTGTTTACTTGTTAGCGATTTCTGCTTTATTATGATAGTAACTGGGGATGACATTTTACCTGTAAATGGTCGAAGGCGTAGAGATTCTAGATAACAAAAGTGTAGTAGAGAGTCCTTTTTGCGCAGAAATTCCACCATATCGCTAGATTGATTAGTTATTTCCCTACGAAGCTCTTCTTGTAACGCGGTATTCTGGGCAATAAAGATAATCAACCAACCAAGAACGTGGGTTGATACGTCTAAATTCGCAAAAAGGATCTCGCTCATGGTTTGTATCAACTAAATGGAAAACAACAGGTTAGACATAATCCTGCAGAGCCTGCGGATTTGCAGTGGCAAACCTCTTGCTTGGAAATCTTCCCCTTTATCAAGCTCTCCCAAATGTGTACAAAGGGGGGCTCTTGGCCGCGGCCTTTCCGTGCATTGTATACTTGCTCGTTGAAAGCGGTCCATTCATCGTCGAATTTCTTCAAGTTTTGGTGTGTCCCTGGTCTTAAGAATTGAGAGACCTTGAACCTGTAAACACCACCAGACAGTACTTTACCCATCAATCCGAGACTCCTTTGGCCTAGCAACCAGAGGTTCTCTTTTTCTTTCTCCGTCATAGGTCCGTAGATGTGCTCCGCCGTAGTCATGAAAGGAAATCGACTTATGTTGCCTGCATGTATCAAATCGACGCCGTGGCCACTTCCCTCTGTAAGATTCTGCGTATATTTTGCGGCGTCTTGTTCCATCTGGGGAGAAAATTCTGCGATTGCGCGATTGATGAAATAGCTGTTAAACTCAAGGCGTGTTCTCTTCCATCTTTCACCGTTGATGAGGCCCATACAGTTTCCAAGGAGCTGGTGAAATAGCCATCCGCCATTGCTTGATGTGCATTTGGCGTGGACTGCAGAGTCGACATAGAAAGACTTGACGTCTTCTGGTCTGGTGAGGACACTAAAACTCCATAGTTAGTCTACCTAAGTCTTCTCAGAATCACCGGCCTGTGTGCCTTTACCCACATTTCTGGGACAAACCCCGACCAGATTCGATAAGTTGGGCCATGTCGTCGCCAATCTTGGCTAACCTCGTGACCACGCAAGAATTTGTCAAGACCCTGTCCGTCTGTAAATTTCCATAGTGGCCCAGAGATTGGGCGACCCTGGATGTCTCGAATTGGATAAACCACGGTAGAGAGCTATGTATAAAATGAGCTACCGAAAAGTAGATGATGAGAGGAATGCGGATGAGAGATATACTATAAAATGTATAATTGGCTCCTTTTGCCGGTAAATATGGCAAACTAAAAAAATACAACACAGAAGTGCTAAGTAGCTCATACTGATGTACTCCATTCTGCTTGTTTCTTATGCCAATTGTGTTGTGTGTATGGTAGTAGAATATGAGGAAATTATGGAATTGACGTGTGCATGACTCCGAGGAATAGTATTGTCTTTGTCATGGATTAGCCTTTATCTTCTTATTTCGTATTTCAAGTCAGCGACATCAATAAAAAGGAAACCTAATAATGGAAACAAGGGCGGTGGGCTTGGACATCGGGGTTTCTGATACCAAGGGTTAAATATACTGGCCGACGACTACTACCAGAGTGACAATATAAATATTCCCCGGGACCCCACTAACTGACGTTAACTTGTTGTAAAGGCCTGCTCTATGACTATTTAGCAGAGAGACAGACTACTGTATTACCTTGTAAAATTTGCCTGTGGACTGTTCCTAATAATAGTAATTGCTACAATTGCGATTATTGGCCTAATCTTTTGCCCTGTACGGCGCTACGGTATAACGGAACGTAACACAACCAAATATTCACAGGAGAAATAGCAAGAGTTGGAAAAGCATCAGTATATTCAATGAAGCACTTAATTATTGTACTACCCAGATCGGTAGCTAGCATAGATCTCTGGGTTAAAGTAGGCTGTTACATTCCATTGATTATTATCGCTCGCCCACGATATATAGGTATGGAATCCTAACCCATCAGCAAGGTTCCGGTGGCTGCTATTGCTCTGTTAGTAAGTGATTCGAATGTGCTGGACAGAACGCACCAAAGCTTTTGGACGGCATGGTAGTATGAGCCTGTGGATAATTTCTTCCTTCTATGTTCCAGGTAGTTGGAGAGGCCCTTTGCGATCTGATCGTCATTCTGCGCGTAATGGCGGACCGGCAAGTAGACCTTGGATTTGGGAAGGACTTCATTGGCTTTCAGTTCAAAGTAATAGAGCATACCCCCAGTTCTATGCACCTTGGCTGGAAGCGGCTGATACATATCGAAGCTGTTCGGATTTATCCCGAATACGGAGATCCAAAGGTCCCGTAGAGAATTCACTTCTTCACCAGACTTCGGAGACTTACCCCCAAGCGTCAGCATATTCAGTACGCTATGGAATGTGGTATCAACTGTTCGAATGTAGACTTTTAATCGTGACTTGATAGGCTCCAGGCAGTCGATGGCCAATATCTCCACTGTAGCCTGCGATTCTGCAGGAAGAGATTCAATGAAGCTGACGAGCACATCAAATGATGCAAGTAAGGGAGCTGCAGGCCCAGATAGCTTTCGAGTAACATCTTTTATAATATTCCAGTTTGAAGAACCCTCTCGAACTGCTGTTTGGCCAGGTAGATAGTACTGTTTGACTACCATGCCCTTCTCGAGTAAGTCAAAGGCAATAAAACACTGCGACTGTGGGACCTCTCGTTGTAATGTCGCATCAGTTTGTTGAGTTATATGGCGGAAGGATAAAAGATTCCGGAAGTGTCTATGCAGATACAAGTCCATATCCGGGGCTATAGACAGGCTGTCTCCAAGTAGCCGGACATTGGCAGCGGCATTCACCAGATCAGTGCCCTGGGCCGCTAATCTGCTTATTGCCTCTACTGAATACCTGACTTTTGGAGTGTCCTTTGCTGCAGACCAACACCAACTGAGCTCAACAGGGGTATGATCATCTGTCATGAAGCTCTTCCATATATGAGGGGCCTCAGTTGCTGAGGGATGAAAGCCCAGGGACGGCGAGACTGATTTGCGAAAGAATTCGGTGTGCATTACCATTGAATGTACAGGATATGCCGCCATAGTCAACATATCAGTCAACATGGAACCTATATCATCATTCCATATTAGGCTATTGACGTCTAGCGGTCGCCAGCGGCTGCTTTGTTCTTGTTCATCCTGTTTTGCAAGTTAACAACCAATGCCTGTCCGTCCCTAACATTAATCATTACCTGATCAAGCCTTAGAGTGGCGGTCTTGAAAAGTTGTTTCCTATCAGTGGATGTGAGACTCTTAGTGGCAAATGTAAAGGGGTATCTTTGGATGTAACATACAGGTATAGTGCCATTTTCTCACTGGAGCTGGCGGGAAATGCTTCGCACCAAATTAAGTCAGTTTGGTTGGCTCCCCATCAGGTGACGCAAGGAGAAACGGATAGGTTCTCGACATTCATAAATATTCCAAGGCTGGGGAGTGGTCCTGTGAGGGACAGTGCCTGAGTGCTAGTGTTTTCCCAGCGGCGACTAAGGAGTGCGCAACTTCGGCGACTAAAAAGAATTAATTTGTCTATACAAGAACGCGTATTCCATCGCGCCGGATATATCCCGTCTCCCCTTTTGAGCGAATACTGCCTCCCGTAATCTCCAGTTCGGAAACCAAATTGTTCATCATGCAATCAACACAGTGCGAACAAAGGAATCAGAGTATCATTCCAAGCCTCCTGAGTCAACATGGTGCGGTGTTGACTGGTGATGTGGCTACTGTTGACCTCAGCACAGCCGAAAACTGGTTTTTGAAGGAAATGTTGCTGGAAGTAATACGAGCAGCACAGAATGACCTGTCGGAAGAGGTATTCTTTGTAAAAGAGATAGATTCTCACTCACGAACCCGTTACTAACATATGGTATTTCCATAGGACCTAGCCTATGCTACTGGGATTGGTGGCTCCAGCAAGGTGCGAAATTTAATGGCGAAACTGTTCAATTCCTACTTCCGTCCGGCTCAGAGCGTTGAAGCTTCCCATATTGTCTTAGCAGCTGGGGGAAGCTTTGCTTTAACGGCTCTTGTTGAACAAATCTGCAACCCTGGAGATGGGATTTTGATCGCCACGCCTTACTGGGCTGGTCTAGATATATCAATTTCCATCCATACTCATGGAAGGATTCTTCCAGTCAATGTTCCACTGGACAAGTTCTTTCTTCCGGAAAGTGTAGAATACTACGAAGAGGCCCTGCGTACAAGTTCAATGCGAGTCAAATCAATCCTATTGTGCAACCCGCATAACCCCTTGGGTCAGTGCTATCCCCGGGAAACGCTAGATGTCATGAAGGAGTTTTGTCGGCGGCGAAATTTACATTACATTTCGGATGAGGTGTATGCCCTCTCTTCCCACCATTCAAATACCAATCGTGCCGTTCCCTTTGTGTCGGCACTGGAGATGGATCAGACCGGAATCAATGATCAGGTGCATATCATATACAGTTTAAGCAAAGATTTTGGATGCAACGGAATCCGTGTGGTGAGTAAAAAGCATGCATATTTGTCTCTGATTCTGATAACTATGTTCTGCATCCTTACTAACGGTAGCTCTCCATAGGGCGCACTAATCACGCTCAACAAGGCGATCCGCTTGAGTGCAGCTTTAAGCACGCATAGTCAGGTTTCATCTCTATCTACAGCTATTACATCCAGGGCAATCCTCAGGCCAAGTTTCATTGAGGAGATTGCTGATACTAGAAGAAAAACCCTAAGTCAGGCGTATTCTGTAGTGTCTTCCTTTCTGTACACCAACCAGACGGAATTCATCCCAGCATACTATGGCATGTTTGTCTTCGCGAGGCTACATAATCTTGGCACCGATTTCAAGGCGGAGGAGAGGCTTCTTGCGTGTCTCAAGACGAGTGGGGTCTCGCTGTCAACAGGTTCAAGCTACCATTTTAACGAAGCCGGGTGGTTCCGAATCTGTTATGCAGTGCCAATAACCCAATTGCACGAAGGTCTAAAAAGGATTGCATTTGGTGTTCGGGATTATCTAACCGAAATGGAAACGAGCCTATCGGCGTAAGAGGAGGTATCGTAAGCCGAGTGGTCTTAGGCATGGAAGAAACTTGCACCAGAGACGCAATAGTATATCTGAAACTCGCATATATACTTCGAATATAAGTACTGAAACGCACAGTTTGCTGTATGTTGCTTGTGCGGCAATGGCGGCTTGCCCTATCGAATAGCGTAAAGTATGTTCTACAACAATTAATTGCTATGCTATGTGCCTACGATAGAGATTAAAGCCCGCATAGAGTATCTTTGAATGGGGATTGGAGTGAAAATTTAAGAGGTAGGGCAACTAGAGCTACAATTAATGAAGTGCTCTAATATGGAACATGGAATATGTCTATTAAGGTAGATGTTGAGAGCTAATAACCTATGTCATTCTTGTAGATCATGTTTTGAATGGAAGTGGCAATTGGGGCCAGGCGATACCTTCAAGAGTCCATCTCCCTAAGAGTTCAACTCCCTCAGAATACATGTGTGATGAGTCAACTGGTAGTGTATTGGAAAGGCTGACTACGCTATAGTCGTGACCATATATTTGCAATGGCCTCGCCGATCGTAATTGCTATTGAAGATGGAAGTAGGTGTTCCATGTATTCCATTCGACATACCATAGAATCAGGCTCTTCCGTAAATTCCAGGAGTAATGGAAATTTAGCTCCAGTAGTTTTGAGGAAGACTTCCTCACTCCTTACATTGGGGATAGACAGTGTGTTAGAGATAGAGTCTTCCAGACTATTATACACTAACATGACCTGAAATAGCTCATTATGCGTCGTAACATCGCGGATATTCTTTAGAGAAATTGAATGCGCCAAAGCATCTCTAATTAGCTCGCCAACGGATTGAATGAAATCTAAAAGATCATATGAATCTTGAAGCGGTATATGGATGCGTATCGGCAATCGATCGAGAAACACCCCGAGTAAATCCTCAGTCCCTGGTTCGGTCCGATCAATATGAGGGATGCCAATTACCACATCGTACGTCTTTTTGACCTCTGCCAAGGCCAACGCAACGATGGTAACAAATAGCTCCATGGAGCTTGAAGAAGTGCGTTTCCAATTAAGTGAGAAGGAATTTGACTCTCCAACATACTGGACCAGACCTGATGGCTGCCCAAATATTGGTTCTGGTAGGTTAACCAGCTGAGACCTCCAGTATTCAATGTCGGATTCATGCCTGGAAACCTGGACATGATTGGATTTCCATTGAGCCCACGCGGCGTAGCCCGGATTTGACAATACCTCTTCCAATCTCTCCTGTTTCTCCTTGTCGATATTGTGTAAGTACTCAATGACTACCCGACGAAAGAATGCTTTGATTGCGACCTTATCTGTAACCGCATGGTGCTGGATGAGCACGATGGTAGTTTCTCCTTGGTTTCGACCGAGCAAGACTCGTGTCAATGGGCCACTAAATAGGTCAAAGGGGCGATTGGCTAAATTGTCAACGACATCGGAGTTCAATTGCTCTTCTCGAATTATGTCACAAGGTGTACGTGACATGCACCTCACAACTGTCTCTCCCTCCACACGAAAGCAACTTCGGAGGATTGGCTCGCTGGATGTGACAGCAAGAACTGCATTTTCCAAGGCTATCATGTCAACAATACCGATGAGACGTATCTGAACCGCTACGTTGAATGCCTGCGGAGTTGGGGAAGACATTGAGAGTAACACCAACTCTTTCTCAAGATGAGAGGTGGCATTGAAAGGCGGCTTCAGCGTCATCCATGGCTGCTCCGAAAAAACGGTCCGGGATACGCTTGCTCCTTCCTTCATACAATAATCTGCAATCTGATCTCTTAATGCAAGAAATCCTGTATTCCAAATAAATAGTTTCAGCGGCAGCTTCCTCTCTAGCTTGCCGCAAACTATCTGTGCCATTCTGAGCTGTGAGAGAGAACTACCTCCGAGCGCTAAGAAATCAGACTCATCATTGATAGCAGTCTCTTCAGGAAGACCGATTGCAGTTTTCCAGGCTTCGATTAGTAGTTGCTGCAGAAATGTACTTGACTTCTGGTTACTCATTATTGTCGGGGATGAATATGATTGCAACTTCTTGCGATCAAGTTTTTGATTAGGCATCGTCGGAAGACTAGGCAGGGCCACAATCTTGGAGGGGCAGGCATAGGCGGGCAGACGGCTTTGAAGACCAGCTTGGATAGAGCGAACATCCACAGTTGAGGGCTCCACAAACGCTACGATGATATCTCCTTGGACGACGGCAGCTACGCGGCGGACATTCGTGCCAATCATGCCGATAACATTTTCAATCTCGGTAAGCTCAACGCGGTAGCCTCGAACTTTGACTTGGTTGTCGAAGCGTCCTTGAAACCGAGGTTCCATAGCTTCCGTCCAGACCGCACGATCGCCTGTGCGATACATATGGTGGCCAGGGACGAACGGATCGGGAATAAATCGAGTTCGAGACAGGTCTTCTGTACCAGGGCCTATATAGCCTCTCGCGACCTGGATACCGCTTAGGCAAATCTCTCCCGGTACTCCTATTGGAACAGGGCGGTTTTCCTCATCAAGGATGTATACTCCAACCCGAGGAATTGCCCACCCCAACGTGACTTCTACTTGCGGTTGGAGAGGCTGAATAAGGCATCCAATAGTGCACTCACAAGGGCCGTAAGAATTGTATACGATACGGCGTCCTGCCCAACGGTCTGCGAGGGCCTGAGGTACAGCTTCACCGGCAAAGAAGATGGTATCTAAGTTGGAGAAGCTGTCTGGATCCAACACAGAGAGAAAAGATGGAGTGATCATTGTCGCGTGGACCCGGGATAAATGGGCAAATGGATCCTCCGGATCATAAAGGACAAGTGTTGCTCCATAGCATAGTGTTCCGAATATTTCGGCCTGGTTGACGTCAAATCCTGGCGAGAACATTTGTGCATGGCGTCGGCCTGGCCGAGCATCCAGACGTGAGGGCCCGTATGACAGGTATGATACTACCGATTGATGTTCGATACAAACTCCCTTAGGAACACCCGTAGAGCCGGAGGTAAAGGTGATGTATGCTACATCATCAGGCTTTGTTACCGTCTCCAGCCGCTTCGACTGCTTACGGTCCCAACCAGCCAAGAGATCTGGAAGGTATAAGCTCATATCGAAGAGGTCGTTATATTTTTGAAGACTATCTGCACTGGTAATGATGCAGAGCTTAGCTTTGGAGGTCTCGAGCATGATCCTAAATCGTTGTGACGGTAACTTGATATCTATAGGCACATATATTGCACCTGCCTTGATAGTGGCAATGACAGCAATAACCCAGTCCATGCTGCGATCGCTGAAGACAGCAACAGCTTCTCCAGGTTGAATCAGAGAGGTAATTTTCTCAGCAACATAGTTTCCCAACTGGTCAAGTTCATGATATGTAATCGAGTGCGTTAAACTCTCAATAGCGACTGCATCAGGCCATTGATCAACGCCGGTCTCGAACGCCGTTTTTAAATTAGATGGGCCGACATATGGATCCATAAGCGCTGACGAAGCACTTGTTAGCGAAAGGAATTCGCGAGGATCTAGCAAGCGTGCTCGCAGTTCGGATATTGATGTACATCGTGGGTCGAGAATTGCATGAAAGATATTTCTAAAATGTGACATCATGCGTCGAATTACTGGTTCTGTATATACAGATCGGTCAAATAAGGTTCGGAGGCAGAGATTGCCATCTTCTTGTCGAATGGAGACGGTTAACCCGAACTCGGGCCTATCTATCCGATCAAACCGCCATTCGCAATCATGGAGGCCGGGTAGGTCGTACTCGAGAAACAAGATTGTTTCTAGTATTCTAGAATGGCTTCCAGGCATGTATTTTTCCATTGCTTCGGCGGCCAACCACTGATGCGCACTGATGAGACGAATCATAGATTGTACATGAGCCAGAAGCTCGTCTTTCGTTGCCAGGCCGGCCAAATCAATAGGAAACGGACAAGTATTCAGCAAGGGTCCCACAACTTCTTCTATGCCAGGTAGAGGGAAATCTCGGCCAGAAAATACAGTACCAAAAATAAGTTGGTTTTGAGAACTGTAAGAGCGCAACAAGAGGGCCCAGGCAGCATGGAGCGCTGCCGCCGGTGTGAGTTTGTTTGCGGCACATATCCGCTGAACCACAGATAAGGGGATGCCAAAATCAGCCTTGATCAGCCCGAATCCATCAAGGGATCCTTCCTGGGATGGCTTGGGGAGATTCAACGGCGAAACATCAGCAACCTTGGAAAGTAAATCTCTCCAAAACGGCCTTCCTTCCTCACGTCGGTCCTCGACGTACCGCGGTAACAGTTGCGAGAGCCTCCAAAATTGCTGCGGCTGGTCATGCAAGCTTTCTCCCCTTATTGAGGTGTGAACTTCCCTAATAATCGTGCCAATGGACCAACCATCTATGAGACTGTGGTGAATGAGCCAAAGCAGCGTCGCAGCAGTACCACTCTGGTTAACCAGGAGTCTCAGAGCATTGACTGGAAGGAAATTATTACTATCCTCCTCATGTTGAATGGACTTCCATAGTCGGTCCGCTTCTTCGTCAATGGTAGTCGTGTCATTACCAGGAACACGGATCTCGGCCCAATCATGGGTATACTGTCTTCCAACACGTTGAATGCCGTTGAGGGGATCAAAGGAAGTACGAAAGATCGAGTGCCTTTCAAATACTGTCCTCCAAGCCGTTCTAACTCGACTGGAATCCATCTCAGGATCCCACGGCAAGTGTATATATATTAGCATGTAGCTCTTTGTAGATTGCCCAATTGAAGAGCGGATCATGCCTAATTGTGTTGTAGTCATTGGGGCTGTTGCTTCAGTCTTGTTTGGGTCCCCATTTAGCGCCCGTGATATACATTGGCTTTCCAACAGTTCAGCTGGTTCAAGCTTCTTGATGAGCTGATGTAGGGGGGCGGGATCGAAAATATCTTGGAATCTAACCGTTTGCCCCTTACGATGTAGCCCAGACAGAAGCTTTATCCCAAGTAGGGAGTTTCCCCCAAGTTCCCAGAAGCTTCGATCCATAGGAACAGATCCTGGTGGCCAACCTAGTGCATCGGCAACTGCCTCACACAACAATTCTGATAAATTTTCTTCCTTTCCGCTAGCGATTGGACTTGCCTGCGAGGTGGCAAATGATGATTGGAGCAATTTGATATCGACCTTTCCGTTTGGCGTTCGAGGGAGCTCTTTGCGGGTAAAGATATGGTCCGGCACAAGAAAGCTATCATGTTTTTTGGATAGGACGCGTCGCATAGTAGCTGCATTGATATGTTCTGGTGTGATAACGGCTATTAATTGAGCATTTTGCATGAACGTAGCTGCTGATAGTACTCCAGGGTACGAAAGCAATGTGGGGAGAACATCTAAATCAAGGTTGATGAGATACCCGCGGTTTTTAACCATGCTGTCCTCTCGCCCACAGAAAACGATGCCTTCTGACGTCTTTCGACCTAGATCAAGAGTTCGATATAATCTCTGTCCATGCCACGTTATGAACCTTTCCGCGGTCAATTGCGGGTTCTTATAATACCCGGTAGCCAGGCCCGGCCCCGCGATGAAGATCTCGCCATTAGATACAACCTGCAGCTTTTCGTTTAGGATTAACAATTGCGCATCAGTCATTGAATGCCCCAAGACTACTGGAGCTTCGGGTTGTAGCTCAGCCATACTTGCGCATATCGTGGCTTCGGTTGGTCCATAGCAATTATAGATTCGTCGATAGGAGGCGGACCACCTCTTTACCTGTGCTACATTTGGCGACTCCCCTCCAAGGAATATGAATTTTATATTCTGATATGCCTCAGGGTCTCCCAAAGAGTCTAGCAGCTGAGGGGTCGCGGGTAAAATTGTACACCTCTTTGCATCGTCTAGAACTTTCCCAGGTTCGGATAGGATGAGCTCCCCTCCCCGGCAGAGAGTACTAAAAAAGACACCCCAGGCAGCTGGGACCCGGTTCCAGTCAGTATATCCATACATGTAATAGAAAATTTTGGCGCACTAACCGTCAAAACTGAGGGAGAAAAGCAGCAAGACCCTGTCACCACGGCACACTCCCAAATTAAAAGGCATTCCTCCGTCGCCTCCTTGTCTGACATAATTATCGATACACCTGCGAGGTATGACAACCCCTTTCGGAATCCCTGTCGTACCGGATGTAAATATGATGTATATCGGCTTGTCTGGATTGCTTTCCGCATCGACTATGTGCTCGGGAGCAGTGCCGTAATCCAAAGATTGACAGCTGGCGCTAATTTCCTTTGCCGATATCGTCTCAATACCTTCGGCCTTAAAATTGATTTCGGTAGAATATATGACCAGATTAGGCCCAATGGCTTTTAACACTTGCTCGATTCTTCCTTGGCCCCAAGATTCCGCGTCCAAGGGCACAAAGCATGCCCCAAGCCGAAGCAATGCGACAATAGATGCTACACTCTCAAAGCATCTGGATAGGAAAATTGGGATTTCGTCCCCAGCACGAACTCCATGCGCCCTGAATAACAATGCCAGAGATTGAGAAGCCGCATCAAGATCTCCGTAGGTCCAACACCTTCCACCCTGGCTGCAAGCAATTGCGCCAGGTATTTCAATGGCATTTTGGTTGATCAAGCCAGCAGTTGACAGCATTTTGTTTCTTTCTTTATCCAAGATTGTCGGTTTGTCTCTTTCTGCGGGTGAAATCAACCTGGGTTTGTCGCTCATCTTCCTTTTAACAAGTTATATTTAAACAAGCCTCAGCCCATGCATAGCAAAGAAGAGCGATTACATTTTGAGTACTTGCTAGATTTGTAACTAATGCTATCCTTGTCAACACAGCACTTGACTTCCTACGGGGAATAAAGTCCGGCATGTATATAGCATTAAGAGGCCGGCGAATTTTACATTCCACAGCCGGATTTAGGGACTCATCTACTCAGATTTGCTTTTCTCTGGAGTAAAAGAGGTTCACGTCTCCATCCATCACGGTGGCAGAAATTCTGGGAACTTCACTTCGTGGCATCATTGGAATCTATGCTAAATAGCAAGATGGACTCTCATGCAATCGTAGACATACTGATTCCCTTTGATTGGTGATTTTTGATTGACCCGATTTCTGCGATTGGTAATTATACTACGACAAGTACATCACCCCCCGACACTAGAGCTAGCCAAATAGTGACGTTTGTCCCAAGTTTTCGGCAACAATTTGCTGAGAGGCTCCCATCCCAGCTAGTGAACCTGAAAAAATAGCATGAGGTATATTCTTCATCATCCCGCAGCTGTCACCGGCAGCATAAGCCCCTTTGACGGAGGTTTGATAGAATGGCGGACCAGCTTCTATGTCTCCGTTAGGTCTCAACGCCAATCCAAGTTGCGTCGCAAAAGGACCACGAGGTTTAGTTGCGGGCGTATGTGCCAGAAAACCTTCCGTCGTACTGCTACCATCTTCGAATTGAAGGTGTATTCCGGCCCCATCAGCCTGCAAGGTCATCCGCTGGATCTTCCTCGTATCGACCTTCATAGGCGCCACTGTGCCGAATCCGGCAGCGATATCCTTGGCGAGGTCCTCGGAGCCATTGGTATAGATATTGACGGTTTTACTGAGTGTAGTTACTTGACGAGCCACGTGGAGCGCCATCGGAGCCTTAGACAATCCTCCTATCGCGAGAACTCCAGCGGAGGAGCAGTCTCGTTGTTCATAGCCCTTGCAGAAGAGGCAGTGGAAGCTAAGTCAAGGTCAGGTTCGTCAGAATATGTCCTCCAAGGTAGAAGCTTTTCATGGACATTCATACATAGCCTTTCCCCAGCATTCTGCATACCCTTCTATCGGCGGGAAAATATCCTCTACACCGTTTGCTAATATTAGCTTTCGGCCATTCCAGGTCTTCCCTGCCACATCGGTGAGTGTGAAGATGCCACTCGAGTCGTCTTTCTTCGCGTCGGAAATCCTCGTCTGGAGGACATTGATCTGGTCGTAGTTGGAGAGGATGTTGGACCTAGCAGCCTCCCTGTATTCCAACGGCTTTGTGCCATCGAATCCAGGTATGAGGTGCATATGATCCACTGTATCGTTTCGGTAGGTCCCCTCATCAAATACAATTGAACTCTGTTGCTGTCGGGCCAGGGCAAGCGCCGCAGTCAGGCCGGCTGGGCCAGCCCCAATTATCAGAACATCAGCCGTATCCGCCATAATGCAACGAGTGAGCGAATTCAATCTATACTTTTGCCTTGATCATGGGCCCGATGGGTGGGAAGACTGGCTTTTCATTGAGAATCGATCCCAACCAGCCCCCTCTGAGCGGCGAATAAGTCGTACCATGTAACGGCTCGGAACGTATTCTCAACCGGCACTCCACCACATGTATTTAGTCCCCGCTTGCCCGCGTATGATCGACAGGGCTAGCCAATTCCAATTGTAATGGCGTGCTCGACCTGAGTGGCCAAAAAAATGGGTTCGACTTTTGCATTGTGGCGGTTAAACACAAGATGGTTATAGCCTCACTGATGGGGCTCTCCATATGGGCGTTATTTACATGTAGTCATTTTTTATGTTTATTTTTTCGAACACTGTATAGCATATCCTTATACACCTATCACACGAAACTCATGAAAAAGTTACATTACTGCTGATCGATCTATGTCTGTAGGTTTGATTGCTGCAAAGTTCATACAATGCAAACGGCCCATCACCACCACAAAATCAGATACAAACCAAGGTATTCTGAATTTTAATATAGTCATGAGAAACCAGGTGGCGAACATACTTCTCCGAACCTACTACACTACTGGCTTCCGACCCCAGACGAAGTAGACACGAACGGCGATCTTATACTTGCTCATCTCATCTTCGAACTTCTTAGGCAAGGAAGCCCATTCCTGCTCTGTCATTCCCACTTTCTCGGCGCTTTATATTGTTCAGCATTTGTTTTCTGTTCGTGTTAAGAGATTTTCTTACCTAGACACAGATTGGAAGTAGGCCATCACGGACGACATATTACGTCGTCCTCGCTCTCCCAGTGCAGGATTCGGATGAGAAGAGCCTGCTATCATATCTACCGTCTTATAGCCGACATCTGCGAGACCCTCCTCATTCAATCTGGCGGCTAGTTTTGTGGAAGCGAGAGGGTCAGATACTACCGAGCTTGTGAGCTCATGAAACTTCTGAGCGGCCTGGCAAGCTTCAAGGGGTTCTGAAACCGGAGTCTTGAAATCCATCTCAACTAGCTGAATCCAAGCACCTGGTTTCATGCATTTAATGAGTTTGCGTAAGACCGGCTGCACCTCACTCTCCGCAAACAGGGGAATGACAAAACGCTGGTGCACGAAGTCGAAGTTGTTTTCCCACTCAGTGGGGAATTCATCAACAAGATTTTGCTTGACAATTTCAAGGGGGGGATCGAGAGGGGGGTATCCCTCAGGGCTTTCAATAAACTTCGTTAGTATATAGAAAAAATACAACACCATACTTGGTGTTATGCGAAAGGGGTTGTCGTCAGCTTACATATTATCAAAGCCTACAAACTGAGTACTCTCTGGAAAGATTGATTTGACATCTTGTATCCAGTATCCTGTCATAATTCAGTGATATGACCAAGCCAACGAATGAAGCGGGTGTGTTTACCGTCGGCTGTGGCCGAGTCCAACACACGCATCCCCTGACGTCCTAAATCAATAGGTGCCAGGACCAATCCACCAGCACCTCCTTTCAGCCACTCATGCTGATTCTGCATGCGTGCTGCCTCTTCCAAATTGCGAGGTAGAAAGTATCTACCTGCAATTTCCTGCTTCTGATCCTCAGGCATGGTTGCGGGGGAGTCTTGAGCCATAGCGGAATGAGATAGTCCAAAGTAAATTTAAAAATCACGTTCGTGAATTTGAAATATTTGGGTATAGTCCTTGGGAAGGTGTATAGGCATATATGCGCCTCAGATGAGGTTCTTTGTCCAAGTGATCAAAAGGCCTATTGGATGCCGCCCAACGGATAATATCCTGCAGCTCCACAGCTGGAGCAGAATAATAGCCGAAGCTGAGGCGAACTAATTGAGACCGAATTCAACTGTCCCCCTCGGAGCGAGACAAAGACAGCTAGTAGGCGTCATCCGCATGGAGAAGGCATGGAGCATAAACTGCCTCAATTCCGTTTATATGTGCAATGCAATGCTATCCGTAAGTCATACTTCTAGTTACTTCCTATTATCTGGAATGATGAGCCAACCGTTTACTTTTTTCAAAGCCTCTCAGTTAAACCAGGAGCCGGGGCTCTCCAGCTCGGAACTCCAGTATAACAGTTCTTCTCAGGAGGTATATATGTGCAGTATTTGCACAGAGCCGCGTTCGCAGTAATGATGACCATTGCCATTATGTCCACTCAGTGTTATACTAGTTCTATGGTCATGCAACTAACTCAATACTTACAATATTGTGGAGCCTACGGAACATAATCAACGTAAACATCGTAGAGGCTTGACTAAATATTAGCTGAAACCTCTCAAGGTTCTCAAATCAACTACTATTTAGTGAAAATATATACAACTGTAATACAAAATCAGCTACGGATAGCTCAACTCCACTAGGATATGCCTGCCCATTCAGAATTCTCGCCATCTAGCCAGTGCGCTAGTAGCATGCTCTCGAAGTGGGGGACTTCCCTATCAGGGTTCTCAGGTCTGGGCAGTGTGGGTAGCTGTGCGGGTTGCTTTTAGCTTAACCCGTAAGCTTGCTTTTTTTGACACATTTGATGGTGAGAGTGTTTTAAACTACCTAGTCACTTAACTACTCAAGGACGTACTCAAACCCAGCTCTGAAGATAAAATGGCCATCGAATCCATCTTCCAGATTGTATATGGGATTTTCTTTTTCCAATCTCAGCCCCTGTCAGAGAGAGCGATTAAATTACCTTTTATACCTAATCTTGAACAAGTCTCTTCTGTACCGAAGCTATGCTGTTCATAAGCATCCTTTTCAGTTTTCTGCTGGCCAGCACTGGGTTTGCCCATGTTCCATTCCTAGACGACGGTAGTCACGACTCGATTACAACAGCATGGGAATTTCCAGATCCAGTAGAGACTCGTCTTCTCATGGTCTCTTTTGATTGCCCATCTACCACCTCATATAGCAAGGTTCTCATTAATGATACCTCGTCATACCTGGTTGTCACTCTGGGAATTCCCAACATTACGTCGCTATATAGTTATCGCCCATCACTCTGGGCGATTGGCAAAAACGTCAGCATTCCATCAACTTATGAGACCGATTCTCAGAGCCAGACAGGCATCGCTCAAAGCTCTCTATTTAAACCAGCCGTGCCTCGAGGGTTAAATGCAGTGGAATATCCCACTGAGGACACTGGGGCATTCGTGCCATTTACAGAGGCTGCGACTGGTATGGCAGGATTTGGCTTGCTGCAGGCCAATATTACTTTAAGCGGGCCTGGAACAGTGTATTTTGCGTTACAACCGATTGAGCACCGCCGCGGCAGAATTTTCATGGCCCTGGGATATAATGAAACAACCGAAAGTGAGCCTGGCTCTGCTGATAAATTACAAATGCAAGCTTGGTTTTCAGAAGAGGCAAGTCCACGTATTGGTCAGCGGTGTATATCTTGGTCTGCTTAAAATAGTTATAATAAATTAGTTATTTGCCAACCGAAGTACGTTACTAATGTAAACTTTAGAACCTAAAGGTATATCCCTTAGGAATAATAGGCTATACTAATCTATATATATCAGTTTGTTACACTAGAGTAATAATAAAGCTAATTAATATATAATTTAACACTTTCTATTAACGCAATACACCGTATTGGATATATTAATGCCTTTAGTTCCTTCGGGAATGCAGTTTACGAGTTCAGGAATGTCTTCTCTGAGTGCATCTACCGCGTCCTGATAATTGAAAGGCGAAGCGACCAGAAATCTCTGCCCACCTGCGTCAGGCCGTTTGTATACTTCTATGTGAGCTTTCGCAGCAACGGGAACATCAACAAAGCCTGTAAAATCGCTAGGTGGTACTTCTTTTGCATCCAGTAGACTCCAAAGCACGGCAGTCGACTCGTTGAGATGTTTTAGATCGGTAATTCCACCGATATAGGGGCCAAAGATTAGAGGAGGGCTAATCGTCGCCATGGAGAAAGCATGCTCCTCACGTTCCATCCAATCTCAAATGGCTTTCTCAGCCAAAGCCTCCGAAGCACAATACGCTGACACAGCATCCGCATTGGCAGCTTCTGCATAGGTCATTGGGTTCCAATCCTCTTCCGAATATACATGGCCTGGTCAGAAACCTTTTGATAGGTCAATGATGGCCGTGAACGACGAATTCGTTACCATGCGTTGTACGCTGGGGCCATAAAGGTTGACAGCCTCAAGCATTGCAATAGCGCCTTGAATTGCTGGATCGAGAAGCTGACAGCAATTGTCCTCGACTTTTAGTGTAAAGGGCGCGGCGACACTGAGGACACCAGTGATGGGTTTAGACGCCCTAATAGATACAGGCTCGTAATTCTCTTTCTGAGTAAGATCTCGAATAACAAATACTGTGAATCTTTCGGCGTACTCCACAAAAAGATCTCAACCCTTCTTAGCAGATTCTGTCGAGCGAACTGTGCCTCGGACATCGTATTGCTCCAATGCCTCTTTAATAACATGGCCGGCAAGAAAACCGTTTGCCCTGCTCATAAGCAGCGTCTGTTCTGAAGGACTTATCATGGTGCAGAATCGATGTTGCGTGTTATTTGATATCAATAGCGGGAAGAGAATTAGAGCTTTAGAAACACATAAGACGAGGTACGAAATCTTGAACATATAGATAGCATGACTTTATTTAAGTAGCCGAAAGCGCAATTATATAGGGAGGTGATGATTGGGATATTGCTACATAGTGCAAGACCACCACCTCAATAGACAATGGAAAATATGAATCTCGGGAGTAGTCTCTGCTTACAAGCTAGAGGTTTCAGGGTTTAGCGGACATAAGGATGGGGCGAATGTGGAAGATCTGCGGTAACAGCCGTGCAAGTTCAGTAGCATACTCAAGCCAGAACTCTACGCGGATGTAGGAGTAATGTGAGAGTACACAATGGCACCTCGGTGATGTGACTGAATAGTATAACGGCTAACGGACACTCGGACAGTCCTGGTTATTTTATTACGTCTTGGCATGGATTATCAAACTTCAGCTTAAAATAAACGATGCCTGAATAGGTGGAACGTCGAGAATAGTAAGTAGACCTAGTGGCTTACGCCAGCAGATGGGATTATGCTGCAAGAGGAACCATAACAAAGAGATGACTCGAATAAATGTATCCAGAATATGTTTGAAGTCCATGTCATATCTCCACTTAGGATATTTCGAAGTGTTTTGGGAATGCTTATCTGGGTGATTCTCCAAACCATACCGGCTAAGCCAAGTATGTCAAGGTTAAACCCGTTGACAAGTTGGCTTACAGTCTCGACAAGAAATCTTGTACTACAGGCGAGTGGGTCAATGGCTTACCCGTCAAGCTGTGGATGTACCTGTGGTATGGCCCTACCACCCGCCATCAACATAAAAATAAGATTGGTCATTCTGTCCAACTACCAGCTATATAATAAGATTGCTTGTTGTATCCTACCCACTATGGAAACATAAACTTTGACCTGAGTCAATGACCTTCGAAAGGTATTCCATAATGTCTGGTATAGATCGGTTCGTCACACATCAGTCTGTGGCTAATTTGCTATTTAAAGGGCATGAATGTTAGCAGGGGAAAGTGTTTTACAATTAATATGTCGCCGTATTATCCTGAATTCAAAAGAGCAAGAACCTATCATACCAATTGCCTCATAGCCACGAGGGACATCTACAATAAAGTCGTTTTCTTGGGCATTGACAAAGTTATCTGAAACCGCAGGGTCTATATCCGTTGATGGGAGACTGCTGAATGGAATAGCAGCCACCAGGGCTTGAATTATCACACCGGCAGCTGCAAGAGACAGTTTAAAATGCATTTTGGTAAGATAAATAGATATATTTAGAAAGGGTGTTGCGTGTATTGTACTTAATGAAGCTCTCTAATCTTCACTTCACAAAGTCAGGGACACAACCTCTTATATATACAAATTATAAGATAACGTCGGCAGCTCGGAACTCGGCTAGCCCTTTTAATAAGTTCTCTCGGCAAAATACTAATAGGGGAAAACCGGGATTGATATAACTACTGCTTGTGAATCCATCTACTGGCGGAATTAGGGGGATAATGCCCGTCTTACCTACATATTTGAGACCAGGTATGCTAGACAGAGTACAGAGTATTTCGCCCCCAATTTCAGAAGTCCATTCACTATTTTAAGAATTGTCTTCTGATTTGCCCAAGGTCTATCCTAATTGCTCCTTTCCTTTGACATATCATATGAAGAGACCTAGTAGCCAGCCGTCCGCCAGCTGGAGGACTGATATGAATGCCCATCTGATAACAGTACATAGCAATCAGTATGTTGCGGCAGTACTCGTACTCCGTGCTCCTCAAAAACTTGTCTTCATCGGCACTTTCAAAAAGAAGAAGGGCCGATAGAAAACCTGACGTAAATATGTGGACTAGTACAAAGAAGGGAGCTACTTATGCTGGATTGCCGTATCAATGGTGTCATTAGAAGCAAAAGGCTAGCGTACCCCAATGTAGTAGACAGGCTAGTATTGATAATCGCTTTCTAAAGCAGTACATTCTAAACATAGCGGAAATTTGTAAGTTGATAAATCGAAAATTGAACTGAAGGTAAGTTGATATATCATAAATCGAAAGGAACGAGCATAAGAGAATTCATGCAGCATGCCGGTATGTAATACGTAGAAGCAAACTTCTTTTTCTTTTCTGTCCCATTCATTTACAAACCCTGTAGATGACTCTCATGGATAACATAGAGTGTAAAGAACAGTAGTGCTTTTCCACGCTTTCCCAGTGAAATTAGTTTGACCTATTAAATGTTTCTCGTAACTTTTATTAGACTTCTGCCGTGAACAGGTATTTGACTTCGCCTTCATACTACACACGGTTGTTTAAATAATCTCATCTTTGTGCTCACTCAGCCATGCATCAATATAGACGTGATGCTCTGGCCACTTGTGTTTGTCAACCCATTCCTGTATAGCAGAGAAGTCTCTACACTTGTGTCCATTATTATAATGATGATGGACATAGTCACTTGTGGCCTGTAGTGTTGTATCTGCGTGGCACATCAACTGCTCGCGGACGTAGTCGATGCAATGCAATGTATGCGGGTCATCCCGCGTAAGTTCTTCCATAGAAAGATGTGACACAATTCTATTGCGAACGCGATACAAGCAGTGAAGCGCATGATAGACGTCAACTTGATACACGCTCAGTTCCGGGTGAGCTGGATGTGGATTTGAAGCGGCAGCTCCTTGTTCTCGCGCCCATGCCGAGTCAACAGCAACAATGCCGTCTTCTGGTTTCAGTATTAACAAACAGGGGCAGCACGTAGCCAGATAGAGGAGTATTTACCCAACTGAATGTCGCTCCATAGCTGAGCATTTGCTTGTGTGTTATTTGCTGATCCTTCAAGTCCGTAAAAGAAGAAGGTAGAGTTGTAATCCCAAAGCTTCCAGTCTGATATAAGACAAATTTCAGTGAATGCGCCCTCAGTTGCGAGAAGTTACTTACAAGGATCAATCACGGCGTTGCTGCTTTGCGATATCAGAATATTTTTCGCTTTATGACCAAATGCCAGAAATAAAATAAGAACAAATTGTAAGAGACAGAAGATTGTAAGAAACGATTGCTTTCTTTTTATACAATGTTTGCAACATTGCATAGAAGAGTATGGGGTTTCATACTCATTTGCTGATGAATCGCTCATTTCAATCATTATTTATCGTTTGGTGTTGCCATATATATAAAACAGGGGGGAAGAAAATACGAGGGAAGAAAATAAAGGAAAGGTCGGACCTTTGAACGGTTGAAGGTTGCTGGTTATTTCCTAGGCCTGTTTTATAGCTGTAGCTGGCCGCTATAGCTGCTGACTACAAGTCTGATGGCAGCCTGGGGGCCTGCTAGCAATGTCTGTCATATTCAATTATTACTTTTCAGTCAATATCATGCGTGAAGTATATGAACTGGAGCAGCGATCACTTTGAGGTCTCAAGTCCATAAAAATTGTCAATTCGAAATTATTACCGCGCATAGTTGTATTCGGAATAAATGATATGATTATAGGTGAGGACAGGTAAAGCCTTAAAACTCTGTCACCCCCGACTCAACATACTGAGCAACGTCCAGTGTTCTTGTCTTCCATCGGTAGTATTGCTGGGTCCACGGAAAAAAGAAGGTGTTTTGTCCTTTTTCGTTCAAGTAATAGAAGGCTGGACCATATTCCGGGCTGGTAGCTAGTTTGTTAAGCTCTGCTTGCATAGACGTTGTCCATGCTTCTTCCATCTCTTGGCGGGGCTCTAGGGCATAACAAGGGTTGTTAATCGACTTTTGGTGAATGAGTCGGATAACCTTGCGATTGAAAGCTGCCTGCATCTCGAGCCCTCGGATCAAGCTTCCCCAAGGCGTTGTGGTATTAGGCCCATTCACAAAGATAAGATTGGGAAATGCAGATGTCATAGTCCCTGCGGTGGTCGTCCAATTAGACAATTTACTTAGTAACAAGAAGCAGTTTATGTACTCACCGTATAATGCATTGGGAGAGTCTCTCCAGTGTTCGCTAAGAAGTTGACCATTACGGCCTATCGTAGATACTGCTCCGCCCCAGCCCTGCATTTTGAACCCAGTTCCCCAGATAATAATATCGGCTTCGATATGCGATTGTTGCTCTTTTGTCTGCGATGCTGTAGATGAGTACCCATCTACTTCTGGTTCATCAATCTGTAACACAATATCGCTTGTATGCGGCCGTTTGGTTATAATACCAGCATCATCCACAGCAACGATGGGGTTGCTAATTACCTCAACATTGTTCTTTTGGAGAGTCTCAAAAAAGCCCGAGAGTGAGACTAGCGGCCTCTTAGACCCAAATCTTCCAGCGGGAGTCAATTGTTGGAGGAGAATAGGATCAGAGACCTGCTTTTTTAAATGCCGACGACAGTAACGCTCTGCGTTCTTGGCGACCCATGATTCAGGTCGAAAGGCGAAATATGCCCAGAATGCAAAGAGATTTGCAATCAGGAATGCGTATAAAGCAAGAACACCAGGGGCCCAGCGAAATGACCATTTAACCCAGGTTGGGTATTTGAAGTTGTTGAATGGATGGCAGTAGGTCATGCTTCGACAGAACACCTTGACGGATTTGGCTTGTGCTTGGATATATGGCAGCACTTGAACAGAGGTTGGTCCAGTGCCCACGTATGCAACGGTCTTGCCTGTGAAATCATAATGCATTGGCCACTCCGAGGCATGCCACATGTCGCCCTTGAAACGATTCATCCCAGGAAGTTGAGGTGTGGATATCCTGTTGTATGTTCCGGCAGCCTGAACTAAGACGCGACAAGTCCAACGTTTGTGCGTCCCAGATCTCCCGTCCAGTACATCCACAACCCATAATGACCGTTCTTCAGACCAAGTCGCCTGTGTAACGCTCTGGTTAAATGCAGTGCAATCGGTAATGTTAAAATATTTTGCAAAATTCTTATAGTATTGGACAAGTTCCGAGGCTGTGGGGAAAAGATAGTTCCAGTCTGGTAAACATATTGATGAGCTTATGTTAAGGCAACATTTGACATAACTAGTTCAAATACCTGGATTTCGGTGCCAGCTGACCTGGTAAGTGCAACTGAATACGTCGCAAGCCGCGCCAGGGTAAGTTGCTGCTTTCCATACACCACCGTAGTCACTGTTTCGCTCAAGAATTTGTATATCTTGCAGTTGCAGGACTTTCTTTCGCAATAGCTCCGCTGCTTGGATGAGGCCGCCTGCACCAGCGCCAATAATAATGCAAAACTTATGAACTTCCGGTTCAGAGTCCATGATAATATGATAGCAAAGTGCAATAAGTTCGTTGTTTGGTGTTGACGATGTCTCTATTTGTCTCTATGGACCCAAGTACAGCTACAGATAGTGATCATTATATAGCCCTTTTGTTTGAGAAAGTGTTTGGAATCATTTTCTTGTTAGATGCCAAAGTATGCCAAAAATAACACGCTCAAAAGCCGTTAGACAATAACTGACGTAGCTGAGCCGTCAATTAGTACAAGAATCGTCACAGCCTCAAGAAAGGTGCTTGGAACTCACAAGGAAATCCTAGTTGAAATAGGGCTGGCGAATTGTGTGTCTAACTCGTATTTTGCACTTCGCGCCCTACACCTGATACATGTATGATCGTATTCGTACTTAGCCTCGTTAACGAAAACGACCCGCGAAAGTAAGCTGTGAAAGTCAGCTGTGGGGAAGCCTGCCACGAGACTACGAGTACACAGCCACGCTGTTGCTGCGAAGTGCAAAAAGGACGACGGATAGATTAGTCTTCTTTCCGGAGGCATTGCAATGAATCGCCGGATACATACATTCCATTGGTCCAAGAGGTCACAAAATGCCTAGCCATATCGTGGCCCGAGGCAGGTTGAAACATGCCTCTCTATTATACTCGCACTACGAGAGATGAAGGTGAGAGCTTCAGGATTCCGCGACCCTTCCCAGCTATAAAGGTTGGTAGTGGTTAAAATTCTGCGGATAAGTGTTGATATAGTGTGAATTTCAAGTAGGGCACGCTAAATCTTTAACTAATACATGTAAATTGAACAGAATATAAATGTGTAAAGTAGACACACCATTGTTGCAAGTGAGAAAGAAAACGAACTAAGAGCTGGTGCATTGTGGAGGAACGTTAGCGACCTCCGCTGCGCGAGTGTAGTTCTTAACCTGGTATTCCAAAATGACCTTTTCATGTAAAGACGCATAAGCAGCTGCTTTAACCTTGGCAACATACTCTTGGTGAGTTGGATACAGAGCATTCAACTTGGAATCGGAAAATGGGTATGTGTTTCCAGAGAGACCGTTATTAATGCCATTGTATCCGGCTACGGGCACGGCAAGTTCTGGAAGACGGATTCCACCCTTGGTATTACCATCGGCATCTCGAACGTAGTCCATCACTCCACTTGAGTTGGTGGCCACCTCCATGTAAGGAAACGTAGGAGGATTATAGGTAGGATCACGGATCCAGAGAGAAACGTGGCGATAGATTGCGTCAAGAGTGGGTTGCCAGTTGACGGTGCTGATATTAGTCGTGTCTGGAAGAGGACCAGGCATTCCGTCTACTTCTCGTTGAGGGGCGAGCCAAATTAGGTCTCCGAGGTTGGCGTGAGATGCTCCAGTAACTTCCCATTCGCGGAACTTATGTGTGTTTGGCTGTCGAAGATAATTTTGAGCATAGTGCAACGACTCGGTCTCAGAATTCATCATGAAGACAGGGACTTCAAGATCGGTCCGGACTTTTGTAAACACAGTGCGGCCACTCTGGCCTGGAGTAGGGTGAGCAGGGACAGGACTGAAGTCAGAAGAAGCACCAGCACAGATGGCCGGAATGATGGCATCATATGAGCCATTCAATGGTTGGACGCCATTTGTATAACCCAAAACTCGGGAACCGGATTGAGAAGCCCCAACAAGGATGACATGCTCAGGGATTTGACCTCCAGTAACATTGCCATTGCGCAGAACACTAGCAGCCTGACTGACAATATCATAGGAAATCGCATCGTCAGGAATGTTCAGCGTGCCATATCGCACTGGGTCCCATTGAATAAGACCTTGGGGATTCGTTGCTCCGCCTTCGATACCAGTAGCTTGGGCGTCAATACTAGCCCATATGTAACCTGCTTCATAGACGCCTGGAAGATCGGTAGATGTAATATCGAAACCGCCGGAGACGTTGATCCACTCGACGAGAACATCGCCGTTGAACCTCTCATGATCTACTGGGCGTCGGACGAGCATACGGGTTTTGTAGGAAGCAGTACTGTTGTAGGATAACGTCCAATGACCATCGCTGGTCAAGTTACCGACAACATTGTATCGGACAGCATCTCCGCTGAGAAAATATTCTTCTTCGACGTAGCCTATAGAGGAGATATTTCCAGCGTACGCGCTGAAAGGATGGCCTTTGGTCCCCCCTGTGATTGGGCCTTGGACTATCGGAGGTTTGTTGGCAGTGACTGTAATGGCATGAAGGCCGATGAGGAGGCTAACAGAGCTAAGCGTGCGGAGCATGGTGTGTGTTGGCTTTTCTTTTCTTTTCTTTATGATTGCAAGTGTCGTTGATAATTTGGGGAATCCTTTTGGTGACCTGAGACTGTCATGTTTATATAAGTTTATATACCCGATTACTCGCTTCTTTCTTCATAAACACAGAGCCATTAGATCATGGTGTATGGCGGAAACTGTCTACTGGAGGCCTGTCGTGCGACTGTCCCAAGAAGGAAATTATCACGACGAATAAAGTTGGAGTTACTTGTCGATCTGCCCCGCCACCAGGAGCTCTAGCGACCATTACTTCCCGAAGCCATCCTAGGAGAATCAACAATTACATAGGAGGCGAACTTACCCAGAAAAGTTCAAGGGATGTTTTTGCCAGCGCGTAGGTGGTATACAAAACAGCGGTCTGGAAATGATTTCCCAGCCTATGTTGTAAAATCTTTGTCTCTGATATACGCTAGGCCGTGTCTATCGCGGGTTGCTAGATATTGTAACTTCTTTGCCCTGTGCCATCTCCGTGAGGTTAATGGAGTTCCCTATGACTTAGGCTCGTTTTTGGCCAAATCGCCAGTTTTGGCACTTCTAGAAGATGATTTCTTCTTCGTATCTCTATAACCACTGTACTACCCGGGATCAAGCCTGGTTAGGTTACCTTTACAAAGATATACGATTCAGAGCTCTTGATCAAGCTGCCTATGAAGTTCTAAAATGATTAGATTCCATAGCAACCTAATGAGAATGCGCATAATAGAACAAATAATACCCATAGTAGTGTTAAGATGCGAATTCTTCCGCTTTGCCAGTTCAGCATTACACGTCCCGTCTGCTCCCCTATTACCCTTAATTTGGGTATTTTCAATGGTATTAAAGCATTATATTCATTTTACTAACTGCGCCTCCTTTAATTAGTCTTGGAGCTTGCGTCATCTGAGGCTTATCCGTAGTCTATGTCTGGCGAGAAAACAATTGCCTTTATGTCCCCCTTCTCTCATGAGAAAGCTTTCAACAATTTGCTGCTGGATAACTTCTTTACCCATGTGCAGATGCACTTACACACTGCTACCGGACCGCCTTGGCACATCGATAGTAATATGAAAGGTGTGCTGCAGCCCGGTTTGGCTTCAATTCTTGGATGCTCTAACTATGGTAAAGATCTTAAAAGAATTTCCACATGTTGATCTTTTGGGCTGGTGGCGTGAGGTTTTGGTCATTCTAGGCAGTGCTTGGATATACCCTTTGATGGACTAGCTATTACAATCCACTGCCACAATTATGATGCTCAGATAATGTCCTACGTAAACTGTTTTCTAAATTAAAAGGGCGCAAATGCCCATTTCGTCCATGGCCGTTTTGCAATCAGCGATACCATGCTGCTGGAGTTCCCAGCACTTCCTCATAACCCTGAGAATTGTAGAACAATTCCCAAACCTGCCGTGATTAGCTAACATTTCTTTCATGTAGCCTTCAAAAGATTGCTGTAGCGTTGGCTGTGCCATACACCCGGTGACACATATTGCCCACACAATACCATTCGCAGGACAAGATTTTGGGCGCGTACGAAGTGTTGCAATAGTTCTTGAAACAGCACTTTGTATCTCCGGAAGTTTCGGCAGAGGTCCAGATACAATGGTATGTAACAGTACTAGTGCTGCGAGAGCAAACATACGAGATACCCACAAGACATTCATCTCTTTATCTGTGAGACCCTAAGTAAATATGTCAACGTCATCCCACAAGAATATAGGGGCGAGCACATTTACTTTTTCATCTATCTCCAACTGTGCAAGACCGTTTTCGAGAGCAGTCTCGATTCGTTGGCCCTTGACTGCTAGGTCGCGAGTACTAAGCAATCCAGTTTGTATACTGTTGTCCTTCCATTGTTTCAGGTTGGCCAAATCACCAATCAATGCCATGATCCAATTTTGACAGCCCATGACAGACGCTGTGTCTAATCCAGGGATACTGAGCCATTGACTATAAGGGAGCGCTGGTACTTTGCCGGTTGAGACACACGAGAGGATGTCGAACCAGATAGCCGCAGTGATGAGAAATTGTAGGCCGTCACGGTCTTTGTTTTCCGTGAAATTAAGATGATCGTGCATTTGATCGCGTTGAGAGTGATCACGTCGGTCTCCGGGTGGGAAGATGTCTTGCGTTGTGAGCTGGCTTAATGTAGAAGTCAGCGCATTCAGATGCAACTGCCAGTCATGCTCGCCACCTCGAAATACCTACAAGATGTTTAGCAGCCATAAAGCGGGAGCAAGAGCGCATATACTAACCTCAAATGTAATAAGCATTATGCCGGATGACAAAAACTCTGTCATTTTCGTTGCATCATTGAATAATTGTTCCTCTTTGCAGCTCATAAATGCACAGAGCTCTCTCAATGCCCTAGAGTGGCGGTCAAATGCTATGCATTGCTGGCAATATTCCTCTTCTCGGCCGAGCAGTACACTCTGGTGAAGGGAGGACAAGCTCAGGATGGCGTGATAAAGGGGGCCTTGTTGTATCAGTAACGAAAGCAGCCAGCCTCGATTTCCTGACCTAGAAGCGTATGAGTGGTAAGGGAACTGCCAAGCAAATACTTGGTCCAAGTAGTGCATCAGCAAACTAGCATCGTGTGAGTCGATCCACGGCATCCGCCTCGGCTCCTGCCCTGCCAGCTCTATGTGCGCCGACCTAGTGCTGTTAGCACTGCCGGAGCTGGACTCATTGTTTGGTGAGATTGATGCGTAATCTCTGTTGTCTAGCCCAGAATCAGGGAGATTGCTGCCGTGATGCGGGGATAACGATCCACTGGCTCCCCAATCCTGCTCTTCGTGAGCCGGAACTGCCTGCAGCCGTGGTGTAACATCGCGTCGGTTTTGGCGAGCTCTATTCTGGATTCTCCTTAGACTTCGAAAATTCTCCTTGACTGCTTTTTTGATCCTCAGTTTCTCTTTCTCTTCTTCAGCGGCGCCATCCATCCACTCCGGCTTCTGCCCGTAGCCGTGGCATTGGACGTTCCGGTCGGAGCATTCCTTGCATGTGGGGGTTCTCGAATCACATTTCCGGTGTCGAATTCTGCATGTCCAACAACCCGAGGGGCGAAGGCCCATACTGAGAGTGTGTCTTTGCTGTTGACGTTAGTGAAGCGATGTGATGTGAGTGAGATGGTAGATACTGGTGACTCCAATGATGAGCTTGAGCAGCTCCGACGGTCGCTTTAGGGGCAGAATGCATAATGCCGACAGCGGCTTCGGCGACCGGCGATGGCGCGGAGTGGCCTTGGTTCAGTAATTGGGGTACACAACTGTTAGATCTTCTTGCGTATAGAGTATTGGAGAAGGCTTCTTTAGCTCTTCCGCCGTAACAACTCCACCATCCCCCTGTCAGGTATCGTATGTCTAATAACTCGCCAATTGTAGTTCAACCTGCTCATCTTTAGTAGTACCCACGTGATAGTGATCCAATGTTCGATGCCAACTGTCAATGGGATAGCATTGATACCCAAGTGCCCAAGGCATGGAGAAGAACCCCACCAACGTCCCTGGGAATACCTTATCGAGTGTTACAAACACACGGTGGAGCGGAGCAGGGGTTTTTTCTTTCTTTTTTCTTAATGCACTCTGTAATTGACCTCACATCTTGCAATACCACATGAGATTGTGGTAGAACAAGAAGGTGCTGCCAAAATGTTAACCCCTGCACTCAAAAGCATTTACCAAAAGTACAAGGCGGATACAGACCTCGTGGCTGAGTGGTTAGCCGTCACCGCCAAACCAATGGTTATGAAGTCGCCGCCGCCACTCCGACAGCCACCGGGGGCAGGCTCAAAGGAAAAGCTCGAAAGCTGGCCAAGGCCGGAGCAGCAAAGGCGTCTCAAACGACGACGACGGCGTCCTCTAGCAGTCTGGGAAATGGCACAGCTGCCCCCAAACCCACCCACCTTATCAAGATCAAAGACTTTGAGACCCTGGCAGCCTTTGTCTCCAAAATCAATGACCTCAAGATCCCCAAGTACTTTGTTGCTGCACTTGATCGTGTGATAATTGGTCAGTCGCTCTTTTTATAAGGCCGAAATAGAGCTGACAATGGCTACAATAGCACGAAAGGGATTCGCAGACCGTCTTACTTCCAGTGGGCTAAAGGTAAACTCACTCTCCGAAGGTCGCCACTCCTTCTTCGTTGAGGTACTGGAAAAAGTTCGTCACATCTTGAAACCATTTATAGGAACTACCCAATCCGACAGCGAAGAGACAACCAAAGCAGACATCAAGCCTGACGGAGCGGCAAAGAATATCTTTAGCGTCTTGGAAGTATACCACACATCCACAGAGTTCCAAAATGCTCCAGATGCTGTTCCAGCACCTGCCACTGAGGTCAAATATGTTGCAGAACAAGAAGGCACCTTTATGGATGTCATTTTTGCATTTACTGCGCTTTTAGATGATTATCATCGCCTCAGGGCCGAGATCAAGTCTCTATGGGCCGACTACGTTTCTGGACACCTTGATCTGGCGGCTGTTTCTGTTGCGACCAACGTGGCCTTTGAAATGGCCCGTAATATGGAAGAGGAAATAGAATCACTGCTCGGCAAAGAAGGAGGCGGTTCCCTTGTTGCTAATCGATACTTTGCGGCCCTATGCACGGTTTTCGGCATTGAAATGAATGCCAAAAAGCAGCCGGGGGATCCTTACAACCTGGATGCATACGATTTGGCAGACATGTGCATGATGAACAGTCTGACAATGCTCGCTAGCTATCTACAATCCACTGGCCGATCTGAAATGCATCTCCAATCTTACAACGGCAGCTTTGGCTGGTATGATGAAACAGTGGGCGACTCTGCGCAGACGCGTCGACAAAAATGGAAGCAAGATATGACGGCAATGCTTGAGTTCATGCCGGACGTGAGCTTTCTGGCTTCGAAAATCGACCGTTCAACTATAGTGGATGAGATTACCCGCGGAATGGTATACTTGGCGAACGACAGGACACAAGATCCGCCGTTCTGGTTGGCCTGGGCCACTCAGATCTACCTGGATATTTTGCAGTTCCTCGGCCAGGATTGTGATCGTGGTTATCGGGAAATGCAACAAGAATGTCTCAACATTAAACATTCTATGCTTGATATTGACCCTTCATCCAAGGAACGATCCAAAGTTCTCCATGCTGCGTGCATATGGGATAATGATCCGATGTGGATGGCTCGCAAACTAATGTTAGACCTCGGCTTGTTTCCAAACAAGATTGCACCACCCTTCAAGTTTCTCCATCGGAACCCTATATATTGTGACCTTTTAATACACAATATGCGGTCAAAACTACACTCATCCGGTGGGCCGTTTGCTGCAACGCCTGGAGCGCTTCTGGGCGTAACGCAGCTGTATCACGCACTTCGACAGGAGAAGATGCTGGCCGACGATCTCGAATGGGAAGACCTGGAGACGCTGCGAAAACTACAGGGCAATCCGTCATTCTTTGTTGGTGACCTACCGACAAATCGTGAAGCTTACTTCAAGAACTACTGCCTCAGCATTGGAACCTCTGTTACGAACTGGGCGCCCAACAGACGGAAGAGCAAGCTCAAAATAAACAGCGCCAACAGACGGAATCTGAAGTATACAGCGTACGTATCTCTATCAACTAACCATCGTCTTGAACATCCTGGGGCACGCCAGCCGTGGTCACCAGCCGCGGTCGAGACGATTCTAAACGAGGGTGTTCGTAAGCAGTATACGGATAGCAGAGAGCATTTCCAGGCTGAGTTCAAGGATGTTGTGGAAAAAGAAAGAGTATGTATTTCCTTTCTTTCCAGTTGAACTGTTCAATTAGTTCTCCGGAATGTGATTTCTCTCAGAGTTTTTACTGATACAGAGGCTAGCTGGAACTTGCGAAGCTTTTCCCTCCCGGTATCATACGAAAACTTGCCTTAGCTATCCAAAACGAAATTCCGGGCATCTCTTTTAATTATTTCATCATGCACAATGAGGCATGGAATTTCCTTGGAAGGCTACAGGAAGGTTTTGGTCAAGTCCTAGGCCCGAATGTTCTGTCCAAAAATCCAGATGAACTGCCGTTCGCGGCTGGCCTTCCTCTTGCAGCTGCTGCAGGTCAGATGAGTACTCAAGGGGACAAAAAAGTAGAGAAGTCGGATGTATTAATGCATGTTGCCGCGGATGTCTTGCAACAGTTTCTTCGGGAGGGACAAGGAAGTGTTATAAAAGAGGCTTCGGCCAAAAAGGCTCAGCCGGAAGATGTGGAGAGCCTGGAAATTGGGGACATTGATCCATGGGGAATTGAAAAGCTTAAGAAAGCTTATCGCTTTTAGATACTGCTTGATACCTACGACTAGACCGATTATATTCACCTAGTGTATGACGTATATGTCATAGGGATGAGATATATATCATAGTTAACCGGTATATGCGCATATAAACGGGGCATACATCTTTTCACCACGGCGTATCATTGTAGTTTTCGAGTATTACAATCGTGTTATTCCAGCTTGTGGTCCCTAGTTGGCTTCCCTGACCGAGGTATCTCAAACAAGCCAAAGTCAACCGGCAAGATCATAGCGAATAGCAACATGTTCTCTATAATCGTATATTTTCCTCTCATATCCATTTTCTTTAGAAACCAGTTATTCACCTAGCTATCAGCATCTCGCAGTGCCTTGGAAATCGCATCCATGCCACCAAGAAGCTCTTCTCTTGTGGGCCAACCAAAACCTAAGCGAAAATGTGTATCGGGCATCTCAAACCAGTGTCCAGGGCCGACGTATGTCTTGTACTTCTTCAACAATCTGTCGTAGAATGCATCCGTACCGCCTACTGGTTGTTTCTTCATGCGAGGGAAGCAGACAACACCACCGACTGGCTCCACCCACTCAAGCAGTTCCTCTTTCTCAATCCATGATCGAACCATCTGCAGGCGAATTGCCATCTCTTCATTTGTAGCAGAAAGAATCGTTTCTCTTTTCAAGAGCAGCTGCGTCGCAATCCATTCGTTGATAACGCTGCCACTAATGCTTATCTGCTCCTTGGCGGCCAGAAAGGTCTCTTGGAGCTTCTTATTCTGGGTTATGACCCAGCCAAGTCGAATACCTGGCACACCATATGACTTCGATAGAGAGCAGACGCTCAAGACGTGGTCACCGAGCGAGGCTGCGACGGGGAGTTGCCGACCGTACTTGACGTCCCTGTAGGTCTCGTCCACGAGAAGCAAACAGTTCTTCTGCTTGGTGATTGCAACAAGGCGATCTAGAGATTCCCTAGACAGCAGCGTCCCGGTTGGGTTATGCGGGCAAGTGATGGAGACAATCTTGGTCTTTGGTGTGATTGCTTGTTCAATGAAAGAGAGATCTGGTTCGAAGCTTGATTCAAACTTAAGATCCACAAAGGTGATGTCGCAGCCAATTGCCCTCGGTGTTTCCAGATTGGTAGCATAATTTGGTCGAACCACAACAATATGATCTTGTGCAGACAGCTGAGATGTTGAGATAATAAAGAGAGCTCCGGCCGCACCACCAGTTACGAGAACATCATCCGCGCTCAGGCCAGCGTCGGCAGCAATGGCTGCTCGCAGCTCGGTACTCCCCTTATGTTCATTATAGAGGAGAGTAAGGTTGGGAATGGTTAATCCAAGAGAACCTAAGGACTGGTCCGCGATGGAGCTCTCAGAAAGATTGAATTTGATCTTATCGTAGCCATATTCCTCTGGCGATTCAATCTCAATTGGCATCCGTGCATATTTCATCCTGGGATAAGGTTGATATGTGTCACCACAGCAAAGGCTAGAGAAGAAATGGAGAATGGGAGAGCTGAAGGCGTTTAGGGTCGGATATGTCGAATCTGCCTATCAATATATATGGTACGGCGCCGGGATAGTTACTTATATGTCAAGGCAGCCGACTGGGAGTGTTTTCATAACTCAGCTAGCGCGGGTTCCCTCGGCCACGCATGTAGAAATGAAGAAGCGGGTCGACTTTCCTTACTAGCGATACCTATGAGATGAGAATCTGCGGCAATTCATTGTGTTAATTGGCAACTATTTGCTTAGCATTCGGCTTCAATCGCATAAATGTGGCCTGGCAAGCCTGTGTCTCCATGGCATGCGGTCGTGGCGCGGGGTAAGTCTGGCTGCATTCATTCCTCTGTATCAGCAAGTTCTCGTCCTACGCCGTAGCAGAGACTATTGAGGCAATCTGTTAACTACGGCACTGAGTAATGAATTAAGGCCTGTTGGAAAGTGTGGAGTTTCGGCGCTCGAGTCAATCAACAATGTATTGACTCTGCACCGAGCTCCGATTGCTGGGCGAGCATCTCACTTCTCCCATTCCGCAGCCCAAACCACAAGTTGCCACCACAGTAGATTAGAGGCGGCTTTAGTGAACAATACAGTGGTTCGGCGTTCAAACTGTCACTAGAAGTCCATAGGCTAGTCAGGCAAAGGACAGTGAGGCGCCGCCCGGCTTATGTGAATCTGCCAATGGCCTGAGCCGTCAAAGACCGGTTGGCGCAAGCCACCGAAGAATTGGAACAGTAATAAACCCTGACTTTGTACAACAGGAAAGCCGAGCCGATCAGGTGGGACTCGGGAGAAATCTACCCACCAACTTTGCCCAATTATGTTTACAGAATCTCCCCACGACTTCGGCTCGACTTTCCTTTCCCAGCTTCAACATGGGAGATGATAGCGTCTGTTCCACTCCTTAATAGCTTGTCTCCTACGAACTTTGGCTTATGAGATGCATCTCCTATATCGCAACAGCCTAATGACACCGGCCAACAATTCTCCCAGGAGCAATGCATCCCAAAAAGGCCGCCGGAGCTTTCTGGGCTGCCTTACATGCCGCGCACGGCACGTTAAGTGCACATTGGAGCAGCCCGCATGCAGTAATTGTCTAAGATTATCCATCATATGCGACGGATACAGGCCCCAGCTTAAGTGGTTGGTCTATGGCAGCCAGGATGGGGAAAATGTCGTTATCCTCCATGGAAACGAGCGGACCGCCAACAAGAGCGTGAGCAGGAGAGAAATTTTTAGCTGTAAGCATGGTATCTGTTTCCCTTCGAGTTACCTCAATCATGCCATTGCCTTACGCGTGCCAATCTCATAATACATTCTAATTCGCTGAATTTGCAGTGTCCGAAAGGAGATGCATGTCGCAGAGTTTAATCGATAGCGTGAGAGAGGATCGCTATACAGATGTCATTCAGTCCATAGATGTGATATTAAAAGATCTGGAGAGACAATCATTTCTGTATATATCGTCGAGGGATGACCTAAAGCACACCAGGGCTTCAAGTCAATTCTGCGGCCCATTCGGTGTATTTCTACTTGAGACTAGGCCATAGTCAGATTTCACAGGGACACATAGTCAGATTTCACAGGGACAGAGATGATCTGGGGGAGAGTAAACATGGAGATACACAATTTGGCTTGTTGTTTGCGTAAAAGCCTTGAAGATGTTATATTAAATACACATTATCCCACACTGTTCACTCAACTCTGAATCCGTATCCAGCGTTTGGCTTGAAAAGAAAGTAAGACATGGAGATTGGCGACTTCATCACCCACCCACTTGAAGTAACATGTTCCGTTGATGTACATGAAATTTGGTGCTAACAGCAACCCTCGAGCTGGGATTCGGTCAATTAAACTCAGAAACTAGATAAAGAGCAGATACCAATTGCACCCAAATGCATGCTCATGTTACATAATATCACATAGTCTGCATTTATGTGTTTTGTAATCTTCAAGGATACCTCTTGCATGATATTTCTCGCTCGTAACATTTCATACTCAGCCCGTTGGGCTCGAACATTGCCAGCCTACCAAACTCGGCGAATCGATGTATCCTTCGACTAGAGTCTTGAAGCCTGCATAGAGCCCTAGGACGCAGGTCACCAGGGAGCCCACATAGATCACTCCATCAAATATGTTCCACCACAGTTCCTTTCTCAGTCCTCGAACCCAACGCTTAAGGCCATGATCTACCCGCTCCACTCGGCGATGTAAAGGATCATAAACCTCTTCCGGCAAAGCTGAGTCCCTTTGAGCTCTGAACCCAAGTGCCAAGAAAACCGGAAAGGTATATGTGAATTGCAGAAGCGCTCCAGCTCCAACGAGAACCGTCCAAGATGTTATTTGTGGTACAGACAATGCGACAACCCAGGCAAGCATCCAGTAGACAGGAACAAAAAAGGCCCAGATCCACTTTCCAGATGCACTGTTCAGATCAGGGATCCTAAAGAAGTGGCGGCCAACACTGTTGTATAAGACCTTCATACCAATGTTGGCATATAGGACTGCGGCGATGACGTTGGTCAATAGTTCTATAGTGTTGCAGACTGTTTGCCAATTGTATGGAGAAATTCCCTGATAAGAATTGATATATGCGTACTGCCCCTGCCTGGTGTATTGTTAGCATATTTGAAGAATGAAGAAGGTGAAGGCATCTCACATCACGTAGCAGTAAATACCATACACCATGTAACATAAGAAGATGAGAAGATCAGCACATAATAGACCTTTCCAAAAGTCCATCGGTCGTCGCATTTCAGCCATTAACTCGACAAACATGGTCGCACCACCAAACGAGAATACGGCATTCATCAACCCGTTCACATTATCCACTAATGTGAGTTCTGGTGGTGCAGTAATGGAAACCGAAACGGGATCGGGAGCTTGAATATTGAATTCGGGGTGAGTTGTAGCATAGAGAATGTAGTTTGGCGGACTGTGAGCCATGACGCCCATTCTATAGATAGGTAAGTAAAATTACGACAGAGGTAATAAGATCATCACAGAGACAGCAGACTTACGTTGCGAAGATGACAAACAAGTTCAGAAACACACTCACGGATCCTACCCAGCCCAGGTTTTTGAGAGTTCGGATCTGTCCTATAATGCAACCAGCCAGCGCGCTGATCAAAACAGATATTATGAAGCATAATTTGTTTTGTGACAACTGACTTATGGACTGGCCGTTTGTGATCATGATAACCATGACGGTGAGAAAGAACTGAAATGACTGCAAAATATTGCACACATGCTGAAACCACGGTCCGTATATACGCAAAGCCAGATCGCTGTACCCTCTTAGGGGGTGTTCGTCGCTGTCAAGTTGGAGAAATAAGCGCCACAGAAGAAATCCGCTGTATCCGGCCAGAGCACCAAATACAGTATACAGGACCACGCCTGGAGCAAGGCCCATCTGGGAGAAGGCGTAACCAGTCGAAAAAGGCCCCAGCACATCGGTTGTAATCAAGTAGAAGATGGATACCCTGGCAACCATTAGGAACGACTTTTGTTGTAGTCGAGTATCGTGTAGTTGCTATCCGACTTACCATGTAGCAGTTCTGGCCGCCCTAGAAGCCTGGGTCCATTCGCCCTCAGAAATATCCAGTGGTGCAAATGCCTCGGGTGTAGGTTTCTTCTTTGATTCGGCTCGCGATAAATGCTCCACCTCTCCGCAAGTGAGGGGAGCCATGCCTCCCCCGGATTCTTTTACAGACCTGTCAACGGCATCTCCATCAGAACTGGTAGCATTAGAAGATGCTGTGATATGCCTAGATTGTGAAGGGCTGCTCAACTCCCGAGCGCGAGAAAGTTTGGCGAAATATATAAACTCTTCAATGGGGATTTCGGAATCTTTCATGTACAATATGTTGCTAGCTTGAAGATTCTCGCTGTCTTTGCGCTTTTCTGCGACGCTGGGGCCGTTATCCAAAACTGCGATGTTATCCTGATGTAACATCATGATATGCAGGCCAAATCAAAGAGATAAAGATATTAACTATATAGATAGAAGAAACGGACAAGTTTGTCTACTACGAGAATATACGCATACCGTAAGGGTCCACCTGATATATATATTTAATGAACATCAGGAGATGCGCCCGCGAACTGTACGTCGATGTCAGGCTCGCACCTAAACGCCGTTAGCTTGTAACCACCAAACTGGTGGCTTGAAGCAAGCTCGTCGCGCCGCTGCCGACATCGCCAACACCCAAGTCCAGTTGCGCTAGCGACGGCATGATAACGCCAATTCCGATGCCAGGCCACGCTGGATTGTGGTGGAGAAATAAGACCGTAGCAGGCTTGATGGATATCAAGATAGGCAGTTTCTGGGATTGCCCCCTGTCCGTCTTACACGAAGCAAGTCCTACTCCGGCCCCGGTCTTTACAAGGTTATACTATTAAACGTACGGCTAGAAACGGGGGACAAGTAGCTGTGATAAGGGGTAGTTGGAGGAGATTTAAAAGAACCTCTGCCACCCAGTGTCTATCATTCTAAGTTGAGATGGTGAGGGAGCTTAGACAATATCTAAAATAGCCGGAAGAACCAGCTCATCATGATTGATAGTCACAATCTCCCATCATGGAAGTCTATGCCGGCTGTCCCGGGAATGCCACACGGATGTGCTTGGGGACTATTTGACCGGAACAGTGCCAAGGATGAAGTGGGAACCATTAATCTCCTCCGGCCATCTACCATTGTGAATGCATCCAAAGAAATCAAGACAGGAAAATCCGTTGTTCTCAAGTAAGATATAATTTTACCTACTTCTTTCAAGACATTCAACAAGCTAATAATGAGTTACATAGTTGGCCTCTTGATAGAGTTCACGAACCCAGCTTTGACCGTCCGAATTTGCACGTCACAGTCAAGGACTGGAAAAAGGAGGGAGCCCCTTGGTATTGCTATGATGACGAAATCAAACTCAACACTCAGTCCGGAAGCCAGTGGGACGGATTACGTAGGTCATTTGGATGGACGAGCTACCAAGTAATGTCACTGACACCATGATAGGCCATTGGGGTCATTCTGTTACTGGCATGTACTATAACGGCATTCCGCATGAATCACTCCTTGATACATCGCACCTTGGAGTCGAACGTGAGTTTCATATACATCATATCAGTTTCTACCCTATTTCAACCCAGGTATGCTAATAAACATTACCATATCAGATTGGAGCAAGCGTGGAGGCATAGTTGGACGTGGTGTTCTCCTCGACTACGTAGCCTTTGCTGCTCGGCATAATATTGAGTATGATCCTATGACAAGACACTGCATTACCCTCTCCGATATCCTGAAGATGGCCGAGGAGCAAAGCGTGACGCTTCAGCGTGGCGATATTCTGATTTTTCGAACTGGATGGGTCAAGTGGTATGAGGAACACTCCGAGGAAGAAAGACGATCCAAGATAAAGAATGGAAATGATCATGTCGGCATTGAAGGCAATGAAGAGATGTTTGCGTGGCTTTGGGATAATCACTTCGCGGCCTTGGCGAGTGACACAGTTGGAGTCGAGGCCTGGCCTCCTACTTTCCCCTGGTGTAGGTGCTTCAATCCCCAATGGATTTACACAAGCTTACATTTGGATAGGTCTTCATGACTACGCAATTTCTATGTGGGGGATGCCCCTCGGAGAATTATGGGATTTGGAAGCATTAGCTACAGCATGTGAAGAGGAGAACAGATGGACTTTCTTCCTTACCAGCGCACCATTAAACAATCCTGGTGGAATTGCCAGTCCGCCCAACGCTGTTGCTGTCTTTTAAAAGTGATGGCGAAACTGTCCGTTTGTTGAGAGTATTTAGATCAATTGAAAAAATTTGTTTTGTTTATGGAACGACTACTGAGAATGTTCACAATGTGTATCAAAGGCCAAGCATTATGACATGGTAACTATGGGTAGTCTGAGCCTTACAGCTTGCTGCCCATAATAGCTCTGGAACCCCCACCATTTAGTGCATCGCAAGGTAAATTCTTGACCATCCATGGCAAACTGCACTACAACATGGGCTATGTAGTTGAGCCGAGCGCCGAGCGCCGAACCCCGAGCTCTGTGAGATCGACGGCCAAACCAGCCGAACGATATCACGGCTTAGAGCCAGATGTTTTTGTGGAACATCAGACCTATTTGGTTCAATGCAATTAATCGTAAGGAAAGCACCCATTTGAACTAGAAAGGAAAGTCGAGCCGATATCTTCAGAGCGAGCTTGGAGCGAGTTTGGAGCCGATATTCTCGGAAGCCACCCCGAGAGCCCTGGAAAATGGATACAGACACTAACGCCTCAGCGGGACGGAGTACATTTCACCAATTACTCAGATAGCGGCCTTCGGATTACATTCACTCCGTTACTGCAACACCGAGAACAGCAGACATCAGAAAATAAGGGACGGGGAAAGAAACGTATAGAACCTTCAATGCTTAAATATTATTTAACTTCCATTATGCCTACCGTCGTCCCTCAGGAGCCTACTCGCATCCTCATCAGCCAAGGGCAGCTTGTACAGTCATTTTCACAGTCTCTCGCCACAAACCGACAGCATCGCTCCCATGGCTCAAGTTCAACAAGCTCCATATGGAACCTGGGAAAGCCCAATCACCCCAGACCATTTTGCCTCAGGATCTGTGATTCTTGACCAGTTGGACGTCAACGTAAGAAATGATGGGATAGATCTTTACTCAAGTCTTATCACTAACTATTTATATAAGCGCTCTAATGGCAAGATCTATTGTCTGGAGATCCGTCCAGCCGAAGAAGGAAGAGGCACCATTGTTGAATATGCTAACGGAACTGCCCATGAAGTACTCCCAAGCAACTTCAACGCCTTGTCTCAAGTGCATGAGTATGGTGGAGCCTCTTTTGTGACAAGACATAGCGATAACCACATCATTTTCACGGATTTTGAGACAAAGGCCGTCTATGATCTTGATCCTGTTACTGGACATGCAGACATATTGGTTCATGAGGACAAAAAGCTTTATTATGCTGACTTTGCTATTCCACCAAACGATCAGAAATGGATAGTTGGGATACAAGAGAACCACCACACAGATGATCCCGCAGCCGTTGAGAATAAGATCGTTGCAATCAACGCTACTACCAAAGAGGTCACGGATCTTGCCAGCGGCTGCGACTTTTACGCCTTTCCACGGTTCAGCCCAGATGGAACGAAGCTCTGCTGGATCCAATGGAATCATCCCAATATGCCGTGGGACAATACACAGCTCTTCGTGGCTGATTGGAATGACGGACAAGTCACAAACATAACCAGCATCGCCGGAGCCGAGATCAATTCTAGCGTTACTCAACCTTGTTGGGGTACGGATAATACTCTCTACTACGTCGATGATAGGTCGGGATTTTGGCAGCTCTACGAATACTCTAATGGACAGAGTAGACACCTGAAATTACCCGGCCTGGAAGATGCAGAGTTCTGCTTTACAGACTTCTTCCTCGGCGCTACATCATACACACCATTATCGCCAGACACTATTGTCTCCTTTTACACTAAAAATGGGACGTACACAAGCATCGTCATCGATACTAAAACCTGCAACTATCGAGAACTCCAATGTCCCATATCCGATATCCTCACAAGTGCCATCAAGGCAGTGAGTTCCACGGCCGTAGCCATCATCGGCTCCACCGCATCATCACCCCAAGTGCTTACAGTGGTGGATATCAACGAGGGAGGACTCGGTCAGGTATTGAAACATTCGGCTGCAACTCAGCTACCGGAGGAGTATGTTTCTCATGCCACTCATGTTACATTCCCTCGTGTGGCTAGTTCCGAAGGAGGCGAGGCTCACGGACTCTTCTTGCCGCCGAAAAATCCCAAGTACAAGTGGGATCAGTCGCTGCCTCCGTTGATCGTGTCAGTCCATGGTGGGCCAACATGCCAAACTGGGTCCGGCTTTTATCTGCGTGATCAAGCTCTGACAACTCGTGGTTATGCCGTGCTACAAGTCAACTACGTTGGCTCCACTGGATACGGAAAGAAATATCGGCAATTACTCAATGGGCACTGGGGAATCAGCGACATTGCAGATGCGGTCAGCGCTGTCGATTATCTTGCTCGTCAAGGTTTAATCGACAGACAACGGGTCGGATTGACAGGACACTCAGCCGGTGGATTCCTGACTATGCAAGGCATGGTGCGCTATCCGAATGTTTGGAGGACAGCCGTCGCCGAGAGTGGTATCTCGGACCTAAAGAGGTTGATGGAAGACACACACAAATTTGAGTGCCGGTATCTACAGCCCCTGTGCTGGCCCAATGGAACATCTAAAGAGGAGCAAGAACGCATCCTTCTAGAAAGAAGCCCCATACATCACTGCACCAAAATCCAAAGGCCTATTTTGTGTTTCAATGGAACCGAAGATCCTATTGTACCTCAAAACCAAGCAAACACGTTTGTGGAAACAGTTAAGCAAACAGGTGGAGTTGCAGAAGTGGTACTGTATGAAGGTGAAGGCCATATCTTCGCCAAAGGCTCAAGCTTAAAGGATATTGAAGCTCGTCGGTATGCTTGGTTCAGGAAGTATTTGGAAGATTAAAATAGATTATAGATATAGAAGCCATTGTATAGACAATATTCTCTGTTTTAAAAATTGGAAGTTGCATTGCACACAGTTGAAGGAATTTGCGAAATCACAAGCTGCACACTAAGCTAATAAACCATTTACGAATATTGCTGTCAGCCTATCGTGTGACCACACCTCAAATGATGTTGAATATGGAATTTTCAACCTTGAGAAAATAATTATAATGGATAACAATAATCTAATGGGAGCATTACTGTCGAACTACTGGAAGAGAAACGTCCGGCGGATATAGGACGATTCTATTCTAGGGTAGCGAGGACGTTTTGTAAATAAGAGCTACATGGGCCCACGAGATACTCTTGAGATTGCTGGTTATGTCTTCATTTGCAATTTTTCTCATTGAGTAATTACCATCTGCAATCGATTTATTTCTGTTGCAACGCATTGCATATTTTTTGACATGTTCAAGGGAGAATTTGCTTCCTTCCGGTAATCGGTATAGCACTCCCATAATGTCCTCTATTAGATGGTTAATGGACCTGATAGGCGCCGACTGCGGCATTGGCACGGGCTCATCTGCTATCATCCAATATTACAATGGATCAAACATACCATCAAATATTAGCTACTCGATACGGAGCACAAGATATCCTGATCCATAATCACCTAGCTAATACGCTAAGTAATAACAATGGAGTTGTAACTCCGTTTTTAGTACTGCTTGGAATTATTTGCGCCAGTGGGGCTAATGGAGATGCAACTCCGTCCATTGTGAAGTGACGATGCTATTTTCCCCTGCGTCTAGATCTATTTGCGGTAATGTCTACAATTTACATATTTATGGTGGTTTGCTCCTCTATATAAGAACCCGATATTTCCGCTGATGATGTATGTTTTAGAATTATATTGCAGACTACAATATATCGCAAAATTTTACCACCAGCTATAAGAGGCGCGAACCACCAACTGAACCATCAACTTGTTAACCAAATCCTAAGATCCTCAATAAACAAGCACTCGCATAGACAAACATACTCTTGCCATGGCACCTTCCAATACGCAAGATTTTAAAACTCCAAACACCCATCTCACCAACTGCCAAATCAGCACTCCCCACCCTCTGAGTTCTACACCAGAAGAGGACTCCCTCTTTACAATATTTCGCCGGCTCGTGCCTCTCGTCTCCAATGGCAAAATAATTCACCTCAACGCAGGTTTCATGCCACCCTCTAACATGGTGGTTGGGGATGCTATCAGCCGCTTCTGCGCAGAAGCCCTTTACCACGAGTCGCCTAAGCCGCTATGGAAACAAGACACGGAGCAGCTGCGTAGTCTTTTAGCACGCTATCTCCAGACCGAGCCCTCCTCGCTGGCATTTGTCCGCGATACTACAGAGGGCTTGGGCTCGTTCATGCACGGCCTTCGGTTCGAAAAGGGTGACAATGTTGTTATTCTTGACTGTGAGCACCCGAATCAATTATACGGATGGCTGTCCCTTCGTGCGAAAGGACTGGAGGTCAGACTCGTACCGACTATGGCCAAGGCCGCAAAGACAGGGCGTATTGAAGCTGCCAATGCAGACACCTTCGCTCCTTACGTCGACAGTAGAACAAAGGCAATTGGCCTTAGTTCCGTCATGTTTCATAGTGGGCAGCGTAACGATGTGGCGGATGTATGCGCCAAATTCCGCCCGCAGGGGATTCACGTCCTTGCCGACCTGACGCAAGAAGTTGGCTTTGCCGATGTCAATGTTGCAAAATTGGGTGTCTCAGCTGCGTCGTTCAGTATGCATAAAGGTCTGAACACGCCAACAGGCATCGCAGTGCTGTATATGGATCCTGAGGTCGTGGTGGAGCTGGATCCCATCCCACCGCTCGTTGGATACGGCGGGATAGCCAACATGTCCGAAGATGCGCCTCTAGTTGAAGGCCCGATTGAGTTTCATCCCACGGCACGCCGGTACGAGCATACAAATATGGGGTGGATAAACGTCGTGTGTGGACGAGCCTTTATGGAATTTTATCTTGATGTGATGGGCCCGAAGAATGTAGAGAATCACCTGTACGGCATTGGGGATCATTTGAGGCGGACCTGTGCGGCACTGGGGATCGAGATTATCGGACCGCGAAATAAGAAGCAACATTCGCCGCATTTATATGTGCTGGCATTGCAGGATGATAGGTGGTATGGACATTTGCGAGAAGCTGGCGTGATTGTAACAAAATTGGCGACGGGAATCAGAGTGTCCTTTGGGTTCTATAACAACCTGGCAGATGTCGATAGGTTGCGAGATGTTCTCAGAGTTGGCATAACTCAGGGAATTCCATTGGCGTAGACTAAAATCTAGAGAAGAGAAGGAGTTATTGACGAGGTAGCGGCCGTTAGTTGAGAGGTACCGAGTAAATTAGACTTGTGACGATGGATCTTTTTTGGACTATTGTATAGCGAGGCGTAGCTGCATCTGGCTGGCGAGGGCCCAGGTCCCCGAACATTCGCCCAGCGCCTGTGTAAGGTACTCTTTTTCTTCCGGTGTCCCAAGTATACTAACGACACGAATAGCCTGTACACAAGCGTAGACGAGCACGAGGGGCGAATGCCGTAGATCGTATTTGACGCGGTAAGTGCGTATGAGGGTAAGGATATTCTGGGCGGAGGTAGTGCAGAACTGGCATGAAGAATTACGTTCAGTGTCTTGATGGCCTGCGACGGTGTTGTCGTAATTCAAGGCGATACGAGCACTGTTATAGAATAAACTAACTGGATTAATGGTCCATTTGCCCTTTGATCGGATGATGAACTTACTGAACCGCTATTAACCCTGGCACTGCGTTGAGATTGGCCATGTCCCAGCGAGTCCATTTTGCAAAAGATGGCAGAGACTCATGCCACCGCAATAATTCTAGATTGAGTTTGTCTAGATTGGATGCTTGAGAGATGGCGTCCTGGTTGCTCCGAAGAGGAGAGAGGACAGTCATCCTGCTCTCTACGATTCGAGATAAACGAATCTGCTCCTGGACGAAAGGTATGTTGGAAATGCCCCCCATGGTATCATCACCGTTACCTTCGAAGCCCACAGGGCGCCAATACTCCATTTCAGGTCCATCGCTGTCATTTTCAGATCAGGCCACATGCGTTTAAAATGAGGTAAAGCGGGCTCACGGCAATATCTTCAATGCATCGACTACAGCTGCATCGTATACAAGATGAACAGGCCTGCCTAGGATGAGGCTGATGAGCTTATCCGAATTATAGCAACCCCAGTATATACGCCGGCGAATCTCGCGATCTTCATGAGTGCCGAGTGAGGCATCATGAGGCACCCAATTATCTGGGTCGCGCTGGAGTCCAAGGTCCTGTGCCATGCGGAAGGCAATCCCAGAGAAACTCCAGCCTTTAGACAGGTTCCCTCGGCCAATCTCGTAGAATGCGAGACATAGAAACGTCTGAACGGTCGGAATGGATGGTTTTGCAAGCCCAGAGACCATGATAATACTCTCAGCAGCCAGAAAGAATTGCTCGCTGAGCCGTCTTTGTTTGTCGTCAGAAGCCACCATCGCTCCTAGCGCACAGAGCGCCATGAGTAGCGCTGCTGACCAGTACTTGCAATCTTTTCTGTCCCCGAAATAGTCTCGTAGGAAAGCCTCACGGTAGACAAACATGAAGTAGGGATACTGCCACCTAAAGAAGTCAGTAAGGGCACGGATCACGACATCGCCTTCTAAGCTGATGCCGAAGTGCTCCATGACGTGTTCAAAGTTGGTGACCACACTTCCAGCTTGCCCAACCCAGGGGAGCATAGGGTTGCGTCGACTTTGAGAATATCCGTGTGAGTCGATACGGTAGATGCTCGTTGCACCGTGGAAGATGAGACTACCATCCAAGTCGAGCTCGAGGTTTGTAGAGCTACGTTCGTGTATTTTCAACGCCTCCCGTTGCACTTGATTGTCGGATGGGAGGTTGGAAAGTTGGTCAGCTGGCAGAGAAAGAAGCATCCGTTCCCGTTCTTTGTGGGAGGCATTTCGGAGACTCGTGATGAAAGATTCAAGTGACTGGATTCGTCTCTCAAGGCTTAGGGCGTACTCGGAGGACGCTGGGGTACGTTTGCGATCAATCACGGGGTATTCGCATTTCACATCGGCAGCCGTGCATTTTCCGCAGGGTTCTGTGCGAGAACACTTAAACTGAGGTGTGTTAGATCTTCCTTTGTGCGAATAATTGAACTCAAACCTCTGTGGACGTCATACTTTCCGATATTGGCATCGCTTGCAGCTATTGATTGTCAGCCCAGAGGTTTCATTGCGGAATTGACTCATCATACGACAGCCTTCGTCTATGTTTCGAAGGAACATCCTGGCTTTGCTGAGGCATGGCGATGGTCTTTGTACGCCTAGATGCATGTAGTTTCTGCTTGACTTTGAGATGACAGCTTTGATAACCCAGGAGTTGTTGTTGTTGAGTCATCGGTAATGTGCCTAGTCGAAGGAGCCAGGTAAAGCACATGCCGCTAATGTTTAGCAGTGCGATCGCATGAGTCGGCGGTATCGCTAACCAATCACCAGTAATTTAAATCATCTAGCTTGATGAATGAGTTCGCCATGGAGGCTTCTTTTCTCATTACCGTCTGATAGAGCGCAAAAGACCATCAGACCTGTAGTCGTGCTGGATCCGAAATCATGATTACCGCTATGCCCAGCCCAATGCTACAAGCGATAACACCGCAGTACATGTATCCTTGCTGGACTCTCTAATTACTTTTTAGTAATACCACAACTTCCTTACGAAGTAATTAGCTACGAGAGAATTCCGAAATGGATGTGGTCTGCCATTGGATCTATACGTGAGAGATTTAAGCTCAATAATCGCCAGGAAATTTGACCAGTAAAGGACGGACAAGAGTGTTGGTCAGACATTGCTACATAGATAAAGATTATTCAAGGCAGCAAATACAATCAATGATACCCGCCTGACCATTGATGCACTGCGATTGCTTGTGATTTCTCCCCATATTTGCCTATGACATTTAGAGAGAGTTCTCCAGATTCTGTTCATTTGGGGATTACCCCGCGATGGGGTCAAAGCTGCGATGCATGTTGGCGTTTGGCACTCGCGGAATCGTCCAAATACGGCAGACGGGGCGAGCCGAGACTGGCTTGTTCCTGTTTTGGCCTGCTGGGCGAGCTTTCACCTCCACTTCTTTGCGAGAAAGCCTCAGCCCCCAGCTTCCGGCATGCAGTTGACTTCGTATGTGTATAAAACTTTCAAGACATAATAAAGTAGCGAGTTGCACTTCATTAATGGATCGAAACCATTCAATAATTTCGCCTATACAGAGGATTCAGTGTGGTACATCTCTTAGCACAAAAGTCGAACCGGCCCGAACACCGCAATGGGAAGTGCCTTGAAGCCTGTAACCACCACCAAGTCAGACGTGGTGATGGATGAGTTTGCTGGCGAAACGATTGACGATCACAAGCCCATCGATGGCTTTAGCGGTGCCGAGAAGCAACTAGAAGACACAGGCTCCATTCCATGCGACTTCATATACAGCTCCAAAGAGAGTACTCGGATCCGATGGAAACTCGACCTAATACTTCTGCCTATGGTATAGAACCACACGACTATTTGATCAAACTTAAAAATGGTTGACTTACAAGTGAATTAGATGGCATTTACTTACATTCTTAACTATATGGACAAGGTTGCCTTATCTGAGGCCTCCATATTTGGTCTGCAGAAAGACTTGGTGGGTGGCATGCAACGTTTAATGAAAGCTAGCCCAATATCTGACTGGAAACAGGGTCTTGTTGGACAGCAATACAGCTGGTCATCCTCCATCTTTTACCTTGGATATTTGGTATGGCAATATCCCAGCTCGCTCTTAATGCAGAAGCTTCCGATGTAAGTTGCCAATTCAATTCGGTCAGTTCAGGTTATAGTCTAAGTCTCTACAGTGGACGCTACTTTGGTGTCATGATATTCCTCTGGGGCCTCACAGCAATCACAACGGCATTCACCAAGGGGTTTGCGACGCTTTCTATCAACCGTGTCTTCCTCGGAATTTTTGAATCATGCATGTCTCCCATTCTCACCATTCTCGTATCCCAATATTGGACTCGAGATGAACAGCCGCTTCGTGCCTCCTTGTGGTGGTCGGCCAGTGCTATCGGTGCCTTTATTGCTGATTCTATTACCTACGGTGTTTCTGGAAAAAACCAGTCTGGTTCCAAATACGCCGTCTGGAAGATTATTTATCTCGTCTTCGGGTCGTCAACACTGCTCTGGGGTATCATTATCTTTTTTGCAGTGCCATCATCACCTATGGAGGCGTGGTTCCTTAACAAAAGAGAGAGGAAGATTGCTGCGGCTCAAGTCAGAAACCCTGTCGTTGAATCAAAACCAGAGCTAACCCATCATTCAATAGGTCATGAAGAACCATACTAGCATAAAGAATACCGAGTATAAATGGCACCAAGTCCGAGAATGCCTGATTGACCCTCAGCCTTGGATACTGGCAATCCATGCCTTTCTCCAAAGTCTACAGGGTGGAGGTCTAACATCGGTGAGTACTATGCGTTATTCGGTGCTTAATGCATTCTGACGGTATTCTAGTTTTCCAAGATTGTTTTAACCGAGACCCTTGGTTACACTAGTCGCCAGGCTACTCTAATGAGCATGCCTTCCAATACTATCCATCTTGTTTCGGTAGTCTTTGCGTAAATTCGATGTTGGTCTTATATCGTCTGCACAGTCTGCTAATGTTTCCCAGGGGCTGGTTTTGTAGCCATTACAAGAATACAAGATGCTACGTCATGATCGCCACGAACAGCATCGTATTAATCGGTGCGGTATTGATCGCCAGTTAGTGTTCCTTACCGTTAACCGCCGACAGTTTTAAGTCGTTCCTGACCATTTGACAGATCTTCCCCGTTCCAATCACAGCGGTCTCCTTGCGTCCTTTTACCGTTAGTACCATATTCGAATGATAGCCCTAAATTGCACCTAACAAGCGCCAGTTATTTACATGAATACGGTCCCGTTTGGCTTGGGCATGAGCATGGTTTCGTCGAATATTGCAGGATTTACCAAAAAGTCTACCGCAAGTGTAAGCAGATATGTCAATTGCCAGTAACCAGACCTCATTCTAAATACGATTACAGGTTCTGATGTTTCTTGGGTACTGTCTCGGTCAGTTCACTGGGCCTCAACTCTTCATCGAGAAACAGGCTCCAAAGTTTCAGACAGCTTTTAGGGGCTTTTATTCCTCCATATCTGTCATGATCTTTTTGGAGATTGTACTGGTGTAAGTTCAGTATGCTTAGATCGTTTCGCCCAGCTATTAATCAGTTTCAATCAGCCTTTATATCAGGTATCAGAACCATAGACGGGATCGTCTTCAAGCAAATACCAACGGCTCAAACGTTACCGAAAATGATTCGGATCAGACGGATTGGCAACAACACTCATTTAGGTATGTCTGGTAAGGTTACATCTGCACAAGATGAAGGGGTTCCTCGCGTAGCAGACACGCTGCTCAACTCAACCACAGGATCCCTTTGTATTCGAATGGACCTTGATTTCACTTTAGTAATCGAAAACTCAGCTAGCAAATAAGAAATTCAGCTTCAAATTTGGTATGATTGCACCTTTTTCTTTCCCTTTGAAGCTTTAATTTATTCCTACAATATCTTTTTTATTTCACCCGTAGACTTCACCCAGATATTGCAGTGTGTTTACATTCAGGTTAAAATGAAGGATATTAGGTGTGTAGATAAATAGTGAGTTTCATAGCTGTAATACAGCCATAGCCGGTTCATACATACAATGAACTCTACATCTTAACTGGAGCCATATTATTGCATGTTTCCTTTGTCATTCACAAACACCTCTAATACAGACCTCTGAGGCATGAGTTCAACCATTAAATATCCATTATACAGTTATATAGAGATAGGATTAGCGTTATTCCATCAATGTTATCGAGAAGCGAAATCATCCATCACGTGATGCCGCCACGAACGGCTATCTCAAGACTAGATCCAATAGACTTGTTATTATCAGCAGTCCCGGCATTTATCGTCTTCATCTAATTCGTAGTCTACAACGCAACTCATCATGCGCTCATGCAATACTTGTACAAGAAGAAAGCTCCATTGTGATACACTCAAGCCTCGTTGCTCATCATGCCGCCAGTCGCATGTCAAATGCGTCTACAACTCGTCATCTCATGCTGAATTTGAGTTTAGAGATGAGACGGAAGATATAAAAGCCCGCTCAAGACATCGCAAAAAGAAAGCCAATGCTTCTACAAATGCAACGACGCCCCAGCAGACAAATCCTCTATCATTGAACCAACAGAATGAAACACACCAGCTGAGAGAAGAGCCGGAACTGCTGGAACTGCCATCGCTCCCAGTCTTTGACATGACGACAATACCTTGGATTGACGGGATATTTGACTCAAATCTGGGCCAGCAGTGGGATCCAACGGCAGACACGGCGATGTTATGGAACACTTCTGCCAACTCTGTAGTCGCTAATGAATCCCCCGACCAAACCCGTGGCCTGTATGCCAGTCAACCCTTTGCTGAGTTGAACACGCCTGGCTCAGACCATCAAAGCCCAGGTTCCAAATCACTCTCAACTATCTCCGATCACGTTTTAGCACAGCACTATACTCAGAGTTTGACATCAAAATACAGCTCAAAGGAGCAGGGTTGGAACAATCACACCTATTTCTTCAATCGCTTCAACTCGACCCATTCATTCGTAGTATCTTCCTTATACGCGTGGACAGCTGCCCATCTCTTCTGCAGCGGAAGATTGCGATGTGAAACCAGCGCGATGGAGCATTACAGCAAAAGTCTCGTGGGCATCAGAGATCAACTTGGAATCCATCTCTTGGCAGAAAACGAAACCGAAATTGCTAGTCAGACCTGGCTCCAGCTTCTGGCTCAAGAAGATGACTTGGATGCTGTTGCTGTGACTCTCTATTTCCTGGCTTGGACTGACCTCCTCCTTTCGAGACAGGCATCTTTGAGACGGATGCTCAGCCTAGAAGCCACTTTACTGGATCTCAGTGGCCATGATCAGTCACATACCCTCTACGTCAGAATGGCTGTATGGTTCTGCTTTCTCGACGCACGCGCTGCGCTGTTTGGCCAAGATAACGATCGCATTATACAGTCCATGGGAGACGACTCGGGCCTGATGAGAGCTGTAGAAGCGTCATATGACTTTCTGCAGAATGAATACAGCCTCCTGTACCCTGAGGAAGAACGGCGGCGGGACGAGGCTCATAAGCCCCTCTATGTCGCAACATGTCGCTTAGTAGCTCTTCTGGGGAAACTGTCTCGGAATAGCGGCGACACAACAGATGAGTGCCATGTCATGGCTTCCTTGCGCGATATTCAGCGAGTAAGTCGAACCTATGATGATAACCGGAGGGACAACATTAATTGATCAATTTCTATCAGAATATCGAAAGTATCAGCGAAGAAAAAGCTGCAGAAAATAAAGTGTTTTCCACCTACCTAACAACAAGTGCGCTTTTTCATGCAGTAAAAATTTACGCATCAAGAGTCTACCAACCCGATGAACCGATGTACACAAAGAGCACCCATGCAGAAAAGATCATAACCATTACCAGCCAATTCTACCGGAGGCTGAAGCGGCCAAGAACGGAAGCGCCCCCGACTAAGATATGGCCAGTGCCTCTGATCATGGCTGCAATTGAGGCAAAGGACTGGATCTACAGAGACTGGGCGCTGCAACAGATGAAGAGCTACTACAGTGCGGGGAAACATTTTGTGAACGCATGCACATTTGTCGAAAAGGTACATGCCGCCGAGGAGGCGACGGAGTGTCGTAGCAATCTTCATCAGATTGCCGAGAATATGGGCGATGATTTTGTCATATGACGGACTCTATTGATCGCGCCGGCGGAACCGTATTCGACCTGTTCCGCGAGAAGCAGCAGCACGTCGGTCGCCGATTTGCACTATTTGGGACAATAGCGCGACCGCTAGGGAACACAACAATGGATGATGTTAACAGCTTGAAGAGAGTCTAGGCACTATTACAGTGTGAAGTCTAACTGAATCTAGTAGATAACTTGGATGCCTCTTGAATATATAACCTTTGCTAAGAACACGGGAAAACATTCTGCATTTTCTGTAAAGTAAATACTTTATCCAGTGACCGAACTCCTTGTTCTTCACTATACACAGCGCGACGCCGATGGGCTCTCAGAACATGCCTTCTTTGGACACTCCCATTATGCAAGTCCCTAATCCATCGTGCTACCAGCACATTATAGTTGAGGGTATGCCATACGAGAGAGGCTTATCGCATGGAAGACAGGCAAGTGAGAAGGTTCGCGCCAATATCGAGTATTATAAGCTTCCAGGAAAGCTACCGCATTGGTAAGTATAGCATTACACTGGTGAATTGGGTTAAACCACATAAAGTAACCCCATGAATACAGGTCTATATCTTCCAAAATCATCGAGACGGTGTACCTCCCAGCCTTTCAAAAGTTCTACCCAACCGGGCTCGAAGAGATCAAAGGAATTGCAGATGGCGCCGGTGTGACGGTTGAGGAAGTCATCATGCTCAACGCTCGATACGACTTGGGTAGATGCATGTATCGGCTTCAAAACGGTGGGGAGACTCCACAGGACTCTGACGGGCATGACGAATGCACAAGCGGCTTCTTTCCCCCGAAGGCAGTTGAGTCTGGTCGTGCTCTAGCCGTACACAACTGGGACATGTCCAGCCATCTCTATAATCAGGACCTCATAATCTACCTTGAGGTGCATCCAGACCCGTCCGAAGACCGGCCATCGATGTTTATCCTTACGGAAGCTGGTCAGCTCATTCGCAGCGGAGTGAACTCTGCTGGCCTTTCGGTTACGGCGAATTCGTTGCTTTCAAGTCAAGATTACGTACCCGTCTCTCATATCGACCGCGACGGATTTTACCACAAAGTCACAGACCCAACACCTGTTCTCCCCCTCTCAGTGGCTAGGCGCATCTTCCTTGAATACAGCAACTACGCTGAAGGCCTCGTGGCTATCAATGCCTTTCCACGTCATGTCTCAGGAAACCTTCACGTCTCGACAGCAGACGGATTTGCAATGGCAATGGAGGTCGCGCCTGACCGTATCTATAAATTCTATGGCAACATCGACGACCAGTACCTGATACACAGCAATCACTTCCTGAGTCCCGAATTTCTCAGTCGTGACAATATTTTTGACCGTTATCCTGGCGGTAGCAGCTGGTTCAGATGTTTGCAAGCCGAAAAGGGAGTGAGAGCAGACTGTGCTGCAGGGCAACTGACACCTGAAAAGATCAAGGCGGCGTTCTCAGATCATTTGGCATACCCCGAGAGTTTATGTAACCATCCGAACCCAAAGCAGAAAAACACACCTAGTGCTGTTCTCACAGAGTATACTTCAAAGCAGAATATGACGGTGGCATTTGTTATTTATAACCTTTCAGAGTTAACAATCACCGTTTGTAAGGGACCTCCTTGCAAAGGAATGTTACAGTCGTTTAAGCTTAAATAGAGATTACAATTGTAGATACAAATATATGTCTCAGAAAATATTTAAGAGTTGCCATCAGCTATTCGCAAATGGAAAGACAGACATTCTATGCCTACTTTTCTTCTTTTACGTCTCCCGATCTGCACCCCCCGCCTTAGCTGTAACGTGTTCATGCATTTGATCCCATATATTGGGGGTTTTCAAGATAGTATCTTCAACAAGCTGGAGCGCCTTCTCGTGACTTGCTAACAGAGTCCGGGCTTCAGACGTGAACTTTTCCAATGCCGCGCGGGAATACTCGGCTGCTATAAACTCTTGACATGCCGCCACAAGTTTGTCTTGTATATCCTTGGGGACAGATTCCTATCACCACAATTGTTATTTACATGATAGAGTAAATGAGATGGGGAAACTGCAGTTTCGAAATACGTACATTCAAGACTTGCGACAGGTCAAATGCTGGTTTATACCATCCTGTAGAGAGCTTCAAATCGAGTTCGGCCTCAGACAGATCCGGATTCTCCTGACGGAGGCGCTCTTGTACTGCAGTGGCGCGCTCCAGAAAATCCTCTTCTGTGAAAGCAGGAAGATGCAAAGGGTCGTTGCCAGTAGGCTTAGTTTCTGCCATTGTATATGCGACAATGTGTAAGGCGAGAGAGAGATAGCTGGGGGCCAGAGACCTGCCTACATGAAGACTTCAAAGTGAATGGCTTGGGCAAGTAAAAGCTTTTTAACATAGGGATCAAAATTTATGTGAGAGGCGGGGTCAGGCTTTCCAGAAGACATGTGACTACGAAGAGGTCTTGACATTCCGGAATTAGCAATCACTCGGTGGGCATGAAGAATTTATAATCGAGCAGTCGCGTTTAACGGGTAATATTGCGCTACGATATGATATTTTTTCATGAACAGCTTTTATTATTCAAATAAACAGATCATTGTACTGAGCTTGTTTCTCAAGTTGTAGCCAACAAACGCAATAGTATGCTCGGGTGTTCACGTAAGTGTGCGCAATGTCGCAAATACGATAACCCTCGAAGGTCGATAGCTGGGAAGCACAAAGTAGAGATCGTGAGATCAAATTTATTACTCATCTATCTTCGAAGTATTTACGGCTTGCGCAACACGCAATGAACCAGCACTACAATGGCGGGATCCAGTTCAAGCTGATATTGTTAGTTGGAGAGATGCAAGCGCAGGAAATCATATACAGGAGTCGATTGTAAGGCTTGGTAAATGAAACGTAGATAACAAATATCGAAAGAGAACGCCAAGTTGGATCTTTCGCATAGGCTCACAGAGCATAATATAGCTCTTAGAACCTCTCTCCAATATTCTGTTCTTTGAGTCGACAATCTCCCCTTGGCGATATTTGCTTATGTGAAAATCGCACAGATGTATGTTTCGGTCTTCTCTAGTTCATCGCAGTGCAATCCGACATCACGGCACGTTTCCCATTGCGCAACTACGAAGTACAAATTAGGCTGCTACGTAGCATCGCATATATCCACGTAATTTACTAGCTATTTTTGCTCAAGCAGCCTGCGTGTTGGTCCTGTTGCGCTTCGTTGAAGGATTTGGTCCTTTTTGCAGCAGACAGTGGGGCGAACAAAAGGCCATCCATCGCCCAACAAGCACATCTTAGATTGAACTGAAGCGCGAGATGTTGCGCTCTGCCGACTTTCCACGGTTAGAATTTTAAGTATCCCAGCACGGTGATCAATGAAGCTCGTCGAAACCATTCTCATGTACCTGTTCAGAATAACAGAAAACCCAAGTCCATACCTGCGCGTCTTGTGCTTGCCACAAAGTATATGAGGATCCAGGGAGCATTGTGGAGCTGTCTGCCTACAACTGGTGAAGAACCCGAACCAACGACACCGTACAGCTTCCATCATCAAAGGTTAACATCGGCAACCATTTGCCGATTCTCAATCCATTAACGCCATTTTTACAGGTAATTACCTTCGGCCCCGCACCTTGTCTTTGAATTGATGTTTACGTTGCCTATATGTAGCCTTATGCACTTCACATTGCCGGCATATGTCTTCTTTTCAAGCAGCATATTTGACGGTATCATCCAATCAATATTTGCACATCAGCGGATCACCACCTGATCCCCGACTTTTTTTACCCCATATTAATTTTCTCTCCATGGCGCATACTATGATCGACAACTTGTGCCGCCAGATCGAAATTGATAACCTTTCTGGCGTGGAGGATGCCATTAAAGCAGGCGTTCCGATAAATCAGTACTCGGCAGCGGGACTTACCCCTCTCGGAACTGCAATCATCTGTGGTCATCTTGCTATCACACAGTTTCTTCTCAATAAAGGGGCTGATATTAGCCTGGCATACAAATCAGATCTGTGTCTTGACAAGGCTCGTATGCAGTCTGATTTGCCCGAAGTATGTGCCGCGATTCATTGCGCATCTGTCTCTGGATCCGCGGATTTGATCCGCTTACTCGTCGATCATGGCGCAGATATAAATGACCCTAGTGCGCTTGACTATGGTGCTCAAATGCTTCCGTTGTTCTTATCGAGAGGAGATGCAACTAAAGTGCTTATTGAACTCGGCGCAGATGTGTCGCGAAGCAACTCATCTGGTTTCACCGCTTTACTACATGCCATGGCGCGAGAAGATGTCTCCTCCACTAGGCTGCTTGTGGAGAATGGTGCAGATGTCGAGGTTGAAAGAAAAACAAAATATCGAATTAGGGTACCATTAGAGAAGGGCAAGGAAGACACAGAAGAGCGTCTTGTTGAGGGAACATCTTCGCCATTGATGGTTGCGTGCCATCAAGGCCGTCTTAGGCCTACGTCTTTCGAAATGATCAAGATACTGGCCTCCGGTGGAGCCGATGTCAATCGGCGCTACTATATCAAGACTACCGAGTGTGATCTCAGTTTCACGGTATTGTCTTTAATTTGCGGCTCTCGTACGCCCACCCCTTTAGTAAAAGGGGCTTACGCCAAAAAGGATCAATACGGTGAGAAAGAAGTGGCAACGATCAGAGAACTCATTGCTGCCGGTGCAGATGCCAACAATCCTCCGATCATCACTTATTTATGTGAGGGAGAGATGCCTTTTAAGGATTTCGAATCCCGCTTTGATGTGATCCAGAAGCTGGTCAATCATGGTCTGCACCTTGACGCCCAGTCGGGTCGAGATCCGCTATTGGCTCTTCTAAAGTCATTTACCAAGCACCCAGAAGCTGAAGCTCAATTCCTCAGCATAGCAACGGTATTAGCCAGGGCGGGAATGAAACTAGGTCATTGCACAGAAGAGATGGAGCTAGCTGGTCTACCAGCAGGTTTCATCCAAAGTATCGATAGTGACTAATAACTCGGCATATCATGGTATATATGGTCAATTGTAATTACTCTTGTATCAGTCCAAAATATTTAATTAATTCTAGGGGGCCAGCTGTAACCAGCTCAACGGCTGAAGTAGTAGACGATATATTTAGCTATCCATTCTTATGCAAATTACTCTATAAGCTCACTGATGCTCACGACAAACGTGCATGATAGAACAAAGATATGTCTATGTCTATTTAGGCAGTGAAATAAAAAAAGGAAAGAACCTTTCGGTTAGAAAAAGGAATAAAACTTGCGGCAGTTGTACGCGACGAAACAATATGGTGATATGAAACTGATCTCCATAAACGACGCTCTCTCTAGTAATTTAACAAGCTGGTATCAACTGCGACAATCCTAGCCGAAGTAGTCGGATCTGAGATATTCCTTCCCGTGGAGACATAGAACGTATTGGTATCAAAAGTACCTCGTCCAAACGCCAGACAGGTTGAATCAGGCATTAAAGGATCGGTCGGACCTCCAATTATACGCTTGCTTTTCCCAGTCTTGACATCAACATGAACGATTGCGTTCTCAGGGCTGTTCGTGGCGAGAAGAATATTGCCGTGAGAGTCGAATATGAAATCATCAAGACCGGGTGCCACGGATGAAATGTTTGCAACCAAGGAGGGCTGGGCTTTTTTGACAAGATATCCTTTGGAATCAACCTTGACCTTATAGATTGACTGAGTCGAAGGATTTCCAAAGTATAGATAAGACCCTTTTATCCTCATAGCGCTCACACCAATCGGCAACGCTGCACCCTCAGGCACAGTCATTTCTTGGAATGCAAAAGCTTTAGGGTCGTAGTGGCCAGTTGAGAGATCTAGACGGCCAATAGCCCCAACGAAAGAATCGGCGATAAGCACAGACCCAGGGGCCTGTGGAATAGCAGTCACACCGTTGGGAAATGACGAAATTGGTGCGAGATCGCTGACTTTTTTAACAGTCGCCTTGCCATATCGATCAAAGGTGAGTTTGAAGCCTTTAAACGAACCAACTGTTGTAGTGAAAGTCGTCAGACTGGTGAAATTACCACCAACAAAGAAGAAAGCATCTTCGCCATATGATGCAGGCAATTCAGTTATGCCGAGGAGGCTATTAACCTCCGGAACGGAGGCGAGAACTTTAGCCTTGTTATCTGTGTGAAAGGATGGTCGGGTTACTGTAAAAATATTCGAGGAGTAGAAGAGGCTTGTCGCAAGAATGTCGCCATTACGGCGTACAACAATGCTCTCCAACCAAGTTTCCTTGGGAAGTTGAGTAAGTACTCGTGCTGCAGGAAATCCAGGTGCATTGATGGGACCGCCTAGCACCGAGCCACTAATGGCTATCATGAACGCGAGAAGTTGGAGAAACATGTTGTAGGTTGTAGTATCTGTGTTGAGACGAGAACTGGCTTCTAGAAAGATGTCAGAAGAATGTTGATGGGAGATACTTGAAATGTAATGGACTACCTATGATACTTTTATACCCCTATAGCCCTCTTGCAACAATTGTTTCGCCAGTCCTATGTTGATTACATTAGGGTAGATTACAAACTGACTTACAAAGCTGATAAATTATTGCAGAATAACTAGCAGCTATATGATGCCTCACAACTAATTGTCATCATGATATAGTAGCTTTAATCCCTAGCAGGCCTAATAGTGCTACCTGGGTTTTGCCTTCTCATGGCGCGGCAGACGGCGGCCGCTTACGGCCGCTCCTTGTAATATGCACGGAGTGCCCACATCGACCTTTCGAAGTGCTTATGTGGTTAAGGGAGAAGATGAAAGAAATCCAGATACAGTAGCCAAGCCGAGAGTGAAAATAGTAATAAAATAGTACATGATACCCTTAATAGTGCAGGCCATTAAAAAATGGTAAACTCCTGAGGTTGCTTCTTCATGCGTGCTTGCCGTGCTTTATAGCGTCCATAGTATTGTCGGTGCCATGATGAAACATCAGACAGTTCCGACACTTATGCTATAATACAACGGTGACCTATTCCTGAGTCTACAAACAAGATAGCGTATAGGCACTCTGCAAGGTTATGCCTCTTGAGGGTGCTATGGCACAGCTGTTAAGAAAGCAGTATATTCTATGTGCCCAATTCGGATTTGGGGTTGGCCAGCCAACCAGCGAGGACCCTACGTCTTAGCCTCCATGCTAGATAGAGTCCGACAGGAGTCGGAGATAGCGTAGAGACGATCACTATCAGCACTAAATTCTGACGCTTTATGGGAGATGCATCTTCAATAATTCTCCATTCGCATACATTGATAATCATCACGCCAACAACAGTGTGCATTTCGAGTTTGCCCAACTTTCAGCCGTTAATTCCGACAAGCAACATTTGCTCTTCAAAGAGAGCAATTCCAGGCATCTAGATCTATTCACTCTTGAAACCGCGACGGCGACGACAACACATCCGCGCAACCATGTTGGAACTAATATCGCGACGTACCTGAGGCTTGACGACATGCTTCCTAGATCTCGGGCTACGAACTCAGTTAGCGATCATATAACAGACATGAGCATTGGCGCATTTTCCGATGCACCTGTCGCAGTTTCGGGGCAGTTATCCATCCAAAGCAACGACCTTGCGTCGAGGTCTTCGGCAAATTCGATTCTGGATCCAGAACTAAATGGGTCAATACCGAGTGCTATAGCCCAGAGCCAATTTGCGAATCGCTGAGAAGAAGCGGTCATCAAGTGTGAAAGAGTGCAATTTGTTCTGTATGAGCTGAAGAGTAGAAATGGGCCGATCTCGCTACAGCCCAGGCACGAGCCATTGGGCCTCTAATAGACAAATCTACCAAACTCGAGCGTCAATCAAGGGTATCAAAAAGCATCTACCGCCCAGCTTGGCCTTAGCTTGGACGATGAACTCTGATCCGCCTCTTTACGCGGTACGGAAAATATTATCACCACAATGGACGTGCGACATGCTATTGGATGCACACCTCCTCACCTTCGAGTCGGTACCACGTATCTTGCATGCACCAGGCTTTCTTCGTAATTGCAGGCGCTTCTGGACAAGCCCTCCATCAACATGTACAGCAGATCAGGCGAAGGCATGGATTGTATATGGGAAGCAGTGGCTAGGTAGCCACTGCTAGTAGCTCGTAAATTATGGCTGGCTCTGGAGTTGACTTCGATACCGCATAAGTTGCATGTCTCCTCGCTGTTGCGGCTACAGACTCAGTCGGTGCAGCCTCGACCGTAAACCGAAGTTGAAACGAAGGATAGACTCGTCAAATATTCACAAGATGCGGGTTTTGTTCTCGCCTCTTTATGCTAGAGACCTCCTTCTAGCCAACCTGTCGGGTATGCCCCAGCATGCACTTGGAGTACAGTCTGCCTTTCTTATCCCTGGAATCAGCCTTCAGACGCATCAAAGACAGCAAACATCCCTCTTGGCCCCTGTCCACCTTCTTGCTGCTCAACAGGCACTTGGCCATTGAGCCACATTCTATGATAGTCCAACCCTGCCCACTCCCAGCCTAATTCTGAGAAGACTCCCATGCCGTTTTCATTTGCACCAAATACCTCTGCGATTAGGCTTCCAGTAGATGATGACACGCTTGGATGTGTCATAGCGAGCTGAAGTAAGAGAGACGCGTGATCGATAGAATCTGCTATCAAAGGCCCAAATCGATGCCCATGTTCACAGCGACGAACCAGAATAACCCCTTGCAACTCCTTCGAGCTGTTTGAGATAGCATAGCCGAAAGCATCTGGACGAGAGAATAAAGCGTCTTTGGTCCATAGTGCTGGTCGCTGGAGACCAGTATGCTTCTGGTCTAGGGCTGCCAGGCTGCTCTCATCAACTTCCTTGATATCAGTCACCATATAGCCGTCCTTGGGCTTTTTTTCTCCGTAATTGACTGGTAACTCAGTTGCCGATACGCGTGTCATGAGCTTGAGCCTCGTTGCCTCAACAAACCCCCGCCTTCCATACGTTGCGACTTGCTCTTGTACTGCGTCCAAGCCGACGGTGTGAATGCCATTCCGCTTGTACGAATCAAGCATTACTTTGAATAAAATTCTTCCCCATCCTCTGCCTTGGTACTCCTTGTTAATGATGAAGAAGCCAACCCATCCGGTTTGGTTGGGGTATTGGAACCCGATCACCATCCCAGAAGGCTCCTTTTTTTCCTTCGGGATAACAATGAGCCAATCTTCGCCATTTCTCGCAACTGTAAAGTGCGTTTTAGCATCCAAGTCATCTCGATTCTGTCATCCATTAGTTTCTTTCATCACGTAAATGAATCCAAGATCTGAGCTTTACCCATCCTAAATCTCTCATCCGGTCCCACCAAAGATCCTTTACCTCATCCAGAGACGTTCCCGATCGAACGGTAAAGTCGGATGAACCCTCAAAGACCGTCATTCTATTTTCAGGAGCTAGTTGCTTCTATCGGATTCGGATCCTCAGCACGCGACGCAGGCATATGTTTCGAGTCGTTATGCCCGATACGATAGCAAGGCTCTGTTTCCAAGGTATCAGCAAAAAATGAATTTTGTAGTTAGCGGGGTCAAATTGCATGGAGCCCGATATACATATACGAGTTTCCCCTGTGAGGTTGGGTCACACCGCTGCCAACTTGCTTGCAGGTTTACAACAAATCATGCTGAATAAAAACCGTCATTGATTGTCTAGAGCACCACGCAGTAGTGCTTATGCAACCCCGCTGGCTGCGGCGATTCTGAACCTAGACTTTGGTAGATGTGGATCTGAAGGATTTCATGTGAATTCGATACGACGATCGCGTGATGCCAATTTTGGAACGGAACATGATAGAAAACTTTAGTTTAAGAACACATCTGTTGCCAGGTAGAAATAGATGACATTTTGGCATTTTTATCCGTATATATTTTGAGAAGGGCACTGCCATATTAATGCTCAACAACACTGTGGCCTGTTTAAGTTCATACCTGGGTTAGCCGATGACAGAAGCTCTAACAGCTTACCACCTCTCCAACCAACCTACCTATGTACTAAATACACTAAGAAGCTATCTCACTCTGGCTGTGGAAGAACCAACAACGGTGGAAACAGCGACAGGTTCTTTTCTTTTCCTTCCCTTTTCCTCGTGAATAACTATGCCTATTTAATGAGAAGGTGTTTTTATATAAATATCATAGCGGATACGTTGTTTGTATCCCGAACCAAACTTGTCGGGCGCAATAAAGGCAATCTGGGCTCGCTAAGGCCTCATCATAAGAACTAGGGCGAAAAGCTAAGGCAGGAATTGCCAAAGATCATAAATAAAGTGCAACGTAAAAGAGAAGTCCAATGTCACTTACACCAACAACTAAGGAACAACTAAGATGGCGCAGCCGGCTGAACTCATTAGACGGGCATTTTCCAACTGATATTTTGTTCTTTCATCAAACTGTCAGGGGCAACATACATATTCCGCGCGCGATTACCTGCAGTGGACATAGAGATATAAAGACTCTTGAGTTATGGACCTCAGTAACTTTGCGTTGGATAATGCTTTTCGAAATAGACATGTCATGTCTATCTTAATAACTATAACTATGGAAAGATTGCTATTTACACATATTCGTGCGCCTCTTGGCGATTTGTCTGATGTACATCGTCAGGAGTATGATGTGCCGGCGTATCATAGTACATGCGTGTTCGGTCGGGTTCGTATGCAGCTGAAGTAGGGAAAGCCTTTTCTTCAGTGCTTTTTGCCCCGGTATATGAGGAATCATAATGCGTTGACGTCGCCAGTTTGGTGGATTCGGCAAATTGTGCCGCCGGTGTGTAACTACCTCGTAGAGTTCCCTTGCGATCTTGGTGAAATATGATAGAAGCATATACAAGAAGTCCAATGAATGAAAGCCTATTATCGATGTGTTTTAGAATTAATTCAGTACGTGACAAGGGGGAGTTATAGGTCATCGCGGTCTTACACAATAGCAATGTTAAGAATCAAGCTCAATACCGTCTGTCCGCCAAGAATAGACAAGACAAATAGTACGACAAATATAGTTGTCTGTATGAGGTTTGTCGCAAAGAAGAATTTGGGTGAGAGTGTCCGGCGTGCTCGCTTGATAATACAGACTATATCAAGAAGCAGACAGATGACGAGAATGCCCTCCATAACGGCGAAGACAGCCAATGAGCCAGTGAAGACCCTCTGGTCAATCTTTTCTTTATTTGAAGCAATGATTCCAATTCCGAAGGCATATATGGCAACTTCAACAACCATAATTAAAATCCGTATAACCCAGAATGGAACAAGCACGCGCTTGAGGAAGGGCGAGTTTCCAACTGGTGCGTGTGACATCTTGGCAGCGGTCAGCTAGGCTCGTCCGAAGATATTCAAGATAGGAAGATTGTCGATTGACTAGAGTTTGGGTTCGTGTATAACAAAACGAAACCTGGGGTATTAAGTCTTATTGTAGTTTTCCTGTGCTTACTCCCATTGAGCCTTACTCGATGCCAAGAGCCAGGGTTGTGACTAATCCAATTATCTTCAGTCCACATACAGAGCAATACCGGGAATACAACTCGGAGCTAAAGACCAATTCATGTCATCTGTTATACTCCGATCTCCGAACCCAGTCTCTGCAGCATCTATTTAAAGAAGCAGTTTGATCTCATTGGCTAGAGAATTACTATACAGCCCACCAGCGACGAAATTAGGTATAAATTTGTCTCACAATAGTGAACATCAAGGGGCCGTGGTCCATCTTATGTGCAGTATCAGCACTGTGACGTGTCTGCCTTACAGACGTTCTGTACAATCGTAGGTATGATGATGGAGTAGAGGTCTTCACAATACAAGTAAAACAAGGATCGAATAGTGGAGCAAGCTGGTTATATGCGGGAAATCACAGCCCCCAAACAATGAATTCTACCAAGCTCGTATCTCACTAGCTTGGCTTGGATTTGAGCTTATCTGACATCTAGCTCTTTGAGGAGATCCTTATTTTTAGACTTTGCTACCACACTTCGTTCATGCCACCACAGCTCTTGGACATTTGTATCAAGCATTGGCATACTAGCCATAGAGCATCTCCGGGCATGCAATTACAACATAGTGGTCACTAATAATAAAACTAGCCGGTTTAGTATCAGCTTTCTTGGGCTTCTCTCATGGCCTTGAAACCCCAACTACCAAACATAGAACACTGAACCCATGCTCGCTTACCCGGAGAATCTTCTTTCTGTGGCAGAACTCATCTTGGTGTGGACGATATTTTGCAGTCAGTAGGAGGACAGTACTTATGAGTCAATCAATACACAACACGCTCAGTGCAAATAAACTTAGCATGTAAATTTCATCGCCTGTATAACGAGTTGACTCATTCAGAACGATCGCAGCAACAGCTATATAGTATTGTTGTGCGCACCACCCTGAGGGGACCGACGATCGATCAGCATGCTAACCTACAGCAGACTCACATATGCATTGCGCTTGACTTTTTATTGCAACAAATTGTAACACATTAAATCACGTACTTATTCGATGGTGCTCTTGTTCTGAAACTGAATGCCCTATGAGATAGGTACTTATGCATATAACTCTCAATTGTATACGACATATTAAGAAACAGCCCTGTTTTGCAGGGACCGCGTATGGCGATAAATGGTGAGTCTTTTTTAGGTTCTGACAGCCTCGCATCTACTTCGTGCAGCCGTAGGGTAAGACAGCCTCAGATTGCAAAGGGGAAAAAAAAAGAAAAGTAAAGAAGAGAAAAGGAAAGCAGAGGGAAAAGAGTGAAAAAAGATAGAAAATAAAATAAAATTTCTTAAACCGATACCCTCTATCGCCTCGCGAAATTTTCTCATTGCCATGTGTGTGATTATTTTCTGAACCATCTTCTTTATCTCTAACGATACGCCCCAATATCAACCCCGGGCATGGTAGTATCATCAGAGGGGCTTCACAAGGGATCATTCGACTATGGGGCGGTGGAAAGCGGAACGGCTTGGCGGGCGGGTGTTTAGTTGCGCATCCAACAGAAGAACCCAGTAGAGCCTCTCGTACTTTGGAGGTTGGAAAACTGTAACTTAATGATGAGGACAACAAAAAAGTAAATGTGATTTCTAAAGTGCTTCACAGTCCCTCAATTATGATTGCCTCATCTATGCGTGATTATTGGTGTTCACAATGGGTTTAGAAGTAGAATCCGAGTAGAATATGCCATCTAGGCTGAGGAAAAATTGTTGGTGATTCCAGTAGCATCAATTTTATGACGTTCATTCGCCCATTCGCCTAGCTGCAGAGGATGTTGGCTCCCTGGCCAGTCGGGCGCCTAGATGGCCATAGGGCTTGCATTCACATGAGTAAACTATTAGGCCTACAACCTGAAACCGATCATACACAACAGGTAAATCACTTTGTCCGGGACGCAAACTCCTACGGATAATCTGGACCGGCACAAGTTTCGTGACTACCACCACTCGCCAAGATTGAGGTGGCGTTGGAGCAAGCTCTAAGCGATGTTTCTGTGCCCCATCTGCTCACAGACGCAACAGCGGCACAGATTTTGATTGACGAGCAAGTTATTTGGGCCTGCATAGTCAAATTTCTCCATGAGAGCATGACTCACGAAGTCATGATTTGGTGAATGCGTACAAAAACGTCACAATTGAGACGATCTTCACCAATGAAAACTTTTTAAGAGCATTTAGAACGATTTCGTGAGGCGCGGGATGGGCTGCTAGCTGGATCTGCGTAAGGGTCAAGGGGCAAGCCGTGTATGGCGCAAGCCGTCAGGGCACTGATCATCAAGAATTTATGGCAACTTCGACTTTGTTAAAGGCCACAGTGATGAAAACAGGCTCCAATCCTTTCCAGGGCCACAGGCTGCTATCCACTAACGGGTCAAATGGCGTAGCGTTTCATCGATGAGAGGCTGCCCCGCCATAACAGTAGGAGAAAAGAGGGGTGCAGTTCAAGTTTTCTCCACTGCCATGAATCATCGCCACCATTGTTCCGCATACGCGGAAGACTATGCACCGCGAAAAAGACTATCTATACCTATCATTGACAAGTAAACATACCGCTCAGCCCAAAAGTGGCATAAGCCGTGGGTATAGATTTGTGGATTGTGAGCTAGGTCATGCTGTGATCAGACCTAGTCTTAAATGAACTGCGCAGGCAAGTAGGCAGCAGCCGTTCGACACGCGACATATTACCGGATTTGATGCTATTTAGATAACCAGTATGGCGGTAGTATGCTTTCAGTGGTTAACCAATACGCGGAAATTCTGGAAAATTAGAGAATGAGATGGCTAGTTCAAGGGCAGGGTGTTTCTTAGCTTCTCCAACGATTCATATCGAACATTCTGCGGAGGACTCATTGTAGACGCATTTCAATGTTGATAACGAAAGAAAATGTGTAGTTCTTTTTTATTTCCAGTGGAATTGCTTGTAGAGAGGAAACCGACTTTAAAGTAGTATAGAGGCAGTGTTTATAACTGGTATGAGAGGTCAATAACGCGGTGATGACCGGTCTAGTAAAAGGCTACTCCCCAGCCCTTGGGTTGAAGCGGTATAAAGCAGCAGAGTAGAAACGTGATTCAACAGTCATTAGGTATTTTTAAACTATTAACATACAAATTCATCATTCGCTCATATGATTGCTCAACATGTCTAGCAATTAAACTGAGGACCAACAACGGCTCTACTTCCAGTACCCCTCCTGAGATTCAATAGAGTCGTTATATCCGCTACGTGAAGAATGTATAGTGATTTCGGTTTGTACTAGAACTGGCTTCGGCTTGCCGAGGGTTGAATCTAGCAGCGCCCCGTCAGGATCTCGTGTTGTTGATCGCTTGGCACTCACTGGACCGAGAGAGTAGAAGCCGCCACGCTCTCCGGAAGCGTATTGGCGACCACTGGAGTTCTGTTGACCCTTTCGGAACTGTTTGAAGATATCCGATTAGCAAATGTATCAACGCCTTGTGTATCTAGCCTTGAAACTTACTAATCGCAGGAAAACGGGCAAACAGCAGAGTGTGATACCCATGGATGGCTCGATACCCATTAGCAGGACTTGAACCTGGATGGCGTCCAGAGCACCATTGAAGCCGTATGTAGTAATGATTCTAACAATAACCTCAATGCAGGTCCTAGAGTGGTTCAACACAGTGTCAGCGCATCATCCTTCCTATCCATCCAATATCCAGACTGGTGGTGGCTTACAAGAATCCAAGGGAGAAGAGTCCGATTAGAAGTCGTCTTTTGCTCTTGCTGAGACTCAACTTTCTGATGACAGGCAACGGCATAATGAACAGAATGGCATCTGTTAGAAGCGAGAGGATGTCGATAGCCTCGTTCATTCTGATCAGATTCGCCTGGGCGGCCGGATGAGTCTTCATGCCTGTCGACCACCACCATGACATATCTCGGAATACCAAGAGGAAGCCCAGGACACTTGCAATGCCGACGCAAGCTGTGAGAACAAACATGATCTTGACTGCTAGACGGAATGTACTTGATGGCGTGCTGAGGAGTCGGTAATAAAGGCAAAGGATCGACAATTTGCAGCAGTAGCAGGCTGCCGCCCACAATAAGTTTAGAGAGAATGTAATCTTGGATACAGGCACATCGATGCCATCCGGATTATCAAGATATGATGGCGGCAGATACACAGCCACCAGTAATGATATGAAGAAGGCTGCTGTGTTCAGCCATGCTGCAATGGAGAAGTAGTCGCTGATCTCGATTGGCTGATGAGCGGTAATCTTCGCGTACAATCGTAGGCCAACAGCTACCGTTGGCAACACCATGAAGATGATGGCGAGCGGTGTTCCATAGTGCCGCTCACTCCACAACTGGTCCATGAATTCCGCGTCCATCTTGGAATACTTGTTGCGTCCGTGCTGCTTGTTCCGAGATAGGCGCTGTGCACATTGGACCCGACTTCTTCTTCGAGGTTTTGCTTGTCCCCTCTTGGCAGGGTCAAGACCACTCCGGGAAAAGCACTGACAAGGTTACAAAAGAGATGCAAGGGAGAAGGGAAAATGATCAGCGGTAGCGAAGAGGCATACAGATATTATGCACTCGCCACGTGGAGATGCAAGCGTTCAAAGGCAGGATAAGGCCGCGCGAGACATTTCCCTTTTGGCGTCATTATGGCCCCTTGTCTTTTGCTAAACCACCTTATCACGTCTTTTCAGTAGCATCCCATATTTGATCCCTGTCTTTGCAGTAGATCGTTCGCAGCGGGCGATGTTAGCGCAAAGGTCCTGCAGCTTGGCAGAGAAATCCTGAGTCAGGGGGCGATTCCAAGTTGATGGACTAAGGGCTAGATTGCCTGAGGTTCAACTTAGGGCGACCTTGGACCGAGAATCTTGCCAATTCCAAATCTATCAATAGCAAAACTCGAAATGTCCCCTGAAAATTATTTCATGGTTCCAGGGTCCACTGGCCCACGAACTGCTGCGGGCAAAATCGAGTTCCAAACCCGGTTGCTGAAGATTGCGGGATCGGCCCTCAATTCTGCATCCCCCCTGGCGGGACCTTTGCAACAGAACAACGCCATCACCACACACTAAACCGATAAGACTGATAGTGACAGGGACCGAGGCTCGAGACTCACTAACAATTGGCTTGTGCGGTCGTTGGGCGAACTGACATTCTAGAATACGATTGATGGCTGCAAGTACTAGCCCCGGGGATACTCCTTGTTTTGGAGCGGGGCGGAAGTGCGGCTGATTGAACGCCCTCCAACGACGCCGATTGATGGGAAGACGAGCTTAGACGAGCTAGAAGTTCGCCCAGGACCTTCCGGCTTCGGAAATAAATCATTTCCCCTGCATCAGGCGAAGCTTGTTTCAGTAATAGTTATTGCTCATCGGACCATTGGTAACTCGTTCCGAGTTCTCGCGAGCAATCGTTTTTCATTCTCCTGGCGTAATTTCAGGATACCAACCATCAAGAATCTGCAACGGAAATTTAACCGGACTTGGTCCTAATTGGTGTTCTCGCGTAGATAAGGGCAGAAGACGCAACGTGTGGTGCATAATCTACAATTTCATCGTGAATTTAGACGACCCAATGTCTGTACGTATGTAAACGTTCCAACGCCGATCCTGTGTCCAATCCTTTCATCGACATTCACCCAGCAAGATTCTGCTCAATCATCTACAGGCAGTGGTTCCATATCCCCACAAACCCGTCGTTACAAATGGGTCGCAGAGGGGCTCATGGTTGCTAAAACGAGTGCAATCAGCTGGGGAGAGGGCCTATCAGCTCTGGACCCCCATAAATATATCAGCGCTACTCAGTCCCCTCGTTAGCGATGAAGGAGGTGGCGTCTAATGGTGCGAGGGCTAGCAGTCTGTAGCTCTGCGTTCGGAGCAGAGAAGAGAGAAATTATTTGCATGACGAGCTTATCATGAGTGGGACAAATTTCCATGCTCGTGAGAACAGCCCACTTAACTTCTGGGTAGGGGGCCCAGCTGAATGGTTTTCTCCCACCTATCCAACTTATATAACAAACGAGAGTAATGCTAATGCGGAGTATTGAACAAGGCAGCATCAATCGTGACCTAGTGGGCAAGGCTAGAGAATGGTAGTAATATCGCAGTCAATCTATGACAAAGAGTTTCTCTTTACCCCAGGGAAGAATGGGGATGACACCTGTAGGAATTACCACATCCCGACCGGATCGAATACGAGTAACGGGGAATGCGATAAGGTGCGCGCGCTGCGGAGCAACTGACTCGGGCAATCGGCAAGAAGAAACAGTTTTGGAACGCCTTCATTAATACTCGTACGAGCAGTAGCTTGTGTTGAATATAATGATCTTGTTTAGTGCGAGCAGGCTACCTATCAATATGGAATATTCCGACTCGGCTAGAAAACCGTCCGAACCATTTGGAGCTTGCAAATTTGGCTATTGGTTCCTGGTTCCCCCTAAGCGAATAGCTGCAGCTGGAACCAACTCTAGCTTGCCAAGCTTGCATACACAGTAGTTTGAAACGTAGAACGTGTTCGTATGTATGCAATTGTATTGGCAATCGTTCAATATTTAATTTTCAGCTGTAACACAAGTAAAGAATCTTGCTTCACCAGGCTCTATATTATTCCGAGGTTATCGTTTCAAATGCAACCGTGTGGGGAAGCTGCATGCATGGATATCCGGGGAAAAGGTTCAGCTTCCAGCATGGCAACGATCCACCCGAGACAGACATGAACCCAAGTCTAGGGTCTTACACACACGTGATGTTACCTAGCTGAGCAGGCGATTCCAAGTTGTCAACCCTTTGCGGTCGGAACTTTATGGGCTGCGGCTCTTTTGGGATAAGTCTGGGAAGTCTTCTGCTGTTTTGACACGTAAACATATCAACTACAAATCTACCCATACCCCGCCGCAGTTATCTGCAAATTTTGTCATTCTCTGGCCTGCGTACTGGGTCCTCCTACTTCCTCACCAAGCTTCATACAATCACCAAAAATCGTGTCTATTTTGGAACTTCGCAACCAGTGTACCTACGTATTATTATTTTCATTGGCATTGCAGTATATAATTGTCTCATTGTGTTCGACCGCTCGTTGTGTGGGTATTCCGATGGTATTAGTTTGCAGAGTTGGTTCCCGGCGCCGTTGTCTCGCTGTATCTTGGCAATTCAAAGCCACCAAAACGCCACCGATATAGATACAGAATCTGGTATGCAAATCGCCCCTTATTCATTATGTTACCGGTGCATTTTTTCCCCTTCTGGGGGAGTAATGAATTGTTATTGCAGCGCAATTAGTTTATCCGTCATATTTGGAAGTCTTATCCACTTCGGTCATGGCAAAGATACGCAGGACCGTATTTTCGCACTTGCTGATAATACTCTACTATCTTCTCCCCTCTTCCATAATATCGTGGGTATAGCATTCGTGCCAAGTATCAGGATGATCAATTTCTGCACAGGTACTCTTAGATCTATGTTATTATATGTTCGTTGCGGGTATGTTGTAGCCTATTAGTCCGCTGTTTCGATGAAGCACATACTTATCGAAGGAGACGCATCACCTATTTGTAAACGCTTTCACTTCAATAGTTGTCTTCTCCACTGGAGTAAAATGATATTGTTGATTCATATGAAGCTTTATACTGCAAAATGCCACGCAATGATCACTCGGGTTGCCATCACGTTCCATAAATGGTAGTCAAATTACTTGAGTATCGCCCTATTGAAGGATAGCTACCCATTTTCTTTTGATATACCATTCAATCACATTCCACCCCCTCGTGTACGAAGCTCCTCAGAAATGTCCAAATTTGTCCGTCAAGTTGAGCCCATCTCCTCATCGTAGACTCGTAGTCTCATATCGCCGAACAGCCGAACAATCGAGGCAGTTATATAGACTCCAGTTCTTTACCTAACCAATGCGGTCAATAAGAAAATCGGGAGCCTCATCGGCTGCTTCATCTATATACAGAAAGTGCGCAGGGAGAATAAACAAGGTGCCGTAACAAACTGCATCAGTTGCTGCGCAGAAAACGTCAAGCTTAGAGCTGGGGAAGTTTGGTATGCCGCCACCATTTTGGAAGTTTTGCGTGTATCCAAAGAGTACAACACCTTTGATCTGGTTTTGAACGGTGGAACTCAGGCCGGAAATAGAACCAGACATGACCGCAGTACCTTGACTATGCGTCATGCGTTAGAGAACATGTTATTTATGGATGGTATAAGCATGGTAGTCACCTGTAGCCACCTGCAACAATTGCTGAGTTGGGGCATTTCTGGTTTGCTTCGTTAAAGAGACGCTTTGCTTCGTTGATTGCGGCCTGGCTGGTCCCTCCAGGGAGAAAGTTCGAAGCCAAGTCAGCAGTGTATGGGTCACCAACGCCCTGAACCCACACTTGAGAGGCACCGTAATGGCCCTCAAGGGCATTTGCGACGGCTGGACCAGCAGATGCTCCCTATGGTATCTCTATTAGAAATAAGAAAGACATCATATGCGCAACACTCACCATGTTACCAGTCTCTGTAGAAGCACGAGCAAAAATGAAGATAACTCGGGGGCAGGCAAATGAGCTCCCTGATTCAAGTTCATTCCGTGTTGTGCTCAGCTGGCGCTCGGCGAGAGACGCAACACCCTCTGTAGCATGCTGTACAGGAACAGCAGCTCCCAGAGCCAGATATGGTAAAAGTTGAAGGAACTTCATTGCCGCTGCTAGTGAAATATATTGATATGCAATCTGTAAATCTTGTTCGAAATCCAAGTTTGAGCTTGGTCGTCAATCAGGAGGGTTATGGGTATTCAACAGGGTATTTATACAAGACTACTGTCGCTACATCATGTTCTACCTGCACCAAACATCTTCTTACCAAATGAAAACTACAGCTTCAACTTGGCTAGTTATGAATTTGGCAATGCTTGAGAATCTCTCCCAGAAAAGGCCATTTCTCTTCGACTCTCTCAGCTCGCAACAGTCAATCAAAAGAGGCATAGTACCCGCCTTCAGATTTCCGATGACCTCGGGACAGGGCATGTAATAGGCTGCAGTTTTCTGTAGCCTGTATGCCAAGTCTATTGTTACCAAAATGGCACAGAGTAACAGATATCCCATGTATTTTAAATGACCTTTTTGATCTATAATGCTGTGACAGTAGATGCTGGATCTATCGCCATGCTACGTACCCCGCAATCCGGAGTGCATTGTGCCTCGGCTTCCACTATGACACGGAATTTCTTTCAAGCCTACAGATGCGAGTCATACAGCCAAGAACATAGTTCAGGTAGTATTCTGTCTTGGCAAGGTGACCATCATGCAGACCATCGAGGTACTTTCTAGCGTTGAACAAGCATTAGTTACGAATACGTCCCAAGAATGAGTGCAATGTAATTCAGTTAAGCCATACATCAACTATTGACATTCAGCTGGCCATAAAACATCGCAAAAAGATATAAAATAGGTATATGTATGAGGTCATATCTATGCATCATCATCTTATCGTTCGAATAAAGACCAAATGTGTTGACGCGGGAAGTTTTATACTGACAGGGAGAGTTAGCGCATCTGTGGAGGCCCACGCCTGACTCTGTTAGTGATGCGCTAAGTGGCCTCACTAGCATCAGGGATCGAAGTTTATTTAAGCATAACTCCATATATGGAGCAAGGTTTCTTCTTCATTCGTAAGTCCCTTGTCTTTCGCGAGTATATGAGTTGTCTCGAGCTAGATACGCCACTCCAATAGGGGTACAGGGCAAGAAGTGAGTCAACTATGAGAAAGCGGGATTATATGTGCCTCTTGAGCCGAAAATGATAGATGTGAACTCTTGAAGTTTATGTTGTAGGTTGTAGTTGTACGCTACACTTATCATAGTTAGCAATTCATCAAAACTTTGAGCAAGAGAAGGTCATTAGGGCGGTACCTCAAGAGGCACTATTTCTAAGAGAGAGGTAGAAGAGGATACCAGAAAATCGCATTTTTAACGCCTTTGGATACAACCATCTTCTATAAATGGGCTTTTTTATAGGAATCTTACGTGTATACCACGATATCTACCCAATAAAGTGGAATTGTAATCGAGACTCCTTAGCCGCTCGTAGCTGTCCTATCTGACAGCCACTGGTCGTTGTTGTCCGTGCAACGCAATAAGCAGGTGATCAATTGGTGAAATACTGATGGTCCTTCAATTGGAAAATTGGACGAGTGTAGAGCCGGGTTCTCCTTTCATTTCATCTCTTTTTCCATTTCCGACTGTACGTATGGATTTTCGTTTCGCATATAGTATTCTACGCGGAGCAATTCAGCTTGATCATTATTTCACAGTTTCTTATGCTGAGGGCCTATAATTAATGTGATATATAAATTCTAGTGCCCTGTAGCAACATGCAATCCCCTAACTCCGATGTTGCTAGTGTGGTCGAGACAGCACTGTCCACATTGTTAGAGATCGAAGACATGTCTTTCTCTATATAATATGCCAATTTAATATGCTGTTCTTCATCTCTTTCCACATCAGGAAATGTGACAATTTGAGTTTACTTTAAAGTTTGTCAATTGATGAGAAATGTGTTGATATCGTGACTTGGAAAATATCACATCATTTTAGGGTATATCCGGCGGTGTATGATATATAACATATTCATGTCTGTAGAGCAAATGCAGGTTATTACTTCTTAGCTCCTTCCTCTGGTATTACCATGGTGATCTGGTCCGCTTTTGATAAGTTTGTGACAATCCTCATCGGTATAAAAAAAGGGGAGATAACAACAATTCCATTACATACCGTTTCGATAAGCTTGATGTATTTGTATATCGCACATGGGATCAGTGCAACAAATTCTTGTGACATGGGAAGTGAATGTTCAGCTTATGCTAGGTATGAGGCACCACAAAAGAGGTAATTACTATATGATAACTCAGCTAACAAGCTCTCCAATATGACCTTGGTAAAATATGCGTAGAGACATTTTACACAAAGACACTTGAGACATGTTCCAGAAGGCTATGAGAAGGTTTCACGGGACTGGTAGGAGTTTTGGGGGAGTGTTAAAGTCTCGGATTGGTTCATACTGGCATACACGCTCTGGCTCATGTCCAGAATGAGGAACAACATATCAATGGAATGAAATTCCATATGAGTTTCCTATCTAGAGATTACCTAGCTCAAACCGGACAACATTCACCAAAATTGATCGTCTGGCCCCTTGTGGCACCTGGTATAGCCATCTTAAATGCTATCTACGATGACTTGCGCAATAACCTCCGAAGAACTTGGGCGTGTCTCAAGGAAGGCTGCCTATTTTTTACGACTTAAGCCTAGAGAGATATTTCAGCTTAAAATAGGCCAATAATACGACCCGAGAGCCCAAAGTCCACATTGGATTCATTGAGCCGGACGATAACGTCAACAGATTAGGGCTGGAACGTGATAGAATGGCGGATGAGGGCACTATAGCTTTAAAAAGGGAAGGTGCACTTTACTTTGGAAGAGTCTCGGCGTTATACGACGACTATCTTCGGGATTTGCTGACTGCTATGGTGAGCAAATGCGGTGAAGCCCTACGGCAGCAAGGGCAACTGTCACTTCCGAGCTTTCGTCGATGATGGAACCAAATACGAACCAGATGTAAGCGGAGAATATTAACTCCAGTTGTGGCTGCGGTACTTTACGAATTCCTTCGATAACAATTCTCATTAGCATATTGAATCTTCTCATATTGCCTATTTAGACTGTTTTTGTTCAATACTCAAACGTCAAGTATTATCCTTTCGGGCCTTCAAGGCACACTCTTCGAAACTTCAAGAAACAAGCGACGGCCAATTACATGCAATTTACATCACGATGGAGTACCTTGGATGTATGTAGATTAATATCAACAACAAAGGGGCGAACTAAGGGATGCAGGCAAGAAAACTGTGCATCAATTGCTCTGTAGTAAAGCTTGGAATATGGTCTCAGCCTTTTCAAGCTATGGTTATGCCCCGCATCTGCATTGACACTTACACCGTAGCATGTGATGACTCGGGCATCACTATGTAGATGCGGAAGCTTGCCGCGATATATGGTCATCACGTTGCAGTGCAAGGGGTTACGTGCCGTCGGAAAATACTCTCACGGAAATGTTTCGTCTACACGAGCATTTAGGCAGAATTCATTGTGATGCAGCTGCATGGGGAACCAGGCTCAGCGTAGCATTGAAAATATTGGTGGTTTGGAGCATGAAACGAATCCTACGGGTTTTAAGTCCACCGATGCGGAACTCCGGCCAACGCGCTCTACACTGCAGGGTTTACTCATCATCGACTACAGAAGGTAATCTAGCAGTACAATCAGCAGCAACATTGAAAAAGGAAAAGAAAAGAAAAGAAATCTCCGAAGCAGCTGATGGTCGGTCGACTCGCAAGCTATTTCCCATTTGAGCCTATGGTGGGTAAGACGAGACGATAGTATACCATTCTCAGATGATTATATCAATATCTCTTTATTGAACCAGCCTAGTGTACGACTTTACCACATAGCAAACACATATTCAATATAACTTGGTCGGAAACAATACTGTTGCCGAGCTGAAACTTGATCAAATATGCGATGGGTTTCGCTTCGGCTTTACTCTTCAAAACATCACATCTGGGGCTGCTCGTGATGGAGGGGAGGTGAAGCGGGGTGCAGGACACCCACAGCCTTGGTTGCCAGTAGAAGTTACCGATGGAAGTCCTACATGTGTACTGGCACTCGCATATCTAGAGACAAATAAAGTACTACCTCAACAAGGGCTATTGACAGTTCAGATCCACATTAGCTCACCCAATGCAGATAGCTTACGGTAGCTATACCGGACGCTCTTGACTCAGAAAGGAAGGCCACGGCAGACGTGTTCATACTCGCCTGATGGCCCGATTTCGAGCTGTATGTTCCTGATCCAGGGCCCCACGACATCAGGATATCCGTGAGCTGGACTTTGCGGGGGATCGGCTCAGCTGATTTCCGTCTCCGTACGCCCGCTTCCCCAGCTTTTGTCTCCAGACATATGGTGTAGATCCGGACGCATAACCGACGAGGGTATCCGGGAGATGTAGTCTTTAGTTCACTACTTAAGAGAGAGTTTTATTGCAAAACAGGACGCTGCTTTCTTTTTCAGCAACATCCTTCTCATATGGGGGAAAACCGACACACATTCAGCATGGATCGTTGTCTCTAGCAGCTGTCCCTAACGCCATCACATACGTATGGTTTCCTCGCCAAACGCCGGTGGTACATGAATCGGCATTTTGTTAATGGTACTCTGTGAGCGCGAGCTGACATCTGCAGCTGCTTTTGGCTGCTCAACGGATCATCGCATGCACCCCATGGCGCTCGGTTTAATGCTCGGCGTTTTACCCAACAGTGGTCCATTTTAGCTGCACGATCCCTACAGTTATAGAAGAAGCTTATGGCAATAAAGAAGCTTAATTACTTATTCGTATACATTATTCAAACTCATGATCATAATCATACCAGGGCTAGCCAATTCCAGTGCAAAGCGCCGTCCATCCACCAATTGGTTTGTGCTTCAACTCCGTACCAACCACGCAAAGGATGCTTCTTACGAGTAACCTATTTGCCGTTGGCGCAACGAAATAGTCACTCTCGTTGTCACCACACGGGTCGCTTAGGTGACAGTGAGATGGCATCCTCGGTAACTACGTGCAATGCCTCTTCGGACCGATCTTGACATGTTTCCATCTGTGGTGGTTTTGCATCTGCCGGCCTCTGCGCGCGCCTGGTACCTATTTCTCGGGGTTAAGTCTCTAAGAGAGTTTCATGCACAGTCAGTAGACAGGAATATATAAAGGCACTGGTTGAGGCCTATCTTATGTCAAGGACTCCAAGCCAACGGGTCTGCAAGGACCACAGATCCATTCCATCAAGCAGAATCCACCTAAAACATTGTCAATGTTGGGCGTTTTTCGCCGCCTCGGGCTGGGCGCCCTGGCTGCCGCAGCTCTGTCTTCTCTCGGCAGTGCCGCTCCCGCCAATGTTGCTATCCGGTCTCTCGAGGAGCGCGCTTCCTCTGCTGACCGTCTTGTATTCTGTCACTTCATGGTTAGTTTTTACCTAGGAATTATAAGGATGAGGACTAATGTAGCAACGTCATGACAGATTGGTATCGTTGGTGACCGTGGCAGCTCGGCAGATTATGATGACGATATGCAACGTGCCAAAGCCGCTGGCATTGACGCCTTCGCCCTGAACATCGGCGTTGACGGCTATACCGACCAGCAGCTCGGCTATGCCTATGACTCTGCCGATCGTAATGGCATGAAAGTCTTCATTTCATTTGATTTCAACTGGTGGAGCCCCGGCAATGCAGTTGGTGTTGGCCAGAAGATTGCGCAGTATGCCAACCGCCCTGCCCAGCTGTATGTCGACAACCGGCCATTCGCCTCTTCCTTCGCCGGTGACGGTCTGGATGTAAATGCGTTGCGCTCTGCTGCAGGCTCCAACGTTTACTTTGTGCCCAACTTCCACCCTGGTCAATCTTCCCCCTCCAACATTGATGGCGCCCTTAACTGGATGGTAAGCCGCAACTCCAGAGCCGAGAGTAGGAAAGCAATACTAATGTGTTTTTAGGCCTGGGATAATGATGGAAACAACAAGGCACCCAAGCCGGGCCAGACTGTCACAGTGGCAGACGGTGACAACGCTTATAAGAATTGGTTGGGTGGCAAGCCTTACCTGGCGCCTGTCTCACCTTGGTTTTTCACCCATTTCGGCCCCGAAGTTTCATATTCCAAGAACTGGGTTTTCCCAGGTGGTCCTCTGATCTATAACCGGTGGCAACAGGTCTTGCAGCAGGGTTTCCCCATGGTTGAGATCGTTACCTGGAATGACTACGGCGAGTCTCACTACGTCGGTCCCCTGAAGTCTAAGCATTTCGATGATGGCAACTCCAAATGGGTCAATGATATGCCCCATGATGGATTCCTTGATCTTTCGAAGCCGTTCATTGCAGCATATAAGAACAGGGATACCGACATCTCCAAGTATGTTCAAAATGAGCAGCTTGTTTACTGGTACCGCCGCAACTTGAAGGCATTGGACTGCGACGCCACCGACACCACCTCTAACCGCCCGGCTAACAATGGAAGCGGTAATTACTTTATGGGACGCCCTGATGGTTGGCAAACTATGGATGACACCGTTTATGTTGCCGCACTTCTCAAGACTGCCGGTAGCGTCACGGTCACGTCTGGTGGCACCACTCAAACGTTCCAGGCCAACGCCGGAGCCAATCTCTTCCAAATCCCGGCCAGCATCGGCCAGCAAAAGTTTGCTCTGACTCGTAACGGTCAGACCGTCTTTAGCGGAACCTCATTGATGGATATCACCAACGTTTGCTCTTGCGGTATCTACAACTTCAACCCATATGTTGGCACCATTCCTGCCGGCTTTGACGACCCTCTTCAGGCTGACGGTCTTTTCTCTTTGACCATCGGATTGCACGTCACAACCTGTCAGGCCAAGCCATCTCTTGGAACTAACCCTCCTGTCACTTCCGGCCCTGTGTCCTCGCTTCCAGCTTCCTCCACCACCCGCGCATCCTCGCCGCCTCCTGTTTCTTCAACTCGTGTCTCTTCTCCCCCTGTCTCTTCCCCTCCAGTTTCTCGCACCTCTTCTGCCCCTCCCCCTCCGGCCAGCAGCACGCCGCCATCGGGTCAGGTTTGCGTTGCCGGCACCGTTGCCGACGGCGAGTCTGGCAACTACATCGGCCTGTGCCAATTCAGCTGCAAGTAGGTTGCCCCCATACCCCTTACTTGCTTCCTTAACTAATCCTTTGTAGCTACGGTTACTGCCCACCAGGACCGTGTAAGTGCACCGCCTTTGGTGCTCCCATCTCGCCACCGGCAAGCAATGGGCGCAACGGCTGCCCTCTGGCGGGAGAAGGCGATGGTTATCTGGGCCTGTGCAGTTTCAGTTGTAACCATAATTACTGCCCCCCAACCGCATGTCAATACTGCTAGGAGAGAAATCAATCTTAGTATGAGTATATGGAGGCTGCCGAAGGACCAGTTAGCTGTTCTTATCGGCAGACGAAACCCATAGAGTAGGAAGTTAAATAAAATGCAATTAATGTGTTGTCAATTCTGGTTGCATATACATGCATATACCCTTGAACATCATGACACTTCTCTGGATTAGTATACCTTCATCCCCCAAGGATAGTAAGGTTGAAGCTCTGTATAAACGAATGCAATGGCCATCCCTGAAGAGCCAATCTCATGACAGTAAATCCTTTTACGCGCCCCCTTATCGATCTAAAATATTTCACGATAGCTCTAAGCTTGCAATGTCGTATATTCCATGTTCTAACCTTAACTGTCCTTCTATGACGCAGGTTTACAATAAGATTTGCATTCACGAAGACCAGTATCACTACGCTTATGAATATCAAGGTTTTATTCTAATACTAGTGTCTCTATCTTGCACAAGTTTTGACATAGTAATGACCTTATGAAGTTGGGTGGTAGTTCTCCATGACGAGATCTTCCTTAGACACACTCTCTGCCAAAAACCAACCCTCGTTCTGCAAGAGAGTTATCAATTGATCGCGTCCAGATGAAGCAGAGTCTTCATCCGAGGTTTTGAAAGATGCCTCAACGAGGTATTCAATTCCAGTGCCGCTAGAATTCTCGATCGGCCAAACTTCGATGTCGAGCTCAACCCCGTTCCACGTTCCCGTAGAGCGCTTAGTGAGAACCGGTCCGTAAATGACGGCGTTCTTCAGCATGTCTGTACCCCAACCGTCGGACACCCAGTCGTCGAACATGCCTGGTGCGTTGGATTCGAGCATACTCCGTGAATCCTTCTCGTTAGGATCATCGGTACCGCTGTATCCTTTTGATGACGCCGTATAGTCCCGTTGGATAGAAAGAGTTTGTGAAGCATAGAGCCAGTCGATTTGTGCGTTGTAGTTGCCTTGTCCGGAGTTCCAGCCATCACTGAAAGCTGTGTTCAAAGCACCATTGATATCTCCGTTATTAACTGGAAGACGCCACTTGTATGTGAGGTCAAAGCCGCTGTCGTTCTCGATGTTACGGATACGGCAACTCCAACCGTTAACGTAAAGATCTTGTGCAACCGTGTCAAGGTATTGGACGTTGATCTTTGTAACAGTTGTTGGCATAGCAAAAGTAGAAAGTACCGTGGGAGTAAGCTTGAAGTCGGATCCCAGAACCACAGTAGGGTCCATCAAAAGATGTACTTCGTAGTCAGGGACCATGGGGCCGTCCGCTGCCATTGCAGCAGGCAGAATGAGAGCCGCAGCGGCGGCCTTCATGACTGTGTACTTCATTTTTCACAGACGGAGGATGGTCTCGTAATAATGAGTTGCTCAACTTGATAACACGCCAGATATTGCAAATGAACTGAAAATGACACTCCTGTCACAGACACTCCAAAATTACGAGGCAATGCATTCAACTTTATATACTTGCTATGCACAGCTCCTGGAAACATGCTGAACCTGACTTATAAAACTACCCTGTGAAGCTGCGGGGTTTAGATGGGCGTATATTTTCTCATTCAGGCAGGTTGTCATACTGATGATCTCCATTCTGTCTGCTTTCGTCACCGAGTTTGGATATTCTAGGGTGCCCACGTGTTTCCTATTGCCCGTTTCATTGCATCGGAACCAAATGGCGCTAATAAGTATGTAGGGCTTAGTTTAAATGAAATCCCTGCTTATAATCGAGATCGCCATGGGCGGCAAAGGGTCAGGCGAGCTTTTGGCCCTAATTTTGTTACAGGAAACCCACGAAAATTCCTACGAGACCTTATGATAATGCTGTATATTTCACAATCTCTACATTAATACTCAATCATTAGGAGCAAGTTTGAGAATCGTATGTTGAGTGGGGGGTAGACATCCCCGGCCTCTTTATGTGTTGACATCTCGTAGCGGCCAAGATGGAGTACTTAGCTTGCCATTAGCCTCTGAGCTGAGACTCATTATGGTCACCGAATCATGCAAGCATCGCGGTAAAGAAACGCATGCGGGAATTATATATACCTGTGTAGTAGTGAAAACAATGCCGTATTTGCCGGACGGGTTGTTGCGTCCTGATTTTGAGAGCATTTCAACGTCTGAGGTGGGGGGATGTGATGTTTTGGGACAACTAGTGATACATCTCACAACTACCCATGTATGTAGACACGAGCGCTACGTGACGACCTGAAGCTCTTGTATGTAATCAATCTTCCGGGGTGATATGGGGATGATACTCCATTTCTCCTCATCTGAGTATAAAATTTTGCTGCTGTCCGGCCCCACAGCCCCGAGCGGGAATCTAGTGCCGAAAGATCTGTTGAGCTTCCGTCGCAGAGCACAGCTACCTTTTGCGATTGGTAAACATCGAAACGTGGTAATTAATAGATGCTCACCGCAAGTAGCCGATGTGCATTTCATACCCCAACAGAATTCATTTTTGGAACCTTTTTCTTAATTCACCAATCACCAGCGTCGTTAGGAAAACATGAAGTCGATTGGTGGCTAGTGCTGCAGCTATCACAGCAAAATAAGAGCAGAATGAGATAAAACAATGGAATATGTTTTGGAGGTACAGGTTTTCCTCATATCTGTGCTATTCATGAACGTGGTAAACAGCTTACTTCTTGAATAATTTATCCACAAGCTGGTGCTACCACCGCCCATATATGGACTTAGTTTACAGAGGGGAATGCTCATGGCCATTATTTTTCTCTAGCCATTCGGTATCAAAAACCCACAGAACCCAAAAGTTTAAGTTTATTAAAGATTGGTCATACGTGGGTAATAGCTATAGATCATCCACACAAACTTGCTATAGCTGAAGGTTTGTGTGTAAATTTTCATTTCATGATCCCCTTTTTTATTTATACCAGCACGCATAGCTAATGCTTGAAATAGTATGGATGATACAGTAGTAGACTAAAATGGTTAAGTTGGGTGAGGTATGTTGCATTCGGAAGAGAGCGAGTAGCATTATAACTTCTATAGGGTTGTAGTGGATAATGAATTCCGTATGTAGAATGCTCACTACTAGCGCACCAATAGCAGACTTCGACGGTTGTAAAAAACAAAGAACACTTGCCAATCAACCAATATACCCGAATGTTTCTGATTATTTTGACGTTAGTACTGTCGATCAGTGTATATATAGCAAAGTACTAGTGTTGTTTTACATTGTAAGACAATTATAGAATACGATTAACAGCCAAGTAAACAAATGGTGTAATATCCATCTCTGAATCAAAAATTTGCATAGTGAAATGCCCATGGATGGAAAACATCATGATGCCTTCAGAACTCAGCACTCAGATGGCAGCCATTACGCCGCAATGCCGCCCCACGATAGGCCTTTGCAATAACCCTATAGATAATAAGACACAGCCGGCTCTATAGCCACATATAGGCGGTCGGCGGCCGGTTAAAGTCCTCTGATATCAAACAAATGCTGAAGATCGAAGTCTGAGTTATTCTAGAGGTGAATTCTACTACCTTTGAATACAAGCAATTTAGCCTTAGTATGTGTATAGAATTACGGTTGCTGGAATATCTGCCAAGACTACAGCCCCCCGCAATCTCGCAATGCAAAGCTACATGGTGTGCGAGGCAAGAAGGCGATTGGGGCGCTTTTCTATAAGCATGATGTAGCATAGATATTGACATCTGCCGATTCATGAAGAGTGGGTTGACTCGATCTGACTGAGACTTATGACGAAATACTTCCGGCTCAACAAAGCTTGTCAGGACTACACGATATATACAGGCCTATAAACTTATAAAAGACCTGTGGTTTTCTGTTATCCTAGACGACTCCGAACTCTTCATTCAGCAATACTTTCCTGTTCTTAAAATCAGATCAAAAATTATGATGAGACTCTTAGAAGTTGGAATCTTGTTACTCGCCTCGGCGACTGCTGTTGCTGCTCGAGTGGCTGCATGCGCGCTTCCATCTACATACCGCTGGAATTCCACTGGTGCCTTGGCCAGTCCAAAATCAGGATGGACCTCACTAAAAGACTTCTCCCATGTTATCTACAACGGCCAGCATCTTGTCTTTGGATCATTTCATGACACTGGATCAACTTGGGGTTCCATGAACTTTGGTCTCTTTGGCGACTGGTCTAATATGGCATCAGCAAGCCAGAACAAAATGACACCCGGCACTGTGGCCCCGACTGTCTTCTACTTTTCCCCAAAGAATATTTGGGTACTTGCCTATCAATGGGGACCAACTACGTTTTCCTACCTAACGTCAAGCAATCGCTCAAGCGTGAGTGGATGGTCTTCACCACAGCCACTTTTCTCCGGCACCATATCCGGGGCCAGCGCTATCGACCAGACAGTCATCGGGGACAGTAGCAACATGTATCTGTTCTTTGCAGGAGACAACGGCAAAATCTACAGGGCTAGCATGCCAATTGGAAATTTTCCAGGAAACTTTGGTTCATCGTCGACAGTCATCCTTAGCGATTCGACTAACAACCTGTTTGAGGCTGTTCAGCTCTATTCTATCCAGGGCCAAAATCAGTATTTAATGATTGTCGAGGCCATAGGAGCAAATGGGCGCTATTTCCGGTCATTTACAGCCACTAGTCTAGGCGGCACATGGACTGCACAAACTACAAGTGAAAGTAAACCTTTTGCCGGCAAGGCGAACAGCGGCGCCACTTGGACCAACGACATCAGCCATGGCGATCTAATTCGTACCAATCCCGATCAAACAATGACCATTGATCCTTGCAACTTGCAGTTCCTGTACCAGGGACGAGCAACCAATTCCGGTGGTAGCTACGATCTCCTGCCTTACCGACCAGGTTTGTTGACTCTCCAGCACTAGCTTTGTATATTTCTTGTCAATAAGCTGCCAAATGTCATCTGGGCTACAGCCGTAGGATGTTTAGGTGCCGAGGTACTTAGTGAATAGTGGCAAATATCCAGGGCCTTGAAGTAAGAGGTGAGGTACAGTTATATGTTAACAAAGCAATCATGCTACCGTCATTCTCTAAAGCTAGTTATCTACGGCATTTATGACTACATAAACGCGGGGATGGTTGAAATGAAAGTGCATTGCAATCACGAATATAGCAATATATTGTGATATATATACACGTATACTTGTAATATTATTTAACGCTGCGAACATGAAGTGGCACCTACTGAAATCCTACGGAGATCATCGGCGCTATTGACTGATAAAGTAGTGACCTCTTTCGGGAGACTGCCTAGGGAGTAACCGCTAACGACGCGGATCTGCAAGCCATCGATCAAGGATGGCGTTGAACGTATCAGGATCTTGGAGAGGGCCGAAGTGTCCGACGCCTGGCAGTACGACGAGGCTTGATCCCCAAATTATATCTCTCATCTCACCTGCAACTCTTCGCTGCACGACTTCCTCCGAATCCCCATCCCCAATCCATATAATAGGTGCATGGCTAGGGTCTTGAAAGCGCGTCTTGATTTGGGCAAAAGATTTGTCGTTCCAGTCTGGAAAGGTGCTTTGCATTGTGGCCATTTTCGCCATGAATTCGTCAAACTTTTCTGGATTCGGAGACAAAGCTTCGTATTCGCTTTTCATCCTGTTTTGCAAATCGTCCAAGAAAGGCAATCCCATTATGCCGGTAACATTAGCTTGATCAGGCTGATAATTGGCGCCAAAGATGAATGCGCGATCAACTTTTGCGCCATGATGCATCGCTAGGGAGAGAGCAGTGTTGGCGCCATCAGACCACCCAACAATTGAAGCCCTAGACACGTTGAGATGTTCAAGTAGGGCCACCGTATCGTTGGCGAATAAGTCATATGAGAGCGGCACCTCTGGGTCATCGTTTGATCGACCATGGCCTCTTGTATCAATTGCGATGACAGGGTGTCCCTTGCCAGCAACATGTCTGATCTGGAGACCCCACCAGTTGGAATTGATCTTGCCGCCATGTTGGAAAACTATGGGGGTTCGCCCGCAATCCAGAGGTGGCCCAAATACGGCATACCAAAGATCGATATTATTAATTCGAGTGGTCCCGGAAAATGTCGGATCTGGGAGATGTGGTGTTGGAGGTAACATGCTGTGAAGTGGAATATAGTTATCCAGTGACTGCGATGAAGCAAAAGAGGACACGGTAGTAAACCCAAGAGAAATCATGGCTATGTTGCGAACGATGTGGGCCAGAAACGCCATGCTGACGATTAGTAATGATATTATGACGGCGAAAAGAATCATTCAGCCATCATATTTGAGGTATTTTGCCTTTATATATGTGGGTGTCATAACTCGTGAATGTGTGAATGCGTGGTCGGTGGGATCCCTAGCTGTTAAATGTTGCATAACACGGGTAGCCGATTGCCGCCCTGGAATAATGGCCGTATTGGATGGCGAAAATTGCGCGGGGACATGGTTTTGAGTAGCCTATGCATCGTCAAAATTGGAACTGAAGCATAGCCTATAACCAGAAAGTAGCCTTTGATCTACTTCAAATGCAAAAAGTACGGATCAAGTACTTTAAATCGAAGAGCAAATGCGAGTCTATGCCACGGCTACCGGGACAGCATCATTCAGTGATTAGCGAGGTGACGTCCCAGTTTACACCAGAGGTACCAAAGAATACTGGAACACGCTTGAACTCGATTATTGCTAATAGAGAGTTTTAGATAGCTAAGACTTTTTTTTTTCGAGGGTCAATGCCAACTAGGCTGTGCTTAAGACTCGCTTGATTGAAGTCCCAAAATGCTACTCCCAAATGCTACATTCCCAGGGACGACAGAATGACCGTTTAGCAGTATCTTCTCATTGATCTCGCGGTGTTTGCACCCACCCTGTTCTAATAATGAACGGTTTACCTCTGAGATATCAATAATTGTCGAACGATTTATGACACTCTTTATCTGCTAATCTCAATAGTCTAGTGCATTTTGGAGACCATGCTACTGGGTTGACCAAAGTCTACGGAGGTACAACATCTCCCAACCTACTTAGACGGTTATTCATCCATTGAGGTTGTCACTATGTATCATATTGAGTTCTTCTACTAACTGGTATTGCTGTTTCAAGTCTGTGGCGCCAGAAATCTGGACTCTTCCGACCTACGTCAGTAACTCCACCGCTGTAGACACAATGAGAGCAACAATATAAGCCACGTGTCGATTTAGGACTATGTCGTGTCTTGGCTTTCCAACTTCGTATTCAAGGTAACCAAAAGAAAGACAAATAGCGCGTCTTGGCGATAAGCCTTCAGCCCATAATCATGCGGGGCGGAATCATCTCAACGATAATGTATTTTTGTCTGGTATGGACGACTGGTGTCAAGTCGCCATTCTTACATCATTGATTTCCAGCCAAGAAGGCAATGAAACTAATCTGTCTTGGCGATGGCCTAATTGAAGCTTCAATGTCAGGTACGAAATGGAACCTTTGTCACTCCACTGAGCTTTACCACCCATTTCTTACCCACTACCCTGAAGAAGGAAATCAACAGGCATCAACCCTGTTGATGATCTACATACAATGTTTAGCATAAGCATGTCTTATAAAGTCCGTCTTAGCCAACATGAGGCAAAACGAAGGCCGCCTCTTTCGAATGCAGTATATGTATGACGCAAATGTTAGATGCCCTACAAATTATATATTCGCTCATCCAAAATTGGAAAGATTTGCTTAGAGGAGCATCGATAACAGTTGCCGAATTGAGCGCAGCTGGATCATACGTACCGGATCATCCATGATGATTACTATAGCTTTATTCTCGCTAATTTGTAAGGAAAATAAGCATAAACACCATTTTTATTCTGAGCATAGTCTTTTTGATAGCTGCGGATATCAATGAACGACCTATTATGTATAATACCCAAAACGATGATGGTTTCACTGTAATAATAAAAATTCATGCATTCTCTTCGAGACGGATTTTATTTGTATGTTATTACCAGGATCTAGTAATCATCAAGAGCTATTACGAATGCCAAGAATTATCCCCACAACCACATCCCCCCCTGAAGAGGCTGTACGGATACGGCGTCTCTATCTGTTAGATTCCTAGTGATTTTGATACGAATGTACAACATTAGAATTTGATACCTAGGAGTTTGATATATTTCAGTCGTTTGAAGACCACCTTTGAAACCAGCAACGGATTGCTGAGTCCGGGAGAAGGCACCTTCACCAGCATTAACAGAACATTAAAGAAATACCGATAAAGCTCATGGACATAGTTTATCAACCATCAGTAATTAGCACAGAAATACTTAGAAGATGTCTGCTTCTGTCGATCCCTTCTCTCTCAGCCACAACTACACAAGGGTAATGGTATACCAAGTTTCTCCTTTTCTCTTGGCGTAAGCTGATAGGCAACTGATATATCTTGAATTCGAATTAAGTAGAAATTTATGATGCAAGACTGAGGATTCTACGAGTATATAAAGAGCCAGTCTTCTGCTCGAGAATCATTTAACTCTTCATTCCACATCCTTCCACATCATCACTCATCATATCATCACTACGCTTCAAAAAGACAGCAATGATTTCTCGCAGCAGTCTCCTGGCTCTTGCCAGCACCATCTCTGTTGCCAGCACTCTGGGCATCAATTGCCAAGGCAGCGGCCTCTGCGTCGGTAACGGTGGCAGCCTGGGCGAAATTCTTGGCATACTCCGAGGCATGGACCCGAATCAACAGTTTTCGGATGGACAGCAAATCGCTTGTGTTGAATCTCCCAACACCATCGGGAACCCCTCTCTCTGTGTCTTCTACCAAATGACTGGTCGAACATTCACCGTGGACCAAACCATTTGGTACGTCCAGGCTCTCATCGACCACGGCTGTGGTGCGTGTGGCAGCGTGCCTGTGGACGAAGGAAACGATGTTAATAATGGAGAGTTGACTGCCAACATGGTCACCAATGCTCGCCGTGGCATGGATATGGTCAAAGCGATTGCCAAAAGTGAGAAGCACGCTATTGAACGGGCTGAGACCAAGACAGAAGGTGTTTCCAAGCTGTCAAAGCGCTTGGGCATCAACTGTGAAGGTAGCTCTAGCTGTGGTGTTGGAGGCATCGCCGGAACCGAACGAGGAACTATCGACGATCTCAGAAACACCGTTGCTGGTGGCGACGACGGTCTCTGGGGTGAAGGACAACAAATAGCCTGTATCTCACATGCCACTGGCCGCCTTTGCGCTTTCTACCAAAATGTTGGCGATCGAACTTTCAACAAGGACCAAACCCTAATGTACATGCAATGGCTCCTTGACCACGGCTGCGACGTTTGTGGTAGTGTCCCTACCGACGATGGCAATGACGTTAATAACGGCGAGTTGACTGTCAATTTTGTTGCATGATTTCGGTCTACTGTGGATGGAACGGGATTCTTCAGAAGCTGTGGCCAAGCTGCTGGTAGTTTTCCGTTAGCCGGATGGAAGAGGGTGGATTACAACCCGTTTCTTTTACTTGTCAAGGTTGAACATGATATACGCCGTTCTTTTAAAGTTTCCAGTCTACCAAGTTTTGGAAATGCTTACCATAGTCAAGGGTAGTAATTAAGTTATGATGCATCTATAAAGTTTCTGTCGCTGCTAGAGAAAAAGATTATGGGATGGTTGTAAACGCGAAAGATTGACGTAGAGAGGCAAACATTTAAAATGCACGAACAACAAGCTTGTCGTAATTAATATACATCCTCTATTCAGGCACACAAGCTTCTTCCCTGCTGGGATTCTCCTCTGGCAATCGGACTTTCTTACCGTCATTTGCAGAGTCGTATGTATTACGCCGTGCCCAGGTTAAGGCACATTCTCAATGCTCCGATTCGGCGCTGTCCATTGGTGTAATCACAAGGGATACGTATCGAGAATCCAGTCTCTCGGATTTCTATACTTCCTTTGGCTTAAGCTATGTACAACAACGTGGAGAAAGCATCTCCACTGCGGAATGCCATGATTCTTTCAGCTTTGCTTAGTAACTTCGTGCTGCGGCCAGTGACTCGACGCTAATTCAATTTCAGGGCACCAGCCAGTTTGATGACGAATTTGACCTGAGCCTAATAATCGGTTGCCAGAGAGCAACAACTTTTACCTCCTTAGAACTCTTTCGAGAAGGGCAATTATTCTAAAAATAGTTACCCGTGATCCTTATAACCGGGTACGTCATCCATAGGCACCATATTTCCACGTGGATGTGCCAATGAAAGCACCTTCAATAATACCGTTCTAGACTCTCGCTGAGCGCTACTTACCTCAGACAAGACAAGCAGGGAGTACCGGCGCTCGTAATTGGCGTACGATTTATTTGCTGATCAGAGCGATTGGCTAGGAGTTAATAGGTGGGAACTTGAAGTTACCTACCTGCAATTGCATACGTACCACAAATTGAGTACTGCGCACCTTGTAGGTAGGCGTTTGCACGGCAGAGAAATAGGATCCGTACACACAAGTGATCAGCCTCGTCAAATCCCACACGTTTCTATTAATGCTAACAATTACATCTGAAGATATCATCGGTGGAACAGTTTCGGACTGCTCAGGTCGACTAAGAAAACCAGATTACAGATTATGAAGCGCGCAGTCGGTCCTCTAGATAAAAGGAAGCGAGTTTCTCGCTGCCAGGCTTGTGCCAAGAGGCAAATAAAGGTTCGCAATTCTATGTAAACAACTGACGAATTCTATGGTTAATAACTCCGCGATCAACAGTGCCAAGGCGGCGTTCCATGTGAATACTGCCAACGTACCAAAAAGATATGCACTCCACAGGCTGCATCCTCAGCTACTGCTTCAACAACATTTAATGTCAAATTTGTCAAATACACGCCACCACAGCAATCGATATTAGAAGCTGCAACACTGCCCTTGCAAATACAGACCCATAGCAATGATCTATACCTAAGCAGCTTTGCCGCATCATTACTTCGGTGTCAGTTTACCCCAGAGTTCACTGGTATAGCGCAAGATTTATTACTATTGATGCAAACCTCGCCGCCGTTACGAAACTTGGCTATCGCACTTGGGGCCCTAGATGCAAGCAGGCGCTCGTCAATTAGATCATTCGCGCAAAAGGAATCACTTCAATGCGTTGCATACCGCTCATATAACCGTGCACTGCAATCACTCCAACAGCGACTACAAACAAGTGACGCGGCGGTATGCGAAGATGTGGCGTGGAGCACATTTCTACTGGGACTGTTTGAGGTAAAGATTATCGTATCACGTTCAAATGGTCAATTTAGCTAAGAAGACGACAGTTAATGTCCGAATCATCTGGGGAAGGATGGGCAAAGCATATGTTCTATGGCACCTCGAAGGTTTTGCAGCTGGCTGGCCCAGATGCGTACGCTTCATCGTTGCAACGGAGGCTTTTGAACGCATTTCGAGTGCTTGAAGCCAATAGGACAATTATGTTCGGAGACGCAACATTTTTATCCGAGAGCAAGTGGAGGGTATGCAACAGCATTAATCACGAGACTGCAGAAACTCCAGATTGCACGGCGAGCATCACGGAGCTAATGATCCAAACATCAGCATTCAGCAAGCGGTAAATACGAAACATTCAGACTTATTTAACACTACACTAATGCAAACCAGACTTTTTGAGCAAATTGAAGGCATACCCGAAGAAGCAAGACTTTTCAGTCCCACAATCGCCGCCCTAGCACATGAAGGCACTGAACTGGATCGCAAAATCAGCAACTGGTGCGATAGTGTCACTTTACAGTCAGATCCTGCGGACCCCTTTACTCAGCTTGCTCTTGCAAAACATCATGCCGTTCGGCTTTTTCACTGCAGAAATTTCACTTATTATACCTGTTGGCACCCCGGGACGATTCCTCAACTAGACCAAATGGAAATTGACGGTTCCGTTTCAGCCATCATTCGTTTGTGCGAGAAAATTCTTCAATCTTCAGATATTCCGGGAGCTATTCTCTTATTTCCTTTAAGAATGGCTGGGGCACATTCTGAGTTCGAGTGGCAAAGAAGTAATGTGCGAAATCTGCTCAGTCGGATATATAACAGCGGCTTCGTTGTGGCAGAAACAATACAGATGGATCTATTCGAATTCTGGCAGTTTCTAGATGATCAAGATAGTATTCAACCTGGTGTTTAAAAAATTCTCTACATAGATATACCAAAAGATAAAGACTACTTAGAAATGAGAAAGGAAATGAAAATTATCTAGAGTTGATGCAGGTGCGTCTTACTCAACACGTTTTGCATTAATGTTGAGAGAGCTATATGCTTCATGCGATAGCATTTAGCTGATCTGAATATTGAAGAAGTCGGTGACGACACGTGTGCGCCTGCCAGGAGAGAAATAGTCGTAGCCAACAATTTCGTTGCAGGTGTTGACGTAGATGGTCACCGGAATTGCTCCCTGATACATAATGTCCCACTATGACATGGATTAGCAGAGTATTATAGAGATTTGGAATAGGGCGTCACCAACAGATGCCACATTGCCGTCCGTGAACTTCCTTGTAACGAGGCCGCCGAAGACAGCCTCGTTCTTGACGAGGAAATCTTTCTCAAAGATGGGATAATTAGAATTGACATAGCCTTGCCACACATATGGCTTCGTTCCGTTGTAGATGGTCATCAAGTTATCCACCAGACCATCTTTGGTAACATTTGCGTAGTTGAAAATTGATGAGGCTGGAGCATCGTCGTACGCCTCGTTGACACGAACAAGGCCCTTGGCAGGGGAATTGTCAATGTAGCCAGTCATAATGTGAGACAGTGTCTCGTCCCTAAAACTCTGTTAGCTACGGCGATACCAGTTGAAGTAAGCTACGAACCACTTATGCTGGACAAAGTTGGTCGTGAATTCGGGCTGCACCAGAGGTGGCTTTGGCTGCTTGAAGCCGGATGAGTATTCAATCATGGACGAAGGAAATGGAGTGCATTTCGGAGTTTTGGTGGCAATAGTAGGCACCGCGATGGCAGCAGCAAAGAAGATCTGAGTGAACAACATTGTTGCTTTGAAATGAGTGAAGTGAATAGAATATTTTAGGAAGTGAGTGAGTGTTGAAGTGAAATTGAGATGTTGAGAGTTTGGAGATGAATGTAAAGCAGAGTCAAAGTCATTATATATACTCATTCGACTAAATCAGACGCGTAATCCCATACGACAGAAATAAAGCTGCGCCATCAAAATCATCGCCTCTTATCTCCAGCGCGTCTAAATCTTGCCCATTTCAGATTCATTGTAGGATCCCAAACACTAAACCTCTCCGTAGCCTCTGCCGCGATGTGGATCAGGGATTGGAAAAGCGTTCAATTGCTTCCCAATCTGGCAATGCCGATCTGTTCAGTGGGGCGGGAACGGGGACGAATGTGGATACTTTGAGGATGGGTTTAAGATGTAAAATTCCGAGTGATGCAGTAGTAAATTAAATAATTGAGTTAAGCAGCTGAAGATACTACAATTAGAATATGGAATGGGAAATCCCCTTACCTGGAGAGAGTAAATGCCTGTTCTGCCATACCGTAGTTAGGCATTATCGGTACTCCATAGATGTCGGCGGATAATATCCTAAGATCCGATCTCATACAGCCAATACAACAAGACAACGTTCCGGTAGGTAATTGTCCGCTGCTGACTCCACATTCTGAGGTTCTTTCTATAATGCTTATCCAGCCCGTCATAATTTCACAATTTGACGACTACTATGTAGATGCGAGCTTTATGAACGTATTATTAGAAGAGACGCAGCGGCCGAGATTCTCCAAGTTCGCTCTCCTTCACGGTCAATTCGTGAATTCCCAGGTTCATCGCGCGGAGAAGAACGAAAACGAGTGACGCATTCTCTTCTTGCTACGGAGTACTGAAGGCCGTGTTTAGTGAATCAGCTCGGGTAAGCCTGAATGCAGACTTGGCTCATACATCGCAGCAATTGGTCGCATAGCCCCTTTGCCCCCGCACTAGATTGTTTATGAACCCCGAGACTCCTAAGTTATTCAAATCTTTATGTCCTACAGCATGAAATTCGATGGTGCCTAACACACAGTTTCGTCAAGCAAGCCTATGACTTATCTATATGCTCAGATACAAATAACTCGTTGTCGGAACACAAAGGTAGGCATGAGAAGATATGTTCATCACCGTACACAACCTCTTCGAGCTGCACTTACCGCGGGTCCCTTCCGAGTCTGCTGTATCACGCATTCAAATGTGATAGAAATATGCAGACAAGCGCTTGCACAGCCACAATACTGACTGCATCGACTAGCTTCGGGGTGTAATCTGCACAATCTTGGTTTAATGATATGTATTGCTGAGGCAAGTGCACAATCTTCTATCTCAGGGAACAGTAAATGGTTATATACATGTATTCATCACGATAACCTTTCACAACCTTATCCCAATTTCTAAGTAGGATTATATGTTTGGGATTTTCTCCTCTACGAGTACGGCATTATTTGCATTGCTGTTAAGAATTGCTTTCGCCCTTGTTTTGCTTGTATGGGAAAGTGCGCCTTAAATAGTCTTCATTTGTCATTGATTTAAAATGAACGGCGCTTAAATGACACGATAAAAAGTTATGGGCAAATTTACAGCCCCCAATCATTACCTCGGTTCGCATGCCCGTTTACAGGATAGGCGATTCGGGCCAGGGAAAGGTATAATAAGATTTTAAGCGTATGAAATAAAGTAAGCCACCCTAATCCACAATGAGAGATATGGTTCGAGAAGGATTTGACAGCATTATAAGCACAGGGGAGCAGACAAGTTTTAATGTGAAGCAACGCCCGTTATTGGCTGAGCTTATACACTTCCTTGCATGATGCCGCTTCTCGGTATGTTCAATTTCCACTCAACACGGGACCTCGGAAGTCTGAACCACTCAATGCTAAGACTTGATAGCTTGGCAGCCAATCCAGCAGCGCCGGCATAGGTGGAAATAGCTTCACCTACTCACGTCAGATTATAGCTCTTGTGAGTTGTCTCCTGATACAGAGCAAAGAGGCATTTTTCAATGGTCCTTGGCAAGACTCGAGAGATGACTGCGTTGCCTCGCCTATTACCAATCATTCTGCATCACCGAGTTGGGACCAAGTATGGGCTTCAGGAGAACTGGGACTATAAGAATACGAGTGATGATGGCGACAAAACGGGCAAAGCAAGGCAAAAAAGAAGTATAAATAAGTGACGTCTTCCCCTAAAACTGCCCTCGATCTTGTTTCGACATCATTACATCTTCAAACCAGCAGATTCATTTCATCTTGCACAAAAACAGCCTCAAACGAACTCCAACATAACTACATCTCAAAATGCGTTTCTCTAACATCATTGCCTTTGGCCTCTTTGGTGCCAACTCTGCTCTTGGTCTTGCAATTCTCCCTCGTGAGATCGCTGAGATCGAGTCTGTTGCCAATGCCACGGCCAAGGGAATTGATGTTTTTGGACCTATTCCTGATGATGCTGTCAAGGCTCACGAGGGTTTCTATACCGCAGAAGAAGGCACTGACGCTTGGGCATGGATCCGTGCTCAGATTGACATCCCGGCTCATGCTCGTCCAGCGACTGAGAAGCGCCAAAACTATGCCAACATTGGCATTGGCATGTTCGCCCAAGATTGGTGTAAGTGGATTTTTGCTACGCCCGCGAGATCAATTCAAGCTTGATATTCTAACTCAGTCAATCGATAGGCAATGGCCAGGCAGGCTGGTGGGACGATGTTACATACGACGTGCAGCACTACGTCACGCTGAACATGTTCAGCGTTGGCATCAGCTACCGTGGTCTTCGCAGCAACGAGCAGCTTGACTTTAGCCGCCAGGCTGGCAGTGACTGGTGTGGCAAATACTTGTACTCTGCTGGTAAAAACACTCCTAGTATGTTATAAACCCGATTTCGATTTCGAAGAATGAAATTATTAACCTTTCGCAGTCGGCTGCTTCAACTCCCAAGCTATCAACTGTTATCGCCTCACTCTTCACTAAACACGCATTCTCAACGACGAAAATCGTGTTATGGAGAAGTGCAAATTGCCACAGTTCTTAAATTTGAGTCGCAGTTTGTCCATTCGGTTTACCCCTTATGGCTACATGAAAAGGATACGGCGGGACGTTAGGGGCAAGTGTCCGTTATGTAGACATAGCATAAGAGAGAACGTTCTATACATAAATACTATGCTTGTTTACATCTTGAATTATAAAAAGATTGTCGTTGTTTACGACTAGCTATTTCAAATGGGGCTAAACCCACGCCTACATGATAGTGATATAATACACTGAGAAGCTTTCCCATCTATGCTAAGCATTCATGGCAACCCTTGTCGAACGTCCGAATGCTCATTTAGTCCCCATGCGTTACTGCTAGAGTCATGAACAGTTGCGCGTCGCATGTCTCTCTTGTACTTGGTACTGAATGGCCCTGTGATTACACGGTGCATTGTGCAAGTGTTGTCCCAAATAACCAAATCTCCGGGATGCTTCCATTCAACCTCGATGACGTATTTTGGTTGTGTTGCATGAGTGAAAACTTTGTCAAAAAGAGTTTTTGATGCTTCCTCGCTGAGATTCTCAATGTGGTGGATATGCGCGGCGATATAGAGATTCATTCGGCCAGATTTCTCATGGCGCTGGACAATTCTGTGGCGACCCATTGGATGCTGAGAAGGGTCAACATTTGCAAAATACTCGGGAGCAGCAAGTTTCCTCGAGTGCAGAATAGAATGCGCCCCAACATAATCGTTTGCCAAGAGGTCTTGTTTTAAGTCTTCATCTAGCTCGTCGAATGCAGTCCTTGTGTCGGCAAATGCTGTTTTGCCGCCCGTGCCCGCAGGAGGTAGTTCGTGAGCAAGCAAGAGAGAATACCCGGCTCGACGAGGGTTGAAGCTGGAATCGACATGAAATAGACCGTTTCCCTAGTCGCCGAATGTTAGTATGCCAAATTGCATAAAGTAGGTATGTCGAATCCATACGTACCTTATTCGCCTGCCCACGAGGGCTGCTTGGATCAACAATGGTGCCGTCCAGTTCAACGTTGCTAACGTCAAAGAGTTCGTCATACTTGAGTCTATTTTCCCGTCCTGCAGCAACATATGGCTTCACATCATCCAAATCTCCAAACATGCGAGCTAGCCTAATGTGAGACTCGTCTGTTAATTGAGATTCACGGATCACTACAACTCCATACTATTACGACTGACATTAGCGGAAATTGGGTTATGTTATAGACCATGAATTACCTTGGTTACAGTTTCTTGGAGGCGACGAAAGTTTTCTTCTGTCATATCGTCCGCGGCATTGAAGTCACAAATCTCAGCACCAAACCCGGGGCTGATTTCAGTGACTCTAAAGCCATTAATTGCGGCGACCATTTTCGTTAGTGGAATGATAATAAGAGTACTTTCGAGATGGAAAATATAGATACTCAGCCAGGCGATGTCTTCTTAGGATATCGAGTGGCATATATAAGTCAATTCCCTCTATGTTTTCCCCAGAACGGGAAGCATCATCGTGTGATCAACTTCATGGATAGACGAAGGAAATCCGCCTATAGCCGACGCTGCCAATACCGATGCCTCGCCACTGCAACTCCTCGTTGCCAGATGTAGAGCATACATTTTAAACGCAATGTAAATGCAGAACAGGCTGGCATGAGATTTTATCGCGAGCTCGGGATTCACTACTGACTACGGTAACTAGCAGGATGCCAACGTGAAAATACTCGTCAAATATTCCTGGTCAAAACGTGTCTGCTGGGACAATTGAGACACACGGCGGTTCATGAAGAGTTTCTGACTGGCTGACACCCCACCAAATCACCCCGCTACCCCGCATAAAGTGCTGTCTTATTGGGGTTGCAGTGTTGAAGATTGGTAGGCCGATTTCGGTAATTCTGCTCCGTCTACAGCCGGCCAAACTTTTCAGACATATCGTTTGCCGATGCCGACAATCGACTCACTCAGCCCTTGAATTGTCACATTACTACGCTATCAAGGCACGCATATCGAGTTACCGAAGATATCAGACCATGACGGCCAGCACAGGAAAGCGCTCTTACCGCGCATGTGTCAGATGCCGCCGGCGGAAGACAAAATGCGATCTGTAAACGACCCGAAATAACCATCATGTTATGAGCATACCCCTGACTTTGTCTTAGTGGTGGCATTGGAGAGCCAAGAAAAATCCCCTGCGTGTCCTGCTTTGAGTCGGATAGCGAGTGTGTGCTGGCTGAGTCCCGCCGGGGTGGGAACTTTCGGACGTATGAGCCGAGCAAGAAACCCACAAGGAGTCACAAGGCTTCACAACGCACCTCGCCGAGAACAACCAGGTCAACGGAAAAGGAAGTGGATCGCAGCCTTGACGGCTTAAACGAAGATGTCATTGATGAGCAGCTCGCTTCCGAGCTTAGGAATCCCTCCGATGCGCTGCATATACTCGCCCAATCGGAGAAATCTAAAGCAAGTGGATCGCCTGCATTGCCAAACGAGGAGGAGCGCGACGGTCTTTTACATGGGCCATCGAATGTTGTATCTGTTGACGAGTATGAGCTAGTTCAGCGAGGGCTAGTTCATCATAGCAACATATCGGAGTTGCTACATCTGTCAGTCCCCATCAAACAGAGATAACGCAGTTTGCAGCTAATCGAAGACAGATATGCCCAGAACTATCACTCTTACTGTCCCATTGTACCAGGGTACATGCTTGGACAATCTGGCATTGACAAGATTCGCACATCGGATTTCTTCCTTCTAACAGTCATCCTGACGATTGCATCTAGAGACTCATCAAATCATTCCCTTATCCACCGATATTGTTGGGATTACACCCAAAAGCTATTGCTTGAGGTGCTGCTTGGGTATCCTTGGACACTGAAATCCCGAACAGTCGAAAGTTTACTGCTCTTATCAGAATGGCTTCCCCATATTGAACTTACCCAATCCGTCTCAAACGAAAGTAAAAGCATGTTCATTGAAGACAGAACATCATGGTCACTCGTCGGGCTAGCTGTCAGACAAGCTTACTTGATGCGCCTGGATCAAGGCGCTTTTCCCAATGTTGCTACACAGGAGACAAAGGAACAGGCGGAGCATAAGCGATTATTATGGACATGTGAGTAGCATGCATGAATGAGATACAATCGCTATCTAGCTTCTAACTTTCCATTTTTTAAAACAATAGTTGTTTACATCGCGGATCGGCAAATATCTGTTCGTCTAGGCCAGTCTTTTTGGTCGCGCGGTCCATCTCTTTCAACGCGCCTCACTGCGAAAGACTTTCCCAGCTTACAACCTGCGCCCAATAGTACCCAAGAAGATTATGCGTCTGCTCACCAAGCAACGATGGAGTTGACACAGCTCATGCATAACGCTCAAGCCATCCTTTACTCCTCGCCGAAGCGGACCTTGGCCATGGTCCACGATGGAGATTACAGTCGCTACCTCGACGACTTTCAGCGCGCATCAATGAACTGGCATGCCACTTGGAGCGATCTTGCAGTATCTGCCAGAGTGAAGCGTTCTCTGTCTCTGGTATATGAGTACCTGTGCCTTTATGTTAACGCATTTTCATTTCAAGCCGTTCTCACCAGGATGTCGGCACAAAACACTTCCTTGAAACCGTCTTTCAGGCCATTCATTAATGGCATTATGAATTGTTCCGACGGGCGATACATTTGGGATGCTATTACGGCAGCCATAAATATCCTAAAGCTGATGATGGATTTCCACCCCCAACATGAGTTATGTTATCTACCGTATCGCTACTACTTGTAAGCTGTCCCACCTCATCTCTTGGTGTTCATTTTGACTGACTAGGGTTGGAGATATGGTGTGTATGCAGCGGTCTTTCTGCATAGGGCGGATTGTGCTGGAGCTTTCCATCCTGCACGGCGCCGTCAAGAGACCACATCGTTAGTTCTCAAATTTATATCAGTGCTAGATGGTGCTGCATCGGATAAGTTTCATATCAGCCACAGGTACAGTCAGTTACTTAGAAATCTATGGCAAAGAGAGGGACGAAAAGCCAGCAAGGCCAGAGACGCACTAGCCACTTCTACATCGTCAACCCAAGCAGGGACTGCACAGCAACAAGAAAAGCCAGATTTTAGCCCAGGCACCCTCTCTTCGCTAAATCATCCTCACGGACAGCATGATATAGACAATTTGGCTAACGCCGATTTGCCAATTAACCAACTTCCAACCATGAGCCAGGAACTTCCGGACTTTTCGCCAATGCAGGACTATCCGTTTGGACCCTTTATCAGTATACCGGATTTTGAGCTAGGAGATTTTGGAAATCCCATCAGTGATATGTCGCTTCCATCGCTAAATTGGGGAGCAGGTCTTGTTGGAATGGATCCTATTGGGCAATAATATCTTTCTCGCCGAAATTATACAGAGCGGCTAATAAACAAATATCCGCTAAAGCAGACCGGATTCTGACTACCAAGAGTAGAAGGGACTAACAGTGCTACTGTGCGCTTACATTTTACGACTTATTCATTATAGGCTTAGATATCAGTCAGTTCACATCACACACATTGCTGTATTCACAAACAAGAGATTTCAAACTGGATCCAAATGTCCAACAGTGATATTTTGATACCCTATTAAAGCTTGTATGTACAGGGCAACAAGGAGAATATTAACATGAATAGGAAAGATGAAAATGACTGCTAGAATCAATAGGTGATAGAGCAGGGGGTGCTAGGGACGGCGGAGTTGTTGTCAGAGCCGGTAGCAACATTTGATGCCAGTGACTTAGTTAAAGATATCGTTCTGAGCACCAGGAGCCCAGCCCATCTGCCTGTTGTAGCCGGGAGAAGCGCCGTTGGGAACCTGGACGTTGTTGCCGGTAGCCTGGTTCCAAGCAATCATCTGCTTGGCACCGGAGAGGCACTTGGATGAATCGTTGCCACCACACCAGACAGGAGGCTTAGCCTGAGCAAGCGTCTTGGTAGAGCTGGTGTTGGTGACGTGGCATCGGTAGTTGGCCATGTACATGTTGGACGTGCCACAGCCGTTGGGAACCCACAGCCAGGCGCAGTAGCATCCACCGGCCGGGCAGGCAGGAAGATCCTTGGGAACGTCGTAGGTAGCAATACGCTTCCAGGGGGTGCTATTATGGCGTTAGGTTAAAGCTGTAGTTTGGAACAAACAAGGGCTTTATAGACTTACTGCTCAAGAACAGAGAAGACAACCAGGTTGTCCATGGTCACCTTGGTGATGTCCGATTGGTAGGAGATGGCCCAGGCAGTACCAGCAGCCATGGTCTGGTTCTGGGTGTGCATGGCACCGTCATCCTGAATGCAGTCAGGAGGGCTGCCAGGACCAGACCAGTTCTCGGGGTGGCTCTGGCCATCAGGCCACTCGCCGGCGAACTGTCCGTTGAAGGACAGGGTAGTCTGAGCCTGGTTGTGGGCGAGCTCAACGGTGAACTGGCCACCAGCAGGCAGAGCAACGGAGGCACCGTTAGGAGGAGGAGCCTTGTTGCAGCCACGGTCGGCCTGCATCCACCACTGCTCAAAGGGAAGTTGATAGAGAGGGTTCACGGGAGTGTTGGAGTTGGGGTTGTAGTTGTTGGGATCGGGACCACCCTGGATGGAGTCAGTAAGAATATGTCTGACGATGTGAAAAAAGAAAGCAGAGTGCTGCACAAACCTCGCAGAACATGCCCTTAACAAAGGCAGCAGTGTGGGCAGTAGCCCCAGAGGCAAGAGCCAGCGCAACGGGAACAGTCCAGAACATCTTGATAGTCTTAAGAATCGAAGTTGGTTGAATGAATGGTTGAACTTATGGAACAAAAGAATGGAAAGAACGAACAGAGAAGTCTTGCTTCGAACTGGTTTGGTGATAGAAAAAGCTGATGGATCGACGAGATAGTCAGATACTTATATAGTTGCTCCTCTATACTATCCTATACTCCTGAGAGACCTATCTTGCCTGGATACCAACCCAGAGGCTAGCCGGGAACAGATCGCAAGGAAATGGGGCATCTCCCGTGTGCCAAACCTTGACATGGACTGCCCGAAAGAGACCAAAGATCTGCCAATCTATCACCCCATGAGGCTGTTCCAATTATGGATCACTTGGACCGCCCGCCCCTTTCGAGGCCACCGGTAAATTTTCCTCTTGCATGTTTTCAGACTCGCATGTAACCTGCCCAGCGAAACGGTACCGAAATTGTAGGGCCCATTACGGCCGACGGCGTGGAGTAAAGCACCAATAAAGGCGCAGCCTCTAACGAGTAATTAACCGCCGGGATGTTTCTTTTAAGAGAGTCATGGATCTCAGCATGCCGCCAGGCCGCCGCAACGCCTTACCTCTGATGCGTGGCGGCCACTCACTATCGATGTGACACCAAGCGTTTCGAAACGAAACGAGCCGGAGATGGTAACCCCCACAGAAGAACTCCACCAACAACGCCCAGAAGCCTCGCTTCACCCGCCTGATCTGGCAACAGTGGAAGAAAATAAGCATCAAACTAGCATATTTTACCGCCTGCTCCGTACCTGATCGTTCGTGCATCAGCGACATCCACAGCCGCTGACCGGGCATTGCCGGCCTTCTCAGCTGCCACCTTTGCCACCGTCCCTTTTTTTAAATGCCGAAGAGGTTCGCATAGCAAATCTCACCAACGCAAAGGGCAGGTCGATGATCCGTAAGATCAGCAAACCTCACGAGACGGTCTCACATGCATTACTTACACACCAACCACCCTGTAAAAAAATGAAATCCTTTTCGCATTGTAGAAGGAGGATTGGATACAACACATACCTACATGAATGCAGCCACTCGACGCGCCTCTTGTCGGCCCGTTTTCACAAGACACGCAAACAACATGATGCCCAGAGTTATTAGCGCTGCTTGCTGTCCTTGATGGGTTTCCAGCCAGCGATTCATCGCTAGCGCTTAGGCACATTACCTCCGTGAAACTAACTAAAATTTGGCATCCAGCTGTGATTCTTACGGATTACTTTTTTGATCGTTCTGTCACACCCTTGCGCCTGTCATTACGACTAGCGGCCTGGCCCGCTTTTGTTGACATTGGCGCCGGAAGCAAAATCGTGAAACAGGAAAAGTGGTGGTATAGAAAAGCCGCCAATGTATTTCCAGTGTTCTATTTCGTATACACGTGGGGGAGCGGTTCATGAAAGACAACTTCCAGTATGTGTCAGCGGAAGTCGGGGGCGAATTATAAGGACCTGATTACGAGAGAAATCATTGCTCGCCAGTCAAGTTCTTGCCTCTCTGTGTATGTGGTCCGCGTTCAAGTTATCCTATGATGAGAGTGTTTGCAAACGGAGATTTCACTGTTTCTACATTTAAAAGAGATTGTTCTGAGAGTTGAGTAATCAGATAATAAAATAAGAGCAACACAGGGTTTTCAAAGACCTTAGGATGTCTCAGACAGGGATCCCCATCCTATTTCACAGCCTTGCACTCGTATCCCGAAGGGTATAGCCAGCAAAATGCGGATCACACCGTCTCAAGCATCTTGGTTACTTCAAAGAATATTCGGCAAAGGATATTACGACAGTACTACAATAAACAAGGAGAGTTTCATCGTACACTTTGTCACCAAGTACTTCATGATAGCACAATACTTACCAATTCATCAATACATTGCTCGAAGAGACTTATAGAAGTCATCTTTTCAGTTTCGCCAATCTATGCTTTATCTATCTATATGCCCCCTTTAATTGTCATCTAGTAAGGAATCCCAGCTCTCAACTAGAATTACAATAATTCCATGTCTCGAATTGAGTATCAGCACCCCTTTGAGGTTAACAGCTATATCACGACGGGAAATTGTTGAGCAAGTGTAGTAATTCGTCACTGGTCCCATCGGCTCCTCGCTGCCTAGATGAACTCATGAAATCATTATGATGAAGAAAAAGGGGGTGTTGATACTACCATTCGCCACCTACCTCTGGAACCCATTGAATCGAAATATTCACCTAGTCCAATATACGCTCGGCATCTTCTCGGTCGTCCAAGAAATAGGAGACGGCATCCATTGAACACGGGAGCACCATTTTACTCCTAGATACTTCGTCGATCAACTGCAATGTTACTTCTTGGCTATTTCCTAAACTATCTGAGTTTATTCGGGTTTTAGGGTAACAATATGCATGCAATATTTTGGCTATTTTGTATTCCCCAATCGGAAGATTCTGTCAAATGTTATATAGGCTAAACAGTAACGACAACACATCAGTGCCTTGGTGATCACGAGTTGTTCGCTTAGTAGATTGAATAATTTGAAGAAACCATTTCATTATACATTGAAAGTATCACGACGGCATCATTATGATCATAATCCAAGAAAGAAGGTAGTAGTCTATATACGACCTTTGAGACAGAATCTTCCGTCGGATGCAATTACGTCATTGACTAGTTTCTCGGAAGAGATCTACGAGTACAACTTACATACATGTAGCATTTGTTTCTACTAAAACGGGCTGCGTGAACTCAATTTATGTTTTACTTTGGTATATAGGGTAGTTGGTGTTGTTTCGTACGTTGTGCAAAGTTGTGTCTTAACCTTAGATTGTCCTGGCTACAATTTCTAGTTGTCAGCACGTCACATATCCCACTACACATAGTGCTGTAACAGGCTGCTTCGGGGAGACTAGGACCTAACTCTCAATGACTGAGCGGCTTTCGGTGCAAGGCCGCCCCTATTGTGTAAATGTCGTCCGCTCCGTACGGCTTGCGACCGCCCCCGTGTTCATGACTAGGACCACTATGTCGTTGGTTCAATGGTAAGCTTGTTGCCTACCGAGGATTTTCATTGGTGGAGAGACAGAGCCGGATACGAGATGGCTCGGCACTCCACGCCTAAACCCCTGTATCATATTAGATGTGGAAGCTAAACACTATCACAATGCCCCACGGGTTTCATATCCTTCCTTCTATGCTGATTATGCCAAGGGACTCAAAGACGCGCTCTGTGTTGCTCGAAAAATACCTACATACAGACTCTGGCAATCCTACCTTTACGGAGTATGTAACCATGCAACTGACGCTTGTACTACTTGGTGCTAGGAAGTAATATCACAGCAACTGCTGAACGACCAACCGCTTATCCGGATTCCGGGAAGGCCGGTTCACACCGAGAGCCCGCCGTCAGGGCCTTCGTACGACAATCTGGCGCTAAAATATCTCGAACCGACCCTGTCACAGTCGCTGGCCATGATCACAACATCCAAGTGCTCCTTCATAATCAGTTTGCTACAAGATGTGGTGAGATTCCAAAGCCTCGCATGATGCTCACTGTTGGTATTGCTACGTTGATACCGATGAAACAAGCATCTCATTCCAATCCTAGATGTAGATTGCTCAAGCAACGTCTGCACCAATTGACATTCTCCCTTGTATATGAGCGGAACTCGCCCACGATCGGACTTTACTGACCAGCTGAGTGATTGAAAATGAAGATGCCTCCCCCGGTCCTGCCCACAGCGCCCTTGTCTCGGAGATATTCAACCACCTCTTCATGTCCGCCTGCCATAGCCCCCTGGATCGGCGTCTGGCCTCTGCGGTTGTAGCTTGAATTGACGTCCGCCCCGACATCAACAAGCTTTTTCACAATCTCAATGTATCCCTTCTCAGCGGCTGCGTGTAAAGCTGTTCCATCGCCATCGTAGCCTCCGCCAGACGCCTGCACATCTGCACCGGACTTGAGCAGCAGGTCTACAATTTCCGGGCTCCCTTGCAAGCATGCTCCCTGAAGAGCCGTGATGCCTTTGTACCTAGCCGATGGGGCATTAACCTGTGCTCCATTTTCCAGCAGCAGCTGCACGACTGCCACGAATCCGCCGCTAGATGCCGCCTGTAACGCCGTGCGACCGGCGATTGGGGACGGAGGGGCATTGACTTCTGCCCCGAGTTCTAACAGCAGCTTCACGATGCTAAGGTGGCCACGTTCCGATGCTGCTTGCAGTGCAGTTCTTCCATTGTATCGAGCGACGGCAAAAGTTTTAGGTGCTGATTGAGCTGTTTGGTGGGTTTGCGTCAGCACACGGATGCCGTGATTCGTCGCCGGACTCATGTTGATCTCGGAACCCGCGGCCAGAAGCATTCGCACAACGTTTTCATTCCCTTGTCCACAGGCAATCTGGAGGCCAGTGCGCTGGAAGTTGTTCCCGCCACAGAAGTGGACATCTGCTCCAGCATCAAGTAAACATCTTACTGTGTTTTCATGTCCGTGCATGCAGGCAGCTTGCAAGGCCGTCTGGCCATAATAGCCACTTGGAGGATCGTTCACAGCGGAGGGGTTGGAGGCGAGGATCTCTTGGACGATCTGTAGCTCTCCACTTCTGGCGGCGAGTTGCAGGGGTGTCCAGCAGTATTCATCAATGTCGTCGGTGGGCAATGAAGGATCCCACGCTGCATCCAGCGGCGACAAGAGTATTTGGTGTTGTGGTTGCGCTACCAATGGGGTCTCAACATTCGTTTCAGTCATCTTGGTTTCGCGGATAGTTTGCCAGAAGACTGAGAAGAAGACAAGACTTTGCGTCGCAAGAGTTTAGTCAGAGGGGAAAAAATTGATCACGAGCTGGCTCATTGAGTTAGTTGAGTTATCCGACAATCCCCTCTCTTTATTAACACGTGCACTGATGAATCCTTCGGTGTATTGTAAGCGGCTTATCGTTTGCATCATGGCGCGCCTTTGCTATGATGCCCGCGCCTTTTTCATGTAGCCAAGGACGCCCAACTAGATGATGCACAACAGCGAGGATTGCTGGGGCGCATTTACTTGAGCCTTGTTGCGCGTGAAATGGAAAACGTTCTGGGGCGGACCGAATATATTGATCCTTACGTTTGCTTCGCAGTATGTGCCATTTATTGGGATTTCTCACCTTAAGAACAGATGTTGATATAGTCATTGTGCTTTACGAGCTTTATCACCAGCAAATTTCTATAATGTGTGCTCTTTATTGGAGTAAATGATACTAAGGTAGGCACTCCGGCAGTGCTAACGCAATCTGTAGTACGTCGACAGGATATATTAGGACTCAACTAGAGGAATGAAGAAGAAAAGGGGAAAAAATCTCTTTACCCCTGTATAACCGGAAAAGAAAAACGTGGTCAATTGGATCTTAAGCTCGCGCCAAATCAGTGTCTGCTTGTGTCTATGGATGCAAGTATGCGTTTCCACCCTGCCACTCTCCCAGCGTCACAAATTGCTTCCCAAACTCTATTGCTTCACCCCCTTGGCAATGAAAAATGGCTTGAATTTTGATGTCTGGCAAGTACCATGCTGAGGGACATTGGAAACATGCGGCGTGGTGTCGGGGTACAATTTGTAGTCAAAGCTTTCAGGAGTGAAGCCAGCTTCGGCCAGAAGAGCCTTCATGTCTTCAGGCTCAAATCCCCCATGTTTAGAAATTGTGTGATGAGATGAAACTGCGCCATGAGAGTGGCCATGAGAGTGGCTACCCCCAGCACAATCGGTGTGGCTATGAGAGTGGTCGTGGGCATGATCGTGGACGTGAGCCTCTGGTGCCAGGTCAACGACGACCAAGACACCACCGCTGCGCAGCCGTTCGTAGAGACCGGATATAACGTCGGCTTGGTCACCCATGTGATGAAGGGCCATGCTTATTGCGATGACATCGAACTCGAAAAACTCTTCTGTAGCCAGTACAGTGTTCGTCGATATGTCGGGTATGGAACCCTGGACGGCAACCATGAGGCCAGGCGGAACACCCGACTGCTGAGCCATCTCGTTGTAGGCGGCCACACTGGCATCGGAGATGTCGATCCCTTTGATGACGTCGAATTGTCCCAGCAGCGCGCTCGATACCATACCGTAGCCACAAGCATAGTCGAGAAGCTTCACGGGGGGGCCGCTCTCGGATCGACGGCGAATGCCTATCCACTCAACATTTTCGGAGAGGGCATCACCAATCTTCTTGGCGAAATTAAGCATCCATTGTGAGCCAAATATTTTGTTTCCGTGAAGGCTGTTCAGTTCAAAATTAGTTTATCGCTGAGCAATGTGGCGTCCGGACACTAACTTCCAAAACTCGCGGTTCGCTGCCGCCAGATCCTCTCTTCCTTGCTGGCGGTTTTCCATTTCGGTGAGTAATGATCATTTGTGTGTTGAATATGGTGAATAGAGTGACGATTTAGCCATAATATACTTAGGTAGTGAGGAAACAAAGGAGAAGAAATGTCGCGGTGAAAGTCTCCGGAAAGGGTCCGCATAAGTACGCGAGGACTAAGTAGCTTGTGGAAAGTGAGTTTTGTGTCACTTTCCTCTGCGCCGATTCAGGTTCAACAAACGATAGATTATTGGCCATTTGCATCCGAGTGTTCACAATTCTCTTGTTTTTTTACGTCAGTGCGCTGGTATTGAATATGCTGGTATCCCGTTGTTGGTTGCACCGGCCCAAAAGGAGATCTGCGGGAGCTGTCGCGATGAAGCAGGCATGGCATGATATTATTCAGCAATGTCGGTTCGAGCAGTTGTGATACTTTTAGATTTTAGTTGCAATAAAAAGATTGTGAAGAGCCTAAGATTAAGTCATGAGATGTTTCGCTGTGATACGAGGAGGGCGGAGGAGAAAGGTGGATTGAAGTTTTGGGTGATACACTAGCCTAAGTATTGTAGAAAAAAAATAAACTAACGCCCGTTTACACGAAAAGACGAAGAGTGGTTGGCATTAGATCTCCATACTTGAATGCTATAACCACATATTCATTGAAGTCCCATGAGGTTCCAACATGAATGCATGTATGTAGTTTGCGCCCGCAGCTATTCACCCGCGGAAAACCCAGACATTCGTAGCAATTTGAAGCTTCTTCACAATAATTAACTCCGCTATAACATACTATAGAACGAAAAGGAAACCTGTTTATTGTCGTGGGAGGATCCGGCCCTGCCGTGTGGTGAGCTGGTGGTGAGCTGCCTACAAACGCGAGGCTGGGTGGACCAACTCAGTCCTCAATGTGTCCCACCTACCATTCTGGGGCTTTTATATCTAGCGGTAGCCGTAGCATTCGATGACCATCTTCAGTTGGAGTGGGCAGTCGCCCTCCTCGGATGTTTATCTGGAGAGATTGGTGGAGCATCCGTGGTGCTGCTAGTGTAGCATCACGCTCATTTCGCATGGTAACGAATTCCTTTTCTGTGATGCCGTCCTTGAGATGCTTGTTTTGCTCTCTGTGTTCATGAACAGTCATGTATGCTCTGGGACCGCTGCGTCCTTGCGGGGGATAGTCATGACCAGTCCATATCTTGACATTGTCTGGCAAGCTGAGCAGCTTGCGACCTGAAGAGTAGAGACTGTTGGAGCTGCCGCCGGGAAAATCGCAGCGCGCAGTGCCAATATCGGCATTGAAAACAGAATCGCCACAAAAGACATTATCTGGGGGCGATAGTCAGTAATCTGGAATACGCTGTAGTCAAATGTGGTAGTATCTTACCTCCGACCTTGTATCCCATATGATCAGGTGTATGGCCAGGGAGATGCATCGCCATGGCCTGTAAATCACCAATCTCAAACGTTTCGTCATCATCGAGAAGATGATCAAAGACGACCCCATATTGTTCCTCTGGAACCCCATATCGCTGGCCAAAGAACTTTTGCACTTGACCAATCCGCTTGCCAATAGCAACGGATGGACTATATCCCTGCTCCTGGCCTAGGCGGCGCTGCAGGTATGATGCCGCGGTGAGATGATCTGCATGGACATGGGTTTCTAATACCCAGTCGACCTTGTATCCCTTCTCCTTGACTAGGGCAAGCAATGAGTCGGCAGTACGTGTGGTAATGCTTTGAGTTGCGCGATCATAGTCCAACACCGGATCAATGATGGCAGCAATGTTTGTCGACGGGTCAGCTACAACATACTGCCATGTGCCAGTATCTTGTTCAAACACGTCATGAATGATGGGCTCCGTGGCCTTTTGAGACGCTGTGGTGGACGACATGTTTCTGAATGTGCTTAAGCCTTGAGTTTTGACAACACTTGCCGTGTTGCTCGATACTGATCCAGGGCGGAATGATGAATATCTGCGGTTTTGACCAAGGGGACGAATGTTGCAGCTGCTGAAGCACCTGGTATGTGATAAAGGACGCGTTGCTGAAGTTGGGGTGAGATTCAAGCCTGCTGCCAACTGCTTTCTGCAGGCCGGAATTCGACATCGAAGAGACATTCTGGATGTTTTATAGCCCGTGTTGTGTGATGGTTGTTGTCGCCCTCCTTGTCTTACCTTGCGTCAGCTCAAGATGGGATGCAGCTCAAGAGCCCGGTAGTGACGGGGACGTGTTTAATAACCTAGAATCGAATTGCCGTGTCTGAAGCCCGAAAGCTGAGGTCATGCCACATCTCATCCGAGCTGCTCCGTGTGTTCGGCGAGTCACGCTCGAGGTCGGCGATCCTGTCAAGTATGCTTATCCCGTCAGCGCCGCCACCGAGTTCCGGCCGGAAGATGGCTCTTGGCCAGTCGCCGGATCTTGGGCCACCTTCTCGGCTCGTCGCTACGGGCGGCCGGTAAATCCTCGGATCTGTTACATTTAATGAAGGCCGGAAGTCGGGGATTGGAGACGGCTGGCGGTGGTTAGTCGATGGCGCGATCGGTGATTATTCATCCTGGCCTGCAGAGCTTTTGTTGAAGCTTGAGTTTTAAGTTTCTTGGATACTTTTCTTTCTTACGGGGCTTATTCACATCTTGTTTTCTTCTCTGGGTGGTTTACTTTTCTTCTCTTTGCATACTCTCTTCCGGGGTGGTTTTACTTCTTCATCTTCATCATGTTCCAAGCACGCTCAGTGTCTCTAGCTTGCCGAGCTGCGAGCGGTCCCGCGAGCTCTGGCCTCGCTTCTCGAAGCTTCGCAACTGTTTCCAATGTCTCTCCTGGACGCAGTCATCGAGTTGTTGTAATTGGAGGCGGTGCGGCTGGCCTGGATATTAGCCATAAGCTCCTCCGATCTGGCAAATTCTCCCAGGATGACATTGCTGTCGTTGATCCCGCAACGTGGCACCATTACCAGCCTGGGTGGACCCTCGTGGGCGGTGGTCTCAAGAACAAGGAGGAGCTGAGAAGGCCTCTAAACAGCCTTGTTGACCCCAAGTTCAAATTCTACAACGACAGCGTTGCTGATTTCTCACCTGAGGATAACTCAATTACACTGGGCAAGGGTGACAAAGTCAGCTATGAGCAGCTGGTTGTTGTCCCTGGCATTGAGATCAACTATGGTAGCGTCAAAGGCCTCTCCGAGGCTCTGGCGGACTCAAGAAGTTCCGTCTCAACCATTTACAACTACGACACGTGCGACAAGGCATACGACACTATTCAGAGACTTCAGAAGGGCACTGCCATTTTCACTCAGCCTGCAGGCCCCATCAAGTGCGCAGGCGCTCCTCAAAAGATCTTGTGGCTCGCTCTGGATTACTGGAAGCGCGCGGGACTGTATGACCCCAGCAATCCCTCCGGCTCTGCCATCCAAATCAGCTTCGCCACTGGAATGCCTGTGATGTTCGGCGTCGCCAAGTACAACGCTGCGCTGGAGCAGCTCCGTAAGGAAAGAGGAGTTGAGGGATTATTCCAGCACGATCTCGTTGCCATTGACGGCAACAAGGCCACTTTTGCTCTGCCGGATGGAAAGGAGGCCGTCACAAAGCAGTTTGACCTTTTGCACGTTGTGCCCAAAATGGGTCCTCATGCTTTTGTTAAGAACAGTGCTCTGGCGAACGAGGCTGGCTATGTTGACGTTGATGACGGCACAACTCGCCACAAGAAATACCCAAATGTCTGGTCCGCCGGCGACGCATCCAGTCTTCCCACATCCAAGACTGCGGCCGCCATTACTTCGCAGACACCCATTCTAGTTCAAAACCTGTTGCAAACTATGGAGGGCAAAGCCGCCGAAGCAACTTATGATGGATATGCCTCGTGTCCTCTTACGACAGAGTACGGCAAGGTCCTTCTTGCTGAGTTCAAGTATGGAGGAGTACCAAAAGAGACTTTTGGCGACTGGTTTGGTATTGACCAGGCAGTCCCTCGGAGATCCTTTTACTACCTGAAGAAGCACTTTTTCCCATGGGTTTACTATAACCACATGGTGAAGGGAACCTGGGGAGGACCGAAAGGCTGGTCCAACTAGGTAACCAGCTTCTTGTATAAGACACAAATTGTATTCTAGGTCATTTAAAAGCACTGCATTTACCAATTTATGACGATTCAGCCGTATGCATTTGTCCCAACTCAGAATGTCCTTTTTTTAGCGCTATGCTAATCTCTCGTCTGGTACTCATGACTGTCAGCTGGCTGGGCGAGCAAATAGTCATAAGAAAAAGTAGCTAAGGTCGAGATTACTCAAATATGGCTAAAAATAAATAATTTAGGTTACTTTACCAGAACGCAGAAGGATCCAAGGCCTGTCCATTTTCTCAGGCTCAAGGATTATTGCATGAAATTTGGCTTGTAAAATGAATGCCGACCGAGCTAACGCATGGTGGGTTACTACGAAATCTCATAACCCGATGACTACGATACTCAGCCTCACATCGCCGTTAAGTGACAAAACAACGGATCACGAGATTGTAAGACAGGGAATTCTTTAAAGTCGGCGTGAATTTCTTCTATATCGAAAGTAAATTATTCTGCATCATTTCTCAAAACACAATTCAAGTTAATATCCGCGATACAAAGACCTGCATCTTAGTGACCAGTAACCTCGCCAAATTGTCTACCTCAAAACCCCTATTATTTGCTTCTTTGCTTTATACCAAAATGGCCTTAAATATATCAACTGTCAATCAGGGATACGACGAAACCAAGGGAGATGAAGAACATATTCTTCTTCTACCAGGAGGCAGACAGTTGGCCTACACTTACAACGGTCCTACCACTTCCCGAACCGTTGTCATATTCTTCGTCGGAATCATGAGTGTCGGCACATCTGCTCATGTCCCTGAGCCATTCCGTGAGAAATAGGCTCTTTGGATCTCCCCAACACTCTCGGGCATGGGGAATTCCAGCAATCGCGATCACTCAGTGCCGTACTATGTCACTTTAGCTAATGATATGAATGCGCTTCTGGGTCACTTTTATCCCACCGGAGATTTCGATGCTCTATATCTTGCAGGCGGTTCATACGGCACTGTTCAAGCGCAAATGCTGTATGGTGTACCATATGATCTCTTTCCCTTTGGTCGAAAGATTGTCGGCTGTCTTTTGCTCAGCGGCTTCTCTCCGCTCAAGTACCATGTAGGATACGCAAAGAAAATTAATTGGCACAATTGGTTTTCTTTTGGGCCGCCAACGAGAATTATTCCATTCCGTTTACTGCAGCATCTGTTCAAGGCAGCCATCGGATCTAAGCTACATTCTGTCGACGGCGCAACGGATTTTCTCAAAGACGCGATATTCAACAAGATGGATACCGAGGAGAAACAGATATTTGACGAATGGCTGCAGAAAAACGACTTCACAGAACATCAAGTAATTAGCGAAATGGCAGTGCGCACAGTCAAATGCTGCAACAACTGGGATGGTTTCATAGAAGTATCCGACATCATTCATTCTGACTGGGGATTCGATCCCCGTACTTTGGACGCAGAGCACTCTTCAAAGCCCGTGCTGGTTGTGGGATCTAAGAAGGATTACATCGGAGGAGGGACTAATGATTGGCTTGTAGCCAACTATAAGTGTGCGAGGCTCAAGTTGTTGCCCGGAGGCCACATATCATCGTTATTTTTCATGGATGAGATATCCAAGGAGATGATTGAGGATGCCTGCCGCATCAGAACAGTGTAACCGAACAAATTCAATAGTTGTGGCACATAATACAATACAGCTTTGCTGAGCTTACACAAACATCCGCCGAGGAGACCGAACAGCCGGGGAGAAGCCCGGCTTCGGACGGCTAGCTCCAAAATCGTGATTTGCCATCTCACCGACGGTGAACAGAAGAAGGTGTACTCCGTACTGTGTATGAATAGCTGACAAATGTGGATAAACGTCACCCATCTTCTTGGGCTTGCCTGCAGTTAGCCTAGTCAAGCCAGCCACAGTTGGTTTGGTAGACCTTTTTTGCGAGACTAGTTCAAAGGCCGTGTAAGACGATTAGTGGCACAGACGTATTTACCCAACCAACAAGATGAAAGGGATCACGGTCAGTTGGGCATTGTTTGCGCGAAATAGCCTGTGCTAGACTCGTGGTGGGCTGATTCGCTTTCTCGCTAACTTGTCATTTATCTAGCAAAAGATTCTCCACTTGATGTATTCACACAATGAGAGTGGTGATAAAATATCCACACTGTCCCTTCACATGCGGAACTTGGCATCTCTTGCCGGCCCTGTGTTTTCTGATTGCCTGGGGAAATTATGTTCATGCCAATATCTCGGCTATCATCTATAGAGCACGCGGAACTTCAGCCAAAGGTGCCATTAGACGTAGAGAATGGAAACTTGGCGGCGTGTATGACTTCTGAGGTGAAGCGTTGAGGGTTAGGTCACTCGAACATGAGATGAATCGATCACAAGGATTGAGCAGTCAAAGTATTTATATGATTTGAAATATGCGCTGGATCTAAGCGCAATATGTATTCAAGCCTGTCGTGTCAAACGAGTGTAGGCAGGTTCTATAAAAGTTTGTACAAGAATGTTTGTAATGATATATCGTTGGACAATTTATATACGGATGAAAGAAGGACCATATATAAATCTCAATAACAAAGAACGCAACCTCTATAAGCCATGCTTATGAGATATCAAGCCATTTAGTGGCAGGTGCTGGTAGCAAGGGTCCAACCAGTGAGACGGTTGGCGACGTCAGAAGCGTAGCAAGCAGTGCTGCCCAGGCCGTTGTCGAGGTTGGTGTAATCAGCAGATCCGCTGTTGTACAGACGAGAAGTGGCATAGTAGGCCTGGCTACCCTTGTTGCCAACCTTGCCCTCAGCCTGAGACAGGAGCTTCTCAAGGCCAGGGCCCTCGGAGGTGCCAGCAACACCGTCGTTGATCATGAGGCTGATGGTGGATGAGGGGCAGGGGCTGATACCGAAGCAGCTACCGGCTCCGTTGTGGGACTGCATGAGACCGGGGTTGGTGACACCGTTGTTGGTGGTGGGAACACGGACGCAGCCCTTGCTCTCCTGCATCATGATGGCGAGGATGAAGCGCTCATCGACACCGGTGGACTTGGCAGTGGACTTGATGGCGTTGGCGATATCCTGAATCTCGGAATCAGAGTCATCACCAACCCAGCCGTTCCAGACGCAGGACTTCTGCATGAGGGGAACGTTGGCGTCCCAGAGCTCATCCCAGGTGCCCCAGGCATCCTGAGAAGGCCAGCCAGCGGCGGAAGACCCGTCACCCTGGTAGAAAGTGTACTTGTCCGCGATGCCACGCTTGGTTGCGCTGCTGGTAGCGGGAAGGGCAGAGCCGACGGCAGCAAGGCCGGTAACAATGATGGCAATGTTGGCGAACATTTTGAAGTGTTGATTGAGATATATATGGAAGAAAAGGAGAGAATGGACTACTTGAGACCAAGGGTATCAATGGTTGAATTTAGAAAGAAAGGAGTGTTTGAAGGAAAGTGTAGAAGTAAAGGAATGGAAGTAGAATGTCTTGATGAAGGGAAAAGAAAACAGTCTGGGAGAAAGGAAATTGCTCTGCCTTTTATACATGAATCCATCTCTATTGATGCCTACATTTTCCTAGCGGAGAATGTCGTCCTCGCACGCTCTGTGCTGAAGCAGGAAGGCAAACGCCATCTTTTAGAACAAGAAAAGAAGAAAAAATTCTCTCAAGATGGCAAATAGAAGCGCCGAGAGAAAAACTGCAGTAACAATGAGAAGGCCGATATGCGAAGAGCGACACCGAAGGCCTTGCCCCGGCATAAACCCATAAACCCCTTGGTAGCGTCGGGGGCCAATCTAAAAACGCCACCCCAAGGGTCCTTTCCCAAACGAAGGTCCGGCTTGCAGCCGACTCGTTGGCAGTGGATACAAAGGATCCTTGTAGCGTGAAATCCACGTGGGATGAAAGGGGAAAATGTCGCAATCACCCGCTGTCAATTGTCGTGGAATATCTGTTCGTGATTCTACCGCAGCTTCGACGAGCCGTGTAAGTCAACCTTGTACACATATCTCATCCATGCTAAACATCTCTGCTCCGAAAATTTTCCCTTGTCTGAAATTACCGACTGTTCTATCAAAATTAGAAGATTAAAAAAGCTATGAAGTGATAAAAGGGGTGCTATTCATGACATTGTATGTCCAATCCATACTAGTACCATGTCGCCAACACCCAACACTGAATTGTTCCTGAACGGGGGTTTCAGAATCCTTCTCTGTCAACCTGTGCAGTGGCGTTTAGAAGACCACTAGAATGGACAAGTGGATGCACAACTGGCGAATCGGTGTTGTTGAATCCCACAATGCTGCGCGAGGCGTCAACGTTCTCGAATTAGAGGCGCCCTCAGTCATTTGTTCCTGGCTAAATGGGCTCCCCTGTTTTTTTTTTCTCCGACACCAAACTGATGGGTTATCGGTCCTGGGTCGGGAACACAAATCGGGAACACGATTCATACATTTTCATTGTGAGCGAGTCATCCATTCAACTAGAAAGGCCCTGGAAGACAATGGTCGGCGATGGCGCCTTCTGGATGGAGAAGTAGCCAGAGGAAGTTTGGCGCCTCGAACTGGAAAGACAGTTACGCCCTTCTATGGCATCACAATGACCATTACAGTGTTCTTTCGAGCAGGATATTCGTAAGGTTACGCTCTAAAAACTTTCTCAGCTTACTCTGTGTGAGTTGTGTGAGTTCAGATGGTACAAACGCCTGGACGGGATGAAATTTTTCGGCTTATTGGCCCCAGATGGAGAGGGTCTTCTCAGATTCGGGAATTTCTTACCCATACTGGGGTAGAGAGTGGACCGAAGGAGCCGGAGTAGCTAATGCAACGAGGCCCGAGGCCGTCCTCGTATTCACGAAGATCATACAGGGAACCTCGTTGTAAAGAATCTGGGGTAGGGAGCACGAAATCGACCATCGTTACAGATTCTCGGGAGATCGCGTTACTTACCGTTGTTAGACGATGCAATATCTGCTCGAACCACTTCTTTCCACTTACATCGCAGCTTATTGACGATATCACCGATTCTGACAGATTATACTGACAACATACGCTTGACAACACCTACTGGGCATATCCAGAACTCCGACGTTGCCACAGTACATGGAAAAATTTTCCACTGCTACATCATTGCTCGCGTGACGAGATAGACCAGAACTGGCACTGATTCTTGCACATCTCCATTCACCGAGAGCAGATTTTTTGCGAGTCCTATTGAACCATTTGGCGACTTGACAGGCGCCCCGTGGCGTTTGCCCCTGGCCAGTTTTGCCCGAAGCAGAGACATCATGTCTTGCGTGGTTCCTTATTCGGCAGAACCGATTACAGTGTCAACGCCACTCGAGCAGCGTCATTCTAAGGGCGGTTATCCAGGGCGGTAAAATTGAAGTGAGGCCTCTTAAGCGCGACCAGTAGGAGCGTACTGTACGGAGCCCAGAAAATTTCGAAGCCATCGAGAAGAAGAGGAGACGGAGTGAATAGCCATTTCCGAATACAGTAATCGACCCCGAGAAGTTTTACACAAAGGACCTACAGTACGTGTTCCGTTAAATACGGTATGCGGAGCATTTTCCGGTATTCGGCCAACCATCCGCGATTGTTGCCTCCCATTCGCTAGCGTGTCCCATTTTACTGATGAAAGGCAAATACGCTATAAATCTTTTCAGAATGTCACTGGGCGGATGAATGGAATCACTCAAGACTGGAATCAAGTTGAGCAAAGGGATGGAAGAGGCGAGCAAACTTGGCGAAGACAGAGAAATACCGGTTGCAAATGCCGACCCGAAGTAAATCCGAACATATATCCAATCATATAACAGAATTAGGCGTCTGCAAGATATCATCGTGGAATGGATTATTAATCTCGATACAAAATCACCACTACAGTATGCTGCATTTCTATCTTCAAGGCAAACAAGTTACTTCTCTGCTTCTTCTTCTCCTTCATTTCAAAAATAAATAAATAATTATCCACCGATCATTTGTTATTTTCTTTCCTGCATATATACTGAGAATATCACTTGGGACTCTTACCTCAGAAATGACAACATGTGCTTATGCTACCGCCAGTCTCCCAGTATAGGGTATCAACTTTCACATTCACTAATGCGCCAGTCTTCAAATTACGGATGTTGATGCATGCAAATGCGCATCAAAAATGTCTGGATGATCGGTGTCATGCGTCGCGAGTTGCGTTTTAAAGATCATGACATGAAATGCCAAACTCCTTAGCAGCATTGCTTCCTTTTTGTTGGCACTAATAGGGTCAAGACAGGGTTATGTCATAATGGCATCTACTTCTTTCGTTACCGTAGCGTTAAGAAAGAGACAACAAAATAGACTAATTTCAGTTACAGCGGAGATGCTAATAGCCAAGTCTATCTTTATCGTTTGTTTTCGTCTCATGAGACCTTTGTCGTTTTTTCTCCTCTTCTCCTCCCCCATTCTTTTGCTCTCTACTTTACCAGTTGTTCAGCTGAATCAATAGTCACGGCACGCTTGCGGATTTAAGTCCGCAGCATGGTCGCCGCTCGGCATCACTGAGAGAATCCATTGCGGACATCTGGCCGCATAAGACACCCCCAAATAATAATCATGATGCTCCTTTCCCCGTGTTAACATGGAGTTATTTTGTCGTTTCCCAAGGTCTGCGCTTCATCTCGAAGTGATCCGCATCAAGCTCATTAGAGTCCGCATCCAGAAAGAGTAAAAGCGGCTGACAGCTGACAATTTTTAGCGAAAAAAGGTCTAGTGAACAAGAGGCGGCGCATTTCTAGAAGACACAAACTCCGCCCCTTCTGTTGTTTCTTGGGGTAATTCCCACAATTTTCACCTCATGCCGAGGCCTGATCGCTCTTCTAAGTAACACTCGATGACACAACATGGAATCCGGGACTCATCTTAATCCCGATAATGCAGTTCAGGGGATGCGGAGGAATTGAATTGTGGAATTGGTCCTTGATCTATTGGAAGATCCTAATGACGAAACAAGGAGCATCTCTATGTATATATGGGACTCTTCCTCTGGTCTTCTTGATACTCTTGGAATCGACAACTAGAAACATCTTAACACTAAATAAGATTTAAAACAATCTGCCATGAAGTCCACACTGTCGTTCTTGTCTTGGCTAGCCTTGGCTCAAGGCGCCACCGTTCATCAGCAACCGCTACCAACGGTAGACCTTGGATATCAAGTCCACCGAGCAATCTCATTCGATGTAAGACTTAAGAATAGAGTTTTACATAGCGGGAGCGTTGCTGACCATCCTTATAGGAAACCATTAAAGCTTACAACTTCACAAACATTCCTTTTGCAGAGCCTCCTCTAGGTTCTCTCAGGTTCAATGCACCGGTTCCACCCAAAGGACGTAAATCGGGCATTCAAGATGGAAGCGTTGGCAAAGTTTGCCCACAGGCGTTTCCTAATTGGCTGGCAATGTCCTCAGTATTCACTACGGCTTTTGCTGCGAACCAGACGTCATCATTCAACGTGACACAAACAGAAGAGTTGCTCTCTCAACTACCGCCGCAGGCGCCTGATGGTCGGACTACAGAAGATTGTCTTGTTCTAGACGTTTTGGTCCCACAAAAGGTATTCAATGCGAAGCGTAGTAAGACTGGCAAAGGAGCCCCGGTTTTGGTATGGATATATGTGAGTAGCACTGCCGTTATGTGAGCCTTTAAAAGAAACGTTAGACTGACACTTTGACTAGGGTGGTGGATATATCCTTGGGGATAAGACAATGATGGGGGTCCCGAATGGAGTCATGGCCGCAACTCAAACAAAAGGTACCGACGGCGCCATCTGGGTTGCTATGAACTACCGTCTTGGCGCCTTTGGATTTCTCTCTGGCCCCACGTTTCTGGAGCAAGGTGGCGTTGCGAACGCTGGGCTCTTAGACCAGAGACTTGCACTTGAATGGGTTCAGAAGAATATCCACTTGTTCGGAGGCGATCCCGATAACGTAACTGTTATGGGTGTTTCTGCTGGTGGCGGATCGATCATGCACCAAATCACGGCCTATGGCGGGCAAAAGCCTGCTCCCTTCCGTCGAGCTATCCCCCAATCGGCCGGTCTTGTCCCAGTACCTGGAAACGAGAAAGCAGAGCAGGCGTTCGATGGGTTCCTCGAGCTTCTTAACGTTACGACGCTGGCTGAAGCACGGGCCTTGTCTTCAGAGAAACTGATAGCTGCGAATGCGAAGCAAGTCAGCACTGCTCCCTATGGCGGTTTTGTACATGGTCCGACGGTTGACGGATCTTTTGTGCCGGGAATGCCCTCAAAGTTGATTCTCCAAGGCTCATATGCTAAGGATATAGAGATCATTTCCACTTTTAACGCCAATGAGGGAGTGCTGTTCACCGACCCTGCTGCGTATAACGACGAGACGCTATTCAGGAAGCAGATCCAAAACATCTTTACCACCTTGTCAAGTGATGATGCCGACTTTATCTTCGAGACGCTTTACCCTACCAAATATGATGGATCTATGCCGTACACCAATTCCTTGGGGCGAGCGCAGTTAGTCATTGCCGAAGCTTCGATTTTTTGCAACCAAAACTCAATGGTCAAGGCCGCACAAAAACAAGGCGTGGCTGCATTCGCGTTTCAAAACTCCATCTGGCCAGCAATCCATGGGTCTGACCAACGTTATCTTTTCCCTTCAGGCCCGACGACAGCTGCGGACGCCCAAGTTTCGACCGTTATGTGGGATATCATTGCTGGATTTGTCAACAATGGCTCTCCGATCAAACCCCCAGTTCACGGCGCCTCGATTCCTGCATACGGGAAGAATGATTCTATTCTGAACTTGCTAGATAACGCTTACTCGGTTATTCGCGACCCAACGACAAACGCAAGATGCGATTGGTGGCAAAAGGCTCTGTACTACTGATCGAACTTCATGCTTATGCTGGAGTAGATATCCAGCATCCTATTTACTCCAGTGGCAAGTGCCAAAACAAGAAGGAAGCGCCTTTTGTCTGACATGCATTGAATCACGGCAAAAAGAGTTGGATATAACCTCGGCATCATTTAATAGCTGGGTTGGCATTCAGACTCTGGAAGCTTCCCTCTTTTCTGAGGCACCTGAACCTGGCGTAGTAGAAAGCAGTGTATTTGTACTTTGTATCTCATGTTTTTTCTTCTTTGGTTTACTATAGATCTAAGCTTAGGGTAGCGGCGAATTAATATGTCTTTGTATGCATAAGGTTGTGAACCGTTCTATGTAGCCGCGCCAGAGTCATCTACAGGGAAGAGAGCTAACCTCTCCTTTTCCCGCTTTGGTAACTCGTCTATGTCTAATGATGATGCCCCACGTAATTGAAGTTCGAGATCTCTTAGCTCTCGTAAGAATCCCGGGTTGGGCGATGCTTGTGGGCGAGCTCGAACAATCTGACCCAGCGCTGCTCTCAACGACATGTCGTGATGCTTCATCAGGTACGCCGTAACTACTGCTGGAGAGCGTGATATGCCGGCAGAGCAGTGTATCAAGATTCTTCCCGAGCCGTTGTTTGACTGCAGCGCGGTCTCAATGATGTCGCAAGCATTGTCACAAATCTTGGCAATTGACGAAGATGGAGAGTCGGTGATGCTTACGCGGTCGTAAACAACTCCTGGGACCTTACTTGACGGGCTAGCGCCAATGCTCAAGACATGCGATATTGAGTTTGCCTGCAGCAATTGGACAGATGAGGCTGCAGAGACCGGCCCGATAAAAATAGATGGAGGGAACACCAGTGAAGTGGAGTTGTGTTTCTCTCGCTTGCCCATCTCGAGAAGTTACCAGGCAACACGAAAGAGGACAATCGTCATTGCCGATTGTGGTGAAATGTCGGGCTCAAAACGAGGCAAAGGCTCAAGCTCAGCATCCGGCGTGCAATGCATTCAAAATATGGCATGCACCCATGTACCAGAGACAACATGTACGTCCATGCAAAGCCGTGGATAGCCGGTAGTATTCTGCTTCCACTCTTTGAGAAACCAAGTTGAGTAACAGGTGCGCTTCACGACCCGGAGATTCTCGAATCTGCGAATGAGTATGCTTATTCCAGAATTGAGCTGGCATTTACCGATGTTCTCTGCCTACAACCCAGGCAGAGTCGGCGAAAGGTTACTCTGGTCCAATCACCTTCGAGCTTTCAAGCTAGAAATGGATCCAAGGGCTAGCAATGCCACGGAAACATGTCTGGACTTTAAACAGTAATTATGCCTCACCGTCTTTAACTAGATTTGAACTAAACTCTTGATGTAACATCCGTCCAGAGGCTGACAGGCGGGAAGGAATTCTTTGAGCTCCACCGAAGGATTCTGTCACCTTGCGGATGTAGCGGCCAAGCCGGCTTCTCATCTTGGCATGGAGATCATGGTCAGGGGCCCTGACGGAGTTCGCTGGCAGTTCCTAAAGAAAGCTGACTCGCAGCTTGTTTTCCGTGAGTCTAGTCCAGAAGCACATTAATCAACATGCAACAAGCTACTCCCCCACTTCGGAGTCGACTTAAATCTACGGAAGAGTTATCTGATGAATCGCATGAAACTTAATATACGCTAGTTGATCCTATCTACTAATAGGGGAACACCTGCGCTCTTAGCAGGTGGTCTATGACATTTCCGTGTCGGAAATAGAGAATCATGAATCATCAACATTAAGACTGCTTGCTGCTTCATTTATTGTGTGCCCGTAATATCCCGTAAACCAACTGTTATGCATGCATGCACGGCCTCTGAATAGGCTGCTCGTGAATGTTTCTTCTTTTGCACTGCCTATGCAGAGCTGGTTCGATGAAATAGTAAGAACGGAAACCCATTTTAGCTGACTGCAGCATTTCCTAGCCAATCATCTCAATCCTAGACATGAGGCTACAGCTACCATGTATGCATACAACCTTGGGCTCGTATTACCACAACAACATAAGGTAGCATTTGGCTCATACCACCTTGTTTTTGTAACTTCCAACCGTAGCTTAGCTTTGGCCTTTCATTGCTCGGTTCTCTCGCTTTACAATGTGCGCAGTGGCAGAAATATGCAGCGGATCGGAACCGAGTAGTTAGCCAGGGGCGCAGAATCTGGGGGTTGGAAAATCCACAAATCATCGTCGCCCGGAAGCATCCAGGCTCTCCGTCTCCATTTCCTAAATAAGAAGCTGAAGCAATCAAGAGCCAGCCACGTCAGAATAGTGGCGCTCACAATGCTTTATTCCAGGACTTCTTCTTTTTCTTTACGTATCATTGCCAAGGAAACTCGTCGCTAGTGCAAGGAGAAACTATGCTATCGGTCCGTCGATCCAATGATGGGGTACCGGGATCCGGTTGTCGTACTATGCGACTTCCACTTCGATGGAATCAGGAGATGGCCTGGGATCAAAGACGCATCTGAAGACAGATAAAAGGCGATCGCCGCTCCATCCTGCTTCTTTTCTGGTTCTTCCATATCCCGAATCACTTGTACTCAATCATTCTCACCAGTTTGATCAAAATCGCCACCATGAAGTCCGTCGCCGCCATCATCACCACCGCCGTCCTCGCCGGCTTCAGCCAGGCTTGCTCAACTCCCGGCAACTACATCGTTACCTTCTACGGATACCCCGACAACTCTCCTGTAAGTCTTATCTTGTGATCTTATATTTACGTCTGTCTAATGCTCTTATAGCCCGGTCCCGCCACTGCTCTTAACTGCGGAGGCCGCAACGGCAAGGCTGGTGGTACCGGAACCTACGCCGACCCTATCACCATCGCCACTGCTCCTGGCGAACTGAACAACTGCGAGATTGTTTACCTTCCTCTGTTGACCAAGTATGGTCGTGTTGAGGACACCTGCGAGCAGTGCACCACCGACTGGAAGAACGGCCAGCCTCACATTGATATCTGGACTGGCTCCAACTCCGTCAACGGTGGCAACAACCAGATCAACTGCGAGAACAGCCTGACTTTCGGTGGTCGCTACTCCATCGTCCGCAACCCTCCCACCAACTACGGTGTTGACAGTATGCTTCTCACTCACGCCCCCTTTAATTGCTAAAATGACTAACTGTTCTGCTAGCCACCCCTCTCTTCGTTGCTCCCAACACCTGCAACACCAACCACGTCTACCCCAGCAACCCTGCCCACTGCTAAATTAGCACTCAGCAGACTTGTATATAGCTACGGGTTTTCACTTTCGCCTGATGATAATGATTAGCTATCCTTGGTTGACTCCTGCAGCGAGTTTGCTTTGAGAGATGCTTGAACGTATATAGCCGATTGATGATTCTTGTAAATAAAATGGATTATGATCTCCTACACTTCGAGTTCCTCGTAAATATTTCGCCTCTTAGCTCCCGACACTGTAATTGCACGTTGTAAAGATCCAAATGCTTTTCTTGCGTCTTTACCAATAGTAAACCAGTGAGTGCTAATACAAATAGTTAATATTCTACCTAGTACTTGATGCAGTTGAACTATTCTCAATTATCCCCGGCAGGTACGCTGGCGAGAGAATCGTAGTAGAGATCTATCCTCGTTTTGGGCACACTCTTGGACTGATTTGCAAGAATTGTATCCAAAGTCTTGACGAGGGTATCCTCTAAAGATGTAAATCCTTCCTCCTTGCCCATCTTCTTTAGCACTTCGATACTACGCTCATTGTCCACCTCGCCAGCGTCCACAACTGGTTCATCAACTGACTTCAACTTTACCTTGTCTGGATACCGCCGATGAAGAATCTCAAGAATCTGCGTCCACGAATATTTCCCCGCAAACGCTAGCAGACGTTCGCCATTCACATCACCAAGTGTTAAGGCGCCCAAGTGCAGCAGTGCCGTATCCTCAACATCAACGTACCACTGAGGTGGTAGAATTGATGGCGCGGCAGGATAGCCTTTAACGGCAGCATCAATCACTGCAGAAGTACTGCGATAGCTCATGTTCTCAGGGGATATGGCGGTGCCAAAGTTCACATTCGGCACAACTGTGTTGAAGGAGAAACTAGGCTTATGCTCCCGCATCCAAGCAAATGCCTCTTGTTCACCGCGGGCCTTGGAAGCCCCATAGAGAACGATTCCGTGCCAACGTGGATTGCCTTCACCATTCCACGGATTGACTGTTTGCTCAATGGCTGCAGTATTCCAGGTAGTTGGACCGATCTTGTAAGGAGTACCGGTTGTGGGGAGGGCGCACGCAGCCAGAGACGATGTTACCACAACACTTTTGACGCTGGACTGATTCGCAGCGGCCTTTAGAAGTTGCAAGTTGGATTTGATTGTGTTTTCGATGATGGCGTGGTTTTGCGGATTCATATCCATGTCCATAGCGATATGTGCAACGCCATCTACACCCTTAATCGCCTTGTCGAAAGCATCGGGGGCATTAAGATCGAGCACTTCAATAAGTTCGAACTTGGGACCAAAATACTCCTTCATCCAGGCATTTGAGGTAACAGAGCGGACAGTGCCGCGAACACGGTAGCCGCGTTGCAGGAAAACTTGGACAGTGACGCTCCCAATGTAACCGCTAGCCCCGGTAACGAGAATAAGACCTCCCGGTGGAACTGAAGACATTGTTGGATTCAAATTGGCAGGATTGTTAAAGATTTCGATGTTAAGGATGGAGATGGAGCCGAGATGATGGAAACGACAGCGACATATGCATTTTATATACACAAGATGGGAATTAAATTGCCAGTCGACAAGCAACCAAGATCAAGGCGCAGCGTACTCTTTGATTGCGTGAAACAGAAACTGCTACACTGACACTCCTTCTTGGATCCATCTACTCGGTTGCGATACGATCCCATTTTGCAGTCGTTTTACTCGTTTACCTCATCCGGTAACCATTCAGTCCACAGTCCGGCTTCCGGCCACTCAAGGCGGCTTCGCATTCCCGATTCGGAATGCGAGCAACTCGTTCAGCTCAGCCCCGCCGAAATGGTCGAATCTAAGGCTCAGTCCGCTCCACTTGATGACTGGCTTGACTGGGTGAAATCGTTACTCCTTTCTCAATCTCCTGGTCATCACCTCGTTCTCTCGTTCTCTCATACACGCCAATCCGACTATTTTCAATATCCAATGTCTAATAAGACGTCACCTGCCCTCTTTGCCAACACCATCCTGGTGTCTCGAGATGCAGGCCAAGCTCCAACACTCCAGACCATCGGAGTCATGGGTCAGGCTCGCAAGAAGCGTCCCCATAACAAAAGCCGGGGAGGGTGTGTCGCATGCAAACGACGGAGGGTCAAGGTATGTCGTTACGGTGCGTTTCCATGAATGCTACAAGACCTCTGATAAGTCAGTGTGATGAACGTGTCCCATGCTCCAGTTGTGTTAAGCGCAACATCAGCTGCCTGCCGCCGTTCCATCAACATGTTGTTGCCCCAAGTCTCTCTATACCTAGTGCCCATTTCCAAATGGACATGGATCCTCAAATAAGCCTCTTGCATCTCGAACTATTCCACCATTGGGATAAAGAGACCCGATCAACACTCACGTATCCCCAAATCTGGCCCGTTGTCATGCAGCGGGCTTTTAACGTAATAGCGCCTCATCCGGGCAGCGAGGCCTATGCTAACTTGTTATAGGAGGACTTTATTATGTCCGCCATCCTATGCGTTGCCGCAATGCATCTCACGACCCTTTGCCCTCAGAGCACAAAATACCAGCATGCGTCAATGCAGCTAATGGCCAAGACAATTCAGCTTTTTCGGAAAAATCTATCGCGCCCTTTCACAAAAGATAATTGCGAAGCACTAATGGGGACAGCCCTTCTCATCAACTATATATCATGGTTTGACCTTGGCTTCTTGGACGGTGAAAATGGTATCAACTCCGAAACGAGGCTGGATCTCGCCCAAGACCAGCTGTTTCTTCTTAGCCCAGGTATCGTCCAGGTATGGTTTCAGGCAATGCCTGTCTTCATCGACGAAGGAAGCGTCTTTACTCAAATGATAAACCAGAATCCAAGGCTCAGCATTGAAGAGGCCTTGGTCAGACAAGGTGAGGATCCAGCACGCTTCGTAGAGCCGTTCATGAAAATCTGGGACGATCCGCGCTATCAAACCTGGGGTTGCACAGCAACTGAGACAACCGTCTGTGGACCTACGTCTTATGCTTGGCGTCTTCTCGGTGGGCTGGAGACGGAACTGTCATGTCGTGGTTCTTTGCCTCGTGCGCCGCTGCCATCATCGGAAGGTCGTGATGAAAAGAACAAACTGGTTTACATCAGGGACGCTGTCTTAAGAATTACTACTAATTATACTTCGGTCGACGAACCTGATACATCATTCACCATAGAATCTCAGTTGGCTCGCTCATCTTTCGAAAACATCATACGCCGCATGTCACCTCTTTTGTGCTGCGCATCTCTCAAAACGGCGTCAGAGACACCAACACACTCCGGCATTATGCCTCAAGATGCGGATATTGAGCAGTGGTTCTATGGATTTCCGATTCTCTGTTGTGGACCATTTGCTAAACTAATGATGAGGGGGGACTCACGGGCTCTCGTCTTTCTCTTTCACTTTTATCACGCTGCACGTATATTGCTAGCACCGAAAAGATGTTGGTGGGTGTCTGTCAGGAGCGGTATCATGGAGCAGCTGATATTAACGGAGCTAAAGTCACGTCGACTTGATGCGTGCTTGCGGAGTTAGGGCTACGGAAGGAGACAATTGTAACTGGGTCTGTTTGTTATATGTCAGCGTCACGCTGGTCTTTTAGCTGCCAGTCACAGGTTGAGCCGTCGTCTTTGCAGGCCAAGAAACTGCATTTAGGCTATCAGCATGAGCAGGCCGGATATGGAATTGCAGGCTTGGTAGGAGGAGGGGGGTGTGGATAACTATTTCCTTGTAATGAATTATTAGATTTAATGGCTCGAGCGCTTTAATGCGAGATATCACCAACTAGAATTCTGAAAGAGGGTCCCAGTCACAGGCCTTGGCGACTCATGTATAAGATGGGGACGATATATTCAGGAAACTAAGCTTTTGAGAGGCTAGACCGAACTTAAAGTAAGTACTTATGCTTAATGAAATGGTTATACCTTGGCTACGGGGATAATTTCATCTCCTCATTCATGAGAAGATGCATTCGGTTTCACAATCTCAGCGTCTTCGTTATATGCCATGTATTCTATATTTTCTCTATGGTATTTAAGCAAACTAGCAACGCTTATTCATCTCCCTTCGCCGCACAAAAGCACCTGTCTCTTCATCTTTTGCCGATAGTAAATCCGCTACCCGAGTGAATCTTGGACATGTGGCCCTCATTCTTACCACTCGTTCACCAGGACGTATCGGAATCTAGGCTTGCCTGCGTCCAAGTCGACAATAGCCTGGTTGGCATCGCTCATAGGTCGCAGTTCCACCCATGGCTTGATTTGCTTATCAGCGGCAAGCTGCATCATCTCGCGGATCTCACCCGGGCTGCCGATACCTGAGCCGGTAAGGTTCTTGCGACCGGCAATCAGGGCGAAAGGTCGGAGAGGGACGGGATTCTCTGGAGCGCCAACCTGCACCAGCGTTCCGTTAAGCTTGAGGAGTTGCAGGTACTCGTTTAGAGGCATCTAGTAGTCGCAAAAGTCAGCACCGAAAAAGGATAACACGCAGGGGAAACCGTGTTACGTACATCCTCAGAAGAAGCGGTTGAGATGATGAGATCAAAGCGCTCCTTGTTGTTCTTAACCCAATCCTTGTCATCGCTCGTCGCAATGTAGTCGTCGCATCCCAAGTTGATAGCATCCGCCCTCTTGCTTTCTCTCCTGGAGATTCCAACAACCTCGTCGACGCCAAAAGCCTTAGCAAACAACACAGCAAAGTGGCCCAGACCACCGACACCGACAATGCCGACCTTCTTGCCAGGACCGGCACCGTGGAACTTGAGTGGCGAGTAAACGGTGATGCCTCCGCACATCAGAGGGGCAGCAAACTCGGGGGCAACGCCCTTGGGGATTTTAACGACGAAGTGAGAAGGAGCTCGGTGGTACAAAGCGTGGCCACCATATGCCTTGCCGTTGTTGCGATGTCTAGCATTGTAAGTGTTGACGTTGCCGGCGCAGTACTGCTCAAGGCCTGCATCGCAGGTTGAGCAAGGTCCGTCACGGCCAAGGCAAGAATCACTCTGAGCGCCAACGCCAACAATATCACCAACCTTGATGTCACCCTCAGCCTTGGAGCCTACTCGAACTGCAACACCGACGATTTCGTGTCCAACAACGCAGGGGTACTCGGTAGCGCCCTAAAGATGTCTCGAGTCAGTATGCCCATTCGGGTGGAAGGTCATGTGGAGAACACTTGAGGACTCAACCCACCCATCCTGATCGCAGAGTGTGCAAGTCTGAACCGCAGATACCAGAGTGAGTGACTTTGATGTCAACATCAGTCTCTTCCCACTCCTTTGGCAGGAACTCCCTCCAAACCATGTTGCCCTTGCAGGAATTGGCGTCATCTCCCATCCATCCCTCGAATTTGTAGTCGGTCGACATTTTGGTTGTGAAAGTTGTTTGTTATTTTGGTTATTTTTGTTGTTATTCTTATTAAAAGCTGTGTGAAGCTACGATCTGGATCGGGTTCAAAGACAACTGGCAGTGAGCTGCTCTTTATACATTGGATCTCCTCATATCTTCTACGCTTCCGTATGCTTCCATTATGTCATAGGGACCCCCAGCATCAATAAACTGGATATGCGATCCCACCTTACAAGTTTCAAACTACAGTACTTTCACACCAGGCTGTATCTTGTCGGACTGTCGGTGATTGGCCGGTGATACTTCATTCATTTTTTGATGACACCCACACTTGAAGACCACCCTTCCCACATAATAGCCACAAGGGCAAAGTCCACCCGTTTTGGAAGTTGATTAGTAAAGGTGGTAAATCCGACAAAAATACACTGTTCCATTCCGTTGATTGGTAGCCGCACTGCTCTGTGGCTGGTCGGCGATTGTGAAAAATTTTCGGACTTTCAAGGCTAAAGTTGCGTCTTCGACTTCGGGCCTACGTAACCATGTGCCAATCTGACTTACACACCGTCAGAGGCCTAGTTTCTAAGCTCTCGCGATTACGACGGAAATTGTGAGCTGGAGTTAACAACCGGGGCCGTGGCAAGAGACATTCCCCGATTGGCAGGTTGTAGTTAAACAGAGACTCCACCAATGTGCAATTCCAGCAAAGTACATGTATGATATACTCCGCGGGTGCCTAAGTTCTGCGGGCGCCCATGATACTGCGTTTTACCAGCTGTTAAGCGTCAGTTTTGAATACTCGCATGAGATGCAATATCATTAATTAGAGGCTCTTAAAAAGTCTCAAGAATGTATAATTATCTTAAGTTTGCAGCATTTGGAACTCAAGCATACTGCGCTTCTAGCTCGGATTTAACGACGGTCCCAGACCCCAGTGCAACTACCCCAATCATATGCGTGCCTGTTGATAGTAGGCAATTGGTCTAGCTTAGCAGAGACCAGCCTGAGATAAAAGTTGACAAAGACTCAACGAAAGTAGGCGGTAAAGCCGAGATCCACAATAGACAAAGATGCGATCTGTCACCCTCAAGATGATCCATGAGTTGATAGATTATTAGCTCCATCGATCTGCCATTATCTCTACTTTCTGGTACTATTGCTATTTTCTTCCAGCATCTGCCACTAAAGCTATTTACCTCTACTTTCTAGCATTATTAACAAGTACAGAATGAACAAGTAATTTGATACTGCAAATTGTAACAGAGTGAAAGGGTTTCATCTACAAAGATAAAACCTCTCAGCCAGGTAGATGATACGTCGGCAAACTCGGTTTGGCGATGAGGGTCCAGGGTTGCGGACTTGGCGGGGCGGTTGTGTTCTCATCGTTGGAGCCGGGACAAATCATTCCACCGTCCCAGTAATCGTTTAAATCCACATGAGCAGACACCAGGTGTTCGCATAAGTCCGCACCCTTGACATGGAAAAGACAAAAACCCGGCTTTAGTAAGTGATGAATGAGTTGTCAAGAGGCGGGAATAACAACACATTTCCGAAACTATCAACAACGCATGCAAGCCAATTAATTCATCATCAGACTACGGAGTATAATAAACTATAAATTTCTTCTCTCGTATGCTGGCTCTTCTAGTCTAGGCGAGTATATGTATGAGTTGACAGTGCGAGTGAAGGACCTCATCTTAATTGCCAATCTCAGAATGCATGCCCATCCTTACTTTACAACAGGTTAGATCTACCTTCATTGATAGATGTCTCACGCATTTACCTATATCCTCGAGCGACAGACAACATCAGTGGGGTTTTGAAGGAAAATGCAATTAGGCAACTAATCTTGAGCAGCCGATGTACTATACAAAGGGAGTATTATTTATTCCAGAGAATACGGGATGATTTAGAAGAAATTGCCCTCAACTAGCAACTCTCGCCATTTGACATGACGGCCCGTTGAGCCATAGACACAGTCCGTTTAAATATGATGCAAGTGGCAGAAGAGGTGAAAGTGGCGATCCGTGGATGTGGATGATCGCCCTGGAGCTACTCGTCCTACCAAGGCACGGGCTGCTCTCGGGTGAGATTCTTATCTTGCTTGTTGGACAGATGCGAGAACTAGAACACCGAAATACCCACATCGATTGCGGAGCTGTCCAATGCCATTATTCCCCAATCAGCGACGGGCAGTGCACATCAACTAGAGCGAATATGAGGCAGATGAATTCTTCAGCATTTCTTGACCCACAACCTCGGCTCTACGATAGCGCTGACCAGAAATTCCCGCTTCTCCCAAGAGGTTGTGGATAACTGGAATGTGAGGGGAAGGTTGCCAAGCAGTGTAACGCGATGCCGTGTTCGTACGATTTAGGCAGCACGGAGACAATCTGCCACGAGATATGAATAGCTGCATGTATGGTGTCTGTCTGCCTCACATCGCACCAACACATCAGGTCAAGTGAATTCGTCAAACATATGCATATGGCTTTTTGAGCTTGGAGCCAAGCAAAATGACGCGTTGCTATGGCGACAATCCATCGTGTGATCAACACCCTCACAGCGAGATTACTACGATTTGTAGCCTCAAGTTTGCATACACAAATTGCAAATGTCTGGCCAGTCTGTTGCTAGTTTTAGTGACACCACTCCGAACTTAAGAATCTCACTCATGATGCTAGTGCAGCATTTCGCTAGCCTAAATCCCCTGTGACCACGTGTTGGCGAGGCTTATTCCATCCGATCGGAAGGGCGTGGGAGCCTCGCCGCAGTCCGTGAGATGCATTCCATATGCGAGTGCGTCTTCCCCACCAGAGGCTGAGCAGCAGCTGAACCACCCATTCGTAACACGAAAGGGCCTAGGCTTCCGACGATGTCTGACACGGGCTAGAGACTAGCAGAGGCTACCTGTATTTAATCTCTCAAGATGCAATTACTTGACTTTGGACACGTCTTTGGAAGCACTTGACGGCTCTGCAACAAAGAGCGTTGAAGCTAGAACTCATTGATAACTCCATCTAGACTTGCGGCACTATGTCTGGCTACTACCAGCAGCCACCGCCGCTGCCTCCTCGATATGGCAATGGGTCTGTTCCTCCTCCCACTCCACCAAGACAGACCAGTGGCCAGCCAGCGCAGACATATGGAGGCAACGTCCAATATCCATATGCAAACGTGAGCCCCCAGCAGCAAGCTCAGTATGGGTACCAAACGGCGCCTCCTCCTGCATCACCGTATCCGAATACAGCCGCACCGGCGCCGTATTATCCACCCCCTCCTGGTCCACCACCGCCAGGACACTCCGGGTACTCATACGCTCCGGCGTCGACAACTCCCGACCCCGTAGCGGCAGCACCTCCGCAGAGCCCGTCTCATTCTTATCCTCCTCCCCAGAGTCCATCTTACACGTACTCTCCTCAGAGTCCACCTCAGTCCTATCCTCCTCCCCAGAGCCCATCTCATTCGTACCCTCCTCAAGCTCCGGCTCAATCCTATCCCCCTCCTCAGACTCCAGCGCAATCCTATCCTCCTCCTCCCCCTCTTCCTGCTCGGGCACCTGTTCAACAGAATTCGCCCAGCTATCCTCCACGCCCTCCCTATAATCCAGCTCAAAATGCACAAAATACAATCTCACACACATACTCTCCCCCACAGCCCGCTCCGTATTACAGCAGCCCCCCTCCTCCTGCTCCGTACACACCGGCTTCACATGCACCAACACCAGCTGCTCCTGTCCAAACCTTAGCATACCAACATACACCTCCTGTTGTAGCGCAACCACCAAGGTTGCCTGCTGCCTCGCCACAACCGCCTACAGTAGAGGGACACGCTGATTCACATGGGACTTTTGCTCCTCTGCCTAGGGAATATGATGCTCCTCTGCCAAGGGTATACGATGCTCCTCTGCCAAGGGAATATGATGCTCCTATTCCCCGAGATAGCGAGGCTTTTAAGCCCATTCCTCGAGACTATAGTGAATTTGCACCTATTCCTCGGGATTATAGTGCTTTTGAACCTCTGCCCCGGGAACAGCCAGCAAATACTCCATCGGCTCCTCCTCCTCCACCGATGTCAACTCGTCCCCCAGCCCAGGAGACTTCAAACAACTACGCTTCTCCTCCGCCTGCTGCTCCAACTGCAGTAGGACAGCAAGCACCAGCAGGATCAGAACGCCTGCCGCCGCCGCCGCCGCCATCCAATACGGCAAATAATCAGCATCAATATCCACGCAGACCAGTCGCTACCCCCAATACACAACAGACCGTGGCACCGGCTGCCAATCCTACCTCACTAGTTCAACCAACAAATAATGCCACGCCGATTCCTCCACCTCCCGCAGAGGCCCAGCAGCCTACCTCAGCACCTGTTACAGTGCCGCCCCAGGATCCCATGGCTAATCTTTATACGCAAATGAACAATCTCAACATGAACCCTGTGGAACATAACGCGGCACCCCAGCCTTCTGCGAGAGCTTTGGATGACAATGCACCCCGGCCTCCACCCCATATCCGCGCAACGGGGGAGCCTTTAGAAGTCATCACATATTGTCCAGAAACGAGGGCAGTGGACTATTCGCTTTATTGGTACCGTTTGCCAGACTTGCCAGACTTGTTGATCTGCACCAGATGTCACGCTGATCACATTCAATCTACACAAATGGCAAGCAATTTTGAGAAGATTAAACGGCCTGACAACTTTAACTCCATGTGCTGTTTCTGGTTCCCTCGAGTCAAGGAGTTCATTTGGCCCCAGGCTATTCGCACTGGCAATGTGGATGCACTGCGTGAGTTCTTGAAAAAGCGCGTCAACGTGAAGGCATGCAAAGGACGCAACCCAACCGCGGCCTCTGATGGAATTAAATGGTTCGGTATGACGGGCAGTGAGATTAACGGATTCATCTCATGTGAGGCTTGCTACGAGGACCGGATTGCAGGGACGCCATTCGAGACCAGATTCTCCCCATATCGTGAACAGCCAACCGGCGAGAATTGGTCTTGCGACGCCTGCGTGCCTTTCATCTCTCGGATCGTTGTCAAGAAGGCCAAAGAGAATGACTGGGCCGGTTTTGTCAGTTTGGCGACCCATCGTCTTTCGTTGCCAAAATGCGAAGGAAAGGATATACAGTCAAACGATTGCACATGGTACCTCCCACGGCGCAAGATTGAGAATATGCGAGCTTGTGAAGCTTGTTACCTGGACCGAGTTGGCTTCACACGGTTTGAGAATGAGTTTGAGAAGTATGTCATGGCCACAGGTTTCGATGCATACTTCGAACACATGACTCAATTCTGGTCTTGCAAATTGACTGAAACCAACCTTCCCCTGGTATGGGCCATGGAGAATGCCATTGAGCAGCGCAACTTCTCTGTATTCAGCAGCTCGGCAGAAGTGGCGTGCCGTCTCCCACCTTGCACAAAACACGGAATTGTTCGTGGCAACTGGTGGACAATCCAGGGAGGATGCGACAACTATGATGTGTGCGAAACATGCTATACGTCTATCCTGAGAACTAGCGGAGTTGCTCAATTCTTCGAGCCCGCGCAGCGCAATCCCGAGTCAACTCTTGTTTGCGACTTTTGTGTTGCCAGTCCCCGATTCCGGCAATACCTCAGGAAATACGCTCAAGCTGTAGACGTAGGAGTTTTCAGTTACTTCCTAGACTATGTTCGGACATTTGCCTCGATCCCTGTTTGTCCCGGCCTAGAAGTCGTCGAGAAGGGACATTGGTGGGGGTATCCAAATGCTTTGTTCTGCGAAGACTGTTATCTGAGCTTCGTCGCCGACACGAAACTTGGCGATTCCGTGACTTTCAAGAGAGCATATGATGAGCGTGCCCAGATTTGCCAGATCTGGTCGTCCCGTATGCGCACAATGTGGTTGAAAGTATGTGATGCTGGACCACCCGATTCACCCGAGTCGAAAAAGGCATTGGCGGAGTTCACAGAATTCGGAAGCAAGCGGTTGCAGATATACACTCAAACCGTGCCTCAGATGAAGTTTATCCGCGAGATGAAGCTTATGAAGATGCAGAACGCAATGCACCAGGGTCTTCTGAGTGTCATGTATAACGGTATGGATGGATTGTTATCGGTATCCGGTGCCACGGATGGACACCTTCATGGAAACAGTCAAGTGGGCTGGTATGACACTGAACAGGGAGCGCAGGGAGCGCAAATGTTCAATAACATGCAATCTGGTTTTGCTAATGCAAATCGGATGGACGAATGGATGCAAATGTTCCAGCTCGAGATGATATGGAAGCAGGTTGAGTAGACTAGAGCATCGAAGGACACAGAGAGTGGGAGGTTTACAGTTGAAACAATGAAACACGCATTGACAGAATGATTACATAGTACCGTAGCATCAACAAATCTGTATATTTGAAAGCTCATGCCGTATGCCCATACTGACCTCTCTCCAAGGGAGGTGAATACACATAAGCACTCAATTCCTACATGACCAAAGTAAGATCTGACCAGACATAAGCGTGGGTGCATTTACCCAAGCCCCAGCCCACAGTTTTTAAGTTAGCCAAGGCTCGGTTCTAGAACGGAGAAATGGGTGGGTGGGAGAAACGTGCCGCAAGCATCCCGAGATGCTCTGATTCGTCTCTATCAACCAATGTTGTGTTCCCCATCTATCCCAAAACTCGGGCTACCCTCAGCAGCGGTTTTTAGTGCCCGCCTGAGAGGGAGGGGTGAATGAGCTGAGGGCAGATTGTGGGGAAATTGTCCTACATCTCGACCCATATTGACGTCGGGCGCTTCAGTATATATATATTTAAACCCCTCCCCGTATTGAAATCATTTTGATACTCACGCATGATATTATAACAACCTGTTCCCAATTTTTATTCTTCACTGTTCTATCTCTGGGAAAATGTCTCTTCCTCAGACTATGAAGGCCGTCGTCTTCGATGGACCCCGCAGCGTCTCCATCCAAGACCGACCGGTGCCCCAGAGTAAGTTCTGGTCAATTCAGAGCACCGATGTTACAATATGAGGTCTATAACTTCATTCAGTCCAGGACGATGAAGATATCATTGTCAAAGTGAGCGCAACTGCTCTCTGTGGCTCGTAAGTCGACGCCTTCTGGTGTATTATAAACCCATGACTCGCTAACGCGGAAGATCCCGTCAGCGAACTACATGTGTACCGTGGCCATCAACCCTCCGCGACTGGCTTCATCATGGGACATGAATTCACGGGAACTGTCGTGGCTGCAGGACCAGCTGTCAAGTCAGTTGCTGTGGGCGACAAGATTGTAGCGCCGTTTACCGCATCATGGTATGTACCCTGAACCATGAGTTCTCATTGACTTCACTCTACGCACCTCAATTGCTTGTAAATATATGCCGCTTGTGCTTACAGAAACACCAGTGGAAAGTGCTTCTTCTGTCTCAATGGTGCTACTGCGCGCTGTGAGAAATCCATGCTTTTCGGATCAACCAAGCTCGATGGCGGGCAAGCAGAATATGTTCGCGTGCCCCTGACTGATGGTACAGTCTCCAAAGCACCACCGTCCATCTCAGATGAGGCTTTAATTCTTATGGCTGATATCTTCCCTACTGGTTTCTTTGGCGTCAAATCCGCACTCAGCCTTGCTCCTCCCACTCTTAATATCCAGGAATCTACTCTGGTGGTGATTGGATGTGGCCCCGTTGGCTTGTGTGCAATTGTTGCAGCGGCGGAGCAGAAACCCAAGCATCTGTTTGCCATCGACGGCGTGGATAGCAGACTTGAACAGGCAAGACAACTCGGTGCCGAACCTCTTAACTTCATGAGCGACAAGGCGGGTATGATGGCGAGAATCTTAGAAGCAACAGAAGGAAGAGGTGCCGACTTAGTTGTTGAAGTTGTCGGACTGTCACCAGCATTGAGGACCGCTTTTGACATTGTCAGGCCTTTTGGCGTTATCAGCAGCATCGGTGTTCACAATGCAGAGGTAGGACTCATGAAGAGCGGAGGTGTTGTTTAGTTCGCGCTGACGTTTGCTAGATTCCATGGTCTGGAAGCGAGGCATACGGGTAAGTGGATCGTGTTATTCTTCTCCATACGAGATCCCTAAGCAGATTTTTAATGACAATGTATGTACAGAAAGAACATTCGCCTACAAATGGGTAGATGTCCCGTTCGGAGCATCTTTTCCGAAGCTCTTGTTCTGCTGGAGAAGAAGCAGCACCTGCTTGGGTAAGCCATCCATCCCTTCGTTCTCATATCTGGTATTTCATGACCTAACGTATCATGATAGTTTCATGTTCGAAAACATTATGCCACTGAACGAGGCTGTTCAAGGATATACTCTATTTGATGAGATGAAGGTACAAAAGGTTGTCTTTAAGCCATAATTGGGTCGCATAGTCTGGCGATGGCGTGATGGGCGAAGGTGTTGGTGTATTGTGATCTATAAAACATATTATTTGAATACATGTATAATATGCGTGCAAATGGTGAGATTCATTGTTTGTCAGAGAGAGTTAAGCCGATGAGTGCATGTATAGTATGGATGTAAATACCACTTTTTGCGTATCGCCACATTGCTGAAGCTAGGCCAGATGCCCCTCAGTTTCCTTGCAGTCTCATCATCCTATGGTCGTATTGTATGTGTATACAGCAACGGCGATACCAGCAAATTAATTCCAAGGTTCTCTTCCGCTATTTTACAGGTCATTCTAAGGGGGGGGGTTTTTTTAAGCGGGTGATAGTCAATAACCACATGATTAGGCAACCTGAGATGGGAGGGATTCTCTCTTTTGATGCCTCTTGCCTTCATTGCATGCACCCCGCTATATGCACGAGACCCCGCGCCCTTCAGATTACATGTTGCAGATGAATATTTGATATGTGCACTGACATCAATCTCAGCCATTTTGATCCTGTAAACTCAAATTATCATCTTCGTCGACATCATGGCTGCCAAAACTCCCTCTGATGAGCGTAAGGTGCTCAACGGTTTGTGAACTCATTTGCGGGTAAAATATACTGGCCACAGGCTAACAGCTTGGATAGTGCAAACATCTGGAAAGGTGGCTGGTTCCGCTCGTGCTAATGGAACCGCTAAAGCAAACGCTGCCGAGCAATCTGGTGATGACTCGGATGACGATCCAGACCAACATGTAACTGAAATCACAGTTGCTGCCGGTGAGGGCGGTGACGCTAAGAAGCGAAAGAACAAGAAGAGAAAGAACAAGAAGAAGAAGATTATTGCTCAGACCGAGCCTCCATCCATCCTTGTGTCCAAACTATTCCCAAACAACAACTACCCCAAGGGCGAAGAGGTCGAATATAAAAATGAGAACCTCTATCGCACCACTGACGAAGAAAAGCGTCATTTAGACAACCTTAAGAGCGACTTCCTCTCTGATTATCGCCAGGCGGCCGAGACGCATCGTCAGGTCCGCCAATGGGCGCAGAGAAACATCAAGCCAGGCCAGACCCTCACTGAGATTGCCAACGGCATCGAAGACAGTGTGAGGCGTCTGCTTGGACACGATGGCTTGACTGAAGGCGACTCCCTTATTGCCGGCATGGGCTTCCCGACCGGGCTGAACATTGATGAGATTGCTGCTCACTATAGCCCAAATGCAGGCGACAAGGTCGTGCTTCAGCAGAATAATGTCATGAAAATTGACATTGGCGTCCATGTAAATGGTCGCATCGTCGATAGCGCCTTTACAATGGCCTTCGACCCCATGTATGACAACCTCCTTGCAGCTGTCAAGGACGCCACGAACACTGGCGTCCGCGAGGCAGGTATTGATGTCCGCCTTGGAGAACTCGGCGGATACATCCAAGAGGCCATGGAGAGCTATGAATGCGAGATCAACGGAACTACCTATCCGATCAAGTCGATTCGCAACATAGGCGGCCACAGTATCTTACCATATCGCATCCACGGCACCAAGAGCATTCCCGCTGTAAAGTCGGACGACATGACCAAAATGGAAGAGGGTGACATCTTTGCCATTGAAACTTTCGGCAGTACTGGCAACGGCTGGGTTTACGATCACGGCGACGTCTCGCACTATGCCCTTCGTGCAGATGCGCCAAAGGCAGAACTTCGTCTTTCTTCAGCCAAATCACTCTTGAATGTGATCAAGAAGAATTTCGGCACCATTCCGTTTGCCCGCCGCTATTTGGATCGAATTGGGCAGGAGAAGTATCTCCTCGGGGTATGTCATGAATGACTGTATGAATCTCAAACCATGCGCTCGGTATAGCTAACAGTTTGGCAGCTCAACACGCTTGTGAAATCTGGCATTGTTGAAGATTACCCGCCTTTGCTCGACAAGAAAGGGTCGTACACTGCCCAATACGAGCATGTGAGTGATGTCATGGGTATATTTAGAAGGCGAATGCTAACAAACTATCCAAGACGATTTTGCTCAGACCTACCGTGAAGGAGGTCATTAGCCGTGGAGATGATTACTGATTGCTACAATCGGGGTCTTGCGATTCACGATCCTGATGGAAACATCACGCGATCGCATTTGTCAAGCAGAGGCTTGAGATACTTCTTCTTCGTGACACTCGTTTTACAATATTGATCCATGCTTCTCATTGAAGATAAATGTGCGCTGATATATAAGATCCTCAAATGATGCTGGTCTTTTGAGCTATCATCACCTCGAGACTAATCAGTGCCGGATAAAAATTACAAAAAAAGATGAAAATTATTCACAGAAGGACGGTGGTATAATAAATAGCAGACAGTCATTACCTCAATAATACCATCCATTACAGTCCAATTATACTGTCCCATTGCAGCCAATGAACTTCATCGTCGTCACGGCAGTAAAGTCTTCGATGGAGTTGCGTTTTGCATTTACATCGATAACTATCTAAATATACATCTACTAACATAAAGAGTAACAAAAACATTCCATGTCTCTATCGCTGTCTATATGATACATCCAAGATAAGAATACAGTTAGAGCTGCTCTGAACCAGTAACCATGGTGAACTTTCGGAGATCATCTCTAGGCGTGTACTTTCGTTCATCAGTGCTCGTACTGACAGGCTCCCAGGCCTTGAGCAGCTTAAGTTCGTCTTCTCGTCGATTTCTGGCGCTGTCAAGTGCATCCGAGCCTAAGATGACTCGAGAAGCCCATGGCCGGCCAGCCGCAACTCCCTCTCCCTTAATCACGTCAATCATAGTAGAAGCGGCTCTGGCGGGGGATCCCGGCATGAGACCCATGGGGTCGTTGGAAAACATGCCAATCACGCTTCCAAGCAGAGGCTTGTATGCATCGGTAGGTTCAGCACCAGGGGGGCTAGCGTGAGCACCCTCTCGAGGCTGCATGAGGTTGGTGATGAAGCCACCGCAGTCGAATGCGACACTTCGAATGCCCAGACCAATGACCTCCTTGTGAAGGCCTTCTGCAAAGGAACTGAGGCCTGCCTTGGCCATTGAATAATGGGACATTGTTGGAAGAGCCATCCAGCTTGAGCTGGAAGAAGTGAATGCGACACAACCCTTGCCCTGAGCACGGAAGAACGGCAGGATGGCCTGTGTTAGGTGAACTGGTCCAAAGAGGTTGACATTGAACATGTTTTGCACATATGCGTCACTATTTCGAATGGTGAATTAGTATGCTGTCGGTGTGGATAATCTGCCGCCATGAATAGCTACATACCTTGCGTCTTCGATGGTTGTCATGGCTGACATGCCAGCATTGTTCATCAGGACATCAATGTGGCCAAAGATATTCCATGCCGCCTCAATCTTGGTCTTGATTTCTTCAATAGGGGCAGTGACCTCGAGCTCCAAAAGGGCAATGTTGTCGGACTTAGACTTGAGATGACCAAGTCGCTCTTCAACTTTTCTTCCACTTGCAATGACTTTGTCTCCACGAGAGAGAATGTGGTCTACCAAAGCAGCACCAATGCCGGATGTGGATCCAGTGACGAGGAAGACAAGGGGAGCCATTTGAATGTAAATATAGAGGAAGTTCTGTCTATATAGTAAAAGGTGTTGAAAGTGTATAAGTCTCGATGAAGAGATGTTGTGAGTTGCTTGTTACTGTTACTGTGTACTTGCTGTTGTTGCGTGAGGATTGTGATGGTAAACTTCATTCTAAATCGAGCACCAAAGGCCATATATATATACATATATCATGCTCCTTCGTCTTGCCGCACAGGCCCTTCTCTGAACTTTTGTTCACTCATGTTTACTATTCTTTTCGGGGCGCATCAACGCTCCGTGACGCCATGCCGCTAAATCCGGAGATAGACAAGCCTTAGTTCGACATTTGCTCTGGACGAACAGCCGGACAAGAAATGATTAGACGCCAAGCTGACATGCATCCAGCTGGTGAAGACACCGTCGTCCGATCACGTGAGCGGACGAAGCATCAATAAAGGCTTCGTCCACGGACAAGATGCTTTGCTCCTCATTTCACGCACCAGAACAGGATCAATCAATCTTTCTGGGTTGCGGTTGAGTTTGTCCGCCGAGTCGTATTCACGGAATTTTGTTTCCAGGCAGCTTTGTTGTCATTCGTCCGACATGGAGGAGCCTTCAGGTGTGTCGATATCGAACCCGCTTCCGCATCGAGTGCGGAAGATGCGCAAGGGAACCCGAAGTTGCACCGAATGTAAGTCCATGCATTGCATTGCGTCTCCATGTGCCTGTACAGGGTACATGAAGGCCATCTTCGTTGTTAGAAAGATATCTGTTGAAGGGCTTGCAAATGTTGATGATTGCTGTTAACAAGGCCGCCGACGCAAGACTCGCTGTGTGTATCCTCCCGGCGACCCTGTATGCGTCCTGTGCAAATCGCGTGACGGCCGCTGCATTGAGCAGGGCTACGAGGAAGTCGGCATTTCAGAGTCGAAGCCTAGTGTGCCGCGGAAACAGCCTGCCAATGGGAAGGCATCTCAAGGCCGAACTGGGATATCTGCGGACCAGCCTCCCAAATTCACGTGCAGTGGAGATGCCGAGACGTCGGATGTCCTTGCGGCAGAGAGGGCAAACTATGCCCCAATCGTGTCTCTGCTTGTGGATGCCAAGGTAAGCTTAAAGATACATAGATGCCATGATGTGTACCTATAGCCGTTATGGACGCTAACGGTGTATACAAAGCTCTCAGCATCGGGGAAGAATGGGGAAAGCGGCTCTCCTACACTGCAAGCAGACTATGGCAGCTCAACATATAACCAACTCTTAGACAGGGAGCAGAAGCTGTACCCTCCGTTCCTACTACCGTTTGAAAGCAAGTCTGCATACGTGTGCTCTACTATACGTTCAATGCTACCAAGCTATGACGCCATCATGTCTGTTCTTACCAAACATGGGTCGTGGTGGGACAGCTTCCGCTCAAAGGCATATGCTATTTCTGAAGCCCCTTCTCAAACGATAGAGGCCTTTGCCAAGCGGACATATACAAGCAGCAACCCAGCCGACATTGGCGCTCTTGCAATTGCATTTGCCCGTAGCTTGAATAAACATCGACATCTATATACTCTGGTGGATGACCTTATCATCTCAGATATTAACTATACGGCAACTATAGAGGGTCTAGAATGTCTTATACTGCTTGCAAAATCGTACACTGATTGCGGCCAGCCCAAGAGAGCTTGGCTCGTGTGGAGAAAGGGTGCTTCTGCAACGCAGCTGATGGTATGTATTTATTCTGATCCGTGTCGAAACCATGAACAGGTTTATCTGACTTGAGATTAGGGATTGTGCTGTGGGAAAAACTACTCCCGGACGGAGCTGAGATTGTGGTGTGCCGTTTACCACGGCGATAGATTCTGCAGTATGCTCCTTGGCTTACCCTACGTGCTAAACGACAACCATTACCAGTCTGTTCTCACAGCGGCTGGAATGGGCCAAGGATTTTACTTTGTTCTCAGATGCGCCATTATCAGCGGAAAGATCATTGACCGCAATATGACTGATGGCAAGCCTTCTTTTGCAAAGGCCATGGAGCTGGATGAAGAGCTCTCGTCTGTCGCGTCGACACAGCCAGAAGAATGGTGGTCGATTCCAGAAAGCATGGATAATTTCCAACTACAAGGAGTAGAATTAAGCGAATTCAGAGAGCTGCTGCTGCAACAATTCTACTTCTTCTGGGTCAAGTTGTTCCTTCACTTGCCCTTCCTAGTAGAGCCGACGGCGAGCTCTCCTCACTACTTTAGCAGAACGGCTTGCATAGAAGCGGCCAAGCAGATTCTAAGGAGATATCGACTCTTGCGCTGCAAAAACAAGTCGGGCTGTTGCTTGTTCGAATGCAAGACGACGGATTTCGCGTGCTTCACTGCCGCCGTTGTTCTTCTCATCAGCACCTTTCACTGCAGCGCAGCCGGTCGCTCGTCCAGTGTAGATGAGGATTTGGAGCTGGTAGCCACTACCGACAGGCTTTTACTCGGAGAAGAGGTTCAAAACAACTGCAAAGTTGCGGCGCAGTGTCGAAAAGTGCTTCAAATGCTGAGCCTCAACGACCCCGAGACGGCGGACGAAAGTCGGGAAGTGGTCATCCCGTACTTCGGAGCAGTCATCCGCAAGCGGTCTCGCCGCACGGATGTCCGACATGTGTCTCAGCCGGTCGGACATAATCTTAACCTCGACGAAGCGGACGTGCCTCCTCCGCCTCCTTACCACTCCACGGATCAGACAGTCAACAACCCAGTCGTAGAGAATCCATGGAGCCTGGACGGGTTTTCGCTGGAATATATTAGCCATCGCGGATTTGACCGGGGCCACTTCGGCGGGTTTGCAGCGGCGGAAGAGGTGGCATCCACTCAGGACGAGTCAGCATCCTATCTTGCCTCGGCAGCGATGGAATGGGACCCTGGCTGGAGCGTCCTGACCGATATGAGCAGCGACTTGATGACAGGCATTGAAGAGCTTTCTCCAGAAGACTTTGACTTTTAGTCGCTTAAGTAGTGAGGCTTTAATATTACATTTGCAAAGAGATGTCAATTCAGTTGATCATTGCATGCACTCCTGTAGGACCAGAAAGAAAGCTTGAGACCATTGCAATTTCCATGAAGATAAATCTCTCTCCAGTAGTCTTTTAAGCTGCTCATCATTAGAACTAAAACGCGGCGGGAGCTCTGCCGTGTGGGTGGACCAGGTGGTGGATCAGGACGGAGGAACCGATCAAGATCTTGAAGCCATCTTAGACTACCCTAAACCCCGAATGCTGGATTGCGTGCAAGCATATCTCGATGGACAACACGGAGTACACTACTCCTTTGGATCTCTTCACCGTGCCTCCCTTCTCTACATCTTCTTTTTCATTTTTTTGCCCCTGACGAAGCTCATTTCTACGTCTACCACTCTTCGTTTGGTTTCTGACCCGCTCATTGTTCTACCTCGGCTCACCTAGACGGAGTGGCAATCGCGGGACTAATACTCCGTAGTATGGAGACATCTGCTACCCTGATAATGTTAGTTGAATATCACGATAAAAAACTATGGGTTAAAAAGTTGTATTGTTCCAGGTAACCTCGTCCATCTTCGATTCATGTCTTTGAGATTCCGCCTGAAATGCATGCAAGGGGCCCTGAGTACGTATGTACTGGATGAACAACTAAATGGGTCTACACCTACTCCCAAACGCTTGATTGTGACATTAAGATGATTATATGATTGTTTACGCGTAATTGCTTGGCCACACCCTTACGTGTCCATATATCAGTTTGGTATGCAGCTATTTTGATCATCGAGGAGTGCAAAACATTTCGTGTAATGCCCCATCATTTGCATGAAGGGCTGAAATGACAGCCAAAGTCGGCTCGATTGTGCCCCTTTCTCCAGCTCGCTTGCCACATTGAAACGGTTTTCATTGAAGCAAGAGATTCCATGTTACATATTGCAAAATTAATAATCCGTTGAAATTCGAGACCTTTGCAAAGAAATACCGCCTCCCTGAATCGACCATGATGGCATTGTGAAATCTCTTCCATTGGCCACACAAACTTTGCATTTCGGTGATGAGATAAGCGGGGCGTCGGACATGATGTCACTAACGAATCAAGCGCCCCACAAAACGCTCTCATAGAAGGAAGACCTCCAATCAAACCGCTTCAAAAACCTTCTAGAAGCAGAAAATGCTCGACGCTAAACCTGTTCCGTCTTTCGCAGGCGGGACAATCCGTGGGCAAGGAACATCTTCCGTCGGTGGGATCTTCCGGTATCTCGAAACAGGTGCATTAAGACGGAGAGAACTCCGAGGTATTACGAAGCAACTTTGTAATTAATTTGGTTTTCTCGGTGTTGGGGACAGATTATCGGGGCTGGATTGCAATTGTTGATCGATCATGAAAGTATTAAAGAGCCGTGGGTCTGCTCCTCAAAGCAACTTTCCATCATTCAGAATACAATCAAACAATACAATACAATATCATACAAAAGCAACTTCATCACTCAGCATCTGACTTCTTTCTGTTTTACGACAAAACAAAACAAACACAAACACATCTTTACAACAACATCACAACCACATCCAAAATGAGCAGCCAAGTTACCTTTGACGTCTACCGCGGCGCTGAGGGCGATACCCCCGTTCGCAAGACTGTTAACAGAACACTCCGCCCCAACGATGTCTTCATCGAGATGACACACTCTGGTGTCTGCGGCACAGATCTTCACTTCAGACACGCCGATATCACTCTTGGACACGAGGGTATTGGAAGAGTCAAGGAGCTCGGCCCCAATGTCACCGGCTTCAAGGTTGGCGATGTCGTTGGATTTGGATACATCCGCCAAGTTTGCGGTAACTGCATGGAGTGCCTGACTGGTAAGTACTCGAAGTGCCAATGCGAATCTACAGTCCATTGCTAACAATGATATTCAAGGCTGGGACCAGTACTGCGCCAACGCCGTCGCTTACGGCAACGCTGATACCGACACCGGCAGCTTCTCTCACGGCGCTGTCGTTGACGCTCGATGCGTCTTCCAGATCCCCGACGAAATCGACCCCGCTGACGCTGCTCCCCTGATGTGCGGCGGTGCTACTGTTTGGACTGTTCTCGACCAGTACGGCATCAAGCCCACTGACCGAGTTGCCGTTATGGGCATTGGCGGTCTCGGCCACATTGCCATCAAGATGGCTGCCGCCATGGGCTGCCACGTTGTCGTTCTCTCCAGCAGCGAGTCTAAGCGCGAGGAGGCCCTGAGCTATGGTGCCAAGGAGTTCCACGTTTTCCGCCAGGGCGAGAAGTTTGAGGGCAAGATGGAGCCCATCAACCACCTTCTCCTCTGTGGAAGTGCCCAGGTTGACTACGAGGCGTAAGTTTTCACATATAAGCACCTCTAGTATCGCATCGTTAGTACTGACAATCTACTTTCTAGTCTCGTCCCTCTGATGGCTCCCAACAGCTCCATCTACCCCCTGACTGTCGACTTCAACCCTTCCAAGATCACCATGTTCTACGTTGCCCTCAAGGGTATCCGCATCCAGGGCTCAGTTGTTGTTTCTACTTCTGAGATGCGCAAGATGCTCAAGTTCTGCGCTCGGCACAAGATCACTCCCCAGATCGAGAAGTTCCCTCTTAACGAGACTGGCATGAGCGATGCCATGCGCAGACTGACTGAGGGCAATGTCCGATACCGCGCTGTTCTGGTTGCCCAGAACTAGAGAGATGATTGATTGGTGGATATGAAGGGGCAACGGAACACGAAATATGCACTCTTCTAGTAATGATGTAATGAAAAACTCAGTCAAGCGGAGGATCCCTGGGATAGACTAGATTGGGGTTAGATATTAGACTCTTGTTGGGTATAGACATTTAGGCGATCAATAGAAACTTTAGAAAGCAAACTTGAGTTTATTCTATTTTTGCAATGAGATGCTGATTGGTACCGTCTGTGGGTCTTTTCCTACCTGTCAATTAGTTGCTCTGACACCCAGACGTCGTCTTACAACATGAGCTAAATGTTACACATCCATTGTTTTTGGTACTTTGGAAGCATGATGTAACAACCGCATGAATGTACTCTCTGTGAGGCACTCGGTAGATGTTTGAAAGTACACGTACATGTGTAGAATCTGCGTAGTGAAACCAACTGGAGAAAAACACCGCACATGTGCATCATCGCCCTGATGCCTAGCAAGGAACTGTCGTCGGCGGCGGGTTAGAGGATTACTATACAGCGTAATCCGTCTGCAGTAGTTCGATACGAACGCCCAAGATAAGATGTACCGGCATGTTAGAAACCACGTGCCGTCACATTCCTCGCAATGGCCGCTTGAAGCTTGAAATAGCCCCGGTAAAGCCCATTGGCCTCTAGGCAGGCTGACAAATGCTCACGCGGCAAAATGAGTCCGTCCTACAAAATAACCAGCACTGGGCTAGAATCTGACGTTCACTCTCACGTGACTCTCGACTCTGCTCTGCTTGATAATAATGCTCCGTAAGCTCCGCACCTGATCCGCATAAGACATTTGATGCTGGTTCATACCTTGAAAAGCAGAATTCTAAGTCTAAGACACATCTCTTGGATGAGAGTTGGTTGCATCATCTCAGATTCCCACTAAATAAAAATCCCGGAATGGAGCCAAAGACCAGTCCGAGCTCCTCGAACCCGGATCGCGACTCGCAGCCAGCCAACCTTGCCCCTCAGCCTCACCGAAGAGCGAGGACCCGAGCTCGCATAAGCGCAGCGTGTGTGAGATGTCAAAAGAGAAAGATTCGGGCAAGTACACCGAGCCCCCTGGCGTACTCGTGGCCATTTTGCACCGATTTTCACTCACTAACATGCTGTTATCCAGTGTGACGGTGTTCTGCCATCATGCTCAGGCTGTCAGAAGGCCGGTGTTCGCTGTGTGGATGGCGGCACTTCTCGTGAAATACCTCGAAAGTAAGACGCCAGATCAGGGTTCATCATGTACCTGCATTTGCGCTGGACTAACCTTGTGTAATCCTGTACAGCTATTTGACTGAACTTGAGTCGCGAGTAGCGTGGCTAGAGTCTGTTGTTCGTGAGAGATGTCCAGATGTCGACCTCACCACAGGGCCGGGACGGCCATCGAGAGCTCACTCATCGGCTGTTGAGCGTGGACAGCGGCAGGGCTCGTCGGACTCCCCAGAAGAGACTTCGCCGCATGAGCTCACAGAGCAGATAGGCCTGATATCTATTTCAGGTGGCTCTGACCTTCGTTACCTAGGACCCTCCAGCGGCCTCTTCTTCACTAAGTTTGTGCTTGCGGGCCTATCACATGTCGCAGATATCGAGACAGTAAACCTTCGCGGCAATGGATGCGACGATACCGATGTGTTCCTCCCTGGAGATCTGGTCGACTTGCAAGCCAAGGACTTTCCGAATGACAAGAGACAAGCCATGTTCCTTACCCAAATCTATTTCGACTCCGTTCACCTACAGTTCCCCTTCCTCCACGAGCCCTCACACCATGCCATCCTCCACAAACTCTACAATGGGGAGACTCTGGATGCGCTAGAGGAGTTCCAAGCATTCATGGTTTTGGCTGTTGGTGCCACAATTTACGGTCGTCGCTCGAGGCGGCACATGCTGGGTGAAGGTTATTATGCCTCAGCCCTGCAGCGTCTAGATACCGTCTTTAGGACGCCGTCACTTGCCACAGTCCAGTGTCTTTTGCTGTTGGAGATGTATACCCTTCATGACCCATCGTCTGGATTAAATCTATGGACCCTCCACTACCACTCACTGGCGTCATGCTTGGAGCTCGGCTTGCACCGTGATGTCAAGAACCCCCGTCATTTCAACCCTCTACAAGTGGAACTCCGCACACGAATCTTCTGGTGCACATACACCATGAATCGACAGCTATGCACAATCATGGGCCGGCCGCTGGGATTCTTTGACGAGCAATGTGATTTAAGAGTGAGTAAAGATTGTGGCCGTGAGAATTGACAGGGCTGTTTTTCTTATTTGCTAACACCACGGCTACCTAGTTACCCATGGATGTCAACGACGAAGACTTGACCGAAGAAGGTGTGCGACCCTCGACGAAACCTCCTGGAAGCTTTACTACTATGTCAAGCGCAATTCATCTCTTCAAATGGGCGAGGTTCAGCTCCGAAATCAAGACTGTTTTGTTTTGCACGGATCGATTCTATCCGCCTTACATGACTCCGGCCATTAACGATGTAACGGCGTGGCGGACAGACATGATTAGCCGCCTGCGAAAGTGGCGACAGGACATTCCCAGACACGCCGAGGGAGAGCGCACATTCTACCTGATTGATCTCTGCGAGATTAGATATCATGAGCTGATGATGCTTATGCTTCGCCCAAATCCCCTGTTCAAACAACCATCAAAGGCGGCCCTGGGCGAATGCTTTACCAGCGCCATTACCTGCAGCAAGCTCTACGCAAAACTGTACGCCGATAATCAGCTGCGGTATGGGTGGCTGACTGTCCATTCATTATTCTTGTGCATCATGACCATCTTCTACTGTGTCTGGACGCCGGAAGGCATTGCTGACCAGGTCAATTTCGACTGTTTGACCACCTCACTAAAGGCAGCGTCGGATGTTCTCAGTGCGACAGGAGAGTACTGGCCCGAGGCGAAGCGAAGCCGCGATGTCCTGGACCGAATATTCACGGCAACCATGAGGCGCTTCTCTCCACGACCAGAATATCCAAAGCTGCAACCCCTGATTAATTCATCAGACCCTCAGCCTGGTAGTGGCCCAGCATCAGTGGGCATGACGGATGGCACCAGCATCTCATCTCAGGCTGGCAGTAGCACTTACGGAGACAATGTCGTCGCTTCAGGAGACGCACTTATCGCTTCGGCAGATGGAATTGTGTCTTCCGGCGTAGACCACGGAGAAGCAGATCTGCATTTGGGGCTTTCCATGCCAGATGGCTCACCGGCCATGAATGCCGAGTTCCCTTACCCGAGTACAACGCTCGACTCCTTTATGTCGACGGACTGGCTTTCGTATTTTATGAATGCGGAAGATTTTGGAGGCATGAACTTGGATACTGGCTTTGGAGGATTGGGTGGACTGGGCGGAATGGGTGGGTTTGGCGGGATGGAAATGACTGGGACGGATATTCCTGGATGGTACCAAGGGGACATGAGCGTATTGCGATGATTTGGATTGTGTTAGGGAACGGCGTCTTTGAATAAGGATAGGCATAAGTAACATGGCTGAATCAAGTAAAAAATCTACTCAACCGTTAAATTGCTCTATTTTACCATTTGAGAATCGGTGAATCGGTGGGATCATACACCAGACATCTTTTGTTGTAAGATGCTGTTCCCACTCCAGTCGAAGCTCTTGGGTGCACTCTCACTCTTCAGGTTGTTGCGTTGCTTGCTTGCTGAAGAACTGTTGCCAGATTTACTAACCAAGCAAAAATTTATTCAATTGTTGAACTGCTTATCTCACCTTTTGAGAATCGGTGAATCGGTGCGGCTATACTATACACGTTCCATTCTTCTTGTAAGATGCCGTTCGCAATCTTCATGCAGTTGAGTTGCTTCTTTGCTGCGGATTTGTTACCAGACTTACTAGATATACACTTACCCGTCTCCGTACCGTCAAATAGCTCAACTGATAATCAGAATCTCACGCTCCAGAGACATTCGTCTCCTGTTGTTCATGTGTTTGCTACCCATCGTGATTGCAGTCAGCTGACTCTTTTCCCACAGGTCCCTCGCCAGTGTGGGCTTAGCGGTTCATGCACCCCAGATTCCCATCGGAGCTTAAAAAGCGGCCGCTAGAAGCGCTGAAGCACCTGAGCGACTGAGCACATGGGCGCTAATTAATCGAAGCCCCAGCCTCGCCACTCAACTCCAAGCTTCCCCTCTTTGTCAGCTCACGATGCTCGGATGCTTGTCCTCGTAGACGCAGCCGTTGGTCTCTCGCGGGTACTCGAAGAGACGAAATAGCTTCAGCTTGGCCGAAAGAATTGCCGGCAGCACTCTTTGCCCGATCTCCTGCTTCCGCTCTCTCGGTTCTCGGTGCGATATTCGCCACATCCAGCAAGTATGTCATCGACGGACAACACTTCGCCTCCCATGGCAGACCAGTCCAACTCGACGGCGGTTCCCTCGTCGCCCGATCGGAATAAGAAGAAACGCATCAGAAACTGGACTGCGGATGATCGCGCAGCCCATCGCGTGTTTGAGCGATCTCGACGAGAGGCTTTCAAGGAGCGGTTGACGGTAAGTTTGGATTCTGTGTCTCTTGTGTGCCCAGCTAATGTAGATGTAGACACTTGCGAGCCTCATTCCGTCGCTTCGATCTACGGATCCTAACCGCCTGTCTAAACACGTTGTTATCGACCAAAGCGTTGCGCTGCACAAGGCCGAGCAGAAAGAGATTGCCGAATCTCTTCAGAGGATCAACCGTCTAGTGGCCGAGCGAGACGATCTACTCTCTGAGCTGAATACATGGCGGTTGAACGCTGGGCTTGAGGTTCACCAGCCTCGAGTTATAGCGGAAGATCCGGAAACTACCACTTCAATACCCGTATTAGACGAGGCCAGCGCCTCCATGCTTAGGGCGGGCGTCTCATCCATCTCCATCGGGGCCAACAATGAGCGCGGAGCTGGAAGCCGATCGCTATATCTAGAAGAGCAGTCCTCATTTGTAGCTACGGACCATGATCTCACAACTGAGCCTGTCTTGGATGAAACAGTAGAGGCAAACCTTCCATCAACGTCAATGAGCATGGACATTCCATGGATGTCGCCCGAGATGGATTTCACCATGCCAGATTCACTGGGTTTGACTACCGGTTACAACACCAACGCACCTCCTCCGAAATCACCATCTTACACACATCTGCCCATGCCCTACGACATGGCGAACAATAACCTCGAGAATGAGGCTTTACGATTCAACACATCAATGATGCACATGGCCGATCCGTCGACATTTCACAACGACACATATATTTATACCGGTTGAACTTTGCTACTCAGGATTTTCAGAAGATCGGTTCCTCCCCACAACTCCGCATATCTACGCACGACAGCGTTCGGCATGCGATAGACGCTCTCACAAGGCCTGAACTGCCACGTCGATCTTGTCCTTGCTCCTGTTTTCACCTCCTGTAAAGAGCTCAAGAGCGATCGCCAACCTTTCTTTGGTGATGGGGTCAGCAGCAATCGCCTTAGCCAGCTCTTCTCCGCCGTTGGCGAGGTAGTCAATGTCAGTGCTGGCCAACTTGCCATCCCACTCTGCGGCAGCAAGCGGATCGATATTGGCGAGCTTGCGGAGCCTTTCAGATGCTTGGGGAGGGTTTTTGTACACATGGACCGGCTTGGGCGTGCCTTCGCCAGGCTGCTTAGTACCATCATATTTGAGCTTCGCAAGCTGGTCCAAAACTGTATGGGAGATTGTGGCAGAGTGGCAGCCCAGTTCACCCGCTGCCATGGCCTCTTTAGCAGAGATGAAACTGAGCGGAAGCAGTCAGTCGATTGAGTCCATGTTTAGAAATATCAGACTGTGTATATGTATGTATCTCACCTTGCGTTCTTGAGAAGTGGCTGCTCTTTTCCAGTCTCTTTGTATAGTCGTCTGTATGTTTCGAGGATTTGAAAGACTCGGGCGCTCATGGGATGTTGGGTGGCGGGGTCTTCGACATCGGGCCAGAGAGATAGATCGTCATGGGCTCGGGTTTCTGTACGACTCTTAGTGTTTGTTACATATTATCCATGAAATATAAGAGTTTTCAACGAACCGTTGAAATACGGGCTGATGTATAGCATGCCTGCCTGGCTACAGGCAATAGCCTGCGGAAGACCAAACAATGCCGTTCCGAGTGTGGGAATGCCCTCAGCGCTCAGAATCTTGGCTGCATTCAAGGCGGGCCCAGTGGACGGGATCTTGATGCAGTATCTGTCTCGGCCAATGTTGGCTCTTGCAAACTCTTGGTCATAAAGTCGGGCGTGGTCGAGAGTCGCTTGCATGTCGTATGCTTTGGAGGGGAGGGTTTGAAGCAGGACACGGCCTTGGATCAGATCGATATTCTTCTTGCACATCAAGACCGCCTAAGTAACATCATTAGCCGTAATTCTCTTCATTAATACTCCACGGTGTTTGATGTACCATTCTAGTGTAAATCGCCAACCAGCCTTTGTCCTTGAGCTCCTTCGCCGTCTCAACTAGGAGATCGGCGTTGGAAGGATGACCGAGTTGGATGTCTACCCACAGCTGGTTGCTCGTTTGGTCATGTGGCTTTATGGGCATGGATTTGATGTATTCCGGGTCCATCCAGTCGACATCGACATTGACTGAGATTGCGATTAGTCTGAATGCGTCACTCGCCTTAGACCGTACAAGGTGGGCTTACGCTGCTCCTCGAGCTTCTCCAGCCAGGTTGGGGCTTCCTTGCTACCCATTTCGCAATAAATGGTAATTAAGAGACGTTTAATTAACAGTTAGATTCGATGGGTAATTTTGCAGGCGATCTTCGTATCTTCAAAATGAAAGCTCTCAGACCTAGTCTAATGTGATGTGTGCTTTGGTAGATGACAATGGGAGAAGTAGGTTCATGTTTATATACCAACTACCTCGAGAGTTTACCCACATTTCGCAATGACTGCCATTCACTTTATTCTACTCAAACCGACTTCGGGTTCAAATTTACCGATGACTTGAACACGGGGTGGATTGAAGGGTGTAGCTTAACGGCTCTTCACAAGCTATCTCCGGATTTCGATACCCATGCACTTCCTTCATTGGACGACGAAGCTCATTCTGACCCTCCCACATTCCGTACACGCTACATCGTGCTGCCAAGATGCCGATATCACGTCACTTATTGACCTGCACAGGGAACTTGCATAGCACCTGTACAGGGCATGAGCTTGATACACGCAGGGCAGGATCCACGACAGCGGCAGTGGAAGCGGGGAAAAGCTTAGACCGTGGCTAGTTGGTATTCTTAATTAATATGGGGAGACATCAAGATTCCTTCGATACTAAGAGTAGGGAATAGTAGAAGAATGTAACGGCAATAAAAAATTCTAGAAGAGCCAATCTCACAAGATGAAAGCCATTTACTCTGTGTCTTGCTATACGCAATCACTACTGTACTTGCTAGAGTGCCACCAGCCACTTCCAAAGTTTAACATGAAGCTATTTCCCTGTGCCGAGTTGTATAGCCGCGGACTAGCTGGTAATGCTTAAATGGCTAAATAGTCTGAGAGAACAACACGCAGGGCAGCATGAAGGTTCCCCACAATTCAGCTTAGCTCAAAAGACACGCAGGGCAGCTTTGAGGGGTGGTTTCGTGAAGGAATTACTCCGGCGTCGGATTGTCGGATGGCGGCCGAGTTGGAGGGGATACAAGCAGGGGATTAGGTGGAAATAAGTTGTGAGTTTAATTTGTAAATGCTACATTCCCTTCCATTTTGCAGCATGATCATGGATTCATTTCCGTAAGACTCACTTGTTGAGAATTGATGGTCTTTGTGATAGATTTAGGGGTGAATAAGGCACCGAATTCAAGAATATCTCACATTGAATTTACATGGTTGTATGTAACATAAGGAAGCTGATTCCTTCTCGCAATACTGTGGAATAGTAAACTCGTAATGCATTCAATTCAATTCCTATTCCATGTGGCTACGAGGGGGGCAAAAACAACCAAGCCATGGCGCCGTGGAAAACGAGCCGGACTCAAAACCTGGGGTTTTGTGGATACGCTACTGAACCCCATGGGGGGTAAAGACTCTACCATAGTCGCGATAGTTGAAGTAAGACCGAAAAAATATATATATTGCTTCTCAGGAATGCATCTTACATCCATCATCTTCTCCACAGAAGTCATCAAGTCACGCATCCACAGCTTCAATCGTGGAACCTGAAGGCAACCAGGCAGCATGGCTCACACACCTGATCTAAAGCAGCCGAAGGATGAGTTTCTCTCCCATGTTGAAGATACAGGCCCTAGTATCTCTCACAATGTCAACGCAAAGTGAGTCAACTATCCAACCCATCATCACCAAGATCATAAAACTGATACCGTGGACAGAATTTGGAACCCCTTGATGGGGATATCCAAGGATAATCTCCGTTCTCAAGTCAACGCCTTCTGCAGAGAGTATGGTTTCCAAGACAAGGAAGACATCTTCTTTAGAGGCGCCCTAGCAGCTCAAAATCCAGTTGAATATGAAGATATTCCAGAGCTGACTGACGATGACAAATATTGGCTGAGGCGCGAGGTCACCAACCGGTGGCATTTGCCCAAGGCTCTTTACTACACCATTGCACTGTGCTCTTTGGGCTCTGCCATTCAAGGCTGGGACAACACCGGTGCTAACGGTGCGAATCTTTCATTCCCTAAAGAATTTGGCATTGAGAACAATGGTTGGCTTGTTGGCGTCATCAACTCTGGACCGACGCTGTTTGGCCTCCTGAGTGCTTGGGCAGCTGATCCTGTGAACAACCTTCTTGGTCGAAGGGGAACTGTCTTCGTTACAGGCTTGTTCTGTATCTTTCCTGTCTTGGCTCAAGCCTTTACACAGAATTGGTGGGGCCTGTTGATCTGCCGCTTGTTTATGGGCCTTGGAATGGGCATCAAAATCTCGACAATTCCGGTCTCCTCGGCAGAGGTCGCGCCAGCATCTATTCGAGGTGGATTAGTTACAAGCTTCCAGCTGTGGGTATCATTCGGGATGTTTGTGGGGTACTGTGTCAACCTGATTTTCTACCGAGTTGGAAAATTGGCGTGGAGATTCCAACTTGCATCCGCATTTGCGCCAGCCATTCCTGTGGTAATCTTTGTCTGGTTCTGCCCTGGTAAGTCTATAACTCCAGGAGAGAGAATGAAAAGCTGACAGCTGTATCAAGAATCGCCTCGATGGCTGATGAAGAAGCGACGGTATCCCGAGTCGTATCAGTCTTTTTGCCGCCTCAGAAATAGTGAGATGCAATCGGCAAGAGATTTGTACTACGCACACTGCCAGGTTATGGAAGAAAGAGATGCCTTTGCCGGTGTAAGCTTTTGGCACCGAGCATTAGAGCTTGTCACAGTTCCCCGTTTGCGACGAGCCGCCGTTGCCAGTGGATGGATCGTCATCAGCCAACAGTTTTCAGGAATTAATATGTACGTGGCCCCTTTTTCCTCATACTATATCAATACTTGATATTGACTATCTATTACAAAGCATGGCCTTCTATAGCTCAACAATTTTCGTTGAGGCCGGTTACTCGACACTTAGCAGCCTCCTTGCTTCTATGGGGTTTGGCCTTGTTCTCTTCGTTTTCGCTTTTCCGGCAGTTTATACCATGGATACATTTGGACGCCGCAATCTACTTCTCACAACCTTCCCAAACATGGCCTGGTGCCTTCTGGCGGCTGGACTCTGTTTTCTCATGTCAACTGAGAACAGCGCTCGGATCCCCTGCATAGCGTTTTTCGTCTACCTCTTCACTGCCTTCTATGGACCTGGTGAGTATCCATATCACCATTCAAGTACAATTACTAAACAAAATCAGGCATGGGTCCGCTACCATCCATCTACTTTTCTGAGGCATTTCCTTTGTCTCACCGCGAGCTTGGCGCCGGCTTAACAATCTGCATTAATAATGCCGTCGGCAGTGCTTTGAGTCTTACGTTCCCTTCACTGCTGAAAGCACTCGGGCCTACTGGTGCATTTGGTTTCTACGCGGGATTAAACATGCTTGCTTTTGTTGTCATCTTCTTCATTGTTCCAGAAACAATGTTCGTCTCATTTCCCCCCTTATTCTAACTGCACAGACACTGACTTGTTGTATCTAGGAAACGCACACTAGAAGAGCTTGATTACATTTTTGGAGTGCCAACAAGGCGCCATATTTCATATCAAGTCGGCACTTGGCTGCCTTGGTTCATTAAGAAGTACATCTTCTTCCAGCGCAAAGCGAAGCTCGAGCCGTTGTATAAGCTAGACGGCTCAGCTGATGCAACAGGCAATCAGTAGAGGCAAATTACCGTAAGGGAGAAATTGCAGACATTTGATTTGTTATATTCACGAGACATGATGATTATTTTATGATATGTCACTTATCTTTGTAGCATCCTATGGCAGAGTTTCGCAGCACGCTCCTTTAATAGTCAAATTACTAAATTGTGATACCTTGATCGTACTCGCTAGGTTTTCTATGTACTTGTGTCTCTTACATCCTGAATTCATAAGTGAGTGACAAACTGTCCGCCCAGTGTCCGCGAATACATATCAGATAGGCGACTTTGGAAGGTAGAGGTAGAAGAAGACTCATACTTGAGGGAGATAGCGAGAACGACGCCATACAAGTACGATGATTGCAGTGTTGAATTATGCAGAAATGTCTCTCCTTGTATAACTCGCTATGGCTTAATATCTCAGTCGTTAGGCTCGCTCGCTACCGTCGGTAAAAATGCTACTTGCGGAAGATGGGCAGCACATTTGCGGAAGACTGTTGCCGCAAACCTACCATACAGTCGACAATTCACTTTTTAGGATAAGATAAAGTAGACATAGCTTAAGATGATTAGTATTTCAAATGACCTAGAATAGTAACTGCAAGGATCTTCGTGCTCAAACTAGCTTTATTATAAGCCTACTTGGAGTGAATACAGTGAATACAGTGTATGTCTTAATACACCTCTTCACAGCGTTGCGGCAGTGAGCAGTGCGGGAAGAAGCATTCTCGCATAATCCAAACTAACCGGACTTGAGTCATGAGCGCTCGAACAGGAAGATTATCAATCTTCAAAACACATGGGAAACTTTGTTGCCCATGAAATCCCACGTTCATTGAAAGATACATTCCACAAACACCAACATGATTGACTCGCATGAGTAGTTGACCGCTTGGCACTGAATTAAGCTCAATTACAAATGGAGCTCCAGATCTGGCTAGATAAGGAGATACGGAACTTGAATCCCTGTTCAGTAGCTATGTTAGGCAAGCGGCTACTAATCATATATTTTTCTGTATACAAATCAGAAACTCAGGCTCATGAAGCTATTCAGATATTAAGATGTCTTATAGAGGCTGAATCTTCAGAAACTTTCGTCAGAGAATTCATTCTCTCATCATCACTACTAGCAGGAACCCATTTCTCACCATTTTATAAAGCTCACCAACCGGAGAAAAAAATGAGCGAAACTATCAAAGTTGGCGCTGTGCAAGCTGAGCCTGCTTGGCTTAACCTGCCAGAATCGGTAAAGAAGGTCACCTCCCTTGTTGAGCAAGCTGGAAAAGACGGCGTCAATGTCTTGGGTTTCCCTGAGCTATTTGTGCCTGGATATCCATGGTTTGTCCCATTCAGATTGGCAGACTAACTCGAAAGACCTTGCTGACTTCATTAGGAGCATCTGGACTGAACCGTACCTTGACAATACTGGCATGTTTCACGAGTACATGGCCAATTCACTTGTGAAAGACTCTCCTGAGATGGCTCAAATCTGCGAAGCTGTCAAGAAGGCTGGTATTTTCATCGTTTTGGGTTACTCTGAGCGAGACGGCGACAGCTTGTACATTGCTTAATCCTTCATCAGTCCCGAAGGAAAAATTGTTCTCCACCGCCGCAAGATCAAGCCGACCGGCGTAGAGCGCGCAATTTGGGGCGATGGAGATGGCCTGATAAATGTGGTTGATAGCCCCTTTGGCAAGATTGGTGGCCTCAATTGCTGGGAGCATTTCCAGCCCTTGCTGCGATACCACGAGTACAGCCAGGGCGTTGACATCCATATCGCAGGATGGCCACCGTTTTTTGGCAAGCCGGAAAACATTCCCATACTTTATACTACGACAGGTGAAGGAGATCGTCTCGCCTGTCAATTTATGGCTATGGAGGGAGCCTGCTTTGTGGTGGTTAGCACGCAAGTCATGGGCGAGAAAGGAAGGGAGAAGTTGAAGTTGGTTGGCAGTCCTCATATTACTTCAGGTGGAGGCTTCGCCATGATCTTTGGACCTGATGGTACGCCGCTGGTTGACCCATTGGACTCTGGAGAAGAGGGTATCCTCACTGCGGAGATTCAGCTGAGCACCATTGACTACGCCAAGAATATGCTTGATGTCGTTGGACATTATTCCCGGCCAGATCTTTTGAGTCTGAACGTCAACTTGAAAGGAGCCAAGCCTGTTCGATATATATGAGAAGCTCTCACAACTTTCAACGCCGAGCTGAGGTACTCTAAGGTCAACGCTTTTAGGTAGCCTCATATAAACTTCTAAGATAGTCGATTAGAGAAGGAATTAAGGCCATATAAGCCAATTCTGCTAGCCACCACTGTGAGACTCCTAAAATTCGTTTCTTCCTGTTTATATATAGCCTCAAATTATCACAATCACCAGAGGAAGAAGAAAAAGGTCCCAGGCCACAACAGGATGAATCTGCATAACAAATCATTAGTATCAAGTCATGACACATAGGAAATTGACTAACGAGATGGCACCAGGTCCCAAAACACGCGGATCATGCTCCCAATCGCCCAAGCGCCCAAAAGGCACAAGGGTTGTTCAGCCGGCGCCAGGGCGTCCAAACCGGGAAGAGCTCCATCACCTCCAGGAACGGCAACGACACAAGGGGGGCACCAACGGCAACGACGCTCGAGGGGGCGGCGGCGCCAGAGGCACCAGCGATGGTCGCCATTCGCTCTCGATGGAGCATGAAGCTGTCCATGATCTCATCGGCCAGGCTGAGTAGGATGATTACATAGGCCAGGATGAGTAGGATGACTACCACCCACGGCCAATCGACGAATTGATCTATTTCATGTCAGTTTTCGTACTGGAAAATTGAACAGACAATGCAATGGAATCAGTGAAGAAATGTTCGACAAGAGATGAAGGTGAACTAACTCTGGTGGCGACAGGGAGCTTCAGGGCGTCCAGGAGCTGTGCAGCGTTAGCGAGACCCGGTAGACTGGTAGATTGCACATGGCACTTACGCATTTGGACAATTCTCTCGGAGAAAATAAAGGTTTTTGGTTGTTCCACGTGGCAGAGTTTCTCGAAATTGTGTGAGCTTGTCGAAAAGGAAGATGAAAAGCAAGATCGCGACTGCACGTGCAAGATTTTGCTCGAGGTACTTGCCAGCTGGTACTCGTTGATTGCACATGATGGGCACCTGATTGCAGACGCAGAAGGAAGAAAGGAAGGAGCTCCGATAACGATTAGATAGGTATGTCAAGATACCGAACCTGAACAATTTCGCAATCGAGCATGCAAGGCTCAATGGTCGCCAATAATTGTGCCATATGGATGGCCTGGTGTTTATCTTACTGGGATCGAGGAGCATTGGTAGCTGGCGTGAGGAATTGGAGCCGTCAGAATGGACAAGTGAGGCTATCAGGGGATGCGAACAGTCACGCCGTTTGGTTAGGAGCAACTATGTATTCTGAAGCGTAGGCAGATGTTACCACAAAGTAGCAATGTGATATAATAGACTGGTTGTTGTGACTACTTGGTATCTTCGATGATCCATGAACTCAGCTGGATCTGTGGAAAGGTAGTATCTTATAGAGTGTACAAGTGATACAGCGGTCAAAACCTACTGCTGGTATCATAATCTTCTTCTACTGCCACTTCTCTCCTAATCGTTTCCACTAGAATACCCTAAAAACATCAATTCATTCTATGTATACACTATATCGCTTCATGATACAAACTGCTTTGTCTTATAACATCGCGTACGTACAGTTAATGCCAGCTATCCATCTAATCGCTAGTAACTCGCAGTGATCCCTTGAGTCGAATATCCCGACTACTCGCCCCAACAAATATTTTGTACTCTCCCTCCTGAATGACCCAGGACTGAGAAACCACATCCCATACGCTGAAATCTCTCTTTGTAAGCTCGAAGCGAACAGTTTCCGACTCCCCAGGAGATAAGAGGATCTTGTTGAAACCACGCAGTTGTTTTGGTGGACTGTTTGGGATACCCAAGTAGAGCTGCGCGACTTCGTGTCCAGATACAGAGCCACTGTTGGTAGTTGTTGCGGTAACTGTTGCGACATGTTGCCAGAGGCCATCGCCGCTGCACTTGGACGAGCGAAGAAATTTTGATGCTCTGATGGAGAGAGATGAATATCCAAAAGTCGTATAGCTGAGTCCATATCCAAACTCAAATCTCGGAGTAATGTCTTTAGCATCAAAAGCGCGGTAATCGAGATATACACCCTCGGCGAAATCGCATTGCGGGTCAATATCATCTCCAGAACTGCGCGTGCACGGGGCGTACACCGAGTAATCGCTCTCGTTTTTCGCAATCGTGTAAGGCAGCTTGCCAGAAAAGTTTGCTTCGCCATAGAGTAGCTTTGTAAGAGCCCTGCCACTGTCCTGGCCAGGCAGGTGGGCAATGATAGTGGCGGTGATATTGGGATGCTCGATCCATTGGTCGACTAGACGGACACCCGCGGCGTGTATCACGACAATAGTGTTGGCGCACTTGGATGCCACATTCTTAATAAGGCCATCGCTGAAATCATCATGCAAACCCTCGCGATCCCAGCCCTCGGTTGCGATAGCATTGATGAAAACCAAGCAAGCATCAGAAGCAGCGTTAACATCGGGGTTGAAGGAGTCCAAGTCCCAGTTCACCCATGTACCGTCTTTACGAGCACGGCGCTGGATAGCACTAAGAGGCTGGATTAATGTTAGCAATAAGGAACCCAGCTTTCAAAGAGTGAAATCCACATACATCATCGATATACGCCGGCGAGTTTGCACCCGCCCTACCACCAGTGACAATGGTGCCTCCCCTTGCCGCTTGATCAAAATGTGCTTCATGACCCAATGCAACATTCTCCATCTCTGGAGATGAAGTGTATCCGTGTGAGAATAAAAGATCAGTATTCTTAGTACGAGGGATTGTCGCGTCGTAACCGAACACAGATATCATGGCGAGCTTGTTTCTGAATGGCAACGCATTATTGTCGTTCTTGACCAAAACATGTCCTGCAATAGCGCCCTCCAAAATAACTGGCTCTGAGGCGGGATCTCGTGCGTCTACTTTTTCATGGGCTTGGGTGAGCTCCTTGAGGCCAATGCCTGGGATGGGAAATTTGTCACTGTCTTGGCCGACCAAATACCATGCTGCAATAATTCTTCACGCGCCAACATGTTAGCATAGGTGACATGGAGTGGGGAGTTAGAGGAACCTACCGCGTCGCCATGTCAGTTACCCGATCTTCGCTGACGGTCCCATTCGCGATCGCATCGGTCAGATTCTTGCCCCATGAACCTCCAAGAGGCATCACCATATCAAGCCCAGCGTTGGCACTTTGTATATCGTGTTGTGCGTCCCAGTCAAGCATGACGAAGCCCTCGAATCCCAGCTCGGTCTTGAGAATACCGTTCATGAGTTTGTCGTTCTTACATCCATACGTGCCGTTAATTCTGTTGTATGAGCACATGACAGACCCTACGCCAGCATGCACACTATCCATAAAAGGCCACAAGTAGTACTCGTGTAATGTCTTATCATCGATGTTTGCAGAAACTGCTTCGACACCAAAGTATGGGCGCCTTAGAGTCTCTTGTTCGTTGGCAATAAAATGCTATAGTCCGACGGTCAGCATTCTGCCTTGGCGGCCCCAACAGTTGCATGATTAGATCGTACCTTGATATTGGCAATTACACCGGCCTCTTGCATGCCAATTATAGTCTCTGCATTCAACTGACCAGAGAGGTATGGGTCAACCGAGAATCCCTCCCAATTCCGACCACCGAGTGGCGTTCGTCCTAATGGGCCAGCGTTGGGGCCAAGCGGTACGTTGACTGACAAGCTTTGTCCTCAGCAAATGAGGACATCAAGTTGAAGGAAGCCCATCCATAAGATACTTACCTCCCTTTACTTTAAACTCTTTGCCCATGTAGAACCCTCTTTCATAGGTAAGATTTCTATCCCAGCTCGCCCCAACATGGATTCCAGATGGATAAGAGTTGACCATGTCCGTGGCGCGAACTCCATTGCCGGCATCGTGAACACACATTCCAGGCCATCCCAGTCGAGGAACCGAGCCGGTGTTACCAGCACAGACGTTATCGCTGCGGTATCCACGCGTAATGTTGGCTCTTTCTTCTATTGTCATTTGCTGCACAAGCTTTTCGGCACGGCGATATGCGTATGCCCATTGCCCATTTCCTTTGCCTTGCTCTGGGTGTAAGTGTAAGTGTCAGCTGTGGCTCCACCAAATAGCTCGATTAAAAATGACAAAAATGGCAAACTCACGCGTCAAAGGGATCTGTGGTGCATTTTCGGTTGCAACAGTGCCTGGGGGCAAGGCTGTTGCGGCGAGAAACAAGCTCGTGCAGCTGGATAACGCGTACAGCCGCATGGTCAGAGTTCAGGCCTTGCTCTGAGCTATTGACCGTTACAATCAAGCATGCGGAGATTATTACTATCCCGGAGCACGTTGGGTTTAATATCTGGAGCAGGAGATCTTAGTCAAGCTCAAGTTTGAGCATCGTGATGAATGCAAGCTGGGGCTGAGCTCCGTTCACCGCTGCGAAGCCGATGTTCCCCGACAAATAGGATCACGATCCGATGCGGGGACAAACATTGGGAGCTGTAAGAATCCCCCACCCCTGTATGGTGCAGCTCGTAGTGTGACAAATAACGCCAAACCATCTTCCCCCCACCCTGGGTTATTGCGTCAAGTTGGGCATACAATCGAAAGGTCGAGCAGCTGTTGAATCTAGCGGAGAATCGGGGAATTCCCCGGGCCTCCTTGCTTCAATGCTTTCTAAGGATGGCTGACGTATGTAATTTTGCACAATGGCCAATGTTTCTTCGTATCTCAATTCCTGATGACGGCTGGATTATGCTTGAGAAAATAGCCCTATTCCTCTTCTTCTTGTTTGATCCATGACTGATACTGTCAATCCAAAAGGCATCGGCGAAACATGGTATATCCATTGATCATTCCCGCGCTATGGCGATACGGAAGCATCGATAGCAATTCAAGTGAATGAAGGCGGTATATCGTTGGAACTGATGATGGTATTCAACATCTTCAAGGCATCTGCTTGTCCGCTCCCGTAGAGGTCTTGCTGGGCCCATATTCTCCGTATGATCTGCTCTGTCGACGCCAGGTTGCTTAGCGGTCTCTCGTTGATCGCATTCTTCAACGCCGAAAGGACCAATAACCTGTTGCTGTCGCTTTCCGCTTGTAGAGCCAACATAATCATGATAAAAGGTCGTTCGCACAATCCGAGATTGCTCAAAAGGCCGAGTGCTTCTTCAGCACTAGTACGCGACAAGCGCGAATCAGCCAATGACCCTCGAACTACACGATCAAGATAAATGAGTACTGCAAGCTGGTACATGCGAGCAATCGTGAGGTAACGTTTTCTGCTTCCGACCACATGATAATCCTCTCTATCGATGCCGCTGCACAGCTGCTGGCTCATATCTCGGATCTGGCCTTCGAGGTTGTAAATGGCATGCGAATGGCTTTTCGATAAGTAGTCTGGATCATCCCGGTCTTTTATCAGGTCAATAGCTTGACTTAGGAATTCTAAAAGCTCGAGCGAGCAACCGAGTGTGCTATGGATCTGACCATTTGTTAGTAAATTGCTTCAATCAAGGTTGGGTTTTGGGAGTAGTACCGTGTGAAAATGATCGAGAGACACAATCTTAGCGATGAGCATATCTCGCTGCGCAATCGCTACCATCTCTGGGGTGCGCTTTTGCCAATGCTGCAAACTAAATTTGTAAAGCACGTTGTGATAAAATACCCAGTCCAAGAGAACCGCATTTTCACCGTCAGCCTCACGACGGCCGTGATAGCTTGATTTGACGATGGTCATACAGCCATCAAAATGAACGGACCATACGGTCGTCTTGCCACTCGGACAAAGAACCTAAAAGCCCAGTCAAAATCTGATTGACATATGAATCATACAAGGTATACGATGGTAGAGCTGTTACAAACCTCGTATAAGCTTAAGAGCAAGCTTGCAGCAATAGCTTGAGCTCTGCACCTGGGATCCACAATCCGGTCGATTGCGCCTTGCAGTGCAGATACAGCACGCATTTGATGCATCATAGCCTCATCTGGCATTCTGAGATAAAGATAAGAAATGGCATTCATGGCATAGCGGACTGCAAGAGACGAAACGCCGTTGTCTGTGAGTGCCATCCGGCGGAGGAGGCCGCATACATCTTGTCGCAGATCGCCCCGGGAGGTAATTAGCCGAACAGCAGACGATATCTCAGTGTCATCTAGCAAGCACATATTAATGAGAAAAAAATTTCATGTAGTGGTACTAGATAATACTCACATATGGGGCGCTTATTACTCCCAAATCGGGGAAGCTGTGGCGAGCGGGTAGGCGATGGTATCCATACGCTCATCTTTTTGTTGTTGGCTGCACAGCAAGTGATCATCGTTAGTGTAGGTAGGAAATAGCATGGTGGTTACTCATATGGTTACTCACGGAGAGAATCTTGCGAATTTGTCTCATAATAAAGCATAACGTCGACATTGGAGGTGTTTAGGAAGGCAAATGTATTTGCCCGATACTTCTGACTCCGAACTTGCACGGTCATCGCCCGGCGCTCGTCGCCATCACGAGGCCATGATAGATTGTAATCATACCCAGAACAAATCTTCTTTCTTCTTTTACAAGAAGAGCAGACTGGCATCAGCCTATCGCAGGCAATCTTGCGATCTAAGAGCCGTTAGTTACAGCCGACATTAACATTTCACCCCCGACATGTGAGAGCTGGCTCTCGGAGGGACGGCTTGAGCGTACTTTTACAATTCAAGCATGATTTCTGTCCTCGAGGTTTTCTGATAGTAACATCTGAATCAGCCATGATGCCCTGCCGATCAGGTTGAATTGCTGTAGATTGGTGCATGTAGCTTCCAGAAAGCTTGAAAGCTGGAGAGATCATGCAGTATTCTAGAGCCACACAGTGTGTATTTCATGCCGAATGCCGAACTTTTAGGCGACTCCGGCACCCAACGAAGCTGCTATAGGCCGGAGCACAAGTGTTGAATGCCGCTAATATTTGGAATCAGTACAGTGTGATAACGAGATGACACATGCAGCCGAATGCACTGGAAGCTTGTGCTGACTTTCCAGGTTGGCTTATGCGTGATGACGACCTGAAATGTCGCGTGGCGATTTATAATGCTTCAGGCCAGCAGCAATTTGTTAAAACAACCCAGGTATCTAGTAGAGACTTTAAATTCTGCCGTTGCATTTCATCTTCTTCAATAGAGAACATCGTCTGGCAAAAAGTGACTACGCAATGATCTATCACAAGCTGCCTCATTTTGGCAAAAGAACTGCCAGGCTGCTATCGATGCTGCTGCGAGTGCACATTTCTGCACAGCATCGATGAGCTCAGAAGCTCTCCAGAACAACTCTTCACAGCTCCCATTCAAGCACTGGATCCAAGCAAAATCCCGCCCCCAAAACAATGAGCGCAATCCGGTCTGTTCAGTTATAGTTTCGGTGTCGGAACAACGCTATTCCAGCTCAGCAAAAAACTCTTTCTGAAGCTCATCATTTTTTGCACTAGCCAAAAGCATACCCCTCTATATCAAATCATTGCTTGCATCACATCACACGACTCATTCCTGTGATCGCTCATTACTTCTTTATTGCCAGCAGTGCAATTAACGCATTTTTTTCTCAAAAGAGCATTGTCTCTCTGGATTGGCAGCAAATCTCACTTGATCGTTTCTGAATCACAGCTTGCCGATTTCTTTTCCTCATTCTCACTAGCTTCTAGCTGAAATATCTCAACATACAAAAAAAATCCACAAAAATGGCAGAGCAAGACGAAAGATGCCGAATCCTCGTCATGGCCTCTGGCAATGGCTCAAATTTCCAGGCATTAATAGATGGCGTCGCATCCGGCAGCATTCCCAACAGCAGAATTACTCGCCTGGTAGTGAATCGTGCAAAGGCATACGCCACCACTCGAGCAGAGAAAGCAGGCATCCCATGGGAATACTTCAACCTCATTAGCAACGGATTTCTGGCCAAGGGAGAGAAGGATGAGGCAAAGACGGCTGAGGCAAGGAAGAAGTACGACGCCGCCCTGGCAGACAAGATTCTAGCCTTGGAAGAGAGGCCGCAATTGATCGTCCTGGCGGGCTGGATGTGGGTGTTTTCAGCTGAGTTTCTACGGCCATTGGAAGAAGTAGGCATTCTTGTAATAAACTTACACCCAGCTTTACCTGGTAAGCCACCCATACAACCACAACCACTTGTATGTGTGTTGCAGCTGCTAATTTGAGTAGGCCAATTCGATGGTGCCCATGCAATTGAGCGTGCTTACGAGGACTTGAAAGCGGGAAAGATTACTCACACTGGCATCATGGTTCACTATGTCATCCAGGAAGTCGATAGAGGCGAGCCCATTCTTACCCAGGAAATCGGTTGGGATGGAGAAGAACTTAACGCACTGGAAGCGAAGATTCATGCTCATGAACATGAGTTGATCGTGAAGGCGAGCGCCAAAGTAGTTGGAGAAATACTGGAGGGAAGGAAGAAATGAAAAAGCGTTTAAAATTCCATGAAAGAAAAAGAGAATCTTGTTGAAATCATCTTCTTATATAGAATCCGGACACCAAAAGATGAATAACATTGTACAATATGGACAAAGCACCTTTTCTTATGCCTCATGTAGCCGTCATAGCTGTATCTATCCATCTAAGCGACTGCTTAAGTGGTATATAAACTAAGATATTAAGCAGAACTTCACAGTTTTCGACAATTCCTCCTACTATAATTCTCTTATTCATATATCCCTACCCGCTAACATCAAGCTTCCCTCCTACACCTACCGTGTTGCGTTCCGAACGCTTTGTGGTCGCCTGATCGGTACATACCTGGATTAACTACGGACCGATCTGCTAGTAAGGAACGAGTCGACACAGGTCGCTCGTCGTCCTCAGTCGACTTGACGATATCGACTGGATATATAAGATTTAGTTACTACCCTCTTTAAATAGCTTAGATAGCTAGTCGTTAATATAGCAATAAGATTGATCATTGTGTTCAACCTACTAGCTACGTGATAAGATTGCCCACTGCATCCTACCGACTCTGCCAACATAAACTGCGACTAGTTTATTACCTTGAGAAACTACCCTATACTATTTGGTATAGATCAGTTCGTCGCATTCTGATCTAGCTTGCTGTATGGAGCTGATTTTGTTGAGTTGTTCCTTGATGCGGTTGCGTATGCGGTTTTGGTTATTTGTTGTGAGGGTTCCCTTGTCGCTGAAGATAGAGGAGAAGAGTCTATCTCCGGATTTCGTTAGGGCTGTTGTTTTTCCCAGTCCCAGCTGTAAAGCGGGTATGTTATCTGTGGCCAGCTTGGCTGTGAATCTTTGTTTTTTCTTAGGGATGAGTACGAGGGTGAATCTCTTGCCTTTGTCTGGGATCTGAGGGGTTGTCTCTTTGTTTTTGAGGGGTGCCGTTTGCCCGGGGACGGTGGTGTTGCTTTTGTTTAGGTTCCCGGCCGCTTTGGATACGGAATTTATTGCTTTGGGGTCACCTAGGGGGCTGTTAAAGATCGTTGATGAAGTTGTTTTGCTTGATAGCTAATTAAACAGAGTGGTTTTGAGTGAGGGGGTACCCAAAGGGTGGGGTTCCTGTAGGTGTAGGAGGGAAGCTTGACAACTAGCCCTTTATTTTATATTTTTAATACATATAGTAGCTGTTATTGGTTACTTCTAAAGATTCATATTACCTCCTAGGGATAAGGTAGAGTAATTAACTAAAGGAGGGAGTATCGAGATTTTTCCGCGGCTGGTAGATGACGTCAAGATTTAGGGTTACAATAGATCCTGCTGTTGGCTGCAATCGCCTTGATGCAAAAGTCCTGCTGTTGGCTGCAATCGCCTTAATGCAAAAGTCCTGCTGTTAGCTGTAAGTATCATAAGATAATGCTGCTGTTGGTTACATATACCGCAGTTACTTGTAAGTATATCAATAAAATAGTATAGTATATTACAAGGGGTAATACTGAAGTAATTAAGCGGTATTGATATAACTATATAAGCATCAGCTAACTTACTATTGTATCTTTGCCTTCTTGTATTACATCAATCATTTTATCAATCTATCGATTTATAAGCCTGATCTATTATGAAACCATTTGGAATTTGGTTTCTTACCTATCTTATGGCGTCTTCCACAGCAAAGGAAACTCCACCATTTAACCCAGATGTCCCTGATCCCGGTTATATTGGAACAAGGGATATTCTATATCAACCGCCCAATGCGCCTAAGCCTCAACCTAAGTACATTGCTGTACCAAACGAATATACACTTGATCAAATCAAACATGTTGACCTTGCGGGAATGATTGTCAAATTTGACAATGGTCAAGATTGGACGGTTATTGGAGGAAAGCGATTACTTCGCCATTCTCAAGCAATTGCCGATGAGGCAGCAGCTTATGATAAAAAGCACGGTGGTGTTGAGAGGGTACCATTATCCAAGTACCCAATGATGTCATCGCCTCAAGAGCTTGATGAGATCTTGGCAACAATGCCCTCTTTCGATGAATTGTATAGGGATTTTCAGACACGACAGGATACACAGCAGAAACAGGATAAGGAGTCGCTACTATTACGAAGCTCTAGCGGATGTCACTCGGAATTATGCTGGTATGAGGGTGATTGCCGGGCTAACTCAAATGCATATGGAGTCTGTGACCACTGTGTAAATCACGGTTGTTCGTGGTATCCTATGCGGCCAAATGCAATTTGCCAAAAAATGTCCGCCTCCCTGGTAAAACTGTAAGGCATTTTTGGTATAAGAGCTATAGTATAATAAACTGAGTTCTGTGACGAACCGGGTTCCTAAAGTAATAAAATTAATTATTACATTTAACCTACTAGCTACATAATAAAAGCCATCCCTTGGTCTGGCTACGGTTTAACGATCTTCTTGAGAATATGATCATGATAGTAGGTGGCAGCCGTCTTCCCGTTGTTGTTGGTTGAGATCCGATAGTCGTAGAGATCGCTTTTGAAGTTATACCCAATCGCGCCCCAGAAATGGGCGTTGAAACGTTCCTCTTCCTTAAGCCTTGGGCTCGGCTGCTCGTAAAGACAGTCTGGGCACTATCTCTCGCCTGGCTTCCTGAGGATATGGACCTGGCGATCGTCACCGCAAGAAGCGTAATATTCATCGGAATAGACGATATCGCGATAATCCTCTTTGGCTGGCCTCTTCTCGAGAGACTTGCGGGCAAATTCCACGCGTTGCTCAGCGTGATGACAGGAAACGAAGGCCCTAGGGCAAGCAATACACTTCCGCCAATGCCGTATGTCAAGGGCTCGTTAGATCGTTCAAGGATATACCTCCTTATCTATTCCAACTGCTGGAAGCAGCTGGGAATAGATCAGACGGCGAGCTTCAAAGCCTTCTGACCAAAGCAGCTTTTCAATCTTATTCAAGTCTGCGTTTAAGAGGATTTTCTTCCCGCCGCAAGTATCTTTACAAGCGTTATAAAAAGTCCTATTAAATGACTTAACTATCTCAAAGCCACGGGTATAGCTAACTTGGCAAGTCTCGAAGATCTCGTTGTAGGAGAAGTCATAGCCGTAGCGTTCCTTTTGCCGTTGGGCAAAAGCAACAGCGCCTTTGACCTGGGCCTTTTTTGTAGTATTGTAATAATAGAAATGAACTTTAGCCTAATGGGCTATCTTTGCCAGGTATTCCACAACTAGACAACCTCGCGTGCCCACCAGAATCCTCTTTTACTCCAGAGCTTTATATACTTGAGCTTCTACAGCAGCCCATAACCCAACAACTTTGGCATCTCCAAAGGGAAGGATCTGGGTGCAAACCATCCCAGCCACGCCCTTTTCACGATCACACCACCACCACAAGTTTGCAAGTCCAGCCCAGTGGACTGTTGCTTTAGACCTTCCAGTGCCGTTGCTATTCGCCATCATGAAAGTCAAACCCCATCCCTGTGGTGCACCTCCTTGCACAGCATACAGCTCGTCAATAGCATTGGTTAGTTCCGGTTTAGCAGCGGGAATACTTTGACGACTGAAGTTTGGGAACTGTGGAATCTGATTACGGAACATCTCTTCCACGGTGTCTTTGCGCAATAGTTGGCGTCCAGTGCGAGGGCAAGTGCCGTCGTTCAATAACACTGCCAATACCTCTGTGTGACCAGCTTAGTTGCTGTTTTACAAGCTAAAATATGTATGAAGTTGACAGGGAAATACACGACTTACTGCAGTATTCCTGGGGCTTCGCAAACATGCCAGCGCCACCGCTGTTAAACACTCGGCGTGTCTCGGACTCGTCATCTGGATTGACGACTAATGGGATTCGATTCAGATGATCTCGTGGTCGAATTTTTCCATCTGCATCTCTAGAGTGCATATATGCAAGACGATTTCGCATGTCTTTATCTGGGATCATGGACATATCTTTGATACCGAGAGTCTGGAATACATGCTTCTGCAGATATGCGTTAAGACTAAGTTTGGTAATGCGTTCGACTGCTATTCCGGCCCAATCGATGCCCGTCTAAAGGGAGGCATTATGTTAGCCACTTTATCGTATATCAATTGAACAAAAGTTCCCGCTTTTCAACACGTAAAAAATGGTTGTCGAAACTTACACCGTATTCCCATCCTTCTCCAGGCTGAAATAGCAAAGGAAGCGAGGTAATGTCTTCAATACGTCCAGAAAACTCTTCTACCCCGACTGGAAAAGTCCAATTTCTGAGCCGCTCGTTAAAGAAAGTGTAGCCAAATCCAGAAGTATGAGTCAAAAGCATTCGAAGGGTAATTTTCTTGTTCTTGGCTTCCAAAGTTCCATCTTCACGCAACACTTTCATGTCTTTCAGCTCATAAAGAACATTTTCAAGATGCTCGCCATCATCCAGCTTCAGGGTCCCTTGCTCCACAAGTTGCATGCAAGCAATTCCGGTTAGCAACTTGGTACAAGATGCAATCCAAAACACTGTGTCTAGAGTCATTGGGTCATTCGATGCCAAGCCGCGCAGACCAGCTGAGTGTGCAAACAATTCTTCGCCATTTTTGTCAATGACTACAACCGTAGCACCAGGGATATCATTTTTGGGGTCGCTACAGGCCTTGTTGACTGTATCTTGGAGTTTAGACAGAGTTTGAGCACTGAGAGGCATGTTGACAGCTGAAAGGTATGTTGACAGCTGAAAGGTGGATAAAGAGAGAAATGTTTGTCTGTGCTTTGCATATCGGCCAAGGGACATGCCGCCTTTTTGTGGTTTTTGTTGCATTCGGTTGTACGTAATGTCCGCTTGGGTAACATTGCAATTTCATGTCCAGGGTTCTGTACAACTTCGCCACGCCTCTATGCGAGTCTTCTGATCAAGCAACGCGACACGTATCCATGTCTTGGTGCGCCTCCGCATCTTGATGCGACACGCATTCTTGTTTCAGTCCTTCTCCGCCTGCTGCGTGCCGTTCCGAGTGCATGAATCCCCTCTTTCTATCCCGATCTGCCAGTAAATGCGTTGCAGCCCCCAAAAGATGCAACATTATCCGCTCAACAGTCGGATGCAGGGATATTTTGAAGGTAGGCAACGAAGACATTTGACGCCACTATCAGTATGTGTGATGAGCTGGCCTGTGGCGGAACGCCAAATGCAGGGAGTTATCAGTTGCCATGAGGTAACATGATAACACAAGAAAGGATGGATTGCATTTAAAGAGTGCCCTCAACAACCCTCCCAACTTATTCGTTACTCAAGTAAATCCTTCTACACCTCTATTGAAGCTCCAAGTTACAATTTATATTCCATCATTATGGGTGAAAACTTTCCATCAGAGTCCAAAAAGTTCAATACTGAACTTAGAGACTATTCGGTGTCACACGCTGATAAAACTGGTCCTTATGCGGACAATCTCGATGTTGACGCAATTGTCGTTGGAGCAGGTTTCGGTACGGTGAACCAATTTTGGTGATAATATTTATATACATTGCTAACGTCGTTACTCCTGCCCCCATAGCTGGCATATTCATGCTCAAAACTCTACGTGATCGTGGGTTAAAGACGTACATCTTTGAAGCTGGTAATGACACTGGTGGTACCTGGCGTTGGAATTGCTATCCAGGTGCCTGTGTTGACTCTGAGGTGCCTGAGTACGAATTTTCCTGGCCTGAAGTATGGAAGACTTGGAATTGGCCGACCAACTATCCCAATTACGAGAATCTACGAGCATACTTTGATCATGTTGACAAGGTGATTGGAGTGAAGAAAGATTGCTCTTTCAATACAGTTGTCATTGGAGCTCACTTCGACGAAACTGAGGGCAAATGGAACATACGTACCGAAGATGGTCGTACATCAAAGGCCAAGTACCTTGTCCTGGGCACTGGGTTTGTAAGTATTTAATTTGTCATACATCGGCCTTTTGATCTTTGACCCTGGACTAATCTTGGAAATATTACAGGCTGCGAAGAGATATATCCCGGATTGGCCTGGAATGAACAAATTCAAGGGCGTGATTCATCATTCTTCATTTTGGCCCGACGAAGAAATAAACGTGGCCGGCAAAAAATGCGCTGTTATCGGCACGGGAGCATCTGGTGTGCAAATCGTCCAGGCCTGGGGCCCGGAAGCTGGAGAAGTGAAAGTTTTCCAACGCACTCCCAACCTTGCCGTTCCAATGCGTAAGCAAAATCTTACCGTTGAGGATCAAGAAAAAGCCAAGAAGTATTATCCAGAGTTATTCAAATATCGCGAAACGAGTTTTGCGGGCTTCCACTATGATTGGGCTGAGAAAAGCACGTTTGACGACACTCCGGAGGACCGTGAAGCGTTTTACGAAAAAGTGTGGAACGACGGCGGGTTCCGATACTGGGTTGCCCTCTACAAAGACACTCTCCTCAACGCCAAGGCAAACAAAGAGGCATACAACTTTTGGGCAAAGAAAACCCGAGCCCGAATTGATGACCCGAAAAAGCGCGATGTTCTTGCTCCACTTGACATGCCTCACTTTTTCGGAATCAAGCGACCATGTCTAGAGTATAGCTACTATGAACAATTCAACAGACCAAACGTTGATGTAGTAGATATCAGCAACAATGCTATCAAGGATATTGATGAAACAGGCATTGTCCTTGAAGATGGAACGCATCACGAGTTTGACGTTATTGCAGTGGCAACTGGCTTTGTAAGTATTCACCCAAATTATTCCACTATGATCAGCATCACAGTTCTAACGTACTCTCAACAGGATGTTGTGACCGGAGGTACAGTCTTCTATTAAAAAGACACCGATAATTTTCTAGTGCTTTGATCGGCTAACTTTCCATAGTCATGACACAACTAGGACTCGAAAGTGTATCCAAAACCAAGCTTGAAGAAGAGTGGCTTCCTGGCGCTCAAACATACTTGGGGCTCACCGTCAGCGGATATCCCAACATGTTCCACATCTACGGCCCCCAAGCTCCAACCCTTCTCAGCAACGGCCCAACCACAGTGGAGGTACAGGGTCGATGGATCGCTGACTGCATCCAGAAGATGCAGAAAAATAACATCAAGTACATAAATCCGAAGCGCGAGGCGTCTATTGCTTGGAAGAAAGAGATTGTCGATTCCAACGACCAGACACTGTTCCCAACCACGAGATCGACGTATATGGGTGGAAGCATCCCTGGCAAAGTATATGAGCCAGTGTGTTTCTCGAGAGGAATTCCGACGTATGCGAAATTGATTCGCGGAGCGCTTGACGATATGTCAGGCTTTGACGTGGTCTCTAACTGAAAGACTGTTTTCTGGTCATCATATCTGGATCATATTCTCAAATATCTTGGTTACTACTAGTACCTATATAGAGATACTTAGGCGACCAGTAGAATAAAATACTATCAGACTCAATTGCGAATACCCGGCCGGGTATCCATTATCCTATCGACTTCAGTTCAGTCGTAGCCGCGCGCCATTCGCCGGGCCGCCATTGTGACCTCGGCGTTTCAATGCTATGGCCCGCTTCCTGGCCTCTCAACCCCGCAGGTTGCAGACATGGTCTTGAGTATGTCTGAACTTTTGAAGGTCTGTTTCTTTGTTGCGATCCATCATGATTGGCCGGCTCTCATTCAATATTTCTGCACATGTGATTTAGCATTCTGTACAAATACCGGCTGTCGTTGACATGTACGGAACAGAACTCTTACATCTTCATTTATTCCCCTCAACATACTCCAGCTCCCTTGTACTTCATCTGTCGCTTCACTCAGTATATCGGCTGAATCTTCCGCCGAATTAAGATATTTAAGTACAAACTAAAATAGCTTCTACGAATCTCGTGGAAATCCACAATGACGCTCTCTGTTAAGGGAAAATACGCGATCATCACAGGCGGCGGCGCAGGTACAGCATCACCACCACCACCCAAAAAACGCATCGCCTCTTAAATTACCTAGCTAAAATCCAACTATAGGCATCAACCTCGCCTTCGCTCGCCTCCTCCTTAGCAAAGGCTGTTCAGTCATTATTGGGGATCTTAGACTCACAACTGAGGTCAGAGCTGTCTTGAACGAGTTTCCCAATGACAATATAGATAAAGGTCAACCCGCCGCGATGTTTTACAAAATCGATGTTGTATCATGGCGGCAGCTCACTGAGCTCTGGGAATGTGGACTAAGGACATTTCCAAGGATTGACATTGTCATACCTGGTGCTGGATTATATGAACCGCCGTGGTCTAGCTTTTGGCAACCTCCTCGCACTGAGACAAACCCACACTCTGCATCCCTCGATGTCGCCGATGCTGAACCGGGACACTACGCAATATTAGACGTCAATCTAACTGCCCCTATACGACTAAGCCAGTTGGCCATCGGTTATTGGACGCGTAACAAGTTGCCTGGCTGTATCGTCCACCTTGGAAGCATCGCCGGATATATTTCAGGTCCAGCTACACCTTTATACTACGCTAGCGAGCATGGTCTTCACGGCTTTGTGAAGTCTTTGGGTGATCTACGCGATCAACTAGGCATTCGAATCAGCGCAATTGCTCCTGCACCCGTACAGGTAGGTTGCATATGTTGTTACGACATGCGTCCCATGAGACATTAGTAACTAGAGGAGTAAAGTGGCGAGACTAACTTACTTACAGACTGCTCTATGGAATAGCGACGAAGCCCGGCTGAATACATTAATGAAAGATGCGACGTTTGTTCCTATGGAAGAAGTCACGGCGGCCATGTACGAACTTGTCGTCAATGAAGAATATGGTAATGGAACGATATTAGAAGTTACCGCCGGTGCGACGAGAGTTGTTCCTAAATTTAATGCGCCTCCTCCGACTGCTGGGTCAGTGGGAGCGCCAAACGCGAAACTCTATTACGATCAACTATTTAGTGATCTAAAGACAAACGGTTTGCAAACGTAGCGACGAAATGATTACTTCTAGATTGTAGAAGGGAGATATAATCAAAGAGTATCAACTAGCTCTACAAATTCCAATGATTCATAGGATAAAATAACAAAGTCGCTATTCAGCGCACTATATTTACTATCCAGAACTGGTTCCAGAATCTAGACCTAGTGAAGCTTACCAGATATTAAGGAAATATAGCTATAGTAGCAGATGTTGAAGGCAAATAGTAGAAGAAAAAAGAGGTAGTAGTAGAAAGTCGTAATAGTAGCAGATACTTAAGGAGGCGAGTCCCTCGTACATGTATCTACATCGTACGGGTAGTAGTGAATAAACAATATTTCTTCACATCCTATTCTGTCACTTGAACTCCGCGCGATTACTGAGGTGGTGAATAGATATTCCTAAGCCTGGGCCCAAGTTTGACTATCTACGATTTCAGGCATTGTCGGCCGCCATTAACCTTGCATATGAGGTCAAGGCCAGCCTCAATTTAAGTTCGGCTATACCGAGCTCTCTAATCATATGACAAATCACAAGTAGAAAGAAGAAATTTTTAGTTCGCAAATATATAAATCACATTGAAAACTATACTACTACATCAAGAAACATCAAGTAATAAAACAATGGACTATATGAAACACCAATCAATCACCCCTGTCATCACCCCATCAATGACTGCTTCGCCAATTTTTGCTAAACTTAGTAAGCCTTGCCGGTGTCGACAATCTCGGTGAGGTTGGTGTTTCCAGTCTTGAGGATGGTCTTCTCCTTGGGGAGGGCCTCAATAATCTCAGAAGAGATGTTCAAGTGGTCAATGACAGTCTGCTCGGGAGTCAGAGCAAGCCACTGAGCAACAGAGATATCGGAGAAGTGGCTAGCCTGCAAGACCTCAAGGAAGACGAGATCCTCAGTACCAGTGTTCTCGATGTAATGAGCATCAGCCTGGGGAATGTAACCAACATCACCAGCAGTGAAATCGAAAGTGTTGGCAGAGCTAGGGGCCTTGTAGATAGTAGCACGGCCAGCACCCTGCAGGAAGTAGTCCCACTCGTCGGAAGACGTGTGCCAGTGAAGCTCTCGCATAGCACCAGGCTGAACAGTGACCAGAGCAGCAGAGAATGTGGCAGCGATGGGGAAAGTGGTGGGATCCAAAATCTTGACGGAACCTCCGGGGGTTTCGAATGCCTTTTGCTGAGACCAGTGGTATGTGTAGCCGGCAGGGCCGGTCAGGACGCCGTTAGGGCCAGTGATGTTCTGCTTGCTAATATCCTTGGGCTGAGGAGTTCCGTTGAAGATGTAGAGCTGGTTGTCGGGCAGGTTCTTGAAGGCATCGACAGGGGCGCGGAAGTTCTTGGACAGGACAGAGCGAGGAGTTCGGGCAAACATCTCGCTAATGAGGAAAGTTCCGTTCTCATCAAAGTCACCCTGGTCAAAGACAAGCAAGAACTCGGCACCGTTCTCGAAAGCCTGGATGGAGTGAGGAACACCAGCGGGGAAGAACCAAACGTCACCCTCGCAAAGGTCGTCAGCAAAGGTCTGAGAGTTGTCGTTGACGGCCGTAACACGGACGCATCCCTTCAAGATCAAGGACCATTCGCCGGCAGTGTGCCAGTGAAGCTCGCGGTAAGCGTGAGGCTCAAGCTTCATATCGACACCAGCCATGGCCGTAGCAGCAGGGAGCACGGCGGTGTTTTGCTGGCGGGCCCAACCAGCCCTACCAGAAGCACCGGGGCGGTTGTGAGAGAGACCAAGGGGCCAGACGGCATTGGGAACAGCGCCCGAGTCCGTTCCGGGAGCTGCAAACAGATCGGGGTTCAACTTCTCATACTCAAAGGTACGAGGACCGGCGTCACTGCCACCGAATGCACCGCGAATGGGTTGCGGCTCTTCAACGCTCTCAAAATCGAGATAGACACCGAGGCTGGCATCAGCGTCTTGTCCGGGCACTTCCTTGATGTTCTTAACCACGGCACTTCCATCGCTAGTGTCAGGAATTGGAGCAACACCCCCCTGAAGTCCGGTGCTACCGTACAAACTGCCAGAGGCAGCAGTAACAGTAGGGATTGGAGGAGTGACGCCCGCAACAGGCCCGCTGTTCTCAAGAGATCCAACGGATTGGATCCTATATCATGGTTTGTTAGTTTTGAAACTCTTTGTGATCAGAGAAACTTCAGAAAGGAATATTTCCATACTGGGGAGCTGGAGCGGCTACCGCCAGCATCGCAGGCAGAAGGCCGGCAATGGCAGATGAAAGCTTGGGCTGCATTCTGAAGGTAATTTCCTGGATTGATGTCCTCGAGTGGTCTTATCTCTCTCTAGAAGCTGCTGGATGCTGTTGATGCAGAGGATGAGAAGCGAGTGCTGAATCGATTCCGACAGCAGCATTCTGGCATCTTTATATTAATCGAACTCGTGAACATATCTCCAATTCTGGGCCCGAGATTCGACTTCTGTGCTCCGTGCTCCGTGCTCCGTGCTTCTCATCGCCTCCATCAGTCTCATGGATGATGATAGACTCTCCGACTCGCCGAGAAAGGCCGATATGACAAGATGCTAGCGGTAATAACTCGAAGATAGGACCAGTCGAGATTGGGTCGCACGATATGTAAGCGCATCACGTCAACTTCCATGTAGTCCAATGTTGCTTGTAGTCCACTTCCAGGCACCGATGAGGTACTCCATCTGGGCGATATTATCCCTGTAATTCCGGTGATTCGTCATAGAGGCTGTGTACGCAGTACCATATGGCCTTTGTGATTTGCACTCATAATTCGCTTCGAGCGGCCCGAGAGAGCAATCTTTTCCATCCTAACTCGAACTTTAGACCCGAGACGGACTGTAGTTTGGATCAATGCACGAGATATTACCCGTTCACTTGTGAACCCCGAGTCTCTGCTGCCACACTGTGAGTTCCCTATCCAGAGAAAGATCGTCCTGCTCTCCCTCATTAAGGAGTATCGACTTGTCACGAATCGGAGCGTAATGCCTCGAAATGGAAAGCTTGAGAAACAGGATTGGCCTACTCAGAGCCGAAACATCCGTGAATTTGCATCAATCAAAGCCCACCATGTCACATCGTGACGCTCATTCACGTATAAGCCGGTGGAGCGTGCTGGTCAACCCATGAAAACATCATGGCAAACTCGTTCCGATTATCCGTTCAATGGGCCACGGATCCTTTATACTCAGCAGAGCAAACTCCATAAATGTCAGACACTAGACGGCTGTGCAACCCCATCCCTCAACTATCGGCCATAGGGCATCGAGGTCCTCCGGTTTTGATCCAAAAATGAAGCTGTCAGGGCTTCTCTATTGGTCCATTGGCGGGCCGTGCCTAGACCCATGAAGATGTGCGGGGATTAGAGGAAGGATTGGCAGCTATTTTTTGCCTCCGAGACGCTAAGCCGAGCGGGACACACATTGTGTAGCATCCAGTGTCGTGCAGGAGGGCGGAAGACGTGCTGGTACACGTAGCCTTGGGAATATACACCACACTCATAGCATCCTCCCTGAGATTTCTTCAGACACCCTTGGTACTTCCATGTACCGTTCTCAGCTTCACCAGCTATCGGGTCCGGAATTATGTCGGTATTCTGGCGTCGCATTACCTGCCGGCACTCCGGAGGAAACAGTTTTGCTTGGCGATGTATCGTAGCATGGACGTAACATGGACAGGTAGCAATGGACGTGGTGGATTCTCATCTGAATATCGAGTATGGCTCGAGATCCACAAACCCACGGCTTAAAATAGAAGCCCGCTGGACAAGAATTGTGAGAAAGTTGTTTTTAAGATTACTAGATATAGTTCAAGATTGTTGTTGGTTGTCTCCGCCCAACAGACGTTGAAGGGCAAAAAGCCAACTTTACTAAGGTTAGAATGCTTACAGGTAGTTGGTGTTTACATGCGGTCGTCTGTCTTCCCGTGCGCCACGCAGATCTGCGCGCCTTTCTTTCTCGCTAGGAGAAAATCACAATGCTAGCGGTATTTTGGAATGGCAAAGGAAACTTGCCTTCATTCTAGCTACGTTTAGGCAAATATGTAAGTGCCTGAAATAGCTTCAAAACATAGCTACGGGATAGTGAATGATGCTATAGCCCCACGTAGAGCTTGCCCATTTGGTGATGCGGAACTCGCCGGAATCCAAGTTTGGAGTCCATCAATCAGTCGTTACCATCCCAATCGGATCTCATCCTGTTCCTGCGCAGGCCCTCCCTGCTCTCGGCGACTTAGATCAGCGCACCCCGGCGAATCAGACAGCACAGGTTCCGCCGGGGCAGGGCTTCGAGGTCTACAATATGGTCTCGACCCGCCCATTCCGGGTTTTCTGATTGCTCCTGCTAAAAGATATAGATTGATAATGTACATGCGTACGCATGTGCAAACAGGCATATATACTCGTAGTGTTTCTCTGACGGCGGCGACTACAATGACATTTGTAGCGTCTCTCATAACAGCCGTAGACTTATAATCCTGGGTATTGGGGAATGACAGTACGAATGAGCAACATACTCGTACGATGAGCAAAAAATTGACGGCAAACTTGCAATTAAAAAGTGTCTTCCGGTGGATATACCTTATGCTAGTCGTATGCAGACATTGGCATCAAAAGAGGGCAGACTCGGCTTTCAACAAACTTTGCCAACAGATTGAAAGCATCGCGTATGACGTTAAATCCTATAATATCTGTCCCAAGATAGCCTGCTACACCTGAATTATTTTAAGATACCAGCTTCATATTATCAATGATGTGCAACTTGACGTATTCCGGTGGATGATGCTAGCTGTAGCTATAGGAACAAAATCATGGGTATTGACGTACCATAACAAGATGAACAAAAAGTCCGGCCGTTAAATATCTCAAATCGGGACCCTTGTCACGACAGCATTCTATACAATATTTTGAAGAGACTCTAATTATCCGGGAAAGGCGACCACGCTGCGCCGCTTCTCCAGCACACAGGCAGCTTCGTGATTCTCATCCCGCGTCATCCTGCGAGGCAAAAACTACCCTGGACCTGGAATGCGACCGGTGGCGAGATCACTGGCTGAAGAGTCTGGATATGGCCAGACGACAACAATGAGTAGCGAAAGGGGCACGACGGCTATGGGATTTTTGCGGGAGTCGAGCCTTTAAGTCAATATGGTGAAGTATTAGCCCTTGAGTGACCATATCACTTGGTCAGAGGAGACACGAGAAACCTTGATAGCCAAAGACCGCGATCCTTCAAGGAAGCGACGATTAGTCAATCCCCTTGATAGCATCCCAAAATTGCATGTGCAGTATCAACCTTTATTATCTTATATCTACTACTAATATCGCTATCAATTTAAAGATGCAATATGCTGGGTAGCTATATTGGAGTGCTGGCAAATCCGTGACGAAAAGCATACTGCATTTTACTACTTGTATTCTACAACCTTGCCAAGTTTCCCAACGCCCTGTATTCTCAATTTTACTTATCTTATTATATACACAATATTACATCAGAATAATCCCAGTCAAACTTATGTGAGCAAAACGATCCACATCTCGGATACTGTATAACTACCGGCAGCATTCGTCGGGTTGTAGTTTCTCTTTGCTTCAACAATGCCGCTGATTGTCGCATCATGACGGTCATGAATAACCCCTTTGCATCATTTATAGGCAAGGACGGTCAGATAATAATTGTTCATGCAAAACTGCGGCGTTTGATGACAACGCGAATGGCCTTTTGTGGGCGCTTGACTCCAGTACCGGGAATCATACTGGGGAGCTTCCACGAGCCTTCCGCATTGTCCATATCCCACAATGTGATGAAGCAAGCAACAATTCCCATGACCTCTTTCTCAGCAAACGTCCTTCCCTTGCATACTCCCGATCCGGATCCCCAAGGTTTAAGTTTTCCATATCGGGCGACTCGGGCGCCTGTCTCTTTATCTGTTTCAATGAACCTATCCGGAATAAACTTGTCGGGCTCGGGGAAGATTGATGGGTCGGATTGGAGAAGGGCGTGAGGGGCTGAAAGCCAGGTTCCCGGCTTGAAGTGGTGCTCAAGGTTGCCATCAGGCACCGTGATGGGTTTTGACACATATCGAATAGATGTTGGTTCTTCAACCAGCCTAAAGGTCTCGAAGAGGCAAGATTTCAGAAGAGGACACTCATGGCTCAGTCGTGAAAAGTCAAACGCGGTGATTTGCGGCGGGTTCGTTGCCGTTGATAAAGTTATGCAAGAGCTAACCTCCTCCCGCAACTCATCCAATAGCCCAGGAGTAGAGTGGATATAGAGCAGAAGCCAGAAAACCATCGGTTGCATGTTGGCGTTCAAGCCCCAGAAAGTGCCCAGTTCGAGCTCTGCTCGTGCGCGCATAGGGACATCGTGCTCCGCGAGAAAGTTATTTCTCTCCATGGCCGCAGCACTAACATCGCTCATATCAGCGTCAAAGTCCACTGCGACGCCACGCTTGTACTGATTTATGCGGTTATAAAACCCTTCGAGCGCATCGTGGAGGCGAGTGCGAGCCGCGAGAGCCTCCTTGAAAGACTTGATAGGAGCCCACGTCGGCACGCCAATCACGAGGAGAGGGAAAGCGTTGTTGTCGAATTTCCAGAAATCTTCAAGGAGGTTGTGATTACGATCCAAAAAGTCCTGGCCATATAGTCGCGGAATGGAGACACAGGCGCCAAAGTCTCTCATGAGCAACTCAAGATCTGCTTCGACGGCATCCGGTTGTCCTTTGGAACCATCCGATATAACCCGCAGGGACGCACATCGCTCCCACTGGTGTTGTTTCTTAGCATCCGATGAAAAGCTAAGCAGCTGGGCTACCTTTTCCGGAATATGGGCCGCCTGGATCGAAGCCGTTGCGGAAGCCTCGTTGACAAAGTATCGTTCAATGATCTGCGTCAACTTTCTGTTTATGGCCATAAATTTTTGGCAGACATCTTGAGTTAGATTAGCACCGAAGACGCGAATGCCCAAACGCAATCCCAAAACATCGGCGCTGAGAATGTGTGGCCCCTTGGTAAACACTCTGTCAATATTGTCGAGGTTGTGCAGGATTTGGTGTCGTGAGGTGAGCCCAAATAGGGACCCTTTACCGCGCGAAAGGAGCGAACTATCTTCTAATTAGTGGAAGATGATGCAGAGTATTGGTTTCAGTACGGACAAAATGTTTGAAACAGTTCCACCGGCTTGAATCAATGCACTGCTCACGCCAACCTCAAGCGGAACCCACGGAGGAAAGTCATCCTTTGGCTCGTTCTTTTGAAAGCGTGAATACACCCAAGTAGACGCGACAAAAAGAGCAGCTAAGAGGACAAGATAGGACGTAGAAGATAATGGCGCGTCCTGGCCTCGAATTGACGCGAAAGCATCTCTGACTATGCTATCTGCCATATTTAAGACAGCAGTAACGAACCGGGGCAGTCAGATCGTTCATGGCGAACGACTCAGGGACGTGCCGCATCTGGAGTACTTGTAATAAACCACGGCTAGACCGCTATTATGAGCTAGTTGAGATAACTTCGTTTCAGCACTAGCTGGTTAATTGTGAATTCAACCTTAGGGCTGAGTGGCTTAAGCGGTCTACCTGGCAAAGCTGACAATTGTGAATGATGCTGCCTCGAAAGTATCATATTGCTTAGGAGAGAGGGATACACGTATTCACCCCTGCGGTAAGAAATGCGGCCAATTTGATTCGCCAATGCTGCTGTTTGCGTACCTCTATCCCGGTTGATGAATGTTATCAGAAACGCCAGTATTTAGCGCTCAACCTGTCCCGCTACTCGTACTCGTATACTAGCATGAATACGACAGCCAGTGGTATCAATTAGGAAACATTTTCAATCTGGGCATTTTCCGAATTTGTGCTTCAGAACCACTTCCAGGATTCGCGGCTTTCGATTGGATATCTTTACGCGTATAGAGAGAACTACTGCGAATTACGTGGTCAGTCCCACAACTGGTTGTTTATATTAGCACGGAGCACGGCTTGTACGGATACACTCCTGAAGCAAATGGATACATGACGGAACAAACTCCTCAATTCATTCGCGATATATACGCGTATTTACGTTGTCATATTGTCATACTATATACAGTAGTGATTTGCGTTGTCTTTTCGGACTTAGGTGCTCTTGGTAGTGTCCCAGATGACATTGCCAGATCCGTCCTTGATCTGAATCCAAGGAGCCGAGTTGAGGACAACCATGGTCTTACCACGGCCTCCAGTGTTTGTTTGCCATTGAACGGCGCCGTTGAAGTAAGTTCCAAGATTACCGCTGGAATCGAACCTCAACTGGCATCCGGAAGGGCTACCGCATCCCTGGCTCAGGGTGTGTCCACTAGCCCAGACAGGTGTACCGGACTGGAGAACGACAAGGTTGTTGTCACCCTGGTATTGGGCAATGACGTTGTGAAGGCTTGCAAATGGGCCAGTGTCGGTGGAAATGGTCAACGATCCAGCATTGAAGGTGACCGAGTTGGGAAGTGCGATAGTCGAGCACAAGAAGTTGGTGGTGTTGCCGGGGGCAGCGACAAATCCAGACTGGAGGTTCGTGGTTCCAGTGAGACCAGCAGGGTAGTAGATGAGGTTTGCGTTTTGGTTGAAAACGCTCTGGATGGGTGAGCTGCACTGGGAAGCATCAGAGAAGCTGGAGTGGGGAGAGGGAACACCCGACACAGTGTTTCCGGTGACCTGCAAACAATATTAGCAGACTATTAATGGGTACGACAAGCGAACTGGAAAACACATACGGTCAAGCCGTTAGACCATCCATTGATGGCAATGGGGAAGCTGACATGGCCACTGATGGTGTTGCCAGAGACAGTGGCAGGGCCCTTCAGAGGTGGCGGGGGATCGCCAAAGGACCAAACGTTGGCACCAATGCCAATGCCAAGGTTGAATAGCTTCTGGCCTTGGATGTTGTTGTTGGTGACGCTGACGCCAGCATAGCTGCCATCGTACTCGCCGTCGACCATGTTGATGGCACCGAAGCCGACATAGTCAGGGGAGGAGATGATGGTGTTGCCAGTAATGGTGCTACCGGGCGAACCGAAGATGACAATACCGCCATCAGTAGGGCCATTGATCTATCACGGAGAGGTTAGCTTATTGAACTCATCTTTGTTTGAGGCTGCCACTAACAGTGTTGCCCTGGACAAGAGAAGCAGTGCAGTCTAGTGAGATACCATCTGCCCACTGGCCGTTTCCGTTGGCATCAGTACCAGACTGACCGCAAGGACCAATATCATTGTTGACAATGGTAACATTCTTGCAGGGGTTGTTGTTGTCTCCAGAGCCAATGGCATGAAGACAGCTCCAGCCACGAGGGTTTCGCGACGCTACGTTGGAGACGGTTTGGCCGGTGGTGAAGCCGCCAATCTCGATGTTGGCAGCGCCACCTGGGAAAAGACCAGCTCCGCCTCGGTTGCCTTCAAGTTGGAGGTTCTTGATGCGGATGTTGTTGAAGTTCTTGCCGTAGATCAAAGTGCTGGCAGAGCTGCCTGGAGCAACCTGGATGGTACCCCTTGTGCTGTCCGTAGGGTAGCCCTGGGTGGAGATTTCCTGGTTGTCGGCAGTGAAGCTGATCTGATCGGTGATCTGAATAGTAGCACCGGGACAGAGCTGAACGACGGCACCATTGCCTCCAGATTGCAGAGCATTCTGGATCGTAGCTTGGTTACCCGAGGAGATACAAGCGGCAGAGGCAAAAGCCGGCAGCGTAGCCGCTGTGAGCAGGCTGTTTTTGAGAGTTGCCTTCATACCGGGCAAGTCTATAACCCAAACTAAGAAGAAGATAGTAGTTTTCGGGTAGTTGACAAGAGCAGGCCTGTTGAGTAATGAAGAATCCTGAGAAATAGAACGAGCCCCTAGCGCTTCCCTTCCTCGCTTTTATCTTCCCAACTTGTGTCTCCTATTCATTTTGTCACAAACTACAACTCCATACCATTCGCGTGTTGTGCGGCTTCCTTTTCCGATCCTCGGAAAACCGGACTTTACTATGTTTCAGCACCTAGAACACCGCCCCGACTTTCTGGAGGAAGAACGAAGTAAGCCCACAATCATCCGATGCTAGAATGCATATTGCTTAGGTCTGATGCTGGTCTTGCTGGTGTAATCGGTACTGAATAGGGCGCATCCCAGCCGTGTCTGACAGCTGGACACCAACTAGTCCAGATCAAGAAGCTCCATACTAGCCCCTTTTACTTGCGAACCCTCAATTGAAAGCCCGACTTTGAAAACCCGAATAGCCTCGTGTGAATGGCGGAATCGTAAGGGCGATGAAAAACGTGGTACGGAATACGGAGTCTTAGTCGCCTTCCGCAAACCCATCGGCAACATTCGGCTCGGCAGTAATCTCGGTCAGATTCCTACTATATTTGTAGTAAGGAAATGCATGTTTCAGCCCCCTCTCATTGGCTTCGCATCAAGTACCTACTTATGACGATGTTGCGTAACAACGACCGAGGAAAAAACAAGATCGAGGACGGAGAATATAGAATGGGGGGGAGAGGAAACTAACTCTCTTAAGGCGATGTGCCGGATTTGCTATGCATAGTGGAAACGTTGGGTGCCTGGAGCCGGCAATTCCCAACGCTACGCTGCAGGTCGAGCTATAATATCACGTTGCTCTGCTTCACTTTAGGCTAAATGACAACAAGATCGAGCCAGACATTAAGCCTAACCGAAGTAGCGGCATCCTTCATCCTCCCGACGCACACAACCACTCGAAACATCGCGACTAAACAATGCGGAGAGGTACGAAATACCAGATCGGGTTGCGGGGAAGGCCTTGTCTTGGCTGTCGATTGAAGGAGCCGCCGGTAATCTATCCTTTAGGAGACGGGAAAATCTGGGGAAAGCGATGGGTTTTAGGAGATTTCAAGTTCGTGCCCTTCGTACAGGGTAACATTGGCAGATGTAAGTGACGGCGTACCCGGAGATGGAGAGGATCGGCATACGAGAAATAGGTCTGGTAGCCCGCAGTTTGTCATATCCCGTCGGGACAAAACAAAACTTGCTCGATTAAGAAACTGGGATGAGACATGAAGCCATTTCTCAATGCAGTCAGAAAGCCTGCGGGCGAGAATGAGCGGAGAGCAATGCACATGCAAAATAGACATGTATATAATAGGTGGGATTTTATTGCTTCAAAAGGGAGGAGGAAAAGCTATCAATAGGAACTCGGGCGCACCGATCGATGCTCTGATACTCCAGATCACTTGGTGTATCATCTTCAAAGGCAGTCATGGCGGGCCTACGCATTCTACCATGGATGTACTCCATGGCTCTTTTCCACCTCGCTCAATCCCGAACTTGTTTGCCTGCGTACCAAGCGACAACAACTTATGTGGGTTGCTATCATGATCCGAATTCGCCTCGCGATCTCGCAGGGCCATTTTTGACCGTAAATAATCTCAATTCACCCCAATATTGTGCCAACCTATGCGGTGCGGCTGGTTACCAATATGCCGGAGTTGAATTTACCATGTAAGTGGCTCCGAAGCTTTGGAAATGATGCCAAATTCAAGATGTCGATTCTAACATGGTTAATTTCTGTAGCCAATGCTTCTGTGGCCACCGCATTGAAAGCACCTCCGTCAAAGCTGACGAGAGCCAATGCACTTCGCCATGCCCTGCGGACCCCAGCAAGATTTGCGGAGGCGGCAACATGTATGTCATCAACTCAGGGATCAGAGATGATGAGAAAAGAGAATTTTCATCTAACGTAAATTCATAGGATCAACATTTACCAGGTCACTAATCCATCGTCAAACCCTCCCCTGACACCTTCATTCCCTGACTGCACCCGCGATCCCCTTTGCAGCAATGATGTCTGTGACACCACCAAGAGCATTGCCCAAAGAGCTGCCGCCATCGTTTCACCCATGACTCTGAATGAGAAGGTCTCAAACGTAGGCAGTTCTGCTTCTGGTAGTGGACGACTCGGTTTGCCAGCATACCAATGGCAGAATGAAGCGCTCCACGGCGTCGCTGGCAGCACCGGTGTGCAATTCCAGTCGCCTCTTGGAGCCAACTTCAGCGCAGCGACCAGCTTCCCTATGCCTATTCTTCTCTCTGCCGCATTTGACGATGCTCTCGTCCAGAGCGTAGCCACTGCTATCAGCACTGAGGCTCGTGCATTTGCCAACTATGGATTTGCTGGATTGGACTTTTGGACGCCAAACATCAACCCATTCCGTGATCCCCGCTGGGGTCGAGGCATGGAGACTCCTGGAGAGGATGCATTCCGTATCTCGGGTTACGTACTGGCTTTGGTCAACGGTCTTCAGGGCGGAATTGATCCCGATTACTTCAGAACTATCTCAACATGCAAGCACTTTGCTGCTTACGATATCGAGAACGGTCGCACTGGAAACAACCTTACGCCTACCCAGCAGGATATGGCTGATTACTATCTGCCAATGTTCGAGACCTGCGTTCGTGACGCAAAGGTCGGATCCATCATGTGCGCCTACAATGCGGTTGATGGCGTCCCAGCTTGTGCTGATAGCTATCTCCTCCAATCTGTGCTTCGCGATGGCTACAATTTTACCGAGGACTTCAACTACGTTGTCTCCGACTGCGACGCTGTCGAGAACGTTTTTGACCCCCACCATTATGCCGCCAACTTGACTCAAGCTGCTGCCATGTCTCTGAATGCCGGCACTGATCTTGACTGTGGCAGCTCTTATAACGTCCTCAATGCCTCAGTGCAGGCTGGTATGACAACAGAGGCTACTCTTGACAAGTCGTTGATCCGATTATACTCTGCACTCGTCAAGGTCGGATGGTTCGATCAACCCGCAGAGTATAGCTCTCTTGGCTGGGGCAACGTCAACACCACACAAACCCGAACCCTTGCGCATGATGCCGCCACTGGAGGAATGACCCTGTTGAAGAACGATGGCACTCTCCCTCTTTCGCCCACTCTCCAGAATGTCGCAGTCATTGGTCCGTGGGTCAATGCTACCACCCAGTTGCAAGGCAACTATGCTGGTACAGCACCGGTATTGGTGAACCCCCTGACAGTCTTCCAGTCAAGGTGGCGCAATGTCAAGTACGCACAGGGAACCGCCATCAACTCTGGAGACACTAGCGGATTCAATGCTGCTCTCTCTGCCGCAAGCTCTTCCGATGTCATCGTTTATCTCGGAGGAATTGACATCTCTGTAGAGAACGAGGGCTTTGACCGTAGCGCAATCACCTGGCCCGGAAACCAATTGGACTTGATCTCTCAACTGGCTAACCTTGGCAAGCCCTTGGTTATCGTGCAGTTCGGAGGTGGCCAGATTGACGACAGTGCTTTGCTGAGCAACTCCAAGGTTAACTCCATCTTGTGGGCTGGATACCCTGGCCAAGAAGGTGGCAATGCTCTCTTTGACGTCCTTACCGGTGCAAGCCCACCAGCTGGCAGACTTCCCATCACTCAATACCCTGCCAACTATATCAACAACAACAACATCCAAGACATGAACCTTCGACCATCCGGAAGCATTCCTGGACGTACATACGCATGGTATACTGGCACTCCCGTCCTTCCTTTTGGTTATGGATTGCATTACACCAACTTCTCCGTGTCACTGGGATCCACTAAGACTGCTGGCACTGACGTTGCTACCATCGTCAACAACGCCGGATCAAACAAGGACCGAGCAACATTCGCAACCATCGTCGTGAACGTCAAGAACACCGGTGGCAAGGCAAATCTAGCATCTGACTACGTCGGTCTCCTGTTCTTGAAGTCCACGAATGCAGGCCCCGCGCCTCACCCGAACAAGCAGTTGGCCGCGTACGGACGTGTCAAGAAGGTGGGCGTTGGTGCAACTTCACAGCTTACTTTGACAGTGCCCCTCGGAGCACTTGCTCGTGCAGACACCAACGGTGATAGATGGGTCTACCCGGGTGCCTATACCCTGACCCTGGATGTCAACGGGCCAGTGACGTTCAATTTCACTTTGACTGGTACAGCAACGAAGATTAGCACTTTGCCACGAAGATCCTAAAGTGATTGGGACTGGGAAATAATGTAAATATGTTTGTTGGATAGTTATCTAGCACCAATTGAGCTTGTATGACATGTAATTTTATAATTTGTGCCTCTGCTCGAGCTCACACCCGTAGAAAGAATGATCTCACTATATTCGTTCGACTAGGTGCGCAGTGCATTGAATGAACAGACTAAAAATACTTTGGCCCAACCAAGTAAGTAATCACTATTAAAGTGGAAGGCAGATAGTATTCCAAATGACATCGAGATCCAAGACAAAGTAAGAAGTGTAAAGGCTGGCTGAGAGAAGCGCTATGCCTAGTGGGGAGAAAAGCGGTCATCTCACAAGTGAATTTTCCGCAAGATATTGCCCCATTTCAAACAACAGGACTTTGGGGGCCATTCGAAACGGCTTTCGGGATCCAAGGATAAAATATTGCCATTTTGGGTCGAAGTAGTTGGTCCGCTTTGTGATCTCCCGAATAATGAGCCGGGAGGTTGGCTCTGTTGGATAAGATGCTTCTCACATGTACTTAATATAGACTCGATTTATCATAGCATATAACAAATGATAGTTCAAATTACCCTTGCATTCATACCGAGGCGTGGGAAAACCCAGAAGGAAAAACCCATACCAAGGTCAGCTAAAACATACTATGTAATTATGGATATTCATCTTTTCTCCAATCCCACACGAGTCCACAAGAGTCATTAACCCAACAGCAGTCCCACGAAAAGCTTAGATAAGGCCGGCCTCACCAGGCTGGATAACACCGTCAAGCTTGGCAGCGGCGTGAGCCCGAGCAACCATGCCGTAGACGGGGAAGTACGTGTCAAGGTAGGGAAGCACCTCTGCGGCACCAGGGACGTTTCGCCAGTCCCTCATGAGGTCGCAAACGATGGAGAACAGGCTGACGACTTGCACACCTGCGTGTCTCATCCTGTCGTTGGAGATCTCGCGGACAAAGGTAGAAGAGCTGCCAGAGGCCTCGGCATTGGCCCAGACAGAGTATCCCGCAGCTCGAAGAGACAGGGCGAGATGAGTGGTGCACACATCGGTAACGATTCCGGCCAGGATGACCTGAGTCTTGCCGGTAGCCTTGACAGCAGCCTGGAAGTCCTTGTTGTCCCAGGCATCGACTTCACCCTGGCGCTTGATGAAAGTTGCGTTGGGGTACATGCCAGTAATCTCCTTTGGCAGGGGTCCGTTGGGGCCTAGTTATATGTTTAGCTCTATGTAATGGTACTTCAAGTGCCAAATGGCATACCTTGCTCTGCGGAAGTAGTCAAGATGACTGGCAGATCAAACAGCTTTCCAATGGCGGCATGCGCAATGATGCTCTCCTTGTAGGTAACTGGCTCAAAGTCTCGGACAGCGTTGTAAAGGCCATCTTGGAGATCGACGACAAGGAGAACAGCCTTCGTTTTGTCGAGTCTTTCGTAAGGATATGCTTCAGGAGAACATGAAATGTCAGTACTGTACAAGCCCCGTCAAGGTTTCGCGCATTACTCACAGCTTCCCATGACGGTAGCAGACATAGAGGCAAGCGCCACGGCGACGGTTGAAAGAAACTTCATTGTTGCTTATTGGTGTGATGGGTTCTGAGTTGCACTAGAGAGGATTGGAGAGTGTGATTTGCAGAGTTGAGCTTGAGCCTGAAGAAAAGGAATCATCTCTGAGGGGATTCATCTGGGAATATATAGTCCAACATCCTTGTCTCTGAGCTTGCCTTCACGAAGGATTCATTTGAGAATATGGCTCAGAAAATACCTGATTTCAAAGATCGTTCACTACTGCAGGGCAGTCACAGTGTTCCATGGGCTTCCAGCGCAGTAATTTCCACCTTGCATGCATGATGAGGTCTTTTCTCCGCAGTCAGCAAATTCATTCAAGTGAGGCTATCCACACATTGCAACACAACGAGCTGCCTACCAGGATCTGTCTCTTCGCCCGGTTTGTCTTTGTCCTCCATCACTGTTCGTTGTAATGATGACTAGTCCCTGACCAGACCCTGGTCCACGTTATGTAATTCTAGTGTCAGCTCCGCAGCTGTGGCTTGATTGGCTCCCAATGATGCACAGCACGCCTTACGAGATAGAGTTGGCCAAGTTCCACCAATTATAATGAGTTAGCTCAGCAATTATGCTATGTTGACAAGTGGCTGACATTAATGAAGCCAAGCCGCGAGGGAAGGGATCGCATAATGGGCAGCAAATTGTTAGCCAAAGTCGCCACCTTATCAACAACTATGTCATTAACTATATTGCTACTAGCCACACTTCAACTGCTATGTAATAGCTGAGTGTATTCTCTCAAATAGTTGGCGATAGGAAAAAAAATTCGAGCAAACCGAAGATTCTTGCCTATATTTACTCCCCCTAATTGCGGAAAGTTAATGCGTTCCCCTGTGTGCACAAACACACAAACACACGATCATGAGGAAGATAGGTAAGAAGATCAAAGATGCTGGTAGGAAAAACTTGCTCATTGATTTTCAGGCTATCATCTGCATCTTTATTGAACCAAACTGTCTTTGGCTTTCTGCTGTTCAGGCTCATTGCTCGTGTCTGTTTACAGGGTTAATGGTATGTATTCTTGTCAAAAGATCCTGGGGCCATACGAAGCATGAGCAAGGAATAGATTCCTCATACATTGCAGATTATGGGTCTCGAAAGCCTCGGCGTTACTGTGTACAATGCTGAGTGCGGACGTTACCCGCGTTCATTTTCATAACATTTCAAGTCAGCATCCGAAGGCTAGTGCAAACTCTGCACTGCTGTCTCGATGGTAACCGACCATTGGATCTACGAAGTGGTATTGAGATAATACTCTGGGAAATCCTTCTATATATGCCTTTGTGGTGTATGTCTTTGAAGTGGCACACTAGGAGATTTCGATCAGACAATGTCTGAATCGTAAAGCGGCTCTCCTTATTACTCAGGTTTGACAAACAGCTAGAAGACGAAGATTTTGTGTTTGCCACTAATTCATCAGCAATGTGTAAAGATTTAGTGCCCGGTCTATGCATAACTTTCTAGCTATACGATGATCACTCTGCCGCAAGTATACAGTGTCGCTGCCAATCTCGAGGCCTCCCCCTTTGTCTCATCATTTAGTCATTGTCAGGCATTCATTAACAAGAACCAATAGTATTTCAACTTCCTCATGATTCGTATCTGCCGAGGTTTACTTGACACGCTTGAACGGCTAGTGTCGTATGTGCCTGTGGACACTGGCGTCTAGCTCTCGCGAGATGGAGCCTAAAAGCCTGATTTTCACTCTCGGAGATGTGTAGCTACCTTAAGCTAAACATTATTAAACGAGATAAGTGGTATGCAATTCTATGTGGCAGCATGCTGTTGGTCAATTGATGAATTTCGTCGAAGGGATGAATCTCTTACCCCTTGCCAGTGGCAAATGAGGACACGGGTCAGCCTCACGCAAACCGTATCTTGTATTTACGTACAGATCTTGGTGTACTGACATGTTGAATTTTCGCCACTTGAAGGAAAATATCTTCTAAACTAAACCAAGCAAGTCATCTATGGCTACATTCAAAGGTATCACCTCAAGCAATGTCTGTGAGTACACATCTTCTTCTAGCTTGACCCCTGAGGCTGCCCCCTGCCGAGATATTAGTATTCTACAAATCTCGTGCGCAAGCCTAACGACCCACTACACGCGTCCAAGTCTTAGAAATAGTTTGATAAGGGCTTCTTGCCAAGCTTTGAATGATATCTGAGTCAGTTCAATATCATTGTTTGTGGACGCAGAGATAGAAGAGCTTTTCCTATAAGCATTTCTCAACTAACAGTGGTCGGACAGGATCAAAACCAGGAGGAACATTAAACTCTGAGCCACCCAGAGACAACAATCGTTGGAAAATAAAGTCCGAGCCTGGACCGCTTCAGCTCACACATGAGTTCGCCCCCAATCCCGACCTAGACACCACTTTAGCTGGGCGTAGAGTATGTTAGCCCGGAGCCGTGTAACAAATAAGTGGCGGTGTAAAGCGCCGGCCGCTACCTAAACTTCTCTCGTTACTATTTGGTGTTGGTGTAGCGTGTTGCCGATACTATACTGCGGTTTCACATATCATACCCTCGTTCCCCCATCCATGATGATCAGAACGTGGCCCCCCTCCAAGCCGTGTTGTTCCTCCCAAAGTTGGGTCCGCTCACAACCAAGTCAATGGGTCCCTTGTCTTAGAAGAAATGATCCAGCCCAATCTGGACGCAAGAAGCTGGCGTGCCGTCAATAAGTGCCCATTCTTCTACATCGCCCGAGGGAGACGGCCGCGTATGTGTCGTCCCTTCAGAGTCTTCGCCATGGCACACGTTTGGATTACTCATGCTTGAGATTATTCAATTGAAACACGTGCAAGTTTCCGTCCCATCTTTATCCCGAAGACACCATTTACCCGGCTATGTTACATCAGGCTGGCTCGTGGGGCACCGTTGCAAAAGCGTTGGTGATGATCAATGCTACCGCGTTCAACTGGGTCGCAATTTGCCTTTAGGTGATATCGGCCAAAGCCTAGTGGCATTGGAGTTTATGATATATTAGCATCTTCTTCCAGCGTCCATTTACAATGATATATAGGGCTCCAGCCGGCCCACCGATGCCGTCGCAAACATTACCAATTATTATGTAAATGGCGAATTGTGTTCATCACCCGCTTCTCATCACTTAAGATGTGATGGACCCGCACCTCGGCGAACGAGTGGTTCCACATGCCCATACAAATTAGACGCCGTACCCCAATAACTTGTAACAAGTCATTTCGGATTGGGTCGTTTTGAGCTTCGCAGACTCGCTTGAACATGAGGGGAAGATCTTCAATTAATTGATCAGTGGAACGCAGCGTTGGATGAGCATTGTTCGAGATTTACCATTGGATAATGGTGCCGATAGTGTCGAACTGGTGTCGAATTGGCGTCATGGGAACTCTCAAAAACACTTCAACCAACAACGTTGACATGGACTATATAAACAATCGACAATGCTCTGGAGGAAGAATGGGGAACTCCAGCGCGCAATCAGAAACCATTGCACCAATTGGTTGACTTTAGAAGGTCGCGATCAACCTCATTCTTCATGCGCTACCACTCTGTCATCTTTGGAGCTCTTGCGCTCTCCGACACTTTTGTCGACGCGGCTTCAACTCTTCTCTCAGGTGGAACAATTATCGCGTGGGATGACAGTGTAAATTATCTCAAGATAATTCGAAATGGTTCCGTTTTGGTTACAGATGATCGCATTGCATCTGTGAACGCAGACCCTCAGCCGTCTAAATTGCCGCCAGGAACGAAGGTTGTCGACATATCAAACCAGATATTGACTCCGGGATTTGTTGATACCCACCGCCACGGATGGCAAACGGTTTTCAAGACAATTGCCTCAAACACATCTCTTACCGAATACTTTAGCCGCTACGGAGAATTCGTCGCAGCAGATAAGTTCACGGCTGATGATGTATATATCAGTCAATTGGCTGGCTTGTACGAAGCCATGAACGGCGGAGTGACAACACTTCTCGATCACGCTTCGCACACGTGGTCTTCAAGCACATCTTACGCTGGATTTAATGCATCAATCCACAGCGGGGCTAGAGTTTTTTGGGCATTTGCTTTTCACAACATCACGTCTCTCAACTACACTGCGTCCGACCAGATTCCACTATTTCGAGAAATGGCGACAAACAAAGAAGCGCTGGTGGGGGATTCTCCTACAGAACTCGGCGTTGCATATGACTTCTGGGGGCCAAATCCAACCGTCAATGAGGCACAGGACATTGCAAATCTCATCAAAGAGTTCAATGTCTCAGTCATGACAACCCATTCTCTTGCCGGACCCTGGGGTTTTAGCAATCTTCCAAGTGAAGTTCAGCAGTTTGGCATTTTGAATGGAACCGTACCCATTGTGTTTTCTCACTCAAGTTTCATCACTGCAGACGATTTGCAACTGCTTCGTTCTACCAACCAATACATCTCCATTACTGCAGAATCGGAGATGCTGTACGGACATGGCCACCCTCATTCATATGACGTGCAAGACCAAGCCGCACTTGGCATTGATACTCATTTTACCTATTCGTCCGATATTTTGACCCAAGCGCGAATGTGGCTGCAATCCGTCAGACACCACTTTTACAATCAAGTGTTGGAGAATTGGCAGGTCCCAACTTATTCTCCCATGACCGTCAATCAAGCATTCCTGCTAGCTACTCGTTCCGGAGGGCTAGCACTTCGACGACCTGATCTTGGAGTCATCAAGCCTGGTGCTAAGGCTGACTTAGTAGTCTGGGATGCGGAAAGCTCCCCTTCGATGCTCGGGTGGGACGATCCGGTTGCGGCAATCATTATGCATGCAAATGTTGGCGACGTTCTGCACGTATTGGTTGACGGAAAGTTTGTCAAAAGGGATGGTAAAATTGTCAACAGTGATTACCCCAAAATTCGGAGAGACTTCTTGAAGTCAGCAAAGAAAATTCAGAGCATATGGAAGGAAACTCCTTATCCCACGTACGAGGGCGCATACTCGAGCGGCTATGGCTATGGAACACCATTGACTGTCGATGTGCAGAGAGGACCAGACACTGGTTATGGCACACAGTTTTTGTAATCTACGAGTAACAACTGGGGAGACGGGTCTAGGGAGAGAGCCATATATCAGCAGTCATCTGTTGTTCATAGGTGACTACAAATTCTTAACTGAAATGTTTAATTCGAAGAAAAATGTTCAGCGCTCAGCAGCAACACATAGTTGAAGTTCTGTCGCAGTATTCTGAGGAAGCATAACTATTATCGTCACTTATGCTAGCATCACCACTATCGCTATAATCGTCTGGCCTCTACTAGTACCAATATTAAAGTCTAGCATGGGGGGTGCTAGATAGCACTTTCTCAATGTATACTTTGACTTTTTTTTATTCTGTTAACATGGTATCTTATGAGCTGCTGGCTGTGTGCTACATCATCAACTAACAATATACATGAAGCCATGAAACCACTCAAAGGTAAGACGCCTCAACGAGGAATCCCACAGTAAACTTGGCATGTCGAAGAACCGCCGGCCATTGAATCTTATCGAGAGACTATCTAATGTCAGCTAGAACTGGGTAATCTTGATAGTGATACTTACGTCTCCAGCAGTATGGATGCTGGGGTTGGACCTCTCGAAAGTGTCTTCATTGACAAAGGCAGAGGCTGTCACGCACACGTCAATAAAATTCCGAACGACTCTTCAGGACTTAAGAAACTTACGGAAACCGTTTGATCGAGCACTTGCGTGGTCGGAGCAGCCATAACCGCATCGCGTGGTAAGAGGTGCAGCACCCGTGTACTGGGTAGCAATTACTCTGACGTATTGTGTCAAAGCCGCATCAACGTTATCAGTATAGACAGCCAGCTGGTTGCTTGGTGAGAATCCAGTCATGTCCTGATTGAGCATAGCAAGGACTGTCTTCCCAGTGGATTTATAGTTGGAGAAGATTGCCTGAGACCCGAGAAGTCCTCCCTCTTCACCACTATACCAATGAAACTCAATCGTGTTTTGGGGAGTGAAGTCTGACTGGGCGATGACACGAAGGGCTTCAAGGATAGTAACTGATCCAGAGCCGTTATCATCTGCGCCGGGACTGCGAGCTGTCGTCGAGCCAGCGGTGGAGTCCATGTGAGCTCCCACAATGACTAGAGTTCCGTTAGCAACTCTGCTATTTCACATTCAGCGTCTTGGTAATGAGCTTACTGAGGTTTGAACTCGCTCCGGGCAGCCGGGCAATGATAGAAGGCTGGTTCCAGGTATGGGTGAACCTTTGCACAGCGATCTCCGGCCTTGCAGAGGCAATGGTGGAGACTTGGTCAAATAGCCAAGCCGAGGCCTGAGTGCCAGTTGTTGAGCGGTAATGCCGAGTAGTGAATCTAATCAACAGTTAATATGTACTGGGAGCTGTATTGAGAGAGTCATTGACTAGTACGCACTGAGTAAACGTAGTCAGCCAGCTTTGGGGACCAGTGGTGGACACTTTTGTAATGAGCGACTGGGCTTCATCTACATGCTCGACCCTTGTCGGATAAGTGACAGCACGAGCGGTCAGAGAGGTGTCTGATGGTGCCCTTGACAGAATTGATAGCACCTCATCATCCTGTGAATTGATGTCAGTAACGATGTCTGTAATGACCACGGGTAAATGACGCCGGTTGCATCATGCTTGCCTTAATATCAGTAATGTCAATGAATCCAATGTTCTTTGAAGTAAATCTGTCAAACTTCTCCTGTTCAGTTACCCACTGGCCAACGTCATCTTCTGAAGTTTTGATAAGTCGAAGCTCCGAGTTGCTGCCAGTGAGGGGCGCAGCGAGAGCAAGCGGGAAACCCGCCACAAGCAAAGCAAGAGTAGCTTTGGTAACCATTTTAGAAATCTGAATAAATCGATGTTGTCAAGAGTTTGGAAACAAACGGTCCCGTATCTATGGGGTAGTGGCTCATTTTATCCATTGGCCTCATTACAGAAGATGAATCGGCATCCCAAATGACGCCACACTCCCTTCTTTCAAAAAACATAGAATCAATACCGCTGCTTTGCGCCATTCCAAAGAACATTGGCATCCACTCATTTGCATTGACATATGACGAATTGCAAACTAATGAGCTTCCTGATCTGGTAGCCAGAGTCCGCAAGCACAAACGCTCCCCTCATTGTTGCAAAACATTCCTAGATAAGCTAGGTGACACTCGGGCCAAGCATGGATCAAGCTGAGCGGAGAATAGGCATATAAGCTTAATTTATTGGCTAAAACTATTTTTGTCAGCCACCCAGAACACCTCCCTAGGGCTTTAAGGCCTTCAAGCGTGTGCTTGGCAGTCGGGCTTCGCTGCGGATTAGAGACTGGAGTAGGAGAAGAAGAAAAGCAACTGTAGCATTTGCGAAAGTTCCACGCCAAAATAGCAGGTGAACCAAGATTGACTCCGCGCCGGCAATCAATGTGGCCGGAGATGCGACACTTTGATGTCTAGTGTTTGGGCGGAAGAGTGTTTTTGTTGAAATAAATGCGCAAACTATTGCGTTCCTGCTCGAAGGTTACTATAGTGCCGCAGGTTATGCCAATGATAGCCGGTAGCAAGAATAGTTGAAGCTCTCCGCGGTTCTCAAGTACGACATCGGCGAAATATTACGCCCGATTCATGGGGACTTGGGTACTCACACAGTAGAATTAGGAGTCGAATAGTATTCGGGATCAAATGAAGAGGAAAGCCATGTTCTCAAAATTATCCGATTGCCCAGTAGTAATGTGGATAGAAGACGAAAGTAAACGCTATTCATGGAACTTGTGAACCTAAAAGACCCATTGCTCATTTGTATACGTTATCTACAATTATACCGCCTTCATGCTTGAAACTAATTGCATTGTGCTTGAACCTTGTTGTTCGGGCCTTTTTGCGCATGTATTTCGAGTTTGCTCTTGAACCTTTATGTAGCAGCGGTCATATTTTGTGACATGAGTCTTCAAAGATTGACTTGGTCAACTGTTCTCGACAAGACTGAGCTACGGATTGATTCTCGATTTGGCCCAAAAGCTGGAGCGTCGCCTTTATTTAAACCAGCTACTGCACTTTGACTGACCATCTTGACCATAAATATAACCTCCATGTACATACTTCAGCAATTTGTAACCGCATATTTCTTCGTCAAGGCGGGTCGACGAAAAAAAGGTATCGCTCGCCTCGAAGTGTTTATGACGCAAATTTAGTCGAGCTCCACTCATCAAATGTCTTCACGCTATAATAATATAGTGGTTAGTATATCAGTTTGTGGATATGAAACACTGAAGACCGAGGTTCGATTCCTCGTTATGGCATGATATTTGTTTTTTTACTTCATTTTCATATTTTTCCCCGAAGATATTAATTGCTTGTCATAATCTCCTTTTATTTCATTTTTTTTTTCTTTGTGGGTCAATCTCTCAATGCTTCTGGTGTATGTCAGATTTGATCGGGTAAAAGTACTTGTAAACTGTAGCAGACCCGACAATCCAAAGTGCTTCAGCAAATTACTCGTACAGACGTTATTCATAATTCTATACAGCGTAGTAATCATACCACGAGTCATTATAGGCAACAATTGCCGAATGTGCTCCCCTGGAGTGCCCGCTTGAGGCCATGACTTCGTATCTTATAATATCCGGCTTCTATTTCCTTCCGGCCGAATCCGACCGCTGGAAGCTCTCTGTATTTGGGCGTTGGCCCACAAAGATTGCAATCTTTGTTGAGGAAGTGTTAAACCTGATCGGCTCTAGTAGCCTTACTAGAACACCAATTCCGCCCGGCATCATTCGGGAGGGCTACAACTTAAAACCGCTTCACAATTACCACCAGCACCGATCGACAATTATAATTACATATAAACATACTTTGTTCAGCAGCTTTTTAAGTATCGAAGCTGTCAATCCAACAGTTACAACTACCATTTCATATCTTAGCACCCAAAGTACGAGCGAACAACACGGCAGCCCATCGCAAGCGGTTTAAACTAACATTTGGACTCTCCCATAGACTCACTGAGCGAGCGAGCATTTCCTAGACACAATGGCCTCCAACTTCACAGTTCTCTACAACCAGCCCAAGGAGGGCGAGTACTTCGACATGGATTACTACATCAATACACACATGCCCATTGTGAATAAGCAATGGGGCCCCATCGGCCTGAAGAGCTGGCAGGTCATCCAGGGCGGCCCTGATGCGCCCTTCTCCGGCGGTGTCTTGATGACCTGGGAAAAGCCCCAGGATGCAGCAAATGCTCTGACAGCGGAGGAGTCAAAGCCCGTCTTTGCTGACGTCCCCAACTTTACCAACTTGAAGCCCATTTTGCTGCCTTCAACCATCTTGAGCACCTGGGAGAAATAAAGAGGGGTCACGGAATTGGCGCGGGGTTTGGAGGGGACCCCTGTGGTATCATGACGCCATTTTACATGGTGGTGGTACTGAATACGCGTGTATTAGCAGAGATGCGTCGGAACATAGCAGACTGTGAATGGTATCACTTTTAGCCGGGAACAACGCTACAGTCAATATATTGTGCGAAAGAACATGATTCTATGTACACAGCTTCCTCAGGAAGGTCATCACATCACCTCATCATCTTCTCATAATCACCTTGCTAAGAAATCTCAACACACACCTTTCCCTTGTGCTTGCCCAACCACTGGTATTCACAAGCTTCCTTGAGCTGATCCAGCCGGAAAACTTTAGAATCAACGACGGGCCGAAGCTTCTCTGGGTTTGCCTCAATCGCACGACACAGCTCTTCCAGCACGATTCTAGATCCCACCGCAATCGGCCGCACGATGCATCTGTGTTGAAAGCAGTCCGAGAAGCTCGGCTGATCACCACTGGAACCTCCCAAATATCCAACAATATTGATGACGCCACCAATTGCGATGGCCTTTAGGCTCTGTCTCATAGACACCGGTCCAGAAACCTCAACAATATGGTCAAAGCCGCTTCCACCGGTCACCGCTTTGGCAGTGGTGCCCCATTCGGCGTCTTCTTTGTAGTTGATAACATGATCAGCACCAAGACCTTTCAGAAAATCGATTTTGTCACTAGAACTCGTAGTTGCGACGACTCTAGCACCAACTGCCTTTGCAAACTGTAGAGCAAACACGCTGACGCCTCCCGTTCCTTGCGTCAGAACCCATTTTCCAGCACTCACCCTATAGTCGGACAGCCCAAAAAGAGCGCTCCACGCGGTAACTCCAGCACAAGTCAGTGTTGAAGCTTCCAGAGAGCTCAAGATCGATGGAATTTGAACCAATCCCTGTTCATTAAAGGCTCCATAAGTGCGAAGCGTACCATCCAACGCTCCCCCGAGCGCTGAGACGGCCGCAGAGAGTTGGAAAGGCCCACCGACATAGTCCTGGAAGAACGCGGTGACAACTCTGTCGCCTGGAGTAAAGCGACGCACGTGTTTGCCAACTGCGACAACAGTGCCGGCTCCATCTGACCCTGGTATAACATTTGGAGCCACGGGGTGAATTGATTTCCCTTGTGCTATCATAAGGTCACGGTACTTGAGGAGCAATCTTATTAATCATGATGATGTAAAGTCGAGATGATGTATCGACTTACGTTGAGCGATACTGCTTCCACTGTGCGCTTTGTTAGGATGCCGATATATTTTAAACGAACTCACTGTCAAACTCACATTTCACCAATACCTGGCTGTCTCCCAATTCAGGAAGAGGTTGTTCAGAATAGTGCAAAGCATCAAATCCTTCTCCGTCACCTACAGTCCACTGGTGGACAACTTTGGGAATTGAGAGTGCCATCTTTTCAGGTGCTTAAACAGAATATCGAAGAATAGGATTGTGAATGTTTCATGCGACAAACATATGGAATCTTGAATAGTATATTGTTTGCTCTAACTCTCCAAGTGAATGCTATTTATACCAGTCTCATTTCCTTGCAATTGCCTGTTTTCGCTATATGAAAACTCCGTGCATTAATAATTCGCTGCAGAGGTTCAGTTCTCTAACACGGAGAAAGTAAGACATTTCGATAAATGATTTAGAAGTCAGGGCGCAATTTATAATTCTCGATGGATAGTGGAGGAAGCTGCGTACTTAATAGTCATTTATTACTGTCTTGGACATTGTCTTTTCCGACAAATCTGAAATCCCAAATAGGTATCTGGTGGAGTCTTGAATAGGGCATTTCATTGGCCATCGGCGATGGTTAGAAACATTTAAAGACTAACGCCGAAGTCTTTTCCTTCTCCATCGAATGAGAAGTGTTGCTTAACTGGGGCTCAACTCATCGGAACTTGTTGAATACCAGTTTTCCGTCCCAGATTCATAGCACCATAGTAACTTTTACCGCGGAGCTCATACCTTACCGCGGAGCTCCTCCTTTACAGTGGAGTCAAAAGGTCGTCTTTGTAGTGAATAGAATGTTGTCGGTACCGGAAGTCCGACTTAGATGGCATCTCGGTCGTATCATCGTAGGTCTCAACGTTACAAGATGGCAAGCCAAAAGCGGCCAAAGCGGCATTTGTAGTTTTCGGAAAAAGGTAAACTGGAATTTAAGTAAAACCGATGAAACGTCTGGCCTATTATCTCCAAACATCGTTTGTTGTTGACACTGGCTGACATCACATCATAACATCTCTTCTCCAACAAGAAATAATTGCCTCTTTTGGCGATTCGTGCCACCGCTAACGCCGGCTTCATAAAGGCGAGCACCGGAACCGCGATCCATCCCCGCTCGCTTCGAAACTCCGTGGTTCTTATTGCCGATAGACTTGCCGATAGTCTTGACTCAAGTTTACGAACATGTTGCGAAGAGTTGAGATAAAAGAGAGTGAAATGCAATCTCAAAGAGAACTTCAACAACTATATAAATATGGCATCAACATATAAACGTCTAGCATATTCCACTCGACAGATTCAACTTAACAGCAGTTACTGCGCTTTTAACCGCTTTCATCGACAACAACTAAGACCATTTAGCTTAACTCATCCCACAATGTCTCTTCCTACTAGGCGCCTTGGAACTGATGGCCCCCTCGTCACAGCCATTGGCTTTGGAGCGATGGGCATCAGTGCTTATTATGGAGCCACAGAGTCTGATGAGGAGCGTTTCAAGGTCCTCGACCATCTTTACGAAACTGGAGAAAGATTTTGGGACACTGCCAATGTTTATGGAGACAGCGAGGAACTCATTGGCAAGTGGTTTGACCGCAACCCCGAAAAGCGAAAAGATATCGTTCTTGCAACCAAATGGGGGAACCTAGGTGGAGGTAAGGTTAGAAATGACCCTGAGTATGCTAAGGAATGCGCCGAGACGAGTTTGAAGCGTCTTCGAACGGATTACATCGATCTGTATTATGTCCACAGAGTTGATTCCAGTGTTCCCATTGAGAACACCGTTAAAGCCATGGTCGAACTCAAGAAGTAAGTCTCAATGCTGAGTGTTGCCTTAAATTCTGCCATGCTTTATGAAAGGAAAATACTGACTCTTCTTTAGTAAGGGCTGGGTTCGGCATTTGGGTCTCTCCGAGGTTTCGGCCGCAACACTAAGAAGAGCCCACGCTGTGCATCCCATCGCTGCCGTTCAGATGGAGTATAGCCCCTTTGCGCTGGAGATTGAACTGCCAGAGACGAACATGCTCAAGACATGTCAAGAGCTCGGCGTCGCTGTTGTCGCCTACTCTCCTCTTGGCCGAGGATTCTTGACTGGGCAAATTAAAAGCCCTGAGGATTTCGAAGAAGGAGACTTCCGAATCGACATTCCGCGATTTTCTCCCGAAAACTTTCCCAAGAACCTGGAGCTAGTTGCCACTTTGAAAGAGATTGCGGCTCGGCATAATGCCACGAATTCGCAGCTGGTCCTTGCCTGGCTCTTGAAGCAGTGGGACATGGTCATTCCGATCCCAGGAACTAAGAGGATCAAGTACTACGACGAAAACATGGGAGCGCTGCGGCTGAGCATTAGCGATGAGGAGAATGAGGAGATCAGGAAAGCTATTAACAAGACAACCATTATTGGAGACAGGTACCCTCCAGGCTGGAGTGCATCTCTGTTTACAGACACCGTTCCGCTGAAGGAATAAGCTGTATGCTGCATGAAGCATGGTTGTTGCGTGATGTATGAAGAGATATACAAGTATTATTTCTCATATAGCTAGTTCACTAGAATTTATGATCAAAGTTGCCAAGAGACTAGTAGCTGCATGCAATATAGGTTCACATTACCGAATACTCATTGACAAGGTGACACTAGCTTTGCCTGAGTTGACAAGCTCGTATCCGTGGTGGTGATGGAAATACTAGATCGGCGGCGAGTTTACTTCATCTTAGTGCAGTAAGCCTAACGAACGAGTCATCTCGCCGCGAAAGTTCAAAAGACAAAAGACCCCCCCAAAACCCCATACATACATAATTTAAGGGTTGTTTACCCATCATGATCCCATTACTTTTGTCGCTGCTGCCACTGCTTCAATGGTCGCCGCCTTCGCACTTCTAAAGACGGTCCGTTAGTGTCGTGCGTTAGAAGCCGGACCAGAACCGCGATGGTGTGAATAGCGTCGCTCCCAGCGCTGTGGCAGTGGCGCAGTGGTAAGCATTTTTTGCTGAAGCCTATAGAGAGCATCACGTCTCCAAGAGGTGGCCAAGTCTTGGCTAGATCTTCCTGCTTGGATATACAAACTTGCTGAGTTATATCGACAACATCTACCCATCCAACCATCTCTTGGAATAGACTTGGGGAAAACACTTGAATAGCCGGTAATTCTCGGGGATGAGGATGCCAGCCGCCTAGTATGATATCCTTCCCAATATAGCGTTGTTTGATGCTGTCAACGATGATTTCTATCTCTTTGCCTACGTCAGCGGTTTTAATAGTACATCCAAAGGGAAACGGAGGAAATGGTCTTCGTCGACTTCGGCCTTCGAGGTAGAAACAGTAAGACTCGATCTTATATCGATCTACAAACTCTTGGGTCTCAAATGGTAGCGACGGGAACTCGGTAGATTGGAGACTAGTCGGTGGTAGGATAGCGAGACCTATTGACGTGATGCCTTCTCCAATCCCTTCACAGCCTTCCACATCGATGCCTAGGAACACCGAATCTTGTAGTTGGTGCCTTAGGGAGCTAAGATCTCTCATTTGCTTCTGCAAGCAAAATGTTCCAGCTTCTGGACTCTCCAGAAGGGTTGGGGGGAAGCGCTTCGGCATCGCACTCTACGTTTTTGGCTCCAGAGTGCCGAAGTTGCAAGATCAGATGATTAAATCCGCTAGAATAAGAGATTTAGATAAACGAAACGACTGACGGAAGGTCTTCGTGCAACGAAAGAGAATTCAGAGCGCACCACCAAGTATTTATTTGCACAAGACGCCGTCTAATCTGAACCTTATTACCATTTTGCTTGCTTCCGGCATAGCTGATATCTTGTGGCTGATTGTATCTCTAGGAGAGTTCACAGGCCTATGGTGAACTTATGGAGGTTATATTCATTATCAAGAGGGTCAGTAAAGCTACAATAGCTTGGCTAAAGGAAAGTTACGCCCATCCAATGCGGTCTCCCCTAGTGCCCCTCCACTTGCGCGTTTCTAGCCTGATTGCAAAGCTGGCTCTCTAAATAGATAGTCAAAGAACTAGGTGAATTGCGGAGACAAGCGACCCAAAATGTGTTGATCAGGGCCATATATCCCTTATTACCGTGATATATTCGGGAATCCAGCCTCGGAAATTCCACCTATCTCCATATCTTGATAGTGCCAGGGATGGCATCATCTCTAAATGCGGGGTTGAACCTCTGCTAATAAAGCCGCTGTGTGTCGCAATCGCAGCGATTGAACCCCGATTGTCGAAAAAAAATATCGCGCCGCAGTTGTTACACTATCATCGCTCTATTTTCCAGAATAAACAAACTTCAACTCCAGGCCAAAGATTGAAAGACGAGAAACAAAGTATAACGATGGGTTCAAAACCTAATTCAGCACTAAAGGTGGTCTTTGGCGCCATGACCCTTGGAGACAAAGGTTTGTTGTATTCACTCACCAAGAACGTGCATTTGCTGATTGCTATTCCTAGGCGCCACTCAAGCTCGCATTCATACCTTGGAGGAGTCCGCCGAGATTCTCGATGTATTCCAGCAATTTGGTCACTCAGAAATCGACACCGCCCGAGTGTATGGCGGAGGAAGTTCTGAGAGATTTCTTGGCCAGCTAGACTGGCAAAAGCGAGGGATTGTCATGGATACAAAACTATCGCCGAGCAGTGGCCAATATAACCACACACCTGAAGGTCTTCGAAAAGGCCTTTTGGAAAGTCTGAAGGATCTCAAGACCGAAAAGGTGAGCCAAAAAGAAGAGCGCATCGGTACATACATTCTGGGAGGAACATCATTAGCTCACTCATTTGGTAATAGGTTGATATGTGGTACTTACACGCGCCGGATCACAACACCCCATACGAAGACACTCTTCGCGAAGTCAATAAACTCTACGAAGAAGGCTACTTCAAACGCTTCGGAATCAGCAACTATTCTGCCTGGGAAACCGCTCAGATCTGCGAAATCTGCATCCGCAATGGGTGGAAGAAGCCCGATGTCTACCAAGGCGTGTACAACGGTCTCCACCGAGCAGTAGAGCCTGAGCTCTTCCCCTGCCTTCGCAATTACGGCATCGCATTTTACCAGTATAACCCGGTGGCCGGAGGAATTCTCACAGACAAGTACAAGCTTGACTTCAAAGAGCATGAAGAGGGTAGCCGCTTTGACCCCACGAAAGCACAAGGTAAAAACTACCGAAACCGATACTGGAATGAGACCTACTTCAAGGCCTTGGATGTTGTCAGGCCAGTAGCCGCCAAGCTCGGCATCCCCACCGCAGAGGCAGCTTTGAGATGGTCTACTCATCACAGCTTGTTGAAGAATGAGTATGGTGACGCAGTCATCATTGGAGCAAGCAGTGCTCAGCAATTGAAGGAGAATTTGACAAGCTTGGAGAAGGGCCCGTTACCGGATGAGCTGGTTGCGGCGTTTGATGAAGGATGGGCAGTGGCCAAGGCGGTTTGCAGACCGTACTTTCACTAATGAACGGCTCTGGCGATTGTATCTGCATGAAGCTAGGGCGGAATCCTTTGCTCAAATCACCGAATATAGTGGTCAAAGATTTTGTAATGCAATGAGATAAAAGGCGCCGCTTATTAGAGTGAGGTTGATGTCGCCGATTGTCTTACATGTTAGTGGCCCAACATATGCAGCCAGTCGCAATGCGGATTCTTTTCTGCCGATACTCCATCTCTTTCCGGATGTATATAACATTGGTTATATACCTTTTTTACCCGTAGTTTTCTGATTACTTATACCTGCGGTCTCGTATTCTTCACTCATGCGATGATCAGCGGGGTAGTCTGCCCATCTCACGATTGATGATGACGGTAAAGAGACAGCAACAATCATGGTTATTCAAACGTAAAAAGTATTCTAATCTATAAATTCTGTGCCCCATGGTTCACATGGTCAGATCTTCCAAATGTGGCAATCATGGAAACAACAATGGCATTGAGACTTACGCGCATCATCCAGGAAAACCCATCTTTATATGGCATCATCTACTAAACCTAAGCCTATATAGCCTCTATGAAGTATTACTTTTGATCAATACATATATCGAACGATTATTCTTTTACTATTCCGCATATTTTGTTTACCGCTCGACTGCCATGACTGCATATGTAGGAGCTGGGGTCGGTATTTCGGTATTTCACGATCGCGTATTTTTTGAAACCCCAGATCTTTCTTTTCCGATCCGTCGGGATGTAACCCTGCTTGGATCCGATTTCAAGACCATGAAAACAGGAGTAACAAGTTGCTTCTACTAAGGGACATCTTTAGGCTAATTTGATTTCTATTTTACGTATTTGGAGTCAATGGCAAGATATTGAAGCTCATATGACGTCGATCTCGTTCCCCCGCAAAAAGCAACGTATCATGGAGCAGCTAGATGAAGATCAATTGGATATAAGAGACTCCAAGTGTAGTAGCAATTGAGAGACATTGGTGATGAGAGCAAGTCTCGTTTGTCTCTACTGGTCTTCTTTGATGAAAAAGGAAGATGGTCCGAACTTCAGTGGCCTCGTCCATTGCGACATTTGTGAGCCTCGTTGCAGGCGAAACAGTTCATCTGAATGTCGCCAGAAGTCCCCCAGCGTCATCGAGTCCTCCTATCTCGCTTGACTTTCAGTCTTTTTCCATTGAGTTTGCGTTTCTAGTTGACTTCCAAGGTAGAATATGATCATTCCCTTGCTGCTGGTAACATAACCAACGTATCATTCAGGAAACAAATCTCATCCAAACAGATTCACCAACAATCTCTTGGCCAATCTAAGAGCTTTCAATGGAGATGTGCCTCAGATTCTTCGAATTGGAGGAAATACTCAGTATTGCACTCGAACTCTTGCTCAGCGGGGGACGGTTACTAACCTACTATGTTATCCAGGGACCATGTCACCTACATTCCGGACCAAAAAGAGCAGCTGATCAATTTTTGGGATCCATCTTACAACTCCGATCAGCCACGCAATACTTCCATCGGCCCAACCTTTTGGGAAGCACTAACCGCCATTGAGGGAACAAAGTACATCTTTGGGCTAAACTTTTACAAGAACGACTCTACGTATCTTGAGAATCTTAGAGGGGAAGTCTCCCAGTCTCTGCGGCAAATACCTCCTGATCGGTTACACTTGTTCGAAATAGGCAATGAAAATGATTACGGCGCATTGTCTGGATTCCGACCGCCAACATGGACTCAACAGGACTGGGTTGAGGAGTGGATTGACCGTGCACGACATATTCAGACCCCGAGCAAGTCTCTTAGATTCTATGCTCCATCGACATGCTGTTACAATATCACGACTCCTTATTCTTTCTTCTCCCCATGGACAATATGGAACAGCACGTTCGACTATGACCGAGATGGGTGGATCTCAGAGGTGTCACAGCACGGGTGAGTTGCAGTCATTCCTGAATCAAATTTAGTTATTGACAGAGATTTAGATACATATCCTCCACTGGTCAGAATCCAACTCTACAAGGTATAGCTTACCACTCTGTCCTTATATGGCCATCTTTATTAACTGAGACCAGCCACCCTCATGAATCACACGAGCGTGGTCATCAATGGAACCGTTCATCAGTCTCTTTGTAAACTCAATCATGACGCGGGTCGTGTTTATACCCTGGGTGAAACAAACAGCGTCTCCGGTCAAGGGGCGTTTGGAGTTTCCAACGTCTTTGGCTCTGCGTTGTTCGTCCTTGACTATGAGCTCTACTATGCATCTTTCGTAAGTCAACAGGACCCTGGATTCTACCAAGACAGCTCTAATCGAGTCAATAGGGCGTCAATCGCATGCATATGCACCAAGGAACGGCGTATCGCTACGGCGCCTGGATGCCCATTGCACAGAACGGCACAGGACCATCGACGAACCCTCCTTACTACGGTCACGTTATGGTCTCCAAGTTCATCGGAGCCCACCCCAACACGAGAATCAACAACATCGATCTCCACAGCGATTTCTATTCCGCATACGCGGCGTACGAAAATGGACGATTGGCCCGTGTTGTCCTTTTGAACCTGCACGAGTGGAACCCTTCAACTGATCAAGCCGAAGCCTCGAAGGCGCCGAGCACGACTTTTACTATCAGCACTGGCACACGGGGAATTAAATATGCCACTGTCGAGCTGATGACGGCTCCGGGCGCGCTCTCCGAAACGAATATTACGGTCGCTGGATTAAGTTACGATTACGACCTGGCTGAAGGAAAGCCGGTGAGAGTGGCGAAACAGTACGAGAGTATGCTTCGCCCGAATAACAAGGGAGAGATTTCTGTTCCGGTGCGATATTCGCAAGCAGTGCTTTTAACGTTTAACTAGAAGTTAGACGTAGATAACGCAGATGAGTACATGTAATCTATGGATGTTAATGAGAATTGCGGTTACGGATCGCCCCGAAAATCGGTTCAATTACTCCGTAGAATCCACCTTAAACCCAAGGTGCCATACAAGTGAAAGCCACATTTGACCGTGTGTAAAGCCAAACACGCACTTGTATACTATGTAATCTGTGATTTCTCTAAGATAAAAGACCAAGTTAAAATACGGGCACAGCCACCATCACTTCAGAAGATATCCTCAACAGACGGATGTTATCTCGCGCCCTTCTCCGTCCAATGGAGGATCAATTGGTAATCGCCCACCACAACCCTTGCTCAAACGGCCCACAATCCATCGGAATTGCTGCTGCGGGTTCGGCGTCAACTCACGCAATCAACGGCCTCTATTCGCCATCTGGGGAACCATTGATCCACCGGCGTCTTAGCTAGACCTACGGAAACCGGAAGGCAGAAGCACTCTTTTCTCAATCCGCCCTTTCAGCTCAAGCAGTCAGTGAACGACAACCAGAATCGCCAAGATTTGGTTCGAGAGGCGCTGTTGGTTCATTCAGAATGGCAACAGATGAGACCACGCCGCTGCTTCCTAGCCGCAAGGCCTTGGTCTCGGTTAGCCAGAAGAGAAGCTTCAGAGACTCGCTCAGCGGCATCTTCACCAATGTCGAGAACCGCATTTTGGCGGCAGGATTTCTAATCTGCGTCGCGTTTAGCTATACTCAAGTACCGTGAGTTTCACGCCTCTCATTTATGGCCTCACAATTGTGTTATCATGTTTTCTATTCTCTTTCAAAGTGTAGTCATTGCTTACATCCAAAAGGCTCATGTATGTGTTCCATCTTATGGTATGCGACGAATTCTACGACCACAACCCTCCTTTTGAAGGCCCCGGCCAGCGATGCAGTCGCGACGAAATCGCAGCGGGGACCGCCGCTCAATTTAGTATTCTGGGAATGAGCACGACACTTTGTGGTGAGTTCTGAGTGTGCTCGCCTCACCTTCTACTACACTCTTGTGGTTGTTATTTACACGAGTAGCATTGACTGAAGACTCTTTTAATCTCTAGGAACTCTCAATCTTTTTATTGCAGGATGGACCGTCAAAAAGATTGGTCCCCGCGCTGCTCTCATGATTCAGACTTTCGTGCCCGCTCTTCGAGTCCTTGCACAGATCCTCGGAGTCATAGCCGGCAAGCGAACAGGCATTTTGATCATCCAGGCCACACAGCTTGTCACCATTATTGGCGGGCCAGCCGGATACATTCTCATCACCAACATCTTTGTTAGTGAACTTGTTGAGCCTGCTAGGCGGACAGTTGTCTTTGGAAAGCTACAGGGAAGCATCATGCTTGGACAGAGTGTCGGGTATCTGGGTACATATGCATGCCCTCTCTTATAAGCCATTCTCGCTCGCTAACTCTTTGACATGACAGCTGGCGGAATGATTGGAGATGCAATCGATATCCGCGCGCCCTTTGACATCGCCTTCATCACCTTCCTCATATCCTGCACCTACGTACACTTTGCTCTCCCATACATTTCTCCCGATTCCATGAGTAGCAAGAAGAAGCCCGGCCAGCAGGGTATTGCAGGTTTCTTTGCTCCGCTCAAGATTCTCGTGCCCCAGCGCGTAAGAACATCAAGCGGCGGCATCAAGAAGCACTATGGCGTCATCGTTCTCTGCGCCGGCATCTTCCTCGGAGTGGTAAGTGCAGCATATCCTTTTACCTTGAGCTTTCCCTTCGAGACTGACCAGAATGCCAAACAGCTTGCAACGGATTATGCCCCTCTCCTAACCCAGTTGTATGCCACCGCGGCATTCGACTTTGATCAAGGAGACAATGGGTGGCTCATGTTCGAATTCGCCTTTATGCGAAGCTTCTTCCTCATCATCTTGTTCCCACGAATCATCAATTTCGGACGTAACATGCTCAAGCGTAATTCCCACTCAGAGCCTGAAGACACAGACGATTCGTCTATTTCAACAGCGGATGATCAGCTGCCTACTGAACCTGGAGATTTTGATGCGGCAACCGGTGAACAGGCGGATATCGAGCCGACTAGGCCAGTCTCCTCAAAACACCACCACGAAGTCGGCCACTTTGACCTTATATTCCTACGATGGAGTCTTGTCGTCGATGGTGCGCTCACCACTGTCGTCGCATTCGCCACCAAGAGATGGCACATTTATCTTGGTAAGCTCTCTATCAAACAAAGAGATACACGTTCATTTGTAGTATTAACAGAGCCCTGTAGCCGCCTTTTTTCTCCCTTTTGGCTCCGGCTCTGCACCAGCAGCGAAAGGCGTCATCACCGATATGTGTTCAGAATCTCATCGTGCAGATGCTCTAAACGCCGTGACACTCGTAGAGAATATTGCCAGATTAACAACGCAGGGGCTCTTTGGGCTAATCTTCTCGAGCTTAGCGAGTGTGGGCAAAGCGTATGCGACGTTCTACTGCAATGCGGTAAGTTTTCAAGAGACCTGTAATCCTTGTGAATGAGAGGGTTCTAATATGTGTCGTAACTCCAGGCAATCGCTGTGATTGGAATGACTGTGTTGTTGTTTTCCAACTTCCCACCTCCCGGCAGTACGCTGATTGATGAAGAAAGCGAGAGAACAGATGAGAGTCAAAACGAGGGAGAGAATACACCTGCTCAATAAGCAGCATAGTACATTTTTTATTACAGCTAGACGAACCTTTTCGTTGAGAACAAACACTAACACTAGGGCGTGCTTCATGTCATACACACCCAACGCATGCCGCCACGCCGCAAACATGGTATGGCTTATAAAAATGGCTTCAGCAGACGACTATAGAAAGAATATACAGAATTCTAGGCTATCAAGATTCAACCGTAAAGGTGTGCTTGCCTCCAGTAACATTGACGCTCACCCAGTCCTGAGTCTGGCCTGTGGACAATGTAAGAGGTGTTCCATCCATGTATATCTTCGGATTCTCCAGCCCCAATGTCGGAACACAAACCACGCCGGAAGACTCATTGGGTGTTTCAGTCTCCAGCACAAACAGCAAACCGGATTGCGCATCTTTCCTCTCCCAGGAGATTGCAATCTTTCCCTTTGGAGTTGGCACATCTCCTCTGGCCCATGTGAGCCCTCCTCCATCTACCACAGGGCATATCCTCCACGTCTGAAAACCCGGCGTTTGAGGCTTCACTCCAAGTACATAGCTAGTCAACAGAGGGACAATTCCCGTTGACCAGCCATGTGCCATGGACGTAAAGCCACCCTCATAAGCAGTCCCATTTGGTCCAATACCTTCCCACTGTGTGATGTATGGATCATGAGTAGCCATCCATCCATACAGTCTTCGAATCTCGTCAAAGGCAGACGAAGCTTTCCCCGGAGTAACAAAACGAGCGGCAATCTCGAAATAGGATATGAAGGCGTAGACACGATCGTTGAACTGATCTCCAGGGCTCAGCACGCTGCTATCGTAGAACGCGTTGCCATACACTTGAGATGTCGTATTTTGCCAATAATCAAGTATCTCAGCTGCTGTTTTGTCATCCGTTACACCCGCAAGAATAGCAATAGCATTTCCATCTTGTGCATGGACATTGCAGAATGTACCTGCATCTCCTCCAGGACACGGTCCACCATCGTAAAACGCACCAACACTGCTGTCAAAATTATTACTCAAGAGCGCATCTCCAACAGCAGCAGCCCTGGAAGACCATCTCGAGGCGTCGTCATTACGACCAAGGCTTTCAGCTAGCTGTGAGGCATATGACAAAGCGTGAACGTACAGGGCATTGTAGTACGTTACCGGCCCTGATCGAGGCAGAAATGCGTAGTCGCCATAACCCATGTCCGCATTTTTGTCCAAAAGCCCAGTTGCATTATTCGTGTTCGAGGGATAATATTTATCAAGGACGCTGACGAGCGTATCCCAGTACGTTTCTCCATATGAGGTGTTGCCAGTGTACATGACAAGATCAACGCTACTGACAACCCACCAGAGCGGATAATCGAACAGAGGCAATGTGTAATTATTTCTATGTGCAGCTTCTTTAGCATTATTAAGAAAATGAGGCCAGTGGAGAAAACTTACATGCTCGCGGGAGGGATCCATCCATCAGTTCGCTGATGCAGTGCCAAGTCCTCCAAAACATTACGCGTCGACTCAGCAAAATCATGAGACAGATATGAAGTCAACGCCGCAACAGCCAAGTCGCCGACATACGGGTCTCTGTCTCGCTTGGCTCCGTCAAAGAGTACTTGTTTACCCTCCAAGGTGGGACTGGAAGCACCTCTAGGTTCTGTCTCGTTTGCAAGAAACACGTCTGTGCCCATGTCTACCGTATATACTCCGTCATACCACCATTGAGTAAGCTCATCATCTGAACATTCGAACCACCCGGTGAAGGTATCTGGTGTTCCGAGAAATGCGGACCATTCGAGACTCAGGCCCGAGATAGAAACGGAACCAAATGAGGATGTGTATGGTGCGTCTGACGGCAGGGCTTCGAGCCATATTTTCACATAACGGAAGCCGTGGAGCCCATCTGAGCAGACTTGTGTGCCATCTTCACAACCGTGAAAATCTGTCCAGCTGTAATTTGTGTTCTTGACAGCTACCTATCATTGAAAGGTTTGTAGATGAGCAATTCTGCCAGTTGGTTCACAGATATGAAGCTTACCTGGTCTGTTCCATTGGTCAATTTCTCATTCTGCTCCTATATGTAAGCCATTTGATCTTGCAAAAGTATTCAATGTTGAACCTACCCCACTAGCATTGTCGGACCGTGTAAAGTCACTCCGATTCGTGAGATACTCCATCGTCTCAGAAAACGCCAATCTCAAACCCGGCAGCCCAGCAGATGTATTCTGTGATCCGCCAATGTCGAGGCTCAAGATACCGACCACATTTTGCCCAAAATCCACCACCACTGTTGGCAGCAGGTCGTTTTCATCGTTTCGGCTCAACACTGTCGGGCCTTGGCGGTTAATCAAGCCATTGGGGTTGGAAACATTCCCAATTGTGCTACCTGATACAATGCCAATTGGTTTAACGATATTCGAAACAGGAGATCTAACAAATCGGTGCCAGCTTGTCTCTGTATCGGTTGCGCCAGATGGTACACCGCCTAACAACACAAGACCAGCATAAAGCGCAAACAAGGTGCTAGAGACCATGATGAAGATGGTGGGTAAACGTCCATTGAGAGGTGCCGCAACTATCGTTTCAACACCTCATGAACCACTCAATTTATAGTCGATAATAGCATCAATAAGAGGATTTGAGACTATGACAACACCAGTCATTCGTAGTGAACTTCTCAACAACCTCATCGGCAATTTCGCGTCATTCGCCCCCGAGTGTAACCCTGTCCAGAGACTGCATGCGGGGTCAGATGCACGATCTGTCGTTCCCCGCGATGAGGCGAGCATTGCCGATTGATCTCCAAGCATGCATGCAGTAATTATTCTAGAGAATGGCTGTGCAGTTCCCTAAGTTGGCTATCCGACGTGCCGTGTCTCCAAATTCTAGTCGTGGTGATGCAGATACAAAACAACAGCCCGATCATAGTCGCAGACACTAGCTGAGCGGGATACCCAATAGAGAGAAGGCATTCCTCTCCATCAAGTAACGACACACTGGGATATTGGACGACCTCTCTCTCATTCAATGACCTAAATTGATTATTTTTATAGTTAATATAGATTTCAGCGGTTTCTAGAGAACTGTAGCTATAGTAGTAAATGCTAGAAGAATATGGCTACAGTAGCAGGTACTTAAAGAACTGGATGTTATTCTTCAGGATATAATTGTAAGATTAAATAAATGGCCTTCTTTTACATCCGCTTGCGATACTCAAACTTCATGCAGTGGCTGGGATACCGGATAGCTACTGCCTAAAAGAACAACTTAAGCAGATAATCATCCCCCTCTCACGTATGTCAGGAACTTATAACGTATATCATACGAGAGACAGCTATTTTGTGAGGCTGCTCTGACATGCTTGCTTAGCTTTGGTGCGAACTGCTTGGGGGGTCACCAAGTGTGATTCAGCATTACTTCAATTGTTCATGATCATAGATGCATAGCGAAATGAACGGACATACATATGTCGGTTTGAAGATGAAACCCAACTCCGCAAAGTCATATACAGTAACCAATATTGTGGGAATAATTACAAAGAGTGCAAGTATAATAAACCAGGATCATGCTTTCTCCTTTGCCTTCTCGTTCAACATTGTTGTTGCTTCCCAGATATGCCCATCCAGGTCCTCGAAGCTTCTCGTATATAGTCCCAAATCTTTCCCATACTCCTTCATTTCAAAAGGGTCTTTCTTGCCACCCGCCTTTTCAGCCTTTTCCAGGAACCCATCTACATCTTCCTTATTCGGCACACCCAGGGTGTATATGGCGCCAGTGACCTCCTTGGCATGTACAATTTTTGAACCACGGCGGATGAATTGTTCAAACCGCGAGGTAGAGTGTATCATGAGACAGATATTGGCGTTGGACTTGTAAGGGAAGCGGAATGCCACGGTGTCGTCGTCGGAATAATCATCAAGAGGGGTGAAGTTAAGAGACTTATAAAAGTCGGTAGAGGAGCCAAGAGACGCGACAGGAAGAGAGACGAAGAATGATGGTGCCTTAGCAGTTGACATTGTTTATTCTGTCGATATTCAAGACGATAGTATCTGTGAGTTTTGTGGAATGTGAGTTGTATTGGAAGTGAAAGACTATCCAACCGCTGTTATTGACATACATTTTTAAAACTGCATTACGTTGTTTTTCCAACTATCATAATGACATAAAGCCTTCATCATCGAAATGTTCAAGTCTCACTGTGCCCGGCGCTAGAGATAGCTCAATAGTCATCAGATGAACGGATATCGAAACTTTGTTTCTCCAAGCTATCGCGCTAATGACAATTTTTGGCCCTTCTAAGAAGCGCAAGCAAGTAAAGAGGCGAACAGGGATCGCCGTGCCTTAGCTCCAGCGGTGTTAGTACGGAATGGTTCAGCCAGCTTCTAGACTACCGTATGCAGCTGCTTAAAGCCCTGCAATAGGTTGTTTCTGGCCAACTAGAAGTGTAGAAAGGCCAATAAGGGCTTCTCCAGCCAGCTTACAAGATAGTCCTATCAGCGTGGCTCATTATTGCACACTGCTGCTACTATTGCTGATGCTTCAGAAGCTCTTGCGTCACCTTAGCAGGTTTCAAGATATGACATTTATATGGAGTCGATGCCTTGCACACCGCTTATATGTAAGCACCAGACTCGGTGGCAAACTGGACGCTGTTGGAGCACTCAATAATCGCTAGCAGCATATAAATTCGAATGTGCACTTTCATCTCATGAATAGCTGGTTTACAACAAAAAAGGAGCTCATGTATTAACTGGGAAGAGAATAAGAGAATACTACAAGATATTGTGTGAAGTTTCAAGCAAGATGAGGTGTTTCGGAGAACCTACAAAGGCGAGAGACTAAACCCTAATAAACCGACGGGACGGGTTTGCAAAGACATCAAGACATATTATTTTGCAGCTCCTGGACCAATCAGAACGATTTGCTCACTTTCTCCCTACAGTAAACGCCGATTTCCTTTTTAGTCGTCTTGCTGGCTGCAAAGACGCAATCTGATCACTGCAGTGTGCAAATTGTTGAGGATCATCGTCACTATGAGTGCCCCAACCCTGGTCCGCTTATTGTATTGCAATGCTATTGTTGAAACGTCTACTACCATGTCATCTCATGAACATGTCACTGTATTATCCTGCTCTCCCAGATAGATTAAACTATACCGAATAACCGGCATGGCATACAAATACCCATAATTTCCCACAGAAGGTCGCAGTGAAAACCGTATAAATTGTAACCCCCATGGGCCATCCCTTATTTTAGCTTGCTCCCTTCGGGCCGTTTCTATTGCCTATTCTGTGCCTGAATGAGCATCTGTCACCCGCAGGCAGATCGCATCTGGACCGCGTCGGTAGTTGATTGGTCAATCCTGCCATGTAATGTTACTTTGTGCTCCGTCGTATGCTTCATATAATCGGAGTTTAGGGACACGAGCCTTCGGATAATAGTCAATTGGTGTCAATTGAAGGCCCAATTGGCATTTTGGTGATGAGAGAAGCAGCTAATACCCTGCGTCTGCATGTCTGAACAGCAGGCGAAAGACAATTAGGACAAGATCGCCATACGAGCTGCCTGTTTGTGCCTAATCGGTCGATGGAGAGCTGTGGTGGGACTGAAACAAGAGGTAATCAGAGCCCAACGTTTGACACCGCTTGGCTCGTGCCATCTTGCGATCGGACTTGGGAATCTCTCCGTAGGGGTTCAAGACGGGAATCTCAGTCAAACTAGTAGTATATATACCAGGTCTTGTACGCCGCTCCATAGCCTTGCATTGAAGTGAGTAAGGAGGTTCAAGTCAAAATTTACTTCACTGCCATCTCACATCGATTCATCATGAAGGCATCTCTGTCGTGGCTCCTCTACGCCACTGCGGCATCAGCTTCGTCGCACAATTCACACCCACACCCTGTCAGAGCAGCGGCGGCCATTGATGCCTCCACCATCCAGGGCAAATGGCTCTACGGCTACCAGGGCTGGTTCCGTAAACCGGGTGCCGGCGTCAACAACCATTGGTCTGCCGATGGCCAAACTCCAGGACCCAACAACAGTATGAAAATGCTCTTCTCTAAGACAAGACTAATGACTATTCCCTTGTAACTTACACCATCGTAGTCGAGATTGACTTCATCCCGGATGTGAGCCAGTATCCCGCCAACTGCCTTTTCAACACCGGCCTCACGCTGCCAAACGGCCAGCCCGCCAAGTTTTACGACGCAACCTGCGACGGTGTTGTCGACTTACACTTTAAGTGGATGCAACAGTACGGCATCGATGGTGTAATTGTGCAGAGATTCCTTGGATCTATCAACGACCAGTCATTCATTACTGTTAGTCCATGACATGATAAAACACACAAGCCCCTCCCAAAGATCAATATCTGACTACAAATTCAGATCCTCAACCAGGTCAAGGCAGCGGCTGAAAAGTATGGCCGTGGCTTCATCGTCGAGTACGACGTCTCCGGCGGCGACTCTTCCCAGGGCAGCGTCGCCAACCAAGTCCTCGCCGACTACAACTCCAAGATCAAGCCCTACACCACGTCGTCGGCCTACATCCACCAGAACGGAAAGCCCGTCACCATGGTCTTTGGCATCGGTTTCCAAGGAATGAAGACCAGCGCCGCCGACAGCCTCAACATTGCAAACCAGCTCAAGAGCGCTGGCCTGTATGTCGGTTTCGGCGTGCCTGAGCAGTGGGCTGGCGATGTCAACAGCAACTCTGGCTTTGTCCAGGCTTATAAGGCGGCAGACTTTATCAGCCCTTGGACCGTTGGCGGTTACTCCGCTGCCGGCTACCAGGGCTTCCATTCTTCTGTCCAGGTCCCAGACTCACAGCTGCTGCAATCCCTCGGAAAGAAGTACGCACCCGTCATCTTCCCCGGAACCTCTGCTTACCACATCAACGGCGGCACCAACCCGTCTGCATTCGATTACTTCCCTCGCAACAATGGCTCTTTCTTCTCCGCCCAGGCTGATGCCCTTACTTCCATGGCCATCAAGCCTCTGTTCATCTTCAACGCCATGTTTGACGAAGTCAACGAAGGTAAGTTTCTTCAGGATGTTCATATTTCATGCAACAGCCACCTAACATGTCTTTGAATCAGGTACCCAGAGCATGCCCGCGCTCAAGGTCAACCAACTCCCCACCAACCAGAAGTTTGTTGGCGTCGACAACGACTTCCCCGACACCAGCTTCTATCTGTCTCTGGGTGGCCAGAAGGCTGCTGCTTTCCACGCCGCAGCTCAATAATCGACCACAAGAAAAATCTAGGCATAAATAATGCGGTTTGCTTTTTGTCTAGAGTATAAATAACAAAAGAAGTTAAATCCTCTGGAAATGCTCTACATGTGATGCTTATGTATAAAATAAGTCGTAGATTTGGACCAATCTCAAAAGAGAAACAGCAGGCCAAAGTTTACATCTGAACACATCGAATATGTATATATTTAGAAACAAGATTCCAACAAGGCGTCGCCCAATGCAAGTTTCCATCGTACTTGCTACTCTTTCTCTCACGTTGTTACACAATATTCCCCGATTGGCCCAAGATGGGAATAACAGCCTGATAAGACTGTATATACATCAAGTTTCGGAATCCAGGCCATGCTCTCAACCACCAATCGGAACCTTCATCACCCAGTTTTCTTCCAACAGTCAGTCGACGTTTTCGGTATATGCTTCTGCAATCATGCCCAAAGATTACGACTATACACCACAAGACATCATGGTACCCACGAGAGCAACAAGCATTCCTCTCACCCCCCCTTCTAACCCATAACAGATCTTGTCAATACTCGATATACGCCTCACCCGTAACAAGTCAGCCATACGACAACTGCCGTAAATAAACATCTACATTAGCCAACATAGCTCAACCTGCATAGCCAAGGTAAACACCAAAACAGGAATAGCGAACCAGTCTGGCACCTGTCCAATCCGGGAGACATTCCGCCCGACATCCGGCCACCTCGGAATCGATCCAAGCCTCCAAATACCAAACAAACCAATCACCACCGCCAATCCACGTTACATCGAGCTTCTTTCTACGCCATAAGCACGTAATGACAGCCAAACTGGCAATTCACAAGCGTAGTCGGGCGTACCATACACGCGGTCCCAAGCTGTCTTTTCCGGCAACGTCTGACCATTTTAAACTCAGCCCGGCTGAGGGGACACGGCTTTTCGCCCAATTCGCAAGATACGGAAAGTAGATCTACGCGGAACCACAAAGCTTGATGGGAATTGGCATTTGTAGATGGCAAAACTACTACTAGACCAACGTTTGAGCCTCTCTCGATGATCATTGTTTCATCTCATGCCCTCTTCTACCCGAATGCCGAAACAAAGCCCTCACCTAGACCCAAGCATATTCAAACAGACACCCCATCGTATCGATATCAACAGTAGGCAACGGCGAGAAAATTCATTTTCACCTTGACATCACTCAAGTCATTAGCTCACCAAGGTGAATGGAGCGCGGAAGGTCACTAAGGCTTGACACTAGACCAGTTAGCTCGAGTCGAACTAGAGCCGCCGTTCCGAAACCTTCTATCCTCGCGAACTCCGGTGGCGTGGGCCGCAAGTTTCACCAACTGGAGGAAAAGAAAAAATTTACTTAGTTTGCGCCATTTTGTTTTGCTCTTCGTATTAGTGGTGGTAGGGTGTGTAAGATTGAATGAAGCTCCCCCAAGGTCTCCAAGTCCAGTGTTAAGAGTGCGAAGAGAAGCTCTCTTCAAACTGTATAGCTTTTTTTTTTTTTTTGCAGACAACATTTTGAGCACATCACAAGTTTGCAATTGAAGGGACGCAGAAAGAAGTATTTTAAAAAACGTAACACATTAGCGAGATATGAAAAGTCTATAGTAACTAAATATATAAGTTTATACTAGGTTTTAAATTAAGTTAGCGACTGGGGGAATCAAAAGGTTAACAATGCATCCACGGCTGGAGAACTTCTTCTATCGTTCTTTCTCCCTCCCATCCGACTTGGTTGTAGCAACGTGATGGTTCTGCAAACAGGCAATATAGATATATATTGCCAGAAATTGCAGAAAGAACATGTTAAACTAGTAGTTTGGCTTCGCTCTTCCCCAACAAAAAGAAACTTGGTCCCCTTGACCAACCTTTCTTCTTCCCCAAGATCACCAATAAATAGTATTTTGGCTTCGCAGGCGAGTAGATTCGTAAGACCATGATTAAGTTATTCAGGGGGGATAAAGGAGTCAAAACGATTACTCTGTCCTCTCAGCCCGGTAAACATCCGCGACATTAAATTACCCGTTTACTCATCCTCGTTGTCAATAGCCTTGTCAGCGAGGAGGTATCGGTTGACACCAGTAGTCTCATCTCTCTCGTGCTCAATGGCGAGCTTCTGGAGAGCAGTGATGACGTTCTCAACAATGGTATCCTTGCGCTTGCGGTCCTTGCGGCCAAGGTCGTTGAGCCAGGGGATCTTGTTGAGGATGAAGTAGACGATGGCAATGAAGATGGTGACACCGAAAGAGTACAGCCAGACAATGACGACGGTGACAATGTCGGTCCAACCATCGTGGCGCTGGACGGCAAGGTCAACGGGGTTGTCGATCTCAGGGGCACCAGACAGCCAGCCGAAGAGACAGAAGAGAGTAGCCATGATGTCGACACCGAGAATGGCGCCGACGAGCTGCCAAGAGGGCATGGTCTTGCCACCACGGGTAACGAAGATGAGCCAGTTCTCAGTAAGGGCGACCTCGAGGAAGAGAATCTCCTGGACGGAGCCAAAGTTCTGGATGATACCACCGTTGGGCAGGTACATGGTTCCACGGAGGACCCAGGTACCGAGGGCAAGCAAGACACCGAGGACGACGGAGATGACCCAGATCTTGGGCAGCTGCCACTCGACGGGACGGGGCTCGTAGTGGGCATTGTCGTAGGCGACGGCGACGGTAGCCAAATCAGCGAACAGGGCAAGGAAGACGATGAGGTCGACACGGATGGTCTCGTTGATGATGATCATGGACAGAGTCAGGTAGATCTCGAGGTGGAGACACAGAGCGATACGGTACTGGACGTAAGCCTTCATGCGCTGGAAGATCTGGCGAGAGGTCTTGATGGCCAGGACGATGGTGGACAGACCGGGGGCAAGGAAGACGATATCAGCAGCAGCCTGAGCAGCCTCGGTGGAACCCTCGACAGCAATACCGCAGTCAGCCTTCTTCAGGGAGGGGGCGTCGTTGACACCGTCACCAGTCATGGCAGTAAGGTGACCACGCTGCTGGAGAATCTCGACGACACGGTACTTGTGCTCGGGGAAAACCTCAGCGAAACCGTCGGCACGCTCGACGAAGTCGTGCTGGACGGAACCGGCAAGACCACCGTGGATGAGCTTCTCAGAGTTGTAGACCTTGGTACCGAGAGCAAGCATACGGCAAGTCTCCTTGGCAATGGCGATGGCATCACCAGTCAACATCTTGACGGGAACACCGAGCTGGGAAGCCTCGAGAATGGTCTGGGCGGTATCCTCACGAGGGGGGTCGAACATGGACAGGAGACCAAGGAGAACCCAGTCCTCATCGTTCTTCTTGTAGCAGACACCGAGAGATCGGAAACCACGGCGAGCGAATTCACGATCCTTCTCACGGTACTGGGAGGCGAGCTCGTCGTTGGGGTTGGCAAGCTTGAGAATGGCCTTGGGGGCACCCTTGGCGCAGATGAACTTGTCCTTGCCGAGACGGCACTCAGCGGTGATACGCTTGGAGACGGGGTCGAAGGGAGTGAACTTCTCAGTGACCCAGCCCTGCTGAAGGATCTCACGAGCCTTGGGGTAGCGCTTGAGGGTCAGGATGGTGACCTTGTCGATGGGGTCGAGGGTCTTGAGGTTGTGGGAAGAAGCTAGGGCAGCGACAGCCATCATCCAGTTGACATCCTCACCCTCGCAGACGTAGGGGTCACGGATGGACAGCTTGTTGGCAGTGAGGGTACCGGTCTTGTCAGAGCAGAGAATGTCGACACCAGCAAGGGACTCGATGGCGGTGAGCTTCTGGACAATGGCCTTCTGCTTGGCGAGGTAGGCAGCGCCGACAGCGAGGGTGGTGGTGGTGACGACGGGAAGACCGACGGGGACACCAACGATGAGGAGAACAAGGGCATAGTGAAGCAGGTTCTGAGAGCCAGGCTCGGCGATCTTGAGGTGGTGGAAGAAGCCACCAATCCAGGCAGCGAGAATCCAGAACATGACGAGAACGAGCAAGCTGGTACCGATGTTGTCCATGACAGCCTTGAAGTGACCCTGGTCCTTGGCGCCCTGGACGAGATCGGCAGTCTTACCGACGAAGGAGTCCTTGGCAGTAGCAGTGACGATGGCATAGGCCTTTCCGCGCTTGCAGCCAGTGGTGTAGTAGGCGACATCACCGAGGTACTTGTCGACGGCGAGAGACTCACCAGTGATGGCAGACTGGTCGACGGCAACGAGGGGAGTGGCACGGTGGTTGGCCAGAGCGGACTCCTGGTTCTTCTCATCCTCTTCTTCCTCCTCGTCGTCGCTGGAGCCCAGCTTGCCTTCGGCACGGAGCTGCTTGAAGACCTCGAAGTCCTCAGGACGAGTGTAGTCGCAGATCAGGAGAACATCAGAGGCGACGGTGTCACCTTCCTGGACAATGAGCTGTTGAGAGAGAGAAACAATTAGCTTGTTGTTGTCATGGAACAAGAGTGATGAGAGGGCATTGGCTTACAATATCACCGGGAACGAGCTCACGAGCGAGAATGTTCTGCTCCTGGCCGTCACGAACAACGGTACAACGCATGGCAATGTTACCCTTGAGAGAGGCGACGATATCGGCGGCAGACTTTTCCTGGTAGAAGGCGACGAAGGCGTTGAGCAGCAAGATACCGCAGATGACACCGAAATCGATCCAGTCACCCAAACCGACAGCCAACAGAGCAGCAACTTCCATGACTGGAGAGACACACAATGGTTAGCTCACTGACACTGAAATGAAACTCATTGAGACTCTCATCATCAACTCACCATATAGAATAGGACCAGTAAAGAAACCCAAAAACTTGGCAAACAGATTCTCCTTCTCGGCGCTCAGCTCGTTCCAGCCAGCCCACTTTCGTCGCTCATCAACCTCATTGATACGGATACCAGTGCGGATGTCGGTATCCAGCCAGGCGTCGGGGACAACCCGCTTGGCAGGCTCGCCAGAGTCAATCACGTCGGGGCCGGAGCTCTTCCAAAACTGCCACCACTTGACATCACGACGGTCCTTGTCGTTGTCGTCGCCGCTGCGGGAGCCCTCGCGATAGGTGCTAATGTATCGCTCCAGGGCGGCGTATTCTGGAAGGTTGTCTCCCGCGGGGGGAGCGACGGTGCTGCCAGAGTGGTCCTCACGACCACCGGCCTCAACATCGTCCTCCCCAGGGGAGCCCTTTCGTCGATGAAAGACAGACATTGTTGTGAAGAATTGCGCCCTCGAAGCAGCCGCGAAACTGGCAATTGAAAAGACGCAACAAGTCGCAACTGGGCAGGAAGGGGAGAGAAAAAGTTCATCCACCGAGGCGGCTTGCCAGAGATATTTATTCCAGCCCGTAGTCACTTCTTGGGGACCACCCTAGTCCGGCCCAATGCCGTGGTTCCTTTTTTTTTTTTTTGTCTGGACTGGTTTTTTTTTTTCTCTCTACCCTCCTTCGATGAGACGCCAGAACGCCAGAGTCTGTCTGGTCGCGCCGTCTCCATCCAGCCATCCATCCATCCCAATTCACTCCCCCAAGCGTACTCCGTACTGCTACAGCTTAGACTTCCCACACGCCCCCCCTTGTCCACTTTCCCCCATCGGCCAGCGAAGACCGACGGCAGATTGTCGCCTGGGCTAAGCTGATTCGAGAACAAACAGGTAAACCCGCGAGCTACGTCCCGAAGAAGTATAGCAAGCCATAGAATCAAACATGCCGCTCAAAGGCCGAGTTATCCTGTCCTTGGCCCTAAGCCAAAAGAGCGGCGCCGAAAGGGCTTCTCCTGCTGTGTGGATACGACTTCTTGGACTTGGGGCCAGGCCCCGGCGCAACCGAAGCTGTCGACCGATGCCGATATCCGATTTAACCCTCTTGTCCCATCTCTTGGCCAGCAACGCCTCTAGGCCTCATCCAGCCAAAGCACACGCCTGTGCGCCCGGAGTAGCTGGGAAGGTGAAGAGACGACCGGGGGACAAGACCCGCCCTGGCCTGAGCAAGAGAGCGAATAAAACACCAAGGCCGAAGCTGCTGAAGGAGGAACCACCCCCCCAGATCAAGAAGTCGGAATCCCGGGACAGCCGGCTTCCAAGGGCCAGAAAATTCTACGAAGGAAATCCCGCATGTAAAACTGGCCCATGGAAGGTGTACATACGGTACGTGCCTTTGATTTTGCGCTTATTACCCGCATCGCATCACGCAGCGCGCCTTTTCCTCGGCCGTCATTTTTTGGGGACGGGGCCCTGTTTTTCCCCCTTCCTAATTACAAGACGGCTTCTTGATTCAAGGCTCCATCGCGAAGCTGATCTCCGGATACCACGAGTGTATCTTGTAGATAGTACTCGTGGCAGAACTAACTATCTACTAAGGCGCGTCTTTTTTTTTTTTTTTCTTCCTCCAACGGCACGTCTGAGCGACGTCGGAGGCTGCTTCTAGCATTTTTGTTAGTGAGGCGGCAACATACCTTACTTGGACGAAGAATTAAGTGAAAAAGCCAAGCATGAATCCCGCCCGCCTCATTGGCAGCACCAACAACATCCCCATACAATACAGTAGCCTCCAACCGCGGATTGCACGTACTCGTACTCTTAAAAATGTACATACGCGGAATCAGTATTCCTATTCCAAGCCCAGCCCATGGCATGCAAATCGCGCATCTCGAAAAGCCACCTCACCTCGGAGATGCTGCCACCAACCCCCTTCCCCGTATGTACTGTACAGCAACTACTACGAGTACTAACAAGTTAACACCCCCTCAGCCATTGACCTGACCTGACCAGTCTCTTCCCCCCCAAATGAAATGCGCTGTATGTAATGTCAGCACCTCTTCGTGTTTCGCCCTTCCTCACGATCCAATTCGCCCTCGGTGCGTCCCGGGATCGCCTTTTAACCCCATGGCAATGCCGGTAGATGTAAACGCTTAATCCGGGCGCTGTGTTTCTCCCCCTTCGCTTCGGCCAAGTTCAGTTCAATCATGACGACAGAGACAAACCGGCTTCGGCATCTGTTCGTTCCATTGATTGCCATTGCCATTTGCCATTGTCCTCCTGCAAGCCCCATGAACCAATCAATACCTGAACCTGAACCACAAACCAACCCCCGGAAAACTCCCCCAGCAAATCGCAAATCGCCATCTTTTTCAGCCGCTCGCCTTCTCGCCTCAAATTCCCTCCTCGATTTTCCATTTTCACCGTCTTTGACCTGCTTCGGATATGCCTCGTCCAGACTCCACACAACGACGTCATTTTGGCCATGTGTAGGGGGGAGTACGTACAGTAACTCGTACACATGTACATACGCCCGTCCCTGCCCCATTTCTGGCCTAGCGCCGACTGCCCCGCAAACTTGGCTGCTTCGCTGCATTTTTCTAGCGCTTCCATCCGATCAAAAGTCGCTTGGCGATGGCGATTTGCGCTGGAGCGACGCAAGGACGAGCAATTGAAGCAGGGGCGAGGCGAGAAGAGCGGGAAAAGGCTTCGGATGGAGGTCGCGAGTTGTCTCTGCTCGTAACGGCGCTGTTTTGGCACGTATTTTTGTCGCTGTTGTGCCGCTACAGGCGCTGCGTCTAGCTCACGCGACGGGGGGAACCAAGATGGTACCTGCTGTACAAGGCACAAGTTAGCACAAAGCACAAGTCACTACTGGGTAATGCTCGTACATTACATGGGGATGGGATGGAGACTGGGGGCTCCACAGGCACGGAACAGCAACTCGAGAAAACAAGGGCCTTGGAGGGATTAATCGTACTTTTCGAGTTAGTCGCTGCGGACTCTCTCATTTTACAAGTATCGAGTACTGGTTATCGTACTGGGCATCTACAATCACAGCCGGTACTCGTACAATGTAAGCGCCTCGACTCGAACAGCTCCCACTCTTCTTCTCGCCTCGCCGTTCGGTACGTACCCCCGATCGGGCCGGTCTCAATTTTGCTCCGGTAGCCGCCGTGGCCGCAGCGCCTCTTTGGGATTCGATTCCGCCATAGCCGTGACTTTTGCTTGATTCCTGTTCGCTGTTCGCCTGTACGATACGATACGATGGATATGCGGATAGAATACATGTACATACCGTTAGCTAGCATGAGTCCGGTACAGTAGCGGCAGACCTTGTCATTCTAGCTTCCAGCAAGGTACGGGAGTACATACATGTGAAGAGGCGTGAGAAAAAGCGAAAAAGCGCATACATCATACCGCATCTGCTGGAATGCCAAAAGTAGACATAATGCCTCTTGGCCCTGTGCCGGGGCGTCCGATTTGATGTATGTAAGTCAAAAGTGAGAGAGGCACAAGGCATAACGGAGTAAATCAGCTTCAAAGGGCGATGCCGGCATTTCGCGAGGCTGTAGCAGCAGCAAGCTCCAGAGCAGCTCCCGCAGCAGCTCCAGCTCCAAACTTGGGCCCAAGCCGTGTTGAAATCTCAACACCATGCCGCTAATACGGCAGCACGCTCCTCCATCATATCAAGAGGTGTCCAACCATGGTCCCCGAGTCCAGCTGCCCATCGGCGAGCTTCTCTCTCTGGCCCTCGATGGCCGCTCCGTCTACTCGGCCACCAACCCGGAGCTGGTCTACTACGAGCTGAGCGCTGCTCCTCTGCAGGCGACGTCGCTCATCTACGTGGTGAAAAAGGTCAAATACCGCCTCGCCGGCGACCTGCGCGTGGGCAGGCTGCGCACCCGCCACGACGACATCTACCTCTTCCGCGACGCCTACGTCAACTTCTACGCGCCCCGGCGCATCGTCATCGACGGCAAGGCCAGCGATGCCCGCTGCTACAGGGACGTCAAGCTGAAGCCGGGCCTCATGGGCTGGTCGACGTGCTCGGCTTCGGGCCACTTTACAGCCAAGACGGCCCTTCGCGATCGCTGGCGGCAGCACTACCAGGTGATTTGGAAGGACGCCAGCGGCCGCATCGTCGCCATGGAGGACAAGGCCTGGCCTTCTGTGCCTGTCACTGTCAATGGTAGTAGTACGGCCATGACGGCGACAACAGACAACAATAATGAACAACACGCCGCACCACCAGCTCCAGTGCCATGCCTGAAGCTGCTCCGGATGCTGGACGAAAAAGACTTGGATCTGCTGGTGACGTGCTGGACGGCCCGCCTCTGGAAACAGGCGCAAACGTCGCTGGGCAGCCCTCCCATGGGCCGGTCTAGAGGTAATAGCTTGGCAATTTTTCTTCCTCTTAAAAATCATTTGCGGATAATTCATATGTCCCAGTCCTGTTATATCATCATGCACGTCATTCGTGTGTGTGAGACATCGTCACGCGCGCTAGCTAACATTGAATTGTCCAAACCCTCAGTCAAGCGATTCGCAGCACGATACCTCCGTCTCCGCTACATGACCGATCTAGTCTCTTCCAAATCAACCCCGACGCGACGCCTCGAGGCATAAGCAAATCAAGCTCTCAGATACCGCTGATCGAGCTCCTATAATTCTTATTCTTTAATTTTTATTATTTTCATCATTTTTTCCCCCAATTCCGCTTAATTGTAGTCCTGTACAAGGCCCCCGATCACGCACATACGCCCACCACGCGCGCACCCATACGCAGATCCCTTCCTGGATTTAAGATAGCCGAGAGTAAAGGGACATGGAGGGGCGTTTACTTGCATTGGAGCAAGCCAACGGGAAACAGGTCGTCGCGATGGCCTCTCTTATGCGAATTGAACGGTTGAATCACTACGAAGCACACTAGATAGGCGCCGAGACTGGACAGAGAGAGAGCGCGCTCTTGGGGAGGATTTCCATCTAATTCAAGACACCCAAGCCCATGGATTGAAGCCGGGATTGCTGCATAGAAACCACTGCCAACTCATCTTTACTGGATAGCCCGTACGAGTATTCAATCACGACTCCTCAGACAAGAGCCAATTGCTCTCCAGGAACCGATGACGCGCGACCAGTTCACCATCTCCAACGTATTCTTTTCCACTTGCCTCCTCCTCCTACTCCATACAGTACTACGAATCCATCATCTCCATCCTCACACTTCGTACACGGACCAGGCCAGGCCTTCGCCGTTGCGTGCTCAGCACAGACACAACTTGGACCCTCGCCAAGCGAGCCCAGCATCAATCCAGACAGGTATTCCCCGGAAACGCATCACCTGCCCAGACAACTGTGCACCGCACAAGGCGAGGCGATTGCGACCTACCCAGTCAGGGATCGTAACTTGTACGAGTCGAGCTTACCGGCAAACCAGGGGGCGTGTCTCTTAGGCTGTGAAGCTAGCAGGGTCCAAGGCGCAATCAGATCGGCCGGTTCAATCTAGTTCCGACCGCGGCTTTTTTTGACGCGCAGGGGTTTGTTGTACTCGCGAAGAGGAAGAGGCCAGCCAAAAAGGCTCTCTACCCCCAAGCAAGGCCCTGCGTATCCGGGGGCCAACCAAAAATACCAAGTAAGGGTTCATACAGTATGCGCGAATTGATGTGAACCGAACGGACCATGACAGGCCCCCAAATGTCCATGGAGATGTGCCATTTTGGGGGCTTCAGGAGTGTCCCGACTAAAGCCGCGGCATAAGGAACAAACAGCAAACGCAAGAGTCAAAAATAAAGAGACGGTGAATCGGAATTCGGCCACAGCTACAGCTGAAGGGAATAAGGAGGTGACAGCAAAGCTCACTAACACTGCCGGTATATGCGAAACTTTGCCCCTTTTTTCCGCAATCAACGCAAATCAATGCATATCCTTATTTTGTATTTTTCCATTTTATTGATTTTATTCGCAACGAGTATATACTGGTATACCCAAGTTCCTCTGGTCACGACAAAGCAAGCAAGTCCATGGAGCAAAACCCACGAACGAACGAACACTCCCCCACAAGAGACCAGGGCTCCGTCAGAGCCGCGCTAGGATCCAAGGCAGCCTAGCCGACAGGAATATCCGTAATTACTGATCCAGACTATTGCTTCGAGGCTAGAGCTGATATCGACCGCGTCGCCGGCATGCCGGATTGGGGGCCTGACTCTGATTGCTATCGACAGGTTTGTGATTACCATGACCCAGCTTTCTCGTCTGAGTATTACTCCCGTACTCCAAACTACTGTGAGCGCAAGAAAGGCGGTAATGAGATGAGGACAACGCATTATGGCGCCAGCCAACGCAGAAAGTAGGGCCGCGCGAAAAATGTCATTGAAAATAGCAACGGCATAAAGATACATAGATAGACCACCAAGAAAATAAAAAGGCTGGGGTTCAGCTTTCGGGGAGAGAGGCATTTGCATTGGCGATGGTTCTGCCTTTATCGAACCACGCCCCCCTCTCTACATGAACCCAAATTAAGCAGATAGATAGTACATACTCCGTACAATTCAGCTCAAAGGTGTAGCAAAGCAGTAGTACTACGACACGCAAGGAAAAATAAACTTGGTAGAAAAGATAACTTGGGGGCAACGGCAGTGGCACGCGCTGTTTGTCATGGCTTGCCGCTCTGAGCCAATTGACTTTGCCCAGTTAACGAGCGGCTGTCGCGGTGGCTGGCCTCGACGGCAACAAACTTTTAGGTGAAAATAAAGGGCAATGATCACCAGGCAGGCGGCAAAGAAGGAAGAAGAAGAAAAAAATTGAAACACGAGCTTCTGCCGAGGGCCCAATAGGCATCACCTACTTTTGCCTCACGTCACAGGAACTGGCAATCTTGATAGGCAAGAACGGGTATACTACTAAGTAGCAGCAATCTCGCATTGAAGCCATATCTCTCATCTTTGTGTGTCTAATAGAGACACGGAGCAGTGGCTCTTTTTCTTTAGCCTCACCATCGTTACTCCGTACTCCGTACTAAACTACGGACAATTTTCCAATGGCCCTTGTCCCACCAGGCCCAGAATCTCGTTCATCTTAGTAAGGGACAGCGACCGAAGAAAAAAAATGTCGCAAGGCCAGACCAGCCAGAGGACTGTCAATTTCTGGTTATTCCCGCCGGCGGCGATGTGCAAAAAGTAGCTTCAAACTTGCTAGTAAGCCTAGGCAGCATAGGGATTTTCCACACCTGAAGCAAGCCTCACTTTTTTGGTAATACTAGAATTCTGGCCCTATCTCTAGCCAATCTCCATCAAAAAAGGGGAGGCTCGCTTTTGATTGCAGGGTAGAACGGGCATTCCCACTTCCTGATAGTAGTATAGTACTTCTAGTTGCTAGAATGGAGTCCCGATTGCTGCTGCTAGAAGCATATCGTAATAGCTTCATGTACTCGTACGGAGTGCATTATATTGCAACATCCAGTTTAGCTGAGTACGGGGTACATTAGCAACAGTGCCGAGGTGCTTTCGCCCGCAACAGCAACGGAGTACTTCCGGATGAGATGAACCAGGTGTCTCACTCATTGCCTCGATTCGATGATTACATGGTCAGTGTATTACTCGCTTTTTTTCCAACAATAGACCTGACATAGATCCCCACGCCCCAGGCCCCAAGTTATCCCTCAAAAATACCTGTCACCATTTCCTCCGACCATCTCCTTACGCTGTGACTTTTGCTCCGAGGAACACCAAGCAACGAGGTGGCTCCCTGACCCGTTTTCTTTCTCCGGAACAACAAGCTGGACCCTCAAGAGAACCACAAAAAAGATTAGAGCCAGGGGTCTTTTTTTTCGACCGTTCGTTTTTTCCTCTTTCTGCGACTGGACTTGTGTTTACGGAATACCCACCGGCACTAACACACACGGCTCGGAATCAAATACGGCGCAGCCATTGGACGAAGCTCACGATGGGCAGCGGAGCCGAAGCACCGAATTCGCACAGAACGCCGGCGGAAACGGATCAACTCCGGCAGGACAAGAGAAGGACTTGAAGCCAAAATGAAATGAAATGAAATAAAGAGCGAGTAGCAGGAAGAGAAATACTCGTACAACATGCACCCACGGAAATGAGTAAAAAATAGTAGCCAAAATGGCCAGAACCAGAAAAGGGCTCTCCATCAGGCAGTTTGCTGACCTACATGACTGAATTTCCTGGCTAACAATAACAACTCACACAGGTCCCTAAGCCCCCCCTTGCCTCTCGCTTCTTTCTCACCCAAGTGTCATGGCTTTTCTCTGCCAAGATCGTCAGTGCGTTTTTTGGCCTCTCCCTTGCCTCGCCGGTTAATGGCGCTCTTTTCCACGTTAGTCGCCCGCTGTCAGTTGGTCCAAATCCCGGCCAAGCGGCGGGCTATGTGACGTGACGAGGGAAGAAAGGCAGAAGTGAGAAATCGCCTAGCATCGCCAAGTCTCGAGGGCACGGCCGGCGAATCGCCTTGGCAACGTCTTGGGAGATTGATTTCTTCAGCAAGTAAAAAAAGAAACGACAAGGAAGTAGAAACACCAAACAGTCAAAGCGTCCAGCGCAAAAACACAATATGTAAGATAATACAGTAAGCATCGCCTGCGTAGAAAAACCAGGCCAAAGTGGGCAAATACCTAGAAAGAAGCCCATCCCAAGCCGGGAAACTCCCATCACCAATCCAACGACGCAATCATGCGCCATTATTGATCACCCAAACGAAGAAAAGGCCCGGCCTTGTTCCGCCATTCACTGCTGCCTTCTGACTCTGGACTCTCTCTACCCTCTATAATCCCTCGCCTTTTTTAGCACCCAAACTTACTCGAGTCCCAGACCGAGGTGGCAAGGGGTGGTCTTGAGTCGTTTATGTGGAGCGGCAATCCCGTTTCCGCCTTTCCTCGCGTGTGTTCCTGTTTTTTTCTCACTCACTCACTTTTCCCTCGCGATTCGCGTCGTTCTGCGAAAAATACGGAATCGGGATTAGCGCTTCTCGCTGCACGGCGATTGAAGCACCGGCGCTCCGTTCCCGTGGGCTTGCGGCAAAAGAAGAAGCACATTCACGTCACAGTCACCGGCGGCAATTGGGCAAGGGATTTGATTTGATTTGATTGTTGCCTATTCTTATTGCCGGCTGCGGTGTGTGTGCTGCGTCATGCGGCGAGGGCGAGGATATACGAGGATACGAAAGCTCAGCTGCACAGAGATGATGCGCGCAATGGCGTGATGTGATGTTTGGAGCATGATTATTGATTCCAGTCCCTTTGGGGCAATCTTGGTGAGATGGCCCAACTGCTTGACTTCGACGCATCGGGATGGTGAAGCTGCTTTACCTGTAGATGCTCTGGATGCACGTAGAATTACAGCATCTCTATTGCAATGAATGTTCACACGGAGCCATGTGTACTCTGTATACTCGTAGTATTTGATTGTTATAGTAGTAGGCCAATGTATCACAGTACCTGCGATGTGTTGCTGCACAAGTGCTCCTGTTGGTGTCGCATGACATCAATCTCGAGCCTACCCGGGACTCCAAAACTCATCACCTCGGCCTTCACTTTACACTCATCTCATCTCACCGCAACTAGAGACATCTCAATCCATCATTCAACGGCCTTGTCTCACACAGCCTTACACGTTTTCACGTTGCACAACTCCACGCTCATCCGAGACAAATGTCTCATCAAAAAAAAAAAAAAAAACACAAGATATCTCACTTCCCTCCCGTCCTAAACCCACGTTCCAAATCCCACCTCAATCTGCAACCCCAAAATAAGCATAACCCAAAACACAACAGTAGGCCCATATGCACCTACCTACCCAATACCAGAAATCCCCTCAGCTCCATCAAACACCATAAGCGCCGCACCACCCGCTGCAAGAAGACTTCTACCACTATAGGCAAGACTCTTCTACCAGTATAGGCAAGACTTCAACCAGTATAGCCGGCCGAATATAACTCGTCCGTACGCAAAGAAAACAAAAGTCCGCCGCAATCCCTATTCCCCCGGGCCGATCCGGTTCCTGGACCTGTGTCACTGTGCCTGGGAGAGGGGCCCCCGATTCGATGCCTCATCCATCCGCCATGGCCGACCAGGTCGCCACCAAGGACGACACGATAGTCCGTAAGCGCAAGACGCATCGCAAGTCTCGTCTGGGCTGCGGCAACTGCAAGATTCGCGGTGTCAAGGTAAACCTCAGCTATGCTCTTCCCCTCTGTCTCCCCTCATCTGTTCCTCTCATAGCATACGTAGTAGCTCTCTCTTGTAATACACGCCTGTAATAACACACTCTTACACACACTTTCATATATCGTATCCAAAAACATACATGACTTACACGCCTCAAACCAACAGTGCGATGAATCCAAACCCACCTGTCGCCGCTGCCACGCATCCGGCTTCACATGCAACTACTCCCGCACCGCCCCAACCCTCCAGCTCTCCCACTCCAGCGTCCTGAGATTCGATCTCTCACCCATTAGCCAAGTTCCGGATGTCACCCTTCTCCCCACGGATAGCATCTTCTGGGAAATCTCTCTCCAGCCTGCCCTGCGGATTCCTATAGTCTTGCCTCTGCAGGGCAGGCTGGGGGAGTACACTCTACGACCACAAGACTACGCAGCTCTACATCGGTTTCAGACGAGGACGGCTGCATCGTTGGGGACCCTCAGTCAGAGGAAATGGTATCCCAAGATTATATCTAACCTCGCAAAGGAAGTAAGTTCTCTTCTTCCCATCCATCCCCCCCATATATCATATCGTATATCAACATCTATACAAACCTCAAGTCTAACCATCTTCCAACTCACAGCACCCCTTCCTCTTCCACTTCTTCCTCGCCCTCTCCCTCCTCCACGACGCCCACCTCTCCCAATCCCCCCTCCCCCAATCCCACCACGCATCCCTCGCCTTCCACTGGTACCACAGCACCGCCATCCTCTCCCACTTCCTCTCCCTCCCCTCCCCCGAAACAACCCTCTCCTCCTCCCACCGCGACGCCCTCTGGATCTGCGCATCCACCCTCGGCGCAGCCTCCTTCGCCTCCATCCGCACCCAGGACCCTTCCGCTGCGTGGCCCCTCGCCGACCCGAACCCGGCCGTCGACCTCGACTGGCTCAAGATGGGACATGGGAAACGCGCCGTGTGGAATATTACCGACCCGAATCGTCCTGATAGCGTTTTTCACAACCTACTTAACCAGACTCCCATGCAGAATCCCATCGATTCCTTCGTCATCGTACCGGATTCGCTCCCTCCGCTCTTTTACAAGCTCTTCAAACTCTCGGCAACGTCCTCTCCAGAGACGAACCCGTACCATGGTGCTTGTGCCATCATTTCCGCCCTTTCGATCAACCCGATCAACGACGACACAGTCATTCTCTTCCTCAGTTTCATCACACAGATAGACCCCTCATATAGAAGCCTCATTGAGGAAAAGGATCCTCGTGCACTCCTCCTCCTCCTATATTGGCACTCCATGGTCGTACGAGAAAAACGATGGTGGCTACGACGGCGTTGTATTGTAGAAGGCAAAGCCATTTTGATGTATCTGGAACGATATTCCTCAGATGATGCCGATATCATGGAGTTGTTGCAAGTGCCAAAGAGAAGACTAGCGAATTGGAATTTTATCAACACGGGCATGGTTGAGAAACAATGATAGAAAGCTATTCATGATGATGTATAACGAATACGATAGTCTGCCAGAGACCCTCGTATATGACTATCGAGTAATATACCAATACTATTTAATGACAATAATAAGTACACCGCTCTATCGCTTGGTGAGGAAAAGGAAAGAAAGAAAAAGCTACATCATAAGCATAAGCATAACGGCCGTACAAACGCTGTATTCCTCATACATGAGTCAATCAAGCCTTTACTATGTCCCACTGGCTACTTCGTTCGTCGCTATAGGAACATCCTGCTGCTCTGGCTCTGCAACCTTGATACCATCGTCCGGGGTACTCATCAGTGAATGCTCGTGATCATACCCCACGGACTTGACAATGCCAAGGCCTCTTGTACGACCTTCGCGGAAGAGCAGCCGGTCTCCAGGAGCAATGTACTCTGGACGCTGGACGAAGCGGAACGCAACGTTGGCACGGTCACCAGTACGAATCAGCTCGCGATCAATGTCGATGATGGCACAAGTCTGTGACACCGCGCCAACATGCAGCATGGCCTGGTACCGCTTCTTGATTGTTGTCGCGTGAGACAAGATGAGAACTGTTTTAGTTAGCATTCCGTTAAAAGACGCCCAGAAACACCTGGATGACGCACCTTCTGCAACAAACTCGCGAAACACCTTTGGGCCGGTTTGTCCCTCCTCCTTGTGGAGCATCACCATCCCCTTCCGGACGTCTCGTCGCTTCATCTTTTTGAGCGCAAACGAGGCAGACTGCCCAGCCTCGGCCACTTGCACGCGTATTCTCTTGCGCTCAATGGACCGCACCGCTGTGGGGGTAAAGTGTCCCAGAGAATCTGGTCCTATTAGGACATTGTCACCTTCGTGAACCATGCCTGACTTGACGATACCAGAGACTACCGTCCCCGTGAATGGCACCGAGAACGTGTCGTTGACCTGAAACTCGAATGGCGCATCCGAATGGTAGTGGCCGTGGTGCGGCAGCATGTTCAAAAACGTCCGTACAAGATCGAGGTTCTCGCCAGTGACGTTGGACACCTGGAAGACGGGACATATCCTCTTGCTCACAAATTGGGTCGCCGTGTTGATACACTCTTCGCGGTTTGTGATGAAAGTCGGCATCTTTCTCGCCCCAGGGCTCTTCATGATCTTGTTGACCTGGCTTATGGTCTCCTTGAGAATGTTGGGCGGGCAAATGTCAATCTTGGTGATGATAACCATGACGGGCACGTTGAGCGCAAGCGCAATTCCCAGATGCTCCTTGCTCATGCCCACCAATCCGTTGTTGGCCGCAACCATCAGGAGGCAAAAGTCGGGGCTGCTGGATAGCAGGCCGAACACGGTCGTCCTGAGATACTTTTCGTGTCCTGCCAGGTCGCTGAACGTAATGACCTTGGCGCTGTGCTTTCCAATATCTTCCCAGGACAGCTTTCGACCGGGAGTATCCGAGGTGACGACTTGGCCCAGGCTATCGAAGCCCATGATTTCCATGCCCACGGAGCTTGTCCGCCCAGACTCCATTTCGTGCTTGTGGCGGAAGAGGTTCACCCGTGCCTTTCCTCGCCCATCGTCAAGATCATTCTTAACCAAGACGCCTAGCAGCGAACTCTTTCCAGCATCAACTGTTGGGGGTCTGCCTTTAGCACATCGTTCCGACCCAAGGCAGTACGGGAAGCTTACCGTTGCCAACCACGGCTATTCGAGTCTCAATGACGTCTTCTATCTTGTCTGGTATCCTCCGGATAAGAATCTTTCCGCTGCAGCTCTTATCTTTTGTCGGGTTGGTGGCCGTGCTCTCAGCCTCTTCTTTGCCGCCCACATTGGTCGTCAGGAGAAGCTGACAGTCTGCGCGCACCTTTTTCGCAGCCTCGACTAGTCTTGGATACGCAATATTCCACTCGTCCAGTGTCAGCTGCATTGATTCGCCGCTGTTCTCGAAGCCAAGATCAAAGACAGTCTCCCCCGCGCCCTCTTCTATCCGCTCCGTGATGACATCCCCGAGCTTCCGCAACGTGTCATCGTCCGACCCGAGCACAAGGTCCCTGAGCTTTATCCGCGGCGCAGAGTCTACCAGATTGAGGCTGTCTAGGAGCTCATCCAGCTCTGCATCGTGCTCTGCCGAGTCGGGAACGGGCTTCTTGGTCGAGGATGGATACCGGAGGTTCTGCTGTTGCTCTACGTATTCCGCAAAGTCGCTGAGGGCCTGCGCAAGGTCGCATTAGTATTCAATCATGGTACGACCTAGACCGACTAGCTGGGTAGCTATTGGAATGATAGCTTACTGATTCGCCTTTGCGCTTGTCATGCTCGTGGCTCTTTGCTGCTTTGGTAGCCTTGGTCGCCATTATGCCGTGACAGTGTGCACCGGACACACCCGTTTTACAATGTACCTGATAGCTGGAGAATCCGGAGGGGAAACGACTCTGGGAAGCATATTATATAGACAATACACAAGACAAGAACTATGACTCTTCGGCCTGGCTAGCAAGGTTTAGCTGTTAGTCAACGGCAAAAGGAGTCACTGTTTGAGCTGAGCCTCAGCCAGGCCAGGAGCCTCGGAGAGAGTGGCTATCGATAAGGCAAGCTTTTGGACATAATTGTGGGGCGATGACACGACTCGATCTTGGTCTGCGATTAGAGCATTCCACCAGTAATTACATATTATCATGTCTGTCTGCCAGCCAATGTCCAGACAGCCCTGCTTGTCCATGCAGAGACAGAGAAAGCAGAACCAAGGATGCGTGCACATTGGTCTCACTCCCTCAAAGAAAATCATGAGAAAGAAACTCTGTGAGAAGAGAGAGATGACCACAGCATGCTGATCCATCCCCGTCCATCCTTGCCATCACCATGGCCGTAGACATTGACCAATCGTCCACCCTTGGCAAGACTCTCCAACAATATCGGTCGGGTTCATATACACAGATCGATGAGAAAGAGATTTGATGTACATCGGTCAATGTAATCAGCTGCAGCAGGTTGTCGCCTTGGTCATCGTGTCACTTTCGCATTTGCCTGCTCATGCCAACGCAAAGGCCAGGAGCGCGTCATGTATTTCTTCGCATCGTGTAGATCGCGGGGGCTTGTCTCAGTTTGTCATTGGTATCATTGCTGCAATTGCTGTCTATTTCTAGAAAGGAACCTGGGGAGAGATTAAAACGACGCTATCGCCTGCGAGTCTGTTAGCCACTCCTCCCTTGACCACTTCAGTCATAAGAAAGAAACTGACCTCTCACAAACAACATTTCTGATTTCCTGCTAATTGTCTTGACAACTGTTAGACCCATATATTGCAGCTTGTGAAACGTCATCTCCTTACCTTGACCTCGTCGCTCTCCTCCTCGTCATCGTCGACGGCGTAGATGGTCTCCTCCACATCGCCCAGCACCAGGTTGCAGTGGCTATCGTAGGCCTGAAACACGTTCAATCAGCATCCACCCACTTCTAGAACCGACAATGCATGAATAGCGCGTACATGAAGCTTGCCCTTGAGCTCTCGGTCACCGCGCAGCTTCACAAAAACCACTTCGTTGAGCAGCAGCCGCACAAGATCGAGCGGCTCAGCCACGTGGCTGGATTCCTCCCCAACATCCGCCATGCTTTGTATCTCGGTATTCGCTTCTCGGTATTCGCTTCAGTGTACCTGAGCCGGGGGGAGAAATGACTGCGTTTGTCGTCGAATGCTTTGAGCTCGTGTGAATCCGGCAGCTTCTTGAGATGGCCTCGTCAAAAAAGCTAGCCTTGCCCCTCCATGCCGTGGGAAATCTTCGGCGGGCGCATCGCCAGAAAATGCATATCGTAGTATGCAAATATCGAGGCGATGCCCCATATGGCTTCATCGCTTCTTCAAGACCCGCGGCCCCATTGTGAAGCCACTTTTACCCCAGATTCCTAGAGAATCGCGCCAGTATCAACTAGCCCAGTCGCTGGGACAAGTCAATCGCAGTTCTCCTCACTCTGCGTGGCCTTCTCAATGGTCGCTAGAATAGCATCATGACGCCCAGACGACTTGTCTGGCCTGGACGCCGCCTCGGACTGGCAGCGCTGAAAACCCAGCGCCATGATGCTTCTTCACCTTTGCCATTGAGATGTGGGCGACAAACCACTGGCCGGCGCAGTCTAGCCTCTCTCACAGCTTCGTCCAATGTACAGAGTCATTTGTTTTCAGAGCTGATGCCGCCCAGCGTTCGGCCCGAGTTGGGGATTCTCTTGGAATCCATCAGGAAGCGCAACATGTCTCGAATCGGCTGGGAATTCACTGCCTGGACTGATATTCTAAGCGATGTTAATCTACCTTATCACGAAGCTGCAGTTCGAGAGGCCCGAGAGCTTCCTGTATCGACCTTTTCCGAGATTCTACGCAGTATTGACCCGCTACAGTCTCCTGAAGCTGATATCGCATATGGACTCAACCTCACTCCGGCACATGCGCAATTCACCTTTCATGGCATGTTGCTTAACCAATTTGGTGTTCGCAAAGTCCATCACGGCATCCTCCAGGGCGTTCGAACCCTCATTGAGATTCGCAGTCAAGCCCCGCCGTCTCACAGCCCAACGGCCGCAGACTTTGAAGTGGCCATGAGATGTGCCGGCGCGGCAATGGACCATCAACAAGCCAAGGCATTCTGGACCGCCATGGCAGCTCAAGGCTTACAAGACTCTCGATCATCAAAGTCATGGTCAGATTTTATCAAGGCTCGTTTCATGGTAGAGCCCGTCTACTACCAGTTCGACCGCTCCAGAGTTGCGTTCCTCGCGCGCGACTTGTACAGCAACCACAATCCGCTGCCGGTATCGAAGCTTGAACGCCTGGACAACATCAGATTCAGTATCAATGCGCTAAAGAGAGAACCCTGGAACCGCAGACCAGATCAGTTGGACGAAGACGTGCGGCGCCTCCTCCGCCGGCGCGCGGGCTACACAAGCTACAAAAACCACTGGATACGCAATCTCTACTACGGCCACGAAATGGACGAAGAGCTACTATGCACCTCCATGATTGCCTTTGCCAGGTCCAGCTCAGTCTACTCCATCAAGAAGCTCATCCTGGAGAGCTACTACGGCATCGTCGTCACCACCACCGAAGAAGGCGGCGTTCAAGTCTCCGGAGGCCGCGATTTCGCCCACAACTCCCCCCTGAAACCGACCCCCCGCCTCTTGCACGCCATCGTCGAGGCCTTTGGGTCCATGTCGCACATCGTCCTCGGCACGAAGCTGCTGGACTACGTCTCCCGCCGCTACGGCATCGCCATCCCGCACGAGACGTGGTCCAGCCTCCTCAATTGGACCTACGTCTCGGCCTCCAAGCCCTTCAAGCGCACCCGCGACATTCACACCGGCAACTTATCCACGGCCACTTCCGCCGCCGACGTCCGCCACATCTGGGACGTCATGACCGCGGAGCCGTACAACATCAAACCAACGCTAGCCGACCTCGACATCTACATCAAGACGCTCATCAACCAGCGCTCCTTCGGCCACGCCATCACCGCCATCCGCACCCACGCAATCCCCCTCTACACCTCCCTCTGCCAAACCCATCAAACCGCCCTCGCCGACGAAGTCCTCCAGCTCGACGCCCTCTACTCCATCTCTACCGCCCACGCCTCCCAACTCACCTCCCGCGCCACCTTTCGCCGCCGCAAGGCCCAGCTCCTCAAAGACCACGCCCACCACATAATCTCCTCCTGGCTCACCCGCCTCCTCAAATCCGCCTCCGCCACGAAATATTCCCGCCAGGGCTCCCTCATGCGCGTCCGCATCCCGGACCTCCTCCTCGAGTTCCCGGACTTCTTCCACCACGAGATCCGCTACCGCACCGCACAGGGCCACGTCGTCCTGCGCCGGCCCGAAACCGACGTCACACGCCGCTTCGACTGGGACTCAGGGACTTTCCGCCGCACATTGCCGCAGAAAAAAGCCGGTCTTTATGCGCGAGAGTTTGAGGGCGCTAGTGATCCCGAGTTTCCCTGGCCGCAGGTTGACAGCATCAAGGTGTTGGAGTGGAAGAGGGTGCCGAGGAAGAGATCTGAGTTGGCTCGTCGGCCGCCTGGTGAGGCAGCGAGGGAGTCAAGGGCGAAAGGATGGTGGGATGCTTTAGAAGAAGAATTGATGCTGTAGACTCTATTTCCTTCTTCTTTCTTCTGGATATATGAGCTGTATATAAAGGGGTTTGATAGACGGGTATATTTGTCTATAGAAGAGTGTCTATAAGAGCATCTACATAGAAACAAAAGAAAAAAGATGAAATAAAACATCCTGTTCATGTATCACTGAATCTCAAATGCAAATCTCCCAAAAGTACTCAGAAACTGCATCATATATCATAAATGCCGGTCATGATTCATAATTCATTCAATCTATCTATCCCAAGAAGCCAAATATAAATCATCAATATGTACAAGATGCAGCCAACCTAGGGTATTTCCCGCTTCCCCTCATCACTTCCAAAAGTCCATCCTTGAAAGAAAGCAGAAGCGAATCAATGCGTCACAGCATCATTGTTCCAGCTCGCAAGCAAACCCAATAGTTCGAAGTACTAACCAGCGTAAAGGTGAAATATCCAAATCCACAATGCCTGTCGTAACTAAATGATGTACAAAGAAAAAGAAGAGTTGCCTTGAAACCTAAAAAGAGAAAACCCCTTTCATAATAATGTTAAAATGAGTGCAATGTATGCAAAATGTCAAGATATATCATCAACCTCCAATGGCAGCCTCAGCCAAAACTCCCAGCAAGCTGGCAGCGGCACCACCAATGCCAACCATACCGAGCGCCTCACCCCATGGCTGCTTCCTGGCAGGCCTCTCTCGTCTCCGATCATCACGGCGATCGCGGTCATTGTGATGCGACCGGTAGCCGTCGTCTCGATCTCGGTCACGATCACGATCTCGGTCCCGGTCACGGTCTCGGCGATATTTGTCGTCATATGACGGATCACTGTCTCTCCTTCTTCTCTCTCTGTCTTCGCGGCGTCTAGAATGATCATCCCTGTCTCTTTCATCGCGGTCTCGAGACTTTTTGGAAGAAGTGGAATCTCGACTGTCACGACTCTCCTTGCCATCGCGGCTGTCCTTACCCTCGCGACTATCCTTTTCTGGCCGGGCTTCAACCTCGTAGGGGTCAGGGCCGAAGCGGACGTGGTTGGTGTTTTTGTTCTTCAAGATGGGCTTCGGCATCACGGGGTTGGTTGCAGACGACCTCTTCTTTTCTGGAGGATTCACAATGATGGGCTGATTCTTGACATCCTTTTCGTCCAACGCTTTATCGTCATCTGCATCAGACACGTCGCTCCGGCGCTCTGAATCTTTGTCGTCTTCAGCGCTCCCATCTCGGCTACTCTCTGATCCCGTTCGTTCGGGTCGATTCACGTGATGAGAATGTTGCTTGCTGACTGGAGGTACACTTCGGCGAGCAGCACGGCACTCCGCGCTCAAACGAGCGTAATGGGTAACTTGGTCGAGGGATAGGTGGCCAAGGATGGCGACGTAGCCGGGGCGAGCTTCGTATCGCACGCCGGCACGATGAAGAGCCTCAGGGCTGACGACAGAGCGTTTGATCTTGGTCCACTCTGCGTGCATGGGAATCTCCCGCCCATAGCTGTCCGGAGCCAGCCGAGGTATCGACGCCCCTCCATATGCCGGGGGAGCACTGGAACCGTACACGTGAGGTGCTATTCCATCTACACTGAGTTGCTTCGCTTGGGGAATTGCCTGAGGGGCTGTAGACGTCGGCAGCCTTATCTCGGGTAAAGCCCCAGACATGATGGGCTGGAATGATGGAGCATCTGCCTGTGTAGGAGAGCTGCTTAGATGGAGGCCAGCCATGTCCGAGCTGAGCGAATCCATCAGCAGTAAATCTCGTGTGGAGATGAAGTCAAAGGATTTCCCAATGTTGCCGTCATTCTCGCTCGGAGCACAGGCATGAGGGTCGTACGACAGCTCTGGGGCCAGAGATGGATGGGGTCGTTGATCCGGCATGAGTCGCCCAGTGTCCATGCTAGCAGTCTTGTCGTAGGCGACGGGTGGAAAGGTCATGTGGCGAGCGTACATGGGGTTGGGAGCAGAGTTGCCATCAAGCTCAAGGAGCCCTCGGACGGTGGGCGGAATGCCATCCTTCATGGATGGCACGGATTCAATCTCTTGAATGTAGGCACGGAGAATATCCTGTATTGAGTCAGCTTCTGCCGTATTTGCGCTACAAGGTGCCAAAGCTGGGGTTGAGTGCGCGCAAGGGGACATACCTCATGCTCATCCAGCACCTTGGATGAGAACCCCTCCTTGACAAGCTCGGCCTTGAACTTCTTCCACAGCTTGTCATCGCCGCTATTCGTCTTGTTGCTGTCGCGACGAAAGAGTCTACGCCCAATAGCATCCACTTTGTCCTTGATGGCCTCCAGACCAGGTCCACGGCGGCGGCGAGTTGGCGAAGCGTCTCTCGACTGCAGCAGATCCAAAAAGGCATCGATGACAGTCTTTTGGTGGACTAGTTTGACTTGCACAGCGTTGATGCTCTCGGCAGCGCCATCAGCGTAAGGCCCTCCGCCTCTGCTGTTCAAATCCAGGACGAGCTCGAGCTGCTTGAGCGTCGTCTGGGAGTCTTTGACGATGGAGTTTAGCTGCTTCAAATAAGTGGAAGAGTCCGGGGAGTTGAGGCGCGAGTCCGGATCGGCAGCCTCGACACGGAGGTCGCGCAGAGCATTGTGGAGGTTGTGAACGGCTTGAGAGGCGTCGCCAGAGAGAGATGGGACAGTTGACTGGGTGGTGCGCACGTAAAGGGTCCTGGCAAAGGCGTCGACGGCATCGATGTGCTGAACTACGGAGGTACCGCTCATAGCTACCATGCGGGCTACCATGCGGTGGCGAAGTGGGAAACTTGATGAGAGTATGTGATGGTTGATGCTGTCTTGGGGAGTCGAGTGTTGGACAAGAAGCTGGTTTTGCTTCTTGGGAGAAAATAAAGAGTCACGTTAGGCCGCAGTTATGTAAACAGTAGCCAGAGCCTTATAATAGGTTAACAGTAAATGACAGAGAATGGTCGTCTGTCGCGTGTCCTCGTGATAGGATAGGTGCGGCGTCTTGGCTGGGTGATGCGGATCTGCTGGTTGGTCAGCAGCGATGGTTGATGTGGGCTGGAGATGGCGCAGCATGCGCTTCCAAGTTCCGGGATCGAAGGGCTCGTATACTCGATATCTCCGATGCAGGGAAAATAAATAAATAAATAAGAGTTGTTGATGTGGTATTTGTAGAGTGAAAGTCAGGTAGTGAGAGAGTGTTACAAAAAGAGGAGGGAGGAAGATGGAGGAGGCAAAATCAAGAAAGAGAGAGGCAAGGCAACCATTTTCAATGACTCTTCACCACTGTCACTCACTCACTTATCGATACTGCACCCAATATAACCAACCAGCCAGCGTCAAACACTCCCCCCTCCTATCACAAGCGAACAACTCTCAAATCATCGCCTGCAACAACCGTCGATCCAGCCCCGGCCACAGACTCGCACACGCGCCTCAAACAACTCATCAGCAGTGCCCAAAGTTCGAGACACAAGAGCGCACATGTGGCTTCAAACCGCACGGGCTGTGACGTCGTCCACCAGCCCCGCCATCAACTTTCCCTGCTGTGGGGGAACCAGAGGGTGGCCACAGGGGGGGGCTGCTTGGGGCTTAAAGAGGTCCCTACAGGGGGCTAGAGCCTAAAGATGGAGGGTTCCAGGGCTGGGTTGGCCCGCCATCCCCGACCCCTGTCGACGGCTAGCCATGATTTGCATGCGCTCAATGTCTTGGTCGTGTTCCTTTGGCACCTGGATGGGCGATGGAAGCCATTCTCGAGGATGCCCCTAGAAACCACTAACACTAACACTTCGCCTAGCAAGTCAGTCAGTCGGTACCCGGTACCTACCGCTTGGTGGCTTGAGCGCTGTGGACGCTGGAACTGGTTCGGACCCAACGGACAGCCTTGGGAGAAGCCTTGACGCAACAGGGCAGTCAATTTGATCCCTCCAATTATTGACGTCAAGATGAGCATTCTGCCTGTGTCTCCCAGTCTACAGTACATCTACTTTACACAGTCATCTTCACCATAACCAGCATCAGATCAGCCAAAACTGCATCTCCCCTGTCTCATTCATTTTTCCTTCAATTTTTTTTCTTCTCTTCATCGCCGCTCTAATAATAGGTAATTCCATGCATCTGCATCTCCATTTTGCCACTTCGTGTCTCGCCCATGCCCGCCCGCCCGCCCAACTCGATACGGGCCTCGGAAATCTACACATCTAAGCTAATCTTACTTCCATGCATGTCTCTCAGCGAGGCTGTGCTGCTGCATCAAACCATGTTCGTTCTTCGGAGCCCTCCGCAACTCCGCAGCGATGCAGGTGAAACAACTTTCGAGGCAACGTGAAAGCCGTCGCGCAATTGGTTCGTTGGCTGCTGCAAACTGCTTTCTTTCTTAATTATACGGGTACGGGTACGGGTACCTGTAAGTATGCAACCCTCCAAAAAACAGCCCGGTGTTCGGTTCTCAATCGAGAAAAAAGACCCAAAAGAAGCTGCGCCTTGTTAGATTGATTGAGCTGTTGTCCTCTTATCGGCTTGAGATCATGTGTTCGGCTTCTAGCATTAGCATTAGACAAAGGCCGACTTCGCATCCAAGTCTCATCTCAAACTTTCAGCTTTACATCCTAATGCAGTCTACCGACATCTTTCAGCCCTGCTTTTCCACCTCTTCCATGCTTCATACATACCAATCAGCCTCCCCTATCTCTCACTCCTTGGCCCCCTATTTTTCATGCATCTTCATGCTCAGCTCCCACAAGTTCCGTGCTCTAACCTAAGAAGTCTCGATGCATCCAGACATGAACAATTCAAGGCGAGCTTTCACTTAGTGCACCGGCTCAAAGACCATCTTCTCCCCGCTTCGTCAGGTCCCAACTACCCATGTCCATGCATTCCAGTTCAGCCCGTGATAGGACACATGCTCTCGCGGCATGTCACACATACATGACTGCCTCATTCTACGTTCTTCAAGCACTCTTAAAATGCCAAATGCTTCATCACCAGTGGCATGTGATACTTCTTTCCATTGACTCTATAATGTTGCATGTGATAATTCTTTTCATTGTCTCTCTAATCGAACTCGAATACGAGCACTCAATGCAGGAAATCAAATCCACTGCCTTAGTTCAATTACATACCAGATCTATCTCTTTCTCGCACAACAATGGTATTATCCAGCTATCCGGCCGTCGGAAACTATCCCCCCCTCCCTCAAGTCCCTTTGGCCCCCTCCCCTTCCCTTCACCGAGAATCCCACTCCCCTCGTGGGATGCAAGGCATCTAGTTGCCTCACTTTTTCTTTTGGTTCACATTTTCTCCGATTTAGCTAGTTTGCCCAAGTCAGTTACCGATTTCCCTCTGAGCCGCACTAGTCCAGAATCCTTCCGTCCTTCCCCCTCCCCCTTTCTAGAGCACCCGCTCAGAAATTACTTCATCCGTATCCCCCGAATCTTTTCCCTTACACACCATGTAAGAGGCAAGTGAAAAGAGAGGCTCAAATGGCTAGCTTCTCCAGCGAGTAAGCCTCCACCTTTTGACTGATCAGGTGTCCGGTTTCTCGAATGCTTCGCTGAACCACTTCACCTCCCGACACCACCTTTTCCCTCGTAGGCAGCAGCTTCGTCTTCAAGCCAAGCGGCAGCAGTCGAGATTCGCGGTTCTCCAAGTGGACGAGGATCGGCTTGTTCGGGCCCCAATTCTGTCTAGTTGCACTGCCCTTCTGCACTGCATTTCCGAATCGCACGGTTTCTCCCAGGATACCGTTCAAGAAGACGGCTTCTTCGATTCCCTCCAGCGCGGCAGTCACTTCGAGCCGTAGGGCAGTCAGGAAGTCGCTTGTCTCGGCCTTGTCTGCCCAAGAGATGGCATCATTGAACAGCCACCCGCCGGCTCCCACCGCATCCAGGCATCGGCCCAAGAGGTCGGCAATCAGAGCAATGACACCATCCGGAGGAGGCTCGTTGCCCTCTGAGTCAAAGCTGGTAGGATCAATGTACAGAGAAGTCCACGCTCCACGTAGCAACTCCACTCGTAGCAGGTAGACGAGCGACATGATGTCGTCTGTTGACACCGTCGTCCGGAGTGCCTTGACCGTAGAGACTGCAGGCAGACGCCACAGCTTGGTGAATGCCAGAGTCAATCCACGGGAGCGGCTACTTGAGTCATCGCCGAGATAGTGCTCTGTAACTGCAATCTTCCGCTCCAAATCATCCAAGTCCATCTCAATGTCCTCCTTGTTGTCTGTACCGGTGCTGTTGCTTTGATGGGGCTCGGTTGTCAGTAGCTTGGTGGCCTCCAACTTCCCCTCGGGAATCAAGTCCATGCTGAGCATCAGAGCTCTAATGGCAAGCAAAAGTTCGACTTCGCCTAGCTTTGTTGCCTGCAGGTAGTTCAAAAGCAAGGTCAGAGAGAGATCGGCATCCGCAAGGCATCGAATCAAGTCGCCCGCCACGGTACGGTTGTCTGACGCTTCGGGTGCTAGCTCATCCCTAAAGGCTGTTCGCAGGTTGGATAGGGTGAGGTGGCCGGCGACCACCAGGTATGTCGTCACATTGCTCTCAGGCAAGACGAGACGCAGCTCAGGCCGTGTGATATCGTTGACCTCCTTAATGTCGACGGAAAATATCTGGCTGATGGCGTATATGATCCATCTGCGGTCCACCGCCGGATATGGTGTTCTCGATAACCATTCCCATTCTGGCAACTCCTGAGAGTCAGAGGCTTCCTGAGCCTTTGTCTTCTCCCCGTTCGTCAGCCCTGTGCCCTTTTTGGATACACCGAATTTGCCGCGCAGGATATCTTCCCACTTGCCGAGCTCATTATTCGCGAGCAGCTTATCGGCTGCCTCCGTTTCGGTCTGGAATTGGGTGAGATAGTCATCCGTGAGTGTTCCGGGAACTAGCTTGGAAAATTCAGCCGCTTCACATCTGACCCTCTTAGTAGGAATCTCAAGACCTGTGCCTCGTCCGATGGAGTCGATCAAGAGGCCCTCCTTTCGTCGCTTGCCCGAGTTCTTTGGCGGCTCGACCTGAATGGTAACCAGGATGTTCTCAACAAGGGCGACAACGAGATCCTGGCTTCGTAGGTAGCTGATGAGTTGGCATGATCGTGGTGTCTCGCCTTCAGTCGGGACCTCAGACCAGTCTAGCGTGGCCTTGGAGTGCACAGATCGGTACTGGTAGTTGTACAGACCAATAGAGTTCAGAGAAGAGGCAAGAATAAATGGCTTGAAGAGACGGGCAAACGATTGGGCATTCTCTGCCTCAATGGTGGACCTGAGCTTGGGGACTGCTCCAGTCAGGTCATAGACGCCAATGGCACCCTCTTGAAGCTGAAGGAGAAGACCGGATTGCACATCTACCTGATAGACAGGCTGCTCGGCGTTGTCCTGGCTGGCGATGGAGGTGATTGGCACAATGTCGAGGGGAACTAGGTGCTGGACATCTGCCGACGCTGATGAGTCCCCGGACACGGCTGCCAGAACGATCAAATGCCGGCTCTCTACGTTTTGGCTCAAACTCTTGGAAATGAGAACAACGAGCTCCAACTGAGAGTCGACAGCCTTGGGTAGCGCGCTAAAGACCTCAGGTCGGTTCTTGAATAATCCTTCGTTGAACTCGGCAGCGCTTCCCGAAAGAGCATATTCGACATGAAAGTCTGAGACATTGGCGGCCACTAGATCCTGAACCATTGATTTGGACGAAGAAGACCAACGGATAGCCAGGGTCTCTCCAGACAGGCACACAACCTCTCCATCTTCACAGACGGCGATAATGTCCCCAATGTTTGCGGCTTCGTTCGAGGGCGAAGAGCAAGTAAGATACTTGACGGCGGAGGTGCTCAAGACTTGAGATACGCTGTTGGATGTCGTCTTTCCGTCGCGGTGGGCCACATCTTTGAAGAGAGTGATTTTGTGAGCCCCAGCGTCAGTGGTTGCTATGAATGTGTATCGCAGGGCATCGCTGCTGTTGTTGCGACGGACTCTGACAGAGTAAGGAGGGCTAGTGAACGATTCCTGGGGTGGAATCGGGTATGAGGTGATCAATCTTGACGCGGGGACCTAGTACATGATGAGCACATTTCCATTGGCAACTCAAACAATCCACATACGTCGTAGATGCTGGTTGTCTCTCCATCAACGCCAACCACAAGCTCTGTTCGCTTTCGCTTCTTCTGGCCGTCCCGCTGGCCATAGACTTCTCTGGCGACAATGTTTCCCTTTGTGTGGTCCAGAGGCTTCGGCAGCGTTGCCAGCACGTAAGGCTTGTGTATTCTGTATTCGGAAGCCATGGTGATTCTGCTGCTGGCTTGAAGGCTTCAAGTTTGCTGCTTAGTCTTTTTGCGGCTCCAGCGATAGAAGCTATCTCGATAGATAAAAAAAAAAAAAAGTTGGCGGCTTTGCAAAAATCCGTAGTGGGGCTTGCTTAGGTAAGTGCTGTGGCGGGGCGAGAGTGGCGCGAATCTACAAGATCCCTGTCACTTTGGAAAGTGCACGCGTAAATGGAGGATGGACGCGTCCAAGGGCTCCAGAATCGACAACGCGAGTCTTTTGCTCCCGATGCGGGCTCGACGATAGATTTGCAGTTGGGACATTGGTGAGGCTTGGAGGAACTTGAATATTCTGTATTCATTTATAGCATCGGCAATTCTTGGGATATCTGTCTGTATCCTTCTCTCTACTCCTCTTTTGTCTTCCCCTTCCTCTGTGTTGCTATAGATATCGTGCAATTCTTCCAATCAGCAGCTTCATGTCGAAATAAAGGTAGGGATGAACAAGACGCTGAAGCTATCACCTGTGCTAATGCAGCTCTTCTCCTGCACAGACACACTCGGATCAATGGGACCGGTCCTGGTCGCTACAATGGTGCAGGGAGAAGATGGCGAACCGTCGTCCAAGAAGCTTCATCCCTTCTTCACCAAGGCCGATATCGATCAGCCTATTGTTCCTCCAGCACCGTTACCTGTAGAGTCTATGCAGCCTGAATCCGACGATCTCCCTACAAATACCACCGAAGGCCCCAAACGAAAGCGACGAAGGACAGACACTCCTCTGGCCCACGACGATCCCGAAGCCAAGAAGTCTCGCCGGGGGAGGAAGCCTGCAAAACAGACACTCAATGGAGCTATTTTGAGCCATCTCAACAGACCTGGCCAAGATGTCGTATCCGCAGGCGAACCCACGCCTGGCCAGCTGGCTACCGACTTTCCTGTGTCAACGCTCGGCGAAGTGACCCCAGGGCAGCTCAATGAGACGGCTCTCCTGACATTGAGCAAAGCCGAGCCCCCGCAACCCCCTCCTAATTCTCTGCGAGACCAGACGCCCGTTCCTATGCAGTCAAAGAAAGTTCTCATGTTCAACCCAAAAACTGGAACACTAGGCTCGCCTCCAAAGCCAAAAGTGACAAGCAAGCCGAGCCGCATTGTCACAATCAGATATGGACGGGATGATGAGCATCGAAAGAATATGAGCGATAAGATTACTGGGATACTCGAAGGAAGGTTGAACTTGTCGCCTGAGCCAAGCAAACGCAAAAGTGCTCAGCCTAGACAAGAGCAAGGAACCGGGACAGCTGAAAAATCAAAAACCACACACCCATTCTTCATGGGCAAACCGAAACCACAATCTGATGTCGGCACACCAGGTGATTCGGCCAAGAAATCCTCAAGCCACAAGAGCAGCGTGTTTATGTCTACGCCGGTCTCACCAAAGAAACCCAGGAACCCCTTTTCTTCGGGAAAAGCCATCCAGTTTGGCATTAAATCCGGCGGTACCAAGATCCCCGGTGCCATGTATCCACTGTGGCCAGCTCGTGGGATGGTTCATGTGCGGGATGCCGATTTCCCATACACGAGGGCAACTGCTCGGGAATCTGGAATAGGATACAGGAGGTCAAAAAGGGTGGCTGTCTCTATTGCTCCCCATGAGTCTGTGCTGCGGCATCTTGTAGATGGGTTAGACATGACGGGGATGCGTCACAGCCTTCCTAAGGACGACAACAACTTCTTACCAGCGCCTCCTGAACTACGCTTACCCCAGAGACACTTTGAAAGCGGCCGAAAACTCCAAAAACGAATCCGACCACAATTACAGAGTCACATTACCAATCATTCCAACTACGATGAGAGTAATCTCGGCGTCGACGAACTTGCAATTCAGCAACACTCCAAAACCCACCCCGCCATCAGTCGCCTCTACAGGACCTTGGAAACACAACTTTCGGCTTTTGATAGATCACAGTGTGAAGGCAGCGCTTGGATTCAAAAATACGCCCCAGTCACAGCTGCCCAAGTATTACAGCCTGGAAAGGAGGCAGTACTTCTCAGCGACTGGCTACAAGCTCTTAGGGTACAGTCTGTAGGGTCCGCAAGTTCAGAAGGCGACAAGGGCAAGGGGAAGCCGAAGAAAAAGAGAAAGAAGAATAAGCTCGACGGATTTGTCATCGATAGTGAAGAGGAGGACGCTGAGATGGATGAAATCTCCGATACCGACGAGGACTGGGCTGCGTTGCCTGGCTCGGGGCTGCTCAAGAGGTCTGTGATGCGCAGTATCAGTATGGCGGGAAAGGGCAGCAAAGAGCAGGGCCGTCTTACAAATGCCATCGTCCTAAGCGGACCCCATGGAAGCGGCAAGACAGCAGCAGTCTACGCGGTTGCAAAGGAGCTGGATTTTGAGATTTTCGAAATCAACGCTGGTAGTCGCAGGAGCGGCAAGGATATTCTGGAAAAAGTTGGCGACATGACACGCAATCACTTGGTGCAGCACAACCGAGCCGAATCCACCGCGATCGATCCGGAAGAGGTGGCCAACGATATCAACTCTGGGAAGCAAGGCATGATGACATCGTTTTTTAAACCAAAGTCGACTACACAACTGACGAAGCCGCAACGAGCAAAGCAGCCTGGGGAGAGCGTCGAGAAAGAGACGAAAGCGCCGCCTAAAAGTCAAAAGCAATCCCTCATTCTCCTCGAAGAAGTCGACATCCTTTTCGAAGAAGACAAGCAGTTCTGGGCAACTCTGACCAGTCTCATTGCACAGTCCAAACGACCATTCATCATGACCTGCAACGACGAGAGCCTAGTGCCTCTACAGAGCTTGAATCTACATGGAATCTTTCGTTTCTCACCCGCCCCCTCAAGCCTAGCCGTGGATCTCTGCCTCCTTATAGCCGCAAATGAAGGCCATGCCCTTCAAAGATCAGCTGTTGAGGCCTTGTATACCTCTCGCAATCACGACTTACGAGCAACAATCACCGAGCTCAACTACTGGTGTCAGATTGGAGTTGGGGATCGCAAAGGCGGGTTTGACTGGTTCTATCTTCGCTGGCCCAAAGGCTCTGACCTTGACGAGAATGGGGATGTGGTACGAGTCATCAGTGAAGATACCTATCAGAGGGGCATGGGATGGATTAGTCGAGACCCGGTTGTCTCTACTAGGGGACTTGCTGCTGAACAAGAGGCCATGGAGCAAGCTTGGGACTTTTGGGGTCTCGACATGGGGCATTGGCGCAACAGTGTCGACATGAGATTCCCGGCTACGAATACTGCAGAGTCAAAGAGAGATATAACAACTCTGAGGCATTTGGAGGCATATGATGACTTTTGCAGTGCCATGAGCAGTGCGGATCTCTACTCAGGGGGCGCCTACGGGATCAAACTCCAGGAGACTATCGACCCAACACTACCCGAGCTCGCAAGTCACATCAGAGATGATTTCATCTTGGGACAGACTTTGCTAGATGCCGAACCCGTGGTACATCATGCCGCACCTGACAAGGCCATTTCGACATGTATCACGGCTCTGGCTTGTGCAACGCTGCATGAATCGCCTACAGAGACGTTTGATGAGGCCTCGGCACCAATCTCGAAGCCAGCAGATGAAGAGCAGACTGTTGCAATTCTCGATTCGTCCTTCCGATCGTACTCACATCAAACGACGAGGATGGACATTGCCATCGCGTTTGGCCCCATCGCTGTAGCTCCCAAGGTTGCTCCGACCACATATCTCGACCCATCTGTTTTCGATCGCACAACGGCGCTCATTGTCCTTGATGTCGCGCCATGGGTTCGGGGCATCGTTGCATACGAGCACCAGCTCATGCAGAGACGGCTGAAGCTGAGCAACCTTCTCAGCGAGGGCGGCAAACGGAAGCGAATGCGCACCACAAGGAGCGCTTACTCGGCGTTGGAAGGCGGAGAACGCCGGACAACCAGGAGGGAGAGGCACTTTGGTGATTGTCTGTCGACGCAGCATGTTTTGCGTACGGGGGGCGATAGATGGACGGATCTGGTTGCAGAGGAGGTGGCCAAGTCGGAGGCGGGAGAGAGCACTGCGGCGAGCAGTCCTGCATCTGACGATTTAGCATTGCCGTGATGTTGATATATACGTATACTCGAGTTTGACGGCCGGTTGAGAGCATTGGAGCATGTTGTTAGCTTTTTATTGCATTAGGAGAGAAAAGATATTGACCATTTAGATAGGGGGTATGATGCAGCCATTATGAATTCAGAGCATGCGTGATATTGAGAGCGCTTTTTTGTGACACGCTATGTACTTGTTGGTTTCCCTTCTCCTGCTTTCTTGTCATCGTGTTTGTTAAGGTGAAGTTATGGCACTTTTATATTACACATCAACGATTCTACATCTTCCCATTGCCGACTTTTCAAACACAAATCTAATGGAAACAAAAACAGCAACAGCAGGATAACATGTTTAAACATCACAAGTCCATCATTCTTTCCCACAAGTTCTCATATCAATCACATACGCTTACTCGTTATCCCATCTCCTTCGGCATCACCAGCTACCCTAGAATCACCAAAACCACAGCAAAATCTTCTCCTTCTTTCAAAGAAAGAATTACCCTCCATTCCCACACAAATGTATCTACTATGCAAGACTCCTCCCCAACGCTTAAAAGCCAGTTGAATCAATTCAACCGGTCCCAACTCCAATAAAACAGCCTAGCAGTCACTAGATCCAGCAAACTACCACCAAACTAGCAATTTACCCATAGAACAAGGCAAACCCAAAACTCAAGCGATAAACCATTCTCATTAATCAGCCGAGATTCAACGTATCTCACTCAATGGGTCGAGAAAAATAAAAAGGTCAATTCCAATATGTAACACGGCCGATATAATGTCCCGAATGCTCTATAGTTGTAAAGCCGAGACCATATGATAGTTCTCACTCATACACACACGCACATACCTTACGTGTACCTTTGCACTCGACGACATACAGTAATAAATAGCCTGCATATTTCGTCGAATTCTCAACAAGCACCATCCCTGTCCGTCAGCAAGCCTGCTTGCTTGTAACTAATACACACAAATATCTCAACCAAACACACGACGAATCGACAAAGACCAATTCTCACTCGTCAGGCAACCATCAACGGCTCCGGTCCCAACCAAAGGCGTAATCCCCGTAGATCACCAAACCGAAATAGCTTATCAAACTCCATTCCACGCCCCCCCTCTTCCCTCAAAGACGGTAGCCATGCAAGTGAGTCGTTTCTTATTAACCGCAGCTTTTTGCCTCGATCCGCTCTCGCCTACCGATTAGCACCCAACCAACCCACTCACAGGAAATAGCAGGGTCAGCAAGTTGTTCCCCATATCAATGACATCTTGCCATTCACGATTCGCAAAAAGACCAAGCAGAGATCCTTGTCCTTCGTCGCCGCCACACCGGAATGACTTGCCTCTGACCTGATCGGGGGGCCCACTAGGGGAAGAGCGGACAGGAATAAGCGGCCCCTAGGAATCGAAAATCGGTCTTACATGGTATGCAATTACTCGTACCCATGCGGAGTATTATCACGACGAAAACTCCGTGTTATGACGGTTGTCGGTCCTAAGAATAACCTCACTTGACTACACTCACTTACGCAACAACAGCAAAGTTCCCTTGAGCATCCGCCTGCCATGTCCACAGTCGGAGGGCGCCTTGGACCGGCTTAGGAAAGCCTTGCCATCACCCCACGGTACGGAGTTGGTTCAGCGAGAGCCGGCCAAGATGTCATTTTGAGAGATAATATCCTTAGATTGAAGCTCAGCCCGTGGGCAACTTTGTCTATATTCGTAGCTGACTCTGCGCCGTCTCTTGCAGCAGAAGCTACACGATACCTATAGTCAACGGGATCCTTGCCAACAAGGGTCCAAGTTTGGTCCTATATTGGCGGCTCCATCCTACTCATGGAACGTTGTACATAGAGCCCGAGTTCCAATCAATCGAGTAGTCTCGCAAAACCGACGCCGTCAAACACTGGCAGGAGGAGTGCCTCGAGCCGTTCATCGTTTGCCAACGCTGCATTGAACTTGCGAAGAGCCGTAAGGTCATCTTCGGCAGTTTTCACGTGTCGCTGCAATCCCCAATTTGGATTCTCCTCACTCCCATCGGCTACTAGTGCACGCCGGAGGACGTTATCTGCAATGATGATGCCTCCAGGGCGAAGGAGCCGTGTAGTTGAACCAGGCTGAGAGCCGGCTAGAATATCCCTGAGATAGTCGGGATAGCCTGATTTCTGAGCATCAATGAATATCAAGTCATACGGCTCCTCGGGTTTCAAAGTCGAAAGCCTTCATCTCTTTGTTAGTCTTGCTCATGAACAAAGCTCTTGATAAAGATGAAAGAAACGGTAGAAGTGAGTAGTTGATTTACGTTTGGAGTGCATCTCCCACGATGATTTCCACATTCTTCACACCCTGCTTCTCAAAAGCCTCGTTTGCAATCTTGGCATATTCATCCGAGAATTCAAGACCCGTCACTTTGCCATCTTGGCCAACGGCATGTGCCCAAACGAGCGCAGAGAAGCCGACATAAGAGCCAATCTCAAGAATCCGCTTGGCGCCAAAGGCTCTGGCAAAAAAGGCAAGGCTCTGTGCTTGCAAACTCGATACCATATAATCCGAGTCCGAACGGCTTTCCACTATGGAGTCATGATATTCAATGAGGTTCTTTGGCAACGAGGTTGAATTCTGCTCAGAGTATGTCCCCACCTCGGCGGCTACCTTTGCGTTGGGATAGAGGGCTGCGGTGGTTGTCTTGGTCATTTTGATCAAAGCGTGGTGGCCAAATGTAGATCTAGAAACTTCACGATGTACTATCAAAAAGAATCACCCAATGTTCGATGCGTTGGCGTTGACGAAAGAATCGCTCACGACTCCTCATCTTAAGAGTCATAGCCGTCTTGAACTATCTTCGGTCTCCGAGAAAGAGTGCGGAGAGAGAGCGTGCCATAGCGCGTGTTGGAGATTGGACTGTCGTGATCATCGGCATAGTCGATGGCGTTATAATGCCCTTTCTCCCCTCATCGGTCTCCGAGAGCCGAGCAGGCTGCCAAGCAAAGCAGCCGACGAACCGCTGGACCTTCGCATCGCGACGGAAATCGAGGGAAGGCCTGCTACGTGGCCTATATCCAGGTTGAATCACATGGCTATAGGAGAAAAATGAAGATATCGCTGGTGCTGACGAATGGACTGTTTCGCGGTCTCCTTACATAGGCATCTCGTCTCTACTCCGGTACGTCTTAAACCCGAGCTCATCTTGCACAGCAGCGTCCCATTTTGGCCGTGGTCGTCATCAGGGACCCGACATGGTGCGACTATCAAAGGATCACCAAGCCTGGTGAGGGGTTTGGCGCCCACCCTGCAGCGAAATCCCGCTCCTGTAACCGGCTTTGCTATGCCGTGTTTGCTCCATCTAGATATCCTGAACAAAGGCAGTGGGATGATCCAGCAGCGAACAGACGGAGGCTGTACCAATCAGGCAGCCAGACCAGACCAGAGGATCGCGATCCCATGCTGTCACTGAGAAAAACCGACTGTGCTTTTGACAAGACCGTGCCTCCAAGGAGCTACTTTTGCCATGCCTGCGAAAATAACCCAGACGCCAATATGCCAAATCTGGTGTATAACCCGATACCCGAGATATAAAAGAGGCCTAACGCTGAGGCGTATGTAAGATTGGCTTATTTATCAGCCAGTGGACCTTGGCTGAGAAGCAGGCATTTTTAGGCTCATGACGGAACGAGGGTTGACTTTCACTGAAACTTGTACAGCACAGGATTCATTGAGAGCCGCTGAACTATGGCGCTGATGGGGTTTGAGAATGAGAGAACCGCCCGGGTAAAGGAGGTTGATGTTAGTGCAGCAAGGACATGCATAGCCCGGAACTTGGTCAGTTTGTGGAACCCAAGGTGGCACTTCGATTAAACCTGTTGGATTTGTCCGTCATGATGAAGGCGTCTAAGCCTAAAGTGAGTAGGGAACCGTCATCCGGCCCTCCGCCGTGCCACCGGAACGTGAAGTGGCCGGGGGCCAAGGTAAGAGACGCGGCCCAAGGCGAAGGCGGGGAGCCTCAGCTGCGTCCGATCAAGCCGCGGATTGTTCCTTTTTTCTCAGTTTCAGGGAGGGGTGGCAGGTTAAGGAGGTCAGAAAGGGATCACCATCGTCGACGGCGAGGGAAGGGCATGACACGGCATACAGAAATTGAAATGATGAGAAACAGGGCTAATCTCGTTGCGGACCGGGCGCAGTGATGCTCGGCCCAGACTAACGGGCGTTGCCATTTGGTTGCCGCTTCGCAGCTGATGTAACCCCGGCTGCGAGAGGAAACCGCGAAGAATGTGAGCAAATGAGAAAAGAAAAAGATGAGGCAACAGAGGTGGAAAGCAACTTTGGACGCCATGTCCCAAGCTAAAGGGGGGGCTGCTTCTGGACCAGTCAAGTTGAGCTGCCAAAGAGGGGACCGCATTCTCATATTGCATACTACCTTGCTGTAGCACTTATCTCACGCTTTGCAAGAAGAAGGTACTCCGTATGGCAAGCATCCATACCATAACCATACATACCACCTACCTGTAAGGCGTGCGTGCACCCCCATATGACACTCGATTCCAGTGGCATCTGGGCAGTTTTTCTTTTGCGGCTTATGACGGTCCCCCTGAAAGCAGCATGAGGCTAATGTGTCCAAGTAGACAAGTACAAGTACACTCCCGTGCCTCGTTGGCAGCAGCTCAGGAGGTGAGTGACGGCACCGTCCAAACAGAAAGTGATGACCCTTGTCATACCTGGAAGCAGAGCCAGGCGCCGAGTGATGCCATGATCTTTGCTGGTGCTAGCTAGTGGTGCAAAGTACATACAAGCGCTTCGACGCACCTGATGGTGTGCATGGACCGTCGCGGCCCCCGGTACCGTACGGTAACGAGTACTCGTACATGTCTGCTGCGGCCGACCATTTGTCTTGGGGCGTCCAAGTCAGTTTTCGTGGCGTCGCCTAGGATAGGCCAGCGATCAACTAACAAGCAGCTGCTGGGCCGTGGAGTGGGTTCGGGTTGTTCGACAAGGCCTTTTCCCTTTGAAGCTTTGAAGGCGTGCAAGTACTCCGTAAAAGTAGATTAATGTTGGATCGGGTGGTGGGATGAGGACAAGGGCGTCACACTGTCGCCTGACACCGACGGCCAATGCGCGAGAGGGAGAGCAACAAGGGCACAAGTATGTACGAGTACTCGTGCCTGTTTCGACGGGATTAGTAAAGCGTGGCAAGGCAAAGCGAGTGCGTGAGTGGCATGGCATGCCGTATCATCAAATCACCAGCTCGAATCGGAGACGGCTTGCAACGGGCATTCTTCGCAATGTCCTATCCAGCAGCATACCTATCTCGAGCCCGTCCCTGTTCCCTGTATTCCGTATTCCGTATCGCCCAGCACCTTGTTGATACAGTACAGCAATGCTGGCAGTCGTACGAGGCCATGGGTGCTCCGTCGAGCGCCTCTAGCTTGACGCCAGAAGGATCGAGGCTGATTGACGATGGAGCCCTGGCCCGCTTTTGGGTCCTGTGCGCGACAGATGCTGGGATGAGGAGAATCGTGATGACGAATATGCATTGATATCATATCGTGAGAGACATGGTTGGATGGGCTTACTGGTTTCTGTACGAGTACGATGCTGTACGTTCGTGTTGAATTATATTGTATTCCATGTGTTTTGTCGATCTGGGCGGTCAGTCTGTATCTATTCCTGGATGCCTGGATGCTCAGGTTGCGATCCGACAGAGGTATGCGTGTACTTGATCTTTAGCAGTGCAATAGCGATATGGCGAGGTACCTCTAAAACAAACACCAAAAACACTCGCCTACGCTGATAAGATATGATATGATGGCGAACAATATGACTCTCCTCTTCTCTCACACTCTTACACTAGCCATGACCGACTGCAAAATCGACAATGATCGTCCAATCACACGGCCGCAGAACAGCTAGTTTCGAGGTGGGCCGGTGGCCATCGTGCAGAGCATTCCACTGGACTAACTCGAGTTAATGTGCGTGCGGACGTACGGCTACGGAGTGCAGCAAGTAGAGTACATTGGTATGGAGTATGGAGTATGGAGATGGAGTCTCCGTCTCCGTACTTGCAGTGCAGTGCGGTGCAGTGCTACAGTACACCATCTAGTATACGGATACCAAGCCTGAGGTCTGTATTACTCAGGCTTCCCGTGATTGTGGAACGCCGAATGCAAGGTGCTAACAAGCGTCTGGTGTCAAGGTTAGAGCACAAGGGGGCTAGGCATCAAAATCACAAGCGAAGAAGAAAAGAGTCAACGCAGCATGCGTGTCGCCGAGGTCACAGCCGAGGAGCCCGAAACTTGAGCAGTTGCAACAGGCCGTTGGGTCGCTTTGAAACAAGCTGCTGCCACCAAGCCATACGAGATATAGCACAGACAAGATGCGGCTTGTGATGCTCACTTACGAGCACGAGTGAGTACTCAGCCTTGGAAACCTAAGACAAAGAGGTGCAATTCCAGGCGCGGCTAATCCCTCCCCGGCCACTGCTCTACTCATACTGTCCAGCCCAAGGCCCTCGGCTACGGGCCAAGGTTCTCTCAACAGCCATCACAGGATTCACCACAACATGCAGCCTCTTTAAACACGGCTGAGTCTAGCCATCAGGGGGATCCATCCGGTGCTGGCGTCGGATGTGCTGAGTGGGCAAGGATTCCATCATCACGGCCGAGCACGCACTGAATGAGTTGATCCGAATGCTACCTGGGCAAATATTGGCCTCCGCGTCTTGCGCCAAGGCAAAAGGCAAACAAAACTATCTTTAGCGCCGCTCTCTGCTTGTGCCAGGTTGAGGTCCAACAGCAGGGTCTCGGACAGGAAAAGGAACTCCTGGACTATCCATCTCCACTCCGCTTTCTGACGCCGTCTTGGACGAAGTGAATGCAACCGGAAGCGTCGTCTTTTCGCCTCAGCGGACGGACGCCTGTTACCGTCGGACTCGAACAAGAACAATGCAAACAACCTGCTCTCCGGGACTCCACACAGTGCTGTACTCTGGATGTATGTCGTGAGAAGCCGGCACACGCTATTGCCCATTATTTGTTGATTTTCCCTCCTCTGACCAGGTAGGCCGGAGAGGTATGGAGCAGCAGCATTAGTGGACCGGCCCTCTTTGTGCCTGTGATTCGATGCTTGGGGCCACCTGAACAACCATCTCTCGGTAATAATGGCTGGCTGGAATTGGATGGCTGCCGCCGAGCCACGAAAACTTCCTTTTTTCTCCTCCCCCTCTTGCCTTTGCCGAACTTCGTCCTTGCGCAAAATTTGTTTTGGCTTCTTTTCTTTGGTGGATGCCCGTATGAGACATTGACGCACGCCGCCACCGAGCGATTCACGCAATCGGAGCCACTCCATCAGAGCCAAGCATTTTCCCTGTTCATAAGCAGACAAGAGGACGAGTGACGCCGCCTCACAATCATGGCTTTTCAGCACGAGTCGTCGTACAGGGCGAGCCTTGAGAGAATCATACGCCCTCGCCTAGGCCATCCCGCTGCGCCTGACGAGAACGAACATGAAGGGATCAGGCCGCCTTTCGGTTGTGTTTTTGGGCTTTTGTTGGCTGTGGACCGGCTGATTTAGCACTCACGGTTGATGACTTGAAGCTAATAAGCTGGGTGTAAAAAGGCACACAAACGGCTGAGGCTGGGGGCTTGGGGCGCTGGGCGTCACACTGTGACCGCACCTTAGCAAGCCGCATCTACTCTTCGGATCATACGCTACCCACGATGGCAATCAATGCCCATTCTCATACATGCATCACTCAACAGCCAGCCACTGCTCACGCAATTTTTTTCTTTTTGCGGGCACTGGTACTCCCGATTCCGCAACACGGCCGAACATGGCTGACGTTGAGCCTCTGCTTTCTGCTATCCTCCGATGTACTCGTACCTCGCACACCCACAGCAAGTCGCCGTCTTCAAGCAGCCGCCTCGCACGCCCCCCTCCTTGGGTGCGTTTTGGGCTGTGATTGGGTGTCTGAGGGAGACTTGCTTGATCGAATAGTAGCTTGGTGACTAAAAAAAGTATTAAGCGAACGGGGTTTTGATACTGACAACAGGAAACTCGTCGATGATATGTTTTCTTCTGTTATTAGCGATCAAGCCATCTTGTCTTGATGGAACGTTGTTGGTGCGCTCATCACGTCTCTGAGGCCGGCGTCAAGATTTCGTCCAAGTCATGACACCCGTCTTTGATTCGCAAGCGGCTTATACACAAAGTCATTCCCACCTCGGGAGAGCCTGGCACCATCAGCTTCAGCTATGGCCGGACGTTGCTGTTACCACCTGCGCCCGGAAACCTGGTCAGCAGCATGACGCCTTGTGCTCCGTATAGCCTTTGGATGCTACTCTGTGCCCATGCCCGGGACGAGCAATGACCTTTTTTGGGGCACGGCCTGTCCACCTTGGCGTCGTGCGCAGGGCCACTTTGTACACAGTCCTGGTGGCTGTTGGTTGCTATTTTGCGCTTGATACGGAACACGCTCGGCGTTGAAACTATGAGACATGGCGCCCTGGGTATTGATTGGCATTCATTCCTCGCTTCAAAGCATCTTAGCACACGATTGCTCCCTACTAGGTATTAGGTTGGCAAGGTAAAGCAAGGTGCTCCCGTAGTGCAGGCAACCTCCCACATATGCTTCTGGCATATCCAGCTTCGCATCTCCCCAACGGGCCGAGACATGGCATCCGTGTTCCATTTTCATTTGCACACGAAACACGCTACCCTTTCTCTTTCCAAACGGCAACATCTGTGCCAGAAGACGACTAGTTTTCGGTAATCAGCGAGATTACGCTTTAGATCCTTGAAGAGAGGGAGAAGAAGTATGAGTACAAGTCCACACGTATCACGCTTCGGCATTGCAAAGGAATGAAACTGCCCTGCTTGTCCATTACCCTAACAACGGGACTGAGACTAAAAAGCATGAAGCGGGTAAAAGCAAAGCAAAGCCAAGAAGAAAAAAGGCAATTCAGTTCCAGACCACGTTTTGATGGTTTAGAGGATCCCCCTGGTCCGCCGGCTGGGACGATTTGCGGGAACCTGCCTGGATCAGGGCCTGGCAGCCAATAAAGGACCCCTGCTAGGACTTCAAAGGGGAGTTTTGTCGTCTTGTCTGAAAGAGGCTGCTGCCGCAAGCCATGCCACTTGGTATTTTTCGAAGAAGGCGGAATGCAAAATGCAGTTTTGTCTGTCTTGTCTACCTGGCCGTGTATATGCCCCTTGTCACCAGCTTAGTAGATGTCGCATCTACTGTACGAAGTACGGGGTAAGAATTACACGTCGACGACGCACAGGTGAAGCGAAATAAAGCCATGCCGGCAATAGAAGCCACCTGACGGCTTGAATTCACACACACACTCACACACGCGCACGCACATATACAGACAGATAACCCATACATGATGCATGTACCTTCTCCCACCGTTGCATCTTGCAGCAACTCGCCTCGCCCACCGTAGCATTTATATTTAGTTGGGGATAACACCTCCCGTATACATACGAGCAGAAGCGTACTCGTACACGTATCAATATGGGCGAAGCAGAGGCCAAAGAAAATAAGATGTGACGCCTTCTCTTAACCCTTTTCAATCTCCCCTGCTTCTAGCCCCCCCACGCTCGCGCATCTGAGTTGCATGCAATCTGCTGAATACATGCCGTAAACGAGCGGTCGATGCTACAATACCTAACGGTAATGTGCTGTTTTCTGTTACAAAGCACAGCTTCGCACTATCACATACGACGCCGCAAATTGCCACGCCACTCTCCTCTTCGTCTATGTGTTAATATGCTTGGGCTTGGGACAGGGCAAAATACTAGTGCCCATTTCCCGCTTCTGTCTTCCATAATGCGGGATTCTTCCCTCGTAGTAGTAGTTTTTTAACATGTACCAGCCCTGTGTACAACGAACAAGGGCCGATGTCTCTTTTTTTTTTTTTGTCTCTTATTTCTCCTTCCCCCCTCTTCTTCACCCCAAAAGGGCGCAGTCTGATTCGCTGTGCCGCTAGATAAAACGGTTTATTTTTTTCCATACTATTTTTCTTACAACGGGGGGAGGCCTAGCATCTCCCCCAAAAATGTCTTACGCAAGACGCCATGCATACACCCAGTCCAGCATCGTACATGTACCTGTACCGTCCGTCCTTTTTGTCGCATTCAGAAGCAAAAAATGATGGGCGCGTTCCCCATATCAAGTTACATAGACGAGAGAGCACTGAGAGAGGGGCGTGCGTGTGTCTGCGTGTGTGTGTGTGAGTCAAAGGGGGGGTAATAAACGAGAGTCTTTGACGTAGTCCATTTGCATCTTCTCCTGCGTTTGTTCCCGCTGATCAACCCAGAGCCCTGTTGCGATGGAGACCGAGAGATATGAGTGTATCATCTCCAGGTGGACCAGACAAACCCAAAGCAGGCTTTTCTTTTTGATACCACGGCGCCGCACTTGGTGGGCCTGGACCATGCCTGCCCGGTGCAGTGATTTACACATCACCGTCGTAATGTACTCGTACTCGGTGATATTGACCAGCTATTTAGTACGAGTAACTTATGATGAGCTGCTTGTTTTCTCGTGCCAAGTACTCATACGAAAAGGTTTAACTGATAGTCCATTTCATTGCGGGTGCCTTAGCGTAATGGGTTTTGGTCGCATTCAGACAGGTGCATGCCCGTCGGCTGGGTCTAGAGTCTCGCGCAGCAAGACCCAACGGGCGACTCTGACTGATATGGATCAGAATGGATCCCCCCAGGGCTCCAGAGATTCAAACCATGGATGCGAATCGGATACGATGGCATGCTGGTATGCTGGCGGCTCTGGGACTAAGTTCTACTGTACAGTAGGAGCATGTACCTTACCTTGCTTTTCCGCTCTCCCTCGAAAAAGGAAGGAAAAAGAAAGGGAAGAAAAAGCCAAGAGATATTATCTTCAAGGTTCTTCGTCCATGGCGGCTATTATTAGACGTCTAGTTGGATGATGGGTAGTAATCCAGCTAGTACATGTACTGTACAGGGCCGGCCACCTGTGGCTAACATGGAAGGCCAGAGAGGGCCTGAGACATGCATGAGTTTCGACACTGCTAATCCTCATGCTACTACTTCAATATCATACAAGTACACACATTTGTCACCTTGCGTAGCGTGTTATAATAGTGACGTGAAATGAAATCCGGCATCGTCCAGAAAAGAAACGAAATGCAATCAAATGATATGTACAAAACCAGACGCTGTCCGTCTCTTTGTGCTCTGTGTAGGCCTCTTTCCGGCCCCCTTCCTCCAATCAAATCCAATGACATGCACGGTACGCGGCCCTTTTCAGCTCTTCCCGCCTTCTTCACAAGGTTCCAAGGGGGGGAGGGGTGGGGGGAAGAAAAAAGAAAGGGAATACAAAGTCCCAAGCACAAGGGGTGTGAGCCCGGCATTCTATTTACACGAGAGGATATACAGCAGCAATAGTGAGCGAAAAAAAAAAAAAAAGAAAAGAAATAAGAAACACGGAGGGAAAAAGGAAAAGCACAAAGATACGTTGAGGGCTAACTTTCATGTGCCAAAAGTTGCACTCTATGCATCATGTAAACAGGCACAGAACTTATACAAGGACTGCAGTAGGCTGAAATATGAAGGGGGGCGTGTCTCTCCCGTGCGTGCAGTGCAGAGAGGGGGAAAAGAGAGAAGATGATGCCCTGGCCTGGCTCCCGTTTGATTCAAAAACGTCTTTCTTCTTTTCTTCGTCTTCTTTTTTGGTTCAATGTCTCATTCAGCGCTACTGGTTTGGCCCCCCTCCCTAGCACCTTGTAGCATCGCCGTCCCTTTTCGGAACAGTCTTGGGCTAGCCGTCGTTGCATGCGAGCACTTAACCTTGAGATATGAGAAAATGCTAGGTCTACGCAGTAGTATTTGCTGCCGTGTTTTTGCAAGTGGCTCGCTATACAGTTGCACAAAAGCATTATAGATTTCATCGTCGAATGAGTTCTTGCAATGAAAAAGCAAAGCAAACAATACAGGTACCCTCTCACACGATGCAAGGCTACAGCTACCTCTTGGTCTTGCTTGGTCCATGTCATCAGCAAACCGCAAGCCCTGGCGCTATGCTTTTGTATCCGCTCCACGCAGGGGCTGGCTGACGCGGATCGGGGGATCGATTTCAAAAGTCATCCATCCAGACGGAGTGGGTATCACTCACGCATGCCTGCCTGTGCGTGTACGAGCAGGTAGGCAGTAGACTGACTGACTTGTCCTGTACGGTACAGTGCAGTGGCCGGTCAGAGCCTCGTGATTCAAGCCCAAGCCAAGCCGCGGAGACGCTGTAAGTGGCCCACGAGAAGCTTTTTCTTTTCGCGATGGTGCACTAGATCAAGACGGGCATCATTTATTATAGACGAGTATGTAGTTCTCGTTTCAGGCATTGCTGGTATGGCCATGTAACGAGTACAGTACGATATTGATGATGCTTGCACAGCCGTCATCCGTCTTAGGTTCTTTTGGCCCATCGGATGGAGGCGCGGAACACGACCTGAGCCCGTTGCTTAGTAGCGAGCGAGGCCATTTCCAAGTGGAGCTGCAAAGTACATACGAGACTCCGAGTGTCGTGTCGTTGATTGTTTGCTGGTGTTTGTTTCCGGCACTGCTTCTTTTTTCCTTTGGCCAACGGCAGCATCGTATTATCCAAGAGTATACATGTATTCGCCAACTGTACAACCGGGATCAATGTACAGCTTTGCTATGATGCCAAACAAGTACTTGTAGATAGGTAACTGTAGCTGTATAACACCCGCCATCGTGAATAGAGTACATTGGACGACGCAGTTGACACCTCGCTAACACATGGACCCTTTTTTATTTTCGCGACTATTCTCTTCATTTTTTGCCTTCCATCTTTCCCCCTCATGTCTAGGCCCTTGCGCGCGTGCCGTATGAAAATGGGCCAAGCCGGGGATCCAGGACCGTGTTTGCACCTCTTTTTTTTTTTTCTTTCGCGCCTGGCCTATCGAAAAAAAGCGGCGAAATGGACACCTTTTAAAGTGCGTTAGTTTCTTAGGCCCGGAAAAGCGAAATACATCGAGGGGACTAGCAAAGCAGGTCGAACTTTGCGTGTAGATTGGCACAAAGTAGATTTGATGATTGAGGCAAAAAATGAAAGTTCCCTCTCCGGCGACGCCGCCCTTTTCCAGTTTCTTACTCGTTTCTTTGTTATGTTATTGATTATTTTTATTATTCATGTTACGCAATTGCCATGATTTGAGACGCCGTCATCTCCCTATTTTCGGGCGCAGCAGAAAATGATGAATGACCTCGGTCAGAGCGACGCAATGGCGAATCAATCATGCCCACCGAGACAAGAAAAAACCGTGTCGCCTCTTTGTCTCTTTGTCCCCATGCCGTGGCCTGCAACTTACTTGGCACTAGCCGCCTTGCATTTTTCTGAAGTCTCCATCCAAGTCTCCAGAGCATGTCCGTCCGTATTTGCTCATCCCCATGGCCATGGCACTTCGCGGTTTAGCACCAGACCAGACCAAGAACACGCTTCGGCTCTGTGATATTGAAGCGCTTGTGGGCTTTTGCAGGGGGTCGCCCGGGGTGCCACTATTAAGCATTTGAGGACATTATCAAGGGCAAAAGATGTTATACTACTGGAGATATGGGGACAGGGACTTGAGCAAGAAAACGCCCCCAAAATAAAAAGGGCCGCCCCTCTTTGTTCTCCTTTGCGGCGAAAAGGAAGTGAACCGAATAGAAGGGGAGACGGTGATTGATTGACATTGATGAGCGCACCGTTGATGATTGAGATGGAGAGACGAGCGGGTGTTCCGGTTCCAGTTCCAGTTCCAGGCGCTGTGTCAGCTGGGCTCAGCAGGGATGTGGCTCCATGGGCTCCTCGCCCGCTAGAGGCCAGCGCTGGAAGGGGTGCAGGTGCGGGATTCCCTTGAAAACGGTCCCTGGTCTGGTCTTGGTCTGGTTCTGGTCTGCTGCAGGGGAGGGACATGGAAACTTGCTGCCCACCGTCGGCGTGACCCTCCCAGCTCAGCAGGTACAAGCACTGTAGCGCCTCTATCACTTCGAGTACAGTGCTGGTGCTGGTTCTGGTACAGCCAGGCGGCGCGGTACCTTGGCCGTCGGTGCTGGCGGCAGGTTGGCAGACTGTCAGAGGAACCCCGCAAAAAGGTACACGCCGGGCTGGAGCTACCTCTGTGGCGGCACGTAGCGAAAAGTACACGGGCATCCATTTGATGGGCTCAGCCTGGAACATCAAATGACTTTTGAGGGTGGAAGCATTTGATGGATTCAGACGAGCCACGGCGCTGCTATTGAGGCTGGCGCTACAGTAGAGTGACTCGAGTCGTTTCTGCCGTTGACGTTCTGGAGCTGTACTGATACTTGTTACCTACTCTATCCATACCTGCTATTCCCGTACCTGTGCATGCACGCACACAAGTGGTGAGGTGAGGCATCCATCCTATCCTCGAACAGATTAATATCTCGACGCACCGACAGGGATCCATCCATCCAGCGCCGTTTGAGCACCAACTGGGTGGATTGGATGGATGGGCGAATGAACTTGGTGTGGTTTAAACACATACAGGGGGAGCCTCAACGTGATGGGTACGAGTACTCCGTACATTTGCAGGCCAAGTATTGATCCCTCTGAGAGTAATGGATCTGTACTTGTACTGTACCGCTACCAGCTCCGTCCAACAGACTCGTATCCTCCCCCGTAATGCAATGGCGCCTGTCTCATGCGTCGTGTCCGCAGCGCCACTCGTATACGATCCATACAAATCAAGTACCATCGGCACCGTCCAAGCACAGATTCAGATGCAAGAAAAATAAAAAAGAACATGGGGAAAAGAAAGGGCCCCCTTCCCCTCCCAACGGCTCCAAGACTGGGCTGTTTTCGCCCTCGGTGACGCTCCCTGCAAATGTACTGTGCTCCGTTTTCTTAGGTACTTGGACGAGTGAAAGTGGACTCTTCCAAGGACCCAGACACAACCAGACCCAGGCAAAAAAAGGCGTCACCTTAGCACCTTGCGTAGCGCCGCTGGACCAAACCCAAATGTACCCACGGCCCCGAGGTACCTTGCGCGCACCGCGTGATGCCTGCGCGGCGTGGGTACCGCCCGGCGCAGGTACCAGCTTTCCGCGTGAGCGTGCCAGTGCAGCCAAGCTGGAGCCAATTGCCATCCGTTGATTGGGTCTTGGTTTGGGTTCCATGATGGCGGGCTGGGATCAAGTTCAAGTTCGTTCACGACAAGTTCCATCTTTTCGGGGAGCAGCCACGAAAAGAAAAGAGAGGAGACATCCAGCGGCGGTTGTTGCATTTTTCGTAATCATGTTGATCGAACTCTGGGATTGGATGGATTTGGATTCACCTGGGCTAATACAAGCACCGCCGAAAGCGAAACTTTGCCGTTTACATCCATACAATGTATTGATGTTGAAGTCGTTCGTTTGTTCGTCGCCTTTTGCCTTTTGCCCCCCCTTCTCCCCTCCCCTTCCGGGCGCGTTTTTATTTCAACATCTATGTAATGTACTGTACTGTATGTAGGCGCTTTTTGTGTTTTTTTTTTTTCAAGCCTGATGTGGTGCTCACTTTAAGTAAATGAACGAATGAACGAATGTACATACGTGTATGAATAAACGCTCTCCCTCTCCTGGAAACACCAGCAACACAACACAACACAACACACCACACACGCCCCCCTTCTCATTTCAACAGCGTCAACCTCAGCGGCCTTCAGTTGTGCCGGTCCCCCATGGATGGATTGGCTGCTAGGGATGCATGTCAGCAAGCGTTCCTTGCCTGGTCCGGCTCCGTCTAGTGCCAGTGCCAGTGCCAGTGCCAGCCCAGTTCAGTTGAGTGCCTTGATTGCCTTTTTCATGCTAACGAAGCTTGCAGAGACTCTCCATGTTAATGTACCCAAGTACTCAACTCTCACAAAAGCCACCGCTAGCGCACCACCAAAATAAATCCGGGGTCCCAGCCAGCTGCGTGTATCGTATCGCATGTACGTATCGCATGTACTTGTACTCGTACCTCTACTCGCCGGCTGCCCGCGCCTGCAGCCAATGCTTGGTACCCACACCCTCTTCCTCTAGGTCCTAGTACCTCCACTGTCCACTCACTGCACTTGCACTTACACTTACACTTACACCCAAAACCTCCACTCGTTGCTACTGGAGCATGGAGGTACCTACATCAAAGTATACGACTTTTGACTTAACTCGGCTCCTGTCCACCTTTTCATCTTGGCCTCACCTTTTCCATACTTACTTCCCACAATCCCACAATCCTTCATCTTTCCAGCGCAAAGGCCTTCCGTGAGGGCTTTTTTCTCTCTTCCTTTTTCCTTTTCTTCTTCTCCTCAGCCATTCCTTTTCCCCCGCCTGTAAACAAACGCAGTGACGCTTGTTCACTGCCCGCCAGCAAAATCTCACCACCTTCAAAAAGCCCTTTCACCTCGTCATAGGTGCTTCCCCCATGTCTGTCAAGGCCGCGCCCTCGACGTCGCATCTTGTCCAGCTGCCCTTGTCACCGTCAAGCTCCTTCGACTCTCGACGACTGCCTCACCTGTCCAAGCTGCTCTCCTACCACGACGTTGCGCACCGCCATCTCCAGCATCACCCTCATCCTCAGCATCAGCATCAACATCGTCCTCACCACCGACTTCACTTGGGCTTGAGGACGCCTCCAGTCGACGAGATGAGCACCACGTACCAGCAGGCGCCGGCTGCTTACGACAGCCACGCTCTGCGATCCTACGCCTCGTCAATTGCCCACCCCAGGACCTCGACCTCTGCAGCCGTTGCCTCCCACGATGCCAGGAATGCCGCTGCGCAGTACTACCGATATCCCACCCAGCAGAGCCAAACCGCCCAGAGTTCCACCTCGCAGTCACGCACTGTGACTCTTCACGGCACTCCCTCGGATCGCTCTACCAAATCGGCGACTCCTGCTTCGTCGGTTTCCGCCAAGGATGCCATATCATCGAGGAGGAGCCCTGAGACGTTGATCTACCACAGTCTCCAGATCCCGAGATGCATCAGCTCCAACGGCGGCAGCTTGGCAGATTTCGCAGCCCAGGTATGTCGAAACCAGCAATTCCAAGCAACTTCTGAGCTCTACTGCCTTTATTTTTGTTGAATATGTACTACTTTCGGGCTTTGATAGCTGACTTACTCTTCCACCAGATGACGTGCCTCTTTTGGTTTGAATCCATTGACCACCTCAAGAAAGCAGAGACGATTCGATCACGGCCAAACATGCTCACCACTCGCCTGGCCCAGCTGGCCAAGCCCAATGAGCAATTCCGCAAATGGGTCTACAACGTGCTGTCAACCACCCAGGTTACACAGAACGTGATTCTACTCGCGCTGCTCTTCATCTACAGACTCAAGTTGTCGACGCCGCAGATCAAGGGCCGAGAGGGCAGTGAGTACCGATTGCTCACAGTGGCCCTCATGCTCGGCAACAAATGTATGGTTTCCCTCTTCTCCATGTCTCTATCTATCCTTCCAGGGGGACATGACGCAGTAAGCAAAGCAAACAGCTAACAATGTGCCTCTCCTGCAGTCCTCGACGACAACACCTACACCAACAAGACCTGGGCCGAGGTGTCGTGCTTCAGCGTCGGCGAGATTCACGTCATGGAAGTCGAGTTTCTGAGCAACATGCGATACAACCTCCTTGCCTCCAAGGACGAGTGGGAGGATTGGTTGACCAAGTTGGCGTGCTTCCGCGACTACTACGAGCAGGCGCTCCGAGTTCCAGCATCACCCCTGGCCGTCTCTCCCTCTGCTAGGAGCTTCCACTCTCCCCTCGTCTCGCCCACGACGGCCACGCTGCCAGCCGCCGATGCAGCATTCGCTCCCGCCGCCGTGACGACATACTCACCCCCTGTTTCGAGACACGCTCAGAACTGGGCCATGTACCACGCCAACCCCGTCTCGCCCCTGGCTGCTCGGCCGTCCATGACTCTGCCCGTTTGTCGAAAGCGCAGTCCCGACGTGGAACCCATCGATCACCCAGCCAAACGAATTATGCGCAGAGCTCCCATGACCGGAGCGCCCTGGCCCAAGGCCGCCCCAGAGTCGGGCAGGCTTCCCGTGCCGCACCTCACCATTGTCACGACGCAGCCTCAAACCTCCCAGCCGGTTGCTTTCCCAACAGCGGCGCCGGCGGTATCGACGACGACTACGACTTCACCGATGGCGGCTGGATATACGTCACCGTCTGCCGCTCAAAGCGCAGCAACCAGCTACACTCCGGCAACCGGCTACACCCCCCAGTCGCCCTACGCCAACCAGAACATGGTCTCTCTGCCGCCTCTGCAGACCGGCATGCGTGCCATGTCCACCGTCTATCAGCCATCCATATACCAATCATCGGCTGCGCCTCTACCTGTACAATACGAAGCCTACCATCCACCGACCCTCCCGGCATCGACTACGAGTGTCCCCGCCACTGGATTCCCCAGCGCAGCACCGCAGAGCCACCCGCCGATGGCCTACACCACGCCCAGCAAGCACCAGCACACGCCCGTGAGCCTCGCCTCTGCTTATACGTCGTCGCCAATGGCCGAGCCCCTGTTCGGAGCCGCCTCGGGAATGCATACGCCCATTGCCCTGACGCCCATCTCGCACTCGCCCAGCGTCTACCTGCAGCAGCGGGCCAGTCCCTACAAGCCCATCCGCCACGTCAACAGGCTGCTCTACCCGCCGCCGTCGGCATCGCTGGATCAGTATCACCTCGCGGTGCCCGTGCCGCCCACGCACATGCATTACCAGCCTCTTGGTCGGCGAAACGATTTGCGCACGGGAGTGGTGCCCGAGTTTATAGTGTACAACAGGGGCCAGCAGTCCCTCTCGCAACACGCACCGCAAGTGCCGTATGCACCCTAGACGTGGTTGCAATGTTCCCTTTGCGGCGGTTGGTCGGTGGGTGGGAACCACATCTGCACCGCTTTTGCTCCATGAGCAGGATGGTCCAAGACATTTTCTGCTCGGCAGAGTGTCTCAGCATCCTTGTATTTTTTCACATCTCTCTCTCTCTCTCTCTTTCTGGGGTTGTCCACATTTGTACTTTTAGTGTTTTCATTTTACATTGCCTTGCTCTTTTACTTTTGCTATTTTTATCATTCTCATTTTTTTTTCTCTTTAGCTTTTGCTCATCATCAGGATGCAGCACATGGATTTGCATGGCTTTGGGGCGTTGGTTAAGGGAACCGGCATTAGGGATTGGGTTTTGGACGGCTTTTTATGACACCCGTCCAACAAACGAAGAAATGGTACACACTGGTCGAAGAGGTATAGGGGTGAAACGCCTGTCACATCTCTTCAGATGCGTTCATCTGGAGTTGATTTCAGTCACATCTCTTCAGATGCATTTCATCTGGAGGTGATTTCATTTTGTGGTTTATGCCTTTATGCCCGCCTTTTTTTTTTCATCTTCATTTTCACATTTGTCTTTTTTTTTTAATCAAGCTATTTTATTCATTAATATGCATGAAGGAGCATCGGCATGGTTTACAGGGAGAAAGGGAGATGACATGACTACGGTTTGGTTGGCCCGAGGATGGCTGGAATGGGGGCAACGGGACCATCTGATTTTTGTGTGTATTGCACACCACACGGACAATTTCAGCCTCCCCCCCCCCCTTTTTTTTTTTTAAATGGGGGTTTTTTTTTCTGTGTTTTTTTTATCTGAGATACCTACTATCCACGGGTTAGGCGTGGGGAAGAACAAGAACAACGAGAGCGGGCATTTATGATGTTGCCTGGTTTATGATTTTGATCACTTTGTTTTTTGAGCATCTTGGGGAGTGAAATCGGATGGATGGGCTTATAGATGTGTATGTGGGTGGGTGTTGTTTAGGCAATGCTTTATAAAGATGGGGATGAGATGAATAATGTGAATGAGATGGCTGTGGTTTAAGGGCCATTTGTCTTGATGATGTGTGTCTGATGTTGATTGTGTGATGTGCTGCTTTGCTGTGAAGGGATGTGATGGATTTGTGAGTGTGAGTGTTGGTGATGAGTTGATGTAATTCCTGTCTTGAACTATTTCCAACGAACGGATATACTCCACTGCACGGGGCTTGTGGTCAAGGGATGGATTAGTGAAATTATGTTTGTGGGAGATGTAGAATATGGTTGGTAGGGTGAAGAAGGGCGTTTGAATACTTTTTGTTTCATTTCAAGGGGTTGCTTTGAATGCTGAGGGAGAGAGTGAAGATGTTTATACCGATTTTTTGTTTTGGTGTTGCTGCAGGGTATGTTGTTTGTGTAATGTGTACAGTGTATGCTGAATGGGGGTTTATTTGGGAAGGGTGAAGGTGAACCAGTATTATAATCTGACACGGCGGAGGACCTGTTTAATTCTAATGCATGTGTTTGATGGTGATTTATTCTTGTGCTTGAGATGGCGCATTGAATGTATGAGCAGTGTTTATTGTTGATGTTTGTGAGTGTAGTGGTGATCCAATGGTAATCGTGGTAATAAGCCTTTGTTTCCTTGGTGATCTGACGGGCGACTCCACTGTGCGGATGGATTTAGTACTAACGATAGAATCGCATCAAGGGAGTGACAGGTAATTAATGGAGACAATGCACAACATAGTCTATGTATGTACATTGATGGGCCTGCATAGAGTGTGATCTGTTCTGTATCTGAATAAGATGGTAATAATAATCTCTTGTTCTCTAAATGTCTAATATATTTCTCCTCACCTATTTTGATGCTTCAATCATCATGCGCACTACAGCAACCTCGTATTGAAAAGAGACAGAAAATAAAGATACTTTGCAAAGATGACCGTTTCCCCGTATTCACGCAAGTCACCTTCCCTCTTGGTGGGTCCCCCATAATCCCCCCCCCGACTTTCTTCTCTCGCCCTTCTTCTCATTCTTGCGCCTCGCAACTCCTCCTCAAGCGGCCTCGTATCCGGAATCTACTCGACCGATTCAATACACCATCGAAAACCGAAAGAAACACGATTTTTGAGGGATTCGCATAGACTAAGCGACTGCGTTTCTTTTCCTTTTTCCTTTTTTCCCCTCCCGGTCAATCGTTTTACCTGACGCTCGTTTTTATTTTCGTGGGGGAGGGATCTCGGAAAAAGTGGCATATTCTTTGTTTTTGTTTGGGAGTTTTCTTGTCGCATCGAGAGAGAGGAGGCTGCGCTTTAAGGGTCAGCTTGGGAAACAAAAGACGGATGGTAGGAGGTTGTTGCTGAGCCTTTGAACGACGCTCGTTTGTTTTTGTTTATCCTCGCGCGCTTGCGATACCTTGTCACGACAACATCGAACAACCCCCCGACGATACCCTCACCAAAGCTTGAATCGCTTCTCAACAAAAAAAACACCGCCATCATGTCTGGCTTTGGCGACTTCACGTCCATCTGCGAGCACACGCCGCTGCCCCTCTGCGCCTCCGTCGGCCCCGTCCTGTCGTCGTCTGGCCGCGTCGGCATCGAGCCCAGCTGCTACGCGCGCAACATCGAGGTGGCCAACACAATCATCTTCGAGGGCGCCGCCTCCTTTGCCCACATCGGCGCCCTCGTCATGACCGTCATCATGATCCTGCACGTGCGCTCCAAGTTCACCGCCGTCGGCCGCAAGGAGATTCTGACTTTTTTTTACCTCTACATGCTGCTCACTTTCATCTCGCTTGTTGTGGATGCTGGTGTTGTGCCTGCGGGTAGCGGGCCGTTTCCTTACTTTTCGAGCGTGCAGAATGGCTTGACCAGCGCGGTTGTGACGTGTTTGCTGGTTAATGGGTTTGTGGGCTTTCAGTTGTACGAGGATGGAACGCCGCTGTCGGTGTGGATGTTGTGGCTCTGCTCTGTCGTTGCCTTTGCCATTTCCTTTCTCGTCTCGCTGGCCACTTTTAAAGGATGGGCGGGTATTGGTCCGACCAACACTATTGGTCTGTTTGTTGTCCTGTACCTGCTCAACGCTATTGAGCTCTTTGTCTACGTTGGCATGCAGATCCTGCTTGTCGTCAGAACGCTGCAGGACAGATGGCCGCTGGGTGACATTGCTTTTGGCATCTTCTTCTTCGTTGCCGGCCAGGTCATTCTCTATGCTTTCAGCTCCAAGATTTGCGTTGCTGTGAGCCACTACCTGGACGGCCTGTTCTTTGCTACGATTTGCAATCTGCTGGCCGTCATGATGGTCTACAAGGTAAGAAGACATATTCCGATTTTACGAGCCCGTGTATGTATGACGTGTCGTGTTGCTAACTCACTTCTTTTTCTTTTCAGTACTGGGACTCCATCACAAAGGAAGATCTCGAGTTTTCTGTCGGCACTCGCATGAACAACTGGGAAGTCAAGGAACTCCTCGGAGAAGACGAGCGCCGTGGCACCGCCTACGCCGATGATCCTTATGCCCAGTCCAGCGGCTACGACATGCCTTACTCGCCGACGAACCGCTACTCATCCCGGCACTAAGTTGTTTTGCAGCTCCTGCGTTTGATTTGATTGTTATTTTTATAGTTGTTACTTTTTTACGAACGAACGCTTTAATGGGGCTGGCGAGAAATTACCCTTTTTTTACCACTATTCGATATCTCGGATGGGGGGTTACGCTTTTATGGTTCTTTTTTACTTCTTTATTTATTCTTTGGGATTGACATGGCATGGCGTTATGATGAGGGAGTGTGATTCCTGGCGGGCTGTTAGCAGATGGACCGTTTAGTGAGATGGAGTGTACTTTAATATGTTGGCTGGGTGTGGAGAAGGATGAAATCGGTATATATGATGCACTTTGTGTGTTTTAGGTACCGTATATATATAAATCAATGAATACCGTAGTACACAACAACTGTTTGTCTGTTGAATGATCGGCTTGTCTGGGTGAATCTTATGATGGGTAATTGGATGAGGGAGGGTAGTGGTCTGTTGATGATGATGATGTAGTAAGGGATGATTGATTATAGTTGTGTTTGGTTATTCTTGTAGAGTGTTATGTGGTAGGTTAACAGGAGCTGAGTTGGACATAGAATCGGTCAGGGAGTTGAGCACGGTATTGGTTAATATGAAACTGAGTTGGACACGGCATCTGGTAGGGAGTTGAGCATGGAATCGGTTAATGTGGAATTGAGTTGGACATGACACTGGCCAATATGAACTTATGTTGGGTACAAAATAGATTAACGTGAAATCGAGTTGGGCATGGCATCGGTTAATGCGAAACTGTGTTTAATACGGCATCTGGTAGAGAGTTGAATATGGCATCTAGGGAGTTGAGAATGACATTGGGTTATGTTAAACTGTTCTGAACAGGACATGATATTGAGAAGAGAGTTGGATATGGCACTGGTTAAGGAAATGAACAAGGCATTGGTTAATGTGAAATGGAGTTGGATATGGTATTGGTAAGTGAACCACGGCTATTGAACCTGAGATGGGAGTAGGATTGGACATGACACTAGCCAATATGAGCTTAAGTTGGACATATAATAGATCGACGTGGAATCGAGCTGGGCATGGCATCTGGTAGGGAGTTGAGTATGGACTTGGTTAATGTGAAACTATGCGGAACAGAGCATGGGATCGACTAAGTTGAACGATGGATGGTATTCAAGTTGGGACGGAGAGTAGGGAGGGCAGAGGGTGTGTCTAGATGACGGATGTTCTGATGGCGGAGTATCTTCTTTTCCTGTCTCTTTTCCTGTTCACCACGAGGAGTTGTTTTTCTCTAGTTGTAAACGAGTGGGCAATTTTCTGGCGGTGTATCTAGAACGGAGTCGGGCCATTTCCTGTTTTAACAGGGGGAAATCGTTCTTAATTAGCAAGGTAACGTTGGCGGAGGAGTGTATTTTATCTTCTAGTTGTGGATTAGCGAGTTGTTTTGTTGTTGATGGAGGACTGGGGTTTCGTATTTGGTTGTGAATTAGCGAGTTTGGCATTAGTCCTGGGATTGTTTGATTAGCGAGGTAACGTTGACGGGGGATTGGCTTTTGCCTTTGACTGTGTATTAGCGCGATTTATCGTTAATGGACGGTTGTCTTTTATCTCTGACCGTGTAATAGGGAGTTGTCGTTCGTGGGAAGATTGTCTTTTGTCTCTGACAACGAGCGGATTTGAAGGAGTTGAGAAAGTTCGACCGTTGGAGGACTGCGGTTTGATTTTGAATTCGAAGAGCAGCTGTTTCCTTGCAACTGCCGAACGGCTGAAAGGTTTCGATAGGTTTCGAGGACCTGAATATAACTTGTCTGACTGTTAGTCTTCGCTGCAACTTTGCAAGCGTAGAAGTTGTGGGATGATTTACTTCGTGTCTGGTTGTTAATTTCGCAACAGGCGAGCTGTAAAGGAAACTCGTGCTTGTATAGCATATCCTATTGAATACTATCGTCTCTGGTTGGAACTAGTTATGCCGATTATAGTTGTATTATGCGTTGCGAGTTGTCGAAAGAGATTTCTGTCCTGCAAAGTGATTTATCAACTGACTCTTTCAAAGAAACTGACAAACCACTTCAGCGGAGTTGTCGGTAGGTGCCCACAATTAGTTGTCTTTTCTCTCAACAGAATTGATAGACTGAAGGGAAACGATTGGCTGTCCACATTTCCCCTTCTCTTCTATATTCGACTCTATTTTCAAATTGTCGATAACCAAACTATGGGCCACTTCATGCTCCTTGAGTCCTGAGAAAGGGGAGACAACCCAACTTGGTTGTCGCAACTGGGACTCGCAACCTACTTCGTAATTCGAAACAGACTCAACAGCCACCAATACCACCACAACCTCCTAACCTCCTTTCTTTCCAAGTCTTACGCAAAGTGACACGCCCTAATCATCAAGCTTCGTGCCAACCTTCACTAAACGGCAACTCGTATAGAACCCCCGGGTTGAACAAAATGGCTTCATGCAAGTCGCCACCTTCAACAAGGGATATCGCTCACCTGTCCCTTTCACATGCAGGCTTACAAGTACAAGCCACGAAAATAACAAAGTATCATCAACAAAAGAACGTCCGAGGACGACCGAAGAGTCGCCAAGCCCAGCCCATCATCCCCAACTCTGACATCGTCATCCAAGTTAACGCCTCTTCTCCAAGACACACACCCCCCAAGTCTCGGAAATGAAAGCAACACGAACACGAGCTATCCCTCTCTTTCTCTTTCTTCTTCTGTGTTTACTTTGCAACAGTTCTTTCAAGCTGCCCCTCATGTACCCCATCTCGGGTGGCCGAGAGCCGCCGGTAAACCCCTGGTTTGTGCTTTCTGATGCTTTTGCTCTAAGCCCCATCTTGCGGGGAGTTAATGAAACTCTGTGTCTCACAAGTTCTGTCTATCTACGGGAGGGGTTTTCCTCGAAATCAAATTTTCTTACCTTCTTGGCTCCATAGCCATGACATGTCATCCTCACAAGTCACAAGAGGCAAAAAAGTAAGACAAAAAGTGAATGACTCGTCCGTCCCGGAGAAGAGAATTCCCAAGAAGGGTAAAAAAGACCGGCCCGGATAAAGGAAGCGCGGAGGTAAAGAGACAAATGGGTAATACGGAGTTTAAGACAACTTGCTTCTCTTTGTCTCTTTGTCTCTTTGCAACAGTACACACACATATACACCACGCAACTCACACGCCCACCATGGTAGGAGCTTTAGCTACATCGAATGGATTTACCCAAAAGAGCGCCTGTTGTGACCCTTTTTCCGTCTTCAACTTGTTAATAATTGGAAAATAAAAAAAGAATCACAGGTTTGTGCTTAGCCAAGGTGCTTTGTAATGCCTGGTTTGGCGTTATTAAGGGGGGTCCGGATGTCTATCGCCCGCTGAGCAGCCGCTTTTTTTTGTGTCTGTGTTTTTGGCCTGCAGGTTGTTTTTTTCTGGGTAAAGCTCGAAACTGCCGCGGCATAAACGCGTGGCTTTGTTTTTTTGTTTATTTTAATTTACTATTATCTAATTTTTATTTATTTTGTGTGCTGTTTTCCTTTCGTTTTCCTGGATGTGACTCCATTTTCCGGTTTTGGATTGTTCTGACCGGATAGATGATGAATTACTCATACATACCCGGATACAGGTTACTATTTTCTCTTACCTTGGCATACGGAATCGGGTCTCGTTGATGGGCGATAGAAGTTGAACAGTTGACCGGGGTTCCGTTTCCGGGAACTGACTTGCACAAAGCACATGGTCCGTATCATCTACCTACCTAGATAAGGTAGCAATGCTATACTGCCTAGTACCAAGTAGAGTGCCTCTGGCTCAAAGCAAACAAGGTGTGGGCTTCTTTTTCTCGCTGGGTTTCCAAAAGAGGTCTTCGTTTTACGTTCGCCTACTCCGCTGTCGGTACCGGTAGAATGCATGTGGCAAGATTGAATAATGCAGACTGGCAAAGGCGGACTAGCGGAGAATGAGGCTAGATCCCCGAGATGCGATGCGTGTTATTGTCTGTCTGTCCCTTGAATGATTCCATATCCCATATCATATTTCGGTAGGGGGGCGAGCTAAAGCTGTATAAGTGATAGGTTATATTTTGCCCATATTTGCCCAATACACCAAGGTCGCAGCGGCCATTTCATTGGACAATGGTAACAAAAGATCTCTAGGGGTCTCAGATTGTTCACGTTCTTTTCGTATACCTGTAGAATAGGATGCTTGGTTATGACGCCCGCTGTGGTTTGTCCTTGCCTGATGTTCTGGGGGACTATGATCAAACACTTTGACCTTTTGCCTTTTTTGTGTATTTTAACCTTCTTGGGAACATTAAACCAAAATCTGACGACGCAGCAGCCATGCCGCAACTCTACATTTTGCCTTGTACACTCGGTACTCCGTACACCAACACGGAACACGCAATCAGCACACACGGTACGACAAAACAGCAGGGATTCGGTCGTATTTCTCGTACGAGGGCACACAGTACACGGACGACGCAGTAGCAACGTAAACTTGGCCCTTTGCGGAGACCGGAGTATAAGCCAACGGCTGTTCTCCGAAAAAGTGCCTTCTCCGAAGGCGCGCACTCCGAGGAGGACAAAAGAGGCGGCGCTCTATTGCGATGCAATTTATTTCCGCCCGTTGAAGAAAGTTGACAGGGCTTATTGTGGGGTAAAAGGAAAGATAAAAAGTGGCCAGTACGAATCAGAATGAAAGAGGAACGAAATAAGCCCTTCTTTTTTCGGTGGCCTGGTCCTCAACAAGGGATGCAGTAATAGACACATGCAGTATTAAGTAGGTTACCGTTTCGACGAGGGATGGGAGGGGAGGGGGGGAAGGACGTTAATGCATGGTCCCCCCCGGTAATTTCCTTAATGAATCATAGGAGTATTACTTGGATCAGCATTCAATCTACAATGGAATATGGAGCAGCTTACCGAGGGCCGCACGAATCTAGGGTTGCAGGGAGCGAATACCGTTTTCGCCCTTTTCCGTCATTGGCACCAAGGCATTTTCGTATGCCGCAGGGAGCATACGTACATACATGCTTAATCCATGCTCTCCGTGCCAAGGGAGGGAAAAGAAAGGGTTCGATGGTCAGTTGATGTTCCAGAGCATCTTGTGGCGCCGCCGCGTTGGTTCCGGCTCTTGTGCTTGTGGGACTAAATGACCGGTAGGGGGATCGAGGATAGTTTTGGGCAACGCAAGCTTCAATCTATACTCTCTCTGGGCAATGACGGTGCAGTAACTACGGAATTACGAAATATAGTAATGATAGTAGTTGAAGGGGGGAGGGGGGAAAGCCCAGCCCAGCCCAGCCCAGCCAAGCCGTGCCTCGACAGGGTCTGCGGGTACATACAGCACAGTTACCGTTACAGTGAGAGAATGAAGAAAGATGCCAGCTTGTATAAGTCAACCTATGGATGAGATGCAGGCCTGGTCTTACGTGGGGGCCTCTAAAACGCATGTCTTTGTCTGGGTGTGTGGAGAAGGAGTTCCCGACAAGGCGGAAGAAAGCCCGTTGATGATTGATAATATTGCCATTCTTAGCATCGAGTCATGATGCGTCTTTGCGTGACTTGTGCGATTTCATCATTGGATGCTGCGTCTGAGCAGAACCTTTTTTCTTCTTTTATTTTTTATTAGTTCTATTTTTCATGTTTGTCATTTGCCAGTTGCTCTTCAACTAGTATAAGCGAGGGAAGCGAAAAAAATAAAAAAGACCAGGTGGCTGGTCTCTTTTTTCGTCCTACCCATGCCTGGTTTTTGCTGGCCCGTGGCTTTCCTTAGGCTGGGATTTGTCTTCTCATGGTCTCATCTGCCGGGAGATTTTGGCTCGCAAACGAGCAAACAGCCAAGACTTGCTAGCAGGCTGTTGGCGTGGCCTATGATGATGCCAACATGCAAAGGACGATTTAGGCTTTTGCTGACAAGGCGTTTTTAACGGAGGCGATGCGAAGTCAAGTTTGTCATTAGCAGACAGTATTTTCCGCATGATTTCGACACTTTATTGCTTTGATACGAGCAGATTCGCTGCCCATCAATGGCTGGCTTTAACTCTTTTGCGTCTCCCCTCCTTTCGCTCCGCCATGCTTGGGCTTGGCTGTGTATCATGTTGAGTAATCTCAAGTCAGGATCCTATCGTCCAATAAACCAAGCTGGTGTCCCCTCCCCCCTTGTTGGACTCTGGACTGGACTGGACTTTGTTCCAGAACTAAGCGAAGAAGGCCATCAAAAAAGAGAAGAACATGGAATTAAAAAAAAAAAAACGATAGCGGACTTGGATGTTGTCCATGGACCGGGGGCGACAGGGATCGGAGCCCACCGCCGCCAGACGCAATGGAAGGTATCAGCGCGTTTAGATCTCCCCGGAATAGCATGGAACATGGAATGGGTGCGGGCTTTTGCCGCATGCATTATTACATGGTCCTTTATCTAGCGTTCGGCCGTTTTCTCGCCGTTTGCTCGCAGTATTAACTCATGGGAGAGGTGCCAAGGCGTGCGAGAGAGAGGGGATATGAGAGAGATAGAGGTAGAAGCAGAGAGATAGAGCGAGAACAGAGGCAGAATGAGCGAGATTTCGATTTCGGAAAGATTGCCTGATGCGGCTGGCTAACACGTGAAAATCGAGAGAGGGCTGAAGCCAACCCAACCCAACACTTGCCCTTGTGGACTGGCCTAGATGATGATGAGATTCCCGGCCAAGGGTTGTATTACGGGCTGGGCACTAGCATAGACACGATGGGCTCTTGGGACAAGGGAGTGAAGACAAGGGACCAGCAGCAGCAGGGATCACTTTCCACTTCCATGAGGCAGGTCAAGTTTAGTACCGTACAGACTCGTACGAAATAGCAGACGGATACGGTACTAGACTATGTTGTTTTCCACAGTACGCTACCAAGCTCTTAGCTCGCCAAACCATTTTCAACGTGGCTGCTCCGGAAAATAAAGCACGCTGGGGATGAACAAAAATAAAACCAACCACTCAGCCCATGACAAACCAGCTACGTAAGAAGGGGGGGGCTTGCATCGGATAGATGACAAGGGCGACAGCCGCCAAAAGGCTCAAAGAGGAAATAAGCTGCCGATAGGATTTAGACAACAAAAATCACAAGAGAGAGAGAGAGAATGAGAGAGTCACTCGTAAAAGAAATGCGGAATACCGCAGTTCAGTGTCTGACAAGCTTTCAAGGGTTTTTGTTGGGCCGCGTTGGATTAAGCGTTGCGCACATCGCCTTTGTGCTAAACTGCATGAGGAACAGCGACGATCATCACCTCCCCCAGCCTCAAAGGCAAAGACAAAAAAGTTCTTTGTGAATGTGAGTGAAGTGAGTGAGAAGGCCGTCAGGCGGTTGAAGCTTCCGGCCCATAATTTTCTAGCAAACTTGTCGTGAAAGCAGAGCCTCCTGGCGGAGCTGCAAGCAGGGGAGGCGTGCTTTTTGAGTTTTTGGGTTTGTGTGAAGGGGGCGTACGGGATCCGCTGCTGAGTGTCGAGACAGGGCGTTTTGACAGATACAGAGAGAGAGAGAGAAGTGAAGGATGATACGATGGTAAGAGGATCTAAATCTAGAAGTAGACAGTAATACGGTAGAGACGAGACTCGACAAGCCTCGAGTGCGGCAGTCGTCAGTTACGATTAGCTAGAGACCGAGTTGGTCCGGGATGGGGGACAAGGATCAACGGTCCGGCACGCGCAATTGGTCCGGAGATGGGGCCAGCGGTTTGTCTGGGCTTGCTGCTCTTTGCCCGGATTCGACAGGAGCTGCGAGAAGAGCGAAAGGAAGAGACGAGAGCGAGGCTACTGTAGGTAAGGCCGAGAAGAAGTCAAACAGACGGACAGAACATGACAAGACAGAGAGGCGAGGGGAGCGGACAACGAGCGGACAGCGAGCGGAGAAGGCGAACGGCGGCACTTGAGAAGGGCAATTTCATTTCGTTGTTTATAGCGAGGCCGAAGAGGTTTGAATGACTCGGGTGAGGGAGCTGAGGCGATGATTTTTGCTGGGTGCCACTTTGTGCTGCTGAGCTGGGCGGATTTGGTTTGATTGCGTAGATGTAGATGGATAGGTTGAGGTGAGAGTCAGGTAGGTGTGTATTCGATTGGTCTGAGTACGAGCGACGATAGTACGAGCGTCGTGCTCTGCATGTTGGAGGGATTCCGGCAATCGATGTCTACATGTAGTCTGGTTCCATTCTCGTATTATAGGGCGCGGATTATAAACCGATAGTGTCTGGTCTGGTGCTTGACATGGGCTGGAGAGGCCGCAATAGAGACGAAGGAGACGGACGGATGGGCGGACGAGCAACGACGGACGAATGCAGAGAGATGATGAGTCAATACGTACGTGTGTCTACTATACTGGACTAGACAATTAACGGCTTGATTGTACGAGAGCCAATTGAGGCGTGGCGATGGCCATTTGCAGCTTGCTTTCCTAGCTCCCTCCAACTACATGTAGCCTCGGTTCGTGTCGGATCGCAATCTCATGTATCTAGTCAGCACGCAGCGAATGTTGTTCCGCTGTTGCATTTTGACTCATTCTCTATTTCTCTCATTCTCTATTTTATTGTATTTTTATTTTATTGCTTCATTTGATTTAATCTTGTCTCGTGACGAAATTAAAGGCGAAAAAGAAAGCTGCAGTCCTGAGTGGTGCGGATGGATGGCCGCTGATTCTCGTGCTGACAAAGTGCCTCTCGTTCTTGTTCTAGCCTCAGCTCTCCCCCAAATCTTATCTCACTTCTCCAATTCCTACAGTATGTAAATGCTTGATGCTATGCTAAGCTATGCTGAGCTATGCTGAGCTATTTGATCAATGGCTTATGTTATTTTGCGCCTTGTTTGCTCATAACCTTCTCTCTCAAGCTTGGCATTCGACAGGGGACCCCGAAAAAGAAGCTTTTGCGCTTTTCTTCCCCCCCCTCCAGGGTTTGGCTTGGCCGTTATGAGTATGAGTGAGTATCCGTCTCTGTCGTCCCCCCCAGGCGTATTTCGCAGGCGTATTTTTGGCGTCGGAAATGCAGGACAAAGTGGGTGCCGTAAAATCCGTCCCCAACGCCGCCGGGAATTACAATTGCCTAGACGGGCCAACTTGTCATGTCAAACGGCCTTTTTTATTTTATTTTTTTGCGTTCTATTTGCCATGCTCTCATGCCATGCTAGCTAGTGTCAGAACTGGGGGAGGGCCGGAACTTTTGACCAATTAATTGCAGCGGTTTCCGACGAAGAAGACAAAATAAAATAAAATAAAACCCAAAAAAATGATGACACTTAGAAATAAAAGCCTAAACCCGTTAGTTTACAGTGGAAGGGGGGGAGGAGACGAATGGAAGCCCAGATGATGAGATGAAAGACGAAGACGGACGGCGTCTCAACTGATAGGATAGTCCAAGTCCAGTCCAGGCTGTGCACCCCCCCAAGAACAAGACCCGAGAAGCCACTACGAGGGATACGACGTTAGGCTATCGCTTCGCTAACTAGGGGCCCTTTGCCCAACTCAGCGGTCGGCATTATCCCTTTTTGTGCGCTGAACGGGCATCCATCCGGCACTATCGTCCACTGAAATCATCATTCTACAGCCAAGTTCGCCGTCCACACAAGGGACATACCCGGACCCGGACCAACAAAGTACGTACCCGCTCTGGGCTGGTCTGGTCTGGTCCTTTTTTCCTTTTTCCTCAGTGCCTGTTGTCGTTAATATTTTATTACCTATCAGATTAAACTGCATTGGATTCATTTTCGAAACTACATTACGAGTACATACTGTACTATTTCCTCTGCAGTGACTAGCTTCCACATCAAATCAAATTGTTTATTAATTTCTGGCCCTGTATTTGTTTCGCTCGCATTATTCAGCGGAAATTCCGTATCGATTCTCTTCGTTCTCGCTCTGCTCATCCCCCCCAATCCAATCCCATCCATCCTGATCCCAAATCCTCCCGTGCTGTGAATCCCACCTATCAATCAGCTGTTGGCAGGTGACAAGAAGCGCAACACGTTCCGCATCCTATCTGCCATTGCTCCGTAAGTGCGTTCGTTTTGTTTGCTCTGCTTTGTTTTCTTTTTTCCGTCTTCTTTTGGATCCTCCTATCGCGTTGGCCTTTGCGCATCCTTGCATCTGCATCTTCCTCTTCTCATCTTCTCTCTTCTTGCATCACCCCATATTCGGCCATATTTCCTTCTTCCCTCCTTACCTCTCTCTCTCGCTCTCCTCTCCTCTCCTCCTCTTTTTACTATTCACTTCACTTCACCTACTATTCCTTTTCATCTTGTCTCTCCTACAGACAAACAAACAAACAAATCCTCCGAACCCCTTGCAGCGATCCAACGCCCTTCTCTCCAGCTATCTTCCTTCGCTCCTTTGCGCTTACTCCAACGCCCAGCCCAGCCCGCGACACTCCCAGATTTCCGCTCTGAATCGGACTTTTTGCGTTTGGGCCCAGACTAGGTCAGCAAGCTTAGTATCCAGACGATATATAAAACCTCAGTGGAGCCGGATTCCTCGACAGCCGGCTGGATCGACTCTGATCAGTAATACGAGATATGAAAACCACCCGCCAGGTTAGTGAACTGACTGCACTGCTCTCCCGTTTCGTCCATGCGGCTATGCCATGGGGTCTTTGTTCTCGATGCGGCTGGTGCCTTGTGCCTGTGCCTTGTCTGGTACCTGTGCGAGCATTGATCGTATCTTCCTTCAACCCGTCTCCCGCATCTCGGCACACGCAGCCGGCTCATGGGGACTCGGCCGTTTTCTTTTCTGACTCTGACTCTGACATTGGCCTTTTGTCTTGTCTTGCCTTGTCTTTGGATCCTTCCTGTCATACCCCTTACCCTGTCTATATCTCTTGTCTCTCTGCCCTGCTTCTGCATCTGCGTCTGAGGTGCATTGACTCTTGGCTCCTCCCGCTCAGTTCACACCACAACCTTTCCCCTGTCCCTTGTTCAACACCATTCCATCGACTCTCCTTCTCCTTCTCCTTCTATTCTCGTACGTGTTTACGTGGGCTGTACGTGTACATACTCGTACACCTCCAAGTTTCCAACCGGGCTGTTCTCACATCTCACAAACCCTGGCCTTACCTTGCCTTGCATCTCCACATGCATCGCCTCGGTTCAACTCAACTCACCTCCCCTTTGATATTCCTCTCTCTATACACCCCCCAACTGCACCCCGGACTCTTGTTCGACTATTTGTCTGGTGACTAACCATGATGACTAGGCGTAGCTTTCGCTGCCAAAATCAATCCACACCCCTCCCCACCTTGGTCCGCTTGGTCCTGGACTCAAACAACTTATAGCCAAGCATCGCCGCTTGCGACACCAACACGCCCTGCTTATATGATTCCTTCCACTGCCACGATTCTCGCATTGTCATTGCCATCGATTGTCATGGTCTAGACCGTTTGAACAACAAGAGCCGCCGGCTGCTACAAAGCACATCATAGCGTCGAGATCCACGGGAGACTATGGTTGATCCTCCCTTACATCACTCGGGGACTAAGACGATAAGAACAAGACTCTCCTGCAGGCTGGCTGTAGCGCGCTGAGTCGCCGCTTTTTTCATTTTCATACTTGATTTACATTGGTTACCAGGACCGCCCTTTTCTGCGTTGAAAGAAACATAGCCGGACGGGGACCAAAGAAGCCGATTTTCATAATTCCAATCTACCTATACCGATCCGGCACTACAACGGTTTGCTTGCTTCGCACCCTATCATTTCGAGCACCCGCTTCTTTTCTTTCATCGACAGCACACACAACAGTTTTGCCAGGGGGAGAAACACGGATAAGCCAAAACAATCAAAGCAAGGAGCATGGACGAGGCGTCCACGTGGGAGCACCTCCCTGCCCACGAGCACAAGTTCGTCTGGGACGAGGCCGAGGGTAAATTCTGGAGAGACTTTAATGCCAAGCAAGAAGCCCAGCATTCAGAAAAAGAGCGAGAATACCAGCTGGCCCTGACAGACGCAAAAGTCGAGTTGGGCAAACTGGATGGAAAGCGCAATGAGCTGAGCAAGGTCCGCGAGAGGCTGGCCCTGGAGCTGAGCCAAGTCGACAAGGAGCTGGCCGCCGTCGTCACCGAATGCGATGGAAGGACCGAGATTATACTTGCCATTGAGCGAAAATATCGCCATGAGGAGCAGGACTTTCTGCAACAGAGGGAAAAGGTTACCGAGACCATGATTCGCTGGTTTCAGGAAAAGCGAGATGCTGCAGCCAAAGCGCGAGCTGAGTCTGGAGACGATCAAGCCATCCCTAAAACCGCCGATGCACCACGAGAAACCACCGACAGCGATGCCACCGAAATGGAAGGGGTGGAATACTGGAACGATTTGCCGCAGCGGCCTGCCGTAGTCACCCGGAATGTAGCAGCAAAGACGCCCATCACCCCCATTGTGCCGTCGTCCTCGTTCAAAGGCCTTTTACAGGAGCCAGTCGAGGCTCTGGTTGACCTTGTCGACGCCGACGGCCGAGTCATCGGGCCCATCAACAAAACGGAGCCCTGGAACCAATGGGTCAAGGCCATCCTGGGCCTGCCCATCAAGCGTCCAGTCAAGATACGCCGCGGACGCAAGTTCACCACTGACCACCTCGCTGGCATCTACGAGCACACAGAAGCAAAGGGTGTCAAGTGGCTTTCCTGCATGATCCAGGCCATTGGTGAGGTCCAGGCCCAGCGGTGCATATCCTGCGACAAGAACCAAGGCGCCTTTGACGACTGCATCATCATTGGCGGACCGCTTTTTCAAAAGTGTGGCAACTGCGAGTGGAATCGCCAGGGCTGCCATGGAGCGGCTCTGCGCAGGGACCGCGGTCTGGGAGAATCCCCTGTCGCAGACGAAGAAATCTCTTCTGAGGGGACCCCTCAAGAAGATGAACAAGCCTCAAAGGACATGACCAATGGGGATAGTTCCTCAAGGCAGGCGGTAAACGGAACCGCTGAGGAGACGAACTCTCCACCGCCACCACCACTACGAGAAGACGGCGATACTAAAAGGGGGATATTAACAGATACACCTCGGGAGCCTGAAGAAGAGGCAGATGTGAACCAGGCGGTTGCTGATCGAGACGATAGCCAAGGGCGGGATATAGAACAGCAGATGCAGACCAGAAAACAGCTGGCTACGGAGGAGGCGCTCGCCGTGGCGGCTGGTGTTGCTGAAGCAGTCAGCGCCAGGTCTATGCACAGCGACGAAGTCAAGCCCACGGTATCAGAGAGGCGAGGATTGCCTACTAGCCGGCCAGCCTTTTACCAAACAGAGCAGCTGTTGACCCCCAAGGACCGGCCAGAGTCTCGAGCATACCCCTTTAGCACGGGGTTCACGCCAGCAAACGTTCCGAGCCGGCCATCGTCTCAAGATCTCAACACTCCTACACCACGCTCGATGGAGGCTTCTCCTCAGCCATCAGATAATCTAGACGAGCCAGACCTGCCTAAAATCACTCGCGAGACCCTCTCTCTAAGACACAACGGCAAGGTGTATACTCATCCAGAAATCATAGAGGGTGTACCCCTGGAGAAGATTGACCCAAGCCACCCATACTGGGATCCTAAGTGGCCCGATATCAGGGCCTTAATCGAGACGCCGCTAAACCAGTGGCGAGAGAAGCACCAGCAGGCCATGGAATCAAAAGACAAGGGCGTAGACAAGGCCTCTACCAGATTCCAGCTGGGACGACAAGTCAACCGTGGCTTGAAAATCCTCGAGTTTTTGGATGAAGGCGAGATTAGCCCTTATCAGCTCCTGAGTAAGAAATACACCACATCTGGCAAGGGAAGCATCACCTCGTACGACACTCTGTTCCGCCTGTGCGAGACGTTGAGCGAGCTGGCAAAATACGGACTCGACATTCATCCACTGGAGTGGATGCGCCAGCGTCTGCATGAGCTGTGGGTTGAGCAGGGGGCTGCCTTTAACGTGTCTAGAATCATTCACAATTTTTACAACGACCCTAAGTTGGCTGCACTGCGCACCAAGTCTGGGTTCAAGAACATTGGCCGACCATCAGGCGTCAAGGCGAGCCGTCGCGGTGGTGGCGCATCCAACGACGCTCCTCATTCACAATCCCAGCAGAAACGAAAGAGCATCTATTCCAATTCTGGGGCTCCTGGAGACAACGATAGGTCTTCCACGGATTTAACATCCGAGGGCGGCAACGACGGTGGGATGATGGCGTCCGAATCTCCCACTTCAGGAGGCCCAATCACCAAGCGTGCCAGAACCCTGTCTCCATCCATTCGACCGTATAGAACACTCGTCGAAGACACTGAAGACTATACCGATACGGATCTCTGGAGCGGCGCACCCATTACGCAAAACGACTTTCGGGTGGACCAGATCAAAACGCGGCTATACACGAGCTCGCCTCGGGTGACGCAGTACCTGCACTGGATGAAAGAGGGTCGTATCTTGGAGCACCAGATTCTGAAGGAGGGACATCCCGTGCAGTGGGGAAGAATCAGGGAGCCTATTAATTTTGACGTGCGGCTGGATGATTTGGTTGATGTTGTTTGGAATCGGCGGGTGCTCAAGGCGCATTTGATCATGAGTGAGCGTAGCATGCAGGTTGCGTCTAGGGATGGACGGCCTAGAGGAGATGTGCTTGTGTCGTTTCGAAGGGAGAGGACGCTTAAGAGGTTGATTCGGGTCCTTGAGAGGCTGGGAATTAGGACCATTGAGGGATCTCAGTAAGTTGTTGTCATTTATTATGCTGTGTTTGGGTTGAAGAATCATGGGACTAACGGTGTTGGTGTTTTAGAGAGGAGTTGCAGCATCGCTGGGCAGTCATGCAGTCGGAGCAGCTGTCGGAGAGAGATGAGGAGATTGCGGGAGACGAGCATAGGAGGCCGGCTTCTTCGTCTAAGCTGCCAGTTGCCTATTAGTTTCGGTACACTCGGCGAGGGCATGTCATGATCTCATTTGGGTCTTTTTCCTTTGAGGAGCTGCGGGCGTCTTGGTGGCCTTTTATCTTTTTGAGGCTGTCGGTCCTTGGTGTTGACCATCTTTTCATTTTTCAACATAATGCGTTTTGGGAGGTTAAATGATGCCTTTCTATTTCTTTTGTTTTTTCTTTAGGGGGTGCTTTTTCCCGCGTTAGGAGATGACTTATAGATACCCAGTGGGAAAACAACCGGTAGCCTTTTTCCTTCTTCTTTGTTATATACTCTTTTATTCCTGGTATATGGTCTTTTGTCTTTGTTTTCCGTCCTTGGAGGTTGGCCTTGGGATCGAAATGGAGGCTCTTTAGGGATAAAGCTATTCAGGATGGGTGAACAGCTTTGGCTCATGGTTTTCGTTCGGTACTTTGATGCTGGGGATTGTGCGGCGCTTATTTCCTAAGCTGGCTGGCTATAAATGATGCTGTTTTTGTTGTCTATATATTCTCTTTTCGCGTATGGCTTCTTCAACGAGCCTGGGGTTTGATGGGGAAGAGTGTTGATAAAGGGGGTGGTGTATATAGAAGTCTGGGTGGGATGAATATATTAGAAGATTTTTATGGTTTTGAGAGGTTGACTGACTATTTGTGATGGTATGGTGTGTGATGCGCTGTTTGTTATGTTGCTATTGGTTGTTGTTGTTTGCATGTTGCATGACGTTGTTCTATTGGTTGTTGGGTTGTTTGTATGTTGTATGATGTTGCTCTATGTGATGTTGTTACTGCTTACTGGTTTGTATGCTGTATGCTGGAGCGAGATGTGTAGAACCGGTGAATTAACGCTTGTGATTCGATCTATGATAGCCGTTGGTAAATATTACTCGATTCGTAATTCACTCTAGGCACACAACAGCGAGATAATTTATATACGTGTATTATTGCTCCTAAGTCAAATTCATAAGTCCGTACCCGGTATCCCATACATTTCCCCTAATTTTCACACTCATCGCCCGAAAGAAAACACAAGTTCGAGTTCCCATCATTATATGCTCCCACCTCTATCGTATCCTTTTTTGTCTTCTCTTCATATATCCCAACATTGAAACACATGGAACATATCGTACTCCCCCCAGTATTCTACTTTCTCCTAGAAGACCTTGTGCGGCCGAGAATCTCTGGTGGTGCTGCTTCCACGGCACCGGTCATCCTGCTCATTAGCATAGCTTTCGTCTCCATGGCCTCGGGATCACGGTACTCGAGCTGCGTCGCGGGGGGAGACTGTCTCTGCAATCTCTCCTCGTCAACATCTTCGTCCTGCAGCGCCCGTGGAGGAAGAGCAGCGCTGTCGATGCTGGCGGCGCTGCTGGCGTTGGAAGCGTTGCTAATAGCACGGCCGAGAATCTTGTGGCGACGACGACCGAGGGCACGAGGGCCGGATTGCTGGTGAGGAGCGGAATTGGAGTTGGCGAGGGAGGTGGATGTGAGAGGGGGGATGAGGTCGGAGAGGGCTGATGTGAGGCCTTGGCGGAGCTCGGCTGCTGCTGCTAGCTGTCGTTGTTTTTCAACTTGGTCGGCGGATGGCTCTTGTTCTGTTGGGGCTTCGGGGGGTGCTTGTTTTGTTGCTTCAGGGGCTGGTTCAGGGGATTGCTTTGGTTGTGGTGCGGATAGCTCTCTAGGCTCAGAGGCTGAAGTAGGACGAGAAGGTGCTGGGAGTGATTGTTCTTGGGGTTGAGGTAGCTTGGCTGGCGCGGATATGATGCGAGCAAGGGGGTTTTTGGCCGCCGGCAGCTTTGGCGACACGTTGAGCGCGGCCGACGACAGCTCAGTCAGAGGAGGCGTGTCGGCCGTCCACACAGTGTTGACCGGATGGGTTCGTGCCGTCAGAAAGTCTGCCGACGTGATAGACTCGAGCGTCTGCTTGGCGCGGCTCTTCCCAGGCAAATCCTTGTCAAAGGCTGTGGTGTCGACGCTCTGCTTGGGAGGCTTTGCCGCGGGTTTCGCCTCTGGAGCTTTTCGAAGCGGCTTTTCCGGCGCAGCGTCGTCTTCTTCGTTGACAAAAGGGTCTCGCTTGACGCGCCGTTTCTTGATCTCGGGGTAGACAAAGTCTTCAATGGGAACCAGACTGCCGCTGGATATGCATTCCCACAGCCAATCTGCCGAAACAACGGGCACGCCCCAGTCGAGCGCGCACTTTAGTTTTTCTCTCCGCATTGACATGAGAGATTTGCAGACGAGTACGTTTGTTGACCGCCGGAATGATTCTTCGTATTTGCCTCCCAGCTGGGCTACGCTCCTCGCAACCTGGTTGAGCTCTATGCCGGTAAACGCGGCGCTACACACGGTTATGCTTGAAAACGCGGGGATGGGGAACAAGGGAAATGGTCGTCCGAGGACCTGCTCATTGGGATTGAAGAATCGCTTGTTATGCAGACAGTTTTCGATGTAGAATTCGGTAATGATGTGAATGTGCTCGTTTGGCACTTTGGGGTGAGTGTCGGGTTGGGAGGTTTGGGGGACGATGAGGAATCGGTAGTGCTCGGGGTCTGTCGGCTGGGATAGCATAGCTGGAGATTGCAACGACGAGACAATTGTGCCGCCGAGAGTCGCGATTGTCTGCTCCAGGATGGTTGCTCTCTGCTGTGGGAATCCGTGGACGACAAAAACGCAATTGGCAAAGACGCCCTGATCCTCCTGGAGAGAGTAGCCGGGCTGCGTGGGAACTTCAGAGATTGGTACTGGAGCTTCAGCTGAGGCAGCGGCTGGATCAGGACCCAGGGTTGGTGCTCCGGGAGGATTCTCGTGGGCAAACGAATACTCTCTTGACGCAGATCTACCGAGTATGTCGCCCCAGAGGTCGTTTCTCTGGGAGCTCAGCTTCATACTGGCAGTCTTGCGCAACTTTCTCATGCCTTCATCTGGCCCTCCGTTCAGCACCGCTGACCTTGCTCTCTTCCCTAAAGCTGACCTCTTCGGATCCTTCTTGACCCATGCGCCAACGCCTTGCTCTTCCGGAGGTAATAGCGGATCAAACTTTGTTTCTTCCAAGATCATGCCGCGTGCGACAGTTTGTTCGAGCCAGTCCAGAGTAACCGTGTGTACCCCCCACGACTTTGCCGCTGTAAACTTTTTGCCCTCTGGCTTGCTGACAATCAGATGCGAGCATCGCCTGGTAAGATCCCCGGTATAGCGACCGCCGTTTTGCATAATCATCTCTGCAATCTGGTCCCTCGTGTCGCCGAACCCCGTCAAGCAGATGAGCAGCGACCCCCTCGCGGCTGGCGAGGTTTCCTCCTGCGATGAGGGCTCGACACCGCTCGTCTCCAGCGCCTTTAGCTGGTAACTGTTTTCCAGCGCCACAAAGTCGAATTCCTCGTCATTCTTCCACAGCTCGTTGACGGCGTTGATCCAGGCGGCGTCCATGGCCTTGATGTCGACTCTTTCGCGGGCGACATGGCGGTACTTGGGCGTGTCGTAGTCGCCGACAACGAGATGCGTCACGTCGGGGGTGAGATCGTACTTGTGCAGGCCGCCGAGCTCGGCCACCTTTTGGGCAATGTCTGTCTGTTGGCGACGAGGTTAGCAGAAGGGTTGGTGATGGTGATGGCGTTGCTGGGACGAAGACGAAGACGAACCCGTTGGTCAGGCGGGATGCTGGTGCAGCAGACAATGACGCCCTTGAACGGCACCGAGGGGTCGAAGCCGTAACCTTCGTCCTCGGAAGAGTGCGATGCCATGGCTCATGACATGCTGGTTTGGCCCGGATCATGCACACAAAGATGCATGAAGCAGCCACTATATGTCTGTGTGAATGCTCGATAGTGGATATGGAGCACTGCGATAACAGAGGCTAGACGCGTCTCAGTGCTTGTACACAACTAAAGCGCGTTGATTGAAGTGCCTAGAGTGAGTTGATACTGTATTTTTGATGGGGAGCCTGCGGTTACAGTGGACCAATTAATGGTAGTAGTACAGTGCGGCATCAATGTTGTTGCACTCATTCATTGTTTGTGGCGATGGCTCTTTGTACTCCATTAGACGCTCCGATGATTGACTGTGTATCGATAGTCAACAAGTTGGTAGAGTGAATCAATGCTGTGCTTTGTACAAGAGAGTATATTCAATCATCACAACCTAAACATTGAATGTTTGAAAGAAGCCGCATTATCCTTTGCTCTGGGCATTTGCATCTGCAGCATTTTGGATACAGTCCCACTCATACTCGAGTACCAGGTACACGTACTGGATCGGCAGATCTTCACAAGCACCGTGATGTCTTGCATTTCGGCTTACAGTATGCTGGGTGAGACTGGCTGGGCTTTTTCCCAAGCTGAAAGGCATGCAACTTGGACGCATGTGAGCTCCTGTGACTTGTCCAACTGCCCGTAATTTATAGCTGAGCTCTACGTAGGTTCAAATGAACCTGATTCATCCAATGAAACCTGAGGCGGCATCCAGTCGGGATGCTTATCGAAGCTATATGTCCAAAATGGCAGATTCCAGGTTCAAAGCTCTCACCACCTACAGGCCGTCACTGCTACCAATCCCCCAAGCTTGGAAGCCTCGCCCTCTGTATTGAGGCAGTTTTAGGTGCCCAACCTGCTGAGCCGCCACCTGTAGCCAATTAGCCGCCCAAGCTCCTCCAAGGTTAGTACCTAAACCCCACCATCGCAGCCTTGCGTGAGTCGATCCAAGCCCGCTCTTCTACTCAGTGCTGCTCTGCTCTGCCCTTTGTCACAAGCAAGGCAGAAACCACCAAGCTGCGAGCATCCTCCCCTCCTCCCCCGCATCCTCTCGACCCTCTGTCCTCTCTTTGCCGTCATCTCATAGCGGACAGACGCACTCGACTCGCCGTCTTGGTGTCCTCTGCAGCTGCTCTCGGCGTGCACAACCGCTCTCCGCCACCCATTCACAGCTGCGACTCGTCGACAACGGCCACCTGTACCGACGACGACGCACGATCGATCGACACACTCGCACTTGCCAGCAGCATCTCGTCTCCTGCTGGCAGAGGCTAAGCGTCAGACCAGCAACAAGCGACCAGCGACCAACGGCCTACATACGAAACCACGGCCTACGATCGTTCGGGGCACTCGGTGCTTTATTCGACAGCTACAGCTCCTTCAAGGTCCTCGTGTGACCCCGACAAATCTCCCAGCTCGCCGACCTTCCTCTTCCCGCCACGATGCCTCCCCCTTCGTCGGCGCAACAAAAGGTGCTACTGGCACAGTTCGTCAACCTTACCGGGGCCACGGAACGTCAGGCGACTCGGGTATGTCAGATAACGTTGCTTTTCCCTCGTGCTTGTCGGTCGGTGACCTGGCCGAGCCCAACGGCCAACGGGGTCCCTCCCTCACCTCCATGCATCACAACGCCTCGCTTGGGCTCATCCCGGGTCAATGGGCCGGAATTAAATTGGGGCATGAGGCTGGCATGAGGCTGACCCTGCTCTGCCGGCCCTTTCGGCTTCTGGCGCCTGCTGGACGTGAGGCTGGGGCCCACGGCAGAGCAGTCCTGCATCCCAAAGTGGTGTTTCCTCAACCCGTCTGTTCGGTCGCTAATTTAGGTGGTGTGCAGTATCTCAAGTCGACTGGCTACAAGCTCAACGAGGCCGTGGATGCGTAAGTGAACCCCTGGCTTGTCTGTTTATCACTGCCACTACTGCTATTCCCGAGCCTCAAATCTCCGCCTTCGTTTTCCCGAACATGTTTCCCCCTTCCCCTCCTCTGGCTCTCCCCTTCCCTTCCAGTCCGTCGGATATTCCTCGAATCAGACTCCTCACGGCGCTTCTCGGACAATTTCGTGTGAGATGATGCATCGCCAGGCTTCCAATGTTGTTATCGGTGTGGATTGACTGTGGGGGTCCCACTAAGGCGAAGCCCGCCCGTCTTGTCGGACACTCACCAGAGTATGGCCGAGCGCCGCCGATGCTACTGAAACAGAGACGTCAGAAAGCGACAGCATGCCAAGATGCTACCTTGCAAGATCGTATTATCCTATTGTTGGCTTCTGGATGCCTCAATCATCCATATTCAAGCACGCCTTATTGCCGTTTACCTGGCTCCCTGGCGTGCCCGGATCTCTTGAGAGCATCTTCTTGACGAACCCGCAAAGTCCACGCGCTCCTTGACTTTTGCGTTAATTTGCGCCCTTCTTCTCGTGGAAACCTCCGGCCTACTGTTACCACTTCGGTATCGATCGACCCGGACTCCTCGCATTAGCCCTTTTTAAACATCCCTAAATCTGATATCGCGCGTATCACCAATAAAATTCCCGGCTGGTGTCTTACTCTAGACGACAACGACGACGACTTCAAGGACCCCGACTACGACCCAGCGCTTCGGGGACGCATGCATCCCGTGCATCGGGCCTCAGGATGATGCTGGGTTGGAAAGGCGTCAAAAACCATCTGCCTTCCAAAGTCGCAAAGGCCGTTCCCCATTGGTTGTCCAAGAAGAAACGAGAGAATCATGGCGCCGACACCTCCACCAAGGATCAATCCGGACGGTATTATTCACTTCTGGTTGGGATGAACGGGGACGAGCATCAACATCTGCACACGAAAGGTCGATTCTACTTTGGCCAAGATGGACCATTGGCAATCTGCTGCTTAGTGGTGGCATTGCATAATCTCATTTCTCTCTTTGCCACTCATAGCCCAAGATGCACGGCTTGCTCGGCGCCAACTGCTAACAAGATGCATCTAGGTTTTACATGAACTCGGCCAGTGAGACCAAGGGTCCCTCTCCGTTGGATGCGAAACTCGATTCTCTATTTGACTCATTAAGGGGTAAGCTTTTATGCTACCTGCGTGAGTTGCCTGTTGTATGCTTACCACCCTTGGTTAGATGACGAAGCCGATGACAAAGACCAGCTGGAGCTGGAGTCGACTATGGGCTATCTGAGTGAAAAGCTCAACGTCAGCCTAGAAAACGCCGAACTGTTTGTAGTCCTGGAACTGGTGCAGGCCCCTAGTGTAGGTGAAATCACCAGAGCAGGTTACATTGACGGTTGGAAATCAAGCGGGTAGGTCTTGAGGCGGAATCTTCTTTCATCAAATCATCAGCTCTAAAGCAGAGACGTACTTACTGTTGGTAGGGCTGGGGCATCGCATCAAGAGCACGCCGCTCATGTACGGAAACTCATATCTGACCTGTCTCGTGATACGGCATTGTTCAAGAAGGTTTACAAATACGCCTTTGTCGCTGGTCGTGAAAAGGACCAGAAATCCCTGGCTTTGGACAATGCTCTGATCTACTGGAGCATGCTCTTCTCGGCACCTGGCGTGGAATGGAAGGGCAAGCACGACTGGTTGGATCTGTGGAAGACATTCTTGGGCGAGAAGTGGACTCGATCTGTCAACAGGGACATGTGGAATATGATCTTGGAGTTTGCTCTGAAGAGCGTCAACGACGAATCCTTGTCGTTTTGGAGCGAAGATGGCGCATGGCCAAGCGTCATTGACGACTTTGTCGAGTGGTGCAGGCAGAAAGGAATCGGAAAGCCCGAAACTATGGAAGTCGATGGTCAGTGAAGCTAGATGACCACATATACACAACAACCGGCCTGGGATACTGCGTATCGGGCACACTATTGGCTTGGCGGGGATGGATCTTCATCTTTTATTATTATGCAGACACCCGCGAGGGAAAGGGGGCTGGCTTAGAAGACGTGCTAGGCGAGACTGAGAGGATACCTCGGCCGGCTAGCTTCCGATTTGCAATGTCATACATAGACTTATAGCGACAATTATACGAAGCACGGATGACCCAAGATGAATTGATAGTGGTCTTTTATTCATATGAAAAGTCACAAAGGACCGTCTAGATTGATCTTTTGACATGTGACATTTATCGTCGTTTCTCCGTAAGCACCCCAAGGGTTTTTGTACAGGATCATTCCGGATGCTCAAATCTCCCTTTCCCTAAATCGCACAATATCGCCAAGTTCCCTTGCCCCTGGTCGATGCCACCTCTTTTTTATATCATCATAATCTTACACGAGGCAAAGTGCATATAGGAATTCCCTCTAGCGTATGTACACTCCTCCCAATTGTAACTTTCGCCTTGATTCGTTTGATTCCACGCCAGTAAAGAAAAATAAAGAAAAAATCCGAACAAAAATCGTCAATTTACGCCTCACTACCCTGAGTCCTCCACTTAGGCGGCCCAAACCTCGACACGGTCTCAAGCTTGCCATCACCAAGCTTAACATGCGCAGCACGAATCATGCGCGGCTCAAGACGTAAAGTCGAACGAACGTCGTGGTGGACGCGCGGGGAGGAGTCGTAGCGCATGACGAAGTAGTGGCCGTGGGTGTGCTTCATCTGGTGGATGGAGATTGGTTTGGGGAGGGAGAAGACGCCCCAGTTGGAGAGGCCGCGGATGACGCCGCCGTTTTTGAGGACGAGGGAGCCGACTGTTTGGGCGATTCTATACGCTCATCCTGTTAGGAGACTGAAGAGGAGGAAGAGGAGAAGGAAGTTTGAAGGTTGTTTGAGGTTTTGGATGGTGGGAACGTACTCTTTTACCTCGGTGAGGCTGCCCGGCCGGACCTGAAGAAAAAGAAATACAGAGTTAGCAAGATTCGAATTAATTGTTTCGAGGGAAAGTGGAGGATTTGCTTACAATGGCAATGAGTTCGTAGAGCATCTTTGCGACAGTCTACGGGGGAGTTTCTGGAGGATGGGTTTGGGAGGGACATGCGACTCTTTGCGGGATGGGTTGGTTGAAATTCTGAGCTGGCTTGCCATGCCGAGGTTTTGCCGTGGTGAAGGTGTGACGGCTTCCAGAAGATAGTCCGGCGCTTTTGGAGCTTCGGTCTTAGTGGGTTACTAGAGTTGGATGGTGAGGGTTGATGAGGATGAGTTGTAACGGTGCATTGATGGATTGATCCATCTCATGGAGGGTTTCATACATAATATTACATGACTATTGTTACAGCTACACATAAAGTAGCATACGTTGTTGTTGTTTTACACAATCATCTCATTCATTCATCTATATCCTCTCCTTGGACAGAGCTTGCCAGATGCCCCACGGCAGCCTCCACCCGCTGCTCTTGACGGCAAACGGGTCAAAGTTGGCCTTTTCCAGGTTGAGCAGCCATTGAGCCGCGGGGACGGCCTCGAGGAGCACGCCAAAGCCTCGCCGCACATCGCGAGCGGTGTCACTCTCCTCGTCATACTGATACTGGTGCTCGCCCTCGCCCTGATGCTCAAAGTCGTGGCCGGGATCCTGCCCCGCTTTTAACCTCTTGAGCATCTCCCGCGCTGTGATGAGATGGTCATTGGCGCGCGTGGCCACCCTGAATACCGCATCCTGTAGCCCGGGCGCGTTGGGTCCCTGCCGGAAGACGTGCTCCTCGACGACACCCTCCTCGGCCAAGATGTCGAGGGGCAGCAGCAGGGCCTGGTTGCGGCTCGGGGTTTCGAGGCCGGAGGGCGTCTGGACGGGCTGCGCGGGGCTGGCGAGGACGGGCACTCCCCGAAGCACAGCGACGATGCCACACGCCTTGCCGATATGGCTGGCCAGGTGATCCACGTGCATTGACCGCAACGGCATGGATGCCAAAGTCGCATACAGCATCGTGGAGTACGTGTGCTCGGCATAGTCTTCCAGCGCGGCCAGGGTTGCGAAGGGCCGATTGTCCATGTGCCTCTCCCGCGTCCGGATAAGGCGCGAGACCCAGAATTTGATCGACTTTGTCGTCGACGAGCCGCCAGCGCCAGCCCGTTGTGAGAGCTGCTGCAGCGCCTGGTGGAGCAGGATGCAGATTGGCTCGCGCGGAGGCTGCCCGGAAAACGTCTTCTCGATAGATTCGTGCCAGAATTTCATGCGCATGACGCCAATGGTCGGGTTGGACACCATCTCGGGCAGCCGGACGAGCTCGAGGTTGAGTGCGCGGAGGGCGGCGTATGTGTCCTGGACGGGAGGAGGCATGAAGCGGCGGATGAGGTGAGCATCGTAGTCGCTTGTCCTGCAGGCGGGAAAAGATTAGAAAAAAAGAAGATATTTTTTAAAGAACAATGCCAATGCCAGTCAGTAATCAACGTACTGAAGCTGCTTCAAGCAGTACCGCCGAGCCGATTCGACGTCGGCCTCGGTCACGTAGCTGCGACGGCTCCGCGGAGCATTGACGAGCCTTTTCAGGCCATTGCCTCGAGTGAGGATGCTGGGACGATGCATGCGGCGGAACGGGCCGGAACTTCTTCACTCAGCTGCCACCATCGTTGGTGATGGCTCGGCGAGAGTCGCATTGCATTGTGCGACAAAAAGAGCTGCAACTTTGAGAGCCCAGATATGGCCAGCTCGTGATTGGCTGGGCTATTACGCCGACGGACAAATGGGGCAGTGGTTTAAATGGGCGTGACGCGGTCATGTGACCTCTCTACACGGTCGCGACATTGCAGCAGTTCCGGCGCGTCTCCCAGCGGATTAGCGGCAGGATTGATTGCACTGGACTGCAACAGTCACATTCACGAATGAGGCCCGCCACAGCATGGAGCTGGGATCCTCGCAAGAGCCGCCGATAAAGAGGCGCAGATTCTTCAAGGACCCGGACGAGCCCTCGTCGGATCCGGTGTTTAGCCCCAAGCACGAGTTCAGTTCGTCGCTGGAGCCGAGGCGGTTCTTCAAGACGGAGGACGAGGATGACGAGATACCTGGGAAAGAAGAGGCGGATGACGACTGGGAGCCGGAGAGCGAAAGAAGAAGCGTCAATACCAAGGCTAAAGAGGAGGGCCGAGATGTCTTGCCCGAGCTTCCTCGAAATGGATCAGCATCTGGCTCATCAATAGCCTTAGAGCAGCCACACCAACCACCGACGAACGAGCCCGTAGCCCAGCATGAATCTTCGGCAGTCACCTTTGACAAGGAGATGTTCGAAAGCTTTGTCGGATGTAAAGTTGCCGCCAACATCCTGCGTACTATCCAGCAACATTGCGGCAACAATCTCGAGCGAGCTGTCAACATGTACTTTGACGGCACCTACAAGAAGCTCCTAAAGTCGAAGCCCGCTGTTTCTGGCCCAAGCCGAACACAATCATCCTATGTGCAGAGCCAACCTTCCCCGCTTCCCATCCGACGAAACATGCCGACCTCACGATACATTGGTGCTTTTGGTGTCGAGGGATGGGCTACCCGCAGTGGCACAAATCTTCTGAAACATGGTGAGAAGGTCAAAATTGAACGACAAAAGATACAGCCCCCTCCACCTCCAAAAACCAAGCCCCGCCTTGGAGCTCCTCCTACTCCTGTCAAAGTGAACACGGCTGCATCGAGGCGAGTCGACGTCATCGTGCGATTTACAAATCAGAGCGGCCAGGAAATCGGGCGCCTGGCCAAAGATACCGCCAACTGGGTGTCAACGCTGATGGACCAAAAGATTTGCAAGTTTGAAGGAACTTGCGTGTATTGCCCTGAGCGGACACGAACAAACGACACCATTTTCATCCAACTGAGATGTTCCTTGCTCGATTCTGCCTTTTTCGACCGCAGCTTCAAGCCCGCAAACGATTCCTCGGCTACATGGTTCGAACAACAGATCGAAACAGCACAAGAGAAAGAACTTCGACTCAGGCAGGTTGCCCTGGTCAGACTATTTCAGGAGATTAATCTCCAGCCGGTCGTCGCCAATGCTGCAGCAAAGGATGGGAGAAAGGGTCTCCTCCAAGCTGCCGAGATGGACGAGCAGAAGCAAAAAGACTCGAAAAAGGCAGCTGCAAATGGCAACAAGGAATCTGGGAACTCATCGCCGTCAGAGGAAGCCGAAGAAGGAGAAGAGCTTGAACAAGACCAACTCGACGCTTTGTATAAAAAGGCCCAAACGTTTGACTTTAGCATGCCCGAGGTCGACCCAGCGAGCACCTTTGCCATGACACTACGCCCGTACCAAAGGCAATCTCTGCACTGGATGATAGCCAAAGAAAAGGATGAACAAAGCCATAGAGAACCCTCGATGCATCCGCTTTGGGAGGAATATGTATGGCCCGTCAAAGATGTCGACGACAAGGATCTCCCTACGGTAGAAGGGCAGTCCCAGTTTTATGTCAACCCTTACTCTGGCGATCTGACGTTGGACTTTCCGGTCCAGGAGCAACATTGTCTCGGTGGTATTCTTGCTGATGAAATGGGTTTGGGAAAGACGATTCAGATGCTCAGTCTGATTCACTCGCACCGATCCGAGGCTTCACAACAAGCCAGGTCATCACCCATACACGGCTTGAGCCAGCTTCAGCGATTGGGCAAAAACTCGTCAAACGTGTTGGAGGCACCGCGCACTACCTTGGTGGTTGCCCCTATGTCTCTGCTGTCACAGTGGCAGAGTGAGGCAGAAAAGGCTTCCCTACCAGGCACCATGAAGATTCAGCTTTATTACGGTGCGGAAAAGGCACTGAATCTGCAGTCGCTCTGCAGCGGCTCCAACGCTCCCGACCTTGTCATCACCAGTTACGGAGTTGTTTTGTCGGAATTCACCAGCATCGCCGCCAAGAACGGCGACAGGTCCTTCCATACGGGCATTTTCTCTCTCAAGTTCTTCCGCGTAATTCTCGACGAGGCACATTACATCAAAAATAGGGCGTCCAAGACTGCTCGCGCATGTTACGAGATTGCCGCCGACCACCGATGGGCACTGACAGGCACCCCGATTGTCAACAGGCTGGAAGACCTCTTTAGTTTGGTGCGCTTCTTGGGTGTTGAGCCCTGGAACAACTTTTCTTTTTGGAAGACATTCATCACGGTGCCCTTTGAGTCAGGGGACTTTGTGCGCGCATTGGACGTGGTTCAGACTGTTTTGGAGCCATTGGTCACCAGAAGAACCAAGGACATGAAAACGCCAGACGGTCAACCCCTGGTACAGCTTCCACCAAAACAGATTGACATCGTTGAGGTAGAACTATCCAAGACGGAGCGAGATATTTACGATCACATCTTCAATAAGGTGAAGAATACGTTTGCTCAAAACGTCGAGGCTGGTACGGTGCTCAAGGCGTTCACGACAATTTTTGCTCAGATTATGCGTCTTCGTCAATCATGTTGCCATCCCGTACTTGTCCGCAATAAAGAGATTGTTGCCGACGAGGAAGAGGCTGGTGCTGCAGCTGATGCAGCTACAGGCTTGGGTGATGATATGGATCTGGAGTCACTGATTACGCAATTTACTGCCATCACAGACGAAGCCACCAACGATAGACAGACATACGGAGCGCACGCACTGGACGAGATCCGTAACGAATCGGAAAAGGAATGCCCGCTATGCTTTGACGAGCCGATGAATGAGCAGATTGTCACAGGCTGTTGGCATTCTGCGTGCAAAAAGTGCCTGATGGACTTTATCAAGCACGAAACTGATCACGGCAGAGTGCCAAAGTGCTTCAACTGCCGCACGCCGATTAACCAGCGTGATTTGTTCGAGGTTGTGCGCCAAGATGAGACCGACGAACCGTTTGCTTCAGCAAAGCCTCGCTTTAGTCTTCAGCGACTTGGCGTCAACTCCTCTTCTGCCAAGATTGCTGCATTGATATCAGAGCTTCGAGCACTACGTCGAGATCGTCCATATATGAAGTCCATCATCTTTTCGCAGTTTACGTCTTTCCTCACGCTCATCGAAGCTGCTCTTACACGCGCCAACGTCAAGTTTCTTCGTCTAGATGGAAGTATGACACAGCGGGCTCGAGCAGCGGTGCTGCAGCAATTCACAGAGAGCAAAGGCTTCACGGTAATGTTGATGAGTCTGCGCGCGGGCGGTGTCGGCTTGAATCTCACGAGCGCGGGGCGCGTCTTTATGATGGATCCCTGGTGGAGTTATGCCGTGGAGTTGCAGGCGATTGATCGGGTGCACAGACTAGGGCAGCAAGATGAGGTGGTGGTCAAGAGATTCATTGTGAGGGGCAGTGTGGAGGAGAGGATGCTGAAGATTCAGGACAGAAAGAAGTTTATGTAAGTTGATGATCTTTTCTTCTTTGAAGCATCGCAAGACTAACTGCTCCCGCAGCGCGACGTCATTGGGTATGATGAACGACGAAGAGAAGAAGCTCCAGCGGATTGAAGACATCAAGGAGCTCCTTAGCTAGACGACAGAATTGGGTTAACACGACACGGTCAATGAAGATGGCATGGTGTTAGAATACGGCGGCTTTGAGCATGTGACGGTCTCATTATCTGGCGCATGGGTTGCTTGAAGAGGTGTATTTTGTTTGCATGAACTGGCATGGCATGGCATTGCATATGATGATTGTGATGGCTGCAATGAAAACATGGTGTATATATGATTGGCTGGATTTGGCATTCGAGTAATTTTACTCGTACGAAAAAGGATAGACGACATGTCGAAACGAGAAAGAGTGCGATGGCCCAGCTTGGGGGAATACGAGCCGGGTAAACAGAGCTTCTAGCCCAAGTTGCAAAAGGGCCCAACCAAGCGTAGTATTGAATGTGTCAAGATGTGAATCTTTGAATGGTTCTCCGTAAATGCATCATGAACGGCGGATGGGCTCGGATGATCATTGCGGAAAGCGGGTTGTCAATCCCCACAGAAGTCCCCGGTGAGGGTTCTGATCAAATATAACTTTATTTGCTGGGCTGTTTCAGGATTGGGCGATGGGGACGAGTGGCGAGAGGATTGCGCGAATATGGATGCCTTGAAGATTGTTTTGTTTGTCGATTGCTTCTCTCTGTGCTTCTTCCAGTCGGATATTCGAAAGAATTGGCGTGTGGTATATACACAACTTTCGTCAGCAACGAAACACATGTAAGACGAAGATGGTGTTGTGCAGGACCCTGCGGACTGAGGCTATTCAGGGGTAACCTGGTCACTGACGGCGGGGCCGCACCAACGCCAGGTACGAGCATGCAAATTAGCAGCCGAAATTACCGGCCAGGGACCCTCAGCCCATGACCACCGTTCCCATACGAGCTTGGCGATCTGATGGGTAAAACGGGGGGAATGGACTGTTGTTCATCAAAGGAATACGAGGCGAAGGCCGTGTTGTCCGGGCTTTTGATCTGACTATGGAGTTACTTACTCCTTTACGAGGCAGTGAAGCGGTGGCCATTAGGGATTACATACGAAGTATTGCTAGTGCTAGGGACTGTTCGGGTTATGCTGGAATAAATACGCTGATCACCCCCGGATTTCGTCGAGAAAGGAGGAAAAGAGGCTCTCTTTCTTGTTCTCTCCATCTCCAGTCGCTCTTTAAGCAAATTCATTTTTAAAAGACCAACTACAGTCCTTACCGCAAGGTCACCCACAATAATCTTAATACCTATTCCAACGACGAAAACACCGCAAAAATGAAGTTCTCCTTTGCCATTGTCGCCCTTGCTGGCCTTGTCGCTGCCTCTCCGGCCCCCATTGTTGATGGAAAGCGAGTTTGCGGCTCGGCTAAGCAGGGTCTTCTTGGATGCCCTTTTGGTACGACTTGTGTTCTTACGGATGCTTCTACTAAGGCTGCTACGGGATTCTGCCAGTCTCTTTAAGAGGTGAGTCTTTTGTTGCTGCTGGAGATGAGATGATGGTGTTTTGGGAGGGTTATGCTGATGGGATTTTATGTGGTTCAGATTTGATGGATAGGATAGGGAGTATCGAGAAGAAGGTCGGTGTAATGGATTGATGGAGATGAGATTATTGAATTCAGCGAATATAAATACTACGACGAAACAAATATAATATCGACTTTGCCTCCCGTGCAAAAGTCCATTTTGGAGAAAACAAACCTGCAAGAGTTCACTCTTCCATTGCCGTGATGTTGTTCCCAATACCGATATCGAATGTGAAATAAAGTAGCAAACCCAAATCGCGATGCTTAAAATCCAACTGCCCGATCGATCGACGCGTCTTCTTGAAACGCCCATAGAGTTCTGACGCTGCGAAGATGGACTTGGCTCTTTTAGGAATGTCATCGAGACGGAAATCTGGTGGGCACACCCGTTTCGTTGTTACTACTTCGATCTAAGAAGGTGCGGCGGATGTTTTTGGGAGTGAGTTGAAAGTGGATTATTTTCCGGTAGTTGTTCGATTTTTGCTGATGGTGTTACATAGAGCTTATGTCCGTGGTATTGGACCCCGGATTATGGTGGCGTTTGGTGAGTGTGGTGATGTTTTGTGTTATTTCCTATTTAGGTAATAAGCAGGTTTTGTGAGAACGTCACTGCGATGAAGGAAAAGTATTTATTTCGCACAATTCTGCTGTGCGAAGTTTGATTGATCTTCATCTTTCAGTTATTCGAGTTACAATAGATCTCTTTCAATCCAGTCAAGCTACCTCTACGCAATGGACCGCTACGCTGCCGCTCATGCCTCTCGCAACGGCCCTGGAGACACTCGTCCGACTGCCCTCCAGATTGTCGCGGACGAGTTTCAATATAGCAATACTGGTAAAGATAATTTATCAGAGTTGACTATTGTGATTACCGGCGCAACTTCTGGTATCGGCTACGAGGCTGCTCGAGCTCTCTATTCTACCGGTGCGAAGCTCTTCATCACGGCGCGCGATGCTGACAAGGCAAAGAGCGTCATTGAGAAGATTGTGTTGAGCATTCCACCGGTTGAGGGAAGAAAGTATCAGAAAATTGAAGTTGTCTCTATGGATATGGTCTCTCTGGCTTCTGTGAGACAAGCTGCAGAGGAGATTCTTAGCAAAGCAGAGCATATCAATGTCTTGATCAACAACGCCGGTGAGTATAAATTGTCTCCGATTCTAATTAGGCTATCCGAGTCATTATTCCTAACATTACTGTCTCCAAATAGGTGTTGCGTTTGAGCCTTTTGAACACACAGAAGAAGGATTACTACGGGCCTGGGTCATAAACTATGTTGCACCATTTCTCCTCTCATATCTCTTACTCCCACGCCTCGAAGCCAGCAGCACCAAAGCCCGTCGTTCCCGCATCGTCAACTTGAGCACCACGGGACACAGACTATTCCCAGTCCATCTAGACGATCCAAACTTCAAAAAGACACCATACGAGCCCATGTCCGCCTACGCAACGTCCAAACTCGCCGTCATCTACAACGCCAACTTCATCGACCGACACTTTTCCACTCGCGGAGTCAGGGCCGTCTCGCTCCACCCGGGAACTGTTCATACTCCCTTGTATGCAGGATACGCAGCTCAGCAGACGGGTAACGCTGATGTGCCGCCTGGGTATATGGAAGAGCTCAAATCTGTAGAGCAAGGCGCTGCTACGACTGTTTTTGCAGCCATTGCGTCGTGTTTGGAGGATAAGGGCGGGGTGTACTTGGAGAATTGCTCGTATGGAAAGGAGGCGACGGCTGAGTTTGGCATGATGGATGGTGGGTATGCGACTTTTGCGTTTGATGAGGTGGCGGAGGAGAATCTTTGGAAGGATACGTGTAAATTGTTAAACGTTCCCGAAATACTATAGCGGATTACTCAGGTAATAGAGAAAGATCGGTCGGAGAGGTGGTTATAGAGTGTTTGATATGAAGCGGTGCTTCTCCACGCTTCTTGCGCCATTCGTTTGTAGATGCGATCAGGTCGCAGCATCCATCTATGAGATCATGCCATTTCTGAGCAAATTCCTCTGTGACTTCCCAATTGTGTGCGTCCCATGAGTTTTCGCCCCATATCATGAAGCCGGGTCTGCTGCAGCTTAACTGTAGCCGTCCGACTCCAGTAACATCCTCGCAGAGCTCGGTTTCAAAGTCCCATTCTGGTGAGGCTGTTGCTAATCTTCGAATGAGGCTATCACGGAACTGTGGAGAAGGTATAAGATCTAGCCATGGGTGGTGTGTCTCTTCATATTGTAATGGCGTAGGATGAAGATTGGCTGGTAGACGTGATTGTGTTATTGATGGATCCAGGTTAGGCGTGTGGGGGGAGAAGTTGGAGAGGGCGTCGTCCTGGCAAACGGTGCTCCAAGGATAGTTGAGGAGGCTGGCGTTTGCAGCTAATCCGCGTATGATGTTATTGTGGACAAGAGTGAGAAGCCGATGATCGGCGGAGAGGAGGAGGTTCCGCGCAGATACGAAATACGCACCGCATGGAAGAGGTGATGTCGGGCGCTCTTTGGTTACAGGAAAGGACTCTTTAGCTGGCTTTAGTAAAAGGAACTTGCCACGCCGAGCTGAGACTGCTTTGGTGATACGTTTGTCTTGCTTCGCTTTGGCTGCTTCCCGAACTCCTGTGGCAAAGAGTAAGTCTCTACAATGCAGATCTACAAGCTAGGTGGGTGATGTAATAATGGAAGATGGAGGCTTACGGTAATTGTGCTGAGACCGACGATTCTGCAGGCGGCGCCTTTCCGCAGAATCAAGTGTATGCGACTGAGGCCTAGCCTCTGGCAGATTCAGCTTTTTCATGGGTGTATAGGTGCAGATGCGCTTGGCTGGTTCAGGGAGATTTGTGACGATGAGTGTAGCTGTTGAATGGTTCTTTGTCTGGTGCGAGTTCCGTCTGGTGCGAGATTCGGGGATAAAGGCCGAGGCGGAGTCTGAATATCTCCACTGGCGTGGAGCGATGAGTATTGCCCGAATAGGAAGTAAGCTTGTTAGGTTGGCATAAAGCAAACATTCACCCTATATCAATCAGTTGGAGCTTGTAACCAACATTAGCATCGTCTTCTTAAAGCAATGTTTTATATTTTATGGTTAAAGTATTTATAGACGCTTATCCAAGTCATACCCACAGCACTAACTACTATCTCATTCAGACGCATATCTACTCTAAAAGCATAAACAATGTACCTGCATCCAAGTGCACTGTCGTTGTCCATCCAGTGTAGTCGTTGTCTGGTGTCGAGCTACACATATCTTTCGTGGTCAGTGCCGTGCCAACCACTCTCGCCTTAGACTTCGACTTTTCCTCTTGAACAACCCTGACCAAGAGGGCTCTCTTTGCAGACGGAACTCGAAAGACGACATCATTCTGTTGGACGAGACCCGAGGCGAGACCCATCTTCCGTTGTGTATGATTGCCCTCTTTAGCCAAGTATAACCGGGGCTGGACTGGTGCTGATCGGTTTGTGACTCCTTGCGGCCTCTGCGACCATTGGAGGTTGGTGGTCTTTGTTACTTGGTGAACCCACGTAATATAGTCTCGTACACTTTCCGGCGGTTGGGTGCAATTGTAATTGTATGGACTTTTCTCATCCCAGATAACAGGACTCGGCCTGTTGAAGCACGTCTTCTGAATCGTTGAATCGTCTGATTCTAAGAGGGCCCGGAACAATTTATCGTACTCTTGATGAGCTGGTCCCAGTTCGCCCGCCGGAAATAGACGCTGCGTGGCAATGCGCCACTGATTTGCGTCGTCAGGTCTGGAGACGATGTCACTGGCTGAAGGCCCAACGCAGACGATACAGCCAACTGAAACTGCCTTAAGGTGGAAAACAAGGGGACTTTTCGGATTGTCGATAAGCTGGGTTGAGTCCTTCGAGAGTTGACTAAGGGGATCGCTGTGATTCGCCATGAGGAGGCTTTTCACCAGAGCTCCCATCGGAAGAATCTGGGATTCATCTTTGAAAAGATTCCACTTATTCATGAACTCCATCGTATCCTTCCAGACTTCGTAGAGCGACTTTTTGTAGTCTATCGGAAACTCCCCAGCGTCCGAGGCCAGCCCAATGAGTCCGTAGACCTTGTCTCTTGGTTCCGAGCATTTTGCCTCTCTGTGCTCCACGAGTAACCTCTTGAGAGTATACGAGTCGTTATTTTTCTCTTGGCGGAGTAACCTGTTCAGCCTTAGAGGCCCGGTGGCCCCATCACTGTTGTACATCGCGATGAGGCGCATGAATTGATCCCACGGGAAAGTCTGATTTCCAAAGCAAACCTGGAGCTGCCTTGCGCGCCCAATCGCTTGCAGTGTCCAGAGACGATCCCAGTACGGGTCAGTTAGCAAGAGTCTAACCATCTTCTGCTGAGTGCTGTTGCCACCCTTGGGGAGAAGTTCCCGTTTCATGTCCTTTTGGTACTCTGCATACTTGCTCCCTAACCAGACTACCACGTTGCTGGCTCGCGAGTAGATATGGTTCATGATCCTGACCTGGTTGCTCCGCTCTTCTAGATCGCTCTGGTTGATGCAGATGGCGTCGATCCAGAACAGCTGGCGTGCCTTCATGGACATGGCCCGACCGCGAAGGAAGATGAGGGCACCCAGGAGGTTTTCCCCGACTTGGAATGGTTGGCCATTCAGGGTGATGGCATAGGTCGCCTTGTCTGTACCCCACGTGTATGACAACGCCTCGAAGTTGGGCTTGTTACCGAGGGTGACTTCAGTCAGCGTGCAAACCAAGGGGTCGCCCTCGTGTGCAGCCGGCTGAATCTCAATCAGTCGTAAGCTGTCCTTGTCAAGTCTTCTCCCTCGATAAGACAGTGTATTGTCTATCTTGGGTTTCGAGATGCTTCCGGGATTTGGGCGTAGTGCTACCCCCTGACGTGACCGGTTTGAGAACTTTGAGAACATGATTTCTAGACGTAGTGCCTTCTAGGCGTAGTGTTTTCTAGACGTAGTGCTGCGTTGAACGGAGAGTAGTTTCTAAATTGAATTGAGATAGAAATTAAGACAATATACCTAAGGAGAAGCTCGCATTTATAGACGAGTTGAGGATAAGCGCCCAAGTCATCGCCCCGCGTTGTTGGTTCGCGCTGTTGGTTCGCCTTGTCGGCCCAGGTTATCACCCATGGTTGTCAATTGGTGGGAAACTACATGACCTTGCGAAAGACGTTGGGTTAGGTGGGCAACATCTCTTATAATAGAAAGACACAGGGTCTAAGAAGCAAAGCTGACCAACAACGGGTGGTAGGCGGTTACCTGCTTAGGATGTTTATCAAGCCCAGCTCTGAGCAGCTCGAGATGATTGGTACCCAGAGAACCAACCAGAGCACATATAACATTTTTTTCTTTTGGAGGAGTTGATAATACTTAACAGAAGGTCAAAAGGGAACTCTTGTCTTCTCTATGTCAGTACATCGTTGCTATACTGTAACTTGCTAATAATATCTCAATGGCGCGTACAAGACGACAGGGATATCAAGCCACAACTTAACTAAAAAAGATTTCTATTATAATCGTTATCTATGTAATCAATCTATGTCGTCTTTGACCGTACATCATATATCATAGGAAATACTAGGAAACTACACTTTCTTCCCCAACTGAAAACCCACCAAGGCGTGTCTTGACATAATCGCAAAGACCGTTCCTAGCAGAAGCGACACTCCACAGAACACAATCAAGCCGGAGAAATGCCCATTCTGATCATTGACAATGGCGCCAGCAATGGGGCTCCCGATCAGGACGCCCACAGAGGCCACGGCGTAGAGCGAACCAGTACGTGTGCCCAACTTGCGCACGTCCGACATGGACGCTACCATGGCGGGAATAATGGACAAGAAGCACCCCGAGGCAAAGCCGTACAAGGCGCCGTAGACGATGAGCGGTGCATTGGAGCCCGCGGGGAGCCATAGGGCCAGGGTGACGATGCCGCCGAAGAGGGTGAGGAGGATCATGACATTGAAGACGCCGTAGCGGTCACCCATGTGAGCGGGGAGGATACGGCCAAATGTGCTACACCAGGACTGTTAGTCTCACGAAACATCTCTGGAAAGTCTGTGGGAGATACTCACGATGCTGCATTTATAATGGGGACCAAATAGTCGGCCAACCTCGTCGACATGCCTTCCGCCTTGGCCTGCACAATGATAAAGGTAAACGGCAAGAAGGCACCTAGATAAATCATAAAGCCAGCGGCAGTGAGAAGCGCAAAAGGCCTTTCGGCAAAGGGCGTCACGAATTCCTTTGCGTCAAACTTCCTCCCCGGCGGAGGCAGCCTCGACTTGATTGTTAGGTTACCAATGATGAGCAGTCCGAGGAAGAGAAAGGCCGTGGACCGCATGGCCCAGCCGAAGCCGATACGCACGACGAGGCGCTCGACCATGATGGGGAGGACGACGCCGCCGAGGCTGGATCCGGCGGTGACGATGCCGAAGGCGAGGGCTCGATGGACGCGGAACCAAGTGCCGAGGGCGGCGATTGCTACCAGCGGTTGTTTGTTAGAATGGGTGGATATGAGAGAGGCAATGGGATCGGATTGGGAATACATACGGGCATAGAAGAGAAACGAGCAGCCAATGGCACTGCAGATGCTCTGGGAGAGGAGAATCTGATAGTATTCCTTGGAGAGTGAGGTCATCATGAGGCCGAAAACATGAAGAAATGTGCCTATTAGGACAGGGATCCGGGGGCCGAGCTGGTCGGTCATGTAGCCGACAAGAGGACCCTATCGTCATGTTAGTATCTGTACGTGTAGAGAAGTTCAATACAGCAGGGGAAGAGGATCAGGCATACCCCGAAGAAGAGCATAAAGGACTCCACGGAAGGAATCCATGCCACGGTGCTGGGCGAGTATGCCTTGAGTTGATGCGATTGGTAGTAATCCTGGAAGATGCCGATACCTAACAACCAACACACATCAGTTAGTAAGCGCTGCATTGAAAGGTTGGACGACTTCAAGGTTCTTTAGTACAATTGATCCATCCGAAACTCGCAAACACGGTGCAGAACCCTCCTAACACAACCATCCACGCTTCCAGGCCGCCATCGGGTGGAGGGCCAAAGTCGGGCTCTGTAGAGGCTCCTTGCGGCTGTTGCTGCGACGGCGCCTTTTCGACATCTGCGGCACCGTCTCGTTGCTGGAGGTATTGTTCTTGGAATTGCTTTTCGACATCGGTCGAGGAGGCTGAGGAAGCTCCGGGAATTGGAGACGCCATTGCTGCGGCAGTCTTGGAAACGGAGACGCGAGGAGAGGGCGATCTTCTTCTTCTTCAGAGTTGCACGACTGTCTTTGTCCTTTGGCCTCTGAGATCCAGGACGTCGCGTCCTCTATATATCTATTCATCACCTTCTTCACGCCCACATCTCAGACTTTGCAAACCACGGATTCAAAGAGCAGTTCCCTGTCGCGCATCTCGAGCGATGGTTCCGAATCTGGTTTAACTGTACACCGCCTGACATTGAGCCAATGACGCACAGAGAGCCCGACGACTCCATCGTTTTTTCTCCTCCCGGGAGGGCCCGCGCTTATTACGAACTCATCGGACATAAACATTCAGATCCCTGTCGAATCTGCTCGCTGCTTGGTTCCATGTTGAGTATAGCGCGTGTCATCAAAGTTTCCGCGTCTCCAGCTTTCTAAGCGCTGGTGTTGGTTCATCTCCACTCAGCTCACTCACTTACATCAAATCTCTTACATCTCGGCCCATCGCTTTTAACATTGCCATTGTCATAACACGATGCGGCAAAACATTACGAAGCAAGCTCAAAACTATGGTCGGGATCCCGGGAAAATCAAAGGCTTGTAGGGACTGCAAGAGGCGTCGTGTCAAGGTATTCCTCGCGTGCTCCCACTCACTGCCGAGCGCTTCCCTGTCTCTGTTCTCGTCTCGTCCCGTCTTGTGCCGTCCTGTCTCCGTATCTAATAACTCGCCTCTTAGTGCGACTTGACATTGCCCTCGTGCATAAGATGCATCAAGGCTGGAATTGCATGCAAGGGCTACGAGCAGGCGATGCTCTGGGTCAACAGCACTCCGGACCATCCTAATGTCACTGCCATCTCTGTCATAACTGACGCTCAACTACACCAACGCCAGCAGCAATCTCCATCGTCAGAATGGGTTCGACTTGTCCATCAGCTCCGTGACCAGCTCTCCCAGCCAGGCTACGACACTTCATACTTTAGGTCTCAGGCTCTGCGTATTCTTCAAGGCATTTACCTTCCTCAACCACGCATCGCGGCATGCGACGAAAATGGCGACCCGACGCCCTCGTCCTGGATCAGGGCCGTGTGCCAGATGAAGGCTCCAAGTAGCGCCCTCGACCACTCTCTTCTCGCCTTTTGTGCCGTCCAGGTCCGCTTGTCCGGTGATTCGTGCTTGTCTCAGGACGAGACGGGCCAAGTGTACAACCACGCGCTTAGCAAGCTCATCGAAGACTTGGACTCTCGGCAGCCGAGGAGCAGTAACGAGACGCTGGCTGCCATCGTGGCCTTGTCGACATGTGAGGTATGCTTACAGTCTCCTCCAATTCTTTGAGAAGAAGAAGACAATGTGGCTGATGCATACAGCTATTTATTTTCCCCACAGACTCAAGTTGGAGTGCCCACGCGCAGGGTATCTCCGAACTCCTCCGTAACCACAACGTGTCGGAGCAGGCCTCGGCGGATTGTAGAAGCTTATGCGTGCGATTGTGTATAATATGCGTACGTATAACTACCAAATCACCAACATCACAGTTATGCCAACTCTCTCGCTGACCCCTGATTCCTAACTAGGTCATTCAAGGGCTGGGACAAAGACGTTCTCTCGGTCTTGAACCAGACAGGTGGCGACGTTTAATCGGCCCTTTCGGTGCTGATGACTCCTTCGTCCGAATGATGCATATAGTTGTCGACGTCCCCTCTATGCTGCAAGAAGCACATGCAATCCTTTCAAGCGGCAACAGCCCTTTGGCCGCCTCGCAGCACAGCGCCCGCCTCGCCCAAAAGTTTGGAGAGCTCGACAATTGGAGACAACTTCGGAAGCGCAGAGTAGCTCCTGACCCCTTGTACTGGACCGTCATGTCCAGAATGGATAACCCAGCCGACGAGGGGTACGCAGATAAGCTGTTTCCGTTTGCTCTGATGTTTTCGTCCATGGGAAGTGCGATTCAGTGGATATTTTGCTCAACTGTTATGTTGCACGTCGTCGAGGCGGCCTTACTCCTTGAGGCGTTGGAATTTACCACGCCGAACCGTACTGGTACCATATCTTCACCACCAGCAGACAGCATCTCAATGCTGGCGGAGGCAGATGGGCTGGCTCGCATGCTCTGTCAGAGCATCGAGTTCTGCTACCGCAACGACAACGGCCTCTTTGGACCGCAAGCGACGTGCTCTACCCAGTGGACTCTGCGTAGATACTTTCGTCGCCGCGGACTCGTCAGGGAGTTGGAATGGTGCCGGAGGATCAAGGATATTAAGGGCCCGGCGTCAAGGTGCGGGATCGATTTGATGCAATTTGGGCCTGATTGGTGATTGGCCTTTGTGTGCGTTCTTCTTTTCAGCATGACTTTGTCTGTTACCAAAACTCTTCCGATGAGGACAAGGTTCTTGACCTGAGAGAGGGTTCAAGGCTGTTAACACAGATAGACAGCAACGTTGATGCAATTGCGCAAAGTTATTTAGCCCACAAGCCTTTTTGATGCAATAGCGGTGAACAATGGCGTCGAGACTGATGACCACTGTTCACACCAATCAACCCAAACTCCAGCGTCGGGCGCGCGTGTTATCGTCTGAGATGCAAGGCCATGACAAGTTATCCGAGAGCTGTTGGTTCAGCGTTCAGCTAAGGAACAGCTTCTATATAATCTGCTCAAAGTAGCTCAAAGTAATAAGTGTTTAACTCAAGTAGACATGTCATCTTCGGCTTTAATAGTCTTCTCGGTCGTCGTTATATCCGACTCCTTGGCTACTTGTATCTATCCGACTCGCTACGGATATACATGTACATAGGTAAACTAGGTGCTCTCTTTTTTTGGAACACGATTCAACAACCTTATTGTCAAGGGAGTTCTAAACAGAATATTTTGTCTTCCATAGAAAAAACGGCCTTTGCGGACTGCCGCTAAGGCCGCTTCGTATTCCCTTTTAAGTATACGACCTAATAACCTCTTAAAGGTGGATCTATCTTGTTTTCAATGCAGCGATTCATCGCCATCTATGAAACTGGATGTACATCTCTAAATCTGTTAAGAACCGTCCAGCTTCACAGTTAGGTCGCACTATCGAAGTGACCTACATAAAGCTGAAGCAATAAAAGAAACAGCCCCTCATCATGACAGCACAAGCTTAGAGTGTTATGGAAAGTTGTCTTCGGTGCCATGACCCTTTGCAAAGCGGGTACATTGAACAAGCAGTATGGCAAATAAGATCGAGATAAAGAGAAGCAAGGAAACCCTGGTTTTTGGCACAAACGATAAACGTGGCAGAGGAAGTAGCTTGACGAGAATACTTAGGAGAAGGACTATTGGAGGAGTTGGATGTTCCTTACAGCTGGAAAAATACATGTACTCTAAAGCTAGAAGAGGTCTAGTGAACAACCTCTTGCAGAGAGATAAAGCTGTCAATTACAAAGCCAGAAAACAACAGGTGACGCTTGGGGAGTAAAGGAACTCCCAAAGAGTTGCATTGGCCAAAAGTTCTGACCACAGGGCTGACAAGCTACCTGAACCACAGAAGAGGATTAATAAACTCGCGTGGGGAGATAAGGTTATAAGTCCGAACCACTGAAGATCACTCAAGTATAAATAACTCTTTTGTTCTATAAGTGAGTGAGTGAATCATCACAAAGCCAATCTCCACAAAGACCTAATTAGCACGAGATCCTTTGATCGAAATCTTTGCAAGGTTCAAAATATGGCTCCTTCTGATCACACTCTTCTTGTCACCGGCGCCACGGGCTATGTCGCGGGCCATGTTATCCACCAAGCCTTGACGAAAGGCTACAATGTTCGAGCTTGTGTTCGGTCTGAATCGGCCAGGGAAAAAATTCTCCCTACGTTTCCCAATTACGGCTCACAATTGTCTTTTGCTCCTGTCAAGGATATAACCAGCCCGGAGTTCTTCAAAGATGCATTTGCCGATGGTGCTGTAACGGGTATTATCCACCTTGCCTCACCTGTTCACCTAAGCCCAGAGGATAACAAGCGAGACATGCTTGATCCCGCCATTAACAGCGCCAAGTCGATTATTGAGGCGGCCAAGTTGTTTGGTCCCTCCGTGCAGCGTGTCATTAATACTTCTTCTATGGCAGCATTGTTGGATATCTCTAAAGGGCTACGACCTGGTTACACGTATTCGGAGAAAGACTGGAACCCGATGACTTATGACGAGGCTGCCGAAGCTGATCCTGTTTCAGTGTACTGTGCCAGCAAAGCCCTGGCTGAAAAAGGCATGTGGGAATTCATGGAGAGCGGAGACAACAAACCAACGTTCTCGTTTGTTTCTGTGAACCCTTCCATGGTTTTCGGTCCGGACTTTTATCCCATCACGAGCCTCGCGGGCCTCAAAGCCTCCGCTGCAAGAGCCTGGGCGCTCGTTGACGCCAAGAATGTTCCTCCTCCGGATTTCTGCGGAGTTGTCGACGTGAGAGATGTCGCAAAGGCATTGTTGAGTGCTTTTGAGATTCCCGATGCCGCTGGGCAGCGCTATCTCCTTGCGAAGCACTTTGAATGGCAGACTGCTGCAGATGCTGCTCGTGAGGCGTTGGAAGAACCTGACAGAAGCAGGATACCGGCCGGGTCGCCTGGTTCAATGGACAATGGAGCGTGGAAGTCTGTGACTTATGGTGTTGACGGATCCAAAGCTGTGAGAGAGTTGGGTTTCGAGTATCGGCCATTGAAGGATACGATGGGTGACACTATCAAGCAGTTGCTAGACATAGAAAAGAAGATCGGAAAGAACTAAGCTTCGGCGTAAACTATTTGCAACTCATGGAGAAATGTGTATATCATCACTTATGTTTTCCACGATTGTGATAGAACCGTCTAGTCTGTTTTATTCTATCCTCTATTGTCTGGGCTTAAAATTTGTTAGCAATCTGAGCACACTCTCTCCCTTTTCGGGGGCAAATGGGAGCCCACAATATTCGCCTGGTCTATGTCTATTGGTCAACAACGCGCGTGTCATTGCATCCAATGCAACCGACAGAGGATCCTTGGCCGAGCTGCGCCAAATATTCACTATTGCATAAAGGATTTTTGTTGCAGATTAATTGAAAAAGCAATTAATTGAATCGTTGAGAAATAAATAGAAGTTATAAGATGCGATACCACAACTTATTAATACCCCCTCTCTCAGCTGAAGTTAGAGGATGAGGAGGATGGTCAAATTGTAATCTGAAGCCAGCCACTTCATGCCGCTAATGCGTTATAGACCAAGTAGGATCTGCACATCTGTGGACGCACGTACTTTTATTTTGAGAAGCTTCCAACAACACCCGTTTCTATCGGTAGTACAACCATGGGCACATGTATATAGAGCGCGAAAAGGGGGAGAGCACAGACACATACTGGGAAGAGAGTGCGGTGATTTCTGGCAATAGAATTCTAAGGATGCTATATGTCCTCATGAATCTTTAAGCCTACTTCTCGGTGCTATTGTCTCTCCCAGTACATAAACGGCAGCACCGGATGGAAGGGGACCGTTGCGGTAGTGTCATGCTGCCTTACATTGACGGCCCGTGACCTGCTGCATGAGTTTCTCACACCTACAGCGAAAGATTTTTACTTTATCTGGCTCAGTTAAGAATTGCTGGATGATATGTACCGCCAAAATTATGAACATGTATACTAATATACAGAGCTAGAGCCCGAAGGAAATGGCAGACGAGGAACTTTGGTAAAGATATGGACCCCTGCATGATGAAATAGATATACGCGTCTCTCAAAAATTGATGGTCACTTTATAATAGCAGTTTCTATGTTTTTAGTCCTCATTGCATGTGAGATTCTTTCTCATCCGCTATTCAGCTGCTTCGCTAATACTTGGGGTTCAGCTGGGAAGTTTGATACCCCATGTCTTCAAGACGACATATTCCCAACTTCTCATCCGCAAGAGTAGACAACTCAGACACCTCAACTCTCTCGCATTGTTCAAAGTAGTGCTCAATTTGCGTAGGAGTAATCGTACAGGCATGAGTTATCTCATCATAGTCAGTATCAACGGTGATATCAGCCAGGATATCAACATTCTGGTTAATAAAACGGTAGCATGCTATTGAAATTGGTTCTGAAGCATGGTGCCGAAGTAGTTGAGTGAAGAAAAGAGCTTTGACATGAGGCTTGCAGTTGCCTATTCGACTCAACTGTCGAGCGCGATCAACGAGTTGCTGCTCATTGCCCTTAAATAATTGCGCAAGGCGTTCAAAAAAAAGTTCGACGAGATACTTGAGATTTACCTCCATTATTACAAACTTCCCTGATAGAGCTGTTAGCTCCAAAGGCTCCTTTCGAAAAGTTTTTTTCTCGTGTGTTAATCCTGATGAGAAAACTATATAGAGAAGATCAGAAAGCTCAGTCATTGTACTGCAAATTCCGTAGGCACCATAATCGGTGTTTTCAATGCTTATGACAAAAGATGTGCGTTTGTCTAAATCTGGTCCTTTTTCTAACGCCGCTACTAAATCTCGCATAGAAGAAGGCTGTATTCCATGAGCACTGAGTATGTCAATATATACCCTTTTTATAGCCAAGCTCATGATAGATTCATATGTTGCAAATTTGAGGGTTATATTTGCACATAGTGTCGTTCCAATGTCGTTCATAGGCTTAGGTAAATTGTACAAGCATATGCCAGCAGAATCCACATCGCCATAAAAAGACAGAATCGATTCCTGCGCATCATCATTATATAGACCAGACCGGCAGTTGTCTTCTCGAGTAAGTAGGGACTCTCGAAGAAGGCACGTAGCGTGAGGTACCCCTTTTCCCTTTACACGCGAGTGCATGAACTCTTTGACGACTGGGTTGTTGATGAGCAGCAAATCAAAACTTGGACGAGGATACCACTTTGGCCGACAGTCCCATTGTAAAAGACCAGATTCAAATAAATCATTGGAGGCATTCAGCAGATGCATAATCGCCGTGTTCTTCGAAGCAGAATTTTCTGCTATTAGTTGAGCCAATGTCGAGCAAAAGTAATGCAGTGGCGTATTACATTTTATGAGTATCTGATCAGCATGCAACTTTCCAAATTGTTGTATAGTCCGAAGTTGGCAGAGCATTGTGGTTCCAAGCTCTAGACCGGTGCTCTGCGCCTTACTTTGAGCCAAGATGGTTTTTCCAACTTCGGATTCCTTGAAAAAGTCCAATACAGTTCGGTGAATAAAGTTCACACTTGTTGTAATGTATTCACTCAGCTGTGAAAATTCTTCTTTTATCGCCACAGAAACCGGGATGATATCCATCCAAAAGTCGTCGTCGACTTCCCAGACGGGTTGAGTGATGCTAAGAAGGCCAGCAGTTCTGATAGAAATGTATTTCACTGTATCCGCGCACTTATTGCATATTTCCGAAATTGATAACTGATATGCTTTATTCAGCATATTTCCTTTAATTTTCTCATTTGTGGTGAGCATGAGTTGGAATGGAGTCAGGTCCCAACTATAATATTGCATGTTATGTGAATCATGAGCTTTTTTGTACTGTTCACATAGAGACTGATTTTTGATGAGGAGGCTGAAATATCGCACTGCTTCCTTTTGATATATATCCTCGTCATCGCCAAGTCTGCTCCACATATCTGCATAGAGCTCCTCAAGTCTAGATGGTAGCTTTGATAAGCGTAAGTGTAATTCATGTTGCTCATCGTTGTTCCGAACTCCTCTTTTAACACTCTCAAGGGCTAAAATGAGCCAAAGATACACTCCCTCGGCTTTCTGGACAAGCAGGCGTCTTAATTTCTGTAAGAAGTCCGACGGATATCTATCAGTATCAGGAATCCCTACCGATGCGAACTGTAGCATATCATCCTTGGTCAATTCGTGGAGTTTTAATCCGTCATACTTGGAGAACTTTTCCAAAAAGATATCTTCACTCCGGCTGGACATGCAAATCTTGATATTTTGTAGACCAATAAAAGAGTCAAGAAATTGAAGTATTTCCTCAATCTCAGTCGCTTCATCAAGGCCATCGATAAGAAAAAAAATCGATCGTTTGCACTGTAGCAAAATGGAAAGGAATATGGATTGCAACTCTGAGATCTCCCAGTCTCCTATATGGTCTTTGTTTGTAACGAGCAGAAATTCTGACAGGACGTGGTCAAGAAAGTCATAGCTGGCGGACAGCAGCTGGTAGATCAAAGAACATAGAAGGCCCCTTAGATTTTTTTGTAGGATATTTCCTGGCTTCCAGAAGAAGTGTGAAACAATTAAAGTATTGGGACTCCATTTATCAACTCCTCTCTGTGTGTTTTCATGCTGAAGAAGAAACTTCATAAGCGTGCTTTTGCCCGCCCCGGGCTTTCCCTGAATCCAGAATATTCGCTTATCGGATTGAAGCCATTGGATGAATTTTCTCCAAGTAGCTGCTGAACTTGAAACTGACGCGTCGTCTAACTTTTCATCTCTATCAAGTGACTCGAATATCGAAACATAGGTTGCTTCGTGAGCAGGTTTAAGCTCAGTCCGCCGGGAATTCATAGACTCATATTTTAGGCTGCCAAGGAGGCGCATCCTCTTCGCCTCTTTATTAGCACCATCGTGAATATCGTTAATTGACTGTTTCACGCGTGCTTCGGATTGTTGTATATGTTGTCTTGTCTGGTCGCCATCACGTGCCATGAGATTCGCCATTTCTGTGTGACCTGTCGCAAGCTGGGAGATGAAATATTTCATAGTATCCGAAAGCGCTGTAAAATCCTCGTGCCGTTGAAGTTCAATAGCATCGGATTTTGTACTAATTTTGTGGAATTGTCAGCATGTTAAAGCGATGAAAATTGAAGAGCTGGCTCACCATAAACGAACTAATATATGCGTCTCCAACGTTTTTTGGTATTGGCAAAATTGTTCATAAAGACTCGAAATCTTTCTTTTATGACTTTTAGATTTATATCCGGCGATTATTGCTCGCAGAGTGTCTCCAGGCTTATGATGCTTGGTGACTTGTTGTATCTCTTTTTGCAGCTCTTGCGCGGCTTTGCTACATTTCTGAGCAATTGCGTAAAGTTCTTTTTCGTCTTTGGTCTGCTGTTGCATATGGCTAGAACGGCGTTTCATATCATCCAATAGAACCTGGATAGATGCTGTGTTTTCCTCCATCTGGCGGTCAGTTGTCGGGCGGCCATCATAAACATCTTTGCAGAGGGTCAAAACTTCTTTGGTAAACGAGATGACCTGCATAATGCTGCAGACCATCGACAAAGCCTCGAATCCAGACATTATGATCGCAAAATTCGCGTCATGTACAACGGCTTTGAAGTTGGGAGCTTGGAGATGCGAGCGGGGAAGAGAATGCCTAGAATGCCTAGAGCCTTGCCTCGCATTTCAACGTCGTGATTGGACAAGTATTTATTCTTGCGGCCTGGAAAGCGAAATGTACCGATATGCGCTATCACTACCTAGTAGTATTCTTTCAACATCTACAATATCCACCTGCATTCGATACATTCAGTAATCAGAGCCGGAAGGCTGTAATTATGGTTGATTATGATATTATTATGAAGCCGAGGTGCTCTGCCTAAATGGTCAATGATAGGATTAGCATCAGCCGTCTGTTTGGCCCCAAAAGTGTGAGGTCGCGTGAGTCAGGCGGTAAGATTTGGTGTCCCTTATTCTCTGGTTACATCAACATCAATTAAACTATGCGTCTTATTATTTTATTGAGCTATGCCGATAAGTGAATTTTAAACTATGATTGTATATCAAGGTAAATCTCATCCCATACCTCCCTACACGGTCTATTTAGACATTTGGATCAGGATTTTCAGTATTCGTACCCCCTTCCTGGACCAGGATGCGCCCGATTGAGGCTGAATGGCGAAACTGGACAGCAGCTAGATACTCGGCGTCCTCTTTGAAGCATGCTTCCACATCTGCTTTCGTTGGAAATTCCAAGATTACCATTCGATCCTTATATATACCTCCCTCCATTGACCAAACCTCTTCACCCCGAGTAAGAAATTTGCCGCCATACCGCTTAACGATTGATGGCGACAGTGCGGTGTATTTTCTATACGTTTCTCGATCATGGATTGCCATCATGGCTACCACATAGGCCGGCATTGTCGCGACAAATGCTAATCCGCTTAGTACGAGGTGGAATGGAAAATATAGGGTGTCGGTAGGTACCTAGGGATGTGCGGAATAGAATAAGATGTCTGGTCTAATGTTATTATTTTTTTCCCTTAGGAAGTTAGGACTGTGATGAAAAAAAAAGTTCTAGATATTAGCAATATGAAGTCATTATATATCTTGCGCGCCTATTGTCACTGCTGGGCATGTCAGAGGCGTCCTGTGCAGAATTGTGCAGAATGGTGTAAGGCGTAGCAGGGTATAAAACACATGTAGCAGGGCGTAAAAACATGCAGCAGGGCGTGTAGCAGGGCGCAAACAGGTAGCGGGTAAAACGTGCAGCAAGGTGTTGGAACTCGTAGCAAAGCGTTGGAACTTGTAGCAAGGCGTAAAATTCGTAGTAAGGCGTAAAACTTGTCTCAAGGCGTAAAACTTGTCGCAAGGTGTTGGAATTTGTAGCAATGTGTTGGAGCTTGTAGCAAAGCGTTGGAGCTTGTAGCAATGTGTTAGAGCTTGTAGTAAGACGTAAGACTCATAGTAAGGCGTAAAACTTGTCGCAAGGCGTTGGAGCTTGTAGCAAGGCGTAGAAAGCGAGGGATGAAAAGCCTGTAGTGCGCCATGGAGTTAGGTAATTAGGTCTGAGCGAAAATATATGGAAGGTGATGAAAGAGACCCAAGACTAATATTAACTGGGAATAATGAGACCGAGACATGGATTGTAATCAGCACTACTATCAAATGCTATTATACTGTTAGTAATAACTAGATCTAGATATTAATTGTTGTAATGTGAAGTACCACCAGCCTGGTTTATTCTGAAAATATATCATAGAGCGATAGATCTCTTAAAAGTCTGTGTTAACTCAAAGAAATAGTCTATTGCTTGCTTTCATATTTGCAGTAGTATCGACTATAGCTTTGCATTTATTCACTACAACCAAATTGCAAATCTACTTCCACTATGTCCAGCGCAGACTTTGCAACGGATGTCACCAAACGGCCGCAGCAGGAAGTCGCAATGCCACTTATCGCATCAAATATCAAGTTTACGCAAGCTACTAACCCTCGGAAAGTGCCGCAGGTTGATTCCAACGAAATATGGGCACAAAATGTTTCATCCGACCATATGTTGACCTGTCAATGGACAACGGAACGCGGCTGGGATACTCCAGAGATTAAGCCTGTCGCTGATTTGAATATCTCACCGTTAGCCTCGTGTCTCCATTATGCAACGCAGTGTTTTGAGGGTATGAAAGTGTATCGTGGGTTTGATGGCAAAATCCGACTTTTCAGACCTGAACTCAACGCGAAGAGATTAGCCATGAGTGCCAAATGTGTCTCGCTGCCGCAATTCGACGCAGATGAGTTGGTGAAGCTGATTATGGCACTGGTGCAAATTGAATCCCCAAGTATGAGCCTAACAATCTTTTACCTCTTATTTTTGGGACTGACTGTTGATGGCAGAGTGGCTTCAGAAACCAGGGAGTTTTCTCTATATACGGCCTGCGCTCATCGGAAACGATGCTCAGCTCGGGGTTAGAGTACCCAAGAAGGCCACGCTGTTTATCCTTCTTATGTGTTGGCCCGACTTCTCAAAGTCAAACTTGCGACTGCTTACGTCCCGAGGTGATGCCACTCGGGCTTGGCCAGGGGGCTTCGGCTATGCCAAGGTTGGCGCAAACTATGGTCCTAGCTTTGTTCTTCATGACGAGGCTGTACAGGCTGGCTATGATCAGGTTTTGTGGCTGTTCGGGCCGGAGGGCCAAGTAACAGAAGCGGGCGCCAGCAACTTCTTCGCCGTTATAAGGAGCAGAGAAACTGGAAGGCATCAGCTTCTAACGGCTCCTCTAGATGAGAAGATTATTCTGGATGGAGTAACTCGACGGTCAGTCATTGAGCTAGTCAAGGCGAATCTAGCCAATGAGCTCGAGGTTGTCGAGTCGTCCTTCACAATGAGCGACCTTCAAGTTGCTTGGGAAGAGGGTCGCTTTCTGGAAGCATTCGTTTCTGGCACTGCTGTAAGTTGTAACGACATATATTACTTTAATAAGCATTATCACTCACATTTTATGTTAGTTTTTCATCACAAAAGTGGCAGCAATTCGATATAACCACCAAGACCTCGATCTGCCGCAGAACGATGATCCAGTAGCCACAAATTATGGATCATCAATCCAATCTTGGCTGCACAATATAATGTTTGGTAAAGAACAACATGAATGGGGTGTAGTGGTTGATATGGAAGCAAGCAATATATCTTACTGGTTAGGTAGTACTGTATGTATTTTATCTTTACGCAGTAAAGTACTTTAAAGTATTTACAGATATTATACAGTCCCTGTTGGATATCAGAGAGCTGGGTATAAAGAGGAGAGTGGTGAAGTTAAAGAAGGGAACAATCTGTAGTTTAGCTACTCTTTAGCAGCTAGGTATCTAATAATGACTGTATTTATCTCTAAACCTTCTAAAATAAAGAGAGGATCTTTTTATAATAAACTGGTCTATACCCAGTTAAGGGTAGATAGGTTACACTTAGTTATACATAAATCAGGTCTAGAATCGTAAGGATAGCTTGTTAAGCGATGATAGAGCTAGTGACCTAAGGTCCAACTGGCGCTTTCAACCAGGACACAGTGCTTACGGCGTGATTGGCTGGCATGAAAGGTTGCCATCTACTACAGAGCTGCTAATGGCGAGGAGAGGAGATTCTTGACTTCATGTCTCTTTTCAATTTTTATTTTGGGAGAATTGTGCATGAATTGCGCAAGATTAACTCGTGGCGCACCTTATCTGTACCTCCTAGTCAATATAGTAGTAGTCATCAAAACTAGGTGGTTGTGATGGTGGGCCTGCCGTAGTAGTATCTTACACGGCGCAGGGCGTGATGCAGGGCGTGATGTAGGTAGGGCGTGATGCAGGGCGCGGTGCAGGGCGTGGAGAAATTTTCCTCTTTGTCATGAGAAAACACAGGACAGGAGCTTCTCATATCAACAAACCCCTAACATATGCTTACGTGACGCTATTATTTAACCTTGTTCAACCTGTGATGGAACGTCGCCCGGGGCAGAAATTTCTACTTGCAGGTACTTTGGGTGTAGCTACATATCATTCTGAACATTAGTGTATACAGGTCTTTCTAGCGCTTGCTCTATTTCGACTTACGGGCCCGGTAATGTCCCTTCCTCGTGCCATGGCAGTTGTGCAACGGGGCGACGCCTTGATATCAGAGTCCGTCGAGCTACCAGCATTGCAAGAACACCAAGTTTACGTAAAAGTCGAGTACGCAGCCTTCAATCCAACAGATCGTATGTCCCTTTTGAATTGGTCCCATGTCACTCATATGATAACCTTGCACAGGTCTGGCATTTGAGCTGAACGCATTCGGTGATGGGGCAATTCTTGGATGCGATTTTGCTGGAGTCGTGACACATATCCATCCTAACGTGACAAAGCTGGCAACTGGTGATAGAGTAGCTGCTTTGGTTTGGGGAGGTACGAACATACATTAGCCTGCAGACAGTGGTCAGCCTTGCTGATAATATGGCCGCTAGGTGAGATCAAAGGCATAGGAGCATACTCGTGAGTGTATCAAGATCTCATAGCTGCTTTGTTTTAACGCGCGCAGTTCTTACTGCATAGCGGACGAGCGCATCTCGTTTAAAATCCCGGCAAATGTAGACTACGCAGCGGCCTGCGCAGTGCCACTTGCGGCGAATACGGCCTGGCTGGCGCTGTTTTCCAAGGATTGTCTTGCAATTAACCGCAACGTATCAGCTACAAAGCCACAGCTTCTAGTTTGGGGCGGAGGAAGTATGCCATTTCTATATCTAAAATTCAACCTTATTACTGACTGGTTGACCCAGCTACGGTAGGGTATTTCGCAATTCAAATTGCGAAGCTACACGGCATAATTACTGCAACCACATGTAGCCCGCGAAACCTCCAGCGTGCAAAGGATGCTGGAGCGACACATGTCTTCGACTATAATGATAAGGATGTTGTTTCCAACATTCAGGCAACTCTACCCAACATAACCCACATTTTCGATACGGTTGGAAGTGCGACTTCCTCAATTACTGCGGCTGAAGTCATAGGCAGCAGCTCAGGAGCCTTGTGTACGGTCCGTCCCGGCAAATCTAATACTATTGGAGTCAAACAAAACGTGAAGGTGACAGATGTGTTTGTGTTCAAAGCCTTTCCATGGGCACATTCCTACCGCGGCTTGGTTCACTGGCCAGTAAGTCTTGAAGCTTTAGTGTCCCTTGCGGTGTTGCTTTTATCTCCTGTCTTCAACTATACTCATGGGTTGCCTCGATTTAGCTCCACAAAGAAGACCACGAATTAAGCATGGAGCTATACCGTCAACTTCCAAGCCTTGTCCGTAACGGGCTTCTCACGACACCTGTTGTCACTCTTCTTGGAGCGCTTAATCCGGATGTTGTTATGCTTGCGATAGATAGGCACCGCAACAATCAGATCTCAGGGCAAAAGCTATATTTCAAGGTGGAGTAGTAATAGAATTGCAGCAAGCAATACCCGTTGATTCCATTTTTAGTAACCAACTTAAAGGCGACAGCCTTCAAGTTGGGTTAGAAAAGGGGCTGTTGAGCTGTGTGTACCGATTTTTCGGGTGAGCGGTTTCCGACCCAACTTGGAGCCTCCAAGTTGGCTACTGAAAGTCAGACCAACGGGGGTACCTGCACTCTAGCGCTGTATGAACCAAAAACTCCATATTTGAAACCTGTAACTCGCCGTAGCAGCTATATTAGACGGGATGGGGGCCTGTTGCGGGAACTGACAAGCGCGTCCATCATAGGTCGCAGGCCTAACAACGGCTCTCCAATTATGTATTAACTGTCGAAGATGATAAAAAGACGGTTGATGGTACATTTTGGCTAGGAACAGGCGACAAATTCAATAAGAGTGCTTATTTACTACACCAGGTAACCGCTGATAAGCAGTTGCCTTGTATCAAGAGGAAATCCGCGGTTCGATAATATAACTTGTAGTAAGAACCCATAGGGGGCTATGCGTTTTTCGAATGTAAGAAGTAAAGTAAAAAGAGGCGTGGCATTATTCATTCCGCGTCTATTCCAATAAACGCATTTTTGCCACCACTAAGGGGTAGACTAATCAAACCTGCCTGCTTTCGAAATAGGTCGAGCCATTGAGGGTTGTCTGCCCAAGTTTGATCCCATTCGCCGTCTGGTCCATACATTATTTCGCTCATTCTCCTTTGTAGCTGCCTGTCAGATGGAACACGACCTTGCCGTATTTCTTCGGATACATAAGCAAGGAGAATACGTTTGACTTCGCCTTGCGAGTGTGGCGACTGAATCGTTACTTCGCCGAAGCCTCTTGCGGTATCCAGCATCCGGCGTTCAGTCAACTCAGTGACCGATGATTCACCAGGAAATATTGGTTTTGGGGGCTCGGCTCGATGATCTGCTTGCGACGCCGAGAAAGGTTCAACAGTGTTACGTTGGTCTCCAATCATGAATGCGGGAATGTCGTTCTCCACAAGGTTATCAATTTGTCGGTCAAACCCCCGGTCCCCTTTCCAATCCTTCATGTCAGCGCCTCTCTTGAAATGGGATGCCAGGTGCTTCTGCCGCTCTTCCCAACTCTCTAGGTTGGTGTCACAGAATCCACAGCGAGACCGAACGTTGTCGATGGCGAAGAACCAACTTTCCATATGCTCTTGAAAATCGGAATCATTGTGAAAAAGTCGTAGATGTTGACGTAAATGATCTTTACGCCGGAAGAGACGCTCTTGCAAAGGCCTAGCTAAACAGGCAGAAAAATTGTGTAGGTCTAAGTGATCTGTACTGGGCTCAGGATACTGACAGAACGCACAGTGTATCGTTCCATCTGTGTGCTGTATGACAGGGCCGAATCTTGCACATCTGTAGTGAAGTGAAGTCAGATCAGAACAATCATAAAGAGGCGGCGCACGTCTTTCAGTTCCGTGCTCTCTGAAGCAAAATGGATTTAACTTACTGCCACTGTTCGAGACTCAAGTGTAGTGTGATTTCATGTCTCCGCCAGTCATACTTCGTCTTGAAGGTATCTGTGCAAAAGGTACATTGGTATCTTCTCGCATCGGTGGTATGTTGCGAGCCTATAGGTCTCCAAGTCCCATGTTGTCGTTTTCTCCGCCTTCGAGCATACGCAGAGGCGGACGTCGCGAGAGAGTCTAGCGAACTTGTTGAAACATTAGAGGGTGCCTCATATCCAGCACCGAAACTCAAAGTCGAATCATCGCATAGGATATTGTCCGTGCTATTAAACTCTGGGATGGTGTCAATATCAGGGTACTGGCCATAATGGCTAGATCTGGGGTCGGAAACTGTAGTGTGTGGTGGAAATGGATTTTCGCCACTTAAGGTGGCCCATCTATCAGTCACCATCAGCGGGAAGCCAGAAAAGCAATAAGATTTGCCGTTTACCAACGTGTTGTTAGCTGGAGGCTCCCCATCGATAAACCGTTCATTGAAAAACGCCTGCGTTTGTACGGTAGGGTCTGGTACAACATGGTAAGCTCCCTAAACCACATGGATTGCAAATTTGCTATGTAGAGCCAAGTCCAGGGCTTAACTTGCAGGACTCCTAACACTGACGTAGAAGATTAATGTTACGGGATGGATCGGCCTCATCAGGGATACCAGATTTAGTAATTGAATTCCTCTCCATGAAGGATGCACCAGGGCGAGTAAACATGGCCACTTTACAGCGCAGCTGTGAGAATGGGCAGTGTTTGAAACGGGCGAGGGGCGTGGGCAGTTAAACCATAACGGAAGCAAGATAATCCGGTACTTGTATGAAATTAAAATACGCGCACATCGTTGTGCTTGCTTCACATTGAGCATCGGGAAACCCCCGTGGAGAAATCAATCAGATAATACCGTCGTGCTTGTTTAGAATATATGCACTTCATCGCGCATTGAGAAATGAAACAGTTAAATATTAAATTGTCTAATCTATAATTTCCTAACGCTTTTTAAAACACTGCTTTCAGTCTGTAGGTGTGGCCTTAGGACCACCCGGGCTCCAACCAGGTAGATCCTTGGCCACCATGGCGAGCGACACGCACGACTGAGCAACACCTCCGATAACTGTATAAGTCAAATCGGGATCCATCAGCTTAGATTCTCCAGTTGCCTCATCAGACACTAGGAAGATCTTGTTCAGCTGGCCTTCAATGTCACAGACGAAAGGATAGAAGAGGTTTTGAGTGCTGTCCATGGCCACAAGAACCGTCACTCCCGTGTTAGTGACCGTCGGGAACAGCATAATCATCTCGGCACCAATAGGAATTGCATCCCATGTGCCCAGTCGCAGACGCGAAGCACCCACGGCAGAGATTGTGCTGGGGAAGTAGTACAGAATTCGGCCGGCCGAGTCACCGCTAACCATGGGCCTAGTAAGATCGGCTACAAACGTGGTATCGTTGGTTAGGCTGGTCATTGACACGGAGCTGTCGGCTGAAGAGACGAACAAACTGCCGTTTACATGGGGGTTTATTAGTAGGTGGCCGGTTGCGTCGTGGATGATGACAGGGGCAGTGTCGTGAGCTGAATCAGGAGAGCTGGTCGAAGTGCTGATTGCAGTGACATCAGTTGAAGTGCCCGTGGAAGAGGTCGTAGTAGAAGCCGTAGTAGAAGCCGTAGTAGTGGCAGCAGCCGATGTGGCATCGGTCGAAGTGGCTGTAGTAGAAGTAGGAGCAGCAGAAGGAGTGAAAGTGAGTGTATCCTTAACAAGAACCTTTGCGCTGGCAGTGCCACTGGCAGAAGCACTGGTCGTCACCGTGGTAGCTCGTTGAACGAGTTCGATTCTCTTGTGCTGCGAGTTCACTTTTACGAAGCTAGCCATAATCCCAACTGGCGCAGGATTCATGGGAGCTCCGTCAGAAAACTTCCAACAGTCGGGAAGAGCAACATTGAAACTTCCAAAGAAGAGGAAATTGACGCCAACGCAGTTACCATCAGTTGCACAAGAACTCGTGCAGGTATCGGCACTACGAGACTTGAAGACATCCTCAATTGTTGAGCCATATGCCAAGTTGCAGTTAAGTCGGAATGTTGCTCCATCTGCCACGCAGAACTGGCCATCGCTTGATGGGCAGCTGAGAGAGGCGCAATCGGGACCGGCAGGGGGAACAGAGGTGGTGCCACCAGTTGGAGCAGACACGGTTGCTGTAGGAGGGGCGATGGTGAGGCTCTCGCCGATGCAGCCAGAGGCAAAAACAGGGGCATCGTATTCGTCCAGAGTGTATTTTCCTTGCTTGATATCAGACAGATCGAGCACAACGGTATTGACCATGCCGACGCTCCAGTGGATACCATAGCAGCCATCCTCGGGGTCGGTGTTGACTTCGCCGTTGTTGACCTCGTTGGTAAAGTCGTATTCCACTACACAGAGGAAAGCCATAGTGGTTAGTATGTATGCAACTTAGTTGACAGGAGTTGCCTACGGAGGGGAAAGGGGCGACTTACTGCTAGCACGGACACCAGGGGTATCGACAAGCTTGATTTCCTTCTCATATTTGCCATTGAGGATATTGAGACCGAATCCAAGGGTAATAGGGAGACCAAGAGTGGAATTGATAGTCAAACTACCGTCGGCCTGAACTGTGTCCCGAATATTTGGTGTCCAGCCTGACTTGGAGGAGCTCTTGGGGTTAAGAACATCTAGCTTAGCTGAAAGTTGCGTCCATTGCATATCAGCACCAACGAGATACTGTCCAACGGCAGCGATATCCAAATCTGCGGACACTCCAAGAGAGAGCACAGGGCCAATGGTGAGAATATCGGGGATCGACAGCCCGGGCAGACCCACGGACAGGAAGTCGTACTGCTCCTTGGGATTCCACTCAGCAAAAGCGTTCATGCCGAGATAAAGACCAACATCCAAAGTTCCATCCAAAGAAAGCTGGGCCTTGGTGAGACCGTTGATGAGAGAGAAAGAGGCGCTTCCATCAAGCTTGAGCTTACCATTGGCCTGGCAATCAACACACCAAAGCTCAATGCTAGGCTCCGGATCCGCCTCACCAATGATGACGCCCTTGATCTTGTCGATGGCTGCATCCTGAGCGTCCCAGTACTCGCCCTTATCAGGAGTCCACGTGTAGAACTTGAAGCCATCGCCCCAAGGAGAGTCATCCAGCGCGCTCTTTGGCGGAGTAGCTTGCACTGGAAAGTCAAACGATCGATCATAGTCGCCCGTGATGATGAATGTCATAGCTGCAAGCAGGCCCTTGGCAAAGTTTTCAGCCGTGTTTAGGATTGTGCTTCCAAGGTTCTTCAAGTTGTTTACAGCATCGTTTGCAAGATTTGTGGCCAGATTTGCAATTCCATTGCCGATGGATTTGGCTTCATCTTTGACTGCATTGTACGCCGTAGTTGCGGCGTGATCAACCCAAGCGACGGCTTTGCATGCAAAAGAGGGCCAGCATCTGCGCTCAAGAAGGGATCGGCTCTGAATGTCGCTGACTTGGACTCCGGGTATAACGGCTGCAAAGGTGGCCTGTTTGAACGTTAGTATTCAGAGCTTGATATAGAAAAAGGACATGGAAGAGACGGAAGCAAAGTACTTACATCAAGATCTTCATCTGCAACAGAGTAGTAACCGAGCTTGTTGTTAAGGCGATAATCGAAATCAGGACCACAGTAAATAGCTGGCAAACCGTCAACCTCGTTTTCACTTGGCGCAGTACATCCATAAGCAGCCGCAAGTTCTGGGTTTGGCTCAAGAGTTGGCACAGAAGTCTCAATAGAGCCAAAGTCGACGCCAACGTCCTGAGCAATGTCGGCAACTGACTTCATGGATCCTGTACAGCTCACAGACTTAGTCGCATCGTCAAAGGTAATGTGAGTAGCGACAAAATAGACATAGTGACCGTCTGAACTGCAACCAGAGGCAGCAGTGATGATGATGAGAGTGCTGCTGCCGCCCTCAGCTTCAGCCCAGGACTCTTTGGCGGCATTGTAGGCTTTAGCTCCATCGAAGCTGGCAGACAGACTATTGTCTGAGTCACACTGGATATTGAGGATATTGATAGAGTTGTCAAGTATAACAGAAGGATACTGAAAGGTGACATTGACGCGGACTGTGGGAGAGTTGACCGCATCTGGGTCATCCGATCCTGGTGATGTACTTCCAAACCAGAGCTGTGAAACCTCCTTGGGGGTAATAACCTCGGTGCCTGCAAAATCGACGTTTGGAGGTGCCAGTGGGCGAAGAGTTACAGTTGGTTGAGCTGGAAGGGTGAGGGGTCCGCTGGGGATTTGGGCGGTGCCGCTCGGAGCTGGAGAACCAGTAGTCTGAATATCGCTTGATGTTGTGGTGTCTGGGGGACTTGTTGAAGCATCAGCGCTGCTTGTTGAGCTGTCTGAGCTAGACTCTGTTGTGGGAGTGGAGGCGGTCGTGGTTTGTGTTGGAGGAGAGGTAACAGCAGAGCTGGTACTTGAGGAGCTCGTGGTCTCAGTTGGAGCTGAAGTAACATCAGAGCTAGTGCTAGAGGAGCTGATAAGCGTATTGCTCGAGGTAGAAGCGCTGGTAGATGATTGAGAAGACTGAGAGCTAGTCGAAGTAGACGAGGCCTTGGTAGTCGATGATGTAGTCTTTTGGGTAGACGTGGATGTACTCTTCGTCGTGGATGTCGAAGTTGTTTTCTTCGTGGATGTTGATATAGTCTTCTTGGTGGACGTAGATGTGGTATGAGTTGACGTCTGCGGCAACTTGCTGCTGAGCACAGCAATCTGACCATTCGCGCGCGTTGAAGTTTTCGACAGAGTCTTCTTCAGCCAGCATTCGCCATCATGGTAGGCGGCAGCAACACAGCCGCTCGTCTGGTCACACCAAGTGATGCAGCTGTTAAAGTTGTTGAGTTTCTTTGATGCCATGTCACCGCCAGCACGGTCCACGTTGCAAGCAATGGTAAAGCTTCGGCCGCTTGGTTCCTTGATCTGCTTCCCGTTCTGGCTCGGGCAGAGAGAAGGGGGAGGGCTAAGCGCAGAGTTTAGCACGGCAAACTGGCTGTTTGTTCGTGGCGTAGAAGCTGTGAGTTTGCTCTTCAGCCAGCACCGGCCGTCGTGATAGACAGAGGCAACGCAGCCGGTTGTCTCGTCACACCATGCAATACAGTCTCCAAAATTGGCCAGTAGCTTGTTCCTCAGGTCACTATCAGGATGATCAGTGTTGCAGGAGACCGTAAAGGTTCTACCGCTTGTCTCCTTAATCTGCTGGCCGCTTGGGCCTGGGCAAAAAGCCGGAGTAGCTGGCAACAACGAAGTCAACACAGCAGTGCTGGCTCCAGTGCCAGCAACTCCTGACTGTAAAGATTTCTTCAGATAACATGTTCCAGACCGCCAAGTAGCAGCGACACAGCCCTTGGTCTCATCGCAGAGGAGGATGCAGTTGGCAAAGTCTAGAGTTTGTGTCGACTTGATGTCGCCATGGGCATGGTCAACTCCGCACTGAATGGTAAAGTAACGCCCATCTGGCATCTTCACCCGACTGCTTCCATCAGCCGGACAAGTAATCGAAGTCGGCACATACTGTATACGGACTGCGCCGGTCACTTTGCCATTTTTGACAGCAGCATTGACAGAAGACTTTAGCCAACATATCTTGCCGGAATAGGAGACGGCTCGGCATGAAGCCTGGGTTGAGCAGACATTGATGCAGTCGTGAAGGCTGTTGGAGGTAACCGACTTGTAATCTCCGCCATGATGATCGAAGCCCGTCTCTACGGCGAACTGAACGCCGTTGTTTGCTCGGAATGTCGATGATCGAGCGATTAACTCGTTGCTTTCCACGACCGGGATGGCATGGCTAGCCGCCTCAGTCGCCAGAAGAAGCGCGATGGCGCTGGCGAGAACAGGGCGCATATTGCCGAGCAGTTCCCGCGATCTCAATACGGGAAGATGTCGTTGATTGAGTAAACAACTGGAACTTCTTGAGTCCCTCTCGAGGGTTTAGCACGGGTTTTACTCTCATATATCAAGGCAGGCTTCATCCGGTCATGTTCCGTGGAGGCCGTTCAACAAGGCGCGGAATTACATGTCTGGCTCTGGGTCAAGACCTTTCCATAAGGCCACTCCGAGAGTAGCATCGAAACTATCGATAAAATCATCATGTGTTTTGAGGCCATCGTGAGCGTAGCGCCGAGACTATTGACAGGTCCCATAAGTTTCTTGCAATTTCGGGAACTTCGCATGGATGTTTGTTCAGCTGAACGCTTGTTTCCCCACAGAGACACTGGAATTAGACATATTGAAGGCGGTAGCCTATGAAGAATTGAAGACTGCTTCTACAGGGGCCGACCCGAAGGTTCCTGGATCAATCTAGACTTCAGGAACCCCAATCTCTCCCAATCAACTTGCACGGCGCGTGCGGACCAGGCCGAAACAATGGCCGGTAGACTTGATACGGAGTAGCGTATTGCCAGCAAACGTGAGAGAAAGAGATTTCCGTGGGGCTCTAGTAAGCATCTTCCTTGTGCTAGCTGTGATGCTAGTGGGAATAGTGGTCGTATTGGTGGCGAGTCAGGGTCCAGCCCGAACACCGGCCGAGTCTCGATTGAGTTCGGCCAGCCTCGATTTGCGAGAAGATTAGATCATCCAGAACAGGGGTAAAGAGACGACAAATCACTAATTTATAGCAATAGTCTTCCAGCGATTGTGTTGACAGGTAACGGGGTTGCCCATGATTGGTCATCCGACGATTTTCACGACATGTCAAAAGTTTGCGCCTGGAAGAGGCGTAACGCTTGTGCAGTGGCGCAACGACCAAAAATTAGGCATATTATAAGCATAGAGTTAGCCTCAATTGTGTGTTGTAACGAACTCGTTGTTCATGTTGCAGGCAAAGTCGTAGAATTCGATATGTTTCCGCTCACAAACACCACGAGCACAGCGGCATAGCTATGTAAAACTTGGTTAGCATAATATTAATTTGCAAATGCCGAGATGACTTACGCTGCTGTAGATGCAAATATCTCCGCTCGCTTTGCATTGGTCATTAGACCAACACTCAAGGCAAACAACGCCGTAAAGGCAGCAAGCATACCAAGCTTGGCGGCATCGTTGACGACAAAATAGAGGCCTGTTATGGGGCCGACCAAAAGGAATGCAGCTATAAGAATGGTAATGATGGCAGTTGCTGCAGATATAGATTTCTCATGATATCTTCCTACATTGTAGCGGCTGTCCATAGAGATCTCTTCCTTTTACATGATTAGCGAGCCTTCTCTAGATTCGAACAAGATTGGTTACCTTGAATGGCCAGTAACGCCTTAAGAAGATGGACAAGTAGTCGGTCTCTAATGAATGGAGGCCAACAAGATCATCTGAGTCATCCAAAAATGTTTTAGAAAGTCCGCCTAATACAGGTCGTGGATTGTTGAACCATTCTCGATATGTCTTAATTATACGCTTGGAAGGCTGCTTCAATTTCGTTATCTCGCTCTGCAACAAGAGCGCCTCATCTAGACAGTAATTAGTCGCTTATCGAGACGACATGGGACTTCTAACGAACGGTATTCCTTTATCCTGGCTCGTATCTTGATAATCAGGTCCATGCGTACACGCGCTTTCTCGTTGCCGTTATTAAACTGTTGCTCTAATGTTTCCCATGTCATGATAGCATCTCCTAGATCCATGTCGTCGCTTTTCGCATCATTTATATCTATCTGCTCAAGTTTATTTTCAAGAACGAGAAGTTCAGATTGCAGGTACAGCAGATTTCGGGCGGCAAGTGCATCAAATTTGCGGTAGATGGACGTTTCTTTGTCGGGGTCGAGTGCAACCCACCTTGCAACTTGCGCAAATCCATTTTTCCGCTGATATCTGCTACCTTGAGGGGATTTCTGATCCATTTTTAAGCCATAGGGTGTGGAAATTCAGTCTCGGATGGCTGTGTTGTAAGTTCATCTTTTCGCTGAAACGATATTCTTCGTTTGGCGTGTGACGGAAGCCAAGTGAGGAGATGCCGAATGCACACCTCATTATCTTGGCAAAAAGTAATCGTCTTATGAGAACTTGAGTTTTAATCTGGTCACCGAAATGATTGTGACTGGCCAATGGAAAATGGGGCGGCGGCTGGACAGTATTGTCTCGAAAGTGAGCCTCACACAATGCCTAACACAGAGCCCAACGAGGGGCGGAGGACAACTGTCAGCACAGCCTGATCCTCGTGATCGATATTGATTCAGGTCACCTAAAAGCTCTGTCATTTGATCAAATTCTTGCTCTTTTCCTCTTCTATCTTTTAGAGTCATCGAAATCTAAATAGTAGTGTCCTCAAAGGCCCTCTATTAATTGTACAGCGACGGTAAATTGTTTGTAGCTGTCTCTTTCTGTCGCCCTTCAAGTTCTCAACTACAATAAGCGCTAGCTTAATTGACAAATTCGTCTCGGATTTCCGACAGCAAACCATCAGAGCCAAATAGCCCACCGAAATAGGGTAACACACTAAGACAGCTGCTATAGCTATCATTAAAACGCAATAGAAGGCTCCGAGCTCTTGACTCGTTTGCAAGCCTCTTTCATAAGCGGGTCTCCTCTCCCGCTGTGGGATAAGATGGAATCTGTATTCAACGACATATCATACGATCCTTTTGCTGAGACAGCATATGATCGTAGGCGGAGACTATTGAGACTTTTCGAGAAGACGCAGGCGGAGCTTAAAGCTTTTGGTTCTCTTGAAGAGAGCCCACACACCGCCCTGCAAAATATAAATCCTATCCCACCGGAGCCGATCGAGCGGCTTGATTATTCCTTTGACGTATCTCTGGAGAATATTACCAATACCGAGCTTCGACCTTGGGTCAATTGGAGAGGAAAGTCGTGGTACCTGGGACTCGGTCAAAAGTTCGTAAAAGATGGGAGAAAGGGGAGGAAAATAGAAGAACTGACTTACGTTATATGTGGTGAACCGTTCCCGGACTTTAGTACCTCGACAGAGTTTAAACGCACTGAAGATTTTTCCTCTGGCGAGAAGGAATTTTACCTGGCCGGAAGTGTGAACAGCACTGTCGTGGAGGCTCTTCCAGATACTGGAGCAGAAGCGTGCTTCATATCACCACATCTTACCTCACGCCTTGGCCTTCATCCTGCTCCTGGGTCACGGAAGCGGATAACTCTTGCCAACAAAAAAGTCGTTAAATCCCCTGGAATGGTAACGGTGCCATGGACGTTCACTAATGAGCAAATTACACATACAATAAACTGCTGGATCCTCCCAGGATGCACCAGTGACCTGGTCCTTGGAAACGGCTTCTTAAAAGCGACAAATGCGCTCAAAAAAGTATGCCATCGCATCAAATCCAAGTTTTTCGGGGTGTCTAGGCGACTTTCATTGAGCTACCTGGGAAATGAAAAGCAACGTTTGCGTGGGTATCTTAATGGTCATTCGACAGCAGCCCTTGCAGATACAGGATCTGATGCCATGTTTATTAATGGAGCATATGCTCGGAGGATTGGACTAGATATCGACTCTGATGTCGAAAATCAGGTTCAAGTCCGACTCGCTGATGGATCTACAATAATGACAAGCGGCATGGTGCGAGATATAAATTGGGAAGTCGGCAAGATGACAGTACAATGCATGTTTTACGTGCTTGAGAATCTGTGCGTGGACGTTATTCTAAGCAAAAACTATCTATTCGAAAAGAATATTTTCTCAGAGCAGGAGGAACACTTCTTTGATATCAACTCCGAAGACGATTCCGAAGACGATCATGACGATGGTTATGGAGATTACATACTCCATTTTTGTATTCTCAGTATAGATACGAAGGTGCACGGTAAGTATACACTTCAGAAGAGAAGAACTTTCTCTAATTCATACACTAATTTCACCGAAAGCCGGTATCTTAACCCTACAAGGGAAAAAAGAACAAGAAAAACTAGAAGAGCTATGCAGACGAGACAGGGCTCGCGACAAAATAATGGCGTTACCTGAAGATCAAAGAGAAGCAGCGACTAAGATTGAGAACGCACAGCAGCAGCTTTGGGAAGCGCAAAAGTCAGAACGAGAAGCCAAATGGATAGCTGAACTACACACAGTCGCAGGGAATGTTCAACATAGCGTCACTCGGAGGAGTCGGTGGAAAAACAGAATTTCTTTTAGTTTTTTGATGAAGGGGTCAAGGCGCTAACACGCACGAGACCACTTTGAATAAACAGACTAGGAGGAAAATCAACGCGGCAAGATCGGGAGGCTTCTTCTTTTTTTCGGAATGTTTTGATCAAAAGCTTATGTATAACAGCTATATTTGGAGGATAGACATCACTTGTCAGTTTTGTATGGGCTGGGAATAGAGTCAATAGACATTATTTAGTATCTTACAATTCTCAAAAGAAAGCTCTAGAGCGTGAGACATCACGCAGAGCTATCCCAAAATAATCGATCTAGAGTCATTCTTCCTACCGCCGAATGGGAGGAAGTTCGGCGAGTGGTATCTAAAGAGCTATTTGAGTCAGCAGTCCAACCACAGCTATTCGCAACAGGGCGTTTATTGATAGAAGGTCGCGAAACCGCAGAGAAGATCTAACTAATTAATACCCTATTCTTTATCAATGGTTGGATTTTGCGTTTTCCGACTAAGGCATCAAGCAAGCATTGCCATGCAATTTGATTAAACAACTGCGGGAGACTGAACTGTTAAATATTATAGTTGATCCCTTCGGAATTATAAGACCCAGTATGAACAATAGTAATATTTATATCATAATCTCATATATTTACTTCGGAACAATACTCTTTATGAAGTCTTTAATATCTGGGCCAGGATCGCCCTTGTCTGGTTTTTCTGGAAACTTATCATCTAAACTTACCCACACATCGTTTGTCTTCAAGCCCTGCCTATTGCCGCTTAGGATATTAAAGATTGTGTTCATACCTTCCCTTGACTTGGCTTGCTTCAGCCGATCCATCTTAAGGGACTCCTCTACCTCATCCTCGATATTTAGATGCGTGCTAAGTGCGTAAAGGACCAGGCCAGCCAAACCAGCAGCAAACGCAGTTGCAATGGAGCTGCCGCTCACCTCTTTCATCAGACCATCAATGTCAGGCAACGAGATGTCCTTGCCGGGCAGGATAAAGTCCGATCCTGTTCGGCTGTGCGAAGCTTTGTCGCCCCATTTGGTTGCAGATCCGATCTTGAAGACGTCTGACAAGCCGCAGGGATAATAGTCATCAATGTTGACACCTTCCATATCGTTTAGCGAGGCAAACAACAGGATGCCGTCGGCTTTGGCCTCTGCGATGGTTCGCTTGAAGTTTGCGATCTCGTCGACGCCGTAATCTTCGCCTTTGGCCTTGAACGACCAACTCATTGAGATGATGTTAACACCCATCTCCTTGGCCCAGTTTATTGCCTGTTCAAATAAGCATCAGTCTATATCCCCGGTGTGTATAGAGCTTGGGTTTCATACGTTTATTGCAGACTCGAGGGTGAATTCTTGCGTGTCTGACCTTGAGTCATCCATCCTCGCAACATATAGCCTTGCCATGGGGCAGATCTTCTGTATGCAAATGGCCATTTGTGTTCCGTGAATCGGTGGCCGGGCATCCCACTCTCGGAACTCAGGGTCCCAAGTTTCCTCGTGCCCCAGAACCCTTCCTCCGTGGTAAAAGGACTGACCTCTCTCGATGGCGAGCACTTCGGGGTTTTCTCTATCTACACCTTTGTCGATGAGCGCAATCTTTACTACGTCCTCTCTCGGGACTTTCTTGAAAGTAAATAGCAAGTCAATCATCTCTTGCATCTTCCGAATCCAAACCGGCCTACAGCCCATGTTAGACATAAACCTACTTAAAAAACTTTCCCAGTGGCTGCTACTTACTCGGAGGCAAGAAAATCATTGGTCGAGCCTTTTGTGCTTGAATCTTGTCCGACTGACACGCGGTGATTAGAGTCTTGTGGTAGTCGTAGTTTAATGTTCTCTTTTTTAACATCATTCTTTCGTCGCTTCAAAAACTTCTCTTTAAAATTGTCGAAAGCTGCTTGACAGACTTCTTCGGTTTCCATCGACTGTCGCAAAAGTCAGTCCGGCTACAGGAATACGCGTTTTGGGTAGAGCTTTACCTTTTCGGCTAACACTATAGTAATTGATTGAACCTATAGCCCGTGTAAGCATCTATCTGAGAAGCGTCGGGATTGAGAGGAAGTTTAAAAAGAGTACTACATGTATGTCAGACCAACCTTCTTTAGCCGAGCCAAGCCCTTTTTACAAGCCCAGCTTTGCATCACAGCCACGTTTCCGCTCCAGTATAGATGAAGCTCCCTGGTGTTTGCCGCGCCTTTGAGAATTGTCTCGCTGCTGATGTCGTACTTTCTCCAGTCCCATATTTCGATATCAAACGGCGCCAACCAAGTGTGAATGGCCATATCTGTATGTGGTATTTGGTCCTGCTCTCGGTCTTCGACCGAGACCCTAAATATCTTCTCGACTTTCTTCTCTTTCAGCCACTGGAATATAGCCACATGAGGGTTGCGTTCAACTACTTTCTTCTTTTCATGGTCTATAATCGGCTTTTCCGGGATGGCATTGATCTCGGTACTAATATTGTCTTGTTCCATACGGTATTGAGGTAGGCTTACATACTCGAGCGCGGTATCTAGTTGCACCTTGACCTTTTGTGCTCTTTCGTCCATGTATTTTTTGCCTGATCCAATCACCTTGGCAAGATCGAGGTGAATCTCCGGTGCTGTCAGGCGATTAGTTGTCTTTTTTTGTCCTGTGAACAGAAAGACGAAATAAGATGTCTCGCTCACCATCCGCTAGCTTCTCGTGGAGATATTTCTGTTTCTCGGTCTTAGTACGACTGCTACGTATACAAACGTGTTTTAGAAGCCGATCAACGTTTTCCATTGCTTCCTTCCGTTTCTCATTGGAGCCGGTGATAGGAATGTCTTTGAGAAGACGATAAGGGGTCTTTGAAAGGACGGACTGTTTGGCATCCTTGTACTGCGCTTTGGCATAGATTGACTCTGGGCAGCGGCGGACGAGAACCTCGATGACCTGCGACAGACGTGTGTAATCGATGTCGGGATGCCTGAAAAGGTCAATTGCTCTGTGGAGCGGCGTGCGCCCATCACTATCGCAGAATAAGAGTAGATTTCTCTTCGGGTCCGTGTCCGGGCACAATCCAATCAGACTCAAGAAGCTCTTGTGGAAGTCTTCCATCTCGTCCTTGGTTCTTGTCGTGGTAAAGGCCGTCTGGTCTTCGAGAGCGATGTGGAGCCAGGTCTCATAGCCGTCTTTGTGCTTTTCGGGAAGCTCGACGGCCTTTGATATCTGATCTTTGTACTTGGAGGCCCACGAGACAAACCGTTTCTGATCGACAAGATCATGCAGGCATCGCTTCGGCCCCTGTTGCTTGCCGAATTGCGTCCGAAGAGGCCCTGGGAGATAGAACTGTGAAAGCGCACAATTCTTGTCGGAAACGGAAGTTCCATTGACTTGGTATGGACACGTCTCCTCCAGCGCTTGTAAGTCTTCATCGGAAACAATCAGACTGATGACGTCGAAGGCCAGGGGCTTGCACTTCTTAAGCGCTCTCTCGAGTAGCCTCGTTTGGTTCCCCTCATCGTGCGACTGACAAATAACTTGAGGGTGACTGATTACCAGGTATTGTATAAACTCACGAACTCGGCTCGGCGGATCTCGAATCAGGGCAGGTGTCTCTTTAGCCTCCTCGGCTAGACGATTCAGGATCTGATCAAATAGATTTAGATTATTGAAGCCTTGCTCCGAGAGAACTTCAGAGTTTTCAGCGTAGTTCTTCCGGAATATTTCTTGCGCGGTTTTGGGCAGTTCCTCCTCAAATAGCTCGTCGGCTAGCGATTCCTGAGCTTTGGTCAGATTTCGAAGTCGCTGAACCCTGCTACCCCCAACTGGGGCTTTCTTTTCAGCCTTTTCATCCTTTTCGATCTTTTTTTCGCTCTTCTTATCATATTCCGTAGGCTTATTTGCCACTCCTCCGCTGTCGTTGGGGTACGTCACATTCTGCTTCTTTGGTTCCATATGTCCCTCTCGTATACCGAAGGATTGGGCACGCTGAAGAGATAATGTTGGCTCACGGGCGTTTGTTGAGACCCTGAGCACTTGAACGGGTTCCATCCTGAGAGAAAAAGTTCAGCAAACCGCTGGTACCCAGTTGAATATGTGGGTGATGAAGAAATGCCGGCTCAAGGCGAGAGGTGTGAAGGGTTCTGATCTCCTCAGTGGACCATGGAGCGAATGCAGCCGAAGCATACAAATTTCAGAAGATGCTGGTCTAGTACCCAGTAAGCTTCCGGTAGCAGTTGGCGCAATGGTCAATATTCTTAAAGTAAATAACATGTAGGTATTGAGGTTGCTTGTGGATGGGGGTTTTCTGTTGTATGCTAGCAATCGTGTCGCAGGTGCGTGTGCCCACCCCTGTAGAGCTTCAGCCGCATCTCCAAAATCCCACCGGTTATAAGGCTTGACGAACCCAGGCTTGCATGTACTGAGTACCTACATACATGTACCTTGACTACGACAGCAGTCCTGTGATCGTGGGAGGTAAGAGACCCACGAAAAATACATATATAAGTCATAGTAGATATGTCCAAAGGCAGGGGTAGCCTTGTGTTGAGCCAACTTTTGAGTATCTTGATTACAAATATCTCCATCAGGTATCTCGATCTGCATTTGTCCTTCTTGTCACGTTGCAGACTGAGGCACTTTTGGCAAAGCTCTCAACCATCCGGGGTCTTTTCTGCCGTAACTCGCTTATTTCTTCTACGACAGGTAAGCACTGTACGGTAAAGATGAGCCACGCCGAAGACCAAGGATTCACAATCCCAGTACAACTTGGACTGGAAAAGAGCGATGCCAACACGCACACACTACAAGATGGCGATGAGACTAACCGAAAGAACATCACCGATGATTCTACGGACGGATTCCTCATCAAAATCACGCTGGACAAAGTCATCCATGCAGAGCCCCCGAGCCTGTTGACATTCATCGGCCTCGAGTTCCGTTTCGAGGGTATTGATGACAGACGCCGATTCCGCTACGTTGAAGTAAATATACGGTTCGAGGATGTCACTGATCCTCTCAGCAGCCGGGACCCAGAGGTGATAGAGCTGTGGCCCAATGGCCCCCACGTGTGGAAGCAAACCGATGTTAATGCAGAGATCAACATCAGCGGCGATATGGGAATTCAGGGTGGACCAGGCTGCGTGGGCGGCTCGGCGAATGGAGCGTGGGCCAAAAAGTCTTCCTACGGCTATACAGACCAGGCCACTTTCTCTGGTACCGCCCGGCTGCTGGAGAAGAGGGTGGGGAGCAACAACGGAGTCTTCCTAAGACTGAATGAGAGCCGCCACGGAAAGTCAGGGGTGGTCAAACAGATCCACACCGGAATCCTTCTACAACGCCGAGAGGGCACCTCGGCGTTTCGGGCTTATTTTGACATTGAAGCCAAAGCTGACATGAAATTTTCCTGGGCGAACGGTTTGAAGAAACTGAGGGGAATAGATCACAAAACTGATCCTGTCAAATTTGTCCCGGGCAAGAATTACCTTGGCTGGCAAGACGTTGCGGGCATCACGGAAGCACAGCCGGATGCCGCAATGGTTAGGAGTTATGGTGACGCCATGGCATGGATTGAATTGGACCCTGTGAGAAAATACGAGAGGAAAGAGGGGGAGTGGCGAGAGACAGACGACAAGACAAATGTGACAGCAGATGAAAAATGAGGCATAAGAAATGAGGCTCCGAGAGGGGTAGGAAATAAGACTCCAAGAGGCATAAGGAAATAAGGCTCTGAGAGGGGTAGGAAAGGACAGCACGCGGAGAGGGGTTACCTTTTCGTCTGCATGATCTTTCAGCTAGTCACCGAATATGCAGGCAGTTAATTGAATGGCATGGGCTGGTTGGTATTCCTGGCCAACACCATGTCAGTTATGCCGCACATGGGGTCGACCAAACCAATTAGATTGCTCCAGCTCCGAATGAATCAGGCTGCAACGCACGCGACTGTCTTCATCCTTCTACAAGTGTGTGATATGGATCTGCTTCCCCTCTATCCCTTCTATGCGATGTTATGAAACTACTCGCTTCCATGTGGAAACCTCCAGGAAACCCCGGGCACTGCTTGCATACGCCACCACACCAGGAAGGGATTGTTTACGCAGGTCTTCTTTTCAGTGTATGTCCACAACGCTTGATGTCATAAATAGTCAGTTCTTAACCCTTTTCGAGCATCCCGAGATAGGAACTGCCTCAGTGTCATATTAAATCTGTAAGTGTACTGGGTACATGTAGCTACTGGGGTTTTGTCCCAAGACCAAGTAGGGGTAGTTGCCCGATCCATTGGTCAGACTTCAATTCTTTTCGCATCTGAGCACCTGCCTGCCTGCCTGCCCAGAACGCTATTGGGAACAGCTTGAGCTTTAGTCACCACTCATCGGGCCATGTAATACTATTCACAGAGCTCGACAATAGTACAACAGTCTGACTGCATTGCAATATGGCACAGGCCTTGATTCGACTCAGCCCCGAAGATTCACACGGCGTCTTTGAGTAAGTATCAGTCGGCTATGGAGCCCTCGAATGGTTGTTGAGAAATGCGAATACTCATTGTGACAGCATCTATATCGTCGGATTTCCTCCAAACGGTAAATCAAGGAAAAGAGAGTCAGCATCTAGCGAGACTGTATCGAAAGATCCCACTTCCGATAGGATTAGGCCCAGAGATTGGACTCAAATCGTTCCGCAGCTTATCCCGGAGGCTGAAGTTTTTGAGTTTGTGCCCTTCCAAGAGCGGGAAAACCTTCAAGAGGAAGCATCTGAGGAAACCGAAGCTGCAGCTCCCTCACAGCAACAAAGGAAGAATTCCATCCGCTCCGCAGCCGATCTAGACACAGAAGCACGACTACTTCTAGACTATATAAAGGATGGGCCTAAGAAGCGTCGCATCCTTCTGGCAGGCTGTGGCCTCGGAGGTTTGGTAATCAAGCAGGCAATCGTCATCGCCAATAGGAACCCACGATACTATGATGCCGGTTCGCTAATCGAACAGTTGGTATTTGTATCAACGCCACATATTGCGCCTAACTTAGACGTGTGGGAGGATATTGCTGGTAAGAGCTTAGATGACGCCGAAGTCATTATTCGCGGACGAAAAACTCAAATTCTTACGGACTTGGCCACCTCCATTCAGAGATCCTCGTTCATCTTTCATTGTTTTGCCTCAAGATATGACGTTAAAAATTTGCCATACGGTGCTACTGCTAAGCAGGACGATCTTGTAGACGAGTCTGCTAAATCAGAGATCAGCTCATTTCTTCTCTATGCCGATGAAGTTCAATCTCAACTGAACAAATCTGGCAAAATCAGTGAATATGACTTGAGAGGTTATTTATCTACTCCAAAGCTGTTGAACCCAAATAGTAGTTTGCCACCCTGTGCATTATGTCGAAATGTGAATTAGCTAATCACATTTCATAGGCGTTGGAGACGTCGACCACATTCCCGAGCCTGTATTTGAATCTCAATTTATTGATTTTCTTCAGCAACTGGCTCCCTCGAGCTGGATCTTCCACGAAAATTCGGCAATCCAGCTCCTGGAACCGGATGTCGAGCTTCAGTTGTACGAGCAACACCTTTCAAAGCTGCAGCTTCTCAAGACTTTCGGACAAGGAGCTGTCAATATCACCGGTCCACCGGGTTACGGGAAGACCACTCTGCTGAAGCTTCTTATTCAAAGACTAAAACAGCAATACTCGAGAGCAATTACGATTGACTTTTTCCTGGAATCCTTTGAAGCTTCCAGCCGGACATCGAATCAAATACTGAGAAGCGTCATTCACCAAATACTGTCACAGCGACCTTCTTTGTTCCAGAACATCCGGCTTTTGTATATGCAGCAGAAAAAAATAGGAACATGGACAGACGAGATTCTGTGGGACATTTTCCAAAGACTTATCCGGCATTCCGGCGGGTGGAGGATCATCGTATCCATTAACAACTTCAAACATTGGAGCCTTGAATCACGATCCGTCTTCACGAAGCTCGATAAGATCCTTGCTACAAGCAACTTCGAATACACCATGCTCACGACAGGTAGAGGAGATGATTCGGGCCTTTCTCACGAGCCCGACGAGGTAATAGATTTGACTGCAGGAGCCGAAGATTCGGGGAAGCGGTTTATAAAAGCGAAGCTCGACATTCTTCTCCGGAAAAAACCTGCACTTGCACCTTGCGAGAAGGACATTCTGGAGACCGTAAGCATCTGGGAAGGCTCATATTCGCATACTGAGCGATGCTTAAAACAATTATCCAGCAGCTTCACCCTGTCTAGCCCGGATGCGATAGCAGTGGCAGTGGAAACTTGCCCCAAATCTGAGGATGACATATCTCGCGACCGCATAAAAGCCCTGCTGCAGGAAGATTCGCACGTTCTGAACTGGTCTATCAGCGCTGTGTCTTGGGTCATGCATTCGGCTCGACCCCTAAGGATTCAAGAGCTTGCAGTTGCTGCTGCCTTGCACATCGGCGTCGGCGACAACCCGTTGGCGGATCTTGACCGACACATTTCCAGATCGATGGAGCATGATCTCGACCGATACTTGGATGTGCTGATACGTGCTGACAGCCAAGTTGCCCACATCTACAGCGCTGCAACGAAGAAGTTCCTCGCGGAGAAACTGCAGGGCCATTTCCACAAAGGAGACGGCTCTCTCAAGGGCTTTAGTTTGCTTAATCATGCCCAGCTGACTATTCTCTGCATTAAGTACATATCTCGCAAAATATCAGAGTACGGGGATATATGTAGGGCTCGGCTAGATTGGCGATCCAACAAATTTCAGGCTGACCAAACTGAACTGGAATTTCTGAGCTATGCGGTCAGATATTGGCCGACTCATTACCACCGCCATCATGATAAAGCTGGGGATAACCCCTCAGCTGAAGAACAAGAGGACGACAGTACAAAGCTAGAAGACGTTGTTATAGAATTCTTTGACAACAGATATTTGCGTCTCAAATGGTACCAGTTGTTCTCGTTGAAAGCACAATCGACAGACGTCCCTATCGAACAAGAGGAGGAGGAAGTGGTGAATGAGGAGATCACTCCCCTTGAAATTGCCAGTGAACTTGGTCTTACTGCTGTAGCCAAGAAGATTCTGACGTCCGACAAGGACGTTCTGAAGAGCAGTCCAAATACTCTGTCATCAGCTCTTGCACTATCAGTCAGATATAACCATTCGGACATTACGGTAATCCTATTGGAAATGAATGCGCCCGTCTCCTCTGCATTCATTGAGGCTGCTTGCACCAACAATGTTCAAGTCATGAGGTCTCTGATGACACATGGAGCCAAACTCAAAGATGAAGATCATCTCGGCTCTTTAGCGATTAGAAAGGCCGCATCCACAGAGAGCTTAGATGCAGTCAAGCTCCTACTCAGCGAAAACATTGATGTTTCCGAGGCTGACACTGACGGCCGATCTGCCATTCATGCCATAGCTATCGGGGGCGTGGTAGAGATGCTGCAAAACATCTCGAGCCTCCCTGGTTTCGACATCAATGCCAGGGACAACAAACAAAACACAGCTCTTATCCTGGCCGTGCAATTCGATCACGTCAAACTCGTCCGTGAGCTGTGTCTGAAGAATGCAGACGTCACCCTAGCTGATTCCCAAGGTAAAACCGCGTTACAATATGCTGTCTCAAAGGACATTGATATCACAAAGGTTCTTCTTGAGAATAAGGCCAGTGCTGTGGCAGGTGACAAAGAAGGCCAAACGGCTCTCAATTTGGCGTGTAGACTTGGATATGTAGAGGTTGCGGAAGCCATGGTTAACAGCCTGGATAGCGCATCTTTGCTCAATGTGGTTCATGTGGATCAAGCCGCGAAAAACACGCCACTGCACATTGCAGCCAAATTCGGGTATACGCCGATTGTGAAGCTCTTGCTTAGCAAAGGCGTGAATTTTAGGCTTGAAGATTCGTCCGGTAATACAGCTATTCAGTTATCCGCATCTGCAGGACACCTGGATGTGCTCAGGGTTTTGTTGGAGCATCATCTGTCCCACCTCGGTGATTTCGCACCGGAGGACCTGGGACCAGTTGGTGACGACACAAACAACCAAAATGAAGAAGAGGTTGGCAAAGACCCGTACAAAATAACAGCGGTGAAAGAATACAATGAGTTACTCTGTCGGGCCGTCACATCTGGGCAACTCATTGTTGTGCGATACCTCCTTAACTACATGGACTCCTCCCATCCAAGCATACCCATTCAGACCTCTACCCCTGGCGAAAATCTCCTGAACATTGCCGCCTCCAAAGGATATACCGAGATTGTGAGAGCTCTCTTACCAAGATTTGACCCAAATGTCAAGAATGCCGAGAACCGCACTCCTCTTGATCTTGCTGTCTCAGGCAAGCATCGGGATGTCATTCGACTGCTCCTTGAGAGCGGCGCGGACCCAAATGTTTCGGACTCCGATAGATGGACTCCATTGCACATTGCAGCGGAATCTGGTCTCCACGAAATCTTCGAGGACTTACTGCGCAGTGGTGGAGACGTCTATGCGCGGACCATATTGAAGGAGACGGCTCTTCACCTGGCGGTTAGATTTCCAAATATTGTGCGGCTACTAATAGACGCCAGTGCCGATTTAAATGCCAAAGACTACAATGAGGCTACGCCCTTGCACCTCGCCGTTCGAGCGGATAGCATCACCACGATCAAGCTGCTTCTCCGGGCGGGGGCTGACCTGGATGCTGTGGATGAGAACGATAAAACTCCCCTCCACTATGCCATTGACCTCAAGAACCCAAGAATCGTCAGAGAGCTTTGGGAATCTGGCCCTAAGTTACACAGACAGCCGTACAGGAAAATACCACCTCTGATAAAAGCTTCTGAGGACAAAAGCTTCGATATCGTAAGAATCATTCTAGGGGAGACTCTGCTGGCTGATAGCACGAACGATAATTCAGATCATGGCAACACCGGCGCCCGGCGTAACTTGGAAGACATGACACTACTAAATGTGAACTTCGAGACAAGCGACTCTAGGACAGCTCTTTTAATTGCAGTGACGGAACAACAGCTAGATATCGTCAAAGCTCTCTTGAAGCTAGACGCAAACCTGGCCTCAAGGGGGGAGTCAGGCAGAACCCCGCTGCTTGAGGCTGTAGACCTTGGAAATACAGAAATATTTGAGGCACTGCTTGAAAAGGGAGCAGATATTGACTCTCAGGATAATGACGGCAGTACTGCTCTACATCTTGTCCTGAATGCCGATAATTTGACTTTTACAGAGCGGCTAATCGGACTCTTCAACGACAAATCCATGCTAGGCGTACAGGATGCATCAGGAAGCACGCCACTACACCGGGCAGCCTTTCATGGGCGGAAAGCGGCCGTTGAGCTTTTGCTGCAGGCAAAAGCCAACCCCAATATCCAATCGAAGGCTGGGAGGCTTCCTATCCACGAAGGTTGTGATGATTACAAGATTACTCTACTATTAGCAGACGCGGGATCCAATCTTAATACAACAGATCATAAAGGGTGGACTCCTCTGATGCTATGCGTTTACTGGGAACACTTAGATGTCATCGAGCTGCTCCTGGAACGCGACAAAAACGTCAACCGCCTGGATAAAAGCGGAAGGACACTACTTCACATTGCCGTAGACTGTTACGACACCGACGGTCTACAGCGATGCCTGAAACTTGGCTCTATAGACATTGATAAAAAGGACAATGGGGGCAGGACGGCGCTTCACACTGCTGCTTCTATTTGGCGGAGCAGTTCCTTCACGGCTATGTCTATATTAGTCGAACATGAGGCAGCCATAGAAACGATAGACAACGAAGGTCATACGCCTCTCTGGACGGCAATCGAAGTATCAAGCCTCGAAAAATGCTCTTTGTTGACATCCAAAGGGGCGAAAGTGGATCAAAAGAACAGCAAAGGGCAGACGGTTTTAATAGCTGCTAAGAACGTGGAAATGTTGAAATGGTGCCTGGCGCAAAAGTCAGAAAGTGGAGAGCGTATCTGGACAACAGACGAGCTTTTGGAAGCACTGTCAGATTGCGTGGGTTCTTCTTCAGACAACGATAGAGGCGAAGTCGAACAGAGAAGGGCTGGCTTGCTCCTGGACGAGATGGATATGGCGACTTGGAATCCCAAACAAGCCTTCACTGCTCTCCGATCCTGCTTTGAGATCAACCTTATCGACAAGATACTTAGCTCCAGAGATTTCCTCGAGAGCGCCTCGCAAGTTACAGATGATGATATGTGGACTCTCCACCATTTTCGATACCACATGGCGGAGGCATATTCTCATCATGAAGAATTGCTAGTTTCCGAGAAACCTAAGGGGGAAACTCGATTACCATCTGCCCTACTTGCATCTATGCCGCTGGCGGCTGACAGTATTGATACCGACCGCTGGGAGGTTACTACGCTCTCCGTCACGAGCAAGACAACTGGTAAACCCGCCGCGCATCCTCACCCCCTCATACGCCCATTTTTCACCAGAAGGCGTCAACTAATAGTTAGACAGATAACATAACACAGACCTTTCGAGCCAACCACCCATTTCCGGTCCGTGGTGAGCGCCACGCGTACTTTGAAGCAGAGGCATCAGCCCCCGAGTCGCAGGAGGGTCCTGCCAATTTCGCTATCGGCCTTTGCGGAGAGTTTGTTGACTTTGGCAGCTCTGTGCCCGGGACCAAATTTCACCCCTCGATCGGATTCCACAGCGATGACGGCCGCATTTTCATATCCGCAATCGAGGATCAGAAGCAAGAACCGGCGTCGCAGAAGATGGGACCGTTCGCACAGAGTGTCAAGATAGGGTGTGGCATCGACTGGAACGAGAAAATGATCTTCTTCACTCGGAACGGAGAGATTGTTGGTGAGTTCAAGTGTCTGACGTGAGTGAAAGGTAGAGGTTGAGGCTGACAGTTGACTCAATAAAGCGAAGGTTGAGACGCCTATTATTCATTGGAAACTCTACCCCGTCGTCACTGTTCTCCAATCTACGCTATGTACCATTAATGTTAATTTCTCTGGGGACTTGGATCATCCATTCGTATACAAGGCTATCAGCTAAGAATATAGGTAAGTACAATTTATAATTATGAGATTTGTTTCACAGTTTTACCCAAAATTAGTAAATTTATTAACTAATTCCCTAGGTATAGAGAATAAACTGTCTTACGACTATGTAATCATTGCCATCCCAAATAACCTTCATTATCGATGTAAAAAGAGTCACGCCGCTATTGTGAGACTCACGGTAACGGGTTAAGCTATGGGACTATGATGGACTCCAAGAGTATCCGTAGGTCCTGTGGGCGGCACTCAACTCTTAGTCTGAAGATTTATAATCCATCCGAAAAAGGTGGGATTCTATCCGGGCTGAGGCTTCTATCCGAACTTCGATGCGGTCTGGCACTAAACTTTAAAATTTTAGCTCTAGCGGATAGAATCGAAACCTATGACGTCCGATCCTGTGTTGTTGTGCTGCTCAAGTAATCACCGGAACTTCTTTACTTCGTTAACCATATTTATTTTACTATATAATTCACCGTGTCTCTACTTCATTGATGCCAAACAGCACAAAATAGGCACTCACATAATTCGATCTCTTCGCCATACACTCTTGAGATGAAGAAAACCATATTGATCATCGGCGGAACAGGCGCCCAAGGCGTACCAGTTGTCAAAGGTCTGTAGTCTTCTCTTAACAAAGTTCTGTACTACTACTAACAGAAAGCAAAGCCTTGACATCCGATTCAAAGTATAACTTGCGCATAGTCACACGAAATGCTTCATCAAAAGATGCCCAGGATTTGGCAGCTATTCCGGGAGTGACAATCCATGAAGGAAACGCCTACGATGAACCAACTCTTCGTCAGGCTCTCATTGGCGTCAACGGAATCTTTGTCAACACAAATGGACTTGCCATCGGAGAAAAGGCAGAGGTATACTGGGGCATCCGTCTCTATGAACTGTCTCGAGAATTCGGCTTAGAGCACTTCGTATACTCAAGCGTTGAGTATTCGTCCAAGCTTGGCGATTTCCAATCTAAATACCGATCTTTTCTTGATGCAAAGGGAAAAGTGGCTGATTACATCTCCGCTCAATCAACAGCCCCAATGGCCTGGTCGGTGCTGACAGCTTGTACATACATGGAGTCATTGACGGAGCTTCTTCGACCAACTCCTGACCCCAACGACCCGACTACGCTTGTTTTCGCCGCTCCTCTTGGGTCAGCGAAATTTCCTCTGATGCACCTTGAGGACTACGGAAAATACGTCCGATGGGCCTTTGACACGCCGGCTCGCAGCAATGGCCTCAATCTGCACATTGGCACAGAAGACATCAACTGGAGCGATCTTGCAGCCACCTTTACTGAGCTGACAGGCAAAAAGGCTGTATACAAAGACTTTACCCTAGATGAATATTTCAGCCGAGGAACTGTGCCAGATCCAGAGAGAAAAGTTGGCCATTCAGCCGACCCCAACGATCCCACTTTGCTCACCTACAGGCAGAGCTACGGCGGGTTCTGGAACTGTTGGAAGGATGAGCTGAGCAAGAGAGACTACGATCTGCTTGACGAGATCCTGCCAACTAGAGTTAAATCCGTCCGAGAATGGATGAAAAAGACGGGATATACTGGAGAAGCAAAGTCGGTCCTGAAAGATTACAGGGATAGGACTGTGGTGCGAAAAGTCAGCAACATGCCGTAGAGCATAGCTTTTGAATTGAATGGCTTACCGCTGTGCACATTAATATGTACCTAATTTGGCCAACATATATCCAGGGCAGTGTCCAGTGAGTACTAGCCCAGCTAAGAAATCAGGCTCAAGAGGCTGCTACACCGTGTCGATACGGTAATGTTCCCAATCTGAAACTATTTGAAGTCATTGGAAAATTTGTACAGATAAATCGAAGTCATTTGGCAAATTTTACAGATATAGACTCTGAGACAGATGACATTAGCATATTATATCGCGGAAATTTTCAAGAATATGTTGGTTAGCATGGTGCTCCTGTTGTTCCTGTATAAGTTGTCCGCGAGTCCCAGGGACGTCTTTCTACGTGCATACATGTAGGTACGGAGTAATACTGAAGCCACGTGACTATCGCAGCCTCGAATCTCGATGCCCAATTCAAAAGCCCAATCTACATGTACGCAACTTGATAGCCAACTCTGCTTCATTTCATCTACTGTGTTCGCACCAGACTCTTTTCAACGGCGTTGTTATGGAGAACTCCATTATCGCAAGACTAGCAGGTTTCTCGCACGAGCTTACTGTAACCGCCGCTAATCTCAACTTCGACTTCACACTAATCAAAGTGGAGGCACCCAAGGAATACAGTGGAGTGAACGACAGTCTTACTGAGGTACGGCGAGAGAATGCCGAGAATGGCGCCCTCCATAGGACAGCCAGGAAGCTCGGGGCTCTCTTTGACGGAATCCCTCCTCCGGCCGAGCATTTGCTTGCAGCGTACGGGAATCGAGTCAGCGAAATCTGCCAGAAGGCAAAAATAACCCCCCAAGATAGGGAGCGCTATGGAATATTCGCTCGATATTGCGGCACAGACTCTAGCAGTCTGTGGGCCGCTGCAACGTCTGGCACAAATGCCATTGCAATCCACTTGCTTGCCTGTATGTTGGCAGAGGCGTTTACAGGACCCGAGTCTGTCGCGCTTTGGGTGCAGCTTATTGAAAGGAGAAAGGCCGAAATAGGAGCCACCAATAAAGATGCCACATCGATTGAGGACTTAGCAAAGGCGCTTGCTTGCAAACAAGAATTCTCCCGAGATGAACTTGCATCATGGGACAATAGTGCCAGATCATGGGTACAAACAGCAAGTAAAAAAACAAAGGAGCAAAGGAGCAAAGTACTACTTTACACTGATAAGGCCGGTCTGGCTGTGAACAAGAACTCTGATCCTTATCACAGCGCTATGGTTGCCTGGAAAGATGCCATGTCTTCGATGGATTCTTTGATCATGGGTGTTCCACAGAAAGTGAGAAACGGCGCAATACTCTTGGCAATAAGATCGTGGCATCTGTATCCAGATCTGTGCGTCTTGAGTCATGGGCCGGATGTCATACCTCAGGGAGACGGGCTTATTCCGAAATCTGGGATAATAACCATCGACTTAGAGCATCCAGACGAAACTGCTGGCAGTATCTCATGGTCATTGCCTTTGTCTTATTTACGTTACTACGGAGATCCGGTCATGGTCAACCAAACACTGAGCGTGACCTCCAATCGCATCTCCATGGATCACTTTCGCTTTGTCTTGCTTGGATGCGTCATTTCCACATGGTCTACATTCGCCAATTCAGCTGACACATCAATTGATCTACTGGGAACACTGATGAAAGCGCTTCGGTGGCCTGAGAGATCAACCCCAGATCCGGAGAATTTAAAGCGCATGCAAGAGGTCGTGAAGAAAACTTCGTGGCTAGGGCAAATTCTTACGGCAGCTGAGGACCTGTCTTCCGATAGCGAAATTGAGAGAGCGACAGCGAGAAAGTTGATGGAATATGGTCGTCGTTATGGCCAATTTCTCTGCCATACGAAGGATCATCCACCAGCATTTTTTGGACTTTCCTATATCCCGTTCTTGTTTTCCTTGCTTGAGGATTCAGAGGCCAGAATTGGATACCTGAGGAGATATGCAAAATTTCTCGGTCTCTCAAATAGCAATTGCGTGATCCGATACTTTGACAGTCTAGGTCATCCAGAGTTTGCAACCATCGAGCCCATCGATGAGCATTTTGGCTCCAAAACACTAGATGGCTACATTCATCAATCATCTCTTCCTTCAGAGCTTGGAATACATCTACGGTGGATTCCTGTCGAGTCGAACTCGAAGCCATGTTTCTGCGAAGGCATCTGCCAGGAAACTGTTTCTACTTCTACTTTTACTAGAATGTTTCGATTCGGGAGGCCGAAGAAGGAAGCTTGCCCTTGTATTCAGAATGGGGGTTGTTCTATTAATTGCCACGATAATCAAGCAGGGCATAATTATGATTGTCTTCTACTTCCGCCGAGAGAGCGCATAGACAAAATTGAGCAACTTGGTGAAAGATGTTTACCAGTGCATATGATTACTTCAACAACAGACCCAGATGATGATAGTTTAGCGTTTGGAAGCGGAGAAAACTTCCTAGATGCGTTTATGAGGCTATCTCAAGGTATTGTTTATTTGACTTGTTATCAACCTCTCATTTGCATCTCTCTCTTCTCTTTCTTGTTGTTTCCTCTTTCATTAATAGTCTAGAGACTGACATGCATTAGAACAGAAAAATCTTTCATATTCTACAAAATCTGTGATACTAAAGTTCTGTATCGGTGATGATCAGACGGCGGAAATCCTAAGCACTGGGCCTATGACCAAAATCAGTACAGACCCTGATCCTCGCGAACGCCAGTTTGGCCCTAGGCCTAGCCGTATTGGCCTCGACTTTCCTGCAGATTTTATTAAAGAAACATTTGAAGTGCATCCTTGCAATTACGATAAACTCATTGAGTGGTTTACGACCGAGATAAGCATAAGGCGTCCCGTCTACACACAGGCATTACGTGCATGTGCCTCAGCGCTCGAGATGTATGGACGCCTTCCCGATGCAACTGTCGATCCAACAATTGTTAGCAAGATATCACTTGCTGATGCATCTTGGATATTTCCAAGTGGACAGCTGTCCCCATCTCCCGCGCGAGCAACATTGTCGAGGCCAGAAGCATTTGCGTGCATCACGATGTTTGAATGTGGCCAATTACAAGATGTAACCCATTTCCGAGAAGTATTCGCAATAACCTCTAACGATGCCATGTTTGTTGCAACTCCACTACTAGCCGACCCACATGACGTCCCAATAGAAACCGAAATCAAGAGAGTTTTAGGCAATATTGGGAAGCCAGGCGTGTCACTCCTCGTTCCTCCACCGGGGCCTAGAGTTAGGGAGATGAACACTAATGAGTGGAATTTATTAAATCACAACAGTTTCTCAGGCGAGATTGAGAACAGTTTTCAAAAAACTTCGATGCATTTAAGTTTTACTCAATATCAGCAAGGGTTGCTCGACCAGACCAAGAATGAACACCATATAGATAGCAACACTGTACTACACGAAGCACTCGTTCAAGTTTTTGACAGTTCGACATGGGTCGGTGACCTAGACGTCTTGTCTACACTTAAGAGTCCTCTAGTCTCTCGAGTTCACTGCAATTGCTCAGGGGATATGGATTCATCCGTCAATACCCTTCAGCAGTCATTCAGAATGATTATAGTTGATAATTGGGAGGAGCTAATGATACCACCACTGGATCCAGCAATTTCCGTTGTACGAACAGCCGGAAACTGGATAGGAAGATTGGCAGCCGTCGGTATCAGTACTCGTATGGGAAGATTAACGGTTGTACTCCCGAGCAACAAATGCTGGATGTGTACACGAAATCATGTCTTAGCTTTGAAAGAACCCAAGGAGAAGCTCGATCAGCTAGTTCTAATATTGTAACGCATTTCTTCTTGTATGGGGCAGATCTTTACTATCGTTGAAAGTGTGCTTGCACACTGCATTTAAAGGGTCCCCCTCGAAGATTCATAGTCCAGTTAGAAGCAAGCATCCAGAAGCAAAGTATCAGACGTTAGTTCATAAGAATTTTTCTGATTTATATACTTCATAGAAAACAAGCGTTATAGATCATTCTAGCGACTACTTACAACATAAGGTAGAGGACTATTCAAGATACTGCCAACACAACACACATGGACAATCGGGTTTCCTAGTCGTAAAAAAGACACATTGGCCAGGCCCGATATCAAAAAGAAACAATTAACAGTCTAATTAGATGCCACCATTCGCCAACCTCAATTCAAGCAGAAGGAGGTTCCATCTCAATCCCCATGAGCGCGAGGGTGCTATGATCTACCCATGGATGCACCAGCTCAGGCTGAAACTCATCTCGCAGCGTGCCACCATGCCCGAACCATACATGATTGCAGAACTTTTCATGGAATGGATTGGGCCCTCCATCGTACAGAAATTTATCAACCTCTTCTTCAAGCCAAATAGTCCGGCTACCGACTAAACCAAAGTCTAGAATGCGGTACATCAGAAGGTCCAGTCTGATGGTCACTTTTGGGCGCCCAGCAGCATTTCTCGTTTTCCAGTCCAGAGAGTCGCGCATATTCTCCAACAAATTTCTGTAGTCGTCGTCATTGGAGGCGAAATGCAGGCAATTCAGCTCAATGGTTCGAACGGAGGCCGGTAGTTTTGATAAGAAAGAAACAAGATCGGGCGGCGAAACAAGAAATCTCGTCAGACCAAAATGCCGCAGCTTCGGCCATCGTTCTATCGGAAAGATGTCATGGAGGAGGGCAAGGTGAGCACCAGGATCTCTTGTCCCCTGGTTGTATCCGATATCTGTGCTTAGGTGAAAATGTTCCAATTCTGAAGCCTCTGCTAACGCGCTTCGCAAGCATCCATTTCGAAGAGCCTCCCAATCGCCCGGTTCTTGGTCACCGATCATCAAAGCAAGATCAAGGCGGCGGAACCCAGGTCTTTGAAGAAGATCAACAAGATAGTCATATTCCAAACTAGGCTGGTCAAAAAAGCGGCAAGTTACGCCCGTTGGCAACAGGTGGGTGTCCAACACAAGCTCTTTCACGCCTGCTGCTTTACGTTCTGCCAGACAGCGGATTACCTCCTTGAATCCTCGCCATTTCCCTTTGTTCTCTTCTATCCACTCATCAGCCGGAAGATAGGGCCCGTCTGAAACCGGCCAACCACGTGGAATGCTGTAATTCAAGCCATATGGCAATGTCCGGATCATTGGTGTTTTGTACAGAGGAACAAATAATGCCCCATGAGCTGCAGGCGTGATGGTTATCCTCTTTAAAGCTGGGAATCGATCGAGGCCATACTCAAATGCCTTGATGTCCAAATCTTCTGCTAAAACTCTGCGTTGCTCTTCTAGGAATTGTCGGTAATGCCACCAAGACTCACACATTGTCAACGATTCTTCCATCGCTTTCACCAAGGGTGCTATAAATGGTAAATGGCGTCTGTATTGAGCGAGTCTTCCTTTGATGAGGTCCAAATTATCACGGCATTCAGTCAAGAAGTCATCCGGGGGGTCATCTTCAGTATGCCCCATCTCAGTCCATTCGAGACCACTAGATGCATCAACCCTAAAATCTCGTTCAAACCGTGCCTCGTCCCAGATTATCTCACGCACACAACGTCTGAAAACATCATGATTTGCAACGTATCGAAACACATTGATATCTATGGGATTGGCGCTTATAAACACTCTATCGAGAGGCAGAGGGATGCCTGAAAGTGACTTGCAAGCGAGACGCAGTCTTTTGACATCGCGGCCCGGTAAGTAGGTTCCAATCTGGTCCCAGAGCTCTTTAGGAAGGCTGGGCAGGGTCATTGATACCGCGAACTGTAATAGCAGAGCAAAATTATGACTGATAAGTAAAGAGGCGCCAGAAAGTCAACAATTTAGGAAACAGATGCTCATACAGACGAACACAGCGAGCAGAAGTTTTATAGAGGGAAGAACAATTCGAAAGCGAATACCCCTCCTTCGGCGTTTCACGTCGGTCAGTGTAAGCACACGTCGGCGATCCTTGGCTCCGACATATTGCAAGCATCCTTGTACTTCCAAGCTGGTTGGATCGTTTACATGAATAAAGAAGCCCGTGATGGTTTGGTCTTGAAGATCATGTAGGCAGCACTACAGCCATCCGCTCAGGATTGACTGCATGTGGTGATGCATCGTAACACATACGTTTTTGGCTGTGTTATGTATGGTGCATCAACGGTATATAATGACAGGAATAATGATATTAAGAATATTCCCATGGATGCAATAGGGCAGAAATGGACTTATACAACTCTCGAGAATACACGGAGATGTCCAACGTCCGTAGTCTATGTGCCTTTCCCGTAACTGACAGAGAGTGAGGGATTGCATTGAACTAAAAAGAGCACTAGGCAATCATTGAAGTCCAGCGCTAAATTCTCCGCCTGCCATCTCCCTCTGACTACCACAGATACCAACGAGCCCAGGCTCTCTGCTCGCGGCTGTTGCTCGCTTCTCCACGTACAATGCAATGATCATCGAGCGCTTGAAATGGCGGCCTCGCAGCCAGCCCTTCAAGCCTTGACGGAGCGACAACTGAAGCCTTTCCGCGATGACCACCCTGTAACGGATCCAGATTGCTCTTGGGCCAGCATCCGACAACCACAGCTGCGGGCCTGTCCTCTTCCGCACAGCATGATCTGGCGCGAGAAACTTGGCTATGGCCTTCCAGAGAGAATGCCAAACAGCCGCCCTCCTGCAGACGATCCAAGCCGCCATCAGAGCCTCAGCGAAGCCCGTATACCTCAAGAAGGAACCGAAGACATGGAAAGACGCCATCCGAAACCTCTACTCTTTCGACGAGGGTCGCCTCAAGCCAAAGATACGAGATGCCGCCAATTTTATTTCCATTACAACATCCCCTTTCCCCCGGATCAGAAGTTGTTTCGGATGGCTCACCATCAGCGGCGCAGAGCTGCCCGCTCTAGGTCCCAAGCTCTGGCCCACAGGTTTCGTGTTGGATCGCGTCAAGCGCCAAATGTCGCCCTACGAGGATCACTCTGCTGTTCTTTACGAATTTGTACCTTCACAAGAAGATGCAGTGCCCCCGCGGGTATAAGACAAGCTGTGTAGGCGCAAATTGACTTGCTTTGGCGAGCAGGCCTATGTATGACTATTAAGAGGAGCGAGAGCTGGAAGCAAGGGATTTTATTGGACATGGCAGATCTTGCTTCTCCTTGGCATATAGAGTGGAGCCGTTTTCTCGACGATGGATTCGAAGCCGATTCTTGCGATGGATTTTGGTACAAGCTTGACTTCAAGTTGTACTTTTACCACATGATACCCGGGTTAGGTCAAGAATGACATACCCAAGCAACTACATTCTGCTATCGATCTGCGCGACAGATCGAATAGATGCTCAATCTCATCATTTTGGATTTGTCAATATCATCATCGCAAGCTTAGAGAAATCCCCGTGTCACTATATCTTTGGTAAATGCAGTTGATGCAATTCTATTGGTATATGTACGTTTTACTTTTCTTTTTACTTCTATAAGGCTCTTGGCCAATGCTCATGGGTATTCATCTCGTTAAATATCATGTCGTCGCGTCCGAATTTACAGCTTGATGACGGGGGTGTGGGCAGCAGCCTTCTCGTCCTCGGTGTTGAACAGGTTAACGTTCCACTTAGGGTTGTCTATTACAGCAACTGTCAGCTTCTGTTTCTTTCTCATTAAACTCGAATGGTACAAGACTCACAGTTGAAGGGAATGTTGAAGCGGTAGGGGGTCTCGCCAAGCTTGTTCAGCGCAGCGATAGCCTCATCATCCAAGTCAACCTCCTGGAAGTTCTCGGCAATGCGAGCCTTGGTGACGGACTTGGGGATGACGGTGTGGCCGCCAATCTGGGACCAGGCGAGGATGACCTGGGCGGGGGTGACGGTCTTGCCCTGCTTCTTGGCCAGGTTCTCGGCGACGGCCTTGACCTCGTCGGAGTTGACGAGCAGAGGGAGGCCCTTGGTGTTGTTGCCAAAGGCGGAGTAGGCGGTGATGATGATGCCCTTCTCGGCGCAGTACTTGATCAGTTCCGGGTCGGGGAGACGAGGGTGGCGCTCGATCTGGTTGGCGGCGGGGACGACGCCGGTGGCAGAGATAACGGCCTCGAGCTGCATCTTTTGTTAATATTCTGCTTGTATGAGATATTCCGAAGTGAGTGAATGACGTACGTGCTCAATGGTAAAGTTGGAGACACCGACGGCGCGGGCCTTGGACTTGGGCAGCTCGGTCATGGCCTTCCAGGTCTGGACGATGGAGACGTTGCGGTTGAGGAGAGACTCGGAGCCGTCAGCGGCCTTGGGGAAGAGGTTGGCGCCAGGGGCAAAGGCAACGGGCCAGTGGATGAGGTAAAGCTGTGAATCGAGTTAGCTGCTGTTGCTTCTTCTTGCTTCGGCTCGCATTCATTCGATTCTGTCTCAGTGACATCGAATGGAGCTTAATTGAGCTGAATATGGGTTTACATACGTCGAGGTACTCGAGGCCGAGCTCGGCAAGGGTGTCGTCCAGGGCAGGAGCAACATCCTCGGGGTTGTGGGCGTTGTTCCACAGCTTGGAGGTGATGAAGATGTCCTCGCGCTTCAGGCCGGGGACCTCAGCAAGGGCCTTCTTGATGCCCTCGCCAACCTCCTTCTGGTTGCCATAGACCTTGGCAAGGTCGAGGTGGCGGTAGCCAATCTTGAGAGCCTCGTAGACACCAGCGCCAACCTCACCGGGGGCGGCCTGCCAGGTGCCGTAGCCGATCTGGGGGATCTTGGCGCCGGTGTTGAGGGTGACGGTTCGTCCGGAAGACATGTTTGCGGTGATGCTGAAGGGTCGAGAAAACGAGTTGTAAGTCGAACGGGTGAGGTTGATGCGAGTTGAGGAGGAGAGAGATGAGATGGAGAGGAAAGAGGGCCGAGTCAAGAGACGAAGGGCAGCCATTTTATTTATGGAGGGAGAGGTACGAGATGGACTACACTGTACACTATACTATGCTACCCAACAACGCCCATTACGACACAGACTTTGAGACTACTGGGGAAGCTTGGATCATATCGATCGACTAAGGCCATCTATCCAACTCCATCCATTGCATTCTGTGGGGAATGTCGGAGTTTATGCATCGTGAGAAGGGCCGTCGTGGGAGGCTTGCCGCGGCGTCTGTTGCCATTTTTTTTGTCTCCATTATAAATCAGGGCACGTTGGGGCGAGTCATGGCAAGCGATCAACAGTTACAAGTGGCGATTTGGTGTTGAGACAAAATAAATATGTCATTGTATGTCATACTGTGAGTATTGTATGAAGATTGTTTTGTTTCTTTTCACATCAATAAGATTCATTCTTCTTGTTGTTTTGTTCATGTTGATCTTTCTCTCATCACGATAAGAACCTTTTTTGCCCCGCGGCCCAAAGAGGAAATCCAGAACATGCACGCAATTTTTTAGGTGATGAGGGGCACAAATTACGTACTTGTACCTGCCAGGTCGCGGAGCACTGACACGAGCAGCGGAATTAGCGCGCGGATTGGGGGCGGCAATACTTGCCAGTACATCGTGGGGGTTTGGGCGGAATCTAGTGCCTTTTGCATACTAGCGGCGTGGGAGAAGCAAAAAAGATGCAATGAAAGATTCTTGATTTGCATGTTGTCTGTTAGTAGTAGATAAGAGGGGGAACTTTGTGAGAGAATCAATGTCGAAAAGAGGAAAAGGGCAAATCGAGCAAACAGGTGGTAGAAAACGCTAGAACCCTGATGGCTGCAGAATGGCCAAACCACCTTCAGCCGTACCGGGCCTAAGTTGGAGTGTCTCCATGTACCAGCCAAGTATCTCCTCCAGCTCCATACCCCAATATTGACCCAGAATTGGACCCTAATCTCCGCGGATGTCTGCAATTCTCTGCTATTCTCTTGCTCCGTTCGCTACCCCACGCATTGGCCCGGTTACATCGAGGTACCTCCGCCTGAAAGCGGGAACGGACAGACTTGCCATTCTTCTCTGGCCGGAGACGTGCCGAACTGAGACGCCGGCTTTGCGTCATCGGCTAATAGATTGGCCGCCTGCTAACTGTTTCGGATTCTTCCGAGTACATGTAAGTTATGATCATCATGATCTCAGCTATTACTATCAAGACTACAGTACAGTAAGAACACTATAATGACGATTGTTGATGATTCATCCTCTTTGTGCTCGGATCACGGCTGAGTGGGCAACTCTCACCCTTCCCATGTGCTAAGCCGGGATCATGTTTGGCGTCTCCTCTGTGGGACTGTTTAGCCCTCGTGGCTGTAAGACAAAAGAGGCATCCCGCGAAGCTTGTGTTTGTAGTCGTCCAACTCTATTTGACAATCAACCAGGCACACATTCTAGCCTATGGCAAAGTGTACATAGGTTCATACCAAAATCTGACTCTCCTACACTCTTCTAGAAGCTTTCTCTTTCTCTCACCGCATCAGGCACCTCACACGACACACTTCCTTCGTCTCGTCACTGCAGCACTTGGTCACCTAAGGACTGTTTCTCCCGCTAAGACACGTTTTCATCTTTTTACAAACGTGGAATTGTCATCTCACAGGTTTGATAGAAGCCGTCAGGGCGCCTCAAATATGGCAAACTCATCTCTCGCCCAGACTGTTTGTCAGGCCTCCATCTCCTGAACAACCGAAGCAAAACCATGAGAAGAACCAATTTGTGCCAACAGATTTACTCGAATAACCCTTCGTCGCTTATCGAAGGAGCAAACCGTTTCGGTATTAAAAAACGGTGAGGGTAGCTGCTCATTCATGCCAAATCAGGCTGAATAGCGACGACGAGCCAATACTTGGCGCAGTATCATAACCTTCCTTCCTGCTAGCAAACTTCCTCAAATAAGTGTATAAAATGGACCATCAGCTTCGTGGTGAATGCATGTGTAGACTCTCTGTAGAATTAAAGCAGATAAAATATTGCCGGCTGGTGTTTTATGATCCAGAATACTCACCATGATCTTCCCCATCTTCAACATGCCTTGCCTCCACAATCATCACCAACCGCCTCACAACCACCACTCTCGTGACTTTCATGACGGCGAAATGTCGTCCTCTGCAGCCATTGGCCTGGCTGTTGGCCTCACCCTCATCGCAGTCATTATTGCTGCCCTCATCTACTGTTGGTGCTGGCGCCAACATGACCGGCACAAGAAGCATCGCCGCCAAAACTCTTACCGTTGCGAGAGTCAAGCCAATCCCGTCACAGCTGAGAAGAAGCAAACGCAGCAAAGACAGGATGGCAGTACGCAAACCGAACAAAACCCTGCGCTGCCAAAGGTGCCCCTATCAATTCATCACCATCAGCATGATGACAAGCATTTTCATGGGGATCACTACCATGATCATCTCCACGAAGGCGACCATATCCTCGACTGCCCTGATCACAATGATGACCCGGATATTCGTGATAATTCCCATCACAACAGCCACGGCCACCACCATCGTCATCATCGTCATCACCGCTCTCACCGCACCCATCAAATCCTCCTTCCCCGAGACCCCATTGCCGAGTTTGAGAATCTCATAAGCCCTCTTTCCCCTGGAATCCCAGATGCCACTCGTGCAGATTTGGAAGCCATTCTCAACGGTCTCGATATCCCGCTACCGAACGAGCCCGTCCGAACGAATAGTCGTGCTGATGTAAATGTCGATGGACAAGGGACTGCACGCCACGAGGAAGAGTCGAGAGAGAGGCGAAAAAAGAAGCATCATCACCATCATCATCATCGCCACCGCCGCTGTCATCGTCATAAGCGTGTGACAATTCATTGAGGAGGATCTGGGACGGGTCAGAGACTACACTAATAACCGGACGAAATATTGTGATCGAAGAGGATTCATGTAAAAGGGCATAGTATAGAAATAATGGTATTCGTTCTGTGATCCGAATAAAAGTATCGAGAGAAACAATGAGCAATCTGTCCAATCCATCATCATAATTCGTCAAAACCCTGCGTATATATCTAACCACAGTCTCAAAAATGTGAAACGCTCTCAATCCTCCCAAATCGTGCAAAAAAAAAACATAAGATCATAGAAAGATTTTGGTAAAAAGAAATCACAACGCCTATTCGATGCCACATGATGAATTCACGCCCCCTGTTCGCCTTCTGGCGCTCCCTCAGCATGCTCCGCTTCTCTTGAGTGTTTCGAGTTTCTCGACCCTTTGCTACTCGTCGACCGGCGCCTATGCCTGTGCTTCTTCTTCGAGAACCTGATGGAATCTCCGTAGCAGCAGAGGAAAACTGCGACGCCGATGAGGAAGGCTGCTACGGTGAAGCCAACGACAAGGCCGATGATGAGGTTGGTGTGGGCGGCGGAGCTTGAGCGCCGTTCTATCAAGGAAATTCCCTGTTTGATAGAGCTTGTGGATTTTATTACGGCTGAGATGGTTGCAAACTGATGCCGTATCCATTGAGTGTATCCATCTGTTGATTCATGGCGCCGCAGCGCCTCAAGCCTAGCTGGGTATGGAGGGATATACATGCGAGCTGTCTTTTGAATGGGTAAACAGACGCAGATGAGTATTAAAAAAAGATATAACAGAGTATGCAGAGATGAATCAATGGTCTGGATAGAATATACTGCCGCACATTGGCGTTGCATAACGCATTATATAGGTCACTGGACCCCTTCCCCCCATCACAGTACGAGGCATTCAGATTGGCCGGTGTTGCACACGCATTTCATACAGCTCCGACCGAGTTAGTCCATCGTACAGACGATGCATATGCAGCTTCTACACGCAAAGGGCCGTCGTTGTTCCTGCGGGCCAGCCGGGCGAGTTAGAAGACGAGAAAAGCTGGTACGGCATGTAAGTGCATGCATGCAGGTAGCTGGTATCCATCACGAGTGGCATTTCGCCATTAAACAACCAATCAGTTTGCCATTTGACTGAGACGGACGATGGCATACGATAGGATAGACTGATGCGGTGATTTTGATGGGGAGACAATGCATCATGCAGAGGAGGGGAGAGAAAGACTGGGATAAGTAAGTGTCTGTTTACGTCTGATTGGCGATTAAAAGGCTCGTTTGGAGCAAAATGTCCAATTGAGAGGGACATCCTCGACACATGGACGGCATATTGCACCGAGCATCACTCTTTGATGCGGTGATCATCAAGGATGGAAGACTCTTGCATGTGCTACAAGGGGAGAAAAGGGCATCACTAACACATCACGGCCAGCACATCAACCACCCTACTCCATGCCATGCCACACTGCTATCAACAGAAGAAGCGACTAGTACGATATTAGAAGGAATATAAAGGGTCTTCAAAAAGGTACCAAAGTCCCAAAAACGGCAAACAGTGAAGCATTTTGCTTTTCTCGCAGGACACGATACTGCGGGGTGGCCGCTTAAGACGCAGGACAACGCATCAGCATGCCTTCATCCAGTCCTGATTCGACCAGTTCCAGCAAGGGGGTGCAGCCATATCGCCTTTTTTTTCCTTTTATTTTTTTCCTTTTATTTTTTTCCTTTTACAAACTGCATGGGTCAAATTTGTCGGCGCGACTGTCTGAGAACGGTCGGGCAGCATTTGTGGACGAGGTTTGCGAGTGGTGATCGAGAGTGTATGTGATGCACATGTATGGATGGAATGGTTGGGAGTGAATTGGGCTCTCTTTTTTGCTTGATATCGGCTGAATTGAGGTGACACCGCATATACAGCAAGCACATGGATGCACAATGCGACAGACAGAATGAGTATGAGTAACACGGGAGAGGAATTTGAAAGCAGTGTATTCTTGAACTCCGTGGGGTATTTGGGCGCCTAATCAGACTCACCCTCGTATAGATTCTCATCCCTTTACCAGCTTTTTTTTTTTTTTTTTGTGATACATCCACGTTGATACAAACAATACGGAGTGCTTTACTCTTTTTCTCTCCTGTAGCCATAATAGTTGAAGCCTCTACTGCACGCACACAGACACGGAGTGCATACATGTAAGCGCCCTAGTCCAAATGACCCGGCAGATGGCCCTCCCGGTGGCAGATAAGGTACAGGCTAGTCCATCCGCCGTGCCAATCTTTCATTTCCAGGGCCGTCAAGGCACGCTTGGCAGGACGGTGTGTCGTTGCAATAGGTGAGATGGATAGCCTTGCTAGAAGATGAACCAGGGGCGCCGGACTTTCTTGGCCCGTCTCCACGAGTCAGGGCAGCTCAACCGAAGCTTCAACAACATCAATCACAGCCATAACTAAACTTCAAGAGATGATGAAGAAAAATAGTGAAGCACGACTTCTGCTAAAGATATCTTCAAGCCAACCAACCATGATCGGCCTCGTCGGCACTTGAAGCGACCTTTAGCCACGCGTTCACCAAGCTCTCTTCCTCCGTGTTTGAGCCCCAGAACGGAACCCTCGACGCTTCGCGTTTCACCATCTCAACCGCCCCTGCAAAACTTCAAACCCCGCAGGCCTCCTAATCGCCTCCAAGTAGCAAAAATCCAGCCAAACGAAAAGAGAGAAAACAGAGCAAATAGTGAATATGACAGCTCCTTCTTCAGCCGCGTGTCCCTTGACCGCGCCGTTGAAGGAGCGCTAGACGTAGCTCACGACAGCCAAGACTCACTGGTTCACGCAACCATGTCTTTGGATCCGTCTCCAGTTAATATCGAATAGCTTCAAATCCCTATCCCAGTTAGCTGAAAGCTGTACCGTAGAGCGTCTATCCAGTAAACGTTGGAGCCGCACTAATAATAACTCATCCTGGTCTCCATTTTACAGACAAGCCTCTAACCCCGGCTCCGTCATCCTAGATGCGATTTTCTTGTTTCGTTTTTTCTTTTGCGTCCTACAATTTCATCTGTACATGTAGCCGAGTAATGCTTCCCTCTTTTTAAAACCTCTTTCTTTTTTCTTTTGACTCTGTCGCGAAGCTTCCATCCTCGATCTTTCTTTTCCTTTCGGGAGCTGGCTTCTCATTTCTTTGAACGCGACGGCCTTGACGGCTGTTTTTTGATTGCGATTTTGTCCTTCATTATCATTCTCTAATATCTATTAATATATACGCATCTACACATATACGCACGCACATATACGAGTACAAACGCATACGGTTTATACAAGACAACAATCATTGATATACGCATCATGGCCATTTCACAATTTCTCGTCCTTTCTCTAGCCGTGCTAGCTCAGGCACGGCCAAAGCATGCCTTTGAGCCGGAAGACGTCGGCAACACAATCACTCTACCGGTCCCGCCGGCTTCACATTTAACAGCCCGAGGAGTAGATGTTAAGGCCGAGGAGGAGGACAAGCCGTTTCACATCCTGCCGTTCCCTTATCCAAGCAAACGAGACGTCGAAAGTCCGGAAGAGGAGGACAAGCCATGGCATATCCTGCCGTACCCGAATCCCAGCAAGCGCAAGATTCTCGAAGACGACGACGGTGCGGATGGCAGAATCACTCTCCCGGTGCCTCAGCGGAGAAGCGAGGATGAAGAAGACAAGCCTTTCCACATTCTCCCCTTTAACGAGAAGCGCAAGCTGCCGGTCGAGGAGATTCCTTCGGGGACATTTACGTTGCCCATCATCCACGCCCACCGCGGCACTTTGGACAAGCGAGCCGTAGAAGTCCAGGTCGAGAACCGCTCTGATGTCTCGTACTACGCTCAGCGTAAGTAACTAGAATCCCATGTATACTTCTGATATAGCTGCTAACATATATATAAACAGTCAACATTGGCACTCCTCCCCAAACCGTCTACGCCCAAATCGACACCGGCTCCTTCGAGCTCTGGGTCAACCCCGACTGCTCCAACGTCCAAACCTCCGACCAGCGCTTCTGCCGCGCCATCGGCTTCTACGACCCCAAATCCTCGTCCACCTCCTTCGTCACCGGCAGCGCCGCCCAGCTCCGCTACGGCATCGGCAGCGCAAACGTCTCCTACGTCCAGGACAGCATCTCGCTCCCGGGCTCTGCCACCATGAAGGACGTCCAGTTTGGTGTTGCGGATGCCAGCGTCGACGAGTTCTCGGGTATTCTCGGCATCGGTGCCGGCGAGGGCGTCAACACGCTCTATCCGAACTTTATCGACGAGCTGGCCAAGCAGGGCGTCACCAAGACGAAGGCCTTTAGTTTGGCTTTGGGTAGCAAGACTGAGGAGGAAGGCGTCATCATCTTTGGAGGTGTTGATACGGGGAAATTCAGTGGTAAGCTGGCTCATCTGCCGATTGTCCCGGCGGACGATTCTCCTGATGGCGTTGCCCGCTACTGGGTCGACATGAACTCGATTTCGCTATCGCCACCGACTGGAAAATCGACGACTTTTGCCAACACCAAGATGACCGTCTTCCTCGACAGCGGCTCTACCCTAACTCTGTTGCCGCAATCGCTGGTGAACGAGATTGCGGACAGTCTTGGATCGACGGGCACTGACGACAGCGGATTTGCTATTGTTGATTGCGGTCTTATCAACGAGCCTGGAACTATCGACTTCGAGTTCGATGGGGTCACGATCAAGGTGCCGTACAGCGAGATGATTCGGTCGGTGTCTTCGCTGCCGCCGCATTGTTATCTGGGGATGATGGGGAGCACGCAGTTTGCGCTGCTTGGCGATACCTTTTTGCGGTCTGCATATGGTAAGTTATCTATTGCCCCTATCTGTATATATATCAACAATGTCTCTATATAAAACACAAACTAACGGAATATTTGCAGCCGTGTTCGACCTCACAGGCAGCATGGTCCACCTCGCCCCCTACGTCAACTGCGGCACCAGCGTCAAGACCATCACATCCACCTCTTCCCTCCAAGACCTCGAGGGTACATGCAACACCAACGGAAGCGAAGAGCCTTCGTCTCCCTCCCAATCGTCATCCTCGTCTACCCCTTCCAAGACCGCTTCCAAGGCAGCTTCTTCTACAACCGCTCCCGCTTCATCCACCGTCCAGCCCCCTTCTTCCACGACGGCATCGCCTTCTGGTGTGCGCTCGACAGAGGCTGCTTCGACTACGGCCGCGAACACTGCGAAGAGCAGTGCTACGAATGGTGCTGATGCGGAGAGTGCGCAGAGCGGCGATAAGAGCGGCGCTGGCAGGTTGGGTGCGGACGGCTTCGCCATCAGCATGGTGTTTGCAGCGATGGGTCTGTTGTTAATTTAGAGGGGAGCTTGATATCAAGAGATGGAAGAAGTTGAAAGTGAAGTACCTTAGTATAATATCGTATAGACTGCCATACCCAGACAAACATGTAGCGTTCATATAGATGAATACATATACATCGATCCCTTTCTTAACTCTACTACACAACCTCCAACACAAACATTGGTCCTTTCTCATCCCCTTCCCCTTTCACAATATCCTCCATCAAAACCCCCGCAACAGGCTCCTCCTCCAACGTCCCATCTTCTCTCCTCCTCAACACCACAACCCCCCACTCACCCTCCTGATTCCCAACAAACAATTCGTTCCCATTCCTACTCAAACTAAACATCCGCGGATGTTTCCCCTGCGTCGACGTCTCCCCCACCAACTCCAACTCCAACCCCCCCTCATCATCACCCTCATTCTTCACCCGAAAATGCGCAATCGTCTCCGTCGGCGTCGTCATCAACCGATTCGACGTATAAACATGCCTACCATCCTTCGAAAGCGCAATCTCACCCGCTGCTGCAAACGCACCCATATCTTCATCCAAAAACGTGGAATAGCTCCCCGTGGCCGTAAACTCGATATCCACCTCCGTGTACTTTAACTTAAACACTTCGACACGATTACTCGTCTCACAGAGCAAAAAGTAGTGCGTCGCCGGCTTTCCCTCTCCGGCGGGATAAAACACACCGTGTCGAGGCCCCGAGCCAGACGGCACGGTGACGCGCCTCACGACGGGAACGTCTGGCCGCAGAGCATCAAGAACGAGAATCGAATCCGTGCCGAGATCATTGACAACGAAAAAGCGGCCTGTAGGATCAAGGACCGCCTGGTGAGCGCGCGAGACTCTACCAGCGTCGACCACAGGGTCTTTCGACTGAATCGTCGTAATAAGTTCCGGATTTTCAGTTTCCGTGTTCCATATATCGATTGTTCCTTCAGCCCAAGACGTTCCAATCAGAATCGTCCCCTCTTTGTTAAAAGCCAGATGACACACGCCGTTGCTGCCATCTTCCGATTGAGCGACTTTTGTCAATGTGTTTGCCGAAAGGTCCAGACGAAAAGCATACGTCGTCGAACCACCCTCATCAAAAGTGTATAATAAATGAGGATCTGTTGGAGAAACGGCGAACCAAGAGGGATTGCCTGGAAACGGCTCGTCGAGGTCGATTGTGATGGTGGCTGAGGCGGACGTGTAAGTTGCGAGGTAGATGTGCCCAGGACGAGCAATAAGCAGACGGCGAGACATGATTGTAAGAGTCCTTATGGGGATTTGTTATCCGTAGAATATGTGTATACTTGTGCAGTGCTCAGAAGAGTCAAGATAGATGGATTTGAAAGTGAAGTTTGTCGAAATAGGTGGGGGGAAATAACAAGCTCGCACAAATCAATCACAATGAGGTCAGACTTTAAGACAATCGCCGATCCCGTCACACATTCATTGTTCCTTCCAAACAACATAGACATACAGCTCACAACAGAAAGAAAAGCAATCTCTCAAGGGAAAAAATAAAAAGAAGAAGAGAAAATGCAAGGACAAAGCTTTTCTCCAGGGTACGCGGGGATAGTTTCTCGATGCGAGATTGATTAAATAGATCTGTGTGGGGGTCACGACACGCCGTTTTATATCGCGTGTAGCCTGTCTATCTTTTGTGCTGCCAGAGGCCAAGACAACGTAGCATGAGCATTGCATGTATCGTGCATCTTCTATATTGACAATATGCTGCGTTTGAATCGTCATGTAACGTACGCTCCACATGCCGCATGTGAATGACGAACGCCACTTGAGTCATCCCCAAATCAATGACACTATCAAAACTCACGAACAGCACCAACCAATTCAAGCAATCCCGTGTGAAATATAGAATGAGGCGTTATTGTTTCTTACGGCACCCAGAAATAGACAGCCAAACGAATACAGTGATATTACGTCTCCAGCACAGCACAAACCAATAAGCAAGCACAAGTATGAGACAGTAATCAGTCAAATCTGACCCCTAAGTACAACTTCAACCTCTTCCTAAATACATCCAAATTAAGGCCTCCCGCCCCCTTCCATTCATTATCATTTCGCACATCTGTCCAACCGATTCAGGGCGGCACTATTCTCAACTATGCATAAAACACATTCAAAACACCAAGAGTATGAGGCGTATAGAAGATAGGCAAAAATTATGAAGCCCGCAAAAAATTTCCAACAAAAATTAACCCAAATAGAAACAAGTCAAAGCCATCAGACTATCCGACTTGACTTAAATCAAGCACAGAGCAGCACCGGCCAGACCCACTGCCAGGACACTAACGCCAGTCTTTGATCCGGCGCTCTTGTTGCCGCTCTTGCTGCCGCTAGAATCGCTGCTGCTACCGCAGTCCTGGTTGAAGCTGGAAGTCGAGCAGCCAGAAGTATCAGCAGGGGCGCTGCCGCCAGAGCTGCCGTCGGAGCCTCCACTGCTGCCACCAGAGCTGCCTCCGCTGCTACCGCCGCTGGATCCGCCAGAACTTCCGTTGTCGCCAGAGTTGTCGCCGCCAGGGACGGTGCCGGAAGAGCCGTTGCTTCCACCGGGGATCGAGGCCTGGGTGTTCTTGGGCTTGCTGGCGGACTTGGAGGCGGTTCCCGAGGGTGCAGCCGACGAGGACGAAGAATCCTGCTTGCCGGCATCCATGTCGAGACCGGTGCCCTCCAGCGTGGCCAGGTTGGTGCGCTTGTTGCCGTTGACGACAGTGTCGTTGGTGGCCCGGATGTTGTCGTATGTGTAGCTGACGCCGGAGCTGCTGCCGAGCTCGCCAGTGGCCTTGTAGCAGGAAACCTCGACGGACTCAAAGGTGGCGTAGAAGTAGCCGTTCTTCTGGATGTCCTCGGCGTTCCAGTCAATCTCACCACCGGCCCAGTCAATGGTTCCCTGGGCGTTGCTGGCGAGACCACCGGGCCAGATGGAGATTTGGACACGGGCGGGGGTCTGGGGGAATGACCACTGGTTGGAGGTGGCGTTCCAGTGATCCTTGCGGTTGACGGTGCGGCCGACCTGGCCGTCGACGAGCCACTGGATCTGATCAGGGGTCCAGTTGATCTCGTAGGTGTGGTAGTTGTTGAAGGTGTCGGAGAGCTTGGTAATGTTGCCAGAGTTGTTGTCTGTCAGTTACGTCGTCAGCATTGATTCAATTGCAATCATCACGATATACCGTCTATGGGAGGGGGGAAAAACTCACAGTCGGGGATGCCCTGGAAGTACCAGTTGGTCTGCGCAGTGCCCAGATCAACACCGACAAACTCATAGTCAATCTCGTCCTTGACGTCAGACAGCAGGATGAAAGCAGTCACCACACCCCTGCCACGGCTCGTCTTGAACTTGGCCTTGACGTTGCCATACCACATGTACTCGGTCGTCGCCAGCACAGTTCCGACGCTGTTCTTGGGCATGGTCAGCAGCACGTTGCCGTCAAAGTAAGCGGGCTCTCCCTGGGCCATCCAGTCGGCCGTGGACGGGTCACCGAGGTAGTCGCTAATGTCGGCGATGCTGCTGAGGTCCTTGTCAAAGGTCATCGTCTTGGACTTGCACACGGGCGCGGGCGTGCAGGCGTCGAGCGAAAAGGACATTCGGGGATCGCAGCCGCCGAGGCAGTAGGCGCCAACACCACACTCGCCATATTCTAGACACAAGAACCAATTTCGTCAGCCAGAAAATTCCACAACAAGAGAAAATGAATTATGTAACAGGATGAAGAATCAGCAATTGCACATACGGGAGCAGCAAGGTGCGTCTTCAGGGCACTTGTTGGTAAGGGAGCAAGTCGTCGCCGCAGCAGCCGACCCAGCGCCCAAAAGCGCAGCAATCACAACGGAACGCAACATGTTTCTTTTTTTCTGTCTCTTCGAAATACGGCACCGTTTGAGAAGCGAGAAGCGATATCGGGATTCAAGTCAAGGGAACAGGGTGTCGTGTAACGGGGTTCAACTTCGAAAAAATAAATTGAGCGATTGGAAGGGTTCAATTTATGCGCGTGCGCACAGCGATCCGAATTTTTAAGTATTTGAGTCCGCGAAAGTATAAGAGAAAACTAAAACAAGGGCCGAGGATGCGAATCCCTTGAAGCGTGCGATGAACGAGTGACGCACTGCTCGGGGGGGCGCAAACAAAACGAGAAACACGGAAGCGAGAGTCGTTGTTTGTTGTCGTTTGGAGCGGCAAGGAGGAGGAATGCAGTTTTTGGTGATGGGCGCTGGGGGCGAGATATTAGTATGGAGTGGAGGGCCTGCAGCAAGTCTCAACTAGCACTGGACTGGAGTCGGGCTTCTGGTTTTCCCCCCTAGCAGAGCTTGGGCCATGGCACCTCGTCTGTCCCTGAACAGGCAGGTCGCCCTCCGCTGCGGGCTATGAATAGGCCTGTCATTGCCTGTAGTGAGTTCAATGTCTTCAGATGCTCAGTCCCATCTACAAGCATTTTATTGATTCCATTGTCATGATATCTCATCTCTGATATCTCTTAAACACGGCAGTAAAATCTCTCCAACTCTCTTCAACTGTTCTGCTCTGCTACTGACTTTCAGCCGCCAAACCATCCCCATACGCCACCACGCCACCCATCAGGGGAACAATCAGCACATGGCATAGGCGAATCCCGCTTCCAGCCTTTTACAGCCACGAGCAAGCATCAAGCAAGTCCAAGTACTGCAAATGTAAGTGTACATGTACAAAGCCATCATCACTAAGACAAACACTCCAGCCCTTCTCTCCCTCTTCCTTCACAAACCAACTCAACTCAACTTAACTCAATCCATATTCCCCTCAAACCAAACCAACTCACAAGATTGAATTTTAATCCCCCCGAAGCCGATTCCCAAAAAAAGAACAAGAACCCAAAATGGATCCTCTTCAGACACGAGGTGCGAGTGGACCCCCTCCCTCCCCCATCCCAAGCTTGTCAGGCTAATCAACTTCCAGCAAAAGAAATCAACCAGAAAAAAAAAACCTGTTAGCTAACATTACCTACCCAAACCCAGCCCAGCCCAGCCGCACCCGCGGACGGACTGTTTTCTCCATTCTCAAATACGAGCTCCGAGCTTTGGTGACTTTTTTTTTCTCTTTACTAAACCTGGCTGCATTTTGAAGGGGGGAGACTAAGGTAGGTCATACTGCATGCTCCGGCAAAAATATCCGGACAGACAAAGACAAAGACAAAATAACGAAGAGACATTTGACAGGCGGGCGACTTACACTGCATGAAAAAGACTGTCTGTCATTCGAATTGCTCCGCATCAGCTGCCTACTTTTTTCGTGCTACGTACGGACTAAATTAGCCGTCCAACGTCTGCATCTAAAAAATGAATGGTCGCAGATTAGTATGCTCTACTAAACTGAGCCAAACACTCCTTTTATTACCCCATGTTCCCGATCATCGCGATCGGCAAGCCATCGCTCGTGTTCCCCGTGCTCGCTATCCCGCATCGCTTAAGACACTTGGACACCGCCTGGGTCTTACTCAATCGCCATCCCATGCCATGTCATGCGAATCACATAATGCAATAATCATGATGATAATAAAATAGTCAGTGCGCATTATGCTGTTCTCAAGTAAAAGCAAAGTACATGCATTATTTTTTATGACAAAACCCCCTCTCCAATCCCAATGCCAACACACGTTTTAAAACCACCCTCAGCATCGCTCCATATCAACCCTCAACAACAAAGTAAAGTAAAGAAAAACCACTTCATCAAAGCCCTCCAATTAGTCTTATTTCGTCTTCCGTCTCGCCTTAAAAGTCTTCAAGGGATCACCCTTGCGCACCCCAGCCTTTGCGCCCCTCTTCCCGCCCTTCCGCTTCGTCCCCGCGCGCCCACCAAACTTCTTGAGCGGCACAAACCCAATGTCTCCCGCCGTCAGCGCCTGCCGTCCTTCCTTGGGCAGGAGATAGTCCGGCACGTGCTTCAGGTGAGCCTGCTGTCTAGCCGTTCTCAACTCGCCGTCGTGGCGAAGGTGGTTCATCTCCGACGGGTTCTCTTCAAAGTATCTACACGACAGTTAGCATCATCGAGAATCAATCTGTAACAATGTAATTCAGTCGTACCTCTTGAGCTTCTCGCTCTTCAACAGCTCTTGACGCAGCTCTCTCGTCCGCGCCTCTCGAATAGCCACCTTGGTCACCGCACGCAGCGCATCATTCATACGGTATCTAAAAGCGTCGACCTGGTCCTTGTTGAAGTTGTACGGCTTAATCTCCTTGCCCTTCTTTGCTTGCTGCTTCGTGATTCTCGCCAAGATCTTTTCGTCCTTTTCCGAGCTTGCAATGGATGTGTGGATGTGTTTGCGGTAGAGATCCTGGGGGACGACGAATGACAGTGCCATGCCCGCTCGTCCGGCTCGTGCCGTACGGCCTATTCTGTGTGTGTAAGACGACGCGGATGTGGGGAGATCAAAGTTGATGACGGCGGCGACGTTTTTGAAATCAATGCCTAGAACCAAGTAAATCAGTAAACATGTTTACAAGTTCCCAAAAGGGCCTGTCAATATTCATACCTCGAGACACGCCGTATTCCACGTCTCCCTTGGCAGCCTTCCGCTTCTTCTTGGGTCGAGACTCCTCTTTTGACTCGCCCTCGTTTTCTTCCTCCTCCTGCTCCTCCTCGGCCTTCTCTTCGTTGCCAAGAACCTCCTTCTCGTCAGAGGCGATGATGATGTCGTAGACGTTGCGGTTGAACTCTTCCACCACGTGGATTCTCGAGTTGACAGGCAGCTCCGAGTTCAAGATACAGCTTCGGATGCCAAACTGCTCGAAATAAAGCTTCAGGCGGTAGCATCGGTCAATGTCGGCGACGAAAATGATGCACTTGCCCTTTACCAGCTGCAACTTAAAGATGACATAGATCAACAGAAATTTTTCGTCCTCGCCACACCTACAACCCATGTCAGCACAAACTTCAACAAAAGGAAGCGAATTCAGAGAAACTCACTTGGTCACCAGCTGCGTAACTCCCTCACCCTCTGCATCCGGCTCCTCCAGATCCAACAGCGTAGGCTGCTGGTCGCGGTAAAAAATCTTCTTCAAAGAGTCCACCTCAGTCGTCAGCGTGGCGCTCATCATAATGGTCTGAATGCCCTTTGGAATAGACCACGACAGGCTCTCAAGGTCCTCGCTATATCCGTACGACAGGAGAAGATCCGCCTCGTCCAGAACCAGATAGGACAGCTTATCCAGAGCCAAGGCCGACGAATTGCCATTGACGTTGTGCCATGCTCGTGCGGGCGTGGAGATGACGATGTCCGGGCACGTCGAAAGCAGGGACCGCTGCACTGCGTCGGTGAGTTTGTCCGTCAGCTTGACAGCCCGGACATCCTTTGCGCAAAAGGAGGAAAACAGTTCAATCGACTTGAAGACCTGGTCGGCAAGCTCTCGAGTTGGAACCAATATCAAGGCCGTCGTAGCAGCGGTAGAATCAACCTAAACAACCCCAATCAATCAGTCTCAAGATCCAAAATGAACAATCAGTATTTCTTCATGGTTACAAGCCAACATACACTCTTCTTCTTCAAAATGCCAGCTAGCACAGGCAGCACATACGCCGCCGTCTTGCCAGACCCCGTCTTCGCCTTGCACAGCACATCCTTGCCGTCCAGCGCCAATGGAATGGCCTTTCGCTGGACCAGCGTCGGTTTCAAGAATTTCTGCTGCGCAACGGCCTGCACCAGCCTGGCATCGAGTCCGAGGTCTGCAAACGTCGCCTCTTCCTCTGGTGTCGCCGTCGTTGTCGTGGCCTCGGCGTTGGCCATCTGTGTGTCGGCTTCGGGCTCAGCCGAGGTGGGCACGTCGTTTTCGTTGAGCTTCCGCTTCATGATTGCACTCGAAAGTCGTCCAATGGAAAGTGAATGCAGTGAGCGTTGAGTAGATGCGAGCGGTTATGGTCGACGCAAAAATGCAGTGATGCTGCTTTATCGTTGTCTTATCGCTCCAAAAAAAGAAGAAAAGAAAAAAATTCCCACGCCTTATCTTATCGCCCCAAGCTCCCCTACTAGGCCTAATGTACACTCTGTACTGCACAACGGAGCAGGAAAAACCACCCCTAGCCCAGCACGAGCCAAGGTACCTATAGCGCCTGTAGGTACCTGCTAGAAAGTACCTGCCAGTGGGGCCAGCGCATGAACCTCGAATTCTCGACAGCGACGTTTGACTGCTTGCTAGCGCTTACCTTCGCACCGGCCGTGTACGTACCGCACAGGTCCCTCTTCGTACACGATACCTCGCCCAAGTTTCCTCCTTCGCTCCCTCAAAACCGTCCCATGTATCCATACATTTGGACCAGGTCCCCGTCAAAACTTGCATCTCAATCTGGGGGCCCGTAGGGCTGAAGGCGGCAAGGGCCGGCCATGATTTCCGATCTGAAACGCCTCCAAGGGCCGGTTCGTTTCTTGCATTCCCATCCCAGGTGTCTTGTAACTCTTGTAACCCTCTGCGGGCGTATCTCAGTGGTACACACAATATCTTCCGCCTCCGAGCAAAGGACGGTGAGGACACTGACATGACGGTGTAACTGTCTACCGCCTTGATATGTGCAGCAGCGTATTGCACGTATTGCACATGTGCAATTTTATACACTCATCTTCACACCGCCTCCCTCAACATTGGGTCAACGTAGCATTCCATCCCCATCCCCGTCTTGACAGATACTGTACCTGGCTTGGTCGTGATACATCAAGGGAACAATGCCAGCACCTGTGGCGCCGCACTACCCGGTACCCAGCTCCGGGGTACCGGCCCTGCAACTACGGATGCAAACCAGCCAGACTAAACATTCTTTTCCAACAAGTACACAAACTTGCATCGCCAAACTGGGACAAGTGAGGCCACTAATACTGTACTTCCAGCAGGTGTCTCCTCTAGTCGCTTTTACCGTCGAGATGGGTCCCCCAGGTACAACCTCGCAGCTCCATCATCAGATGTATTGAGTACTTGTACTAGGTAAGCTCCCTCGTCTCCTCTACGCAAACCGTACCTTGCCAGTCATACACATGTATTGTTCCTCGTTGCGAGGCATCATTCACCAGCTGCCAAACGCAGTGAAATTCCTATTAAAATAGATACTTCGTACAAAAAGTAGAGATGGAGAGAGAGAAACGGGGAGGAGGGGGGGAATTGTGTTATTCGGGTATAGCTATGCCTCTTATCAGCGACAGTCTTTGCATCCCCAGCTCTAGGCTAGGAGCAGTTGAAATCCTCCAGCATTCCACGCCTCTAGGACAAACTGAGCCTGAGTAAACCCCATCATCGTCGACTCCGTGGCCTGTCCCAGTAAGTCCTCAAGAACACCCAACCCACCAAAGCTCTTCTCTCGACCATCCCCGTAGGTATCGTTGAAAGTAGAGAGCAGAAAACACAAAAGGAAAAACAAGACGTGAAAAGGAAAAAACAAGGGGGCAATTAGTCAAACGATGGCAGGCCACGGTTCGAGTCCTCTCAAACGAGCACAGGCAAGACCAAGAGGACTACAACCCGCCACCAACGCCAACAAAGACCGTCCAGTGAATCATTTCCCACCCAGCGAACGAAGAACGACATAGACACATCTCTCTCTCTAAGACCAGCAAAAGAAAAAGAAGAGAAGAACGGGAGACTAAATAAAGTCGGCGAAGAAGGACAAAAAGACAAAAGAAGAAGTCATGACAAAAGCCAAGCTTTGCCAATTAACGAAGTAGCGGAAACCCTGGCCGTACTCCTTACTGTTCCTTGCTTTTTCTTCAGAGATCTGCATCTGGAGTTATTAAACTGGAAACCCTTGCGACGATAAAAAAAGACCGAAATAAATAAACAAAGGCAGCTGGTCCTATTCCTCTCCACAGCGATCCCGGGGGCCTGAGTCCTAACTAGAAAACAAGACGACATCTGGGTACATCAATTACAGTCGTCGAGCGGTCCGATCAGGAGCATTCATCAGGCCGGGGCGCGGGCGAGCAATCATGTGGAGTTCATCTCCCCTTGGGGTTGCCAAAGAGATCTGCATACGAGTTAGCGGGACCTCGATCGTTGCGGTTAACCCCTACCGGCCAAAGACTGTAAGCATACCTGGAAAATGCTCCTTCGCATACTGTTCGCAGGCCTGTACCAAGTTAGCATATAATCTAAGGGGGGTAAAAGAAGGGGGGCTGTCATACCTTTGCTGGTTTTCCAACCTTCTGGCCGATGACTTTCCACTTGTTGTTCTCGTATTCTTTAATAGCGTTCAACAGCGCCTGACTCTGAACAGACTGATCAATCAATGAGGCATCGACATTGAGGGTGAATAAACAACTTACTTCGTCCTCGGCAAACTCAGCATAGTGCATGTCCTTGTACCAATGCTTCTTCACGGATCCTTCTGTCCGCGTAGGGAAGGTCTATGTGAATCTCAATTAGCTTTTTCTTCTTCTCTTCAAGAAAAGTCAAGAACAATGACAAGCGGTGCCTCCATTGTCGTCAATAATTTGCTACATACCTTGGCAATCTCAGCCCAGCTGTTTCCGGCATCTCGCATCTGCTTCAACCGCAGCTCTTCCTGGGGAGTCCACGGCGTGTTGGTCCTGCTCTTCTTGGTGGGAGGGCCCGAAGCGGCATCGGTCGAGTTTGCGTTGTCGTTGGCCGTCGGCTGGGCTTGCGGAGGAGCAGCCTGGGGAGCGGGAGGCGTTGGCGCAGGAGGCTGACCCTGGGCGGCGGCAACGGGAGGTGGAGCGGCAGCCGTGGCGGGTGAGGGCGCGGCGTTCTGGGCCGGCCGCTTCCGTGAGCGGGCGTTGGGCGGCTGGGCCGCGGGCTGAGTCGGCGTCTGCTGCTGAGACGGAGGGCCATTCGGGGGCTGTTGCGATACGCTCATGGGCGGCTGGACTGGAGTTGGGTGGTGTTGCTGCTGGGCCGCCATGTTAGGCTGAGCGCCGTAGGGAAACTCCATACGGTCGTTGCGACGAGCCATATCGGCCGGGTAAGGATGGTTACTGTTCGAGGCACCCCGGTTAGCAGACTCGCTGGCGGGGGAGGGGAATCATCATGGCATGGCATGGAACTATGCATGGTATAGGAAAGGGCTCCCTCTAGATGGGGCCGGGGGTGGGAAGCGGGGAGAGGGAGAGAGGGCCATGGTTTCGCCAGGCACAGCGGGCGAAGTTATAGAAGGTATCAACAGGAGGCAGACGGTGATACAGCGTTCGTTTGTCTCCCAGCCGGTGATGCCATGACGGGGTAGAGGTGTAAAAATAAAGAAACGGGTAAAAAAGAAAGTTCAAACGATATACATTGAATACATGGCTGGTGGTCGATGGAGGCACAATGTGACGGACAACAGAGGGCCCTGGTGTAGATGGTGGAAAGACGATGTACCAGGAACAAGGAGATCGAGTACTTACTGCATGTCGTTGGACGGGTGGGGGGAGTTGGAGTAGACGTAGTCCGGCACGGGGCCGACTTGCCACTGCTGCATGATCTGATGATAGCGCACGCGAATAAAGGTCAGTAACGATTTCGTCTCTTTTTTTTAAATAAGCTTGTCGATGGAATCAAAGAAGAATTTCAAGATGCAGCAAGAAGAGGAACCGCGCGTTTTTTCTTTCTTTTTCCCTTCAAGCCCTAGTTGCACGCGGCGCGTCCAAGAGCCGGCAAGGCTGTCGACTTGCAGCACAGCAACCGGAAAAGGGACCAAGGAGAAAAAAAAATAAAAACACAAGAAAAATAGAAGGGGAGAAAAATCAAAAGAGAGGGGTTGTTTGCTCAAAGAGAGCTTACGCGCAGCGCACGCGTAAGGTCAAGCTCCCAACAATGGCTGCAACGGAACTGACGCGACGCAGCTTGAAGCTTGAGTACAGGCGCAGGAGCATCAACAATGGGAACACACGAGCATCCCCGACGAGTGTCGTCGACAACTTGGCTACCACGGATTGACGTTGCGAAGGCACAAGGTGAGGATGCCCGGCGAGAGGGAGCAAGGGGGGGAGAGAAAGAGAATGTCCTTACGGGCGAAGGCAATGTATGTCAATGTTGCCTAAAGCGCATCCGACTGGAACAAGTCTGGCTCGGCTTTTTTTTCCTTGGTCGAACAACCAAAGGAGCAAAGCTGGGGGCCGAAAGGGTCAGGTTGCACAATTCGGCAAAGTAGTGCAAGACCACTTGGATCAACAAGTACTTGTAACCGCAGTGGCACCGAAAAGGCCGTGGGTTTCTTTTTGGGGGTGTGGTTGAAGAGCCTCCTAATAAGAGGTGAGGGACAGAAAAAAAAAGATACAAAAAAAAAAAACTAGCCAAGCCGAGACTTGACGCGCGCGGGTTGGTGGACTGATGGGATTGTGTAAAACAGTGGTAAGTTGGCTGTGGCAGTGGTGGTGGGGAGAGAAAAAGCGTTGGCTAGGGGGGCAGATCCGAAGCCGAGGCGACGGTGGGCTTGGGTTACTATTGTGACGGGTGCGGACGGCGAATTGAGAGCAAGAGGGATTAATTGGGTTGGGAATAACGGACGAGCAAAGATTGAGTGGGTGAGGGAGTTGCAGTGCAGTGCTGACAAGGCTCAGCCGTGCTTGGGTGTCGAAGCTGTTGGTTTTGCTTGGCTTGACCCGACTGAGTCAAGTTGAGAGAGAACGAACAAATGGGAGGCAGCAGAGAGGCAGCAGAGCAAGCAAAGCAGAAGCAGAAGCAGAAGCAAGAAAGCACGTACGAGAGCTGGTTGGCGCAGGCCGACGGATGCAGTGGTACTGGTCGGTACTCCGGAGAGTCTGAAAGGACGCGGATCGGCCAGGGTGAGCTGCGAGTGGTTGAAGCGGGTTGAGGTGAGGTGAGGCCAGATGGTACAGTAGCGTGTACTGGATTGGATTGGATGCGTTGGAGTAAGTAGCGTAGCGTGTTCGGCGGGCTGCGCAGAGTGTTTTTTTTTTTTTTTGGCTGGGCCGGGGCGCGAAGACGGACGGCACGCAAAGTTGATTGAGCACGCACGGCACGTACTCGCTCGTTACTCGGGGCACACGATGCGAGGCGATGCGATGCGATGCGCTGCGATGGTCGGGCCTCTGCAGGACGTTTGAAGCTGAAAGCTGAAGGCCAGTGGAGCACCGTTGCAGAAGCGTGCGATGGAAATGGCCAGGTCGAGTCGCCAGGCGCTTCGGGGGTGGAAGCGTTGATGTGAGTACTTGGAGCCCAAGTAACTCGGTTGGGTTTTTTTTTCTGGGGGACGAGGTAGATGTTTTGGCCTGCAAGCTGGTGCTGGGTCGTTTTTGGGGGAAGGGGGGAAGGGGGAGAGAGAAGTTGCGCGACCTGGGCAAGTGGGAGGGAGGCAAGCGGCCAGGATCAGTGACGAGGGCACGGGAAAAGCTTGGCGGCAGGAAGTGGGGCGCAGCAAAAGAGAAGAGAACTTAGAGGGGGGCGTGTGGTGATGCCTGGATCCGATACTTTTGGCGCACGCAAAGTTGGGGGCTGGGCGGGGTACTGATACACATCTCGAGTGGCGCCATCGAGGCCGGGGCGCAGAGGGGCGTGGCCGTGCGAGGTGCCGGTTCGTGACGCACATTGCACTGTGCGATGCATGCCGTGGTGTCGCACAGCGCATAGTGTCCGGTTTCGAGTGTCGAGCGTCGTCGCACCGTGCGTAACGGGAAACCGCAGCAGGTTGGGCGGCGCACGGGCCAGCGCTAGCGGTGCTTAGTACCACTACCTTGAGGCGTGTCCACGCAACGCACACAGCAAGGCTCCGTGATGAACCTTTTGCCCTGCCGGTTCTTCCCATGGATCCTTCAGGCAGCTCGTACAGTGGCAGTACCGTTACCGTGCCTTCCGCGAGGACAGACAGACAGACGACGCGGGGGCTCTGCTCCGTAGCCCCTGTACTGTTGACGTTATTGCGAGTAATATATTGATAGAGATAGCTAGAGAGATACAGGCATTACAACAGGAACAGGCACGGGCACTCGAAATCATGGACGGAGCTCCGGGCTCAGTCGCGTACCGGTTGCTGGTGTTTGTACTGGTACTGCTACGGGTACTGGTACTGATACAGCACTTGCATTAGTCCATGTACGTACTTTGTACTCGTGCCTCCGGTGAGCAGCTTCCGATAAAAAGAAATGAAGCCAGAGACAACGGCTGGGAACTGCTGGGGCTCCGGCGGCAGCCAATCAGCGGCCGCAATCCGCTCTCGCGTTGGCCTTCCGATTGCCCGCGCGCCTTCCTGCACCAGCCACTCATTTCGCCGTGCCTTGGCTGCGGGCCAATGGGCGGGCCAGCAGCGCGAGTACAAGGTACAGGTACTTGCGCGAGCTGGAGGCGTTCGTGAGGTTTGGTGCGGGAGGTGAGTGCAACGGGGGTACGTGGTACGAGACCAGTCTGGAGGTACAAGCGGTACAAGCCCGGGAGTACGAGGACAAGCTCGCAAGGCGGGCGGGTGCAGCAGGTATGCGGTACCTGCCACCAGAGTAGCGCATCGTATCGCATCGCATCAAATCGCATTGGATCGCAATCGCATCGCGCATCGCCTTCGGGTCTCGTCGTTTCGCTGGCGGTAGCACCAATTGATTGCCTTGCAGTAGCAGAAACAGAAACAATGCAGACCAGCCATCAATCACAGCTCCGTACTCGCTGCAGACAGACACTCTTTGCGCCTTGAGCAAGTTCAATTGGCGCTGAGAGGGCGAAAGAGTGCAAAAGTTATCTTGCTGCCACCAGCACCAGCACCCGCCAAAGTGGCCCAAAGGCTCAGCCCGACGCTGATCACGGCTTTCGTATTCGGCAGCGATGGACAGGCACGACAATCGCACTCCCTTTCATCTGCTTCTTCTCTCGAGCTTCTTTTTTCCTTTGCTCGCCTCATTCCTTCTAGCGGATGACGCAACCGGCCGCGGGGATCGTCGACGCCAATCTATCTCTCTCATCCTCTCTATCTCTTTTCCTGAGGGTTAATTTCGTATCTACCTACTTACAGCCACAGTCACAGCTCGACAAGTATTAGCAGAATTGCCTATTCCCACCGCTCGCTTAGGCGGCCAAGGCATTCCCTGTCGAATGACACGAATCTCATCTTAGACAGGCCCGGGAAAAGCGGGGATGGACATGACATGTGTGTGTGCTTCATGGCGGCCTGAGAGAGCCTGGCCATGCGTGAAATGCCATGCCGTGCGTCAACAAGCGTCGAGCAGCGCTGGCTGGTGATACGCCATGGCCTCGTTTGTTCTCTGGGGAACCCGGGAGAGGACGGGAGAAGAGGGAGAAGAGAGGGAACAAAGAGGAGAGAGGCCAGCCAGCCTTATCGAGCACCGTCTGTCTGCCTCTTCTGCCTCTTCTCTCGATGCCCAGCACCGTGGCATATGGCCGGCATCGTCAGTTCAGTTGCACCAAATCACAGCACAGCACGCAACAACAGCAACCACATCACCAGAACATCATGCACCTTGTGCTCCCGTCCTTCCAGAACCTCTCCAATTCTCTCCCCCCCTGCAACCTCCCTCGCGCGAACTGCAAATCGCCATGCCATGGCACAAGTGCAAGCAAGCATCATGTACTCTGACACTCTGTGCATGTCCATCGCATACCTCGCCGCCAAGTACTCGATACCTTTGCTGAGCTTCGAGGCTAGGGCCGCATCGCATCGCGGCTCCACCTTGTACTGTACATTACATGTGTACATTACATGGCTTGTCCAGATCCAGCGTCTGGGACCTCTTTGACGGCCTGGGTGACTTGCAAACATTGTACCTGTGGAGGATGCCATTTTTTGGCATTTAATGTGGCCACTGTTGCATTGGAATATAATCCGATTCGCTCTAGTGTTTTCGACGACAGAAGCTCTTGTTACTGCGCATGGGGAAACTCGCGATGGAGTCGGACCTTTGTACCACTCACCAGCAGCTTTGCTTGATAACCTGCAGAATAGAGGCGTGCTGAGATGATCTCGCTCCCAACCTCCGCTTTATTGCCAGAGACGAGCTGCGTACAGTGTAAATGGAACTTGTTTGCGATATCTGCTCAGGGGTGGGCGGTGTGTGCCATTGCATTTCATCTCTTTTTAACACCACTTCAGGCTTACTATTGATCATACTTACATACAATCACCTGTAGGCTGTTGGATACCTATCATCGTTGGGGGTCAATTTACCCGGCCAATTCGCCTCAGCTGCCATTACGGGCAGCATAGGGTTGTGAGATAGACCCAACAGATGCTCGAGGATGGATACGAGCTGCCGTTTTCTCTTCGTCCTCGGTGCCCATTACAGTGCAGGGTAAGCCAAGCAACAGCAATTGGGAGCCTTTCAGCGCTCATCTTGCTTGCTCGTGCTCTATATTAAGGCACGCACGCGTTATGCACAAGGCAAGGGATGAGATGACGAGGCGGCTCACAGAGGCCAATCCATCTACCCTATCCGGAGGTGAGAGGAATCGACACAGCCACCATCACCGAGTCATTTCCACTGTAATCCGTACCGAGGAGAGGAATGTGTCCACGCCCGGGTGCCAAATTTGCGGAAAAAGCACACGTGCAATTACCCGGCAATGGACATTTAATGAAAGACATGCAGATTGCTCACGTCAAATCAAATCGAAATGTGAGCAGAGGAGCTGCCATTAGGCGGCAAGAGGCTAAAATGACAGCAGGCGAGCTGTGTGATATATCACATTGAGGGTGAAGCGATAGGGACATCCAGACTCTTCACGGGCGGCCTACAAGCAATAGCAATGCGAGCCCCTATCGACTACGCAAATACCTCGTCGGCATGTCTCTATTTGATTCAGATTGTATTCTTTTTGTATGAGTACTGGATGATGCCATCTTTATCGGGGAAGTGGCGTAGAATCGAATGGGAAGTGAATGTCTTAGTGAGAGGGAACCTTTCTTGGCTCTCCACATGCAAATCTAGAGTTGCGATGCAGTTTGAGCCAAAATGATGCGTCATCCGGTCGAAAAGAAGGCGAAAAAGGAAGGGAAAGAAGAGAGAAAAGAAAAAGCCATGGGTAATTATGTGATTGGACATTGCCTAGCAATTCTCCTTATCGTGCCCAGGCAGAGAGAAAATAACTTTTAATTTTCAATATTTTCTTTTCGCCGATCGAACGGCATGTCATACGATTCCCGGGCGAAATGCTTCGGTTAGCCAACCGGAGAATCCCTAGGGAGGCAGAGGCGCCTGAGATGGCCATGAATCGAAATGAGCGTCTCCCGACTGTGCCCGCGTTGGGCTGCATTTTGTCTGGCCATTGGCGGGAAGCAGGTCTCACGAGATGAGGAACATGCGGGACAAAAGACACACAGACAGACAGGTAGACGGACAGACAGCAGACAGAGAGAGACAAGGCAAAAAACTTGGAAACGCTGCATTGATATGCCTTGATACATACATACATGCATACTACAGGCATCATCGGCAGCGGCTACACATACATACATACGGCTCACACATACGAGTATCGTACATTAGCATGCCTGTGCCTCGGAGACACGGCTCGACGCCCACCCGCCGGATGGGGGTTTTGATTGATAACTGCATGTGAGATATGTGAGCATATCAGCATTGAGGACAGCCACTATCTTGGTGTTTTTAATCGCCCCAGACAAAACACATACTACATGCCCTTGCCACCATCGTCACTCCTGCGCCGGGACGACGGCTCTCCGTCTGAGTGGCTGACCCCAGGTGTGTTTTCAACCTTGTTTCCGCGCCCATCTTTTGACTTTTCTATCTGTCCTTCTCTCTCGCCTCAAAATTCATGCGCCTCAAAGGATGGGAAGAAAACAACACAGGCGAATGACGTGAAACGAAAATAAAAAGAGAGGCGCCTTCAAACGAAAGATAAAAAGAGAGGCGCCTTCATGCGAGGAGTTTCGCCAGTCGCCTCTAGCGTGTTTCGAAGCGCAGGGTTGAAACGCGGCTGCATGATGCCCGGCCGCCCATCTGAGGCATGGCGGCTACCGGAACAGGACGACATCCGAAGACTTGAGAGGCTCCGTGTTTGTTGCGTTTCGTTTCGTCTTTTTTGCTAAAGGGTTGGTTGTTTTCGGCTGTTGTGTGTTTTGGTTGATTTGTGATTGGGGTTGTTGTTTACGAGTTTGGGTGAGTTGAATTGAGTGCGATGATACTTCCCGTCAACAAGCCACTTACACTGCGGCTTTCAATGTTTTTCTTCTTTACCATGTTGCGCAACATGGCGAATTTCCTCTATAGGATCCATAATGCCCAAATTCAGATCCAGCCTGCAACGGAGAATTTTATCCGCCTTTTTAATTTTCTATTCCCTTTTCCCATTACCCCATTCAAGAAGCCGCGGGTCCATTGCTGGAGAAGCCGGGTCAAGGGGCGGCCCCGTTGGCTTTTTGCTGGGCGTCGCTTAGCTGGACGAGAACAACAGCCTCCTTGTTTCAAGAATGGAAACAGGCTTCAAACGGCGACGCCTCTGCTCCTTGCATCATGATCGCTTGCGATGCGGAGAACGAGATAACTGCCGTTTTTTGATTGGTTCGGGAGCAGCCATCGGGGGGGCCTTATGGGCAGGCCAGTATCTTGAGTTTGTTGTTGTGCGTTTGATGGGGTGTAGAGGTAGGGCTGGAGAGAGCACGAGGGCATCATGGAGTTTGTAAGTTTAACTTTTTCGTGCGCCACCAGGATAGATGCGCAAAGAATTGAAAAGATCGAAGGAGAATTATGAGGCCTGTCAACGCGGCAATCAATCAAGCCAAGCTGTCAACTTACTTTATTTCCGCATAACTGCAGCATCCTGTATCCCTACGAGGTCCATCAACAGACAGGCGCCACCCCACACAAATCGGAACAAGATGAAGGTCTCAAACAAGCAAAACCTCACTAGCCCTTCCGCACTAGACGAGACTGCATAAATTGTTTGAAATGTGTTTCTTGGTGCCGTCCTGACGGGGCCCGCATGAGAAAACAAGAGGCCAGAACGTTATGCTTATGTCGACATGCTGTTACGAAAGTGTCACAGGTTACTCTGCGATCTCACAAGAAAGCCGGGCCAGGGGGGAGAGGAGGGATGGGGGACCCCTGGCGGCGCCCAGATAATGGATATCGCCAGGTTTCGTGGGGACACAAAGAGGAGGCTAACCCGGGTCATTGCTAGATTGCAGCCCGTTCGTGCGCAGGTTTAGTATGATTGAGATGAGCATGTTTTAATACTTGCTCACTGCCCATGCACCTCATACCTCTGGACTTGTGTTTTTCTCTTCTTCTGGAGTATATTCCTGTTGTCTTTCCTCGTTTGGATCGTCGATTGTTTTTCAACCCCATTTTTCCTTTCTCTTCTTCTCCTTCTTATTTTAATAATCCTGTTTTTTTGCTCTTGTGGCTGGCTCACTTGACTCACCTTCCCCCCCAACTGGTTTGGCGACGCTCATACTCATTCATACTCATATCCTACAACCATCATCTTTGCATAGCGGAATCAATTCATTCGAGCGTATCATTCAACAACAAAACACATTGGCCTGGTTTACCGAAGCGCCTTAATAAGCAGCGTGGACATAATACAAAAAAGAAAGATACCCCCAAGAGACATCACACACACCGATATACATAATGACGGGACCGGGTTATATCACAAAGAGCGGTAGCGCCCAACGGATGGGACAGGGTGTAACCAAGAATCGGAAGGCAACCCACACTGGCGGAGGACGTGCATGGAGCGAGGCTGAGGTAGGTCAAGGATTAACCATGAGTTGATGGTGATGGATGTTGGGCGATGAGATGAGACTAACACGAAGACTTCACTAGGAGCATTACCTCGTTGAGACTCGCCTTCAAAAGGTGCCTTACAAGCAGATTGCCGTCCATCTTAATAAGACAGAGCTTGCATGTCGGCTGCACTACCACCAGATCACCACCGGTCGACGGAAGGAGTCCATCTCAGAGTCTTCTCCTGAGATGGCTGTCCAAGGCTCCCTTTTGGCTGCTCCCCCAGTTCTCCCTCCGGCTTCACAGCTGCCGACCGAGCACGTCTCGATGCACAGGAGGAACGAGAGCTACAGCTCGACATCGTCTGGCGGCTCAGTCCAGCTCCCCAGCATCGTCGACAACTGGGCATTCCCCCAACTACCCATCATCCTACCCAAGCCTGCAGCCATGCCTGATCCAAACTCACAATCTGTACCCCGATACCGCGAGGATCTGGTCTACATGGAGCCTCATCCTCACGCCACCCAACACCATGAGATGCATGGAGGCTTCTCTCTGCCGTCCACCGCGACGCAGCCTCCCGCACGTGTCGACGTCTCTCGTCTTCACGCCATATACAACACCCACCGAGCTACTTTCTGGGACGCAGTGGCTAGAGATTACGGCCTGAACGCGTCGCCCGACATGTTGGAGACGGCGTGGAAGCTTAACCAGAGAGTAGCACAGCCTGCTATGCCTCCTACACCCGCGACCAGCCCCAAAGTTGAGCTGAGAAGGGATAGTAGCGCGGATAGGACGAGCATTGCGTCTATTCTGGGGACGAATGCTCCTGCTACTCCGCCTGGTCGATGGTAAAAAAACATGTTGAATATATACCTTTTTCTTTTGTAGACTTGTTTTTATTGGGGAACATGTTTGGTGTTTGGATATTTTTCCTTGGCATAGGAATTAGCGGATTTCGGTGTGGAATTTACCGAACTCTGCACTTTTTTTCATTTTGAACCCTTTTTTTCAATACCCTTCTCTCTAGTTTGGAGATGATGGTTGTTCGCATACATTAGAGTTTGCTTAGTGGGCGTTTTCTGAAACAGGGCATATGTTTTGTAATTTTGCAGGATGTGCCCCATGGTCTTTTTCTTCTCTTCGTTCTCTTTCTTTGGGGTGCGTTTGGTTTGGTTTGACTGAAACGAGGGAGAGTTTGAGGTGACGGTGAAAGTTTGAGGAGGATATAATATGATCCATGTACTTTGGGTTGTCAATAGCGCATTTGGGAAAAGTTACCAATCAACTATCAGCCTGAATTGAAAAAATTCAACTGACTCGAGCAATCTCCATTGTTAAGCTTAAAAAATGAACAAAATAGTAGAGCTTCAATTGTAAATATTCTCCTATCGCTCTTGGCGACCTCGTATAAACCCCATCCATCGGCAGAACAAGTACCCGTCCCAATAAAACAGGCCTCTAAAGAGCTACATAGAGCTACTAGGCTGCGTACGTAAACAGCCAACGTGGGTGAGTAAAACCCGCGACGCGATTCGACGTTCGGAAGCTCCCCGCAAAAAAGGGTCCGAGGAGAATAAATTGGGATGGGCATATTAGGCTGAGTTTGAACAGTAGGGCAGCAAATAACTAACTAAATGCTAAGCACTGGTAGACTGAGAATTTGGCAACGATGACGGAGGGGTGCGGAGGGGGAGTGGAGACCGGGAAAGCTGGAGATGGAGATGGAGGCAGAAATGAAGAGGACTTGGATGTTTCTTTTGTTTTTGTTTTCATTTTTTTTTGGAGGTGTATAGCCGTTTGGGCTGTGAGATTGATGCGTTGAGAGTTGAATTGGTAAGTGGTTGAGTCTCTTTGTTTGTCTTCTTGTATCCGTATATGAAGCTTGTTATACCTTCACAACGTACTGCATCTCCCGACTCAGCCGTTACTGGCCGTCTCAAAACTTGATGGAGGAGATGAGGGGCAAACAAGCTTAGTCTGGGTCCCTCCGGAATCGCTCCACGATGGCCCGAAGCTACTGGGACGCTCAATGATGCACAAGCACCGAGCTTCATCAGTGGGGGAGGGGAGAAAGTGAGCTGTTGCTTTCCCCTCCAAAGACCTTTCATATAAAACCAAAGCTCCCGCATAGCTCTTTTTTCTTCCCAGTGGAGGCTTATATGAGAGTGTTATTAACGATCTAACGAAGAATTATAGCAATTGAACACAATGGCGTCACAAGCTTCCGAGCCTGCATTCGACCCAAAGTCCTCCGCGGACTACCTCCAGTTCCCGTGTCTTCCTCCTGGGGGAGCGTTGAATCGCTGGTCGCGAAAGATTACAAAGGACCATGACTATCCTGGAGCACAGGTACGGAAATATAGAGATTCCTGAAAGAAGATGGGGGTTTGGGCTGATAGTGGGCTGCAATTAGGCCATGTTGTACGGTGCAGGAGTGCCGGACAAGGAGAAAATGAAGAATGCGCCACAGGTCGGCATTGCGAGTGTTTGGTGGGAGGGAAATCCATGCAAGTACGTTGCGAGGCAGCTCTTATGAGAAGCTTATTGATTTTTGTTGGAATATTAGAACTAACGAGGTTGTTATAGCACACATTGTAAGTGACGAGACTATCGACCGCACGGTTGAGCATCACCAGAAGACGAAGCAATCCAACTTATACGTAAACCGCAGTGCTCGAGTTCGGCCAAATCGTCAAGCGAGCCGTCGATAAGCAGGGCATGCTTGGCTGGCAATTCAACACTATTGGTGTTTCCGACGCTATCACCATGGGCGGCGACGGTTAGTTTCTCATCAGCACCTATTCTATTTTGGATATGAAAGATACACAATTCTAACATCTTCGATTGTACTCGCCCCCCTTTAGGCATGCGATTCTCCCTTCAGTCCCGCGAGATTATTGCCGACTCTATCGAATCTGTTACGTGTGCCCAGCACCACGATGCGAATATTTCGATTCCGGGATGTGATAAGAATATGCCCGGTGTGGTCATGGCTGCTGCCCGCCACAACAGACCGTTCATCATGATCTACGGAGGAACTATTCGCAAGGGCCACTCCAATCTGCTGGAGAGACAGATCAACATCTCGAGCTGCTACGAAGCTTCCGGTGCCTATGCTTACGGCTCCCTCAAGGCCAAGACCAACCCTGATGCCCCTGGACGCAGCAGCTCCGACGTCATGGACGATATTGAGCGTCACGCTTGTCCTGGAGCTGGAGCCTGTGGCGGCATGTACACTGCCAACACCATGGCCACTGCCATTGAAGCCATGGGTCTGACACTGCCGGGCTCATCTTCATATCCAGCCGTTTCGCCAGAGAAGTCGCGAGAGTGCGAGCGTGCTGCAGAGGTCATTAAGATCACCATGGAAAAAGACATTCGCCCCCGCGACCTCATGACGCGCGCGGCCTTTGAAAACGCCCTCGTGCTGACCATGATCCTCGGCGGCTCGACAAACGGCGTGCTGCACTTCCTCGCCATGGCCAACTCCGCCGACGTGCCCCTGACCATTGACGACGTCCAGCGCACGAGCGACCGCACACCGTTCTTGGCTGATATCGCGCCTAGTGGAAAGTATCTCATGGAGGACCTGTACCAGGTTGGCGGCACACCGTCAGTGCTCAAGATGCTCATCGCAGCGGGCCTCATTGACGGCTCCATCATGACCGTCACGGGCAAGACCCTCGCCGACAACGTCGCCGACTGGCCCTCCCTCGACCCCGGCCAGAAAATCATCCGCCCCCTAGACGACCCCATCAAGGCCAGCGGCCACATCCGCATCCTCAAGGGAAACTTTGCGCCCGGCGGCGCCGTCGCCAAAATCACCGGCAAGGAGGGCCTCTCGTTCACCGGAAAAGCCCGCGTCTTCAACAAGGAGCACGAGCTTGACGCCGCTCTGCTGGCGGGCAAAATCCGTCGCGAGGACGGCAACCTCGTGCTGATTGTGCGGTACGAAGGACCGAAAGGCGGACCGGGCATGCCTGAGCAGTTGCGTGCTTCGGCGATCATCATGGGAGCGGGATTGAGCAATGTTGCGCTCGTGACGGATGGAAGATATAGCGGTGCTTCTCACGGATTCATTGTCGGTCACGTCGTTCCTGAGGCGGCGGTGGGAGGACCGATTGCGTTGGTCAAGGATGGGGATGAGGTGACGATTGATGCTGTTAGCAATAGGATTGATGTTGCGATTTCGGATGAGGAGATGGAGGAGAGGAGGAAGCAGTGGACGCCGCCGGAGCCGCCGGTCAAGAGAGGAACGTTGGCGAAGTATGCGAGGTTGGTGGGAGATGCGAGTCACGGAGCTGTGACGGATGGATGGTGAGGATGCTGTTTGTCGATTCTCTCATGATGGAATGAATATCAATATAAATCGTAAAATGCACTCTACCTCAATGTGATGTATGTTCAAGCAAGGTGATCATGAGTATATCTTGTCGTTTCATATGGATGAGGATCGTGATGAAGGGACGCCATCGCCATCAAGAAGCAGCATCACAGAAGTCAAACCGCTATATAACCATGCAATACCCCGATCGACACACCTTGCCATGCGATATCTGCTGTTGAGTCATTTGCATCGATGGCCCTTTATTGAACAAGCTCTCACAGCTTATTTCGACCTCCTGAACCATTCTGAATAGTCTCCACATCGCTTCCATCTCATTGTAAAGAAAAACGAACCTCAGTCTTCAAACTCGTATATGACAAAAAGAGCAAAACACAGGCAGAAAAAAACGAAAAAAGAAATCAAGGGTATCGTGCCTCGACTGCTGCTTTCTTGAAACCGCTCAATCACTCCAACATGAACCTTTCTTTGCATCGCTGCTCCCCTCCTCTCATTATCCTACATCATGCATGGACACATATATACACTCATTGCTCGTCTCCATCCCCCGAATCGCATTCGTCAAGCTTAATCGCCCAGCGGCATGCCCTCTAAAGCATCCAACAGGCGCCGCCAATTGTCGGCCAGCATCTCTGCATACTTGACGCGCTCGCCAGCCCAGTCCTGATTCCATCTGCTGACGTGGTATTGCGTCGACTGGAAGGTGATGAGCTCGTCTCGCAACGCTTCCTTGACAAAGATGGAGCGATTGTGCTGCTGCACTATAGACTCCTTGTCCTGTTTTGCAAAGTGTTAGCGTTCGCCTTTAGAAACGATTAAGCATGAAAATCAACGCACCTTGATGATGGCCTCTGCCACCTTTTCAATCTCCCCAGGCTTGACTAGGCCTTCCGGTTTAGACCGCAAGTTGGCCAGTTTAGTCTCGTTGGCCTGTATCCTCCTTTCCAAGTACGGAATGTTGTCCTTGTCCAGTCGCTCTCTTCTGTCAAACAGCTCGCGAAGGCTGACCAGGGCATCACGCTGTCGCTTCAGATCCTCTAGCACACCTTCATCCCAGCCTCGGCTCTCGTCTTCAAGTAAGCTCTGGCAGGTCCGCAGATGCTTGCTCATGGCCGTCAAGCCGTCGTTGAGCAGCGGAACCTCGCTCGTGTCGGTAGCATAAGTATCCGCAGAGACTTCGGTGAGCGAAATGAGCGACAGGGCAACCCGCGCATGATCAGCGGCAACGCCCTCTGTCCGCTTGACGAGGCGGTCCATAATGTTGCAAGAGTTGATGTACAGCTCGGCAGATCGGCGGACTCCGTTGCGGGTTCGAATAAAGAGGTCCTCGAGGGTTGGTGGCAGTGAATCTTCCAGACCGGGAGGCAGTGCTCGATCCGTAAATTCATCTTGGACAGAAATTGTTGCTTGCTTTCGCCACACAGCAAGTTCCTGTACCTACGTTAAACAATTGGTCCCGTCGTACCAAGATGGAGATTACACAACTTACCGTAGGGACAGTCAAGAACATAATGACGAGCTGCTCTGCGCTCAACACTGGGTGTCGTACAATGGCATTTAGGAACCTACCCAGCCCTCGTCGTCGTTTTTCGATAAAGGCGCCATCGTTGGATAGGTGATTGCCATTCACGGCTACCCTCTTGGGTGGCAATAACGGCAGCATTCTAAACGGATACCTCTTGTGCAAGCAGTCCAACAGCCAGACAAAGTCGCTATATCGTCGAACAACCTTGCTCCCGCGCCGCTGGCTGGTGACTTCGTAGTTGTGATGCTGAAACATGAATATGCCCTCCTTGCCAGGCATGAGAGTAACAACGACGACCTCCTCCGTATTGTTTCCGACACGGCCTCCTAAGCTCCGGGATGGAGCAACGGGAGGTGGGACGATTGCTCCAATTTGACCAGCGCCGTCCGCTCCAAAGATGTTGGGGATGGGAGGCTGAGGTTGAGCTCCAAAGATGTTTGGGATGGGCGGTTGAGGTTGAGGTTGGTGTATATCGGTAAAGCCACCACCGGCGGGCGAGCTGCCGTAGAATCCAGCCCCCCATCCGCCCTGACCGGACAAGGAGGTACTCGAGATTTGTCGTGGACGGTTAGGAGGGCGAATTGGTTCCGGAGGAGCACTGTAATGGTTCGTGGGGCGTGGATCAAAGGCTGGAGGCGCATCCTGGTTGAAGCCGCCATTGTGTCCATTGAGGGCAGGATTGTGACTTTCGTTTCCATTTTGATGAGAATGTCCCTTGTGCATATCTGGTGTGTTCCACGGATCGTCATCGGGGTCAACCATGGTTGATCTGCTCAAGATGCTCTCAGGGGCTTGTGAATGCTCAGGTTCGGGCTGAGATGCCGGATGAAACTGAGGTTGAGATTGAGGTTGAGGCTGGGGCAGAGGCTCGGGGTTGTAAGACTCGGGCTCGGGGTCGGATTCGTGTTTGGACGGGACTTGCGGCGGCTTTGCGGCAAGCTCAGCGACAGGAGGCATAATCGGTTCGGCGGTCAGTCCAGGCAGCTTGGGCCGAGGGATATCTAAACGAGATGATGAAACATTAGCCAGCTGCCCCAGCATTGATAGCAAAAGCACCGTTTCAAGAAGCTATCGTCATTGTAGAATTTGCATAGAATCAGTTGGTAGTAGCAAATTGGTCTCTTTTCGACCGAGCAGCGATTGCGACTGATTCAGAGCTGAGAGCGGAGTTGCCAAAGCGGACTTGTAAGAGTAGCCCGGAGCCATGCATCCGCGTCTGACACTACGGCCCCCAACCAGGCAAAGAAAAGAGCAAGTGGGAAGTACGTATCAATGGGATGTTGCCTCACCTCTTCGCCGTTCATCTACTCCATCAAGGCTGATGATGTCGCCTTCTTGCGCCAGGCCAATGAGGGCCAGAACGACGTTGAACTCGTTGCGCGACAATAGCACATCGGATCCTCCTGGAGCTACAAGCGACATGATGCGCGCCTGGGCATCGGCCTCGAGTCGGGCCACGGCAAACAGCTTGGCAATGCCCGAAGCTGTAACCTGGCCATCTTGGCCGTCTTCTCGCACCACGGCATCGAACGTCTCGATATAGCTGTCGGGCACGTCCGAGGCCGGCAGCAGGTTGCGGATCAGCTCGGCCCTGCTCTGCTGCTTGCGCGGCGTGGGCATGTCCCAGGGCGACGAGGCGCCGCTGCCGTCGTCGAAGAGGCTGGAGGAATTGCGGCCGGACGCTGGTTCATCGTCGAAAAGGCCGCTGCTTCGGGCTCCTCCGCGACGAGGCGATGAGCCCAAAGCTGGCCCATTGTCGGTGGGCTCATCCCCAAAGAGCGACATGCTGTGGTGGCCGGGCGCCGGTGATCGACTCGCTGGAGCTCTTGTGCGACTCGTGACAAAGAGAGATGAGGGGGAATACGGCAGAAGGAGAGCAAAAGAAGGGCGAAGATCTGCTGCGGCCGCGGGGTTGATGCAAAGAGTCTGGAGGAGGCGAGGTTGGGTTGGTTGTCAGTCGCAGTATCAAGTTGGCTTAGTGTTGACGAACTCGTAATGGCGGCGCTAGGAGGTTGGACTAAGGCGGTCACTGTGCGCTCAGCGGCGATTCCTGTTGGCTAGGGCGTCGAATAGCGCTGTAAGACAGTTGGCATGGGGGGTTGCTGTAGATTGGAATGGAAAAGCTGATATAAAGCAACAAGATTGACGACTTATACATATACGAGAACAAATTGGGCAAATAGAAGAAAGATAGAAGAAGCAATTACCATTGCTGCACGACCGGTGAGACGGTGAGACGTTGAGCTTGGCTGGCACATGTCAGAAGCTCCCTGATTACCTGTACTTACATGGAGTCGATGACACCGTTATTGTCAGTGCTTTGCCGGGGATTTGGTGGAGCAGATAAGCGACTGCGATAGGCCACCTCTTGAAGATGCTGGGGATAGAAAAAGATCAATGCATACCACTAAAGACATTGGAGATTCTGTTCATAGTCTCTGTATCGTGGTATTTATGTATAGCAGTTTAGAGATTCTAAATACTTTATAGCATACTGGACGAATATACTGTTTTGAATCATCATATATTGTACATTTCATATCATACTCCCATCATCCTCTGCCAGCCCTTTTTATTTTTATACACGCCACTCCATCTATGCACCACAAGATCAACCGCCCTCATCTCTCACATCACACCATTCCCTCCCTTACCACAATGTCTCCTCCGCCTTCTTCTTGTCCGTCTTCACCACGCTCTTCACCTTCTGCACACCAGGTACCTTGAAGTACAAACTGGGCGACTGGCCTGGAGCAATCTGGTGGCTCAAGTATCCTCTATGCGCTGGGTCTCGGTAGTACTCGATGTCGGCACGGCTCGTAGGGTCGGGCAATCTGTATCGGAATGGGCCCTTTCTCGCCTCTGCTAGGATCCCTTCCACATGTTCCTGACCAACGGGTAGAGGCTTGTCTGTGTTGACCGACTCGCCCGTCAAGAGTCGCTGAATGGCCAATTTTGTATAGTATCTGGTAAGGACCGTGCCTCCGGCAGCCTCGATGGCGGCGATTGCTCCCGAGGAGACCCTTGAAACCATGACGTTGATTGGCTGCTTGAGGTTCTCGCCGCCGCGAGAGAGAATCTTTACGCCATCCTTGACGCTGCCAATCAGCTTGCTTTCGATCAGCTCCTTTGGCGTGATTTGCTTCGTGGGGTCGAGTCGGCCTTGGTCGATCCAGTTCTGGATCTGGTCTAGGTTCACTTCGGAGATCTCAGGGGCCCGGCTGATGGCAGTTAGCATTGCTTCTCATCTCGACATGTGGCGGGGGGCACAGAAAACACATGCCCCGCCATCGTCTAGAGACTCACAAATTGTCGAAACCCTTTCTGCCGTGCTTCACGATCAATGGCGTTTGGCCACCCTGGAACCAGGGCTTCACCTTGCCATGCTGTCCTTGACCCTTGTGACCCCTTCCGGAAGTCTTTCCGTGGCCTGAGGAGGGACCGCGACCGACTCTCTTCTTCTTGTGCACAGCGCCAGGATTGTTGGCCAAGCTGCCTAGGATCGAGGCATTGCGGGTTTGCTGGAGGGTGAGGCTGGCGAGACAGGCGGTCAATGAGGTCGCGGGTGTGCTGAGAGCCGCTCTGCAGCACAGCGAAGCGCTGGGAAATGGTATCCGGGGGGGCATCGTGGGATAATTGGCTGATTTATCGCAATGCGGGTAGTCTTGACGGACCTTGAAGTTTTTGGACGGGCACAATTCGATGGTGCTGCCTGAGGCCTAAATCGGAGCTAGCGTGGTGGTACGTACCCGCTCTTGGATCAATCAGACTTGTGCCTCATAAACTGATGGAAAGAGGTACGTACTAGACAAAAGAGCTTGAGGTTTTATTATTAAAATACAAAATGAAGGATAAAATAAATAAACTAAGAAGAAAATATACCGAATCATGTAATTATCCAAATCGTACTGGGCTTTACACAGTCTTGTCACATAAAGTGCCATGTTGAAATTGTAGACGAATGCGCAATAGTATTTGAAGCTAGGTGCTGCTCTCACTTAATTCTTCCATATGAAAGATAGCAGGTGATGAAGATGATGAGATTACACTTTTCGGAGACTCTTCTAATTCTAGCAAACAAGATTCCTATAGCCCCCCCTTTTTTTTTCTTCCTATATATACATGGTGACCATGACGAGCTGACTGGGCCTTTGCTTAGGGTATGGATATCTTAATGTAATCATGGGTAGGCGTAATGAGAAATTCCGCCGATTGAATATACCAAAAATTACCAGATGCTTCGATTAAAGACATAAATTGAAGTACATACAATGGCTTATATCTAAATATTTAATACAGTAGTCAACGTCTGGGGTTCAGGCTGTCTCGAGAAGAATATTTACCGGGTAGGATCATGAGATTGCCTGGCTTTCACATCGACTCGGCCAAGTAATCGTATTGGGAGCGAGATTGACAAGCAATCCGAGTGAAACCATATGTGGGCTATTCCTGGCGAATATTCTCTGCAGCGCTAACATGTATTAGTTTACGACTGCATCTGCACGTCTCACAAATAGTAGCGCTGGTGGCGTGGGTAACTTATGTCTTTCTAAAGAGACTAATAATGCATGTCTTGCTGCAAATAAATGTATGCTTTCTGTGTACAATTATATTGTAAAGCATTGATTCCCATATCCCCAGGAGGAAACTGATTAAGGAAACTACATAATCACATTAGAGCTCCTTGGCTCTCTGCTCTCTTTGTTCCAATGCCTGTATCAACCTTCGAGTTCTTGACCCTTTTGCTTTTCGAGCTATTCGTGGTAAAACAGGCAGCCATGCCTTGTGGTTAAGAGCCTCTATTGCACTTGGACGATTGCAGGGATCCCAAGCCAGCATTTCCTGCAGTAGCTCAAATAACGGTTCTGGAACACGGCCCTTGTCCCTTCGAGACTTTAAAGTCGTCTGGAGATGTTTATAGGAATGTCGTGTTATCATGAGGTCTGCTGGTGGTCTTAAACATGTAAAAAGCCATGATATAGCAAGTGCCCAGATGTCCAGTTTTGTCTCATCTAGTTCTCGGTACTTGTCTAGCCAGACCTCTGGTGCAGCGCAAATGCTTGTATCGTATGCGTCTGGCCGCTGCATGCATAGCGATATATAGGCTCGTTGCTCATATATTAGTAATGATCCAGGCTGGATATTTCCGTGTACAACTCCTTGGCCATGGAGTTCGGCCAATCCACATAGAGTCTGGTATAAATATTTGAGATGAGTGTTAGTGTCTAGCTTTCTCCAGCGCTTATGGAGAAAATTCTGCTCAGCTAGAGGCATAGAAAAGTAGGTAGTTCGGCATTGGATGACTGCGCTACTCGGCTTCAACAAGCATGGAGGAGATGTCCAGTGCTCACACCAAACGTCGAGTATGCCAAGTATACCGTTATCTGCTTTGTCTCGGTACCGAGAAGCAAGCTTAATCTGATCAATCATATATCTTCGCCCTCGGATTTTATTGTGCAGTGTCTTTACTGCCACCGGTTGTCCGGTATAAATGTGAACTCCAGTCTGTAGTGAGGATGAATTCGGAACTTTACGATGCAGCCATACGTTCCAGAGAGTTTCGATATCTGTGCTAGGAATGAAGCTGAAGAGCTTATGATGGCGATGATGGAGAGACCGGTCGATGGTTTTGCTGAATCTGCCTCGATCTTGATGACTGACGGTAAACTCAAGAAGGAAGCGATATGGACCGAATTGAAGGTAGTTTTTCCTTCGCCGCAGAACGCAAGACTTGACCTTGCTGTCTGGCCCCCCACATATTTCTACATCCTGATCGTGTATGTCTCCTTGCTCATAGATGATGGGTTTATTTGACCGTGATCTGAGTACCAGAGCTCCTGACTGTGGATGGAGGAAAAGAACGGCATGAATGTGCTTGATGTATGCACGAACCGTCTTGGAGCTCGGCGTTTGTGATGTATCTTGCGGGCAGAGAAGAATTTCCGGGACAAAAATATCCCCCATCTTGGCGATGGCTGGTGAGGGACCGGCGCCAACCCTCCACTTGTAACAAACTTCGTCCTGACGCGAGTTGTGAGAAGGGATGGATATGCGGTAGCCAATTGTCTCCTCACCGCTATGGAGGGTCGGTGGTGATGATTTGGACTGGATTTCTGATAGAAGATGGATGGCGGCTGGATTCGCTGCAGAGAGGACGAAATAGTTCAAATCTCGTACCAGCGGGTTCGATGTTGATGTCATAATTGGGATTCAGTGCTGCGAATAGCATGGAAATCACCGACGCGGGACGCACCATATATGATGTAGATTCAAGGATGAGATCGTACTGACAAGGTATCTGGACGCGTTCAGGTATATATAACCAATCTACCCCACGGAGTATAAAAAACAATTATCCATTTTGTATAAACTCAACCCGGCGTTTTTCTACGATACATTGCATGTAGGAATGGGTTGTAATAAGCTTGGAAAGTGATATGTGAATAAAACCAAGATCTCTGCCGTGCAGGCTTACACCACGTATAAAGTAGTGGAGCTTGCATTCGGTCGGGCAGCGACGGTGTGTGCTGTCGGCTCACTTTGGCCATTACTGCAACGTTCTATTGAGTACCTCGAGTCTAAGGCAATGATGGGATCCCTTTGATTTAACCTCTATCAAATTCACGGCCGAGAAAAGAAATAATGAAAATGAGCGGCTTTGCCGAGGAAAAGAGCCCAGTAGCATCAGCCCACTTAGGTCTTTATTTCCCAAATGGCGGCTCTACTCTCACCGACAGTATCGACAGATACATTAGCAGTAATGCTTCATTAATAGCAGGACATGTGAAAGAGAAGCGAATACATCTCTCAAGGCCTAGAAAGGACTGGGACATAGAGCCCAAGCAATTTTACCGTTTCGTCTGCCAATTTGCCGCCGAACCCCGAGTCTGCATGTGACCTTGGCGGGAAGAAGCTCGAGACGAATTAGAAGAGTTCTTGCAACAGCTGGAGAACAAAAAGCCTGGGATAATATCAATGACCGGGACTCAACATGTGGAATTCCATACGACGATGGAGACGAACCGGAATTCGCCGAGAACTTCTACACGTACTCGTAAGGTCGCCAACGAAACCCCCTGTAAACGCCCGGGACCTTCTGATGACGGCGACGATGAGTTGGCGACTGTGAAATACGGCTGCCGACTCCACCAGTCCCGCATTCGCCGTCTACAGCACGCTGTACAATCCCGCCCTGATGGAAAAGGATTGTCCAATGGTGGGTTAGAGCCACGTAGGAAACGCAAGAAAGCGATGACAGACGTCAATTACGGAATCGGAAATTAACTTTACCCTCTGCATCTTATAGGAGAGATTCGGTGGCCAAAGCTGTCGAATCAAATCCCACCACCCATTACGGTACATAGAAGTGATGTTGTAGCCTCGTTATAGCATAAATTGTGGACAAGTATTTCATTTTATTTGGGATACTCTGAAATAAATTATCTTATAAATTCTCAGCGTTTACCACCTGTGCAATGAATCTCATCGCCATCATAAAAAGGCTATGCTGGGGGTGGCCCGGAAAATCTGATCTCCATACCATCACTCGCACCGGCGGAAATGGAGATGCCAAGAGGAGACATGTTGATGCCATCATGCGCCAAAGAAAGCGGACGATAAGTGACTGGCAGCCATAAAATCTTCTTCTCATTCCATGTAATCCAGCTCCTATCGGCGCTTAAACCGTATCCTTCAAATCGAAGTTGGTCTTCAGTTATGGTTTTGTAACTGTCCGGTGTCTCGTCTCCAGTCCGAAGGTCCTTAATGTTGATAAAACCACGTGCCGTTCCGATATACGATTCCCTGGATCCGAAAGTTGACGAAGTAATGCTTCCTAGAATGAGCCTGGTTCTTTTCTCTCCCATGGTAGATATCCAGATCTCGTCCCCGAAAGGACTCCTGACAAGCGCTTGCCTGCCATTATTGGAGATGGCGATTACTGATGAATCACCGGCTGTGTAAGGGCGTTGAGAGGAGATGTCGCATTTGCAACATTCTTCGCCATCATAATTTTCGCAAATATGATCTTTGACATACATGACGTTATCGCCAGTCGTGATATCCCACACTACCAGTTTCCGGTCTGTTAATAAAAGGCTGAAGTACTGTGCATTATTGGAGAATGCCATATCAGCGATACCCCGGTGAAAGACTGTAGACTGGAAGATCACTTCCCCTGTTGACGTCTTCCATATCGTAATGTCGTCCGTAACTGCGGCGAAATATCCGCCATTATTCGAAAATGCGATGTGCTTGCATGGCTTATACCCCGAAAAATCCCAATATCCAGTCCCTTGCAGCCCCGAAGCTATGTTTTGTTCTCCGTTGTCTGTATCTGAAGGATGGGGGTTTGGCGGAAAATTTGCTTTGTTTACAAGATCCCTTTTCATAAATTCCGCTACATCTCTGTTGGTAGATATATCCCAAACTTTGATATGGCCAGTTTGTGAAATTGTAGCCACGATATTGGGATTATGTGAGAATGTAATCTTTGAGAGGTCCAAGTAGTCATCATCTGCAGTGATTTGAATATCCATATAAGAAGTGTACATGTCCCATATTGTGATATTTTCAAAGTTTGTTGATGCCAGAATTTTGGAGTTTGGTGACCAGGCGAGGCCGTACGGTTGCTGCCCTCTAGTGTCCAGATGAGTCTGTATGGTGCCGGCTTTGACGTCCCAAACCCAAATATTACCCCAGCACCCTCCAGCCACGAGCTTAGAGTCAGTTGAGAACTCGAGTGATGAGAAAGGCTCGCTGGTATAATGGCCTTCTCTGTGAAGGATCTGAATTTCCCTTTCCGTAGCCAAATCCCAGATGTGAACAGCGCCCGACTCCCATGCCATGAGTTCGGAGTCAGTTGAAAAACAGACTTGCCTGTGACGTCCTCCCAATGTGTTGAGACGCATATGCTCCTTGTGTGCAGTCATATCCCATATGGTTATCTCATCCCAGCCAAATGCTAGGAACTTGGCGTTATTCGATAGTTTCACTAATTGTTTGTTCTTTTCCCCCTGGTAATCATAATTGTCGTTCACAAGAGATACCTGTGCTCCTGTAACCACGTTTTGAATCTGTATGGTATTATCAGATGTGTGTGAGGCCAAAAACATGCCATCCCGGGAGAGAGATCCATGGTAACCAGGAGACCATGCTTGACGATGTAAAGCACCGGACTCTACGTCCCATGAAATAATAGGGCCATTTTGTGCTGCCAAAATGCGTTTAGAATCGCAAGAAAAAATGAGCTGGCTGATTATTCCTTTACATTTGAGTGTCTGAATTTGCGTTCCTGAAGTAATATCCCAGACTTTTACCTCAAATGCATCATAATCGTACACTGCGATCTTATTGTCGCTTGAGATTGCCGCTGGGATTAGCAAGGACTTGACCTCGATTGTTTGCAGAAGAAGGCTCCAATGACTTCCAACGAGCGGCTTAGTTGTAATCCAAGATAGTAGCTCTTCTTCAAAAAGACTTCTCATGATACTAAGCTTAGGGATAAATAGAACCCCAGAGAGGTATATTTGAAGCGGAGCATTATAGATGATCCATGAGTTGTGCTGTGTAAACCGACGAATGTCGTAAACCAGCTTTGAAAGTTCGCTGTTAAAAGAGTATCTTTCAAGCAAGCTCCCGAAACGGCTGATGTATGGAATGCCACCCGGCGGATTTCGCATCAAGCTCATGACTTCGAGCCAATGAAGGATGTGTTCTTTCAAAAATGTTAATATCTTGGCGTCGTTTAAAACAATTTGATCATATGTATTCTCCAAGATTGAGTCGCAGATGTGTTGAAGCCAATGAGAGCAAGGATATCTCAGAGAGATCAACGGGTCAGGCTCAGGTGTCTTAATATTAGCAAGAAGGATTGCATGATCATTCAGCTTGTAGATATTTCGGCATAGTTTTTGTTCCATAGCGTTGATTGAATGCATAGCCATTTTGTGGTGAATCTCTTTAATGCCATTCGGGAACAGGGTAGACTGCGCTGCGCTGTTGCTGGTCAAATACTCTTTAGACGATTGATGTATAAAGTAGACGATTTCGTCCTTGACTGTTAAGAAAGACCCGCAGTTATGTATAAGGCTTTGAAGCGTGGATGGTCGAGTGAGATTGCCTTTGAAGCTTGCTAAAGTCGCTAACTCTTGAAGACGCAAAGGCTGATAAGCCAGTACGGTGATTCCAAGGATAGATTCGCATAACTCAGACTCTCTCTTCTCTAGACGTCCGATTTGATGCAGCATCCTATCATATAGCTCAGTAAGATCCCTCGGTAGTCCGCTCAACCGCTCTAACACAGATTCGCGGTCATCATAATGGATGTTCAGATGCTGCAGTTCTTGGAAAACGATTGCCACCCAGAGGAAAGTTCCATTGGCCTTTTCTCGTACCAATTTGCATACCTCCTCTGTTAAATCAGCATCTTGTTTCAAGAGTGGTATCTTGGATGCTTTATAAGAAATGTATGTATCCACAGCAGATGCAACAACGGTGGCGTTCACCTCAAGACTAAGATTCACACCCTCAGCACCGGCATCCTCAAGGCTTTCCCGAATGTTTGCCCAGTTCCGACTAGAGAGGATCCACTTGACGTTTCTAGAAGGCAAGGCTTCTTTAATAAGTGCAAGGAGCTCATTCAGACCGGTAGTACATTCGTCGAGACCATCAATAATGACATACGCCGTGGTTAACCTCTCATCTTGTAGAATGCTGCGGAAAATGTTTGCCAAACTGTACCACGCATTGGGTCCTTCAAATAGTTCATTGCCGATAGGATCGTACTTTTCTCTTATGTGAGAAATGAGAGATGGTTGTTGCTCAACAAGCAACCATATGAGACCACGTAAAACGGCCAGATGGTTGTTGATTGTTGGGATGGTGGCCTGACAGAAAAAAAATGAGATGGCATTTGCATGTGAGACACTTTGCTTGATTTCATCGATGATACCACATAAAAGCATCGTCTTCCCCTTGCCCGGGTCACCCTTCACCCAAAGTAGCCGTTTGTCGTCATCATGGAGCCAAGTTTTGAACTCCGAATTGTCAAGAATCCAACGGTACGAGTCCTGAATCAAGCCTCCTTTGGTTGATTCAATTCTGCTCTTGTCCATTCGTGGATCAGTGATGTACAAATCTCTTAGACATTTCTTGTCGTCATCTGTCTTTCGGTATTCCTGTTCATCCTTTGCATGAGCAACGAGCTGCTTCACGTCTTGTCCGAGATCAACACTTTGAAACACGCGAACATGCTCGTTGAAGAAGGCTTCGGCGTGTTGAACGGCCTTGAGATTCCCCTCCCAATCATCTAGCTTGATGAGATCGCCCAGAAAAATGAGGGCTCTGTGACGGTAATAAGAGCATATACTCTTGAGTTCGAACGAAAGTAGCTTCTTGTATAGATCAATGAGTTTCGCCTGCAGCTCCTGTTGGATTCCGGTAGTGGCACCACCGGGATTTTCGCTGAAAAGAAGCCCAGCTAGCTCGCAGTACCAATTCATCTGCTCTACCACATGGGTAATTCCTTTACAATTGGCTTCGGTCTCCGATATGGGATTTGTTAAAAGCTATAAAGAGGTTGCATCAGCAGGTGTTACTGACTGACAGAGTACTGCCGTCTTACCTCAAGTGAAAGGCAGACTGCGGCCCACGGGATTGCAGCTTGTGGTACATCCTTGACTACTTCGCTGACGATATTTTGGGCGAGATTGACCGTTTGTAAAACTGAACCGACGAGTGACTTGACCTTTGTTTCCTGCGAAATTTTGTCTAAGCCGTCTTTGACTAGCTGATGCATTTGACTTCTTCTCTTCTCCCTGTCATGCTGGTTGATGACATTCACGTCGGCCGTGACTTCTGTATTTTGAAGCTTGCTCGATAGAATCCTCTCATATGCTTGTACCAATGCAGCATCTTCGATCTTCAATGCATCGTATGCACGATCCCAGATTGTTTCAGGTACTAACTGCACTAATGTCTCTTTTTCGCTATGAGTGTCTAGTGCCGGGTCTAGAGTAGAATCCCGGGCGGGATCTTGGACTTCTAATCCTTGTGCGCTTTCTGGTTTGGTGATTTCTAAGATGGGCAGAGACTGATGGCTTTGTGAAATCTGCGTAGCATCAGAGGCCTTTTCAAGAGAATCCGCGGCCGGCAATATGTCGCTCGGGGTGGATGTTGTTGTTTGAACATCCTGAAGACTTGGCTGAGGACCCTCTCTTAATGACGGGCTGCGAGATCTGCTGTGGTGGCGAGGGAGCTTTTCCTTTACTTTGGAAGAAAGATGTTTCAAAAACATTGCGCAAATCGCGTAGAGTCAAACAGCGCAACTTTAGTTGATGTGTCCAAGATGAAATATAAAGACTCACGACCGTTGCCTCCAAATGGGTGGCTGGGGCATTGGCGGGGTTGTCAACTGGCCAGTAGAATTCTAGGAGCAAATCTGCATAAGCGCATCTGAATTGATCATTCATCTTACTCTTGAACTTCGAAAACTAATAGTCTTCATTGGCCATTAGTTATGGCTTATTTTTGGGGTGGAAACTATAAACTGTATCAAATTAAGCTATGTTCAGTAGCAGTTACAACCCTGCTACGACTCCGCAACCATCGAGTGATCTGCTGTTGAAGCAAAGACACTATTTCCTGTGTGAGCGGGCACCCTTGATGAATTCAACACATCTCGCAGTTGGTTTAAAGCCTAAATCATTTAGTGACAATACAACAGTACTTGAATAATGATGCACGTACCCTTCACATCTATCCCTTCCAGCGCTGCCAGTGTAAACACACCGACCTGGACAATGCTGCACGAAAGAAACGGTTCGATCATTATTACAACGGAAGAGGTCCCACAAGGGATCCTGACCAGCTCTCCCGACGGCGGACTCTGCGTTCTTGAGATTCTGGACCCAAAAAGCACTGTCATCTATATGAGGACAGGATTTAGCACCAGTGATGAAGGTATATAGAGAAAAGCTCACTTACCACGATGGATAATGGTTGAGCCGCATTGGAAGCCAGCATCACAGGCCCATTGGGCTGAGACGATGTTGGCCAGAGCCAAGATGGTCGCGCTAATGGCAAACTTCATTGTTTGGCAAGTTGGTTGATGTATATAAAACAGATGGGGAATTATTTTGCTTGAGTTGGTGCTCCAATATCTCTTCTCCTCGGCCGTAGCAATTGCCCCTTTAAATACCTGGGCTACATGTAAGGAGCATCCTTCTTTTGCCGTCTGAAAAAGTATATGTCTAACTTTGAACTGTATAAGTGACGTCGGATGATCACGAGTGATTTCGACGGTGTAATTCTGCGGTGTCGGACTTCTCCGTGTCTAGATTCTCCGTGTAACTTATCCTGTGTTTTGCGAGGTTCCGTGTCTCGCGAGGTTCCGTGTCTTACTTTCCTGCGTCTTACTTTCCCGCGTCTTATTCTGTTATGAAGCCATAGCTCTGCTATTGTGATGCCACTTAGCTACTTTTTTTAAACCATAATAGACATACAAATTGAGACTTGAGTTGGGGAAATCAACTTGATTAGTCAATAGATAGAAGAAGCGGGTGCCCTGCGTCAGAGAACTGACTTGTATAAGACATGTTGCTATCCCGAACCCCTTGCTTGCTGGTATAAGCAATACGGACGCATCTGAGCTGGAACAACGATGACTGTGTCACAAGCCACAAGCTTGTATCTTACGATTAATGCATGGAGGGCAAGGCTCCAGGCTTAGAATTACGCTTCAAGTGAAGCATACATACATGTAATTATGTGCAATCTTTCGGTTTTCTAGACTCATTCTGTACACTTGTGAGCCTCTAAAAGTTAACATCCAGAACAAGGCTCTGTCGAGTAATTTATAATCTTCTAGGCCATTCATTTTGATACGACTACTGTAAACTCGGCTGTTCTCGCCGATCCTGGCACCACCAGTCGCGGCCGACCCCCATTATTAGTCGGGTCGACAACAGGTCCGACGATCCAGCACGGCAACTTGACGACTGTGTCTCGATGCTCGTGCTCTTGGCTCCCCCAATCCCACCAATCCACGGTGGTGCCCTGGAACACGAGGGAAAAGACATCGCCGGGCACAGCGTCGTCAGGGAGCGAGCTCCAGTCAAAGCGCTTCGTAAAGGTCCACGTCTCACCCACGCGCAGAGTGACAAAGTTGTCAAGATCATCTCCTACCCGCACGACGACAGGAGGATCGTCGGCAATCAGGAAAGCCTCGTCGTCTGGGATGTTGAATTCAACCCATTTGTCGTCATCATGAGAGCTAATCGATGTCTCGGGCCGTCGTTGACGCCGGAGACGGAAGCCCTCCCGGAGACCGCTGGGAAATTGGAAGTCGTATGTATGGAAGGTGATGCAGCGGTGCGTCAGGTCTAGTTTATGCGTATCGGAGACCAGTCCCTCATATGTTACTTTGAGAGTGATGTCAAAGGATTGTCCACGAATGACTGTCGATGGGCACTCGAGCGTGGTGCTGATGAAAGGCGTCGACGGACTAGCAGAAGGTCAAGTTCACATGGCCTCAAGTCAGAAACAAAATTTTGAAAGGAGAGAGAAGAGAGAGAGAACAATGGAGAATGCATTCAAAACAGATGGAAAACTTACACTCGTTCTCCTTCGGCGATTGCCTCTAGACGCTTTGCCCCGTTCTCCTGCTGCCATAAATGCTGGTTTCTCCACCACCGTTCTTCCACGTTGGCTAACAGGAAGCCGTCCCTCGCCTCACACGCCGCTCTCCCGGGCCACGGCACGGCTTCGGCAGCCGCCGTAAAAGAGACACGGCACCCCGCCGGCACATGGAGCGGCGGTTGGCCGGCGTCGACCCGCAGTTCCCGGCCAACGTTCTCACGCTTCGTGCCCCAATCCCACATGGCCACCTCGCCGCCCGGCCAGACTAGATCATAGCGCTCGCCCTCGATAAGTCCCTTGTGGTAGCGCTCATGTAACGGGGCTGTGAAGCGGACGTGTCTTCCGGACCCTCCGGGCCAAAGCTCACGCAGAAAGGGTTCCCTGCCCTGGACGACGAGGCGCGGGGTGGCCTCGGCCAGCTTCGCGCCATCGGAGTAGTCGACTTGGACTCGTACGAGAGAGTCGCCGTTCTCATGGTTTGTGTGGCGCCAAAGCTCGAGACCTGCGGCTGAGAAAGCTTCTACGCCGGGGCTCCATCGGACAATGCAGGGCCGGTCTGAGTTGTCATCTACGCGGCGGAGGGTGAACTCGATGTCATATGGCAAAGTCAATGATAGCCTCGGGCTGGCGTTCACTTCCAAAGCCAACTGCGGGATTGCAGTTGTGTCACTAGTATTGAAGGAGAATAGAATGTCAGTACATGTATTTGTTCTCAGGTTAATGTTAACAGCAGGGTCATTTATATGTACGCCATGAGCTTGTAGCTGTATCGTTCCGTACAACGGAAGTCAACGAGACCGCTGTAAGTAGAAATGTCTGTCAGAGCAGAAAAGAAGAGAGAGGCAGAAAAGAAGAGAAAGGCAGAAAAGAAGAGAAAGGCAGAAAAGAAGAGAGAGGCAGAAAAGAAGAGAAAGTCTCCGACTTATATAGCGCTAAGTTTAGCCTTATAAACACTAAGATATTACATGGAGATATCCATGGATATTATAACAGCATTGCGTTTATTTACGGCTGACTTTAAGCAGGTACACAGCTTGTCAGAACACACTTAATGCAGTCGCCGAAACTCAGTCATCAAATATTAGTCATCCGCTGTTGACGTCGTTTCTCCCTGGAGAACCAACCCCATCATACATCATAAGCTTCTCCCTTTTCACCTCTCAAAGTTGCAACACTTCACGCAAAATTTGAGCGGCACTAATGCTTTGCAAGATATGAATACATCACACAGAGAAACTCTTCTTCTATTCTATCCGGGAAGCTTTGTACGTCCATGATATGGGCACTCCTCTAGGTAACGCGCTTTGTAACATCTATCTTACAGTATATACTAGAGATGCTAATTCACCATCTACAGCTGGGATAATCAAGTTTCTAACATAGGGGGAAACGTTTAAGCCACTGTATATCTACAGACAACTGGATTCCACGGCTAGTTCAGCTGGCCTTCCGTCTCAATGGCATCAACGACAGCGGCGGCGAAGGCGGCCATGCCCGGGCTTCGCGGGTGAAATGTCTTGACCGTGCGGGTGAGCAGGTACCAGGGGATGTTCTGGCTGCTAACGTCACCAGCGGCGATATCAGCGTTAGCTTGGGCGAAGCGCAAGGCTTGCGGCCCCTGAGGGTCATCGTGAATCTCCTGGCTGATGCGGCACATGGCTTTGACGAAGGGGTCGGGCTGGGGGCCGAGCTCAGCTTCGCAATTGCTGGCGTCGGGCAGGATGATTGGACCCGCGGCAATACGGGCCTTGAGTTCATCGTTCTCTTCTGACGCTGAGTCAAAGCCGAGGTCGGGCCAGCCGCTGAGGAAGAACCAAGTGTTGGGGTTGCTCGAATCGGGCTCCTGCGTGCTGCCCTCGCACCAGTGGTGGTTGTCAAAAGAGGGCACGACATCGACAAAGTGCACTCGATTGCCGCCATGCTGGTTGTTGGCATCCTGAACAGCGCCCAGGATGAGGCCATTCAGCTGAGCGACAAGCCCGTTGAGTTCAGTTCTCAAGTCTTGTGTTAGATAGACGATGCGGTTGGTAGGGAAGTCTGAGATGGGCTTGTAGGCCCCCCACCAGTAGTGGAAGGACGAATCATCACAAGTCGTCGTATCGGCGTTGAAGAAGGGCGGGTAGCTGGTCACGTACAGCTGGAAGTCAGTACGTGGGCTCTTGTTGATGGCCTTGAGGTATGCCGCCGTCAGCTTCGCGCGCAGCCCGTTGCCACTGGTATCTTCCATATACTGGCGAGCTTGGTTCTCAACTTCGACGCAGCTATTTCGGTTCGTGCTGCCGAGGCGGGCCGTGTTGGGCGTGATGACACAGTAATAGACGAGGTCACTGAAGTTCAGGTCGTTGCCGCCTATGGTGACGGTACCGATGCGCGCCTTGTCGGCGTTGCTCCAGCGGTCGATCTGCGAGTTGAAGCCATCGACAGTGTCTCCCGAGCACGACATGCCCTGGTAATCAATGGGATCGGAGAATGCATTGAGGAAGGTCTGTTGCACCAGGACGCCATAGTTGTTGGAGCCCACACGGCATGAGTCGCCCGACGTTGTGCCTGTGCCCATTCCCGACGCATACGAGTCACCAAAGTGCACCATGCCCTCGACGTGGCTCTTGGCCGCCTCAGTAGGATCGTCATCTTCGGCGCTGTCATCAATGATGAGGGCGTCGTCCACATATGGACAGGCATCGGGTGCGAGCGACGGCGGGTCCGGCAAGTCGGGGAATGGCGGCGCCCTGTTGCACGTCTTCTCAAAGTATATGCCCGCCGCAATGTGGGAGTATGTATCAGCGTTGCGTGCCGCAAGATTCGGGTCCTGAGGCAGCTCATTCCCGTCACCGTCGCGATTAACGGTATAGGTTGTACTGTCTTGTCTGTGGTAGGGCATGCAGGTACGCTTGAACACGTTCTGGGAGAGCCAGGAGCAACCGTTGAAACCATAGGCATAGTCGAGCGTCCTTTTCCCGCCGAGCATAGCCGTCGAAGTGTGAGTGATCTCATGGATCAACGTGGCAGCACCAGCGCGCTGTGCATTGCGCAAATTGATGTTGGCACACTGTCCCGTGAGGAACTCTGCCGTATACGTGGCTGATTTGGCATTTAGATCAGTCGAGGGGTTGAAGAAGGCTTTACAAAAGTTCATCGTCTTGGTCTTGTCATTCATATGCGCCACGTACTTCTTTTTACAAAAGTCAGTGGTGTCATCACAATCGATAGTGATGGGGTAGCCGTCTTGTTGGCCCGAGAGCATTTTGCTCATTCTGGTGAACTTGTCTGCAGTCTGCTGCCGGAAGTCACTCTGTTCCCGGAGTGACTGTGGGAAGAAGGCGTTGTAATAGTTGCCAAAGTCGGGCTGAGCGGCCGCCATGTCGGCCATATCGACAGCAACAGCCAGCTCCTTTGCGATGGCCACCCTCTTCGAGAGGTCGCAGTGGTCGAAGTTGTAAGAGATGGCAAAGACTCGAACACAGGGGTCCACACAGTGACCCCGAGAGCAGGCAAAGGCACAGAGCCCAAAATCATCACCGTCGGGAGCCTCGCCAGGAGTATCGGGGTTCGGCGCCGGCGGAACATTGAGAAAGCCCGTCGACGTGACCCGGCAGCGGGCCATCGGACAGAAGCCAAAGCTGCAGGTGAATTGGCAGAGATCATTCCACTCATCGTCAAACGCCGCAACACCCGCCGTGGCTGCCGGGTCTGAAAAGGGGGAGAACTGGGGGACAAAGGGCGGCTGTGGCGTGCTGGAACAGGCATCAGACGGGCAAAAACCGAAATTACATGCGAAACTGCACAGCCCTCCATAGTTGGCATCGCCGTTGGCTGGGAAGCCAGGCTGGCTCGTGGCCGGCGGCATATCAGGCTGGGCGCCGGTGTTGGTGCAGACACAGGCACCCAGGGGACAGTAGCCGTGGGAGCAGGTGAAGCGGCAGAGTTCGTCGAAGGCGCCTCCTTGCGAGATGGCGAAGCCTGACGTGCAGACCTGCTGCGAGATGGGCGCGGGCTGTTTCGCGCTGCTGCTCTTGCCGGTGCCCGAGGCCACAAAGACGTTCCAGTTGCTTATGACGCTGGGGCACTTGCTGGTGATGGCCATGTCCATGTTGACGAAGATGTCACTCGCGGTATTTGGCGGACGATATAGTTTGGCCTGGTAGTTGGCCAGGTCGTCCACAATCAGGCCCATGGGCACGCTGTGGTGGTAGATACCGATGCCGCCCATGGGCACATAGTCCCACTCCTCGGGTTGGATGATGAGAAGTAGCTGGTTCTTGTCGTTGGTCACCTCGACATAGGCCGGTGACTCGAGCAGCGCCGTGAAGAAGATGTTGTCCTCCATGATGGCGGACGGCTCGAACTCGATCTGCAGTTGACTGGCTGTGTTGCCCGTCGTGCCCCCTGATGCGCATGCCGCCCCGGGAGTGTTGCGGTAGTAGACGACGAGCGACTCCTGGCCAATGGCTGGCTGGCCTCCCTTGTACATGTCGATGAGGAAGGGGAGATGTGCTCGGAAGCCGTCGTGAGGCATGTTCTCGACGTAGTTGAAGGGCGCCTTGCCCACGTCAAAGGGGCCGTACTGCCGGTCGTCGAGCGGACCGATGTAATGCGACTCGCCAAAGTCGTTCCATGTGATGATTTCGATGAATTCGGGCTGCACCGTCATGACCTGCTGCCAGCGGTGGTACCAGAGGTCGTCACCACGCCACAACCAATTCTTGTCATAGCCCGGCAGGTTGGTAAAGAACCACGGCGACACGCCCATCATGTATGGCTTGTCGCCCAGCGCCTGCCGGTACGATGCGTCCACGTACGTTGTCATGTTATTCGGCCCATACGGCCACGCCGCCCAGCTGAAGAGTCCATCGGCAACACCTCCGCCAGCTGCGACGGCCGGGCCGGCCCCCAGGGACGAGTAGTTGGGCACGAAGAAGCATCCAGTGTTGGCCTTGATAGTGTTCCAGTCGTCGGCGTTGGCCGGTCCTTCAAACGTCGAGGCGAACGGCTTGCCCTGGTACTTGAAGTGTGCGCTGGAGCCACCATATTGGTTGAGCATTCTCGTCACAACATCCATAGGCCAGGACCCATTGCCAGCGTAGTCGAAGGAGAAGAAGAGCTGGAATCCCACGGCCTCGGCGGCTTGGAATGCCTGAGCCACTGATGCGTCGTTTTGCGGCCACCCAGACGCCATGTTGAGCGCAAAAGCGTCGATATGTGACGCCTGTGCCAGCCTCATGTTGGATTCCCAGTCGTTGACTCCCCATGTTGGTACATTGCCCACCATGAAATGGGCAAAGACAGCGGCCGCTTGCACCCGGCAGGGTACGAGGACCAGCGCCGTCAAGACGCCTAGAGTGTCGAATAACTTCATGATGCTTCGTCTCTGTGAAAAGAGATGAGCGAGAAGCTATAGATGCAAGGACTAAAGGAGCCTATCTTAATGCTATGAGCATATCAAAGCTTACTGAAAGTGAAGATAGCCTCTTCTTATATACAAGCCTCATTTCTTCACCTATCTTGTCTATAAATACAAAGACCCTCTTCCCTTGACCAGAACTAGAACTAGGTAAAGAAGAAGGGATACGGAAAAAACCTCATGAGAGACTGCATCAAGCATGCTGCTGACTCAAATTGTAATCATCCCATTGCTAGCATACAAAGATATCAGACCTAACGATCAAAAGATGTAAATATTTCCTGTCTCAGACTATCGGACATATTAACACCGAAATATCATAAGACGCAACAACGCTAGCCTAGTGAATAGTGCTTAAATCAGATCTTTAAATCTTAGTCTAACCGAGCCATTGAGGACGCTCCAAAGGTCCTGTCATGTCCCTGGCTAATACTCGTATCCTAGTGCTGTTGAATTAGGTGTTTACCTTGTTCATAACCTTACAAGTAACGCTATGCGCTATAGGCACACACGACTTTAAACGAGAACGAGAGGAATCTCCGGTTTGCCGATCCCTTCACACTATATCGACGGACAAACTCTAGTCTTGATAATTTGCAGAGTTTTAGCCCGTAATTATTAATTTTATAATCTCATTAACATAGCACTACAGTAGCTACAGACTTCCATATATAGCATTGAACCAGAGATTGAAGAAAATAAACCCTGGTAACTATCGCTTGTGTTAATCAGGCCTGAGTCATGAGAAAGCTGGCATCCTGCGATGGAGACGACTATAGACTAAGATAAGAACCCGCTAGTTCAGTAATACAAGGAGTATCGGCCAAGCTTAACACCCGGCCTTAATTGGCCGGACGGAGAAATGTGTTGAATGGGTATTTCGTGTTCCTATTAGTGGAAAAGTAATAGCCTATCCGCCCCTAAATCCTACGGAGAGAGACTACGGAATGTGGGAGACACACATTGATACTAGCAAACATAACTTGGGATAGTCTCTGCAACACAAACCATTAAATTCTCGTTCAAAAGGGCATATTATAACATAAAATAAATATGAGAGATATAATTTGTGATTTCCTGTAAGCAATTTTCTTCATCTCCGTATACGTTTCTTGAAGATTTATATGTTCAAGTCCCTTATAGCAAATAATGGTTTGCGACTCGCATGTTACTATCTCTCCTCCCCCACGTAAATCTCACGATCGCCACATCCAAACTCTGCTTATTTTCTTTCCACATGCAAATCTTGGAGCATCACGTCCGAACTCTGCTGACGCCTGTGCCTGGCGCCCACTTAGCACGCTTCAGTTGCGCCCGCTCTGTACAACTCGAAGGCCTTTTGCTAAAAGGTCTATCTATAGCTCCAGTTATACCCATTTAAGCGACGCGGGCCGTAAATTATAGGCTATGGAGTTTACAATGTGTGTCTTATGCCCGTGATAAACGCCGTTTGGAAAGGCCGTTTAGTAGATAGTTGAGAGGTTGAGATTAACAATAGCGACGGAGAAAGAAGATGTGGTAGGACCGATAGGTAAGCACTATTAACAAAAAAAACAAGGGGGGGGAGAGCAGAGGAAATCCGGAAACTTTTAGAACATACGAGGTTGTGATAATACACACGCAAGAATTGAGACCGGAATAGGTAAATGCTGCTGTGATCAATGTTCTGCATAGTCGTGGCATCTGATTTTTTTTTTGCCGTTCCTGGTTTCTTGACACCGGTTGGATGGGCTGATTAGTCTTTAGACTCGAAATGAACCTTGTTACAACCTTGGCCGAGCTTACATGTGCACTTGTATTTTCGGCTTCTGCCCGATATAAGGCACAATTATCCTGGCTAGTGCTCCGACTCTAGGGAATGGTGGCTTTCGGCCGTCTCCATCAACAGCTGACATCATATCTCTTCTTCCTTTTGCCCTCCGCCCATTGTTTCTCAACCAAGGGGTAGTTATTCATCTCGGTTTATGGGAATTCATAAAAAAAAATATTATAGTTGCGTGTAGCAACGAATTCTAATTCCAAGACTCATATAGAGGGGAGACTTTTGCTTTTCGGAACCAAATTTCATCGCCCTATAGGTCCGTCAATCGCAACAATGGCAGCCGCATTGCCTAACTGGATCAGAATGTCTGCAACACCCTCCTAAACCTGCCTCATCTATTGCCCTAAGCTGTTTAGCGATGGAACTGACAATTGCCTCTCGTATTATCTAGCATTCTGCTGGTCCTCAGCCTGATCTCATTCCTTCCGCAGCTGCGTGAGTTCTGGCTGCGGCGGAATGCTTGCGGCATCTCGCCCTACTATGTGCTCTTCCAGCTCATCGGCGCGACGGAATTATTTGCGCTTGCATTCTACTATGTGGTCAACAGCGTCCAGACGCCTCCAGGTCCCGACTTCTTTACACATGACCCGCCGCAGCTGGGGGACTATCTGAACTTGGCGCAGATGGCCTTGGTTTGGGTGTTGTGGCTAATCGTGTAAGCCTTCCCTCTCCTCTCCATCGTCCCTCTTATGTGTGTGTTTATATGTACAAGTCTCTTGGCCTCTCCGAGTCCATGTGCGCTGCTATCTACCGTTTTGTTCACTGACCTTTGTTACTTTCTCTTTTTATGGGATCTAGATTTATTGTCGTGCTGCTGCTTCCATCAGAAAGCCGTGACAGGGCTCCCGGTGTCCGCAATTCTACCGCACCTACCGTGCTGTCTATATACTTGGCATTTCTCCTCATATCACTCATACCGGTGGTCGTGGACGCCGCCTGGCCCACGCAGGATGCTTCATCCCACGAGTGGGCGATGGCACTGTTCCACGGCATCCACACAATGTTGATAAATCCCATCGTCACTATCCTAATCTTGGCGTCCTTCTTCTCCCAGCGCGCCGAGATCCTGCTGCACCCGCCAGGCACGGCCTCTTCTTCGCTCAGTCTCATTGGTTTAGCCGTGCAAGCGGTCGTGTTTGCGGTGCTGGCATTAATATGGGCATGGCGCCTTGTGTTCCCATCTGTTAGTTACGGGATGACTTGGTATCAACTTGTTGGATTCGTCGCCGTGGATCATATCGCATTTACTTTTGTACAAGCAGCGTTGCTGGCTGTTGCCGTGCTGCATCGCGGGCAGAGTTTCACGGGTGGCGAGACGGAACCCTTGTTGGACAACCGGAACTGATGGAATCTAGCTGGAGCATTATTCTTGCAAGCTACATGTTCTTTTACGCAAACACTCTTAAAACCAGGACATCATTTGCTTTATAGAAATATTTACCTAGTCCACAGTGTGCACGAGATTGATAAGTTGGCGTTGAGCAGATCGTGCGAGATTGCAGTTGCAAAAATAATTGTCAGGACCCTTTATATGCTCAGCACTTATTTTGCTTCCGGCATGTCATCCTCATCCCATCCCTCCCGGACGTTCTTCGGTATTCTAACAAAGAAGACAGCTACAAACGCCGCAAAGCCGCACATACCAACTCCCAGGTATAGCGCGTTTCTGTATCCTTGAACGAGGTTTTGACCACCGTCATTAGTATAAAGTTCGACCGTTCCGGCAAATCCCAAACCTGTGGCCAGCCCATACGACAACAAAGTGGCAATGAGAGACCCCGCGATTCCTTGCTGTCTGCGTCTGACCGTAGCGCTGGCAATAATCTGGGCTGCGGTAAACATGAAATCCGGCCCAAAAGAACAGAGTATCATGGCCGGGAACTCTTGGGCCCAATAAGTCTGCTGTTCTGGCATGGTCGCATTGAGAACCATCGAAGCACATGTGGCGATCGATCCAATAGCCATAATATACTGAACCGCCAAATATCTGATCGCTTTCGCGCTCAGTATTGCGGCACAGCAGCCACCAATGGTAAGAGGCACATATACCGCAGATGCTGAAAATATGGTATAGTCCCGTACGTAGATATTCCATGCCGTAATATACCAGATACTGATACCGACACCCATAAAAGTTAAAAAGGCTGAGATTGTCATGGCGGAGAACGAGGGTGAATTCCAGATATTCAAAGGAAGTACTGGCTCTTCGGCAAATTTATATTCCCACAAGATAAAAAATGCGAAATGTATGACGGAGACGATAAAGAACACGTAGTTATAGGACTCAGCCCAACCTTTCACGGATGCCTCTCTAACGCATGGTTAGTAAAGTTACATGTAATTAAGAACTTGGTCGAGAAGAAAAGGGATGAGGCAAACCGTCCTTACACCCAACAGAAGTTAAAGAGAACCAAGCCCGCGACGCCAAAATACGCTCCAATATAGTCGAACTTGCCGTGTGGATCCAAGGCTACTTTTTCCCCGGGTACAGCGAGGAAGAAGAGCCCGAATACAATCGTCCCCAGTATGGCTCTACAGCAGCGAGATCGCCTTAGCACTCCTTGGAACGGCACACTTGACTAGAAATGACACTCACAGGAAGAAGAAGATCCACCACCAGGGAGCAAGTTGTCCAAAAAACCCAGAGAATACACTCCCGCCGCCAGCGCCAACGGGTGCCATGGCACCGAAGAGGCCCACGGTGATATTCCGCATTTTCCCGGGAGGGTATGTGGTTGTGAGAAGAGCGATGGCGTTCGGCACGATGAAGGCACCGCCCAATCCGCTGAGAGCCCTCATAAGGCTCAAAGATATGACGCTGCGCATAAACCCGGCGATGAGCTGGAAGAGCACCCATATAAAGCCTGCTGCGACCACAGCATTCTTATGTCCGTAGATGGCACCCAGGCGGCCTCCGATGAGAACGAACGATCCTTGCGTCAGACTAAAGGTGTTGAGGACGTGCTCAGTATCGAAAAGTCTTTCGCAATGGTGCGTACAAGGGTCTGACTTACGGATAGGAGGCGACAATCCATACTGCCTTTGAGCGCGAGGTGCCAAGTTGTGCTGCTATGTTGGCTGCACCAGTGATCCCAGAACCGTAAGGGATCATCTATGCCGGATGCCATATACCTTAATTAGTTGACTTAGAAAATCCTGGGGGAAGAGTATGAGCAATGTACCTGAAGGAATTGGAGTAGGATGATGCTGAAAGAAAAGAAGATTCCTCTGTAAATCTGGAGACTTTGGCGCCCAGGGTTGATTTGCTCCGCTGCCTGGCCATCTTGCGTTTGTACATAGGTTTGTGGTGATTCTGGTGCAGTCATTGAAATAAGCTGTGATGCGTCTTGCTTCGCTTCTGCAGCTGCGGCGCTCATTTCGAACACTGGGAAAAACAAAATAAAGGATGTGCTTCCCTGAACTGAGCAAAGTTTGGCGCAACGAACCTCATCTTCTACTCTTATAGCACCCTTGTGGCCGAGTGATTGAGAACACCAGTCAGGAGGCCACAAAGGAATGAGCCCAGAGGGATTATGGCATCCCTATCAATCTGCTACCACGTCATCTAGTGGGTAATTATCCGCCTGTGTCGTCGTTGCCCTGACGGCTCCACCGTTGGCTACGATCATTCGGATTGTTCCTTGTCTTGATCTCCCCGACAAAGAGGTTTTATTCTCATTGCCGTGAGTATGGTCGGAGTGATTATTCAGCTTCCCAAGCTAGCCCCCTGGTTAACTCCTGGGGTAGAGCCTAGTGTTACTCCTTGTTAAATAATATTATATATATATATCGGCGCCCTCTGAAGGCCATACAGAAGTCGTTCTCGCTGCCAACGGTAGCGGGTGAAGTGATTATATTAACCTCCTTAGCTTTGAAGAGGGAGTGGCGTTTCACGTAGGCGACTATTTTTGGGACGCTGGGGGATGCTTCTGGTGGCCTTGTCGCAACCCGGGCATACCCATCGCACACTATTCAGATATGGCTCATGGCATTGTCATTTGGGGTGGGTATTCTGTTCTATAAGGATTGACTGAAATGGTCTCCGTCTTGTTTGGTGTGGTGTAATTCTACTCTGTGGATTTAAACTTTCACTTCATTATTGCATTTGTTCTTATTTATCTTCACTTAGCCGCGTATGCGAGAACAGATATCTCTAAAGAGGGTGAGCTAAAGACTCAGCCAATCTAAGCCCAGCCTGATATATATATATATATATATTAAAGAAAAGACGGTGGTTTCTGTTGTGTATTATCCCAAGGAAAGTAGTCAATATGAAGACGGCATAGCCGAGAGTCTTCCTCCATCGGTGACAATGATACTGCCATTGAGGTAGCCACCCGCCGCGCCCGCCATCCATAATATAACACCGGCGATATCTTCAGGAGCACCGGACCTCGTGAGCGGAATAAATTCCTTCGGAAAGGAGCCCTCGGAAATACCTTTACCACTAATACCGGAAGCCTCATAGATGAAGTCAGTCATCTCGGAGTGGTAAGGGCCTGGACAAATGCCGTTAACACGAATGTGATGTCCAAGTAGCGTAGTCGAGAGCATCTTGGTGAGCAATGTTGCCGCCGCCTTAGACCCGCCATATGCATAACCGGCAACGCTGACTTGGCGAATGAAGGCGGCATTAGAACTCATGATGATTATCTGGGGCCGAGGGGGCGAGAGAACCCCGCTTACTGGAGGTAAGCGTTTGGCATTTGCCGCGTCGAGCAAGGACAGAAATGCGACGGAGGTATAAAAGGCTCCCGTGAAATTTATGTCCGTGACCTGAGAAAATTCTTCGAGCGAAGGAGTCCAAAGAAACTCCTGGAGCTCCGCCACAGTAGCAGGGCTGCCGTCTGGTTTGGGAGGAGCAGAGCCGGAAGGTCCCATGATACCGCTGTTTGCTACGAGAAGGTCAATGTGAGTTGTCTGAGCCGCAACCCTCTCGACTGCAGCTTTCAACGATTCTTTCGATGTCACATCCCCCACGACAGGAATGATGGAACCCTTTAGGCCCAATGAAGCTGTCTCTTGAAGCTTGCTTTCTCTGCGACCGATAACAAACACCTTGGACGCACCATTAGCGTCAAGTGCCAGGGCCAGAGTTCTTCCGAGGCCTATTATCTTTTCAGTGAGCGAAAGTTTTAAATTTATAACTTGGCCGAGCGCCTGGAAACCCTATGAAAATCCCCAAAAGGGTTGACACTTACCACTCCCACCCCCCGTAATGACTGCCACCAGCCCGTTAACGGAGAAGAGATTGCGTGCTTCAAGGGCCTCCATCTTAAGCAAACAGCAAGTCTAAACTGGTTTAAATTCTGATGAAGCTGTCCTGAAAAAGCGGGATGTAATCTAGCCCAGCATTGAGCGATGACAAGGGGTATTTATAAGGTATACCAGCTTCATGGCAGTTATACCATTGTCCAACTTGTCCCTCCGCAGAAACATCACAGACAGGTGAAACTTAACATTGGATTTGTCATGCGACAAGTATCACGGCTTACAGATAGAGCAGTGGGTCAGTTCAAGTTATTCGGCTTGTTTAGAAATTTAACTTTCGCAAAGGCATTTCTTTTACTCGGTTTACACACAGGATTCAATGGAATGTTTATTAATTATGTGGGGCATACGCAGTTTGGGAGTCCCCAGACACGGCATTTAATAAACAGGGGCAGGCCTCACGGCTCTATAGTAAGTTTAAATCTCTACGCTTGGGCTGCCTTACACTGCATCGGGACTTTTACTAAGAGGCCCCGAGTTGGCCTATTTCTATTTCTTCATGATATCGCCGTGTACCGCGCCAATGAGATGAAATTTGCAGCTGTTGTCCGGTGGCGGCCGGGGGGCGCGTCCCACGTGCTGGCCATTTAATAATCGTGTAATTATGAACCACAAGCTCTTAGTAGTGACTGTAGGTCCATATGCCACTTCTGGAACCAAGTATATTAAGCCGCTGAATGTCGAAGGGAAACTCCTTCTATAACGCTTTATTTCGCTTTCATCCAAAACAAAATGTCCAATCAAAAAGTGGTCCTCGTGCTTGGTGGTGCCGGAGCTCAGAACTCGGCAGTTGTGCGGGAGCTTGCGAAAAGTGGCAGCTTTTTGATCAGAGTCATGTCCCGCAATATACAATCGGAAGAGTGTGCGGCCTTATCTGCATTGAGTTTTGTTGAACTGCTCGAAGGCAATTGTTACGATGAAGCGGTTCTTGTTTCAGCATTTCAAGGGGTACACGCATGCTTCGTCAATACTAATGGCTTTGCTATCGGCGAGAAGGCTGAGCTTTACTGGGGCATCCGGATATACGAAATTGCGTATTGGTCTGGAGTCGCCCATTTCGTGTATAGCTCATTGCCGTATGTCTCTAAGAGGTCTGGCTATAACCCGGCGTATCGAGTCCCCTTCGTTGATGCTAAGGGAAAAGTCTGTGGTGAGTATAAAAATGGCTACCGGAATTTTTGAGTACATTATGCCTGTTCTTACCAAATGCCTAGAATATTTGAAAGCCCAGCCTACTGACAAGATGAATTGGAGCATCTTGGAAACCGGACCGTATCCTGAGGCTTTCCTCGCTGCTTGGGCGCCTACTAAGGATGCAGATGGAATATACGTTTTCAGAATGCCAATCGGGTCTGAGGGCGCTGTTCCTTTTGTAGCTTTAGCGGATCTCGCCTGGTTTGCTCGGTATATTCTTCAACACCCACAGGAGTTCAAGGGTGGTTTACTTAGTATTGCTATTGCACACACAAGTGGTGATATGGTAGCATCGGCTTTTACAGCTGTCACTGGAGAGCCAGCCCGCTTCGAGCCCTTAAGCCTGTCAGAAGTGGCTAAAACGTGGCCTGCGACTAAAATTGGCACGGCTGGGTCACCGGGTTTTGATGACCCAACGTTAATGACCATGGCAGGCCAGCTGGTACCCTGGTACACTATATGGCAGGAAAGTGGTGATAATACGGGTATATGGACGAAAGACTACAACCGCCTGGATAGAATTCACCCCAACCGGATACGAAGCATTGAGCAGTGGATGCGGGTTGACGGTTATTCTACGCAGAAGCGTCCTCCTGTTCTTAAGACCGGAATTTTTGGGGATCCTATGTAGTGGGCAAATCGCTAGGAAATTCTCGTTTAAGTTGTTGGTGGATGTCTCCTTACAGAATGGTGCCACATCGGCTTCTCACAATTCTCATAAGCGAGTGCAGTAGCGTATACCAAGAGTCACAATCCAGAGGCGACTAGACAGATAATATATGCTTGCCAAATCTATCCTTGCGGCGATTTACAACTATTACCCGCTGTCAGTATAATCATGTTGACTGTCTAACTAGGTATGCCTTGGGAGTTCATATTGATTAGTAGTTTGTGTGACACGAACCTTATAATAGGTTTACCTCTCGTAATATAATCCTCTTACTCATGTGAAAAGTTAGTACAACAAGATAAAGAATTGTTCTTCTAAAACAGGATACGTATAGAGTACGGTATTACGTACGGTACAGTCAAGTCTAACAATAATACAAAGCAACCTCAACTTCCACTCAATAGTTGCACAATTTTCTCAATGTAGGTACCCTCGTATTTCCAGTAGGAATTCTCCATGCACCAATAGAGCGCCGCTATAAGTTCACATCACCGCCGTAGTTCATATGAGGGCAGCCAGAAAAGTGCCATTACCAATGGGCGGAGGATATAATAGAATCGGACATGGGTCAACTCGGGGCCTCTTAGTAAAAGCCCCGACGCAGTGTGGGGGAGCCCAAGCGTAGAGATTCAAACTCACCACGACATACTCCACAATACGCACGTCGTTTCCTTTGCCACAATTGAATGGCTTTCCACGACCCCGGTACTTTTCCAACAATTCGCAGAGAGAAGTAACAGAATTGGGTAGCTGGTGATATGCGGCGAAAGAACCGAGTCAGAAATGTCCTTCCAGCGATTCCCTGGGGCGCTTTTGGAGAGCAGGCATGTCTGATTCCTAGAGAGCCTCCAAACTCTCGTGCAGACTTTCGCCAAGCTCCCGCTGATACGTATTTGAACTTTCTCGGAAACCTAAAATCAAGGACCGAAGTTCTGTGTTCAAGTCGGAATGGTAGCATTGTGGGATGCGGTACCAAGGAAGTCTAAGAGGTGGAGTTTGTTTCGGATGGTTAGGCAGATTAGAGGATGATAGAATATGTCAGACTAAAAACGAGGGCTATTTTGCCCCAGAAGACCGTAATTAGACCTAGGGTCTAGCTGGGTTGGAAAAATAAATAACTGTTAGTTAATCTAAGCTACTTACTTGTTTACTAGCTAGATGACTGGTTTATATATTTATATATATAAGAAATCTAGGTTAATACCTAAACTAATGGCTTAACTAAGGGGTATCTTAAATTCTGTCGAATTTCCTAAACTTAACCCTTATTCTAGTCTGACAATTTGTTATAGCCATTTAAAGGGCATAAAAAGTCATGCCCGGATAAGATCATGCGCGTTTAGTAAAAGTGCGCTGCTCGCTCATCAATTGCCACCCTAACAGTGATATCCAAGCGGTTTACCAGTTTAACGGTTCGAAACAAACCCCAGCCATTCAACCTATGATTGATGCCAAGAGCGCTCCCTCAAGGTAGTCCTTTCGGAATCCGATCCCATAACTGAGACAGAGCGAGATACTTGACACGTTTTTGAACAGGGCCGATCTTGAGATAAAGATGCTTGACTTCCGCATTGTCATGGAAATATCGTCTCTCCTCGAACGCTCTCCAGCAACTGATGGAAAGAACAAATCTGCATTGAGAAAACAAGGCGGAATTTTGGAATATTCCCCTGAGAGACCAGAACCAAATCTACCGTAATTGGAATCGTCGATGATGAGCTCAAGAACGTCGTCTCTGACGTATCGAAGTGACTCCAAGTTTAGGTACGATGTAACTTGGTCGGCATTGAGAAACGCGCCCTCATTAGCCGGATGATTGGGAGCGAGACCATTTACATCAGAGATGATCTCTGAGTCAACCATCGGCTGCAAAGATGGCACTTCGGAAGGCCAATTGAGTGGCAGAGTATTGAAAGTGACGCTGGCTAGGCGATACATTTCGCCGTTTCCAGGCCCGAGGAACCATCGCAGATTAAAAAGCAGCTCTTCTCGGGGATGAATGTTAAGGGCATATCGAAAAATAGGATTTGACGAGTCAACTGACTCAAGTAGAGAGCGATATGCGTAGTACAAAGCTGAGCTGACAACCATCAGGCTCATCGAGACTTGACGAGACTGATTGACGGATCCGTGCGAGTTGAGAGATTCAATCACGCGTGGAACCTGCATCCAGCCGTTGCCGAATACATTTGCAGAGCTTAGGCTGAAGCAATTTGATGGCTCACAGTTTGCGAAGATATTTCTAATAGTAGACTGATGATGAGCAGTGGTGGCATCCGATATTAGAATGTTCTCAGCCCTGGATTCTATGCATAGCTCGGTGTGGTTATGTAGACCTCCAACACGACCACCGGGTGCATGTATAGAGTTTGCCTCTTTGGAATCAAAGGGAACTTCTTGTTGTTGGGGCGGTGTACTACTCTGCTCGGCCATGTCGAACGAGGCAGCCGCGTCTGCGTTTTCCTTTATGAGAGACAGAGCATTCTGCAGCGACAGATGGATTTTGTGGCCTAAAGCTGGGTCAACATTTGGTAGACTGGAGCCTAGAAGTTCGTCGGCAAGCTGGATAAAGGTATTGCCTAGTTTCTCAAGTGTTGACTCCAGGTGGTTAATCCGAGTTGCATGTCGTGCCAACTCGGTAACCCTTCTAGCATGGAACAGCCGTTGCGACTGACGATTCTTTTCCCTCCGAACCTGTTCAAACACAATCGGTTAGTGAAACTGAGCGATGAAAGCATCCCGCCGAACGCTCAGAAAGCACACAATTACCTGGAGATTGCTGTCATGTTGTTCTCGCGGTTTCCGTGGATGCCGTCTGGGCTTTGCACGGCTACTTGGCTGGGAATCAGTACTGGTATTCATGGGGTGCTCACAAGGTATTCCCATGTCAGGCAAGCTGGATGGGCGCCACGATCGAAACGGGGATTCTCGTCTACTTAGGGCGTGGGCAACTACGGGTAGTGAAAGATGATTTGTCAGATGCGGTAAAGTCTAACACCAGGTTGCCGACGTCCGACCCGGCCAGTCGTATTGGCTGGCTACTCAGTATAGAATCCTAAGCTCCAAGGCTATTTGCGGTACACTATTAGGGCAAACTTTATAGAAACTACTTGCGTAGGCGCTTTTTCGAATTGGTTGATAGCCAAGGAGTGTCTTGATACTTAGGCGGCGGAGTCTCTCCCAGCGACAACTCAATTCACTACGCCAAATGCGCGAGTAGAACCTTTGCATAGCCAAACAAGCCATCATATTCCAGAAATTATCCACACGTAAACAGCGCTTCCTCAGTCCCACTAGGCATGTATACGTGTGTGGACTTACACAAAGCCCAGATCGACTGTAACGAGGATAACTCACATAATTGAACTTGAAGGAACTGATGAAACAGAAGTTGAATTCTCAAAGAAAAAGTAGTTACTAGCTATTTACATCTCAGGTGGCCTTAGGATGCCTTCACTTCAGGTACATGGTAAAGTGGTGTAGTTGCGTAACAGATTGTTAATGTGTTCAGCCTGGACTATTAATGTATATGATTTAGTTAAGTTGATTAATCTACACCATCGGGATTTTTACTAAAAAGCCCGCGCTTGTCACTATCTTGGCAAGCTTGGGTATGAATGCTCCACTGTTATTAGTGATCGCCATGTTACTACTATCCGCGTGGTACTTGCGTATACCGTAGGTCCCCATTAAGTATCTCGATTTACCTCTTTATGTTAACAATCAAGTGAACGTTAAATAAACTATGGGGTGTGCCTGACAATGGCCTCTCCCTGGTTTGTATTCTTTGATTGGTGATACTTAGCCTAGCCAACTTATAATAGCTTATGGGCAAAATTGCGAACCGCAAGAAGCCTGGCAAGTGCTTCCTCAAATGCAGGAATAATAATAGCATTTAGCAAATGTTTTTCTTCATCCGGGTCTCAATTGGGTTGAAGTTCCTCCTGCCTTCCAAACATATCCGTAATGGTGCAATGTTGCTGCTTCCAACTGTGAAAGATGGATCATTATTGAGCTCGCTCCGAAGTCACGGTGACTGGGTCAGATGCGTTAAATTTTCTCCAGATGGTCATCAAATCGCGTCAGCATCTAATGATAGGACCATCAAGGTGTGGAGGATTCAGTCACAGACGGATAAAGATGTATTACAAACGATTCATGAGCTCAGCAATGGCGATGAATGGGCATTTACCATAGGCTTTTCATTGGATGGCAAAAAGCTAGCATCCAGCGGAAACTATGGAGGCATTCGCGTTTGGGATTTGACAGCCTCTAACGTTTCAAAGTAGAGTGACACTATTTGATAGAACCCAAGTCTATGCGATTGCTTTCTTGCCCGACGGAGAGCGTCATATTTCCTCTATAGGTCGGTGCCTGAGGCTCTGGAACTGCAAAACTGAGATAGTTGTGCGAGAAATTATTTGACAGAACCAAGTGTCCAATAGGTAGTTTCTTCCTACGGTCCGTACTGTCGAGAAGCTACTTCAAACACTCCTTCTATTATGCACCCCGCATTAAATGGCCGAACTTCATTTTCCTCTTGTATTCCTGTGAATACCCCTCAGGCCATCTATTTATCGCCGAATCGGCGATAATACCAAGTCAAAACAAGAAAGGGCTGATGCTGACAGATTTCGCTGGGCATCTGCGGGGTTGACATGGATCAGATGTTGGGTTCGTAGGATCATGCTAAAAAAAGGTGCTTAGGTCGATGCTACATCATCTCCATGATATCATTTACCAATCTTCAATTCTCGGATTTAGTCTCTTCATCCTTGCCCAGCGCTAGTAGACAATAGACAATTTTAACCGTAGATATACGACTCGCTGCTCTGTGCCCTCAGTATCGATATAAGTCTAAGTAGGCGGTTGTAGAACGGAGCCATGCGCAGAAAGCTATCAGCGACTGAATGGCATTTATTTGTCACTGAGGGACGCGGCATTCGTCATACCTTTGACGCCTGGACACCTGTTCTCCCTTGCATACCTAGTATGCACTCAATTTGCAGCCGAGTTGAGAGCCAATCGGTTCGGCTATTCATCCGGTGAACGACCCCCAGCTCGTTCAGACAGGCTGACCGCTGAGTTGGTATGCAGCATGCCCCCCGGACATAAGAGGAGTAGTATTCCGAGTCAATGTTACCTTTACTCCTCATTTCACTACTTTCTCCGCATCTCGCGATCTCTGGGGCGAGATCCCGCTACTGATAAATAAAATTTTCCAAAAGAAAAAAACACAAACGCCAAAGAACAGGACTCGCAACTCAAAGCCAGAGATCAACAGCACCGTCTCTAGGACGCGTCTATTTTCATCATGCAACACGACATTTCAAAACTCATGACCGGTCAGTGGTCAACCCGGAAAAAGGAAAATGACGTAAAAGAAGCTACGAAGCTACCCCTCCTACTCTCACAGGCCATGGAAGGCCGCCCGATTACATCGCGAAGTCAATTTCTGGCGTTGCCTCCAGAAATTCTGACCGAGATTATGGCCTTGATCGCCAACGACAAAGCTGCCCTATCTGCTCTCGCTTTAGTAAACAGCGATTGTAGACAGCTAGCTCGCTCTTATCAGTTTGTCGAAGTTTGCTTTGATTATGGACCGCGATCAAGAAGGCTTTTACAGCGGCTCGTGGACGAAGCACAAATTAGAGCAGATACTGCCAGCGGCACTCCGGCTCCTCTATTTATCGGCTCTTGTATTCGTCAAGTCAAAGTTCAACCTGAGCCACGACACGTTGCTGCTGCGCACAAAGATCTCTGGGCAGCCAGCTCGGGAGATCCTAACTGTATTCTATCACAGCAACAAATGGATGAGCTGCGCAACAACGCAGCATATAAGTACCTCATCAAATACCGCCAACCTATCCTCAAAGTTTTGGCCGAAGCAATGCCACATCTTGATAGCCTCTCGTGGAATGATGAGATGTGCCTCGACATCGAGGCCATGAGAACATTGGCGTGTCTGCCCTTGCAGAATCTCGAGTTTTCTGGAGCCTTCGTTGGAGTACCATTTTCTCTAGATTCTCCGTTGGTCTCACACGCCGCGCAGTTACAATCACTTTCTCTGGGCATCAGCTCATGCAAAGAGGCCATGCATGCGAAAGGCAAGCCAAAGAAATCTAAGAAACTATCTTCACTCATATCACGCTTCCTTCAGCATAATTGTGAATCACTGGAGAGCCTCACAATAAAATCCTCTGGTAAAAAGGCTGAAAAATTCCGAGGCCATGAGGCAATGACATTTCCTCGTCTTCGCTATCTTGACCTTGCCTCTGGCACGAGCTATCCCGACCTGGCAGCTTGGTCGTCATTCTTGTCTGCACCGCTGAGACACCTATCACTGCCTCTGAATGGTCTGAATACCTCCAAACAATACATGTCCGACTGCCCAACGTTTCAAGACCTTGAAACACTGGTTGTGCCGTCTCTTTCTATGGACATGGAATTCGCAAAACCGATCGCGGATTTTGTCTTGCAACATTCTCACGTCGGCAAACTCTCTGTTCAAAACAGCACATCGTATCTTCTGGATCAGCACATTCTTCCAGCCTTGGCCAATGAACAATGGTCAAACCTCACTTCTCTTTCAATATCATGGCGATATCCAGCAAATATCACATCTTCAGACACCCAGCAAGCCTTTACCCACATCGCCGCAGAATCGCTAGCCGCTATCACTCGTATCAAAACGTTAGAACAGTTATGTCTCAGCGCCGGGGAGGCTATTGATGAGGCCGCTGGCTGGCGCCAGTTTTGGCTCCCCGACCATGATGACTTGCGACTGCGACTCCAAGGCTTGGACAATCTCCAAAAGCTTGCCTTCTCAAGAGATACATATATGATTCCGGATGAGATACCATTTCGAGATATCGAAAGCTATTATGATGACCGGTGGGTGACACAAGCAGAGTTCGATGACGCTTTGTCACTTCCGCATTTTGGTCCAGCCAACCAAGGTCGTTTGAGATTTAGACAACGACGTGATGCCCGCGCGGCTGATTCGGTTGATGACGATGATTTAGACAACTACGGCTTTGAATCAGAGGACTACGAAATCAACGTCCATGTGGATGTCGGTAATTTTGCTCCTAACGACAAGGTCTGGGAGCGTGCTCATCTTTACCGTATGCTCAAGGAGGCAGAGCAATATGCAATGGTCTTACCAAATTTGAAATGGGTCTTTTGCGGCCAGCGGCCAATGTCCGTCGAGGCAACGGAGGGATCGGAGGAGAAAATCTTCAAAGCCACGCCGTTGACTGACCAGAGAGATCCTCTTGAGGAAATCTTGGTACCAATTTTTGAAATGAATGGAGGCAACTGATTTGAAATAATCTGAAGCCAGTCTTTGTTTATTAGCGGTTGTTTTGAGATTAACTTATGATATCTAGCTCGTCGAGCAAGGGTTTGTCAGGGAAAGGCGCTTAGGGAAGCGTAAGGGAAACGGAGCTATGGAGCTAAGCGGAAGTCTCAGAGCCTATGGTCTATCTAAGGGATGTTTTATACGATGTTTACGCTCGTTTTATCTGGTTAGGTTTAGGTATCAATTTTTGGGTCTCGTCTTCTCTGAGAATGAATAACATATAACTCTTGAACAAGCCTCACCTCCACACTGAGCGGTGTTTCAATTTTTAAATCCGATTACCCGGCGGTTGATTACCCGTCAGCTACTCCGACCTATATCAGCGCTTTAACGCTTCAAATGGACACGGTAGTACAATTGAACAAGAAAAAAAAAATGCTCGAAATCACTTGGTATTTATTTGTAGATATATGATGTAAAGGAAAAAAGTTGTGACGCTGCTTTGTCGGCAATTTATGCTTATAACATTAAATGCATGCTTTAAGCTGTTCTATTTGAATATGTCATCAGTTGGTCTCAAAGGCCGACCGAAACCCGGCCTCCATTAGTCATCCGTTTTTCAACGCCAAATGCTAGAGCCGTGCGCCTTAATTTACATTCATACACCAACTTATTCACTTTATACCATCATAACTCAGCGGCTGCATTTTACACACACACTCGTTCTTCGCTTCATATGAGAATATTTCGATGTTTAGTTTCGTTCAATTTGCGACTATAAAATGCGCACAACCCTTCGGAGGTCCTGCAACGCGTGCGCAAAGGCAAAGCTCGGCTGTGATCTCCGAATCCCCCAGTGCTCTCGCTGTATCAAGAGAAACTCCAAATGCGTATATGCAAATAAACCGCTGAACTCACCTCTGGATGCATACGGCTCATCTACAGAGGTGACTAGCTATAGTCCACTGGCTGTTGACATTGTTGCGGAGGTGATTTCTATACTGCCCCAAGATGGAGAGACAATATCTCAGTTTTCGGAAAATCCGGCTTGGATACGAAATCCAGCAACCGCCTCTTTCGATCCATTTGATTCATATCCGCCGACAAGACTTCCTAGACTACATGTTCAACGTCTAATACACCGATGTATGTAGCTCACCCTCTTCCTGTGCCGGTTATGTCTGACTGACCTATGAACCTTGACAGTTCTGTCCAGCATTGCATTTCAGTACTATCCACTAGACCTCAATATGGAATCAAATCCATTCATTGTTTCCTGGTGGCCTCTTGCGCTTGCAGACCAGGCACTCTTTCATGTGTCGTTACAGACCGCATCTCTTTATGAGGAGCTGCAAGCGCAGAAGGGGTTCCCAATTTCAGATCTCCTCATGGTTGATTCGATTGCTTTGGTGAGACGACGAATCGAAGATTCATCATTAGCGTTTCAAGACGAGACGCTGGACTCTGTGGTAACGTTGGCTGCTATTGAGGTAATATGCCCCCCTCTTCCCGACGATATACCTTTCCTCGCTGACGCAGTGTACCGATAGCATGGAAAGGGAAATATTGAAGCTAGTAGAATGCACATTGATGGAGTCAAAAGAATGGTTGGCATCAGGGGCGGAATCGATGAGCTGAAACAGAGAAGCCCGCTCACGGCGAGAATGGTCTCATGGTGAGTGTTGCACGAATTAATGGCGGGAATGACTGCTGAATAACATTCTGCAGGGTATCTATGCTTGTCATGGAAGCACCTCAGTTCCCGATTAAAGACGATTCTGGCTATGGAGATGGAATCAGCGCAATACCGCAGTGGCAGCTGGTTTCGGTAGACGCGAAGACACAAGACGCGAATCTGGACAAACTAAATCTCACACCGGCCATGAGCAACATTTTGTCTCGACTCAGGAACATCTTTCACCATTCATGGCATTCAAGCTTGACCAATACGCAGTTGCATGATCTAACCTGTTTTGTTATGCACAAATTACTGCTGCTGCCTCCGTGCCTGGATGCAGATGCAAACCCCGTACAATCGGCCGCCTCTGAGTGTCTCCGATACGCGACCGCACTTTATATGCTAATCTTACATGGCACCACGTATTATTCCCACGCTGGCTTAGCCAATGCCATCATTCTTCAGCTCAAGGGCCATCTGGCGGCCTTGCTGAGAAATGATCATATCAGCGATCCACTAGGGATCTGGGCTATTTCCGTCGGCATGGTGGCCACCGTTGGCACCAGGAACCACGAGTGGTTCACAGATCAAGCGAGCGTGGCTGCAGCAGCTCTCGGCTTGAAGACATGGGAGGATGTTCTCACGCATCTGCAGAGCATCCTCTGGGTAAGGGTGCCACAAGAGGAACTTTTCCGCCAGGAGTGGGAGGAAGTGTTTAAGATGGCCGCAAAAGGAGGTTAGCAAGTTTGCGGGTTTCACGGAAGTCATCCAATCAAACTATGGGCTCTTTCGATTCTCATCATGATACCCAATCGAAGCTCAGGACACAACAAGGATCATGCCAAAATCTTGTCATGCTCGACTCCACAGGGACATCCCATGAATTCGGAGTCTAGAACTAATTAGGACTAGACTCCGAATGTCTAATTCACGGCGGTAGTTCCGGAGCAATTAGCTTCGTTATTGGCTATCCCACAGTTGTGTGTGTCTTGTGTCTCACTCATCATCCTGTCTCGGGGTTTAGTACACAAAGGGCTACTACTCGCTGAGAAATGTCGAGATGTGGTGATAATACGAGTACGATGGGCATTCGACACATTTCGCGGATACGGATCGTGCCGTTTGCTCAGATTGCGGTCAACATCTGGCCACTTTCTCTGGCCTGAAACTCACTGCCATTGGCTAATTCACCCACAATGATTACGTGAAGACGAAGATGTCGGCTACTAACAAACAGTTAAAAAACACCCGTCGCCCAGAAAGCTGTTCGCTGTTCAGACGCTTTCGTGACTCTTTAGCAACATAGCCTGTGGTTGACGAGTTCTAACGACACCATGGCTACCATCGTCGAAGGCAGTCTGCCGCTCTCTGTTGAGACTGCAGCCAACGTGACTCAACATGGCGCCTCAAAAATGGCTGGCGGCTTTCTCTCAAGTTACTCAGGCTGGCAGATTGCAATCACGGCCCTTATATCTCTCGTCGTCTATGACCAGTGTATGTTGTGTCAGAAGTTTGACGTGGTTATGGCTCGCTAATACAAGTACAGTGTTGTACCTTTGGCAAAAGGGATCCATAGCTGGACCTGCCTTCAAGATTCCAATCATGGGACCGTTTCTGCAAGCCATCCACCCCAAGTTTGAAGCATATCTTGCTCAATGGGCCAGTGGCCCCCTCAGCTGCGTATCGGTTTTTCACAAGTAAGTTTCCTGCATACATCCGGGTCTCGCCCTTGCGTGATGTTTAAGATATGGGCTAATCTCTTCATAGGTTTGTTGTCTTAGCCTCGGACCGCGACCTGGCACACAAAGTCTTCAAGTCCCCTACATTCGTTAGACCATGCCTCGTTCCCATGGCGATCAACATTATGCGCCCAACCGCATGGGTGTTCCTCAATGGAAAGGCGCATGCCGAGTTTCGCAGAGGCTTGACTGGGCTGTTCACAAACAGGGCTCTCAGCACCTATCTGCCTGTCCAAGAAAAGGTCTATTCCGATTACTTCGACAGATTTGTCGAGCATAGCAAGGCCAACGGAGGAAAGCCTACCAAGTTCATGGGCTGGTTCAGGGAGATCAACTGCGCATTGTCGTGCCGTACTTTCTTTGGGGACTACATCTCCCAGGAGGCAGTCAAGAGAATCGCAGACGACTTCTACCTCGTCACCGATGCGCTAGAACTTGTCAACATCCCGCTCTCCATCCATATCCCAGGCACTAAGTGCTGGCGAGGGAAGCGCACGGCAGATGCCGTACTAGCCGAGTTCACAAGATGCGCAGCTGCGTGCAAGGCAAACATGGCCTCTGGAGCTCAAGCCACGTGTATCGTCGACCAGTGGGTTCAGCACATGTACGAGTCGAAGAAATACAACGAAGATATTGCTGCGGGTAAAGAGGGAATCGAGAAGCCTACAAATCTTATCCGCGAGTTCACCGATGAAGAGATTGCCCAGACCCTCTTCACGTTCCTCTTTGCCTCTCAAGACGCATCCAGCAGTGCCACCACATGGCTTTTCCAGGTTCTGGCTCAGAGACCCGATGTTTTGGACCGCCTGCGAGCAGAGAATCTGGCAGCACGAGGAGGCGATAAGAACAAGCCATTCGAGCTTGAGATGTTTGAGTCGCTGACTTACACCAACGCTGTGATCAAGGAACTTCTTCGCTATCGTCCACCAGTCATCTTTGTGCCTTATCTTGCTACGAAGGCGTTCCCGGTTACTCCTGACTATACTGTGCCGAAGAATGCCATGATTATCCCTTCTTGTTACCCGGCTCTTCATGACCCGGTAGCTTACCCGAATCCCGACACTTTTGACCCCGAGCGATGGATCACAGGCGATGCCGAGACTAAGACCAAGAACTGGCTAGTTTTCGGTGCTGGTGCGCATGACTGTCTCGCACGACGATATGTGCCGCTTACCATGGCGGCTATGATTGGCAAGGCCTCATTGGAGCTTGATTGGGTGCACCACGCGACACCTCGATCGGAAGAGATTCGAGTGTTTGCCACCTTGTTTCCCATGGTATGTTGATTGCTTGCAGTGGCTCTATCTGACAGTAGAGGCCTTATGATAGATGTCTGAGCTAACCATATCTCTAGGATGAATGCCCTCTCGTCTTTACGAAGCGAGCATAATTTTATGACCTCAAAAGTTTTTTATATCATTATTAATACACTCATATAGCGTTCGAGTGCTGAATGCTGCTTTCATCGGGGAATATTATTGTACGGGGGTTATCATTCCTGTACTTGCGACGTACGACAGGGGCATGGATTTCTCACCAACCTGGCTAAAGGCCAGACAGCTTGGGGAAATAAGAGTCCGACATATTACTAGAAAATAATGCATCACCAATATTCGTGTAGACCATATTAGGCTAGAAAATGACAGTATATTATGAGCTCGGTCTTCTGAGGGTTTCAACCGTCCGAGTTGTTTGTTACAAAGGAACTCTATGATGTGAATTATGTCTGTGGTGAATGATACAAATATGAATGGTAACTGTGGAAAGAAATGAAGAGTCGCATATTGTTACAAGTAAAATGAAAGTAGATCGCAGCGATCGTGTTTACTCGGTCTTGAGATGCTCTTGCGCCAACTTTTTCGACCACGGTTTTTGACTCAGAATCATCATGTCCTACCAAATCGCTTTTGTTAGTCTCAAATGAGGCGGAGTTAAGATATTGCAACGAGATACTCACGATAACACCTTGAGGTAGCAGCCATAAAGCGAAGCGGCCAATACTGGCACCGCCTCCAACCCATTGCTTGCCAGTGGCTCCCTTTTCAACCCGGTTTAAGACGTCCTGGGCAAATACCTCTGGCTTCACCCCATAAGGATTCTCCTCTGGATTGTCTTCAATAATGTCCTTGACACAATTGTAGTAAGAGTTTTCCGGAAAAGTCAGCGTTTGTAGGTTGACAAAAAACTTTGTCGCAATGCCACCCGTAACGAGTGTGATGACGCGAACTCCAAGAGGGGCCATTTCAAGGCGCCAAGTCTCGCTTGCTTGATTGAGAGCTGCTTTGGTAGCGTTATAGATGCCTAGTTGTATAAATTAGCCTGACTGGTTGTAATGAGATGCACATATTGTGAACACCTACTTGAGAAAGCAAAGGGGAAAACACTTCCCACAGAAGAATTATTAACCACACAACCCCGAGCAGCGACCAGCATCGAGCCAAACGCTTGCATCATGGCAAGAACGCCAAAAAAGTTGAGGTCGAACAACTTCTTGGCTTCCTCAATTGAAGTGTCTAGACCCGGCATATTTAAGCCAAGACCAGCGTTATTGATCAGAACGTCGAGTCTGTCCGTGTGTTTTCGGACTTCCTCCGCGGCTGATGCGATGGATTCCAGGTTTGTCACGTCAAGTGCAATCACAGTGACATTAGCTGCTTCGCGTAGGCTTTCGGGTACCTTGGAGGGCGTGCGAGCAGTAACAAAGACGTGGTAGCCTTTGTTTCGGAAAGCCTCTGCGAAAGCCGGGCCAACTCCACCGGCGGAGCAGCCTGTGACGAGACAGGTTTTTCTTGTAATAGCCATTGTGATTAAAGTGGTAGATTAGTCTTAGAAGCTGTGAAGGAAACTGATATAAACCGCAGTTGGAGATGCATTCCAACTTCAAATACCAACGGATACAGGCCATTATATACAATTTTTTCGGGACTCCATAGGCATTTGATGCTATCAGCTACGGACTTTCACCCCCATTAACACGCAATTCTACTCCGTAGTCTCTTAACGTCCCGAATGCTAGTGCCGGCCCCGCCGCCCGTCTCTTTGCTCCGGAGCAGTCAGCTTCATAGATGGCTCCAAACGCCAAACATGATTGGCTGCAATCTCCGGAGGCGACACGTCATTGGCTCACAACTCCGGAGATGTTTTAGGGATGTCTAGCAGCCGCTCAAATTGGTGATAACTCAACCATCCTTCTTTCTTATTTTGCTTCCTTCTCAGTTACCTGATTTGCCAAATACGCCGTAACTCCGGGATGCCCATCAGTCGAGCGAAATCCTGCGATCACTGCCGCGTGGCCAAGACACGCTGTTCTTTGGCAACTCCGTGCTCACGATGCGCCAAGCGAGGCCTCGATTGTCACTATGCGTCTTCTCGCAGTCGGAGCTCTAATCCTCAGCGGTGGAAAAAGGAGTTTAGGCCGATATTGCCAGTTACGACTGATCTGGCAACGGCTGAAAACATTATTGGCGATGGCGACCCACACATGGACTACTTGACCTCCATGATCAAGGCTTCTGATGCTATTCTACCGGCCACACTATCGACAGCGGCGGAGATTTCATTTCCTAGCTCTGCCAACATATCGGAGGATAACACTTTTGCTGATATTGCCAAATTGGTGGATACAAGTGCCGAAACGCCGGATCTAACCATCTGCCACAGCGACACGCCGTCCCTTTTTGACCTATCCGGCACTTCGAGTTTATCACATGCAGCAACTCCCGAGTCTAAGAGCCTAGGATCTTCTGACAACGGATCTATGCATCCTTATTATGTGGATCCTCTGTCAACTTATAATCCTTTCAACTTTCCCTATCCTTTCGTGACTGGGCTCGGCAGTGCATCTTCCCCTGTACTAGCTTCCATAGACTTTAGCAGCCCAGAACTGCTGGCTGAAGCGACCAATGTTTTACGCAAACCCTACCTTTCAACACGGGAGAGGTCGTTTCAGCAGGGTTACTTGACAGGGAAGATGTTATTGAGCCAGATGATCGACTACACGCACCGAATGGCTGAGGGCAAGACCTTGCCGCCCTTTATACATCCGCCTTGTTTTCTTAGTCAAGACAATGAATGCCCCCCAGATACACCACATACATGCCTGCCTAAGACTCTGGCGATATGCAGAACCTTGACGCAAATGATTTACTCGCGCACTCCGGAAACCAACGGTTTCATATGGGATCAGATATACTCTCATCTCCGTCAGATGCATGCCGAAGTAAGTCCTTTATTTAACCCGGCTCCTCATGAAAGCCAGCACGGTCAGATTGCTTATGCCGTCATAGTTCAGAAGTTATGATAAACAAACTTTACTACATGCTATACAGGCAGCTATCATTTACGGCTTGCTGCGATCACAGTGCACCGAGTCAGTCGGGAGTGAAGATTCTGGGTGGTTGGTCTTGAGTGTGGAGGTATGTTACTGTACCCGGTGTGACATTCTAAATGGTCGTTATCGTTACTAACGTGGATCACATAGGCAATGGCCCGAAGATTATTCAGCATGTCTTCGTGGGCTATAGACGTAGAATACATACAATCCTCACGGAATGGATGGGTTTTCGCAGAGAGCATGAGACGGTATGTTCCTTAACGATAGGTCGCCCCAGATGAAGAATTGTTGCTAACTGTTTTAGAACCGGATTGCTGTTGTACCTGGTCGACTTATTGCTTCACAACAATGCCGAAAGCCCTTCAAAAGGGAAATGTCCAGAGTTTATTAACTTTCCCTTGCCTTGCACACGAGATCTATGGCAGCCTATATCGGATAGAGAATGGAAAAAGCGATATAACGAAGAGATAAGCTCCAGGATTGAGAAGGGGAGGGGGAGTTTGACTATGGGCAACTTATTTTTACTTAGACGGTCTTTGTCGCGCGGCGACGACATAAAAGGGACTGGAAAAGATGAGCTTGCAAAGGAGCTGTCTGAATGGGTTGAGAGAGTAGACGATTTATCGATGCTTCTGTGGATGGCGCTCACGGTGGAGGGCGAAGGTCAGGCTCAGATGATTCAAGGAAATTTGGTCATGGCGTAATGGGTTGCTTGTATACTTGCATTGCTCGTTTATAGATGATGGGAAATAGGCTAGAACTATAACTATGCATTTTTAATAGTGGAGATACGCCTTAGGCAAGAAATCTGAGTGAATAATTGCCTAGAGTGGCAAAGAATTGTCGAATATTGGGAGTCCGTTCTTTATCCACCATTCCAGCTCCACGCTGTGTCGTGATTCATTGACAGCGGGCCAATTACTACATTTCTGCAAGACAAAAGGAGGCGGTAAGCGATGCTGTTTGATCCATGGCAGCTCAAACTCATCATTTGCATGCAGTGCCTCCGCCCTGAGCTTAGTAAATTGCTCCATGAAAGTCAAGCGACTTGCCATTATCCTCGTCGCAGTATGAGGTGTGCAAATATGCGCAAAACTCAACTGATGTATACTCCATGGCGGATACTCCTCCTCTTTAGCCGGGAACTTCTGGTAAGGCTTGTAGAATTCCTTGTTATAATATTCGATGCTTTTTCTCCGTTGCACATATTCTTCTTTCATTTGGCGTAATTTTTCTTCAATAAACGGGATATGGAAGCCATTATCGCGCTTATGCTGTTTGAGGTCGCATGCATCTTCTCTAATAGTAAAATGCCAGTCCTCCACGAATCCAAATACAATCAACTCCAGTGTGGTCCATAATGCATCAACTTCCTCGACCGGTAATATGCACAGTTGCTCTCCTTTATGATAAGCTTGCTGGATGTTTGGAACAGGGCGAAGCAAGGCTGGATCAACAACTGATTGGCGTAGAGCTTGTTCGGATTCTTCGGCATCCCACTCAACAAGTAAAAGTTCTTTTAGCTTTGAGCAGAGCTTGTGGCCAAGAAACATACGGCTGTAGTGGGTATGGTTGGTCAATGCTAATCGTTGGAGTCGATCGACATCTCGAGGCCTAAAATGGTGAAAAGTATGTGGGATTCTTTCAATTTCCGACTCTATCGATCCATACACTCCATACGGATCGTCATCACTGCCTTTGAAGTCGTCATCCAATAGCAGTATATCTTGGCCAAAATTAAACCACACCCGTGGATCTTGAAGAGTAGAAGGAAACGCAAGCTGGTACCCGTAGCTGATGAGTAAGGAACGCGACTCGGAGCAAGTATGTAGAAGCGGTGGAATAGCAGCTTGGCAGGAGATGGCAACCTTTCGATACATAGGGAAAGCCAATGTGGGGTAATTCATGAGGGTATCAAGCGGCATCATGGACTCAAACTCCCAAGAGAAGCCCGCCTCCTTGTTGCTGGTGAATCCATATGCCTCGAGCTTGGTCTGCTTGAACAGTTTACGCCTTCGATGAATAAGAATGGCCGATGCCTGGCGAAGGAGATCGTACAATGAAGCATAATCGACATCCGGGCGCACATTACGCTCAGCGATTGTGATGTGCGGTAACCTCGCTTTGAAGTCTGCAAAGCTTTCGACTTGTTGATGGACAAAAACGACCCTAGGCGGTGTGGCCAGATTGTATATCGCCGACCGAATTTCTGCTGGCAACAGAGGGAAGAAATGAAATGTAGACATTGATGTTGCTTGTTTAGATGAGGGTTGCTGTCGTCCGATACGCAAAAAGTCGTATCGCTTCTTCTATGGGTGGTTGTGATTTTGGAGATTACTTCGTGGTGCACATCTGATGAGTTGTATCTATAAATCGCCGAATAAATGACCAATGAACTTTTGCAAATGCCATTCGATTACTCTACGTTATCATCTCGCTGCGCCTTAACCCCGCAAAGGTGCTGATTGGTGAGATTGCATTTCGGACTGCAGATTACTGATCTCATACGGAGTAGTGCCTTCATTCCAAATAATTTGTGATGGCCCATTGTTCTGGTATGCTATAAATAAAGCAACTATGCCCAAGCCTTCAATCCTTCTCTGTCAGAGTCTTTATGGTTAGGTAGTCGGCGACTTAACTGCAATTGTATTGGGTAGATTCTAGTTTAAGCGACAGGTTATTTAAGTTGGTTGGCGAAGTATACGATAGTTAGTGACCCTCCTGTTTTCTTGGGCAAGATCTTATTCTATGGCTCGATAACAGATATAGGCAATAAGATTAAGCTATTAAATACCAATTACTTTAACTTGTCAAGCTTGTTTCGCATCTAATTTAACGGCCTCGTTCTTTAGTGTATTTTTGCTTGGTACGCTTATATTCCGGCAGCGTCTTTTCATGGATTATCCCCTCCAAGATCGGGTTTTGTACACTCTTTAGGCAAGGCACGTGTAGTTGCGTCCAAGTTAGCCCAATTCTTACACAGATGCTCAACTTTGCCGAGGCATTGAAGCGAATTGTATCCTAAATGAGAATGACTAAAGAAAAGTATTCACCATTTGAGAAGCTCTGGCGCCATTGTACGAATAAGAATGCGATTGATATAAGCACAGTGCCGGCTGTTCACGGCATTGTAGTAGTGAAGCTTATTCCCATGTGCCGGTGATCTTGCTCCGCACCGACTCCGGACTCCTCACAGATGAGGTGTAAATTACGCCTTTGGGTCGGGTGAGCGGAGGGGACATTGCTTTATATACATCTCATCAATTGCAGAGAAAGTAATCTTCATTCATTTTCATCAAGTGCATGTGCTTTGCATGAACCACTGGTCAGCCTCACAGAATACCTTCATATAACCCCGATACCATGGCATCCACTGAAGCCGAGACTTCGTCTGTGAAAGTCACCAAGTCTGACGACGGCATCACCATCATCGCCATCAACAGACATCACCGCAGAAATGCTGTTGACGGCCCTACTGCTCGAAAGCTGCACGAAGCCTTTCTAGCCTTCGAAGACGACGCCAGCCAGAAAGTTTGCGTCTTCCACGGTGACCATGGCTACTTTTGCGCGGGTTTCGATCTACACGAAGTAGCCAAGTGGAACGGCCCCGGAGACAATGAGTACCTTGGCCCGATTGTCGACGCCTCCCACACCGTGACGGGCGGCCGACAGATCGGCCCTATCGGCCCCTCAAGGCTCCAGATCAAGAAGCCCGTCATCTGTGCTGTTGCGGGGTACGCCGTTGCTGGAGGCATGGAGCTTTCTCTTATTGGCGATATCCGTGTTGTTGAAGAGGATGCCGTCTTTGGCATCTTTTGCCGGCGCTTCGGCGTGCCACTCGTCGATGGCGGAACAGTCCGGCTCCAGGCTATTGTTGGCCTCGGTCGGGCCCTGGATCTAATTCTCACCGGTAGACCTGTTGGAGCGCAGGAGGCTCTTCAGATGGGTCTCGCAAATCGAGTTGTCCCTAAGGGCCAGTCTCTTGAAGAGGCTACAAAGATTGCGAAGCAGCTACTGGGATTCCCTCAGCTCTGTATGAACGTGGATCGATCAAACTGCTACTATTCGGCTTACAACGCGACGTCTTTCGAGGATGCACTGCGAAATGAGTTTGTAAATGGGGCTCCAGTAATCACGAAGGAGAGTGTCAAGGGAGCTGCTCAGTTTAGTGCTGGAGCTGGGCGGCATGGTGTTTTCAAGAGCGCAGACAACTCAAATCTTTAAATACCAACTTTTTAGTTTACGTGCAATATTATTTGGCGCTCATAGATCTGGAATACCTCCTGCTGCGTCGCGTCGCTCAAACTTCATCCTTGTTTTGTCAATATCCCAGTGACAGCAGACACATGTTCTCTGTATCACCTGTAGAGCCTGTATACAAATACGGTACGTGTATGATTTACAACTCTCGTATTCCATCCCCTCCCATCATTCAAGCAACCGGTTCGAAATGTGACTCAGTGCGAGGCATCATTCTCTGTTATGCTTGACTCTTGAGAAGGGTAGCCAAACTTATCAGTATATTTTGGTATATCCTCTAGCCAAATCTGGTGATAGTCTACCTCGTATGTACACGCAGGCGCGCCCTGTGAACGAGACTAGCGCTTAGCTCATTTTCGTATAAAACTGAATGCCTTCACTCTTGCAAATCCATGTTCGAGCATTGTCTATTTACAACAAATACGAAGAGGTCACAGTGACATATCAAGAAAAAACGCCTTACAAGTTCATTATTAATTAAACCACCAATCGACTATTATCGCCATGTCTGTACTCGCAAGCGATCCGGGTGAGAAGTCACTTGCCAAACTCTTGGCAACTCTCACCACAACCCTGCACGAGCCTATTTTCGTCTTTGCAACACTTGCCAACGGATCGGATCTCCCGCCTCTGGAAGAAACACAGCTCTTGTTCAAAGAGAAAGAGGGAATTACAGTTATAGTCCGCAGGGAATATGCGACAGCGCATAAGATTGACTTTTTCTTTCCCTGCAAGATGATTACGCTCAACGTAACGTCAAGTTTGGAGGCTGTCGGCTTTATGGCGGTAATCGCAACAAAACTGGCAGAAAACAATATGGGGGTAAATCCAGTTAGCGGATTTTATCACGATCATCTGTTTATACCACTAGGAAGGGAGCAAGAAGCTGTTGAAGTTCTCAATCGTCTGGCAGAAGACTACAAGCAGAAGGCGTTGACAGGGAACTAACCATCATGCTCTAGTTATAGATGCATTTATTCTACAACTCAAAATATAATATCTCTCTATCAGTTGAGCGAATATTGTCGAAAAACAGATTAGTTTTTAATCTAAATGCAGATATCGGAGATTCTTTTTGTCTTTGTATATGAGTATATCCTTCAATTTGACAGAACTAAGTCAATTCATTCTTAAAAGTAGCAAGAGTATCGTGTGCCGTAGCGGGGTTGCCGCTCTTCAGCTGCAGAGTAACATCTAATCCCCTGCATGAAGTGAAGACCCAACTTGAGCCTCCAATCCGCGTTGCGCGGGGTCAGTTTCCCTGACTCGGTGCAAATCCTACATCGATGCGGCTCGCGGTTGGCTCCAGAGCAACTTTTCCTCTCCAACAACCACAGCCCCGTTTGTTGTATTCCAGTTTCGTTGAAGCAAGGTCGATCATTTCGTGAATTGCCATGTCGGAAAAGCCCCCAAGCGTATTTCGGCGCTTGCGCAGAAAGTTCAAGACCGAAAAGGATCCCGTGAATGGTTCCAAGCTGTCTGCAGCCTCTACGCCTACGGTCCAGAGTAGAGCCGCGTCTCCCTCTCGGACAGCAGTACACCCCACTGGGTTACAGCAGACTGATTCAGTCAACATCACCAATGGCCCCGAGCTTCCTCAAACAAAGGAGCCCAATTTGGAAACTCTTCCCTCTAATGCAGCAGAGCGACTTTGGGATGAAGCTTATGATGCCATTAAGCATGAAGACGCCAAACTTGTCGAGGGGTATGAGAGAATTCTTTCTCAGTATCTACAGGGTCATGGCTCCACCACAGATTCAGATACATCACCTCCAAACGCCATTATTGCAGGGAGTCCAGATGCGCGACGGCAGCAAATGAACGAGCTTATCCGCACGGGCCTTGATAAAACGGCGCGAGAGGCCAAAGTGAAAGATGGCCTTGGGACTGCGATGGGAATTGTCCTTTCTTTAAAGGACATGGTTAGTACGGCCATATCAGCCGTTCCACAGGCTTCAATTGCCTGGTCTGGTGTATGCATTGCCTTGGGAGTAAGTGGTCTCGAGTTCGAATTATATCCTAAGTGTTCTAACAGATACTTAGGTGCTCGAAAGCGCCGTCAAAGAGACCGCCTCAAATCGCGATGGGATCGAATACGTCATTACTCGCATCAGATGGTATGGAAATGTTTCCAATGTGCTAATTGATGAAAGTACTCTTGACGGTGCGGACTTAACCGGAATGAAGAGTGAGCTTGAGAAACGGCTGGTCGAGCTCTACAAAGCTCTGCTTCTGTATCAAATGAAGAGCGTTTGCTCGTACCATAGAAACCGTGGTTACGGTTTCTTACGGGATCTAATAAAGCTTGATAACTGGGCAGTCAGTGTCCAAAATATACAGAAAGCCGAAGACAGTTTACGCCAGGATGCTGAGGTATACGGCAGCCAACAGTCCCGATCACGCCTCGAACTCATTGCGAACCATGCCAAAACCCAAGAGTCGGAGATCAAAAGCATTGCAAAGGCTCTAGAGGAGCAACTCCGTCGTCAAATCTCCGCAGAGGATCAAACTTGTTTGAGAGAATTGTGGTCGCACGATCCTTATACTGAAAAGAAACGCATCGAGGATACAAAGGGAGGTTTCTTACAAGACTCTTTTAACTGGATTCTTGAGAACGACCATTTTTGTCAGTGGTTTGAAGATCCCAGCCGTCCACTCCTCTGGATCCGTGGAGATCCAGGAAAAGGCAAAACGATGCTCCTATGCGGCATCGTCGACAACCTGCAGAAATTGGCGCCCTCTAGTCTCGTCTCGTTTTTCTTCTGCCAGGCCACGGATGAACGAATCAATAACTCAATTTCAGTATTACGGGGGTTGATCTTCTCGCTAGTCGACCAACAGCGGCACCTTTTAAAACATTTACGGGAGCACTATGCCCGTCAGGGAAAATCTCTTTTCGAGCCGCCGAGTGCGTGGTATGCTTTGTCTGATATCCTGCGATCACTTCTATCAGAGTTAAACAATAATCAGAAGCCGACTTGTCTTCTTGTCGATGCACTTGATGAATGCGTGAACGAAGACACGTCACGACTTCTGGATTTCATTGTTAAGATGTCGAATGAATTTCCCTATGTCAAATGGGTCGTCTCGAGTCGCAATTGGCCGCAAATCATAGATAAACTTGAGAGTTTAGGGCCGCAAGCGCAGCTAAGTCTAGAGCTGAACGCCGACTCCGTGGCCGTTGCCGTCCAGATATACATCAAGCAAAAGGTCTCACAATTAAGCGAAAGCAAAGGATATAAGAAGGACAGAGAAGAAGCAGTTCGAAAATATCTTCAGGAGAACGCTGACGGCACATTTCTCTGGGTAGCCCTGGTTTGTCAAAATTTGCAGACAGTCTCGGCATGGAATGCCCTGAGTAAATTGAAGGCGTACCCTCCAGGACTCGATTCATTTTATCAGCAGATGGTCAATGGTTTAGCCAAGTCTAGTGAAGCTGAGATCTGCAAACGCATACTTGCTGTTGTCACTGTTGCTCGCCAACCTCTGACACTTCCAGAGTTGATAGCAATTGCTGAAACCCCAGGAGAGCTAGATGAAAAGATACCAGCCATTTGTGACCTCATAGCGCAATGTGGTTCATTTCTCACCATTCGAGATGAAGTCGTCTATTTTGTGCACCAGTCAGCAAAAGACTTCTTAGTCGGCACGAACACGGAGCAAACGCTTTTCCTAGAGATTGCGAAGGTCAATTATTATATGGTATCACGATCTTTAGATCTAATGTCTGAGCTTTTAAAGCGGGATATGTATAATCTGAGCGATCTAGGAATACATATTGATGATGCTCAAGCTCTTGATCCGAATCCTCTGATCGCCATTGGGTACTCTTGTGTTTTCTGGATTGATCATTTTGTGGAATCAATTATGAGCAAAGAAAAAACAACAGAAACAGAAGATATCTGGCAAACACTGGTTGATGACACCAAAGCGTTTATTGAGCGGAAGTATCTATTCTGGCTTGAGGCTCTCAGCTTACTTAGACGAATACCGGAGGGCATAATGGCAATGAGAAAGTTGCAGGAAGTCTGTGTTAGTCTTGCCGAAACTGGAGATTCTCCAATCTTTCTTTAGTTTGCGGAGTGTCAAGAACTCGATAGCTAACTTATGGAAATCGCAGAAGAAGAAAATGATATATGATTCGACTGGCCTTATTCGAGATGCCTATCGATTCATATTGGCAGCCAAACGGACCATTGAGAGCTTCCCCCTTCAAATTCATCCATCGGCCCTGCTTATATGTCCAATCACAAGCCAGATACGACAGCAATCGTTGGAAGACCCGGCAACATTCTTTGAAATGAGGCATGGCATGCAGATTGGGTGGGATTCATGTATCCAAACCATCGATGCAGACGTGGGAGAAAGATCTTGCATAGCTATATCCCCAGATGGCAAGCTCTTGGCATCAATGTCCCTTTCAGGTACTACAATTTGGGATATAGCCACTGGGTCTCGCCTGAAGACTCTCAAGAACCCCGATGAAGAGTTTGCAACTTTTCGTCGCCATGATCCATATCTGCTTTTCTCACCAAATGGACAGCATCTAGCCGCGGTTGACGAAAGATGGGCTGGGATTATTATCTGGGATATCGCATCCAGTGAACCCATACAAAGGCTACAAGGCTATATGCACTTGGGCTGTAATCTATCTTTTTCACCAGATGGGAAGCACCTCGCCTCTGGGTCAGACGAAGACACCATCATTATCTGGGACCTAGCTTCGGGTAGGCGTATGCGAACTCTCGAGAATACTGAAAGAGTCGTCTTAGTATCGTTTTCCCCCAACGGCAAATTGATGGTCTCATGTTCCATTGGGGCATCGATCAAAATATGGGATGACACGGGTAAATGCATACATGAAAAAACTCTAGATGAAGCATGGGAAACGGATCCTAACATTCCTAACCACTGTTTGAAATTGCGGTTCTCGCCGGATTTATCTCTCCTGGCGTTCCGCAATCTAAACGACGATATCAAAATCTTGGACTTAAGCTCCTTTCAGTATATCAAGGTTATAAAATGGTCTAGGTTTATAAATGGAGAACCTTGCATGACCTTTCTTCCAAATAGGCAACTGGCAGTGACTGCTGCGAATTATCCAGGATTAGAATGCAATTGCATAAAAGTCGTGGATATTGATGCAAACAAAGTTTTAAGAACTTTAAGAGGTCATATTCGGCGAATTGACTCAGTTGAGGTCTCGCCCGACGGGAGTCAACTGATCTCCGCATCAATATTGGATAGAACTATCCGTTTATGGGACATAGACCCAGAAGCAGCTGATTCCAATATGTGGGAGGAGCATGAAAAGTATGACTTGCCGATGGCTTTTTCAAGAGATGGAAGCAAATTTGCATTAGCGTCCCGTGAAAATTCCATCACAATCTCGCATACAGCTACGAGCAGTCATGTCCAGACCTTGATCGGTCACCAGGGAGTGATTGACTGCATAGACATCTCATCAGATGGCAGGGTTGAAGATTCCATCACAATCTTGCATACAGCTACGAGCAGTCATGTCCAGACCTTGATCGGTCACCAGGGAGTGATTGACTGCATAGACATCTCATCAGATGGCAGGGTTGAAGATTCCATCACAATCTTGCATACAGCTACGAGCAGTCATGTCCAGACCTTGATCGGTATCCAGGGAGTGATTGACTGTATAGACATCTCATCAGATGGCAAGCTCCTTGCTTCCGCATCATCAGACAACATTGTGAAAATCTGGAATATAGCAGAGAATGCTTGCATACAGACATTGGAAGGCCATACCGGCCGTATCACATCAGTAAAGTTCTCACCAGACTCCCAACGTTTAGCATCAAACGATCACACAATCAGGATTTGGGATCTCGTCACGTCGTCTTACCTTACTTTAATCGACTGCGGTTATGTAACATCAAGATCTATCCACTTCTCTCAGGATGGTAAAATTCTCGTCTCGGGTTCAGACTACGGCCATGTAAAGGTCTGGGAAACTATTGCAGGGAAATGCATACAAACTTGGCAGCACCCTATACCTAATTTCATCCAATCTTTAAGTGCAGCTATTACACCGGATGGGAAAACAATAGCAGTGAATTCAGCTAACTGTCTCAGAATTTGGAGCGAGATTGAAGGCAAATACGAGTGTGTACAAACACTAGAACAACATGGTAGATATGCCACCACGATGGCATTCTCACCGGATGGCAGACAGTTGATATATGGCTCAAGTACCGATAATACAACTAAGGTATGGAGCTTTAATAACTTACCAGGCTCAGAAGCAACCTGTCGAACATTCCAATGCGACCAAAATTCATTCTTAACATCAGCATTCTCGGAGACTGGAAGTCCTGTGGCGTCAGAATTGTGCCTATATGGCTTAGACACTAAAAGACGCTGGTTAACTCGCAATGGTCATAAGATTCTTTGTTTGCCTGATGACATCCGACTTCGCGCGTCAACCGAATTTTGTTTCATGGTACACGGGAGGATAATTGCCATTCATGGTGGTAATAATAAACTTCTTATGCTTGCTTTTTAGCCAGAAGATTGGCCAAGATCAGGGATGGACACGCTCTTCTTGTGTAACGGAGGATTCAAAAAAGATGTAGTGGTATATGCCATTAAGATGACCACTACAGCAGCTCAACATCACCAAATTGATGTGCAACGTTGAATTTCAAGATTTTTATTCTTATAAATAGATTTGAACAAAACATAACATCATTCGTTACTTACAAAGGGTATAAAAGCGCGGCCGGCCGCGCCATGCTGAAGCACTATCATATCTTTCGTATATTCCCTTTCGCCTCCTATTCCTCCATATTGTTATCGTTTGACGTCAAGAACTCGTGCAATAATCTCCAGGCATTTTCGTACACCGGAACGCTGACAAATGCACGATTTTGCGAGAGACTGTTAAAAAAACGCTTCAAAAATGTCTTATCGGAATGAACATTGCGCGCGTAAGCAGCTTGGCCCAGGATCAGGGCGCTGCTGAATGTGATGTGAACAAAGAACCAGAGCCTCTGGAATGGAGCGTTCAAATTCATAAGTTCCATGTATGTTTGTAGTGTCGAACGGCATCGGTTTAGGTAGTAATCCGTGATGTTGTCGTCTTGAGATTCGTCACCTGTCATGGCTGGCCTATACAGACACACCATGACCGAATCGGTGAAGAGTCTGAATATGTAGTGCTGAATGTAGTCATTCTTGGACTGACACTTGGATGGATCTTGTAAATGGGGCACCGATCGGGTTTCGATGATGTTGACAAGCTTTCTGAAATCGAGGACCGTCTCGTGGGAAAGTCGTTCTCCTGCAAATTTTGCTTGGTTTAGGGCATGGCCGATCTTGTTTGCCGTCACAAATAGATGATGGCAGCTATCGAAGAATGAATAAAATCGAGGTGAGGCAGTGTTCGATGGAATAGATTCTAAGACAACGATTCCAGACGGCCGATCGTAGCAAAGGGAGGCGAGAGTGTCCTGCCAGATTAAGGATCGCCTATGATTTTGCGGCAAATTAGAGATGAGTCAACAAAAGCCAGGTTGAACAACGGCTTACCATATAGATGACCTTATAATAGCCTCTTCCCTTTTCCTTGGATTGCTGATGGAGTTGGGATCTGGCGTGCAGTGAAGCCCAAGAGTTTGGGCAAGACGTATGGCTAAGCCTATTGCGGAGTTGAATGTAAGAAAATGACTCGCAAATCCCTATCAAAAAAGGAGTGTACATGGGATTACTCACCCAACATCGACCACGAAGCCCCTGCATCTCCCTGGTTTCTCAAGTAATTGACCAGCATTATTAGGGCTTGTACAACCTCGATATTAGGGTATGAAGTAAAGTTGCAAAATCGTAAGCACTGGAAAGAGCAGCATGCTGTATCCTAGTATAAGAATCAAATACTTCCACGTAATCGATATTTTGTTCGCCACTTACCAAAAACCCACGCTTTCGTGGTATCCAGCTCCCCCTCGACCCCCTCGACTACAGCAAGTTGGGCACCGCATGACAGTATGCCAAATAAGAGGCCAAACCACGAGCTTGTGCTTTCTGACAGAGGCTCTAGGTACGAATTTGGCGTGACAGCCCTTCGCTTACGCAGAAATTCTAGGAGTGCAGTTTCGAAATGCCGTAGGTTTACGATCGAAGGCTCGAGATGGAAGAGAGATTCTTGATATAATCGAAAATGGCTCGTAGCTGTTAGCTTGAATTTCTTGCAACAAAGAGAAAAGGGGGAAGAAGCAGAGTATGGAGTACTTACTTCAAAATTACATCGTCTTCGGGCAGTGCACTATACACTTTTTCTATGCCATCACCAGGCATCCACAAGTTGGTAAAAGGAAACGTGGTGCTAGAGTCCTGAAGACACAGAAGCTCAAAGATCAACCTTGGATCCGTCGAAAGCTTGACTGAAGTCGTTGATGGCTGTTTTCCTGTTCTCCCAGACATCGAGAAGATGCCAGGGAGGGACTCAGAACCGAGATGCACCTTGGTGCTAAACGGCAATGCCAAGTCGACAAACAACCCCTGAGCTATTTCTGCAGCTGGAGGGTTCCCATGAGCACTTTCAGGCTGCTCTCGAACACTCGGGCTCTGTTCGGAGGTAGAAGACTCCGCTCCAGCAAAGGTATTGGTCGTGTAGTCACACAAATCGGGATGCTCCCGACTGATGCACGTCCCGCATGGCTGGTTTAGGTCACACTTGACCTTTCGTCGACGGCATGGATAACAAGCTTTTGCTGTACGGAAACGCCGTCGGCGGAAGAGGAGCAGGTCAAAGTCCCCAGCCGGGATATTTTCTGTTGTTGCTGAATCGCCTCCAGGCATTGTGACGGAATAGAAGCGCGGCAACTTGTTTCGCCTGTAATGCATGAATTAGGAATCGGAGTAGAGAGATTGTTTAGGAGATGCCGAGTTGTTATTACTCTTTTGTAATTCCACTTTTTTTTTCCTCGCGAGAAACTGGTGATCTTATTTACCTCTTTTATTTCTTTTCCCCTTCTTTTTGATGCCTGAGTCACATTACATCTTTTAGCCAACTCGTCTAAAAAGAGTCAGCCCCCCGTATTAAATTGGGCTGTTTATAAGTCCATGCTGTCTTGATATACCCCAAGCGAAGGTATCGCCAATCAACAAAGCTAGGCTCCCCCGAAAGCTGACCTACAAGGCGCACCAGCTTCGCAATACGGGGCTTTTGTCGCTAAGTCGCAATGATGCCGAGACTCCACTAATTTTAACCGGATCGATGACAGCTAACAGGGTCGCGGCAGCCACATTTCCACTGGTGGGAATTAGACAGCTAGGGATTCCGAATTGGAGGCGTAATACCGAGCCTCATCCTTCTCGTAAAGAGAAATAGTGTAAGGTAGTTGGGTCACGTGGATAGACCGAAAAAATGTTAACTGATCAATGAGATTGAGGCGATCTCGATGAGCGGATTCACCGAAGACGCTTTGTAATTATGCTGTAATTGAAGCTGCCCTGTTGCATCTTTTGAAGACTGAATTGCAACTGTATTTATGTCTATTGAAGTCTTCTACTTTCTGTCTTTTTTTTTTTTTTTTGCTGGACGGAGTTGTCAACGGAAACTTCCGCTTTTTGCCATCTCCGACGTTAAGAAGCAATTCCAGTTTGCTGTATCGACATCTAGGACACTATACAGTTGCCTCTCTCAACGTCTTGGCTGAGTTTTGACTCAAGCACCCGTCGACTAGTCATCAATTCTATTTCCGTTTTATCCTAGCAAGCGGGCAAACTTGCAACCTCCCAGCCTCTTTGTGGAGTGCCGCATGGCTCATGATCCTATCAGGCGCGCTTGATGCCCACTGAATAGACGACAGCCGATGCTTAACATGATTGGGAACTGCAAAGCTTAAACGCCTAGTCTGACCATCAGGGGGTGGCAACGTGGAACAGATCTGTTGCACGTCCCAGATAAGGCGGTTGGTGGCCCGGCCCCCAGCATTCGTGTAGGCGTAAGCGGAAGATTATGTGTGTGCCTTGACGATCGAACGACATCCGGACAGCTGATAGAGTTATACGAACAGACCCTGGTCATGTGTATTGTATTGTTCTAAACTTGCTTGTATCTAGTTGCAACTGACTTGACAGAAGAGTTGTGTTTGCTATAGTTAGAAGACTGAGTTACGGTCAACCATTAAATTTTCGGTGTCAGAAAACGATACAGTTTTACGAGCGCAACGGCCGCTGAATACGAAAGAAAGAAGAAAATAGCAAAGTTTTGCATTGATCAGTCATCATCATACAAATTAATTCTTGATTTGGCTGAACGGATGTCATTTGCCGATGTATGCAGAAGAGAAATCCTTGGCTCATCTCCGGTGAGGCTGAAATCGTAGGAGAAGTTGCCTAAACAAGCGATCTTAGCGAGTTGGTTTCAATCCAGCTTATGGCAACCTCCGTCTCTAAAGGGCTCACGACGATGAATGCCTTCCGAAAGCGAAGGGGACATGGAGCAATCGGTGCGATAAGAGCAGGAGATGCTGGACAGTAATCGCCGAGTGGCGGCGTCTCTCGCGGCGATAGGAGGCGGGAAGGATCGAAAATCTTGAAAACTGCAACTCCCGCCGCTCGGATTATTTCCATTAGCGGATGTGTTGGTATCGTCAAGGTCAAGGTATAAGCGCGTGTGGTTTACCGCATTCGCATTCGCCCTCAACACCGGTCGAACTTTTGACGCATAAGCGAGCGGGCAACCTTGCAACTAACACTTTTAGCAGAATACGAACAGCTCCCATCCACTTCTATCCCCAAATATAGCCGCGCGTATCTGGGGAAATGATAACATGGTCATAGCTACAACGTTCCAGCAACCTCTCTCCGTTGAATTCTTCTTCATTGTTTCAGACCCCAAAGAGCCTTATCCACTCCGCGGATAATGCCGAAGGATTGCGAGAGCCGGCGGTCGATTTTCAAGCCCCCGGTAATAACAGAACAGCCCCACGAGCATCCCCGAGTTGATGGCGAGACCGCCCCGGGAAAGAGGCAAACAGGACTAGCATCGTAGATTTGAGTTGCCGCGACAGCCTATCAACGCCGTTGTTTAGAGTCAAAATCCACAATTCACGCCGACTTGTGTGCGAGCGGCTGATCCACTAACGGTCCACAACTGTCTTTTAGTCCCACTACTAATGCCGAGATGTCTGCGGCGGTGATCAGATTGCCTAGTTGGGACGAGCTGAGGGTGGCGGATTAGCTGGGATCGCCGGATTTGTGAACAAGTAAACAAAGAAAGTCTTTCCGCACTTCCTAATCTGTTGGAGGCTTCAAACAAGGAAGATTCCGTATGAACTTGAGGAATCATCCGTGGAATCTACTAGACGGTACGAGTCTTCGCTGGGAAAACTTGCCAACTCCAGCTTCAAAATAGAAGCTCAGCGCGCTTACTCAGCCCTACGGGCAGTTTATACGAACAAGAGTCACGCCGGATCTGTTGTTGAGCCCCATGAGAGGACTTGGGCATGAATCTAGTATATTAGTCCTAGGTAGATGCAAGTAAGCTATCAACCTTGCACCCCTTATATTAGTCTCCGAGTTCTTCGCTAGTTATGAGGTTTCTATGACACTCTAGACTATCCCTGGTCTCTATTCGCGCTCGTATAATTCAGCTGTGGTATATTTTTAACAGTTAAAAGATAACAGTCGACGACAAATATATCCACAAGGCTGATTCGAGATTCGATATCGGTCCATTTGCCAAATTCGAGGATCACAGGCTATCTCGGGGTTTCGCAGGCTCTTTCGGGGGGGCATTGCTAGGAATCCTTAATATTTCTTCGCAATGAACAAATCTCATGAATCGTGCGAGAGCGTTCTATCGTTCAAATTATGTATATAATCAGCAGCGCGCATGTCCTTGTAGGCATCTATTCACCTCATTAAGCAATTGCAATTCCGCATAGAAATGGTTCATCTTTCGGCCTCACTCCTCCTTGGAGGATACTTCTCCCTTGCTGCAAATGGTCTGGCTCTTCCGGAGATAGAGCCCCGCGGTGATGAGCTTCACGCACGCTCCTCTTGGAATTTTAAGACTTGGCTCGGCCCAACCGGCCAGACTGTCAAGCTGTACGTATCTGTTCCAATCAAACCCCTTGGCAACCATATTGATCTCATATAACGAACGTTGCAATATGAGACGCGTGGGAGTGGAGCATTGGGGGAGATAATTACTGACTGCAAGCCGTTATCCAGGACCCCGGGCGCGGATCTCCACGTTCTTCATTACCTTCCAACAAACTGGGAGCTGTTCTTCTCGGCGAATCAGCAGCCATGGCACATGTACCAAAACGAGGGACTTTCGAAACCCGTTGCGGAGTCTCTTGTCGGGTTTGCGGACTTGACAGGCCTGCATGCCTACAACGGCCTAACTGCCATTGCCCGCACTTCTTCAAACATGGAGGTGTTCTATTACTCTGAGGGTGACAACGTTATCCACAGCCGTTTCTGGACATCAGGTGGTGGCTGGGGTAACTCTGGTGTGGACAAAGCTATCCAAGCTGCCCCAGGCACTCATATTGAGGGAATCTCTCGCGAATCGTCACACATGGAGATCTTCTACGTTGGAACCAATGGCAACCTCATGCACTCTTACACTACTAACTCCGGTAGCAACTGGGTGATTGATCAGGACTTTGTAGATGGCGCCCATGGGAAGCCCACGAACAAGGGTTTCGGAGCTCTTACCAGAAACGACCAGAGTGCGGAGGTTTGGTGGATCACCACAGATGGTGCCATCAACTATGCCCCCTGGGATCCTCTCAACAGCTGGGAGTACGGAAATTTGCGAGCAGCTGGTACAGCACATACCAGCTCTGGCATGGCCGTTCTGGCGCGAAGCAACGTCCGCAAGAACATCTTCTACATCGGAAATGACAACAAGGTGTACCAGGGCTATTGGAAGAGTGAACAGCCCACGATTTGGACGTTTGAGAAGCTGTCAGACCTCGCTGCTGCTCCGGGCTCATTGACGGCCGTCTCCATGAACAGCCAGCACATGGAGGTGTTCTGGACCGCTCCAGATGGCTCTGTTAACCACGCATACTGGTATGAGAGCACAGGAAAGTGGACTAGCAGTTCTTTGGCTGGTAGCGGTATTCGCTGCGTGCCCGGTAGCTCCATTACTTCCACATCTCGCAAGGATGGGTGCATGGATATCTTCTGCGCTACATCAGACGGCTATACCCAACAGTTCTCCTACTCCTAGCTTAGACACTCGTAGCCGAGAGCTAGAATACTGGGCATTGCATTTTGAACCGAGCATCACATGTACAGAGTCAAGATTTACAACAAGGGAAGATGGTTGGGTTGATATATCTTTCTTTTGTCTTCTGTAGCTAATGCATAAAACATTGTTTGTCCAACGCTGAAATAACCAAATCACGCTGGTGACCGCCAATCCCGAATGATCGCTGCGCACACAAATCTGCTTCCTCGTCATTCTTAGGAATTGGCTAGTTCCACGTACTCGAAGCGCACTCTAGCGTTTAACAGCCTCTCTCTTACGACTTCAATCTCGTTTGTGTCGAAAGCCGTCTCTTCCGGAAATACTCTAGAACTGTTCGTCAAATAGACACTTCGAAGATGAGGGAAACGATTGGCTCGGTAATCAGCCACGGTCTTGAGATTGGCTATACATTCCTTCTGTGGAGTAGTAAAACGGAAGTGTTTGATCGACTGAGGTGACATCTCCCTGAGGACATATGTGTGATACCCGGGTGTATCCGCTTTTGGAAATCGAATCGAAGGCGCATTTAACTCAAGTATTTCAAGCTTTGTAAAAGCTTCGAGGGATACAATCTGCTCACCATCCGCACAAGGGGGCATGCGTATACCCATATGAAAATCCCTCGTTGTTTTTGCTTTCAACAAGAGAGAAAGGCTGAGGAGACTGTCTTTATGAAGCCGTAAGACCTGGATAATTTCTTTGGGGGTCACGCGGTTCACGACCGGGTACCCTGAACTGTAGTATTGGAAATGTTTTAATTGCGCACAATCGCGAACCATCCACTTCACTGCATTGCTCGGGGTATTTCCTTGAGCAAGAGACAGAGTTGTCACGTTTGCCAAAGAGACTCGAGGTCTCGTCATAATGTGTCGAGGCAGATCAATTCCTGAACAGGTATCCATATGAAGAGTATCTATGGACGGGGCGAGCTTAAATATCCCCGCAAAGTATTGAAGACTGTAATTGCTTCCATGGTTCATGTCATTTACATGTTCCAAATAGAGGTTTCTGAGATAGTCCAACGACACCCTTCTTGGAACCTGAGCAGCCAACTGTTTGAGTATTGTGTAACCCCATCTGCCATCCACAGTACCCGCCAGTAATGTGGCAATGTGGACGCTTCTCACCAAGGGCGTGTAAGCAAGGATCAATTGCACAATAGTGGCGAACTGTTCCAGATGAATGAAAGCTTCATCAATGTCCAAGCGAGTTGCCGCCTCGTTGAGTATTTGTCTCTGCGCCTCAGTCATTTTTCCGTCCACCCGAGTGGTTTGGAATATTCTTTGGTCGATAATTTTATCCATAGAGGTCGCCAGACAGAGATCAAGTTTTCTTACACATAGGCCCAAGAATTTTCGTTGGGAAATGGCCACCAAGAAAGGTATAGCTGTCTCAGCCCCTCTGAGTGTCGTGAAGCGAAAATAAAGCACAGGCGTCGCAATGTCCCTGAGCCGTTTTGATGTGCGGCAGAGAGAAGCCAAAGACGGGGTATCATATTGTATCTCTGGCCTGATTTGATCCAGATCACCGAGGTGGTCGTCCAGATGGCCGACGATTTCCCAGCATATTTGCGTCAATATCTCTCCCGGTAGAGATGCGAGACGTAGTAGCTGATTCATGATGTACGAAGCAGGTGGAGGTAGCGAAATGCTGTAAAAACGCGGCCAATTAATACACGTAGGAATACGGAAGTCGTCGTTTCGGAATAGTACGCGGCGCGAAAAGGTTAGATATGTGACATACGGCGAGCTGAGAGACGTCAGAACAATATCTAGCTGGGAGTCGGCACAGAGTTGGCACAGCAATGGTCGCGAGTCGAGGACAGAAATCAGCCGGCAGGAGCAGGGCGCGGGCCAAAGAAAAAACCTTGATCGCTTGAGTGCCGAGATAGCATGTACTCTTGAGCCATCTTAAAATGTTTTTGTTGCACTGCCCTTGCCCAGTCTCATGGCTTCGTAATCGGGAACAATGCTCTGGACTGCTTGCCGTAGAGCGGGAAGTGCTATGCACGTGTGGCCGTGGCAGATGCATGTAACTAAAAGATGTAGAAGAAGAAAATTCCCTAGAAGAAATGAGCACCTAGCTCTCTATAACGCGTCACTGTCAGTTTGCTTGGGTGAAACTCTACATAAATACTGACATGAAAGTATGTAGCCAACATCCCAAACTATGTTGACTGGCATCACATAGGTTTGCTTGTGATGATTAATATCATTCGCATCGCCCCATGAACCATTGATGTGCCGCAGAATGGGCAACATATCAGCTTCCTCAAATGCCTTTCAAGGAACTGATTCACTGGGGTGCAGAGAATATTGAAGGTATATGAGTGCGGCTGTTTAGCATACGCTGATAGCGCAGCTGGTATACAGGCTCGTGGTGTGAAAAGTGCCTATCGGTTCACAAGCGAGCATTGGCGTGATATGCAAAGATTAAATATTAATATTTGTTATATTTGACGGTTATTACTGGGGGAAGGGGTGAAAATACGAGGCATATACAGTATCGACAAAAATAGAAACACCCTAAGCTATCATTTGAGCCCAGAGCGAATGCCATTGTACAGGGTTCAATCTATTAGCTGCTCTTTACTAGTAACCTGGACAAGCAGCTATTGCTAAGGTAGGTAGTAAGTAACAGGGCCTCTCAAACATCACAAGATCCTACCTTATGCCCCTACATCTTGAGATGTAGCTTCTTTTTTGCTTCATGATACATCAGACCATCATCCGAAGTCTCTTATTATGCAGCAATAGACGCCAACGAATGAGAGAGTGAATTCGTACATAGTGAGCTACCCTAAGCTTATGTTCTGCATTATCAATAGTAGTCATTGCTACCACAGCCATTCTCTCCTATTTGTGTGATGCTTTTAACTTTTTTTTAATAGTTTCTTCGCCTCCCTCATGTTCCTCCCCCTGTGGCCCCTTTCACTAACTCGGCTCATTCAGCTAATAGACATCCTTGTGATCGGCTTTGATCATATCTGCTCCTTTTTCGGCCACCGCGTACACAGAGTTCTGAATACGACAATCCGGAATCAAAGGAATGACAGAAGCATCAATAACACGAAGGCCAGTAACGCCATGAACCTTGAGCGCCGGATCGACCACACCCTGGTCGATATTCTTGCTCAATCGGGCGGTTCCGACAGGATGGAAAGCTGTCTGACAGCGATCCAAGACGGCGCGCTTCATCTCTTCGTCAGAGTGGAGAGGCATCTTCCAAGGTGTCTCAGATACAACACAATCTTTGAAGCCGTCACCCTTGGTCAGCACATCGTAGCTGAAGCGGATACCCTCACGCATAGCGATAATATCGAGATCGCTTTCGAAGAAATTGAGATTGATGTTAGGCTGCTCGAACGGGTCGGCACTCCTCAAAGTGACCTCGCCAGGGCCAGAGACCGGACGGACGAGATCCACAACAACGGTGGTGTGTTCTCCCTCCGGTGGGTGCGGGAAGTGCCATTGGAATGCGCTGCCCCAAAGGCAAACGAAGTCGAGCTCGAAATGAGGCTGGCCTTCAGGCGAGAAGGGATCCAGTCCTCCATTAGCTTCCTTAGCCTTCTTATACTGCTCATCATTCTGTAGATATTTATCAATGCGAGGGAAAGCCACCATCTCCAGGAAACCGGAGCCGACTGGTCCAGAATGATCCTTCTTATAAGCAGCATGCAGCTTTTCGTTTTCTTTACTCTTTCGAAGGACAGCGGTATCCATACCAATGCCATCCTTGACGCGCAATACAAATGGAACAGCCGGGTGATCCATGAGATTCTGGCCGACATGGCGCGAATCAACAATGACATCGATATCGAACTTTTTTAGTTCACGCGCAGGGCCGACGCCACTCAGCATCAAGAGCTTGGGGCTTTCGAAAACACCCTCCGAGAGAATGACCTCGCGGTCTGCGTAGACGTTGATGTCTTTTCCATCAGGAGTCGTGACTCGCACGCCACGGCAGATTCGGTCGGCATAGTTGATTAGCAGCTTCTTGGCATGAGTTTCGGCCAAAACCGTAATGTTCTTTTTACCCTTGAGGAAGAGATAACTTCCAGAGCGGACTCCTTTATAGATGGTATCGACACAGTGATAGAGGCCGTTCATTTCGCCATCATAGATGTTTGCGGTCATGGGTTCTCCGCGCGATTTCCAGGCTTTCTCAAGATTATCGCGGAATGGCTTCATCTCATCAATAAGTTCGGCGTGGGAGATGTGAATTGGCCCTCCTCCGCCAATCTTCTTAAGCTCAGGCAGATATAGCTTAGGATCATCGTGATAAGTGGCACTCTTGCGTAGGTAAGGAACGAGGGGATCCCAAGTCCATTCTTTGCCGCCCCATTCCTCCCATCGATCAAAGGTCGGCTTGCATCCAGGGACCCAAGTAAAATAGTTCAATGACGAACTTCCACCGAGCATTTTGCCTCTCGAATTCGGCTTTTCAATACGTTCATAATCATCACGCCTGACCATGGTTGTTTTATAAGCCCAATCGTGAGCACTGCCACGCAGGTTCATGGCATTAGATGGCGTGGTAATCTCAGGAAGTTCTTCCGGGTTACCAACACCGGCTTCAATCACCAAGATGCGAACCTTGGAATTTTCAGCCAAACGACCGGCAACTGTGTTGCCGGCAGTACCGCCACCAACAACAATAAAGTCGAAGCGATCTCCGTCTTTCACGTTGACGCCCATTTTGTTGGATTGAATGGGGACAGTGTTTTTAGAAGACATAAAGATAGATAAGATAATATGAGTCAAGTAGAGAAACTACTAAGAGATTCTCAGTAGTTAGATCTGGTGAACAAAGCTTCTTTACGGGCGTCTCTCAGCCTACTTTATACTTTGGTTTCTCCAAATCTCCCTTGATATCATCTAAATCCCGTCGGAACGGCCATCCCGCCAGAGGCAACCTCTTCGGGGCCTCGGATAACTAAGAACGGCAATAACAAGCCATGTCATACATGGCTATCCCGCTTCGATCCCGAACAGGCCAATATTCAGAAATCCTGCAACAGCTGAACCCCGCCTCAAAGAGGGGGTATCACTGCTTCATTTCGTATCGATCTCACACATTTTTGCCGGTTGTCGATCTCGTCAAGTGGAACTTTGAGTTTTTGTTGAAAGATATCGAATCATTTTGCTTGATGCCTTGAACATGGATGCATCTCGTGGCTTCAGAACGCGAGTCGGGACCTCTTCTTGCATTTTTCTTACATATTAGCTCCTTGGCCTGTCTCAATTGAACGAATAGGAAGCATCGTCCATTGTTTCGCAAGGAAAGGTTGAGTCCAGAGATGCATGAAGTTGCCATAGTTCAACGCCATGAACGTGTGCTAGCTTTGATCCTATTGGCTGTGGCTGCGTCTACACTCTTACAGGAATGGACCGACGCGGCGTAGGAAACAGCTTAGCTGATTGATATCTCCTCCGTACGCTGCCAAACTTAATTCACGTCAAGGTCCAATCGCCTGTCTCCAAGCTCTGGCAGACCTACGTCACCCGCCGTCAACTTCGTTTCCAGTCTATTTTGGTCATAGTTCAGCTCAAAAACCAGTTGAGATTTTCGCTGGTAGGACCGCCATCATTGCAATCGCTCGATGGATCGCGGCCTGAGCTGGACACCTCGCTCACGCATTCCCTTTTCGTCAATCGAAACCGCCACAAAATATATATCATTCGACCAATACCTAGTTGAAAACATTTACGCCTCATGCCAAGGGTTGTCTTTGACGATGTTACGCGATACCAGGATGTGCGTAATGTCAGAAGCTCCTAAGACCTCAGCTGCATCTGCACAAGCTTCAAGCCATTGACGAAACCAATCATTTGTACAATTTGGAGAATTTTAGCCTGAAAATATTTCAATTGAGTACCTTCTCCTCCAATAGATACCGCAAAATGGATGATTTTACACCTCCATGCAGCTACGCGTGCATTGCAGCTCAGAGGTACCTTGTGAATGAGCATATCATTACGCAGCACCTCTGCAGTAGGCTGGAATGACTTATCGTAGCTCACCAACTGGATACCCGACTCAATGAGACAAATAAACTCCAATCCATGCATTTTCATATACAAGCCAAGCCTTTGGTCTGATCACCTCATATCTGGCAAGCTTGAGGCGAAGTTGCGGGATTGCCGGACTAGTCAGACATGGGCAAGCTGAAGTGAAATCATGTTGTGTGCTATAATCTTACAAGTCGGCCACACCAAATACACTGCTATATTATTAAATCTAGAATGAGTTCATGTCGATAAATGGTGACGGAAAACCAGATGTTTATAAAAGAAGCTTTACTTCTGCCCTCAGCTCTTCTATACAGAAGGCCACTTCGAAGTAAACCTCGATGACTCCCAAGATCTGATAAAAGCTGAAACGCCACTCAGTTTCATAAAGCATCTGCATTGAGCATGGTCAGGAAGGATCCATGTGTCCCACTACGCCTAGCAAGGATTCAGCTCTCTCTATTGCCTGTACCAATAGATCTGCCAGCCTCTCTGGAGCAGTACCACCCAGTTGGTCCAAATCCCACTTCCCGGTGTCCAGCTTCGAATCGGAAGATGTGGCGGGCTAGTGCTTGCGTCAAAGCATGCAAACCACCAAAATCCTTGTTCACATTAGCCGAGAGCGAATTGAGGGGTATGAGAGGGTTTAAGCAGAAAGAATATCATGTGAATCGATGAGCGTCATTGGTGATATTGTCGATTCTTGCAGCTTATGTTGCGCTCAGTCATATTGACATCGTACGTGGAGAGTTCCTATTCGTGAAATTTAAAAACAGGTCGACTTCACCAACGATACCATTCACAAAAGACCATGTGACGTTCTGAGTACACACAAAGCTACTTCTGATAGCTTTCCTGGGCAAAGAGAAACATTGCGATCTTGGCCCACATCATATTTGTTGCTTCGCTAGCACATGCAGCTATAGTGGTGGCCTCGGCGTTGCCGACTCCTCTCTACCTGGCCATGCTAGAGGATAGTAGAATAGTCGCCTTGGAGCACAAACCAGAAGACGACACTCAAGGTAGCATTAGACCACTCAAGGGGTTTGTTCTACTTCTGGCATATTTTTCAGTGGAATGGGAAAGGAATCACTGGAAACCCAGCCAAAAACTACGTTCACATTAATGTTTCCACGCGTTTCCTCTTCTTACTGCTGGAATGAGAAATGAAACAACATCAGCTACACATATATTCTAACAACATCATTGGCTACAGCAGCAGTTGTCTCTATCCAATAAGTTCCAATATTAAATAGAATTGAGAACCTAAGCTCCATAGCCATGATACTGCGTGCCCACTTCCGCTAAAATCCTCAAGGGCCAGATAGGGGCAATAGCTCTGCCACCCAGGTTGCCTCATCTGCAGAAAGGGATGGCTAACTCTCCCCTCATTTACTACACCACTCATACGTAGCTGAGAGCATACCCCACTAGTTCCAAGATCAAATGAATCCCGACTGATCTGAGCCCCTCCTTGAAGAACCGGCTCAAAGGACGTGGCGTCACAGCCTTAACAGCCCGACGATACCGGCAAGACGGCACGATCACCAACGCCAACGCCAACACAGCCAACGCGGCTTGACCCACTGACAATCTAGTGTGAGACTGGCGAGGGAGAGAATCTCATCAAGCTCATCTTCGATCTGCGGGAGAGACGATGGTGGAGTCGCATTATATTTGCCTGCCGCGGCTCCACCGTAAGGCCCGAAGGTGTCCGAGGGAGGTGATGCTAAAGCTAGAGCTCCGGCAGATGTCTTGTTTTGCGATTCCTGTGTATGTTTATCCAGTGGCGTTGGTCCACGTGCTGCATTTCGGATGTACGCTTCTGGCGATCGTGTATAGCCTAAGATCACAGAGTTGATGTTGGCTGTAACCGAGTTCCTAGAGTTGACATGGGTTCACTTTGAAGATCTCACAAGAGACGACGAGGAATAGTCTCGGAGTTCGCCTAGATCTCGGTGCCTATGCAAGTAATGACTCGAAACGCGTGTGATACAGCTTGGCAAGGGCAGTTGTGGAGAGTAATTTTCGCGTATGGCTCCAGAAATGGTAGATAGGCCGAGCTGTTGAATGTCATAACATGCCGGCAGTTGAAGGATTTACAATAGCAACGTCGGCAACTTGTTGTCCTGAGATCAATGAGTTGTTCACCCGATGCATTGAGAGGATTGTCAGAAAAGTCTTAGAGCTTATCGCGCTGTTGGTGATACAACAGGAAATCAAGAACCCGTCGGATAACTACTGAGTAAACAAATGTTAGTAACATGAGATCCTTTCTCGATTCTCTATTCACAACGTTCAATGGTCTATTCCACTCCTTATGGGGCCTACTAGCACAAGAATTCCCATAACGTAAGATGAGGAAAAGGGCCGACAGAGTCGGTTTGAATCCCTAGACATTCTTTTGTATGCTCGAAACGCGGTGAATAAATCCATAAGCCTCTCCATTGAATTATCCTTTTGTTTTAGTCTGTAGTACGAGTTTGTTTATCATATACTAGCCTTAGTCAATCATGCCTCTCATTGTGTACCATTGCTGGGTATTTTGCAAGGCTCGGCTTGCATCCCCACGAACCCTGCTTGGTCAAACAGCGCCCTGCGTGCGTACTCATGCACTAGTTGAGCAGCTACTTTCTTCGAATTCTCTACTCCACTGTCCATTGAGACCTCTTCAAATCGACGGAGCATCTCCACAACTGGAAGCACCAGCTGTATATCTGCCATCGATTCCTCAGTCAGGGGATCTCTTGCAGCATTAGAAACGAGGATAATCAACGCTGTGACAAGATGATGCAATGAATACCTGTACACGCGGAAGATATTTGTTAAGTGAGTTAAGCCTACGGGTAATACTTTCTCGGGTCAATGTAACTCACCATGTACAAGCATGATCTGTGTTTCGGCTAAGATGAAGTAGAATCAAAGATGCTCTCGCTACTGAAACACAACAGTTGGGAGGTCCAGCATCTCCATATACATCTGAGATCGATGGCAAGAGGTCGATCTCTGTTGGATCAGCGGTATTCAACAACCGGGGATGACTCCATTCTTGCACTCGTAGAGACCGGTAAGATAAACCATGCAAATTGGTATGGCAACCAAGGCATGCAAGAGAAAGGGCCCGTAGCGTCCGAAACGCTACTCCTTCAAAGTTCGCCCACAGAGCTCGATTTGTAGCAAGATAATCGAGAGTAACACCTAAATCTGGATACGAGGCTTTCCAATTGTCAAGTTCTGCTTCTAGTTCACTGACTGCTGCCTCTCGTTCAGGGGCTGTTTTACGTTTCCCTCTTGCAGACATAAGCCGTCGATGAATACGATTCTCGATGAGAGCGAGGTGAGACCGTGCCCGCAGGAAGTTGACCGTTGAAGAATTATCAATAGATGATATACAGCCTAGTCCATCCTCTGGATGCAATAGAGGAAGATCGACACCGATATCATCTTCGTGTATTAATGGTGGCCTTTCAAGCCGGGAGGCAAGATCATGGTCCAGATTGAAAGCGATCCAGAAGACACGATTTCGCTGAACCATGAGACGGAAATTTTCAGATCCAGATTGCCCAAAAAATTGTTCATCTTTCTGAAGATGAAGACCATTTTGAAGGACCAAACGGTTCGCAGCAGCAAGGAGTGTCGATGACGCATGGGCGCCTGGCGCGGTTTGTAGGAAAATAGCCATTCCCACCAGCGCCTGAATGGCGAGGAGGTCATTGCTTCCCTGGATTGTGAGCTCCACAGCTTTGTCCAGTGCAGTGTCCAAGTATTCCCACGCTTCGCGGTCCGGGTTGTTGGGAGAGTCGGCAAAATATGACATATTTTGTTGGCGGAGAGCAATGGCACACATGACGTTTGTGGCAGTCCAGAATGCCGCATCCGCCCGGATCTGGTCCATGTCTAGTTCGGCAAATTTATTCATGAAATCATCTTCATCGAAGAGCGGGACGATCCGATTGTAGGTGTCAAAATAGGATCGAATAAGAGCCATGAAATCTGACCGTCTTCTCAATCTGGTATGGCCGGAACGGCCGTGAGACGGCCTTGATACAGACACAGTCTTAAAACATCCAGAAATCCAGGTCACAAGCTCTCTATTGAACAACGGAGTTTCGATATATCGAGCGTTGGGTTCGCTTGTGGTAGTGGTTGACGTAGAGTTTGGGGGTGGTGAGGAATTTTTCGAACTGTAAAGTGCAGGAAACCCTTGTAATGAAGTGCTCTCACTTGTATGATTCTGGCTGAAGGTTGTTGCTTCAAGGCTGTTAACAGCCTGGTGCAGAAGATTTTCGAGCTCATTGACCCTCTTTTCAAGAGCTTCGTTCCTTTTAGGCCTGGGGCTATTTGTTAGGATTGAGAGGTCACAACCCAAGAGATGAATTCAGGTGCACGTTGGCTAAAGAAAGACTATTGCAAGGATAATTTCATAAGACAAAAGAAAAACGTAAGCTCACCTTCGGCGCGTAATTTTCTTTGGTGTTGCCGCTACAACGTATGTACACTGCGCGTGAAACTTGACACACTCCGAGCAAGACGGCTTAGCGTTGTCACATTTGACTTTCCTTTTATGACAAGTATCACAAGCCTAGAGATTTATTGTAAATATGACGTTCTTTAAATTTGGTAAACAATGGGATGCATACTCGGCTCTTCAGCTTTGGATTATGAGTGGATGCTGTCGATGGGGGAATGCTTGATGGAGACTCGTCTGAAGCGCCAGGCGGTAACCCTGTCAACGCGTCCTCGGAATTCATTTCACAATTTCACAGTAAAATTATTCCCGTAATGCCGTAGGTGAATATACGGTCGGCCTGATGATGAATATGATAGCGACCGAGGGAGACCGATAGAGTAGTTGCAAAGAGCCAAAGACAGCAACTTGAGACACAAGAGTTGAAGAAATGGACCCACCAATCTCTCGGCGTCTCTCGGTGCACAACTCATTACAAAGCTGACAAATGGCCGCTATCCCTGGAGCGGCAGGGGAGCGGACGGTGCCGCTTAGTGTCGTAACTACAGCGTCGGTCGCTCTCGGTCACTTACAGTCGCCGATGGCAGCAAATTCAGAGTATAGGATGCAACATTCAATATTTTTCAAAATGATGGTTTGTCAGAACTCGTGGAAACAAGGATAAACGGTGATACGATGATACGGCGATACCGACTGAAGAGACGGAGATAGTTGACATTGTGAGCTCGAAAGGTAGATAAATAAGTAGTTGAGTCGCTGCAATGGAAGATGAAGAGCAGCAGTAACAATTCGATTCAACCAGTGAATCAATCAAATATCATCAAATATCTACCTACAGCTTCAAAGAGCTATATCGTGCTTAAAATTCTTTCACGCAACTCACCAACATGACTGCCTCAAAGAAGTTTGTTGTTCTCATCACCGGTGCCAATCGAGGTATACCTGACAGCATAGTCCACCATCTCGTAATACTCCATTCTAACGTTAACAGGAATTGGGTATCAACTTGCCAAAAAGTTTCTCTCCAGAGATAACACGATCCTTGTCGCTGCGGTGCGGAATCCCGACAACGCTTCGTCTACCAAGGCTCTGTCAGAGATCTCTCATGGAACCGAGAGCTCTCTCATCATCACCAAGATTGACAGTCTGGACTATTCCAGTGCTACCTCTGGCCTCGCAAGCATCTCTGATAAAATCGACCATCTCGATCTCGTCATTGCCAATGCTGGAATCCTTGACGCATATGGCCCCGTCATGGAGATGGCTCTGGATGACGTCTCTGCCCACGTTGCTGTCAACACTCTAGCTCCCATTGCTCTTCTTCAAGCCGCCAAGTCGCTTCTTCAAAATGCAGCTAACCCTAGATTCGTCGTCATCTCGAGTTCGGTAGGAAGTATTGCCGAAATAGAGAATTACCCCGTACAACTGGGAGCATACGGGGCCAGTAAAGCTGCCATCAACTATCTCATGCGCAAAGTTCACTTTGAGGAAAAGTGGCTCACGTCCATGGTCATCTGTCCCGGTTGGACTCAGACAGACATGGGAAACGTTGGAGCACAGAAGCTGAACTTTGGAGAGGTGGCCCCGGTGCCATTGGATGTCTCGATCGACGGTGTTTTTAAAGAGGTAAGCGGATGATACTGGATATTCTCACTGTAATTACTTTGTGGATTGAACTAACAAGTGCCAGATTGATGAGATGAAGAGGACTGAGGGAGGAAAGTTTGCTGCATTCGATCACATAGACCGCAAGTGGTAATTGACATCGACTATCGGACAAACACGTACGGCATTAGAGTATATTGTTTATAGAAGTTTAGATTGAACAGAATCCAATTGCTCATTTTTTAATTCCAAATTATCCCATTTTATCCAAACCCAGTGTTCAATTCTTTTCTGGTACGAACTCGATGACAACCTTTCCTTTCCTGTTCCGTATTGAGGCATGTTTATGTGCCTGAACCACCTTATTAAGAGGAAAAACTTCAATAGCTATAGCTTTAATCGCCCCTTCATCGATCAATCGCGCCACTTTATCCAGCGTTTCAGTCTTTGGTGTAACAACGAAGAAGAGCCATTTCACATTGGGAAAATCATCCAGCTCTTCAGGTCGGCCTTTTCCGTACTCCCATGCCGCTGGAGGCTGTCCAACTGTGATGATGTGACCATGGCTTTTTACCGTCTTCCATGTCTTGGCCAAGACTGGGTTCCCGACGGTGTCGATAACGACATCAACATCGGTGATTGTATCCTCCCAATTAGGAGTGTTGTAGTCAACGAGCTGACTCGCGCCGAGTGCTCTCAATGAATCGTGATGTTGGGCGCTCGAGAGGGCAACAACTTCAGCGCCAGCCAGTCGAGAAGCCATCTGCACAACTATGACGCCCACAGCACCAGAAGCTCCAGTAACAAGGACCTTCTGTCCCTTTTGTAAATTGGCACGCTCGAAAATGGATTCCCAAGCAGTCAGCAAAGGAATTGGCAGCGCAGATGCCTGAGCGTGGCTCAAAGACTTTGGTTTCCTTGCTACTTCGTCGCTCTCCACGATGGCATACTCTGCTTGCCCCAGTCCCCTCCAGCCATGAATCATAGAGTAAACTTCATCTCCAACCTTCAAGTCTCCTTTGTAATTCGGCCCTAGCTCAGCAACTTCTCCAGAGATGTCGTGGCCCGGAATGCGAATGGGATGCTCCCATAATTCCCACCAAGTGATTTCATCTCCGGTCAGCCCCGCAGCGTGAACCTTGATGAGAATCTCACCATTTTTTGGTGATGGCTTTGGGACGGCGGGGTTGAGCGTGACTTCAGGATTGGCTTTGGTGCCCAGGACTTCGACGGCTTTCATCATGATGGCGCTTGTCAATTGAAGTATTCAGTGTCTTGTTTGGTTGTCATAGTTCAACTTTGGGGCTATTTAAAATTTATATATTTATATTTAAACTTATCTTATTCTGCAGAGATCATACAAAGGCCATTGACAGCTGACTAGTGATTTCGTCATCTCGGGTGATGGTGGATTCCCGATCCGGGTCGGGTCTCCCGAAGTGGCTACTCGATTGGGCAAGATTCGGATCGGGTGGTGGCGATTCGGGTCGCAAATCTATAAGCTTAACAGTTGTTGCAACATCATGGAAGAGTGTATTATATATTATATAGAATTTGAAAATTACTGCCGACGTAACTACCGTGTTCTCTCTTAAGTTATCTAGCGTATCACAATCATCTCCGCGGCTCAGGGATCGTACTGACAGGGTCACAAGGTTGTTATCGAAACTGCGCTATAATCGAATATTATCAGTTGCATCACGTTCCATATCCATAGCTCACGGGCAGAGAAAATACAATTTATATAATTTACAATCTCGAGGACCCTGAATATGATCACATAGCGGGGAGAAAACGCCAACGATCCAAAAAGATGACCCAAAACGACATGTTTTACCCATCCGAGGCTCTCAGTTGCCTCATACGGTCTTCCCGAGCAATAGTTGAAACACCTACCTAGGTATCAATGCAAAAAAGCAATGACATCTTCACAATATTCTTCTCCTAGCATTCGGCATCATCCTAGCCTCGCTCTTCACGCCGAAACACAGCATTCATCGCCGTTCTCGACCGAGCTCTCGAGTCAGCGCCCGCATTGGTTTGGCACTTCAGCTACCCCTGTCTAGCAGGGAAGCGATTCCTTTCAATACCACCTCGTCGAATCGCCATGGCTTCCCGCCATCCCTCTCTCCGCAGCCCCGTCCAAAGATTCATCCGCCCCCAATGCACTCCGTCTCCGCAAGGCGCGTGGCAAGACATTGTCTTGCATGAGATGAGATGGGCCCTGCGAACTGCGCATGACTAGACGGGATATTCTCCGAGGCATAGCCTCAACATTTCACAGCCCATCATCAACTTGTCCATACGTCTAGATGTCTCCCTCGCAAAGCTTGAAACCCCACACAACAGCTGAAGATTACGCCAAATCTCAACAATGGCAGAAGCAGTTGGCCTGGCCCTCAGCGTCCTCCCCATTGTCATATGGGCGCTGGAGAAGTACTCGGAGCCTTTGGAAGCATACACTGGTTATCACAATGCGATCAGCACGCTTCAGGCCAACCTGCAGATCCAGAGGATGCATCTCGAGGCGACCTTTCAGAGCATAGGCTTGCGACACCCGACGCCGCGAGAGCTGCATGAGTGCCTGCGCCAAAAGTTTCCGCAGAACCACCGTGAGATTCTCTTTATCATTCGGCAGATGGACGATATGATGATGAAATTGATGGAGAATCTGCAAGTAGACATAAGCCGCAAAGTAAGATGTTTCTCTGTAGAGTCCCTTTTTCCCGCATTCTTCTTCATCGCCGCTTTTTCCATCATAAAGCATTCTATACTCACCTCGTAAACTCCAGCCCTTATGGACACACGAGTCTTCCGAAAGGGCTTCATGGGAATGGCGCCGTGTCAAACGAAGTTTTCGCGCAAAGAAATGCGACAAGATCATTCACGATCTGCGCAACTGGAACGACGACCTCCGGCATCTCATAGAAAGCGCAGCAACTCTTCCACATGACGAGAGCTATGCCATGAGAAGAGTAAGGCGGCTGTACAACAGGAGCAACTGCGAATCCGTTCGAAACACCCTTCGATCTCTCCATCGGGCACTTCAGGCTGGGTTAGATAGTGATGGCGCAAAGAGCCATCAGGTGTGTATCGAGCTGAACAGTCTTCACGCGGGAGGCATTCCTCTTTTGACATTTCGGATTGGTATTCTTCAAGAGGTGGATGATGCTCGGACTGCTCCGTGGAGGGTTTTTTATGCCGCTGGGGAAGCAACCAAAAGGATCACGGGCTTAGAGTCACCACCAATGTCGCCACATTCCTTGCGATCTAGGCCGTCGACTCTTCGGTCAAGACGGTCATCTTCATTACGCGAGATGGCGCATAGCATATGGAGCAAATCGCGGGATTCATTCAAACAACTCCCCACCCCAAGAGGTCCGTATACTCCAAATCTCTCATAGCAATCATCATCTAATCCGACATTCCAAAATCGCAGCCAGCGTAGAAGACACATCAATCATCCCAAACATCTCAGAAATCATCACCCCCACCCCTCCCCCCATCACAAATCTCTGCAAAGACTTCGACTCATCCCCCCACGAAGACGTCTTCGGCTCCCTCAAAGACCCAACTCCCTCATCATCCCACGAACAAACAATCTTCTCCCTAAGCCACGTATCCCGAAACCACGACAGAATCCTACGAGACATCTCCCTCGAGAAAATCATCGCCACGGAATCCCAGCGCGTAGCTCCCGCCATCCAACCCCTCTCCGCAAAACGAAGATACGGCATCGCCGCCTCTTTAGCCTGGGCGGTATTATACCTCTCCGGCAGCCCCTGGCTCTCCCACGGCCTAGACAGACGGAAAGTCAAACTATTCCTCCAACGAAAACAAGCAAACGGCTACATAAGCCTTTCCGAAAAAGTCTACCTCTCATGCATCATCTCCAAGACATCATTCCCATCGCCAGCTTCATCATCTACCTCTCTCGGACAAACATCTCCAAAGAACCTCATCTTCGAACTCGGCATCCTCCTCATTGAACTCGCGGTTAACCGATCCTTCAGCCAAGAGTCGCTTTCTGCTATACTTCAACACGATTACCGCCCGCTAAAGCACTACCTTGATCGGGTGGAATTGGAAGCTGGGATATACTACTTCAACGCCGCACAGCGATGTGTATACAGCGTTTTTCTTGCTGATCAGGAGCAGATGGATTTTGATCTGGATAAGTTCCAGCATGAATTTTACAGCACGGTTGTAGCTCCTCTGCAAGCGACGTATGAGGCACGATAGTGAATATTAAGGACATCAGGCGTTGAGCAGGAAGATGGAGGTTTTATTTTGGAACAGCACGTGTATTTGGTTTAATAAGCTCAGGGGCTGGTTTAACTCAAGGCTATCTTCTCCTGAGCATCCTCATATAATTTTGTCTATAATGGCAGCTCATTCATCATCACAATACCCGACATAAAATACAAATCACATTTCAAACTTGAAAGCGTAGCTCAAATAAACTTATAAAAAGCTCATCTTCCACACCTCTAATACAACTCTGCCCAAACCATTACCTCATGCCTACCACACAATAAGTAAAAAGTAATACATCTAACAATGCCGCCAGCCCTCACTCCCGCCTCATCCCAAGTGCCACAACACGCTTCTCCGATAAAAAACCACACATTGAATTCCCATCGCCTAACCCTTTGCTTTACTTTAATATATATGTATGTATAAAAAAAAAGGACCCTTATCATCGTCGCTTGTGCTCATCCCTCTTGTATCCTAGATGCAGTGGCAAGCATTGTCTGAAAATAATAATACGAGAGGCATAAGGGACCAGTAAAATAGCCCCATGCCTCACACGAGTAAGAACCGTTTTCCGCCGTCGCACCCTTCCTCCAGATACCCCAAAACAAGATACAACACGAGCCTGTCGCCATCGCCTCCCTCATTTGTGTAGAGAAGACGTTGTAGCCGTGTCCTAACACCTTGTGCTTGTTGGTGTTTTTCCTTGGTCTGTATTAAGTTCGTGCACTTCATTAATGGCCGGCTCCATAAGCAGAAGAACCAGGCCGTTCTTTATTCAAATTTCCAAAAGAAGAAGAAAAAGGCCCCCCAAGCTCCTTTTATTCGTTTACGGTGAGGCCCAGCCACCTGCGACGTCAACCCACTCAGCCAGGCAAGAACCGTCCTTGCCCTCGACATCAACAATGTCGGTATCACATCGGCAACGGCATCCGACTCCGTTCTCCTTGGGTTCGTCCCAGCTTTCCCAGTACTCGTCTTCTTCTTTTCGTTTCCGCTCATCCTGGGTCGTCGTCTCGAGCCAAGGGGGGCGGGGAAGCTGTCGAGCAGGGGCATTGGCGGGGCAGTGCTGGATCGTCGTGTGTCGGTATCCAAAGTCTCTGAAGTAGTGAATATCTCGAGGGGCTAAGAGGGCACCGGCAGCTAGAGAGTGGATGGGAGCATCTCCCCACTAATAACCGAGTTAGTTGACATGCTAAATTCTCATCCTGCAAGATGCGGTTCCATGTTTGCAACTTACCCGTTCCATCCAGAATCCACCACTCCGGTCCATCATCTGGAAGAAATCGTTGTACTCCTTGCTGCGGAACCAGCTAAGCTTTGCGATTTCAAAGTTGGACCAAAAGTGGCACATGTTGTACTTTTCTCCCTCCATAGCCTCGGGATCAATCGGTGGTAGGCTGGCTGGTTTTCCCTGCAAAACTTCGTCGGGCAGTGGCGGGTTGGGGTCCTCGTGCTCCTCCTTGTGTTCCTGAGGTTCCACAAACATCTCCCAGAGACCCTGTGACGTCAGGTTGTTCGTTCGCTTATAGGCCGAGGCGTAGCGGAAGATGTTGGGGACGGTTTCGCGAAGCTCCTTGACCGCAATCGTGAAGCCATAAGTCTTGTTGTTCTCGATCATTTTGAGGAATGGGTCGCTGGCATTCATATTAGTGATGTTTTGGGGTACACAGATCCATGGGTAACATACTAGGTAATGTCGCAGAAGTAAGTGATTTCGGGCTCGACGCGCCAGTACCACTCGTACTTTAGCAGCAGAGGGTGGTTGTAGAAGAAGCTGAATCGCACAAGGTCAGTCACAAAAGCATTGTGTTAGATGAAGGAGCAGACTCACCCAGAGTAGAAGCGGCACATGAAGTGGTAACTCTCCATACCACCATACATGACGGCAGCATCACCCTGCTTGGCAATACCCTCCTTTGCGACCTTCTCATCGATCCAGTCAGGGAAGCCCCATGTGCCAGGCTCAACCTTGCCAAACTCGACGTTTGCTGAAGTATAGTTTCTCACAGTCGCCTTGAAGTTTTCGTCGAAATCTGCGTCGTTGAGGAACACATAGGGGTAGTGGTACCATCGGTTAAAGTGTCGCTCAACAGACTTGATGGACTGAATGACTCCATCAATCTCCTTGTTGCGGGCCAAGACAACGAATGCAGCGTTGGCTCGGGGTGTCGATGTATCGGGCTCGAGACAGCCGGTAACGAAGACCTTGTCATGCTTTTCGCTGATTTTTCTGCACACAAAAACACAATCAGTATTACGAAAATGTGAGGGAAGATGGCGCTTAACCGTACCGAATAGCAGGCGGCGAGCCAGCGGGCATCAATATCCTGCCTGGAGAGCTGGGATGCCTGACGAACAGGACTAGGATGAGCACAACCACCAGCACCGGGAAGACGAGAACGACGCCCAATGGGATGGAGACGGCAGAGTTGCCGCGCAGACGCAGTGGCCTCTGGAAAAAAGCCAAGCTGGACGACAGCCCCTTGTTTCTTGAACGCTTTTCATCCGACGTCGGAAGTTCTGAATGGCGTCCCGCACCCGATTTTGATCGCCTGAACAAGTCCATGGCGACGAGCAACCAGCCTGCCTATGCGGCAGGAACAGCAACAGCAGACCAAATATCGACGTGTGAACCGGTCGGGCAGAGGGAAATCAGGTCAGGCCGTAGCTGACGACGACAAAGGCTTCGTATCGAATGTGGTGTGGAGATGTGGCAGTGGCAGTATAGAGGCCAGATCTGTGATAGCAGGGACTTCGTAATCAGGGGTGCTTTTTTGGGTGTCGGAGGGGGAAATCGAATTGGTTTAGATTGTCGATACGCCGTCCAGAATCATGCCAATCGAACAAAAGACCGAGCCAGACACAACGGCCAGCAGGGAAAATTCGTGCCTTGTCGATGTGATTGACTGCCGCTCAAGCAGCAAAACGAAGATAAGGATCGAGCAAATGTCAACGCGCTCCCCCGGCTGGAAATTGGATGCGCCTCTCGCGGGGCACCGGCCAGAATCGGACTCCAATCTCAGTCTCGCGCCAAAAGATAAGGCGCCTCGCAGCGAGAAGCGTCGCTGTCAGTTCCGTCGTCGAGGCCAATGGGATCCTAGAAGTCGTGATTTGACTTTTAATTTCCCTCAACAGGCAAAAAGAAAGAGGGAGACTTTTGCTAGACCTCGCCTCTGGAGCAAGCCCAGACCGCTGTTGATTGGGGAATTTGTCTGATTTAGCGTGGTGCCAGTGGTTTTGGCCTGGGCGAAAGGCTCAGATTTTCAGGGCCTGCCGAGAGGTCAATTGCACGTGCTACTGTTGCGGAGTACCTGACCCGCCAAGCATTGCCGCAGCAGAAAGCTTGTATCGCATACCAGCATCTGAAACGAGCGACTTGCTGGATGCCAATTGCGCTATGGCCAATCAGTGGCCACTTGAATCATGAATTTTCCGAGCAGGAGCAAGGGGCCGTGCCAACAAAAAGAGGCTAGCGGAACATCAATTTTCCCCCCTTTTCTTCGCGGCAGATAGTCCGAGTCTCCGATCTGCTCGTTAATTCCTCTCCACTGTTTGATCTTCAAAAAGCAAAAAGCAATGATTCCGCCCGGGCTCGAACCGGGGACCTTTTCGGTGGCGTCAACGTATGTTGTTAACGAAATGTCATGACCAACTAGACCACGGAACCGTCTTGTTACCTGATTGGTTGATTTGAGTCGTCTGGAAATAGCTCTAAGAAGCTGGAACAGAACCAACCACAACAAACCAAAGAGACCTCGAAGCAGTCTTTCAAGGCGACAACTTCAACTTGCCCTCGTCACAAGCCAGGACTCACCATGTCACAAAAAATCAACTCCAAAAACTTGTCCTACAATTCCTCTCTCCCACCTTTCCTCGCAGCTCTTCGGGCCCAAGCATCCGGTGCTTCAGGGCCGGACCCGATTCTCTCAGCACAGCGCCGCGGTGGGAAGAAGCGATCCAGCAGCGAAGAGGCAGAAGATAATCCGTTGATTGTCGATGAAGATGGAAACACGATTGGGGATTTCAAGGTCAACAAGGACGGCACTGTAGAGGAAACACCAAATGAGGAAGCCGAGAAAGACGCCAAGGATGGAGCTTTAGACGCAGAGCAGAACAAGACGAATAAAGGCGAATTGGAACCAGCCAAAGCTTCAATTGGAGGAAGGAAACGCAAGGTCGGCAAAGTGATTGGAGACGATGCCCATGACGACGCTGCTGAGCCTTCTACTGAGAAGAAGACTGAGGCTACGAAGAAAGGCACGGATGATGCCGAGCAGGCTAGCAACCGCAAGACCAAGAAGAAGGCAAAGAAGATCAAGCTGAGCTTTGACGAGGACGAGGGCTGAGTTGGAACGGTTCGACTGGCGACTCACATGCGAATCAAGCTTTCTTAGCGAGCAACCGGTTAAGGGTACTTCTCTTCATATACGATTACGAATCACTCATCCGTCGACATAGCGAGAACTCTGTTCTGCAAGCTCAACATTCGGAAGCTAGGGGCTCGACACTAATGGTTTAGCTACCACGGTCCCAACATCAAGGGATCCCGCCTACATTGTGCAATTCTAATGACTGTCTCCATAAAGTCGCGTAACAACGGCCCTGGAGACAAGACGGACGCGCATTTAGAATAACAGACGATACAAGCAACCAGCCGGCATCAGCATTAGATAATTCAAGAAAACACACACAGGCCCCCCAATTCTTGTCAATGTTTTGTGATTCACATTGCAACAAAGTCATGAGTATCTACAGAATACACAGCTGCCTCCCACTGCCCGCAGGCATGGGCATTTCGCTTCCACCCCACTCTTGCGCCTTGATAGTACATCGCCTCAACCCTGCTTGCCACCGAATTTTGTCCTTCCATGATCGAAGTTGTGCATTTATCGGTAGCGGTACTCGGGCTTGACGAAGTCGGCGAAAGTCTTGGGCTCCTCGATCTCCTGGGCATGGTGGTGGTGGCCGTGGTCCTCAGCACCGACGTACTCCATCTTGTAGACGCTGCCGCACTCGGGGCATCGCTCAATGGGGCGCTCCTTGGACAGCTGCAATTTTTCCCCATCTCGTCAGCCTATTGCGCATTTTTGTTTTCTTGTGTTATTATTCAACCGAGGTTCTCAACTTACACCGAGCCAGATGACGACGTGGGAGTCGGCGGGAGAGCCGGTGCAGCCAGCGAGCTGCTCCTCGCCGGCGGAGCGGACCAGGATGGGGTTCTCCAAGGTTCCCTTGCGGCTGGCGTCGAGGGGGCGCATGTCGAAGACGTCGACGCCCTCCATCTTTCCGAGGATTTCGAGACGCTCGAGACCGGTGGCCTGTTCGAGATCGGTGGGGACGGTGCCAGGCTGGCCACCGGGTCCGACGAGGTCCTCCTCGACCTTGACCTCTATTGCGCGGAATCAAGCTCTGTGGTTAGCAATTGCCACGTTGTAGGATGAAGGAAAGACAGGTAGCTAGTTGTAGAAGCTAAGGCAGTGCTATATGCACCATGTATAAGAAGAAAAAACAACAACATACCAGACAGAGTCTTGTAGGTGCCGACCTTCTTCTGGGCAGAGCCGGCAAGAGCAGCAGCCTGCTCACTGGGGGTTGAAGGAGTAGCAGCAGAACCTATTCAAGTCGTCCATCACGTCAGCCTCAAGCTCCACGAACAGTCCTCACATCCCGCCCCAACCGCAGTGTCCTCCAAAATCCAACAACATCCAACACCACAAGCCGGAGGGGGGTCACAAAAAGATAAAAGTCATACGGCGAGCAATGGAAGTGGCGAAGCCGCGGGCAATGGCCGGAGCGGCGGCGCGGCGAGCCACAGCGATAGCAGAGCGTTGCAAGAACATGATTGTCGACGATATCCGGGGCGGAAAGTTGGTGATGAGAGTGAAAGAGAGGTTCGGATTCGGTTCGTTCGAGGGATTTGCGGATGGTCTGATTTGCAGATGTTGGATGGGTACTGGGTCCCCCACTTTCGGGTGGGAATTGGCCAATAGCGGGTTGTGGTTTGCAAACACGTGACTAAGCTTTTGTGTGTGAGCTGAGCTTATGGGCTGTGAGTTACTGTGTTTTGTGTATTTGAGATGCCGAGATATAGGCGTCATAGCTATACATTGGGGGCTGAATAAACAAACAAGAGCTGAAATGGCTATTCAACTGATTTCTCGAGTTACCTGTGACATGTAAGACATCTTGAAGCCCCATGTAGTACTTACTTCGCGATAGATAGTCATGCAGAACAGAACCAACGTCAAGTCTCGCCCCAACTGCACAAGTAATAGCTAATAATAGCAAGTGTAGATAAAACAAACACAATCAAAGACGTGTCAACAACCTCAATATAGAATTAAAAAGACTAGGGCAGCTATCAACCAGAGCAACAGGAGCTACACCCCCAAGTAAACCAGCCTCATCAGATCCCATATCACCCGATGAGGGGGCATCTCAACCAGCTGTATATAGAACTAGAACAGCTTGCAGCCCCCGAACACAAAGACCCGATCTTGTCAGAATAAAGAAACTCCAGATCAAAAGCAAATCCCGCATGCTAATTGGCAATCAACCATAGATTGCTTTTGCCTCGTTACCCTTCCCTCCCAGCATGCCCATGAACACTTCCAAAATTTGCCCTTTGCTCCCATGACCCTTGCTGCTATGCGCGCGACACTTTACAGCTCATCATACTCGCTGTATAGTGTTCAATTTCTCTTGGGACGTTGTTGAGAGCGTTGTTGCTGCTTCTGTCCAGCCCTATAGGCATTCACCCCGGCATAGATAGGCGGGCCAGCAGCAAGTTGGGCACGGCGTTGAACTGGTCGAGCCACAGCTGCAGAAGCCTCAGGGCGGCTGTCCACAATATCATCCTTCGAAAGCTTCACTCTCGGTCGCGGAGCAGCCGCTGTATAGGGCAAAGTCTTCTGCTGCAAGGTATTCTTGCGACCCTTTCCTTTGTGGCCGTAGTTGCCAAGATGGTTTCTCTTGGCGGCCGACAGCAGAACGGCGTGGCGCATGACGGAATCCTGATAGATCCTAGTGCCAGTATGCTCTGTGTCATCGGAGAGTTTGTAGACGACAGTCCTAATAAAGCGTTTGGGACTGTCCCATGGGCTGGCAAGCAAGCTGCCCAACTTCTTGATGATGCGCCATCTGATAAAGTCAAACGGGTCCATCACGAGGTCTCCGGTGTTGTAGAGATGTTGAAGATCGGAGATCTTGCACGCGAGGCGGTACATGGGCTCTTTCTGACAAAAGCCTCGTGCAGGAAGGAATCTCTTGGCGACGAGTTGGTTGGGATGATACTTGCTGCCCTCGCCAAAGATTTCTCGAATCTTCTTGAACTTGCTGGAGTTGTCCGCATAGTGCTTGTGGGCATGCTTCAGTGCGTCGTTGCTGGGGTTGAGTTGGACACGCTTGTGAGCTTCGTCCTTTTTAAGGGCCTCTGGTTCTTGCTTCGCCAGGAATGCTTCGAGGGAGTCCCACGAGTGTTCCTAGTACTCGTGGGACTCTTCGACGCGTTCCACCGGCGTACCGTGAAGCAAAAACGGCTCCAGGTATGTGCTTCCATCAGGCGAAAGCTTGTACACGCTGTCGTATGACGTTTTGAGCACGGCTCTCAATGCGGCTTCATCGCTCGGCAAGAGGGAGTCAACTGCTTTATTCGAGATATTCATGATGGGCAATCCGAGATGAATATATCTTGACCTTTGAAAGAGGTTATCTTGTCTGGTGTTGCGAGCAAATGTTAGTTGGCATCTTGTGCGGGAGAATCATCGTCGACTCACGGCTTCCTCGAGTGCAGATGCTCGGCGGATAAAAATGGAGTAGCGTATGTAGAACACACTCCAAACCCTGTGAAGACTGTTTCAAGTATCTATCAAGACGAGATAGATGTATCAGCCAGAGACACACTTTTGTGATAAAAGTGCTAGCTGGCAAGGTGGTTGAAGTAGATGAAAAGTGTAGGAAGAGACGAGGAGAGATAAAACGAAGAGGCGTGTTTTTATAGAAGCATTCAATGGCAAACGCGCATTCACGTGCTCTACAGGCGAGTAACATGACTGCCAAGAGCCTGCACGAGGCTTCAAGTTTGGTTGCCTGCCTTACAGCTGGCAGTCTCCGATAGCAGCTGGCGGTAAACAGAAAATAGACGGAACGCGTAAGCTCCAGCGAATAGGGCTGAGACTAGAGAGAGCAGTGAATCAGTGACAGTAGATTCCAGTAATCAACTGCGTTTGTTTGCTCTGAATTAGTGTTAAAACTGGTAGAGAAAGGGGGGTAGGCGATATGTGTTGTATTCAGGCCTCCCAGTACAGCTACAATGCGCTCCAGGGCTATTAAATTTACTTAATCTATTTTGAATAGGTGTAAATAGCATTAATCGTCTAGTATGTCTCTAGTCTTTCATCCTCTATATCTCTATCCCGGTGTCCCATACGCCTACGCTGTACAGTACCGCCATTACGCAAATCCCATAAATCTCCCCCGTCTCTACAACGAATACCTTGAGTCAACCTCCTTCTACCCACCATCATAGCTTCTCTCCCATCTTCTTTTTCTTCTTAGTCAAATTACTCGACGGCAACGCTACTCCGTCCTGATAACCGCTCGCCACGTGCTTCCCCTCCGGACTCCATATCCTAACCTCCATCATTGCTCTCCCTGCACTCACTCTTGGCCACCAAACCTCCTGAATCCACCATCCATCTCCCTTCATGACTGCCTCGTCAGCATTGACGTGCACATAGAAGGAATACGACAAGCTAGCCGCAGAGCCGAGGTTGAAGCCCCAGCCAAGATGATTGGTGAGCATAATGAGCCCGTTGCGATCAGCCTCGTACGCGTGTGCAACAATATGCGCATTGGGATCGTCTTCGCGGATCGGCTTATATGGTCGATATAAGATGAGCTCGCGCCGCTCAGGGACGTCTTTATCAGCATTGTATGCCTTCATGTCCACCTTGTACATGTCCAGCATGGGGAAACCCCCGTGGCCAGCGTTGGGGAACATTCTCGTGACAGCATCGACATCCACCTGAGGACTGGCCTCCCACTGGTCTGGCGCTCGTTGCGAAAGGATGTCTGCATAGCGTTCCTGTGCCGACCCTTTGATCTGCAGCTCTGCGGGTGATGGCATGGGAATGGGACGCTTGAAAGTTGTGAGACAGGTGAAACTGACGGGGCCCAGTGGCCGGTTCGCATCGGACTCTGGGAAGGGGCCATTCGGAGCATCTGAAGCCTCCGTGGGCTGCCGTGCCTGGACCAGCTTGGTGGTGAAAGAGCGACTTGAGTGGACATTTGTCACATCGTAAATGAATGGCCGGTCAATCGCGCCGGCTTTTGTAAAGACGCCTTGGATGGACTAACAAATGGGTCAGTAAGCGGCTCTTATCAAGATGGTTTCAGACTCACATGAATGCCTAGCTTGTCATTGCCACTGCCACTGCCATTCTCTTCTTCCTCCACCGCTCTCGCAGCCGCCAAGGGTGCTTGAGCGAAGACGTGGCCTCCAAACGCAGCCGGGTTAAAGTCGACCGTGTTGCCCTTCTTGTACCCTTCAGGGTCGATTGATCCCCATGGCAGCTCATTCCCGGGCCTCCAGGCTGGTGTACGGCTGATGAATCTCTTGACAGGATCCTGTGAGCCGCTCTGCTCATCTGGGAGTTGCGAGAGCCTCAGAGCCTCGTAGAGGTCATTGCGTTTAATCGCAGGTGGTGCATCCTTGTTGGAGGCCATGGTCGAAAGTGCAAGTACACGTGTTGCAATGCGTGGTTGACGATGTGAATTTTCAATGCTCCCAATCCTCGTTAGAAGTCCAACTTTATCCACTGCTCACATCATCAAATACCAGTAATAGTAAATTGATGCAGCTGAACATGATATCGGTACGACCCCCCGGCCAACTTCATATACAGCCGTGCAGCTCGTTATTGAACCTCGGCTCCCGCCCACAGGCACTAGCTGTACCCCGTAATAGCCGGCCGCCATGTCCACAGCGTATTCCATGGGTGCATATAGATAGGCTATTGAATACTATGTTGATTTCACTGCTTTTTCTTTGCCTATATACTATTTACTCCGGATGATTTTCCTTTTTTTTTTCTGGTATAAGTTGAAAGTAATGTCTCCGTCAGCCGTGGCTTTGGTCGGTCCAAGTGCGAATAAGGTACATGTACTAAGGCAGTCTTACTGTGGCGCTTTAGGTACCTGTAATCACAAACACATGTGCAATAATTCGTCCAATTCGCAGCACTAATCAAGAAGTATTGATGAGTAATCCATAAAATGGGTCGTGGATTATACCACCACATCTAGCAATCAATCTGTTCCTACCGAGAAATCAGTCCGGATAACCGTTACAGTCGCTAGATAGATCCTTGAGTAGTAAATATGGCCAATTCTCCTAGCGGCAATCGTCGCGAATCTGAAGCCTATCTCAACTCCCCGAGTTTCACATGGTTAGGCTCAAGGCGATAGCCGAGGAAATAGCTATAATCCTTCCATTACATAATCATTTGATCGCTAACAATTCATGAGAATGCTATTCCAGCACTTATATTCGACGTTCAATATAATTTGATATGAATTGACATATAAATCAAATACTAGATAGAGTTGTACCAAGAAGCGTCTTCTGTTGGTCAGGGATATGTAGCATTGGACTCTACACAACCTAGGCATGGCGATATGCGGGCCCAGACGTGCATCATGTCTTGCTGCAATGCATGCAGCCTACCCTGTCATTCCAATGAAACCGTAGCTTTTATTCCTCCATTAATAACAATTAATATCAACAACATGCATCAATCAATCAATCACTCAAAATAATGTAGTCCAATCTAACTTGGCTTTAAAAAAACATAAAAACAAAACAAAGTTTATAATCCCTGTTGACGCGCCGCCGGAAGCTCTTCCCCGTGTTTCATCACCAAACGTCAAGCGATCGTCATTGACTTTGACATCATCTCACTTATATCAACGCCTACTCCTCGCAGCAGTTTCATCTTCCTCCTTGAACCTACCATACATCTAATATCGCCCATTTCTTAGAAATCACTTACCTCTTCAATTTACATTTCCCCTAAAAAAAGGCAAGATGTTTTCCTGGCAGGCACTACGTCAGTCCTCAAGCCGCCAAGATGAAGAGCACCAGCCTCTACTCCCGCAGTACAACGAGGCGACTGAGAGACAGACTCGCCTCCATGAGAAGCTTCACACATACCAGATGCTACGGGCCCTTTCAAATGGCTACATGCCCTCCAATGAACAAATGATCACTCATCTCCGTACTTTGCTCGCCGCCGATGTTCTCAATCCCCAGGCTTCGGGCTTGAGTCCTTCTGGCAGAGCCCTCATTCGAACTACGCGCATGTGGCTCAGTGAACTTATCGACCTACTCAAAGCCAAAAACGCCAATGATCAGGTCCAAGATTTCCTCTGGTACCTGGCCAAGGCACGTCTCCAGGTAGACTCGTCAGATCTCCAGGTCAGAGCCGGCACCGCCAAGATGAAGGCAGACGTTATGGCCGCCGTCGCCAGCGTCAAGACGGTTGGATCACTTTTACTCACAAACTCGGACTTTCGCATCTTCCTTACAGATCTATCTACCGTCTCCCGCGAAGTCTTTCGCGACACAGCATTCACATTAAGAGACGTAGCTCAAGACGCCGCTAAAAAGATTGAGCCACCCAAAGAGAAGCAGCAGGCCCTTAAACACGCAAACGGAGATGCGCAACCAGCGCCTACGACAGAGGACTTGCAGCAAGAGGTCATCGAAGTAGCCGAAGTGGTGGCAGACGGCGCCGGCGATGTCCTGGGCACGGCAGCCCGCAGCGCGCGAGAACACATCCAGGGAGACGAGCAAGAGGCCCTGACATATCGCCTCAAGCAAGCCGTGCTCAAACTTCGCAAGCGGCCCAATTACTCAGACTCCGTATCCATGCTATCCCTTCTCCTGAGGCGCTATCTCAAGGTTTACTCTCGCGCCGCGGCGCGCACTGCTGAGATTATAGAAGAAGACGTCGGCATGAACCAGGAAGCCGATGAAGCTCTGCACAACTTTTGGCTGCTCATCACATCATTCGGCGACAAAGATGCCTGGAACCAAGTCGAAAAGTCGTTTCAAGAGGTCGTGGAAACCGGTCAGTCTGACCCAGCATTCGAAGACTTGGTAGACCATATCTCCAAGTTGGTGCAAGATATCCTCATGGATCCCGAATTCTTCAACAATGCGGGAAAACGCTTTGAGCAGCTTCGTAACGAGTCAAAAGAGCTCACCACGGAAACCTCCATCAGAGAAAAAGTCGATAATCTGCTCGGCAGCCTTAGCACGGCTCTGCGCTCGGTGAGCGAGGACGCTGAAGTCCTTCAACTCATCAATAGCTCGACCCGCATTGCGCACATTGTGTCGCCAAAAAACCAGTACATCAACAAGGACATGACCACGGATCTCGTCAACGTCTTCGTCCCGATGCTTATACAGGGAATCCAGTATCTGCCCATCCCACGCCTCGAGGTCTCGACACCAGATGTAGATTTGCTTCTCGAAAACCTAGTCCTGGAACCTGGTCGAACAATTAACAATACTTCGTTTCTGCCCTACAGGTTACAAATCTCGACCCGGAATGACGTCGACATCCGCAAAGCTCGCTTCCAAATCCTGTCCACCGTCACATCTTTAGCCACGATTAAAATCTCGGGGCTTTCCATAGCAGCTGAGGAGCTGGGATATTGGGTGCACCTGCATTCGGGCATATTGAGATTCATGGACGAGGGCCTTGCCAGCATCCACCTGGACGAGCGTGGCATTGACCTGTCGCTGGACATTGAAATCGGACGAGATCGTCTTGAAAAGATTGTCTCTCTCCGTAGAGCAAGAGTCCACATCCACCATCTCAACTACACTCTGCGCCAATCCAAGTTTTCATGGTTCGCCTGGCTCCTCAAGCCGTTGATCCGACCCATCGTGAAGAGGGCAATAGAGAAGAGCATTGCGTCTGCAATCGAAGACGGCCTTCACACTCTCAACCGAGAACTGCTCTTTGCTCGCGAGCGACTGCGGGCAACCCGTATCGCCAGCCCCGAAGACCTCTGGACCTTCATCAGAGCTGTTGCCGCTCGACTCGTCCCCACGCCGCATCCAGACATCGAGGCCCGCATTGGCGTCCGTCCGGAAATCTTCCGTGGCCGCTATGCTCCGGGAAGTCTAGTCCAGCTTTGGGAGCGTGAGGCTCAAGACGCCAGCCAGAAGATCTACGAGTATGAGAGAGGCGGATGGCGCAATGACATCTTTGGTGTGCGGACGCGTCCAGCCTAAGGCGTACTGTAGTCATCATCAGAGGGGGGAGGGCCAGAAGGGCCTACGGGCAAAAACAGCTGCTGCTTGTCTGACAGCCTGACTCGTCATATGCGCTCGTTGGTGTACGGCAGGAAAAAAACGTCGCTTTAGTACAGAGTAGGTATCCCGAAACCGTTACGTGCGGCACAAATATTGGCTGGCGGCTTGGGTCGGGAAGAAGGGCGAATGGGAGCAATGGGTTGCTGGCCAAATGAGCCAACCACCCATGACCGGGTATAGCGGGAGGAAACAAAAAAGGCAACTTTGGGGCCTTGTTCGAATCGGTCTTCTCTTTTTACGATCTGTTTTTGCTGATCAATCGTCGCCCTCCATCAGACTGATTTCCCCAGCACAACGTCGTACCATCATTCGGCCACGATTCAGGCAGCGAGCAACCCCGCGATCCTGGCAGTTGGGCTGTAAGATGGGTGGCCACATGGTCCAAAGTTGGAGAAAAAAGGCAACCAAATGGCTTCGCAGTGTTTTCCTTTTTATTGCGGCGCTTGGCTTTTGGGGGAAAAGCCTGGCCTGGGGGTGAGAGTTTATGCAGTACTGAGTTGGCCGAAGAGAGGAGTTTCAGGTAACACAGCAGTTGAGTGGCGGCAACGACTATTGGACGTGATGCTGATGCTGGATGCTGGGAAAGACGGGCAAGGACGCTTATTAGTCGAAAGGATAGGGAGTCGAGAATGCAAATGCAAAGAGCTGCGGGTGCTAGTTCCAAGTTGTCCGTAGCACTATTTACTTGTCATTCCGTGACACGACCAAATTGCTGATGGGACGGCGACTTCCGTCCCGCCTGTCCGTCTTGGTTCGTGGGTTAATTCATGTCGGGGGTGGTTGGCAACAAATCGAGATCCCAAAAGACGGGCAAAATAAGGGGATTTAAAAAAGAATCCGAGACACACAGACAGAAGCGGGATCGAAAAGAGTTTGGGAGGGGAAAAAGGAGGGCAAGCAGCATGCAGCAAAGTAAAAAAGGACGCACAATGCCAAACTCACGCCACCATGCACAAGAAGACTATAATGGAAGTTGGGGGAAGAAGGGCCCCAGAAACGGGCGGACAAAGACCGATTCGACCGCCTCAGCCAGCCAGCAAAAAGAAAAGAGACAATAGCTGCAGACGAGAGAAAAAGTGATTTGTTACCACACCTCAGCTAGGCGTAGTGGCCAGCGAAATGCAGTGGTGTGGCAATCATCACGACAGACTAACCAGGGGGTCTCTGGGAGGGTCTTTGATCAACGTGACCATCTCTGGCTCACCCAAAATGTCGTTCGATGACGCAGATTTGCATGATGCTCAATCTGTCTGTGCTTTTGTCCCCCGTCCGGCAGCAAATCACAATGGCAAGAATCTGGCAAAGCTGGGAGCGAGTGTGTGTGAGTGTCTCAAGGCTTGGACCAGACGGGTTTGCGCTGGTTAATTGCGAGTTGCATGAGTGCATGGCATAGCATATTGCCAGGTCCCTTGTAGCCTATCACGGGGATCGGGGTCTAGGGCAGCGATCCGATTCGACGGGGTGATGGTTTCACGACAGCTCGATGTCCGGAGTACATACTGTAGGAAGGATTTGGGGAGAGTCGTGGTGATGGGGGGAGTTTTTGGTGTTCTGGGAACCTGGGGGAAGCGTGGAAAATTAGGCGGTACTTAGATGCTCGTCTCCGTCTCAGCGACGACGGAACTGAGTTGGCAGATGTAACCCCTTGGACGAATTAAGGTGTTGATGAGCAAGCAAATCAACCAGCATTGTTCGTGCTAGCACAAGAACTAATTGATCCAGTCCAGTCCCGTCTTCAGCTCAACAGCACCAGACCAGGCCAGGGGGCCAGGGGTCTTAATCGTATTTGGTCGCCGGGCTGGATGGACCCTTCCCGACCCTTTTCTAGCCGCTTCGTGTTTCCCGCCTGCACCCAAATTCCCATTGCGAGATGCCCGTCATCTTCTGCTGTCAGTCAGTCAGTCAGTCCATTCACTCATGGCCCCGTGGATCCCGTGAGCGCGAGTCGTGGAGCCTGGTCTGGGCTAAATATATCGCTTTTAACAGTTGAGGCTTGCAGGAAAGGACATGCAGCCAAGGCATGTACAAAGGCCACATGTCTCATCGTGAGGCACACACACAAGCATGTCCTCGTACGAGAGAATGAGAGAGTGCTGCCGCAGTAGATGTGTTACTCCCGTGAATAGCCTTTCTTACAAGGCACAAGAAAAGCTGCACGCTCGGTATTGGAAAAAGCAATGGGCTGACCGGGGGGCGTGCGCTGCTCTCGACCGCATAACCCTTGCTCGCCCATCCCTGCCCTAGAACCAATAACTCCCGTTCGCTGCAAGGACGGGAAGTACGCCATGATGTCGTCCTGCAGTGGCCGAACCTGGGGTTGACCGGCTGTGCTGTCTCAAAGCGGCCCATCGAGTGCAACGCTACGTGTGACACAAAAAATGAAATGAAATGAAAATAGGCACCATGTATGACCATGTAAGGGTGAGAAAGAGATTAGAGAGAGAGGGCAAAAAGAGGCGAGACTCAAGGCAGGCAAGGCAAGGAATTCATTTGCACCATGTCGATGCTCTGCCTCTCTCTCTCGCTCTGCTCATCCCATTCGGATAATCCGCACACCCAACTATTGCAGATCGCGCCCCTGCAAGCCGCCCGTGCTTCCCCGGACCATGGACGGGCCAGAAGTGGAAATCCGCTGCGATGCCACACACTCACACACTCACACCCCCTTGATGTGTTGGTCAAGGTTCAGTTCAATTTAATCCCCCATACCCATCATTCCACGCGCCGATGGTCCTGAAAGTCGGAGTTGGAGGGAGCGGAGAAGGGCGAACCCGCGCCTTCGGAACCGCTGGATTGGATGCAATGCTAGCCCTTTTTCCCATTTCTGGGGGCGTGTGTAGTGTGTGTGTGGTGTGAAGAGAGTCGTGTGTGAAGGGGGGCAAGGGCTCTTTTTTTCGAGAAAACGGACGAGTATTTTAGCTCGTTTTTGAGGCTTCGGTCGACCAGTCCCGAGCCCCATCTTGAAATGTCCCAACTCCCCGCTTTATGTTGCGTCTCTCGTCTCTTGTCCCAGCATCTTCGTCGCCTTTTCACACAAACTTCACCTTGTGACCCGTTTCCACCAGATTCCCGCCTAAACAGAAGCCGCCTTCTTGTCTGCTTCTGGCCACACACAGAGTCCCGTCTATAGCTTGTCGTTGCTGGCTACCTCGTTCGTTCGTGACACCAGGGCAGGGGAGAAAGGGTGAAAAGAGCCAAAGAGCCATTTCATTCACTCCATGTCCTCCGTGAGCTTCATATCGCTTCTGCAGGGAACACGTTCAGCCTGCAGTTAAACAAGTTTTGGGTCGATAACGATAACGGCGTGTCAACCTCATACTTATTGGCATCACCGAGTCTGAAAGCATGCAAAGCGTACTTGAGCCGGTGCAAACGCTAAGATGTCATGATCCTCTGGATGCCGGCGCCATTGGCGTGTCCGGCTTACACTCCCTGACGAGGTCAAGACTGAACAAATCACTGTCCAAACGTAAGAGCTCAGATTTCTTGCTCGAGGCACCCCATCGGCATCGTCTCAAGGGCACACGGAAGCCCGCCGCTCCTCCGCGGGAGTATCCTCTTCCAGAGAGCCTCGTGCAGTTTACGATACTGGACCACAGCAACAAGACGGCATTTGAGTTCTCGCTGGATGCACAATGGGTCTGCAGGGGAATTAAACGATGTCGTCTTGGATCCGACGTCGAGGGTCCCAATACAGCGAATGTCGGCCGCAAGAAGCGCCGCCTTCGGACTCATCTTATTACTAGCAGGCTCTCGCAGCCATTCTCCCAACCGGCCACGCACATCTTGAACAGAGAGGGCAGGCAGGTTGGTGACCGGCGGTTTGTAAAGATGGCCGTGATGCTTGATTCCAGCAGGCGGGCTGCATATCTACGGGCCACGGCCTATCTGAGATACTCCATCATGAACCGGATGCGGAAGAGGCTCGGTGTTGTGAGATATCAGGGCTCGACAAAGGAGAGTGAAGACAGCACGGTGAGGCCGAGCACAGATACATTCACAAAGGCACCATGGCAATCACAAGAAGTGAAATCAACCCCCGAGGCGAGGCCAAGCGTCATTGAGCCAAGCAAGGGAGCAACTCCAGCATCACGGGAACTCAGAGAGGAAACCGGCATTCAGTCTGCAGAAACGCTAGGCAAAGCGCCGGCGGCTTGTCGTTTATCAAAGCCCATAGCTCTGCCGCTTCCCTCTGCAGATGTCGATGCCACCAATGACCGCACCTCGGCTCGCATCGACTCGACGACATCTCCGGAGCCGAGGCCGCCTCTTGCGTGGATGTACGACGATGCTGAGGAAGACAGCTTTGCCTTCCTCCACCCAGAGGACCTGGACGACGATGACTCCGACGTCTATTGTGACTTCGACGCCATCTTTGCGGCCAAGGCGACTTCGCCTAGCCCCCAATCGCCCTCGGAGGAGCATACATATGAAGAGTACATAGACGAGCTGGACGGCATTTCTTGGAGGATAGGGTGACATTTCTTTTGTTCACATCTCATTTGTTATTCACATTGTTTAGAGAGACGGCTGGAAACTCAGAACAACATATGAAAGTCCGGAAATCACTTGTAGGGCTGGAAAATTACTGTATATTTATTGGCATGGCTGGCGCATTGTAGCCAAGGCTGGGCTTGGAGGGGAGGCGTTTTGGTTGGATGAAAGTTAAGGCTATGGGCGAATGGCGGCCGGGGGAGTTTTCTGTCTTTGCGACCCCCCGATTTTGTGTGTAAGCTAAGGAAGTTGATTATAATCAGAATCCCACCAAATGAATGTAATAAATCGTCGAAATCAGTTGCCGTTGGACTGCTTGCGGTTAGTGTCTTCAGGGAGCTTGGAAGCCCTGCTCTTTGCAATGTCGCACATGGCCTTTTGTTTCCGCAAGAATTAGCTTCATCGTGAAATTTTGGCTAGTTGACTCAAGCACCGGTCCGTACCTGTAATGCAGCGTCGACCTCTTGGGAATAGTTGCTTTGCTCGATCCGCGCCCTCATGTCCTGCATAATCTCGGGCCGCCCTCGACCGTTGACGAAGACGACATATCTGAGCCCCGGGAACGCCTCTTCGTACTCTTTGTTCAGCGCGGCAAGTTCCTCGGATTCCCCTTGAAGGTTCGCCTGTTCAGCCACAGACTGCGCCGACTCAATGTTCTTTTCTCCCAGGCGCGGGTGAGATCCCAGAACAGACAGGAGCACGGGATGCGGCTCTGTCTCGGCAGACTTTGCGGCGAGCGAGAGGAGCCTGATCTGGCACACGTCTATCAAGTCGGGGTATGAGCTGTAGACGGCCGTCCGTATTACTGGCAGGAGAGTGGCGTGGATGGCGGGACTGGGCTCAAACAGCAGGTCGAGCACCTCGGTCTGGGCCAGGTCCGAATACGAGTGGAGGAGAGCAATGGGAGGGAGACGCTCCAGTGGCATGATGGTGTGCGTATATGTGTGTGTAGCTCCGGGTCCAGAGAAGAGAAGGGATTCGCGGTTGTTATGAAGAAGGGGAATGGATTATGGGTATAGAGTCATAGACAGACTAGAGTAGAGCCGCGTTCGAGGAAGCGATCGATTGCAAGAGAGAGAGGGAGAGAGAAGAGGCGAACAAGGCTGGTCGTGACACGCGCAAAAGATGGCAGAATCCAGCGCAGAAAAGATCAACAACTCGCGATGCCTTCAGAAAAGGGTTACAGGAACAGAAACCAACCGCCAGGCTCAAGTCAGACGACGAGCTCATCCCCTAACTCCCCGCAATTCCAGTGGAGCGACAAACGCAGCGATACCGAGTTGGTAGTTGACGAGCAGGCTTATCACTGCACTTATCAGCTCGTGACGTGCGTGGTCTGTGCGTCTGGAGCGGAAAATCTCGATCGGGATGCTGGTCGCGCGCCTAACGCAGCTGCAGCCTCGTTTCCGTTTTCTCGTTTCGGCGAATGAGGATTTTGGGTTTCTGCAACTTGCCATTGGAAGCGCAGAGGAGATTCAAAATCAGTCACCATGCTTTGCGGAAGTAAGTGAAGCCCCGGGATTCTTTACATGAGATATTCTAGGCCTCTCCCCCTGCTGTGCATCGTGCTAATGCAGCTCTACTAGTCTCCGGAGAAGCTCCTCAAGAGCCTGTCGCGTCCAAGAAGTCGGGTAAGTAGATGGATGCAGAACAACGCATATGGCACAGAGTTGAGTTGAGTTGAGTTGACTGACTTTGGGTGCGTCTAGGAATCGTCTACGAGAAGCGGCTGATAGAACAGTACATCAACGAACATGGCTCAGAACCCAACGGCGAGGCCATCACCGTCGATGACTTGCTGCCCATCACTTCCTCTCGCATCCCACGCCCTCGCCCCCCTACTCTGACTTCGATCCCCGCGCTCCTTGCCACATTCCAAAACGAGTGGGATAACCTGGCGCTGGAAACATACAACCTGAGGGAGCAGCTGGCACGGACGAGGGAGGAGCTTGCGACGGCGCTATACCAGCATGATGCCGCCGTTCGCGTCATTGCCCGACTGACAAGAGAGAGGGATGAGGCCAGAGACTCACTGAGCAAGGTCACCGTGACAGACGGTGCTGCCAACGGCGAGGGCATGGTTGTGGATAGTGTTGAAGCGCTGCCGGAAGATCTGGCGGCCCAGGTGGACCAGATACATCGGAGGTCAGCATCCCAGTACCTTTTCTTGCAGCCTCGCCATGTGCTTACCCATTATTTAGCTTGTCCAAGGGGCGCAAGAAGCGCTCTGTCCCTGAGGGATGGGTCTCTAGCGAAGAAGTGTCATCTTTCGAAACTACGACAACAAATGACCTGTCTGTTCTAAAGGCTACCTCTCTCGATCTGGAGGGCAACTATGCCGTAGCGGCAGGATTGGACGGGGAGGCAGCCATCTACTCTGTGGAGGCTGACAACGTGGAAAGGACTGTGCCCGTCAACGAGCCCGTGACGGATACCCTCTGGGCTGGGTCAAAGGTCTTCTTTGCGACCAGCCAGGGCAACATCAAGGTTTACGAGGCGGGCAACGAGGTTGGCACATTTTCCGAGCACGCGGGAGCTGCTAGCGGCTTGGGTCTTCATCCTTCTGGCGACTTGCTCGCCTCTGTGGGCGCCGACAAGAGCATTGTATTTTACCACCTGGAGACGATGAAGCGAGTCAGCCGGGCATACGCCGATTCTGGTAAGTTTGGAATCCGTCAACTGTTGGCTGCCCTGTGAACATTATTGACTAACGAGACTCGACAGCTTTGACAACATGCGCATTCCACCCCGACGGACACTTATTTGCCGCCGGCACAGTCACTGGTGACATTAAGCTGTACATGACCAAGACGCTCGACCAGGCCGTCGTTTTCAAGCTGGGCGCCCCGATTCAGGCCCTTGTCTTCTCTGAGAACGGATTCATGCTGGCGGCCACGGCCAAGGGACAGACCAGCGTGACCATCTTCGACCTCCGCAAAGAAGGCGACGCCGCTGTTTCCAAGGTGCTCGAGACCGGAGGCTCAGTTCAGTCACTGGCCTGGGACTACTCTGGCCAGTTCCTCGCCACCGGAGGAGCCACGGGCATTACGGTGCAGCATTATACAAAGTCGAGCAAGAAGTGGAGCGAGCCTCTGCGGAATTCCGTCCCAGCAGTTGCTGTCAGATGGGGCGAGTTGGGACAGAAGCTGGTTTCTCTCAACGGAGAGGGAGTTGTGAGCGTGCTGGGCGTCAAGAACTAGGCAACTGGCGCAGAGTGATTTGGGTCTACTGATTCAAGCCAATGTTTTTGAATTTTACGGGATTTTATTTTCTGCGTCTTCCTAATACTAAATACGCGCTGGGACTCTTGGGAAATCTGTTGCATGAGGTGGTTTTAGATTGTGTCAAGGGCTGTACATTGAGGAGAGGGTTCTCTCCAGTCTACTAGCAGAGGAGCAAAATACGATATCAGGCAGAAGGCTTGCAGACCTGTTCTCTCCGTGCAATGACAAGGTGAAGACTTGTTGTTTACTTACTACTTACGAATCCTGTGAGCTGCCTGCTTGCCTAGCCGGGGACACGGAGGCATGTCTGTTTTATATTTGATACACCCAAATTAGAGAGTGCCGGGTAGGCAGCCAGCCCTTGAGATTGCGCTTGGCCTCAGAAAGACACGAGAATTGCATACAGCAATCAAGGCGCGAGTCATGGAGCTCTTGCGGGTGAATAAAAGTGCGATTCGCCCCAGCCGTCACTGCAAAGTGAACCCAGCGTGAACAGTGCGTCATATCTCATATCGCCGAAAGTTGCCTCTTCTCTTCCAATTTTTTTCCTCCCTCCCGCATTCCATTTGTCAGGTGCCGAAGGTAATCCGAACGAACATGGCACCGGCTCGTGTGATTTTTAACGTACTGTATTAGATCGATAAACCATTGGAACTCTTTTTTTCGCCTCGACAAACAAGAAAGGGTAAAAATAACAAGGGCGCTTGTCAGCAAACCGGGCGCTTAGAAGAAGCGAAGAAGCAAACAATATTGGCTCCCTTTTCACTCGAGATATCGCCACGTGAACGGCGGACCGATTCTAATTTAAAAACTAAAAGCTGCCAAAAACATTAAATAAAAACAAAATCCCAAAAGGTTGCGCTTTTCCCCACAGGCTGAAAACGCTCTGTTCTAGGAGGGGTTGGTTTATGTTATTGGATCTGAGCTTGTTGGGCTACAGGCGCCATCATCGCTATATCGAGTCTTGCCCTTGGCAGCACCTCGTCCGACTTTGGATTTTTGATCCGGCCAACACAACGCCACCCTTACGCAACGGTGAATTACCCTCCGCACACGCAATACAATTCGCTACAATACAACTGGAGGGAAAAAGGAACCGACCAGTCGCCGATTTTTCCGTTGCAGCGTTTCCCTCTGCCGCCTCCGCTCTCTCTCTCCCTCCATCTATCTTCTCCAACACCCAAAACATCGCACTCAAAATGTCGCGAGCCGGCGACGACGTGCTGGGGTCCAGCGACGACGACCTGGCCGAGGTCGAGGTCGAGATCACCGAGACTCGCAGCATCTTTGACAACCTGCTGAACCCGCGAGGCGTCCCGCGGCGGCTAGAATTCAGCTTCCAGAACCAGAACCAACCAGCTGGCCAGTCTCGCCGGCCTCAGCCTGCCGGCCCGTCAGCCTCATCACAACTGCGGCTGCGGCCCTCGCATCAGGCCTCCTCCTCTCGCCGTCACAGAACCCCCGCCGCTACAACAGAATCTTCAGGGTCAGGATCAGCCGTCATCGACCTCACCGAGGAGCCAGATTCACCCGTGGACCGACGAAGGACGCAGGCCGCCGGGCCTCAGGTAATGCTGCAGCAGGTGCCGCACAACAGCGCCGGGAGGCATCCGCGGAGGACGAATTCACAGCGCATCTCGCCGCCCCAGCTCTCGAGGAGCGACAGCACGTTTGTCGGCACCCCGAGCTTCATCGACCTGACGGCAGACTCGCCCGAGGACGACCAGCAGCGACCAAACCGCGAGAGTTGGCGGACTCGCGCCCACCCGCGGCATCACCACCACCACCATCATCACCACACTCACGAACATCTCCGCCACCACGGCCGCGACCGCCTCATTTCGCTCGACTTGATTAACCACCAGCAACTCGAATCCGATTTTAGAGTCTTTGGTAGAACGCTGGCTGGCTTTCTGAGTGGTAGCTTCGGCAATCTCGGTCCTGAGCTGCAGACCATGTTTCCGAACCGCGAACCGACGCCCAAACCCCCAATGGAGCCCGTGCCACCCGCCAGGACGGGATTCACCCGCGATACCCGAGCCGACGACAAGACCGAGCAGATGGTGGTTGTATGTCCGGCCTGCAACGAAGAACTTGCCTATGACCCTACCGATACACCGTCCACGCCGTCAAAGAAGAGGAAGAGGGCACCTGGAGAGCACCATTTCTGGGCGCTAAAGAAGTGCGGTCACGTAAGTGTTTTGTCGTGTGAACACCTGAGGTATTCATGAGCCTCACTAACTGGATGGGGATTATTCCATCAAACAGGTATATTGTGCCGAATGCTTCGAAAACAGAAAACCGACAAAGACTGCTCCCGACGGAGTTGGCTTCCCAGGAGGAAAGACAACCCCCAACGATATTCGCTGTGCAGTGGATGGGTGCGAAACCAAAGTAGCTCTCAAGACTGAATGGGTCGGCATATTCCTTTGAGAAAGAAAAAAGCAAATGGCGTTCTCCCGCAAGATGTAGGACATTTTGTTCATATGGTCACATGTCCCATCTGGAAACCCGGTTTTGATCATCACGACAACACGGAAAGGGGGAACGGAGTATATGGATTCATCAACAATGAGCGAGAACACAACACACACACAGAAGCATCACATGTGCTTTCTTCTACTTCCTTTTTTTTTTGTTAGCACAGGGAACAAAGAAGAGCGGCGTTTTAAAGGTTCAGGTTTCTGGTACATAAGCGAAGGGGTGGGGAAAGGGTTCAGGAAAGGGGTTAGGGAAGGGAACCTGTTTTTTTTGTCTTCTTCTTCTTCATTTTGCACAAAATTCTTTTTGTTGGCGTTGAAGGCGTGTTAAACACACATGATTTTGGTAGAGAGAGCAAAACCACACACAACACACAACACACAATGTACGCTCAGGAACAAAGTGAGGGGGGTCTTAGCGAAGTAATTTTTCTTCTCCCCTTTTCTTCTTTTTAATGAATGCGCATAGACGGTTTTCTTTCTTTCTCTTTTCTTGGTGTTTCTTTTTGGGTTTCTTCTTTAAACTAGGCGGTGTTGGTGTTTTGATATAAGGATAAGGAAGAGTGTAAGAGAGAGAGAGGGAGATACCCATTGGGAAACTCTAGGTAAATAATCACTGCATATGGACTCTTGCCAAGAGAGTCTTTTTTGCTATATATAAACGGCGTGTGTTCTTATCGTATGTACGAGTATGTATGGGTATGCATGTATGATTTCTGGGATGTAAACAAAACAAAACAGACATGGGCGCGTGATAGGATTGCATTGATGATTTGGGTCTAGTTTCGTGGGATGGGGGATGCGGACTAGCTGGGGGTGCTTGGGACTACTGCGGGTTGTGCATTTGAGTGTGAATGAAAGATGGCTGAAGGATTGGGTTGGATGCGGGATGAGATGGATGGATGAGATTACTGAGATGTTTGGTTGGTTGGTGTTGGGATGAAGGTGGTGATAGATCTGTGGTGTTATGGGAGTTATGAAGGGTTTGAATCGATGGATACGGAATACAAGGTAATGTGATGTTCACGCAAGAATTGGCTAGAAGGATGTTGAGGACGATACATCATCACAGCGAAGCAGAGAGAGGTACAGAAGATGAGCTAGAAAAAGCTCATCGCATTCACAAGTCGCCATCAACAGCAGACTAAATCGTACCAAATACATAAAAGGCTAATCTCAATAATTACAGAAAGAAAAAAGAACGAAACACAAATCCGCCACGCAACGCAATGCCATATCAATCAGTATACCTCAAGTCCCTTTCGCCGTAAACCCCGAGTAAATCAACCCAGTCCGCCATATCCATCCATGTACCTGCTGTCCGCCGTCTATTCAGGGGGGTATATCGTCTCTCGTCTCTCGTAACGGTATTTGCAACTGTATCGTTTGTCAATATATACATTATAGGCAAAGCTCTGTCGCTAGCTCGTCCATCCAGCTTCCACCGAATTCTGACTCCTGAGAATCCATCATGTTCTTAGCCTCGCGAATTCCAGGAGAAGTGGTGTTTTCTTTGGACACCTTTTTGAATGTCTCGTGCCTTGTGTTTTGGGCCTTCGGAAGTGGCGGCTTGTTTGCGACTTTAACTGTGGTAGGGGGCGACTGCTTTCGAGGAACATTGCCGAGAGGTGAAGGTCTCTTCATCTCAGCCGTAGGTAGTGGCTTGGTAGTTGGTAAAGTGGTGTTGGCTCGTGTCGTGACGAGAGGAGTCCTCTGTACAGATGTATTTGCAGGGGTGCGGTTGGGATTCGTTGTAAAACCCTTTCTCGTTGAAAACTGCGGCGTTGTTGCACCGGCTGACCTTGTCTGTCGAGAGACTTGCCCTCTCTCACGATGCTCTGTCTTTGCGGGAGTGTGATTGGCGGTATTCGTTTTCGGTTTGCTGTCTGCCGGTCTCTTCTCTCGAGCACGGCGCTCAGAGTCTCTCTTCTTGGCTTCTTCGAGCTCAAGGGCCTCTAATTGGAGGGCGCGCCTTCTCTGTTCTTCCTCTTGCTCTGCTGTTCGTCGGCTACGAAGTAAGGCCACAGCCAATCTCTCATTGGACCCAGACGCAGTAAAAAAGGGCTTGGGTGGTTCGGGGGATGAAGACGCTGTATCTGGAGGTGGTAAGTCTTTCTCCACGACAGGGCTCGGAGTCTTAGCTCGAGGTATCGAGCACGATTTCAAGGATTGAGAGATGAATGTAGTTGCCTCTTCTTCCAACTCTGCTGCCTGTTGCGACGATGTAGGGAAAAAATCATCCATGTTAAAGAGGATCTGCTGAGTGCTAAGAGGAGGCGCCTGTGGCTTCATCGCGACGGGTGATATGGGGGAGCGTGAGCGCTGTGGAGCTGCGGGTATCGGCGGTGGTGGCATAAGACACGCTTGCTCGTCTCTTTTAGAGAGTGTCTCTTGAGAAGTATTATTGAGGAGGCCGGTAGCGAGTCCGAGATCCATCTCGTATCCCGTTGCACTGCGAGCCCGTCTCTGGGATCCTTGAGATACAAGTACCAGCGCGGGCTGTTTTGAAAGCTGTTTTTGGGAAATCAGGGCAACGTCCAGAGCCAGCATCTCCTGTTCCAAATCATCCTCGTCATCAGATATCAAGTCAAACTCTGGAAGAGCTAGTGGTTTAGGGTTCTTGATTGTGATGGGAGATTCTGGTTTGTGGAGTGTAGTGTCATGGCGTGAATGGCCCTTTTCCTGTTTCGCTGCTGTAGGCTCCGGGCATGTCGGGAGGTGATCCTCTGCGTTGATGACACTAGACTTCGCGGCTACTTGGTTAAAGGACAGCTTGGACATCTCGTCGTCCGACATGACTTCGAAATCCTCCAGGAAGTCTTCCTCGGTAGTGCGCTCATTCTTTTCTGGCGTAGTATCAACCTTGGTCGTGGGTTCTTCGAGTGCGGGTAAAACCTCTTCCCTCTTCTCCTCTAGTTCCTCAAAGTCTTCTTCTTCGAAATCTTCTTCTACCCAGTCTTCTTTCTCGTAGTCTCCTTTCTCAACATCTGCTTTCTCGCAGCCTTCTTCCTTTGGCTGTTCTTGGCTGCAGAGTCGCTTCGGGCTGGGAAGGTCACCTTCGTCCTCTTCTGGTTCCTCCGCTATAGGTAATACCGGGGTTATCGCAGCATTCTGACCTCTGCAGTCTCTCTTGGTACCAGATCCCTTGCCCCTCACAAACCAAGCAATGGTGTCTTGGCTTGGCCGGACATTCACCAAAGGCAGGCCCTTCTTCCTCTTCTCTTCCCTCTCCGCCTGCTCCTTTGCGCGCTTCTTCTCCCTGAGCGTCTTTGCTTTCAATGCGGCTTTATCCTTCTCAAACTCCTTCCGGATGCGCTCCTGCTCAGCTCTCTCCTGTCTCAACTGCTCTGCTCTGGATACGCGCGGGACACGATTTGCTTCTTTGTAGGCCTTGCGGACTTGTTTAGATGTCATGGGGCGATTATTGACAGGGGTTCGCTCGGCCGGCCCTGCAGGCGGCACTATGGTGAAGGTCCGCTGAACCATCGTGGCAATTGCGACGGACTCAATGAACGGAATCTCTTGGAGGTGTCTCCAAGCATTGCATGATGGCGTTGTTTTGCGTTGTTTTGTTTTGTTGTTGTCGCGGGGTAAGATTCACACTCAGTGCTACAGCGGGCGTGACAACTGTAAACGCGAGACGGATACGCTGTCACGTGAGGGCAATACGAGCGACGCCTACACGGACTAGACATCAGTCTATATGCTTGCATCCCATACGGAGTAAAGGTGCATGTGATGGTGTAATCATCTCTGCATATTCACTTCTGCGATTCTGTTTACCCGTATTCAGCCTTGTTGGATTGTGTACTGAAAAAGCCTTACGGAGGCTGAGTCTGCAGTGGATGTGGCGCCCTGCAAGCTCAATGCAGTTAACCAACACGTAGTAAACGAATGCATAGCCTGGCCAAAACCCCTTTTGCTACCAAAATACCACTTATGTAGCTGATTTACTTCTAGAAACTTGCTAAAGAGCCCGTCAAGAACTAGCCAAATACATGGAAATTATTTAGAAACCGTTAAATTTTGGCACCAGGGAGAAAGCCCACTCCACCACAATGGCTGCACTACGGACGGCTGCAACAAAACGTTGAAGCATCGCATGTAGGCAGCAGCGGGGCTCCCAATGTAATGCCTGGAGGATTTTCCCTGATGTGACCCAACCCGGAATTTTGGGCAGCAATTCATCGGTGATTTAAGGAGAGGAGTCCCAATAGAGTTTAATTGACTACTTTTACATACGATATATTCGGCCACTGGATCAACTCTGTTATAAATATTGTCTTGCTTGCATGGATGGCAAGAAAATGAACTTGCAATAGCAGCGTATCACTGGCTATTACGGAGTAGACGGCGTGTTATTTTTATCTCTCTCTCTTTGCTCACATGAACTCATGAAGATACTTCATGTTTGGAAATGAGATATTATTCCATAAGTTTACTATTCGTCACCTCCTAAATCCCCTCGAGCCTGCAACACTCGAAACCCACCATGACACGCACAAAAGATCTCTTCCTAGCAGCAGAGCAAGGAAGACTCGACACTTTTGAGGATTTCCCACAGAATGAAGATATTAATATTCATAAAGACGAAAATGAGAACACGCTTTTGTTTATAGCAACTGAAAAGGGGCATCATGAATTAGCGCATCTGCTGATTCGCAAAGGAGCTGATATCAACGCAAAAAACAAGTACGGCGAAACACCACTTGTTCACGCTGCAGAGAATGGTGATATAGAGGTAGTAAGATTGCTTTCTACATATGCAGACATCACGGAACCGGATTCCTATGAGCGAGCAGTTTCTGGAGCGGCATCTAATGGTTATATGCATGTTCTGGACGTGCTACTTGAAAACATCAACAATAGCGAGGCGGGAAAATATGTTTCGACAGCAATAGAATCTGCCGCGCAGGCTAAGGAAATATCTATTCTGAGCCGGCTGCATGAGGAATATCACCTCTGTTCGGGCCTGGGCGCGGCCTTCTCTCACGCATTATATCTATCTGCACTGGATGGTCATGTGAATCTGGTTGAGGTCCTACTTGAAACACATGATATCGACATAAATTACAAAGGTCCCGCTGGCCGAACGGCGTTACATGCAGCTACAGGCGAAGGGAATACAAAGATAGCAGACTTGCTGCTTGGGATGGACGAAATCGATATAAGTGCACAGGACGAAAATGAATGGACAGCATTGCATCTAGCTGCGGAAACGAACCATACGGAAATAATTAAATTACTGCTTACGAGAGACGAGATCGACACATGTATAAACATAAAAGGCATATTTGGATCAACAGCGCTGCATTTAGCTACAGAAAAGGGTCATTCAGAAACGGTTGCGCTCCTGCTTGCAATGGATATGCTTGACATAAACGCACAAGACAATCTCGGACGCACAGCATTACATCTAGCTGCAGGCATGGGCGATGCAGAAATGCTAGAGTTGCTACTGCAGGGAGCTCAAATCGATCTAAACGTCCGAGACCAACTCGGACAGACAGCGTTCGGAGTAGCTGTAAGTTTGCAAGACATACGTTCGATTGATTTGTTCTTAAGAAACGATGGCTTCGACTTTGAAGCGGCTGGAGTTCAAAATAATAAAGTGGTGTGTCTGGCCGCAAAGCTAGGTTATCGTTCTCTTATGAACGGTCTACTGGACAAGGAATGTGCTGCATGTCCTGGTCGGACTCCGCTATCATGGTGCGCGGAAAATGACCAAGAAGAAGCATTGAAGATCTTGTTATATGATAAGGGTACCGATGCAGACTCAAAGGATGGCAATGGCCGAACACCGCTCTCACTTAGCTCTCAGAATGGGCACATCAGTGTGGTAGAAACGCTACTACGACACAATGCTGATGCGAATTTAAAGGACGGCAATGGCCGAACACCGCTCTCACTTAGCTCTCAGAACGGGAACATCAGAGTGGTAGAAACGCTACTACGACACAATGCTGATGCGAATTTAAAGGACGGCAATGGCCGAACACCGATCTCATATAGCTCTGAGAATGGATGTAGCTATGTAGCAGAAATGCTCTTACAACACAATGCAGATGCGAACTTGAAAGACGACAATGGCCGAACGCCGCTCTCATATAGCTGTGAGAATGGGTCTAGCGTAGTAGCAGAAGTGCTATTACAACACAATGCAAATGCGAACTTAAAGGACGATAATGGCCGAACACCACTCTCGCTTGGCTCTGAGAATGGAAAGACAGAAGTGGTAAAAGTACTACTACGATACAATGTTGATGCAAACTCAACGGATGGTAGCGGCCGAACACCACTCTCGCGGAGTGCAGAGAACGGGCATGAAGAAGTGGTAAATCTGTTGCTACACTACAAAGCAGACCCAATTTTGCAAGATAGTGATGCCAAGACGCCGCTTTGGTGGGCTGTGAAGAATGGCCATGCGACGTGTGCAAAGGTGCTCACGCCCGTTGACACTGTTACTTTGCTTCTTCTAGCACAGGAAGGAAATCAAGATGCAACAGAATTTCTCTTGCCCTTTAAACCCAAGCTTGACCAGAGAAATCACTACGGCCGAACTGCTTTACACCTAGCGGCGCTGTCGGGCCATCTGAATATTGCAAGATCTCTCATCTTGTGGGGAGCGGAAACCAGTCCCAGAGATAACTATAGCATGACGCCGCTTCAGCTAGCCATGCAAAAGAGGCATACTGATATTGTCCAATTATTAATTCAGAATAATGCATCTATGAAAGGGATTATGGCGAAGGAGTGGCGCGATGTATATGGAAGGCAAAAAGAAGATATTATTCTCCTGTCAGAGACACCTCATGGAGAACAACATCTCGAGTTCCCTAAGGCATTCCCGACTAGCGAGGAACTATCTCAGACGTCTACAGAATTAAAAAGGTGCCTGTAGTGAGTCGTTTATTTCTCCCATCCATACACATAAACAGGACTAATCATTCCAAGCTCGTTACCAACGGACGAACTGAACAGCGCCATTTGGTCAAAAGTGCCCATCACAGTTGCAAAACAGCGGCCAGTGGGAAGTCATCTGCAAATCACCGAGAGAATTAACAATAATATCATGGATATCTCCATTTCGTCACAGTTATCCGTTAATCGATGCAGAAGAGCCTCTGGCCATACCAAGCATAGTAGAATAGTATGGAGAGCTATACAGCCGACGAACCCAGGCAGTCCTTGGACTTCAATAGCTTATTTTAGTACTCTTCCATACGGCTGGATCCCACATGATGGGCTAGATTTATTTGAGCAATTCCTTGCTCATATTAAAACACAGTGGCTGGAGTCGTGTCATAACTTTGGGGAGCATTTGTCTCATAAGGTATGTGCTGATTATCCCAGATCTTGTATTAATTAATCTGCTAATATCTGTATTGAAAACATTATTAGCGCCTTGAGCAATTGCAGTTGAAGGGCAGGAGCTCTAGTATCACAGATTGCCTGGCTAACGATGCGCAAAGATTGGCGGTGCTACGCACCATTTTAGCAGGCCAAATGTCTGAAGCAGAGACGTTCATGAACAATTACTGTGCGCACTATAATGCGAATCAAGTCCCGCAAACCTTACAAAAACTGCTAAAAGACGATTTTGAGATTGGAATTAACAAAAAGATCGAAGAGCTGGACCAGACAGTCAGAGACCTCCTTCAGATTGTAGGTAGAGCGATATCTTCCCATTAGAGAATATATGCTTATCCAGTGCAGGAATTTGCGTGGGTTACGATTCGTGAGACAAGAATCGCAACTCATGAGGCAAGAATGTCAACGAAACTAGGACAGAACGTTATGTTGCTTACGTATGTGAGCATTTTTTACCTTCCTTTGGGATTTTGCGCGGTGAGTTATGCTCTCTTTGCTATACAACTGGCTCCCTTATTAACAGAACCCTCTCAGGCTCTCTGGGCCATCCCAAATATAACAGATGCTAACACGAGGACACCATTCATTGTGACGGCGACCATGGTTTCTGTGGTTACTTTACTTGTCACACTCAACATGGAGAAAATCGCTAGTATAATCCAACGAGGATATCAATATGGTACGAATTATATTACATCGAAGTGGAGAGAAACGAAAAGCAAACAACGTCCCGGCCTCCCATAGGATTTGCACTATGGCACGCTTCAACTGGTCTTTTCTGAAAAGATTGCTTCAAATCTGGAAATCATGTAGATACAGATTTATGTACAATCAAGCAGAGGTACTGAAGATACTATCAACGGTTTCGCTTATTACCGACAAAAGATAAGATGTAAGCTCTACTTAAGTAAAGTTAAAGTATAGCAGTAGTCGAACGCTATTCCCATATTACATTCTACAGCAGAGCGTATCCCCGGGCTGTTGGCATCTCCCCACAAGTGTACCAAGACTACTTGTGTGTTACTAAATGTAATGGTCATTTGGAGCTTGTCATCGCCGTTAGAAGTAGTTGCATCTATAGAACTGACTGTTGCTGTAAAACTGTAAAACTGATTGCTGCTGTGATCCGACTAAGACGCAGGCTTCTCTGTGGGGGGGGGGGCACGTTAAAATGAAGCCTGAAAACGACGGCTGCGTGGAAATCACTTCCTATTGCACGCGATATCATTGATGTCTTTGTCAGGTCTTCTTGTTGTGCAAGTGATTAAAGGATTTGGCAAAATTCTTCTATGTTAAATATTATAGCAGCGGTGCGTCAAATGCACAAGGCTGTAGACTCAATGCAATGCTCAGTCGCCGAATTCTCCCTATCTACCTAAGTAACCTAACTCGTAGTCTTAGGCAGCAATACATCAGGGTTTGTAAAAAGATAATCTCACCAGCGTATATACATGCATCTACGAGCATTTCTAGTTGGGTGGATTTGGGTCTCCTCAACACAATCCACCCAATACCAAGGAGGCTTCGGTGACTGTAGTTGGTCAGTGCTATGGTCATTGGCCGTATGCCGGCAACATTACGAGTGCTGATTAAGACAAAATAACCATTACAGAAGTACAAAAACCACGACCACAGCCCTTACCAAGAAATTTGTACCAGTATTTACACTATTCAAAAGGTTGGCTCCCACCTCAAACTCCGCCGGTGCCCAAAGGGAATTTAGGTTTCCGTCCAGCACGAGGCCTAATTTCCGATATATATAAGACTGCATGTATACATAGATGACGAACTCGAAAAAGCAATCTTATTCCTTTCTCATTAGCCACACTGCGTGCTCTGATACTAAGCCCGCTAGGAGAAACAGCGGCGATATCATACTGATCTCTTAGATGACGCTATCAGACACGACTTCACCTCTTCGGATACTACTGGGATTAAATTATTCAAGATGGACTCAACTTTAGGCCATCATTTAGATCTTCCCCCAATCGACGTGTCTCATTGCGTCAAGGTCACGACAGTTGCAGCTAAGCCGATGGCACATGCCTCTCCGGCAGACACTGGGAGCTCCCGTTCCTTGGAGTCATCACGCTTCGAGGAGATGAAACAGTTGCAGCGCCGGACAAGGACCTTCACGGAAACTGATATCAAAGATTTTGCGGCGTTTCTTGAACAAAGAATGGCTGAAACTATTGGGCTTGTCCTTGTGTAGGAGCTGATTTCCTTGCCCCGTGGCACAGAGCAGGTCGAAGCTAATAAAATATCATAGATTCATCGAAGACTGGCACAAGTGGGCACTTGAATCGCTCATTGATGCCTTTCCAAGCTTCCCTGTGCATCTCCAGCAGGGAGTAAATGGAGGATTAAGCCTCACCATGCTCCCAGCGTTCAACGACAACAAAAAAGGTAATCTCCTGTTTTCAATATGATTACTTAGCCGAAGAGAGCTCATATATTGCTGCGCCAGATTTTTGTTATGTCATGGATAACATTGACGTCACGGATACTCCCGACCAAGTATACTCGCGAGGTTCTATGCGCCTCGGTCTATGGGAGGCTCAATGCATGCCGGTGCGTCTCCTCTCTTTAGGTGTTTTGAGGTAACCTAATAAGAGCGAAAAATGACGAGAAAACTAGATAGCAGTATGGGCAAGAGAACTGGAAGCTTTTCCCCAATTTCCCCAACGAGCCGTAACCGTGGTATTCGGAGGGTCTTCGACTATTTCCGTTTCTGATAGGTTGTTTCGACACTATGATTCAATTGATCTACGCAGGTGGAAGAGGCTTAACGAATGTCCATGTTGGATCTATCTCGATTCTTTTTTCGTTTTTACCAATTGGGATAGCACAATGGAGCATTTGAGATTCTATCTCGAGAGTAAGGAACGGGTACACTGACAATGACGGCTTGCTGATACTGAAATCTCGAGCTGATGTGGACTATCCTAGGACATGTTCAACTTCGGCTCTCAATCGCCCATCTTCCATCAAACTCGAGGCCTCCATCGGGATGCTTCTACAACTCTCTCCCTACAGGAATGCATAAGAATGCACCGAGCATCTTTGAAGAGTCTTCGTTTGGGCCTTGGTAGAATGCCTCCATCCGAATCCTTGAAAACCATTCAACGTCGGCTAGAAGATATCGCAGAGCTGCTTGAATTTTATCAATCAACGTGTCTCACTGTCTTGGAGCAGCAGCGGAACCTCCTTAATATGGTGAGATGAGAAACTTGATTCCAACATCGGCAGGGGCTAATTAGTGGTTCTCAAGATGTTCAATTTCGAGACAATAAGCCAAAGCCAGGCAGTAATGCGTCTCAATGGGCTTGCTTTTGTCTTTCTCCCTCTTTCATTTATTGCTGTATGTACTGATTAACAAGAAGTCATGCCTAAGCCGCGTATGAACTAAAACAAAGGGGCATATAGACTATATTCGGTATGACGACTATAACTACGCCAGCTGTATGGTATATCGCGGTTGCTTTACCAACTCTCATCGCAACAGTTGGGGCTGTATTCATTATCAATCGTGTTACAGACCATCTACAGTCCCGTAAGCTGAAAAAGCAACAAGAAGACCAGTCGAGCAGCCACAGAGGGATAAATTGGAACAATCTGCGGTCCTGGTTGGCGAAGATCATCAAGGCTAGATTTGGTGGAAGCACCGGAAGCCATACGGCATCTCTAGATGAAGCTCTAAGCTCATCCATTGAGCCTCCGAGTCAACAGCGACCTGACGCCTCCACGCGCATTCTTGATAGCCAGTCTCCAGGCCAACAGCAACCTAAAACCTCCACAGATATTCTTAATGAACCTTCTCCAGATCAACAGCAACCTAGACCCTCCACAGACGTTGTCGATGGACGCTTCGGGACGACTATCAATTCCTTCGTTTCTACCAGTTACGCGATCTTTCGTCAAAGTCCTTTGACCAATGAGGTAGAATTTTCATCGGATGGGATATATGGATACCGAGTGGCAGGGGTCGCAAGGGTGGATAGCAACCGACTAACTGCGGATGAAGATGCCGGAGGCCCGGAGCGGCAGCGAGAGCATTGAATGCTCCAAGCGGTTCTCTACGGCGCTATGCGCGTTCTCTGCATCGGTAAATACTCATCCGTATATTTGTCATTATGCCAAGTTTATGCAAAATTCATCTCCAAAGAAAAAAAGGTCAAGAGAAGAGAGACAAATGCCTAGGCCTGTACAGATTTCACTAATCGTAATTCTTATTTCTTCTGACAACACTCATTTTTGCGTGTGCCTAAGTCAAGTAGATAAAGATATTTTTTACATACAGCTTGCTTTACCTGTCCAAAGGCTCAACAGTAGGATCCCAAGCACAAGGGCTATACTCTGTCGTCGTCAAATCCTTAATCTCCTCATCCGTCAACTCAAAGTCATAAATATCCGCATTTTCCGCAATACGACTCGGTGTCACACTCTTAATCAGAGGAACAAGTCCCTTCTGCAAACTCCATCGCAGCAAAACCTGCGCCTCTGTCTTGCCATACTTCTTACCCACGGCGCTAACCTTGGGATCGCCAAAGCGCTCGCCACGGACAATCGGGCAGTAGGCCTGGACGGCAATGTTCCTCGCGCGGCACCACTGCACAATGTCGTCTCTGGGCAGCCAGGGGTGAATCTCCCACTGACCGACGGAAATCACACCGCCCTTGCCGGCTCCGCCTCGCTCAGACTCGAGTTCTTTGATGTACTCCTCCAGCTCATTCAAGTGGTGCACGCCATAGTTGGAAATACCAATGGAGCGAACCTTGCCAGCCTCGACGGACTCGACGAGAGCCTTCCAAGCGCCTTTTCGGTTCTCAACACCGCCGTAGGGAGAGTGAATCAGGACGAGGTCCAGGTAGCCCAGCTTAGTCTCCTGGAGGGCAATGTCGACCAGGTCGAGGGTGTTCTGGTATCCGAGGGGCTTCTCGCGCACGGGGACCTTTGTGGTGAAGAAGACTTCCTCGCGGGGGACGCCGGAGGCGGGAATGCCTGCGGCGGAAGGGCCCTGGTTGTAGTATCCGGAAGCAGAGTCAATCTATTTCACGGATGAGCATCAAAATGATGAAAGATTTCGGTTCTGCGTTGGAAAGGGTGCACGTACGTGTCTGTATCCTATTCTCAAAGCCTCCTTGCAGACTTCGGTAGCAACACCCGCAGCGCTACAAAAGATGTCAATACGATTCACTCATTACGAAATGCACTATATCGACGAGTGACATACGTTTGGTAGACCTAAAAGCGCACTTGTAAGCACCATATCGGCAAGTTTACGGCAACCTGTTTAAAAGGGACACGCCATGTCTCGTATCAGTAAGACTTACTCCAAAACCCAGGAGGGGAATGGTATAGCCCGAGTTGAGCTTGACAACCGACTGCAACGTGAGTTTCTGAGCCATTGTTGCTGATTTTGTCTCGAATCTTTGTTAAAACGAGTTTACAAGTTTACAAGTTGAAAAAAAGACTCAAATGAGAACAATCAGAGCGCTTATAAACAATTTCCATTGCATGATGTCAACCACGCTATTGAGGGGTCACCGAATCGATGAGGGGCAACTCATTAGTTCCCACATCTTGAGAGTCCCACAGTGCTGCACACAACGCCCGGAGTTTGTGGCATCTTTTCTCCCCTTTTGGGTGAATGCATGATTAATCGTTGACATTAACGCCGAGGCGGAAGAACGGCCAAACTTGCCTGCCGACTGCGATGATTCCATGCAGTGATTCCATGCTGGGAAGGGCCATCTATCTGTCTTTATCTGGAAAATGGAGGAGACTGTTGACTCAGAGCTCAGTCATCATCGGCAAAACGCTCACATCATGAACAAAACTCTCTCTTTTTACACTTGTATTTATCCAATCCTATCTAAATGACGCTATCTAACATGTCTATATCATCCTCATAATTCCGTCTATCAGGCGTCGCCTCTGCTGCCTGCTCCTCCTCATCCTCGTCAAGGTCGTGCATGGGATAGTTCAATATGGCCGCAATGTCCCCCAACATCTTGAGGCGCTGCCCGCTTTCGTGATCGCTGCTTAGTATCCTTGCCTCGCCACCGTCCAGCTTGACCTTGTCCACCAGCGCAACGTACTTTTTCCGTGTCGCCAGGTCTTGACTTCGAAAGAGGGAGTTGTTGATTAATAGCACTCCTCCTCCAGGCCCGACTGCGCCATCAGCAATGGCCTTCTCCACAGCCCTGCTGCCGTACCATGCGCGCCCGTCGTCGAGCTTGAGCAAGTCAAAGAAGTTGTCCATGTACTGCACCTCCTTTGCGTAATTCATATCCTTCATCTTAGCCAGAACCTCTGGGCTCTTGAGCACCTCATTTAAGCTGTGCACATGTCCCGAGTTGGCGTGTATTATTGTTGCTTGCCTTGATACGGCTGTAAGCACCTTGTCTGACTTGTCGCGGCCCTGTTTCGCAATGTACTCCTTAAAATCTGTCGCAACAAAGCCTGGACTCGCCAATAATAGAGGTCTTGACTCGGAAAAGTCGACTGCTCTGAGTAATGACGATAGAGTCTTGTCAAAGAATCGTCGCATTCCTGCGTCCTGATCCGAGGCTGTATCGCGCTTCTTGGGCACTACGCTCTCTACTCGGGTCTTGAGGACGGTTCGGAACTGTGTGATGAGGCAGATGTTGGCAAGGCCTTCCTGCATTACTACAGCGGCCATGGCGCCGTTCTTGTCGTCTGACAGAGCTTGCGCCAGAGTGGCCTTTGCGACGCTATCCCAGCCGTCTGGCTTGACCACGGTAAAAGATCTATTTATCTCAATGTCGAGCGTGTGATGGGCGCCCATGGCAACATGGTCGTTTTCGGCGGCGACAACGCCAGAGACGCGGAGGGAGGAGACGGCGGGATCGAAAAAGGTCGACTTGACTCGGATGGCGAGATTCGTGTGAACTCGCTCGGCGGCTGGCACGCCGGTGCCCGGGTTGATGTTGACGACTTTTCGTATTGCGTGCGCATGGACGAGGTCGCCGGGGACTATCAGGTTGTACGCATGCCACTGCGGGTAGATGCGCCGTTAGCTGCTGCTGTTCATGTCGTGATAGCTTCAATCGCAAATGAAGCGGCGGGGCGGGCGATGACGATGCGGCTCACCATGTCCTCTGGATCCTCTGGTAGGAGCGAGACCTGCTCGTCCTCAAACTCTTTAGGGATGTGTCGCGACACGAGCTTCATGGTGAATCTGGCATCAGAGGAGGGCTATGGCTCGGTTCAGTTGATTTGCAAGCAGATTCGATTTAATGTGAAGGATTCTTTTTGTTTTGAAGATGACTGACATGGAACAAGCCGATATTAAGAGGCAAAGATTCAAGGTTCTTATCGCACTGATAAGCTTCAGTGGCGCTGCGTAGCTGCCTACAGGCACATGTCCAGAGTACCTCTCCACTAATGACGTTGACTTTACCTGGGCTGCAACATACTTCATCAATAGCAACATTCTAGCAATAATTTAACCCCCGTGCATGGCTGAAATTAAATTTACTGGTAAACAGAAAGAGGAATTTTTATCTTTGAAGAAACTCAAATAAACCGAATTCTCACTTTGAAGCTGCAGATGATGACTTAGTTCAGATTGCCAGACAAGAATCTGAACGGAAAAAATAAAAGCTACCTAAGTTGCGCCAGAGAACTGATGCTATATCCATCCATAGGCAGGCTGTTTATCTAGTTGTATTATGTCGCATGATGAACTTATTTCAACAACCAGTTAAGCAAGCATTAATTGGCCTATCATAACTATCTTTATGGCGTAAACCTGTACCAAGCCGTGATTGATTAGACTTTCTGGTTAAGATGAGAAGTAAAAGACAAGAAACTTGAAATTGAAATTCTGGGAATTCAAATCGAGAGTTAGAGCCAGTTACATGTATAGAGTAGACTCCAGATGATTTCGCCAATGAGATACCTGTCATTTAGTCAGCTGACTTAATGGTACTCGTACTCCTGTTTTCACTTGTATGGCACCTACTACTACCCAGTACCTAAGGTACCTATTGTAAGGGGCTTTGTGTAACTGGATGATAACGCGTGAGTGCCTGACGAGGCTGCCGGATGCTGTCGGGTAGTACAGAAAAATCAGGCTGTTTATCTATTACGAGGCATTTCCCCTCTTCTATCACGAGTTTCCTCTTCTACCCAGAATTTCTTTTCCAGTATGCGATGCCAGCCACGTCGCAATAAAGACGCGCACACACAAAAGACAGCATAGCTCCAACGGTTAGCAAGTCTCGCAGCTTGCCAGAGAGATATATAATTCCAAAAGATGGATCCCATTAGCGCACTGGGAATAGCGGCGGCAGCATTTCAGTTTCTGGATGTTGGCGGCAAGCTCTTTTGCAAAGCCTCGGAGAAATATGAACAAATACAACAAAAAATACCCGATGATGCGAACCTTTTAGAGGAAATAGAAGAGTTCAGAAAATTATTTGATGACCTGTCCTTTCAAAATACCTGGATCCGGGAAGTTTTCGCAAAGGTTATGCTCTCTGAGCCCCCGACATCAACCCAAATACAGTTATTACAACTATCATCTCAGTGCACAAGCCTCTCGAACGAGTTTGAGCGGATCAAAAGCCAGATGAAGCCGCCTAACAATCGAAAAATGAATACAGAGATTCATTTTCGTGAGCATATCAGCATTGGTCCGCATGTGCCCGAGAAAGATTGTAGGGAATGCCAACAGAAGAGGGACGAGAAAAACGCAGAATTCCAAAAGAACAAGGAGGACATTGAAGGTATTAAGAGGAAACTGGAGGCCCTCAAGAGAAACACAATTGATTTGATATTTACATCTCTGTGGTAAGTTCTTTCCGATACTTTATTCTGTTCTTATATCTATTCGTCTTTTTATTCGCGTAACATATTTATTTCGGTGCCATTTTACGTCCGAAGTAATGCTACATCTCTACCAAACTTGGTCCAAATGCAATAAACTGACTCGCGAGCGTACTTTAGGGATGACTCAAAGCGAACCAAGCAGTGGGAATTGCACTTTAATAACCAACTAGGTAAACTGCTTGAACTGCTTGATAATGACAAGAACTTGACAATGAACACCCAACTGAAAACAATATATCCGACGTACCAGAAGACATTCGCACAAGACCGAAGCCGTGGTATAGGAAAATCCAAAGATTATTTATCAAAATCTGGCTCCATAATGGCAGATGAAGAAGTCGCTAGGCTCAGAAATGCTTTACAGCCATTGATACAGCCCGGAAAAGGGCGAGTATCGCTGAAACAGCTCGCAGAAGGCATAATTAAATATTTCAAAGTTGACAGTGGAGTGATGAATGCAATTCGCGGGGAGCTTGTGAGCATTCTCTGGAAATATGACTGGAAATTGGATGATTCTATGGTCTCAGCCAAGATCGACACCACCGTGGTTGCTCATGCTATAGCTGCCGGGATTCAATTCAGTGAAGATCAAACGCGCGAAGATGATATCCCACAAGCTTTTAAGGGAACATACTCCTGGATATTTCAGGAAGAACCTATGACAATGAACGGCACGCCCATGTGGTGTAGCTTTCCTGCATGGCTCAGGGATGACTACCAAAAGGTTTATTGGATCACAGGCAAACCAGGCTCTGGCAAATCGACTATAATGAAATTAATATCACAGCATAAGGACTTGAGAGATATGATATCATGGTCGGCCGGATCATTGCGCCTTGTCGTTGTCAAACATTATGCATGGCTTGCAGGTACTACACTGCAAAAGTCTCTCGAAGGTCTTAAGAGGACAGTTATATCCCAGGCACTGGAACAATATCCCGATTTGGCCCCAGTCTTGACGCCGAGACGTTGGGGGTTCTGCCAAATACTGGAAAGTATTTCGGGTCTTCCAACGTGGGAAACTTGGGAGATAGAGGAGTCATTTGAGTTGTTACTTTCAATGTGCGGCGAAACCATTAGACTCGCCTTATTTATCGACGGACTTGATGAGTTTGACACTCCCATCGCTGACGTTATCGAATTTATTCGCCATATAACGACAAGATGCCATAGTGGACTCAAAGTGTGTACCTCGAGCCGACCGAGGCCGGAATTTGAAGATGAATTCAACGAAGGTCCCATGCTTCAAATGCATTTACTAACAGAAGACGATATGAAAGTCTTCGTTATGAAAAGCTTCAAGAATAATAAGAGCTTCATCGAACAAGAGCAATTGAATTATGCCGCCGCCAACCAGCTTCTCACTGATATAGTGCAGAGGGCAAATGGAGTGTTCCTCTGGATCTCAGTAGTAGTGCAGCATTCACTGGCCTTACTATCCGGAGGACAATCGATAGCCCAAGTTCGGGCAAGCCTTGAAGCCGTGCCTACAAACATCTCATCTATGTACGATGCTATGTGGGTCGATATACGTCCAGAAAATCTCTCTGATGTATCCTATATGGTACAAGTACTGAGAGCTGCCGACGGCCCGCTGCCATGGTTTCAAATATGGTTAATTAATGAACTGAAGTTTTCTGATATAAATTTCAATTCTCTTCCAAATGATACAAACTGGAGAGCTGCCGTTTTTAAGTCGTTGAGGAGGAAACTTGCGGCCTGGACAAGATGCTTTTTGGAGGTTAGAGGAAACGAACGCCATGGTACTGTCGATTTCATCCACCGCACTGCTCGGGATTGGGCCACACAACCCAAGAATTGGCAATTGATCTGTTCGCGCTCTGATCCACGATTTGATCCTCATTTGGGAATTCTTAAAGCTGAAATTCTAATTCTGTCCAACAAAAGCTTACGTGAAGATTTCCGGATCAGCACAGCAAGGGTCCTTTGGCATGCTGGTGAGGTCAAAGATGACGCTGATAATAGATTGGATCTTGTTGATTACCTCAACAAGTTTGACGTTGAGTTGAGAAAAATGCCTCAGCAAGATAATGACAAATGGCTGGCCGCCTCTAGTGATGGAGTGTATTTCTTGACTCGCGATGCGTTCCCTGGCATTGCCAATACTTTTCTGGGGATAGCTGCACAGTTCGCTGTTCTGCCATACATCAAATCGATGACAAATTCAAATCGAAATCTATTATCTGGAACTTTCTCTAAGGGGTCTTTCGGTCTTCTCGAAAGCGCAATCTTCGGCCATACTTATTATATTACACCTTCTCCAGACTTTTGCCGTCATATCTCTAAGGAACGAAGATTAGCTACCGTGCAATATTTGCTGAAGCAAGGTGTTTTTCAGTCGAAAATGCACTCACCTAGAGGAATATGTAATTTAAAGGAGGAGATAAATAAGATCTCTCATTCGGACCCGGATTATTATTCCAAAGTGGTAGAGTATTTAAATGAGAGTCAGAGGGGTTTTGGATCGAAGGTTGTTGCATATGCTCAAGCTCTCCTATATAGGGTTCTGCAAAATCGGCTAGAGGTTGACAAGGGCAATGGCCAATCGCTTCGCCAAAAGACTGAAAAAGGCATTGACCAGTTCATCAGCCAAAGTTAGTTCTCAATTTCCTTTATATGCTCTCAATTTCCCCATTCTATGAAAGCAATTATATTAACAGGCTTGAAGTCAGTGAAGATCTTAAGAGAGTTCTATCTATAACCACTGATACAACTGATAGAACGCAAAATATTATGAAGAAAGATATGCGAAGTAATGGTGATTCAGATTTACGTCCACATGTCATAGCAGCGACCCTCAACGCAGATAGGCATGAGCGGGTTGACGAAGTTCGAGGCTGGATATTCTCTATATCGCAAGTAATATCCATTCTCCACAGCAAAACAGAGTTTTCTGCAACAGCCGAAGTCAGAGACGACCTGTCTGAACTTCATGGGAAGATTAATAGGGTTGTTGAGGCTCATGACTGGGATTCTGAACTCGAAGAGACAATTCCGGCCATTGTTAGTCTTGTAAACAAGATCTCCGAGAAATATGGATTCACAGATCTGCAAAAATCTTCGGAAAGACATATGAGTTACGTCGAAAAGGAAATCGAAACGCTAAATGAAATGATCGGCTATATTATAAGCACATGGAGTATCCGATTTTCTGTCGGTTCGAATGATTTTGTTCAGCCCGAAAATCCCATCGGCTCATTTTTGACAGTGACTGGGTCCCCTCAGGATGCGTTTGCAAACACGGCGCTTAGCTATGTTAGCTGGCGCTGGGGTCGAAGGGGAGAGAACATTCTGAACTGGTTATCAAAGTTCTTACTAGCTGCTCACTCGCCACAGCCAAATAAATGTAAGTGCACACAGTATATGAAGTGGATGATAGAAAGGTTTCTGAAAATAACAAACAATAGCTCATACGCTGCGCATATCTGGGGATGGCGAAACCGCATGTATCGAACTTCAAGGCCAGCTTAACCATAATTCCGCCATGGATTTATCCGAAGGCAATGCTACTATCAGTATTAAATGGATAGGAGGTATAATGGAAAGTTATTACGCTCTGGTTGCAGAAGTTGCATCACAGCTAGCATGGACTGTAGCGGCTTTTAAAGAACCCCCTGAAGGCAGTATATCATTCACCAAAGTTAAGATTGAAGATTCATCCAAAATTGGACGACTTTCCATGAATGACGGAGGCCCTGGTGCAAATTTCTCGATTCTACACTACGAGGATCCAGAATTGCGCCTGGCAAAAGAAAGTGGCACATGCTGGCACCAACTTTTCACAGGATTGAATGTTGCTGTCGGCTTCCCAATTCCGAGTCGTCCTGACGGGATGCGCGGTGTGGAATTGCCTTTCTTCCTGATGACAACTTTCGCTGACATCGCCAATACTGTCGAATACAAAGGCGGTCTTATCCTCAAGGGGTGGCAAAAGGCCTTATTTCCAGTCAGGACTGAATCAGATTCCGATCTGTCCTCAGCAACTTCTGCCATACAGTGGCATCTCTTTAGCAGCGAACGACATCGTCTTTATATGGCAGAAGCCAAGAAGAGAAATCCAAACCTTGTTCCAGTTAAAACCAAGCTCTCTCAGATAGAATTCAGCACGGTGGCGTGGCAAGAAAAGCGTCATTTCTTGGGGCTGTATGAAAACTCCAGGATTCGCATAGGCACTAATGAATCCAAAAATGATGAAATCGCATACGTCAACTATGGGAGCGAAATGAAAAGAAGATATTTGCGTCTTCCTGTTGAATGGAATAGAGGTATCAATTTCTCGATTGGTGCTGGTGGAAGTGGTGTCCAAACAGGCATTCGAATCCCGAGCAAGCAGGAGCGCGAGTTGAAAGTTAAATCGGAGCACACTCAACATAAGATTATAAACGCGACGCAACGCAACTCTACCATCCTCTACGACACAACGACAAGAATCGCGTGGATGTTACCTCAAATTTGTGTTGTAATGCACTTAGTCCAAGCGTGGGTGAACGAGAACTATACAGGTGCTCAAATCGACTACCCGACCTTTAATGACGTAACCGCTCGTGGCCTGGATACTATTTTGGAGCGATTCTGGGATCAAGACGCAGCAAAAGAGGCTAATATTGATTTGAAAGCAACCTTTATATACTTTGCCGAAGCTCTGGATCAGCTGCAGGACTATGAAGATCTAGAGCCAGCAAAGCGACTACATCGATCGCGGCTGGCAGGCGTAGATTTCGCCCAGTTGGCATCACAGCCCAGGACATTCTCGACTATAGCGCTCAAAATTAAAACTAAGTCTGGTGGCAACTGGTTAAAAGTGTTAAAAAGCAACTGGAAAGATATTGAAACGGAAGATGCGCCGTATCGGGTGGTCACTCTCTTGTGCAACAATCTCAGCCCTCAACCAATACTACCTAGCGTTCACGTATGTGACACTTGGTTCCGCCTCCTGTTGGACAGGACTACTTGATTACTGCTATGCATTGCCTTGAAAGTTTGGCTACATTACACGGAAGAGACCCAGTCAAGCTCTCTCGGAAACACCACTGGAGACGTGGCATATACTACCCGCACCAAGACTGCGGCGGCCGCAGTTGTAACCGGCTTCAACGTATGGCCAAAAGGGGGCGCCGACGAGACAAGAATATATCGCGTATGATATCCGAAGCTGATGCCCAAGCGGCCGTCGTTTTTGGAGGTGTTTTCAACATGGATCCTCAGAAAAGATGCGAACAGGTCAGGCCTCCGCGGCCAATTTCACAGCTGGAGCAGCAATTAGTTCTACCGCCGCCACCAATTGCGCAGCAGCAAACGATTCTCCAGCGGCAATCAATTCTAGAGCAGCAACTAGTTCTAGAGCAGCAACTAGTTCTACAGCCGCTACCAGCTCTAGAGCAGCAACCAGTTCTACAGCCGCATGTAGTTCTTCAACCGCATCCAGCTTTACAGCCACAATCAATTCTAATGATGCAACCAGCTGTAACAACAACCAGTTCTACAGCAGCTTGATGTCGATATAAATCAGTTTCATAACTTTTTGGGTAATAGGCACAAATCTGCAGAGCAGGTTCCTGAGTGATCTGGTAATAGGCCTTCAACATCAACTGCCACTCTTTTTCAAGTCAGAGTCATAAGCGTTTCTTATATAATCTAAATTGTAAACTCATTACGTTGGGCTTATCTCCCGTGTGGAACAAATATCAGAATGTATCTACCTAGTAGCTAGGCAAGAATTATAATAAAATAAACTCCCTTTGTAACATTATTATTAATGTAGTATCCACGTACGTAGTATATGTAGTATATGCAGTATATGTAGCTAGAGTTATCTAGATGTAGCAGCTGGAGATAGATGTAGCAGCTGGAGATAGATGTAGTAGATGGAGATAGATCTAGTGCCTGTAGATAGATCCAGTGTCTCTAGATGTATCTAGTATCCAGAGATGTATTTAGTAGCTCTAGTCAAGTATTAAGTTGCCCCCAGCCGAAAGAGAAAAGCAGCCATTATTACAGGCGGCAAAGCAACAATGAGAGCCCCGAGCCCCATACCGCCCTGAATATCCCCCTTTAATGTAGCCCACAACACGCTCGCCAATATACTGATCGAGATGGTAGTCATAACGATCCAAAAGACAGCCGCTCGATTTGGACCTTCAATGACATGAATGCCCCAACCCTCGGTGGCCTCTCCGCAGTCTACGACCTTGTGGTTCCGCCTTTTTGGGAGCCGCGGTAGCCAAGTATACCGGTTCGGGCTAAGGTCGCCGTCGCCGTGCTCGAGATAGTGCACGAAGACTTCGGGGGGCATCGGCGGCGGGATGAACTCATAGTCGATGCTGTTGGGCGGCATCGAGTTGGGCCTGTCACATACCGAGACGTAGCCATGTCGCAAGTTCCACAAAGTGAACTGGCAGGCTTCGTGTTAGCTAAAAACTTCAAATAAAGTGATATCCCCATCAACAGGTCTAGAAAGACAGTCGAAACTTCAAGACTTACGCGGACAAACTCGACGGTTACTGGCTTGACCAGGAAGTGCAGGCGGGAACGTACGCCCCGGTATTGGAGATAGGCCTTCTTCATCTGCGAAAAGGCCTCTCCGTCCGAATTTATACGTGACATGTCTAACTCGGCTAGCGTCTTGTACATACCGCCCGTATTGACACATAGGGCGAGGAACTTGGGAGGGATTGTATCAACACTAGATGCGTCAGTGCTGCCAGTTGACAAAGTTGTCCTGCTTGAACTTGATGATCTTGAGGTCATGTGATGCGGATTGGTCTGAGACTGCTCCGAATCACTCGAGCTATTTGTAGATCTCTCATCAGCAGACGTGTCTAATGACGATTTCAGGTCATCCAGATCAGACGTCTTGGTTTCGAGAAAGTCACCGTACAAATCTACGCCACAGTCCTAGTATACAAATTAGCTACTGTTCCATATCGAATCTACCAACATATACAGTGACTTACGCAAGTCCATTCTATTCTTCTATAGCCCGGCTTAAGCCTAGGTCTAGCTAATTTCCTTATCCAGAAAGGTAAGCGTATTAGTGATAGGCGATTTGCTCTAGTTGGCGGCTTTATAGGTGTGGGTGTGCCTGAGGCTTGGCCGCCGCGCAAGTCTCTCGATGGCTGTCTGTCATGCACACGAGGTGGAATAGCATTTTCTCCTTGTTTTCCCTTATCAGCTAGATCGTACATTGCCTTCCAGTATGGACGATTTTGCTTCCGTGCAGTTGAGATTAGGTCGTTCTGCAAGACCTGTGACTGTTGTTTATCATCCATGTAAGGCGCGGCGGTGTCTTCTTCCCACATTCCTTGGTTAGACGGATACTGCGGGGGTTCATGATACAACAGTGATTCGACTTCCTGATCGGGAGAGTTGTGTTGTAGTCGTCTAAGCTCCCTTTGCGCTTTCAGCAGTTTCAACTTTTCGCGCTTCTCGAGTAGTTCGGCGGTTCTTTTGAGGAGATTGAGTCCCTTGGACATACACTAGATTTTCAAGAGAACGGTATCAGCAATGGAGCATACCTCACTTCGAGAATACAAGGCAATGCGTAGACGCATACGCATACGCCAGGGAGATGTATCTTCTAAGAGGAAGGGCTATAAATAAAGGAGGCCTACCTTTTCTTCAACAACGTACCACTCCTCTTCGATTCGAGCCGCCAAGCCGCTCCAGATCTCCTTACGCATGCCCAGATACTCTTTTATCACGCCTTCACGTCCATCAACTGGTTTAGCATTCTCAGAGCTTTGAGAGCTGCTAGGCATGCACTAGAAAATGTTAGATATAGTATTAGATAGCATAGTGTTACATACCTTTTCTTCAACAACTCTCCAATCCTCCCCAATTCGAGCTGCTAACCCGCTCCAAATCTCCTCATGCATACTCATATATTCCTTAGCTAAGTTATGCATTTTGGGAGGATCCCAGCTGTCGACGACCGCCCTTTCTGCCAGCAGCCACTCATGGCGAATGAAGCAGGCGTAAGGCGTCTTGAATTGGAGGTATTGACCGATTTCTTTCCAAGTGAGGCCTAGCATGCGGGTTACCAACAGCAGCTGGTCATCTTCCGGGTTCCAGTCTGCAGGATTGGGCTTCTGTTGCTGCCATTCCTTGGTATCCAGTCTGTAATCTGAAGTGACATCCCAATCTAGACGGTCAGAGCCAATAACATGTTAGCGGCAGTTATGGAAAACAGTCAGTTGTTCACCATACCAGGGTTATCAGACAAAGGTTGGTTGACATCATCACTCTGTTCTGGTCCAGCGCGGCGTTCGAGATCCTCTAGACGACGTTGAAGCTTTTTGCCTGCAAATGAGTGTCAGTTAAGGGGAAAGAAAAAGAGAAAAATTGTGTACATAATCCGAGAGAGTATGAGAGAGACGTGCGGTAGTTGCGCTGAGCGATGCGGTTCTGTATTCTCCTGCGCTCAGCAAGATCTGAGATTCTGGTCCAATCCTCGTCAGGGTTAGCAGAGCTGCTAAAAGCGCTGCTGGTCTCTTGATTCGAGGAGCGTCTCGAAGGAGAGGGCAACTCTTCAGTAAGTCCAAAGCCGGCGCTGCTAAAGGCGCTGCTTAAAGCGCTGCTAAAAATGCTGCTAAAAGTGCTGCTTTCGCTGTGACTTGAGGGGGGCCGAGGAGGAGAGGGTAACTCCCAACCAGGTAGTCCACGGCCAAAGCTGCTGAAATCCCTGCTTTCGCCGTGATTCGATGAACGCCGGGGACGAGAGGGCAACTCTTCATCAGGTAGTCTGAAGTCAGCCAAGCTGATATCGTCGGGCGGGGTGTCGGCCATGGTTGTCAATTAGACAGACATCGTACATGTAGTTTCCTCCTGGAATAAGGTGCTAAACCTGGTATACATGGAAAAGGCTGCAAGCATAAATTACGAGAGATTTGCGGCTCTGCCCTGCAGAATGCCTATTGGAGGTTGAATGCATGTCAATTGGCCACCTGGATAATTACGGAGTACATGGTGAGGGGGATGCATTGGGGATGAAGAGTGCCTTGCAGCGAGCCTTGCGGGAAGCATTTGGATTGGCCTAGACAAGTGACAAGTCGCCCGCATTACATTGAAGAGACGTAGCAAATACTTTGGTTGCTGATACTAATTGGATGTTGAGCACATCGACAGTCTGCATATAGACGTTTCTATTAATGTCTCATATGATGGGCTATGTTACTGGTTTGACCTCGCATTCGCTTCTGCTATTACCGGCCCAATCGCTGTTGAGTTGAGATGTTAAAATTGGCTTCCCCACAACCTTATAATAGGTACGAGGTCTGCGCCTCCACCCCTTCATTTAGACGTTGAGATAGGATTGATTACTTTATTTATGAGGCTATAGGGGTTTTATGGAGTTTTTGTTATTTTACTCATGCAGAGCCCCAGTTTCAGCACACAGACGCTGTTTCACAGTAAGAGCGTTTGATGATGGTTTGACATTGACTGCGCCCGCCCGTGTCCACGTTGTTAGTCGCGCCCAAAAGCTTCCATATTGCATCTAGCGCAGCTTGCCGGAAGAAGCTGTCGATTCGATTCGAGCTTGGCGCTTGCGCAAGCAGCCCAACAGCCGCGTCATTTTACACACGGGATGTCAGCAATTGAGATGGAGAATGGGGAATGCCTGCTAAGACTACGACTACATCGGTATCCTCTTCGTCGAGTGCATAGGCTAAAGCGGCCCTAAATTAGAAACCGAGGACACGCGGATCTAGGCACAGCACAATAGGCAGAATGAAACAGGAAGAGTACGAGTAAATACGGAATACGGAGGTTTGCTGTCGCGGCCGTTGGAAGCCAATGCACATCCGGCATTGCGTCTTTTTGGCCGATTGCCCCATAAGGCAGCTGTGGACACCCTCTTCTCGGCTAGTCGGCCGAGGAATTATTGGAATGCAGCTGGATTGAGAGGGTGTTGGTTGGTTGGTTAGGTGAGAGTGATTTTCATGTTGGGGGGGAAGAGAGGGACGGGGAGTTGTGAAGTCATTGACATCATTGAAAGGGGATCAGATGCCGGGAACGATGAACGAGGGACAAAAAGTGGCGAATTACTTGCATATTTTCAGGGCTGTAGTAAATCATACCCTGCAGGTATCAGTACTTTCAGAAGAGACGATCTCTGACTGTAAAATAGTTGCCATTAATACCTCGCATCTCGTATGATGGAAGAAATCGCCGAACATGCATGTCGTATCACTCGTTCTCGCTCAACTTTTGACACTTTTTCAGGGTCAGCGGGCCTTGGCGGGGGAGGAAATGATCGGGCCGAGGCACTGCGCATACAACGCTGGACGTGGAAATTTTTAGTCCGAAGTTGCAGTTGAAGAATGGAAACTGTTGCGCTGCTCCCACCCACTAGAAATCCGGCCTTTACGCGTATAATTGGGGTCGCGTTGATGCATGCAAGGCATCAGAGAAAAGATGCAGACGGATGGAGATCGTGCAGAAAGTGACAAGTTGAGGATTGAGGTTGATGTATTCTGTACTCTGTGCAATACTGAGTGAGACATTCTGAACAGAGTCAAAACGGTGTGCAACTCCAAAAAGGCTCACCTTCAATCCAGGTCGCCGTTCTAGAAATCCTTCACAATGCCAATGGATGCCAATGCACGCAGCTACAGGGCATTGCAGGGGATGACATGAAGTACCGGTACCGCCAGGCCAAGGCATCCTTGGATCCTCCACGAGGCGCAAACGCGGGCCACTGCGTCATCATGCGACGAGCGACACGTACTGGGTACTTGCGACCTCTTGGCAGCGGGTACAGGCACTAATAGCGCTAACGAATCGAGATTTTGGGTGAGAAAAAACGGAACGGCTCTCGCGTGCGCTGCAGCTTCTCCAGTTGCTTTTCTTCGTACTCGGATTTGGGGGGAGCTCTAGTACAGAAGGCTGGGCTGTCCGGAAGTGGCTTTTTTTTTTTTCTGTCAGGTTTTTATTTTTTATTTTACACTTCGTCCTCTTCATCTTCTCTCTCTTACCAGCTGATTGTTATCATATGCCATATCACTACTTCTCACTCCCATTCCCCCCAGCAGCTGCATCTCCAATCCTTCCATCCTCCAATATCTCAGCTTGCCAGGATCCTTCATCCATCCCCCCTGGCGCCTCTCCTCTGCTCCACCGCTGCTATATCCGTCATACTTTCATCTCGAATCCTCGGGCTGCGCGCGCTGCCGTTCGACTAATCCAGCAAATTAGGCGCGCAAACCCGCCAAGCCCTATTCAAGCGATTCTCGCATCAAATTCTCTGCCCTGACCAGGTATCCGGAGCCTGCGGACTGGATTGGCGATTTCTAGGGGCGCTATAAGCCTTCCGCTTATAAAGAAGCTTAGTCGGCCCACTCGGGGCCTGACGTTGTCCGTAGTCCGTTTGGTTTGCCCTCATTGAGCTGCTTTGCTTCCGGTTTTGCATCTGCTGTTTACTATCTGGTCGGTCAGCTCGTGACTCGACTCGCTTCGATTTTTGCCGCAAGGCTCGGTCAGATCCTGTCAGCCTCTCGTTCCGTTCCGCTTCCTCCTCTCTTGTCTTCTCCTCTTCGCATCGCATCGCATCGCCGCCTGGTTTCTCCCTTCTCGCTCGGATCCTACCATCTTTGCGACTCTCGCCTCGGGCTGTTACGACTCTCCGTCGAGTTATCGTCTGTCATAGAGTCGTATTGTACTCACAGCATGGAATATGCCTCCTCCAATACCATCGCCGGTGGACGTGGGCGACAGCCAATTGGCCCCGAGAAAGGACGGTAGCACCAAAAATCCCACCAACGGATCATCCGGGAACGCAGAGTCCCAACCTCTGCCTATCGCAAAGCGATCCACGACTCTGCTATCCCGGACTCCGACTCAGCAACTACAAAATGTAAAGGAAAAGGAAGCCAAGGGTGTGTCGGTTAGAACCATGTCTTCAACCCCGCCAGCCGCAACCGCCCTAGACCCGTTGAGCAATGTATGTATTTCAGCCTCGCCTCTCTCTTGCTGTGGTTGGATGAAGCCCACGTGAGATACTGACAGAGACATGATTCAAGCAAATCTTTCTTAGGACGAATAGCGGCACCATCGAAACATCCCTCGCACAGCGCCTGCGCGGCTCTACCAAGCCCGATAGCCCAACGACGGAAAGCTTTCCTAAGAAGAGCATTAGTATTGAGAATACAGCCCGCTTGGCAAATGGCCTCGCTGATTTCCCCAGAGATCGAAAGTAGGTTTGCGCCCAGCGCCATCTTTGCTCACCTGCTAACATTCTTGGCTGTAGGAAGGGAACATCTTTCTTGAGCCGGCTTGCTATGCGAAGCGCCTTCAAGAAGAACGACGACGATGCGCCCGATTCCGACTCCGAGCTGGGCGAGCTGCGCACCGAGGGGAGCAGCGCTCGCGCCCCAATGTCCGTCATGAGCGATGGTGGAGGTTACATCCCGCTTTACAAAGAACCTCCCCGCTACATCCGCGTGCGATCCCACAACAGCAAGCGCCGAGACTTTAACCGCCTCTTTTTGGCCCAGGAACTGCTGGGGCCCAAGCCAGAGAAGGATGACGAGCCGTCGCAAGGTCGTGTGCCTGCCACTGCGGTGGGCACGCGGCTTCTGAAAGCTGGCGATGCGATATGGGCTGCTGAGTTTAGCATTGACGGTCGATACCTTGCTGTGGCCGGCAAGGACCAGATTGTTCGAGTCTTTGCCGTCCTGTCGACGGAAGAGGAGCGCAAGGCGCACGAGGAAGAAGAGGAGGCTGAAAGAGACGCCCAGGGAAAGAGTCGGGGAGAGCGTTTGAGCGCACCCGTATTTCGAAACAAGCCGGTCCGCGAATTCGAGGCTCATACTGGAGAAGTGCTGGCCCTCTGTTGGAGCAAGAACAATTTCCTCCTGTCGACCTCAATGGACAAGACGGTGAGGCTCTGGCACGTTAGTAGACAAGAATGCCTCGCCACGTTTACGCACCACGATCTGGTCACGTCGATTGCGTTCCATCCTACCGACGACCGATTCTTTCTTGCCGGCTCCCTGGATGCTCAGCTCCGGCTTTGGAACATACCAGACAAGTCGGTGGCCTTTTCAGCCTCGACAAACGAATTTATTACGGCCGTGGCGTTTTCGCCCGACGGCAAAATGGCTATCTGCGGGGTACTGAATGGCATGTGCTCGTTCTTTGAGACGGAGGGGCTCAAGCAAAAGTTCCAGATCCACGTACGCTCGTCACGAGGCAAAAACGCCAAAGGCAGCAAAATTACAGGTATCAAGACGGCTACGGTGGCTGGAACTGGCGAAGTAAAAGTGTTGATTTCATCCAACGACTCTCGCGTTCGAATCTACAGCTTAAAGACTCGGATGCTGGATGTTAAGTTTAAAGGCCTCGAGAACCAGTCTAGCCAGATTCACGCTCGTTTCAGCGACGATGGAACCTATGTCATCTGTGGCAGTGAGGATAGGAAGGCATACATCTGGAACACGAATACGACGGAAATCGAGACGAAGGATCGCCAGCCGTACGAGTGTTTTGATGCTCATCCAGAAGTCGTCACCACCGCTCTGTTGGCACCAACACGGACCAGGCAACTGTTGAGCGCGTCGGGGGACCCAATCTTTGACCTGTGCAACCCGCCGCCTGTTTTGCTTCGAAGCCTGGACGAGGCTGCTCTAAGCCAAACCGAGGTGTCGGAAACGGGCACCGAGATTCATAATCCCCCGCCGAGCGTCAGCATCAAGAAGCCAGAAGAGAGCCCAGCCTATCTGAACCGCTGTAAGCATATGGACGGCAACATTATCGTCACAACCGACAGGACCGGTACGATTAAGGTGTTCCGACAAGATTGCGCATTTGCCAAGCGCCAGCAGAACATGTGGGAGATTGGCTCCAAATTCTCCAGCAAGGTCGGCGGGTTGGGACGAAGCGGAAGCATCATCACCAGAACTAGCGGAAGTCTGTCTAGGCGAACCTCGCTCAATCTGAGTGCTGGCCAGGCTCAGCACCCGTCTGACCGAATTATGAGCTGGCGTCAAGACGTCGATGACCAAGGACGAGCAAGCCTCAACGTGGCGCCGATCAGGACGGAGCGATCTGCCTCGCCGAGGAAAACCCCCGTACCGCCGGCCAATATCTCGACAATCAATCCCTCAGCAGTAGCTAGGAAGCCTGTTGCCTCAGGAGGCTCACCTGTACGGGCCCCGAGGAATGGCCTCGCAAGCCCCACGGGCAGCGTACGGAACAGGGCATCGATAGGAACATTGGACGGGGGGTCGCAGCCGCCAACGCCTAGTTTCAATTTCATCAGTGTGGCAGAAAGCGACGAAAACGACACGAATGGCAGCTTCTGGAACCTCGCCCGGTGGAGAGGAAGTCTTTCGGGGCTGAGATATTCTGTCAGCGCAACCTCTCCCACCGAACCTACCCACGATGCTGCTGCTGCTGCGACGGCGGCGGCGGCGGATGATCAGAAATCCGGTGACTTTTTGAAGCCACCAAATAAGGCAGCCGCTCGGAGGAGCATTGGAGTCACGGACCTCAACAGGCCCAAGATTGTGGAAGACCAGACGAACCGCAGGAGGTCAATGGGCCCTGCCATTCGATCAAGCAAGTCGCAAGAATCGACGACTGTGGGAATGGCCATTATTGATGAACACAAGTCTGACCAGTCCTTGCCCAAGAAGCGGGCCGATTCCGGAGTGGGGAGGATGAGTGACGATACAGCTGAATGATGAAGAGGAGGGGGGAAAAGACTATTGTCGCGCATCAGTTGAAGCTGATGCGAGTGTAGATGTCTTTTTGGTTATTTTTCATTTCTTATCTGGTGGCTGCTTTGGCCATCCCATGTTTCATGCCTTTCACGGTAGCTTTCTTTTTTCTTGTTATTTTTTTTTTCATTATAACGGCTGCATACCAAGCGTGGAGTTTTATTCTTTTGTCTACATTTCTTTGCTATACCAATTGTTGTGGTGCGGTCATGGGAGGGACGGGCTACGTGTGTGGCTTTCTTTGGGAACACGGAACAAGGCTGGTGTGCGGAAGGGGGCTTCTTTTGGGTGTATTGTTGCGGCGCAAGTATGTAGAATGGAGGGGATCAAGTATTGATATCATGGGAGATTTGACACACGCGAGATGGAACAATGAAAGTGCGAATAGAGCGGGTTTTCACAGCGATACAGTTTTCGAATATGGAACGTGAAAATGTGTTTTTGGTATGATTATATTTTCCAGACTAGAGATGACTTGTATGCCTGTCTACTCGTCCGTTATGGTATCCTCTTTGCCAACACCATGCATTGCAGGTCTCTTGTTTGCATGTGCTCTCTTATTTTTTCTTTGCTTGTTTCATGTATCCTCCGCTGCAGCGATCCTCGTCTTCGTCCCGCACGTATTTAAAAGTCCTCGGTGGTGTTGAGCTACAAAATCACCACAATCAGCAAAAACTCTCTCTTCTCTCTCTCCTCATCCCCTAATTCACAATTTACTCACCTCACCAGCAGCCTTGCTCTTCTCCGCAATCGCCGCCGTCAACTTCTGCAGCGCAGGCGGGTTCGCGCCCGTCAAAGTATCAGCCTTATCCCCATTCTCAAAGATGAAAAACGCAGGAATGCTGCGAATGCCGAGCTCAAACGCCAAGTCAGGCACCTCGTCGGTGTCGAAGCGGGCGAAGGTGTATTTGTCGTTGGAAAAGGCCTCGGCGTGCTTGTTGAACATGGGGGAGATGGCTTTGCAGGGGCCGCACCAGGTTGCGTGGGCTTGGAGGGCGACGTAGGGTGTCTTTTGGGTGAGTTCGTCGAACTGGGCTTTGGTCTTGATGTCGATGACGGCCATTTTGGTTGTATTTGGGGGGTTGTTTGAGGGTGTTGTGAGGTGTTTGTTTGTTTGTGTTGGAAGGGAGGAGGTTTATGAGAGTTTTTTTTTTCTTGGTGGAGTTGGTTTGGGTACGGTAGAGAAGAGTTGTGATGATGTAAGTGTAGCTTAAGTGGTGAACCTCGGTAGCTCAACAGATTATCAAGCTGTGGATTTTATGTTTTGTTATTGTATTGCAATGATTTTAAAAGATAAGGTTGATGGGGCGTTGCAATCGGTTTTATACATTCTATTTGGCCTTCCATCTGTCCGCTATAAGTAATCATTCCCGCGCACCCCTCCGTGATTTTGGCTCAATTACAAATGTCATCATCGCCTTTGTTCTTGACGCACGTAATTACATTACCCAAGCTAGCAGGGCGCGTGCAAACTTTAGGTACTGTATAGAGGTATGTGCAGGTACGCCTAGCGCTAAAAGTTGCCGTGAGCTACCCTAAGGGTACCTACAAATCGAGGGGGAGGATGATTCCAGCGCCTTGAAGAATGGAAGAGACCTGGGGGAAATCCGGCGTAGTGCCGCACTTCGCCGCAGTGCCGGGTGAAAAGCGGGCTTTGCCATTTTGGAACTGTTAGGGCGGGATTGCGTGATTCGAGGGGCTGTTTGCTGACAAAAAGAGGGAGAGGGATGGAATTGATTTGGGGAGGTTCGGATGTCGCGAGGAGTTGGTTCGGGTTGTCGCTGGGGAGGCTGTGTGACGTAGTTTATTGACTTTACATATCAGATTGAAGAGCTTTGGAATAGCTCTTTGCTATAGTTACCTCAGCTATTCTATTGTGAGGCTGTGAGATGGTGGAAGCTGTGTTACGCATTTCTCAGCTATGTATACTCTACGGACATGTACGGACAAAGGTGGGGGGATTGTCCATGAGTCTCTCGCATTACTACGCAGAGCTGCGAATTGTTCCCTTGATGTGAATAGCCTTGGTAATCGTCATTTCATGCAACTCGTCTATCGTGTGTAACATCGTGAAGTCTGCCTCTGTGTTTTTATTTTTAGAGGTGTTGATCTGTGTGCAGCTGTGAAACGGGCAACTAAATGCGATGCGTTTTAGGGGGATGCGTGAATGTGGCTGTAGCTGCATTTGTAATTTGTAAGCTTTGCTAGGCTCGTGCCCCTTAATCCAATCCAGATGTGTGTAAATCGCAGCCCAGACAATTGCATGTGCTGAGCTATACATATCTTCAAGACTTTCTGCTTTTCTGTTTTCTTTCTTTCATTTTTTGTCTTTGTCTTTTTCTTTATACATGGTCTAGCAGTACCCTTTCCCTGGGCCATTTCCCCGTGCGAGGATTTGGTATAAATTGGTAGGGTAGCGCAACCATATACCAACTAGAGGGGGTTACCATGTTTGTGGTGAGGTTAATGGTGAACTGTAACTAGGTTTCGGCGATCGACGCAATAGCTGTGTAATCTTGTGCCGTCAATTTCTCTACGAATGGGTGCTCGGTTTTCACTAATAAAATTATTTGTCTGGTAATCCTCAGCAGTTGGTTGGATGACTTACGTCCTCTGATGCTGTGTGTGTTGTCGCCAAACTGATGAGACAGACAAGTAAACGACGGGATCTTATTGTACTCAGCAAACTCAAGACTATCAGTCTGGTAATGAACAGAGAGAGAGAGAGAGAAGAAAATGGCAATGCCGGGATTTCTTCGCAGATCGACACCTGCAGTTGCTACCAACCTACCCATTGTGTATATTACATTCTATATATACTGTGGTTGTTCTTACATACATTTAACTATCCATTTCGACTAATAACACAACCAATGCGAGAGTTACCAAGCAAATGATGAACGCGACGGCATCGATCGCCAGCCAACCTATAGACAAACGATGCGGCTATTCGATTTGCCGTAATGCACTTACAGAACGTTACAAGTCCACTGAGCTTGACTCGTTTCTAACTATACAAACGGAATTCGTCTTCCGTACCTAGTTATAGTAGACAACACCACAACTGCGGCCGCCGCATGTGCTTAGCGTATCCTATTCTGTGCCTTCTCAAAGTCTATGAGATCAAGCACCTCGTCACGCGGTCCAAACAATATTACGCTGTACATAATTAATGAACAATTGAACAAGTATATTGATCTACCACATCCCGAATAATCTTCCTTTCGTGCGATGGCCCGACAGACAATATGCCTATGCGCTCTTACATATGACAAGATCACCTTACTGGTACACGAGGTTCTGCACATGCTCCGACGGATATTCGTTCAACCTTTATAAAAGGTCGACTAGTTTAGTTTATGCAGCCATAATGCCTCACTCTCCACAGATTTTCACACTTATATTTGTATGGTTGGAGCATCAGTAAACACCGAATAGTAATCCCAGTTGATGGTCCTTCGTTGAGGCCCAATGTGGCTAGGCTACCCTTGAGGAGTTGTGCAACCTGTTTTCGAAGTTCGTCAACTGGCAACAGCAAATCAACTAAGAAAAAGCGCGGGCGCTTAATGCATGTCAGAAATAAAAGGCAATAGATTCGTGCTAAAAGAACTGGAATTCGTGCGTTGAACACTGACAACTGGAGGCCAATAGAGAGACATTGCGAATACACCAACAGCTGGCTCTTTACTCACTCCAACAAGTGTAAGCTCATTACGCAAGCATGCAAAGCCTGGCGCATGTAACAAGATTAAAGAAACTTCCCAGTTGCTGAAAATGAGGTGCTTTTGGCGGTTGCTGAGATTGTCTTTATAACTCTGCGTTGGATCGGGTGTTTGCTTATCCACTATGCTAAGAGTTGCTGATCTTATGGAGATGTGTAAAAAGAGGCCAAATTGAATCATACATAATGACTATTAATCCCGAAACCCCGAATGATGGGTCGCTGGCCTTGAAACGCCGAGAGTTGCAACCTCGGGATTTACATGCGATGACGGCAAGTGACGGGTGTTCAAGAAAAGGCGCCTAATATGAAACAGCCAATACCACATTGCTTATCTGCATTCACGTAACCCCCGTCACCACACTCGCAGCAGCTATGGCGCAAGTAGCATCACATCTATAAACAGCTTCAATCAGGGTAAGACTTTGAAGCTTATAGGCTAAAAGGTGGTACGATACGCCCTTTGATGCACGATACCCGGTTTTAGCTATTTGACGGAATTATCTCCAAGCTGCTATACTGTCGTATTTATTGTTTCGGAGTGCCTGGCCAGCCTCGGAGTCCTGATAATATCCTCCTTACCGCGAAACAGTCGGAATGGGTTAACGGGCAGCAACAAATGTAGTGTAACGGTAACGTTGATTTCAATAACGGCATTGTGGTAGGCGATTTCCGTGTGATTCTGAGGTATAAAAAAATAGAGGAGCAGCATATTAATATCTTTGTAGGTGAAATAGATACATTTAGACACGGGAAGCTAATAAAAAGTGGTTGGTGGACGCTGTTCTTACAAAGGCATCCGAACCATCTTCTATCCATCCGATCGACTTGTCAACAGCACATAGTATTGGCCCGGGATAATGAATCTCATACTGATTATTATTCCATTAGGGTTATCGGGACTGAATAAACTGCCGAGACGGGCCAGGGACAATCTCCATCGTACATTGAGTGATTGGCTCTCAACTCCGCGATGTTACGCGTATAGCTCTTTTTTCCAAATCTGGTAATACATCTCGCAAAACCCCCCTTCCCCTTACCCCGTTTTTAGTCCCGGGATGTTTCTAGATGCATGTGTTCGCAGTCTACGGAGTATAAAACATCATCTTAGCCAGGGGCAAGAACGGGTGCTATAGGGACCCGAGGACCCGTGATGCAACGATAGAGTTACGGGAGTGGGACTTGCATGCATATTCAGCTCGCCATAGCCCCTTTGTGATGCTACGTAAATGTCGAGTCTCTTATCAATCTTGAAGACTCACGCAAACCCAATGGGAATGAAACAGCTTCAACGCCAGTATCGAGGAAGCCCGGAAAACGAGAGAAGGAGGGTAATGGAACAACGAGTACACGCAATGTATACGTGCTATGCCCCACGGCTCAAGCATGTGAAAACACTGTTACAGACCATCGCACATCATTCGTATAAAACAAGGTACTATCCCTGTCATGGTAGAATAGAAGATGCTTGTCATGGCAATCTGCCCGTACTTGGATGGTTGTTGCGTTCTCCTATCGCAGATCCACCAAAGCGGCTTCGGCAAAGTTGCCGGGTTCGATTAGTCGTGATGCGGCCGCATCTCCCCCCGCTTGGCACAGATTCGCCCAATAAGTGGATTTTGGAAAACAAGGAGCATGTCTAGTAGCTAGCTGAACAACCCCAGTCAATGTAATGTTTGTTGCAATACTTGAGTTCCCCCACTCACACTGCGAGGAAGTGTATATAAGTGGCCGTAGGGACTGTAGTCTGCCTGCTCTTGTTGTCAGAAGACTAGTTCCTTGGGAGTTGCTTGTTTGGCCAGTGATCGGCTTTGAAAATACAGCATGGCGATCCTTTTAGATAATCCCGTGGCTGCGATTTCGTTGAAAAGTGTTGTATTGTTGCCACTATTAGCAGTGATATCGGTAGGGTCTTTATGAGAGTGATGGCGTGGGCGTCTATGGTCTGACAAAGAAATAGGGACTGCTTTACATCGCATACACTGCGATTTACAACTTATTCTTTCATCCTCTCAGAAAATTCCCCGGTCCAAAACTATGGGCTCTTCATTATGGGTTTTACGCTCGCCTGGAGCTCTCTGGTGAAGGTCATCGCAGGATGCTACAGATACACCAAAAGTACGGCCCAATTGTCAGAGTTGCCCCGGACCATCTGGCAATTTGTCACCCTGATGGAATGAATAATCTTTCAGGCCATCGCAAGCCCGGCCAACTGGAAAACGGAAAAGAAGTGGTCCGCACTGAGAGCAATCCTGGCACCATCATTGGCGCGAACCGTCAGGATCACACCCGAATGCGAAAGAGCATGGCAAACGCCTTTTCGCAGCAGGCTATGCTTGATCAACAGCCCTTGATTGTATCCTACGTTGATAAGCTCTTTGAGAATCTTGAACGCTTTGCCGCGAAAGGAGAAGTGTTTGATGCTGTCGCCTGGTACAATTACACGACCTTTGATATTGTGGGCGACTTGGCCTTTGGTGAACCCTTTGGATGTCTTCAAGAATCTACCTTTCATCCATGGGTGGAACTCGTTTTCAAAAGTCTTAAAAACATTGCATTTGACTCATCGTTTAGGCGCATGGGTTTTCTATACAATCTTCTTGTTATGCTTACGCCAAAGTCTGTCATGACCAAGTTTATTGAACACAGAGAGCTATCTGAGCAGAAAGTTCGCAAGAGGCTCAACACTAATACGGACCGAAAGGATTTCATGGCATGCATGACAGCTAGGAAGGGAAAGGATGTAAGAGATACAAGAGAACCAGTGGAGTGAATACGCCCATTAGAGTACTAACATAACTGCACAGGAACTAACTTTCCAAGAGCTCACTGCCAATGCCAGCATTCTCATCATGGCTGGCTCCGAAACAACCGCGACGGCGCTCTCCGCGGCTACATACTACCTTGGCTTACACCCCGAGCCCTTGAAGAAGCTATGCGATGAAGTGAGGTCTGCGTTTCAATCGGAAGACGAGATTGATCTCGTGAGTGTCGGCCGCCTAGACTACATGCTCGCCGTTTTGAATGAAGCGATGAGACTTCACTCGCCAGTGCCCGCTACGACGCCACGAACCATCAATGAGATGGGCGACACAATTGGGGGCCAATTCATTCCTCCAGGAGTACGTATGGCTTAACTCGCGACGCAACTCATCTTGCTTACATGTGTATTTCTACAGACTCATATTGACATTTGGTATTGGACTTTGTTCCACAACCCCGAGTACTGGGTTCAGGTCGAAGAATTTATTCCCGAGCGCTGGCTGGGAGACGCACGATTCGAGAGCGATAAGAAGCAAATCTTTACCCCATTCTCTGTTGGACCTAGAGGTTGCATTGGCAAGAAGTGAGTTATTCTAAAGCTCAATTCTGATCACCACTAACGATGTACGCACGCAGTCTTGCTTATGCTGAAATGCGTCTCATTATGGCGAGACTCATCTGGAACTACGATATTGAGCTGCTTGACGAAAGTATCGGCTGGGATAAGAGATGCGAGGTTTACATTGTGTACAATAAGGGACCGCTTTATATCCGCCTGAAGCCTAGGAAATGAGGAGGAGAAGAGGACGGAACAGGTATTTGGGCTGGCTTGAGTTGGCGATGTTACGGTAGAGCTGCTGCTAAGCTCTGAACATTTTGTACTTTATATATCCATGGATACAATAAGTGTCGCATAAGTTGCTGCCTAGCCGTGATCTTCTTGCATTGTCTAACAGCTTGACTCGGTGGTGCTTTAAACTTGTAAAGATTGGACGCGCGTGCTGAAACTAAATACTGCAAAATAACCCGAATCTAGTGGACTGCTGACGCATGAATTGTGGCGCAAACCGTCGTACTTAATCACCCCTGAACACGCTTATTAATGTTGCCTGGCCGTATTCCGCCCTCTAGTTTCACCGAGTCTCTAACTTTTTATATATCGTTCATCAATGGAATCAGAATTAATAAAGCTTACCGGATGACTGACAATTGCATCGCTGCTTCCTTTAAACCAATCTTTGCTAGTCATCCACCGACGATTTAGATTGAGGCAGTTCTTCATAACGCCCTAGTCAATGGATGAGTCCCCTAAATCCGCATACCAACACAACCAAAACAAAGACCGCAGGGGTAAGCGCCACTGTTGGGAGTGCCGCCGACGATGCTTAGTGTGCGATTCTGAACTACCTGAGTGTGGAAGATGCCGTGCATCGGGGATCCATTGCCCCGGATACGGCGAGGTGAAGCCTACCAGGCTGAAATGGGTCACGCCTGGGAGAGTCCTATCTCGAGATCAGAAGCAAAAGAAAAGCTTGGTCTATAAAAACCAGGACAACCACAACGATATAGCTACAGGGAGTACATCATTTATAGCCCCCATGAAACATGACTTATACATGCCAATTCCTCGATTCGAAATGCATGAAGAAGCACGTGCCATACTACAAGGCTACGAATACTGTAAGTGGCTGTCTAGATTGGCAATTTTGGAGTATACTTGCTAATATCTGTCGGATAGTTAATTCTTGCATATATACGGACTTGATCCCCCTCCATGAACTTGGGTATAATCCTTACGTATATCCACTTTCCGAGAAACATCTCCAAGCCGCAGTTTGGTGTCCCGATTATCTAAAATATGGTATGCTTTGCATGATTGTGAGTCACAGGATCAATCAAATAGGGAGCGCTATTCCACCTAGAGCAATGGTGGAGAAGTTTTACCTCTACTGGGGTCTTGCTGTCCGATCTCTCAATGAATATCTCGACATGGAAGATAGGCGTTCAGGCGATTCGGTCATTGCCGGGATATTGACACTTTTACTTGCTGATGTTAGTTATAACTCCCCCGAAATGTCATACATGTGACTCCGGCTTACTCATTCATCTCGTGCTATAGATCCAACAGGGATCATCACTTAATTGGCGATGCCATTTAGACGCAATTTACAGACTAATCATGTTGCGCGGCGGATTTTACAAAGTTGCCGAATCAAGAAGTATGGAGCCACTGCTCCTTTGCTTCTGGTCGTATGTGACCCCTATTATGACAACAATCTACCGTATCACGAATTAACATCATTTAGTGTTGCAGTGATGGGGAATACAACATGTCCTGCATCAGACCTCTTCATGACCACTTTCCAACTTGAGACTCTCAAATTTTTGCCACAGCAATACATCACTACTGTATCTCCAATTCAGCTGTGCCCAGTACCACTGTTCGTTGAGATTATCAAGATCAATCATCTTCGCATGCGGGTGGCAAGACCTGATGCTGCTGGCACCGAAGCTTTTCAGAAGGAAAGTTTCGAAATACTGGAGCGTATCAATTGTTTCTCGCCTCATCGATTGGCTCAATCTAAAAGCTCGAATCAAGAAGTTTGGGCATTACTCGGTCTAGTGTACCAGGCTGCTATGGCATTATACTGCATCTTATCACTTCAAAGCCTCTCAATTCTTCCCGAGACTCCGGCACTACGAGTCCAATGCGCCACGCATGGAAGACTTATGCAAACGCTTTTGGTGGAAGCGCTGGCGTCTAAAAGCCTGAAAAGATTTATGATTTGGCCTCTCGTTGTCCTTGGGGTAGAAGCTGTTCATGGTGACGCGCCTATGCGGGCTTTTGTTGCTAAAGAGTTGTCAGAGCTTAGCCAAAGTGTTGGAAGCTATGTGCCACTTACAGCAAAACGAGTTCTTGGAGAGTTCTGGGCCTCTGGAAAAACTCGCTGGGATGCCTGCTTTGATAGACCGTATGTCTTTACCGGGCAAATTGCGGTGGACACGAGCGGCTTAATGCCGTTATACCAGTAACCTTAAATAGACTTAAGCCTCGAGATATAGTTTCATCCCTATTAGAATCCTTGAGATGGAGTATCCTTGAAGTATCCTTATCAAAGAAATGGTATGAATTTGACTAATATAACTGAGAAAATACGACAATTCCGCCTTACAGCCTCAAAGCTCGCTTCCACTTACACGTACGTGGCCCGCGTGGGTCTGGCAAATATCTCCCGAAGCTAAATGTCTTGGCATCTTTTTTCTCCTATTTGGGCCAAGCGCGGATCCTTCAAGGAACAGCCGACTATCACCGGAGAAGATGTCCTGCTCTGCCTGTTCCTTATATATAGTCTAGCTACTTGAAAATATTCCAAGCCTAATAAAATTAACCCTTTCTCTTTCATTCCATACTATAATCTATCTTTTCTCTTCTCTTTCACCTCGTCGGCAAAAGTTTCCTTCTCAGCTGTTTACTATTCCTTCAAGCAGCAGGCCGACAAGATATCATCTGAAACTTCAGCTGGCTTTGCTGTAATAGACATCATTTTTAATTATATTTTTCAAGATGGGGGCTGGAGACCCAGGTAAGAATACCCTTTTATTCTCCATTCTATGCGAATACTTGCTTAAGAAATTGTAGTTTTGTATAGCCTGTATGTCTACGCTCCCAATAGAGGAGCCCCAGTCTTCTTCACCGTGGCATTCTCTCTTTCTGCTGTCTTCCACATTTGGCAATGCTGGTATGTATACATGTAATATTTTCTAGACCAATACAGGACTAACCCTGCATGTCAGGCGCTACAAGGCTTTTAGACTGATCGGACTGCATTCTGTGTGCGCTGTGCTATTCACTCTGGGCTTCGCATTCCGAGAATACGCATCATACCATTACATCTATACGGGTGCCAAAGGGACGCCTCTGATCATATTCATCCTTAGTCAGGTCTTTATCAATGTTTGCCCGTAAGCTGGTACACCTATTTCGACAATGTTGAAAGATTTCGACTGATGAACTCCTCTTGCAGACCACTTCTAGAGCTTTCGAATTACCATGTCCTCGGCCGAATCTTTGGCTATGTGCCACACTGCGCTCCGATACCTGCGTCTCGAGTTATGCTTACCTTTGGTGGCCTTATGGGCCTTGTCGAAACTTTGAATGCTGTGGGAGTTGCTTTATCTGCCAATCCCTCGGCATCACCTGGTCAGCAGAAGCTTGCGAGCAATTTATTAATAGCTGTGCTTGTCATTCAGCTCGGCGTTATAGCTACCTTCTTTTGTATGGCCGCCATCTTCCACATGAGATGTATAAAAGCTGCTGTTCAAGCCAAGGCTGTCAAAACTCTGCTCATCACTCTTTACATGAGTATGGCACTCATCTTTATAAGATGCATCTACCGCCTAGTAGAACATACCGGCAATACAAAGATAGACATCACGGATATGGAGGCGCTCAAAAGTCTAAGTCCTCTTTTGCGCTACGAGGTCTTTTTCTATATATTTGAGGCTACTCTTATGTTTCTCAATTCCGCGATATGGAATGTCTGGAACCCAGGTCGCTTCTTGCCGAGCAGCCCTCACACTTACCTTGCACAAGATGGAACTGAGGCGACAGTGGAAGTAATACCGGATGGCCGATCGCTTCTCGCCAAGATCGCAAATGTGTTGACATTTGGACTATTGTTCCGCAGAAAGAATACTACGGTGATATTTGAAGAGTTGGCCGCGTATGATAGGAGTGAGCAAGCTGGGGTGCAGGTACACAAATAACGGTGTTAAAATGTACGATATATAATACAGTATAGGTTAATAAAGATTGCGGCACCGAACAAGCTGTCACCACGAGATTAGGCAATTGTGTGCATCTGTGATAGAAAGAGATGAGTTCAAAACGCTAGAGAGTGTTATAAAGGAGCCGTTCTACATAAACGATATGTAAAGCTAATCTGCCGAAACTTCCCTCTCTGCCTTCTCTACCTCCCAAAACTTCCTATATCTCTCCACGCTGCCTTGACCATCGTCTTCTAACACATGTTGGAGCCACTCTTCGTCAGGCTCTGACAACAGGTTACAATCAGGCGTCGCACCCGCGTCGAGCAAAACTTCAACAGTATCCCAATTGCCTGCAATAACGGCGGCGTTCAAGGCACTACCATATTTCCCGCCGCGGGCGTTCACATGGGCTCCTCTGTTTAAAAGCAAGCCGATGGTAGGTGTCTGACCCGAGTATGCTGCCGCCTGTAAAGCTGAGCCGAATAAACCCCCTGGTACATTGACATCGATATTGGGGCAGAGTTCCAGGAGAAGTTTTGGACCGGCACTACCGTAGTTCACCAAGTGCCTTCCATTTCTCACACTAAATTCATCGGGAGTCAAAGCTTTTACGGTACACGCGGCCTGGAGTGCAGTGCCGTATTCACCGACCACAAGATTAGGGTCAGCACCACGTTTGAGCAAGAACTGGACCCTGTTAGTCCAACCATAACTATACTTTTCAATCTCCAAGCGGTAATCTAGGCGATTACTAAAGCCTTCTACTCGCCATTCGCTGGTGTTTCTTCTAAATTGTAATAGAGCATGTAGAGGCGAGCCATGAAAGCTATGTGAATCATTCACAGCAGCACCGTGGTCAAGCAATAATCGCACCAGATCATCATCTCTGGAGACTGCGGCTGCAAGAAAAGCACCGTTTCTCCCCAGATGAACATCCGCACCGTGTTCGAGCAGTACACGCGCCACATCGATATGTTCTCTTGCGCAGGCAGCCTCCAATGCGGTGCCATGATATCCGGCTTCGACATTAACGTTGGCACCCTCTTTAAGCAAAAGATGGACAAGGTCCAGGTTTCCGGTCGCGCAAGCTGTCTGCAACGCTGTGCCGTATCGTCCACCCTGGGCGTTTACATTGGCGCCACGATCAATCAAGAGACGCACTACCTCCTTGTTCCGGGTCGCGCAGGCAGCTTGGAGCGCCGTTCCATAATGACCGCCTTGAGCATCAACTTCAGCGCCGCTGTCCAGAAGCAGTTGTACTCGTTCTGAGGTGAGCTCCCATGACTGTAGTTCAAGTCCCCTGCTCTCAACCTGGGATCCGCACTGACATGCCGCCTGGAGGGCATTGCCATAGAGTCCTCCTTGCGCATTCACATCGGCGCCGTTCTTTAGTAAAACTTTTATAACTGCAATATGGACATCGCGTTTATAGCACGCCGCCTGTAATGCCGTTCCGTACCAGCCTCCTTGAATAGAGACATCAGCGCCTCTATCAATCAGATGCTGTATGTTTTTCACAAGCACCGTAGTTAAGAGACTACGCTTCTCAGCACACACTGCCTGTAGAGCTGTGTGATAAGTCCCTCCTTGTGCGTTAGGATCTGCGCCGCGGTCTAGTAAGTCCTTGATAAATACGGCTTCACCAGCACGACCCATCGCCGCCTGGAGTGGGTAGCCCCTCTCCCCGGCCAGCTCATTCACGTGCGCGCCTCTATCTAACAGCACCTGGGATGCTCCATGGGCTCCGATATGTATTGCTACATAGAGCGCCGCTGCTAAAGAAGTGCCGTCTTTCATGTTGACACTGGCGCCGTTGTCAAATAGAAAACGGAGACAGTCTACGATATGCAGCTCTAATATGTTGTTCATCAGAAAACTTCCCGGCCGGGGCGTGTATTCTGGATGGGGCATGTATTCTGTCTTGTCGAATGGGCTGTTGACATCGGCTCCGCGACTCACAAGGAGCTTGAGTATATCGAGATGACCGGTCCATAGCGCAGTTCGCAATGCAGATTCCAGTTTGCCAGCGAGGGTAGTGATTACAGCCCCGTGGTCGAGTAGAAGCCCTACAATCGCTGTATCTCCGAGCCCTGCTGCTCTTTCTAGACAATCGTGTATCTGGGCACCCTTGTCTAAAAAGAGCTTGACGAGGGCCTTTCTCCGATAACGTGTTGCCCAATAGAGCCCCTCATCCAAATCCATTTGTGTGAGGTACCTGCCAACACCGACACTGCTTGATATTAACATTTCTGTCAGCTGGCAGAAGCCGTGCATGGCAGTGTAGAGATGGGGTTGTCGAATGAAATTTCGTATTCTTGTGAAACGATAGATCATATGGAATAAACTTTTGCTGCAGATTGAAAGTGCCAGAACTGCATTTCGTGAAATTTCAGGAGGCCAGGATGCTCGGGGAATGAATTCGATGTGTCGTGCCCAACTGATGCGTGCGTATCCAGCCAAATTTTCCTCGTGATACAAACTATAATGTTGGTCGTCCTTATTCGATATCTCAATCGTTGAACCTATGTGTAGATGATAGGCGAGACACAAGCGTCCAATGTGTACGTGGGCGTCGGCCTCCGTGAACGCAAAGACAGATGAACGGCTGTGAAGAATTCTGTCAGACGTCAGGTACTCCTTGATCGAGAAGTGAGCTAATCGGATAAGAGAAGAGCTATTGATGGGGCTTCCCTCAGTAACAATTAGTCCAGGAAAATACTTCAACACATCTATCGAAGAAAAAAGACGAGACATGCTGTCGAATCCATCATCGGATTTGGAAGGGAGCATAAATATCTCTGCAAGCTGATCAAGGTTTAGAGGCCCAATTGAAAAAGCGAGCCATTTTAGGGATGCTATGACTTGTGGTCGGAACTTTGCATCTATGCTCAGAAGCATTCTGTCATAGGTTGAATCAAGCCCACTGGGAAGATCTCCCAGAGCCCTGCGAACGGCGTCCTCGGAGGATAAATTTTGCAAGTTTTCGAACTGGCAACGTACGTATTGGAACCTTGAGTAATAGTGAGCGAGATTGTCATGTTAATTTGAAATATTACTTACATGCCGTCTGCTTTCTTTATCAGCACATTTCTTGATTCTTCTTTGATATCCGTTGGCCATGTATCGTATTCGGCATCTGCTAGAATCGAGTCGATATACTTGCCAATGTCATCGTCTAAAACTTTGCGTTGGACAGACAAATCTATTTCTGCTCCCCAGGGATCACATAACAAAGGCCTTATTGCTTTATCTATATCATTCTCCTTGCGGCTTGTACAGAGCATGTGAAGGCTGTCCGGTGCTGCGTTCAGAATATCACACAAGCTTCTCAGGAGTCGCTTTCTCTCGCCGTTTAGCGTCGGGCACTCGTCCAAAGCATCAATAATAATATACACGGCCGAAAATCCCTGAATAGAGGCGATTAACGCTTCTATGAGTGTTTCCGTATCTGGACGGCCGCCATTATTTTTATACTCGCCGAGACTTTGGACCGATTGTGGTATGTATGGCCGATAGGCACTGATTTGTTTGATCAGAGATGCAAGCATTCCATCGATTTTCTGCTTCTGGCCATCGCTAAAGCTGAAATAGAAATAGGCGAGCACATTCATAGAGTTTCCCTTATGTCGGTCTTGTAGATGCTTAATCACAGAGGAGCTTAAAATGGATTTCCCAGAGCCGGCTGTAAGGAGAGCTGTTAGCTAACCAAAACCAGGTTTAAAATCTTCAACACATTGAAGGCTCAGACATACCTTTCCCATGGAGCCATAAAAAAGATTTAGACACCATGCTCTCCTCCCACGCTTTGAATGTCTCGCTCCGATCTAGGAGCCACTCTCCTGTACCACCCTTGTGCTTACCGCGCGCGCTATTATATAGTTCGGTGTGGTCGGTATCACATAGCCATCGGAGCAGGTCGATGCGATCTTTCTGCTCATACGCATCTTTCACAGCTCTCTCTAAGCTAGAGACACTCTCTCCAATGGTAAACCAGAGCTTCATGGCTTTTTGATGCCGGTTCTCGGCCGCCAAACATTCATCATCGTATTGAATGTCATGCCAAGTCGTGGCCAACTTGGCAAACAACATCTCTTGTTCGTGAATTCCATCAACTAGGTGATCCCAATCATCTCGTTTCATAATATCCAAGCAAAGACGGGATGCGGAATCATTAGTGAAGTAGCAGTAAGCCGTAACTTGAAACTTCAGAATCTGTCGGTAAAGCTGTTCTAGGCCGATTTTATACTCGCCGTGAGATTGTTGGAATGATTGGCCACCGCTAGTACCTAATTCATAGCGCCGAACATAGAGCTCTTCTCTCATTCGGCTCTGGGCAATGAGGGTCGAGATGAATGCTAACCCCTTTGCCAAAGATGCCATTTGTGTTGATGGATTCATAAAGAGCTAATATTATCAGTCGGTAATTTGCTCTCTCGTAGGTACAAAGTACCAGGCAGCTTGTAACTTAACTTACCGGTAGTAGTAGACTAATGCCGACCCAAGCCAGAGATGTAAGAGAGTTCATGCTCACAGCATCAGAGATGTACTCGTTGGCCAAGCTCACAATTCCTAGAATAGGCTGCACCAGGTCTCTAACTTCCACCTCGGAGCTCCTGAATTTCAATTTCCATATATTTGAGTTGACCTCATTCATTTTGTATTCCAGGATCATCTGCATTCGGTCTCTCATACTTGCGTTAGACCCAAGCGTCGAACCTAGACCGGCGACCATGTTCCCTTGGAGCTTTATCTCATATTTCTTAATAAGTCCCCTATCTTCCACCCGTAACTTTTCATATGCTATATTCCAGAGGTCTTGAATTGGAGCATTATCAATTCGGGAACTAGTCAAACTCTGAGATGATCTGAGTAGTTGGCCAGCTGATACAATATTTTTCTGCGTTTGTGTAGCCTGCTCTGGCTGTGACGGATCTTTATTGGATCCATCACCTTCTGCAGTCGAGGTATTGGGCCTTGAATTGGTGTGATCTTTCTGAGGCTCGGCAGAATGCGAGCCCGATGCGCCCACTTGATCTTTGGGTCTCGGTGAGCCTAGACTGTCCTGGAGACTCTTGAGCCTTCGTTTCCAGTCCTGGCGACGCATTATGGACTCTTGGTTGCGAGAATATGTTGCAGCTTCTACTGAGATTTCCGAATTTACGCCTTTTGAAGTGGAAAGTGAGTTGGGTAGGATCCACGGTTGGGTAGGATGACGACCATGAGGACCCCCGCTCGAGGCTGCATGACACGACATATGGCCTTTTGATAGGCCGCCTGCTCGGCCACTCAACGGTCGTTTTAAGCAGCATAATACAGTATATATTATATCATAGGCCTGCAAGGTTGGGATGTACAACTTCTTAAGTTGGGCTGTCGCTGAAAACGGCATTTTGGCCCAGTAAATTCATATCATCGCAGACTTATCAACATTAGGTACTTCGCGCTACATAGTGCAGCCGGAACAAAGAAGACATGATCAACTTATTTGGGGTCTTTGTATAAATATCCTTCTCTCGTTCGGAGCATCAAAGGACGGAGGCCAGTCCTGATGTCTTTTTCATTCTCAAGCATCGCCTGAACTGGCTTACTTGGGACATGGACTTTCATTAGATAGTCCATGCTCTCATAGGCGTGAAATATGAATAGCTTGTTGGGTTGATTGATGTCTTTCCATACACCATAAACGAGTGTACCCGACCTTTCAGCCTTTGAAGTGTTGACGATATCTTCCCAATATGCGTGTGTCTTCGATGCGGTATCCGGCTTGTACTCGACTTCGGAAAACACTACAAAGGGGTCTGCGTGATTTGCGACTTCCGGCCTTGTAAAATTGTTGCACCCTTCTAATGGTTCGAGTCGGTGAATGGTCGGAGCACTGTTCAAGACTCCAGGCCTCAGCCAATTGATCATTTCTTTGACAGCATCCTCTTGGTTGTGGGTTTGTAACGCGGTTTCGTCGGCGTACCTTACAGTTTCATGAGCCCTATGGAACTTTTTTTTTTTTTTTTTTTTGGCTTACACACTCTTCAACAACATATACGGCAGGGTCTGTGGATTCTTCTTTTGATGCTGTAATGATGTACTTCAGCACTCCAGGCTCTTTCGCCAAAGCATTGTTCGCTATGGCGTTTAAGTGTCTCAAAAGCTTTTATGTGTTAACAAGCTGGTAATACCGGGTCTTGGGTCTGGTCACTAACCATATCTCGGGCCTCTCTGTCTTTGGGCAAGTAAGATGCAAATAAAAGTTTTTGGCCCATCTTTATGAATGAAGTTTTATTTACTTTAGAAGACGCAGGCCTGGGAAGGGAAAAACAATACTGAATAATCGATGTAAATGCCTCGACTGAAGCACGGATGAATATACATGAAGACAAATCAAATCCACTGTCTGTTCTCTAAGGCGGCGGCTAAACAAAAAGCGGCGGACTAACTGCATGCTGTGAAGAATTAGTGCGCGATGAATTATGCCGCCTCTTACATCCCGCAAAATAAGTTCTATGGATTGTACATTATCGGGGTGCTGCTTGGGACACAAGTATGCTTCTGTATCAATTCCTATCTGTGAGCTCTCATTGTAGCTAAGTGACTGTTTCAGCCCATTTACCGCGATGAGAAGTACTGGGCTCGTAGATTTAGATGATGTTGATCGGCGGAGTATTTCACCTCACTTCTGCTGGGTACATATGCATTGATCCGGCCGCAAAGGCGCAACTCCACCAGGAGGCAATTAAGCCGCAATTTAATACAAAATAAATCGCCTGACAAATTAATACGCTGTAGCTACCGACATTTAATACCTATCGTTATCAAAAGTACGGGGTTCTGCTTTCATTGGAAATGCTTCCATATCATATTCTACAACAACTTGCTACTCATTATCCGCTGTCAAGATGAGCGCCGAAGATCGTAAAGCCTTGGAAAACAAGGTCAAACGTAGCTTCCACGCTGACTTCAAGCAAGTCGAAGCCTCCCGATCGGATTGGGACAGTTCTGCCGCTGTCCAATACACAAAGACTCCAAATCCAGACTGGAAATTTGGCGATGGAGCCAACCAAACCCATGTGGAAACATCAGCCAAGCATATCGCCATCGATCCCCACGAGCCGGGTCGCTCACTCATCGACAATTACAAGTTATCCATCAGCGCTGTCGTCCCAAGACCGGTTGCCTTCATCTCGACGCGCTCAAAGGATGGCAGCAAAGAGAATCTAGCGCCCATGAGCTTTTTCCAGATGATCAACGCCGATCCACCGCTCTTCATTTTCGCAGTGAACAGTCCGCTTGCAGCAGCCAAGGACACTTTGCGGACCTTGTTGACACTGGCGAGTGTGTCATCAACATCGTCATCGAGGGCATCATCGAAGCTGTTAATGCCACCAGCATTGACGCACCCTATGGCGTTTCGGAATGGGATATCAGTGGTCTGACCCCCGTGTATGACTGTCAGACCGTCTCGTGTGCTCGTGTCAAGGAGTGTATCTTCAGCATTGAGGCCAAGGTCGAGAGCATTCGCGAGTTTGAAAGCCGAGCCAACCCTGGAACAAAATCTGGGACCCTTGAGGTCGTTGAAGCCACCCGCTTCTGGGCGCGTGAGGATGCTATTAACCAGGAGAAGAACGTCATTGATCTTTCGGTCCGTATTTCGCATTTATATTTCAGGTCATACAAACGGGAAATACGAAGCGCTAACTTGTACAGATCCTGCGACCTATTAGCAGATTAGGAGACATTAGCTACGGACGGACGCTCCAGGCTTTCCAACTACCTCGACCAGAATTCGAAAAGGATTTGAATGGCATACAAGGGTTTGAGAAATTGAAGAAGCGGCGAAGCGATACGGATATACAGTGAAGAATTTTGCGGATATCTTTGAAAGTGTATTGCAAACGCAAAGATAAAATATAGAGAGGTTACATTCGAACTGGGGGGTTTGCGCCATGCTTAACGGCTGTGGCCAGAAGTCGTCAATCACTCAATTAGAACTGCAGCTCCCAACTTCGTCACTCCCACAAATAACGTACTTACGAGTCACCGCGAATACTTCGTTCAGACACGTAGTGCGCTGTATGGAAAGTCATTAGGGCAAGTTGGAGTTGAGAAGGGTGGCTAAGTGGCATATGATGCAGCAGCATCGCTTCTGGAGGAGTTTCCTGATAGGTTCGAGAAAAATATAGAGAGTCCTTTTATGCTAAGCTCGGAACCAAGTTATGGGAGTTTCGTCTGGGTTGCTTTGATGGTGTTCCCGCAAATCGTTGACAATAGGATCGTTGAAGCACTGTTGGAGTATAGTGGATTTGACAAGCCATTGGATAAATCATCTCCGCTGAAGGTTCCCATCCAGCCATGATATTCTAACAGGCTCATCACCCGTGTCTATCGTCATCATACTGCAGATAAATTGTGTCGGTATTGGTGCGAACCGCCATTTTGTACAATCCATCGATCTCCAATTAATGGGTCCCGGCGTGCCGCTGGCTGAGGCCCACCCGTGACTCCCTTGCCGTGGGGTAGCGCTGACCGAATCATGAATAACGGAGCGAAATGCCTTCTCCATACATGGATCCCATACACCGTCCATGTAGGCTTGGATGGGAGTGTTTGCGTAGAGTTGAGACAGGATATGGAGTAAGGTGAATCTAGTATACAAAGAGAAACGTAAGGGTGCTAGCAATTGCCAATATCGAGTTGATCGTCAGGTTTGCTTCCCCAAAACAACATCTAGTTATCAGCCAGCATGAACCAGGCGTCTCATCTACTTAATTCCCAAGCTGTGGTGTAACTGGGTACAGGGGGACGTCTGTATAAGCTGCGGTCCCATGTAACATCCCCTAGAGATCTATGTGTATGCAGACATTCCCTAGAGCTGGCGATCCTAGTGCCCACTCAAAGTTCCTCCGCAACCCCTTTCCCTACTAGCTGGGTATCTACTCAAGCTATCGTTCGGCCATTTTCTTTTACCTTTTCCCACAATTTCGTTCTATCATAGAGCGGGATCTATGTAAGATGAGTTCGTCAATCTACTCTTCTCGTTATCGGAATCGGGCCTGTGAGAACTGTAGACGGTATGTCGCTTCATGCGCTTATCTCTTTTCAGTGGCATAAAGTTCAATAGCTGACATTCCGTATTGTATAGGCGTAAAAGACGGTGTACGATTGAGTCTTCTCGCGATTTGGGCAACTTGACTTCTTTTGATGCTGACATTCTCCCGAATTTAGGTGACTCGACCAAGCCGCAGTGCCATTTATGTCTAAGGTCAGGAGCCTCGTGTAGATATCCATCATTTTCTCTAAAACCGGGGCCCAAGCGACGCTCCCGCGATGGCGTTAATGGTGAGTGTTCTACAACCCATACCCCAGATCCATGGCAAACGCTAACTAAGATCCTGGAGCAAACCGATACCATACCTCAGAATGCCCAAGCAAGTCATCCACACCGGAAGCCGTGGATACCGTCGATGTACAGGATATAGGCGCAGAGCAAGCCTTATCAGCCTTTGGGTATTTTGATACTACTCCAACTCCCTCTGAACCTCAAGAGTACATACCAGAGCCGGTAGATGTTGGCCTAGAAGCTGCCTCTGCGCAAAGAGAGCCACGGTCTACTGGACTAGATGTGGGCAATCCTGCGGATGCCTCTTTCTCGGTTAGACCACATGTGCCTGGGGCGCAGTCGCCGTTGTTTCCTCCTCTAGAAATCATTGTCCATTTGGTTGAGGTGTATTTTGAATCTGTTCAATCCGAATTTCCACTTCTCCACCGCCCGAGTCTGCTCAAAAGCCTCTATTCTGGATCATTGCTCACTGAGAGACATTCACCCCTTCTTCTCAACGCGTTGTTCGCCCTTGCGGCGAAATTCACGGATGATCCGCGAGTACATTCTTTCGACCTATCGCTTGCACAATGTTTGTCTGGTGCAGAGTCTCCACGCACAGCCCATACTCGGAAGACTAGCCGTCGTGAGAGGGGAAGGGGATTTTCACGGCGTGCCGGCGAGCTTTTCGAAGACACAACTCACGAGTATGAGAATCTCGAGCTGGATGCCAATACGGCTGATAAGCCATCGATTTTACTCATCCAGGGGGCTGTTTTGCTAAGCTATGCCGAGCTTTCACGGGGCGCGGTGCATCGAGCTTACTCATTGATCTCAAAATGCGTGCGAATAGCTTACGATGCAGGCTTGGATCGAATAGACTCAGCTGAAAACCTCGAATCCACTGATCCTATCTTGTATCACCAGACTACGGATTGGAGAAAAGAAGAGCTGCGCCGCGCATGGTGGTGTATTTGGGAACTTGAGAGTTTCGTTTGCAACATCTTATGTCGCACTCAAATCACCAACCTGACGAACTGTCAAACAAAACTCCCAATGGACGATATGCATTGGTCCGAGGGCACAGAGACACCATCGTACTTCCTGCCAAGCAGTTTTGAACAGTGGTCCAGACTAGACATTGAATCGCCACGTATTTCCATATTGGCGCATCGAATCGTGGCATTGCACTTCTTATTAGCCATCGTCGGGTTAGAAGGGAAAGAAAGCTCTGATCTTTCCACGGCTTATTCAGAAATTGAGCGCTGCGCTACAATATGGAGAAAATGGTTGCCTCCGGAGTTCAAATCCCTCACTCAGGCTCAAAACTCTCCTGATTATCTCGACTCGTTTAGCAAACGCCTCTGGATATATGTGATCAATGAAGAGTCGGTATCGGACCCAATATGAAGATTACGAGCTAACTGGTGGACCAGGATTACCCTGTTTACAGCTAAAGCGCAAATGTTTGAGGGTTTCAATGACGCTACGGCACCTGATTACTGTCAGAGCTACTCCAAATGGCTTTCCTCCAAGGTAGAACAGGGCCGATATTCCATGAGACCTTCACAGTCTCGAAAGTTCTTCGAGACCATTCGGGCATCAGATAATATCTGCATGGCAATCAAGCACTGTCCCAGTCACATAATCCATCGTTCTTCGCCACTGATTGTTGTCAGTCTATGGGCGCCGGCCTGCATTCAATTCCTGGTCAAGATATTTGCCACCTCAAATGGAGAGCTTCGCGACAAAGCTTCCCTATCTCTGCAAACTCTCGTATCTGCTATGGAACAATTTTCGGAATATTCAGGGCTTTGCCAAATAGTTTTGAGTCTGTTTTTGTCTCTAACCGGAAGGCGTTATCTAACTGTCATCATAGCACGCTTCCAGGAGTATATGCAAAAGCTCAGTCGTTCTAATCCGACCGATGCCGAAGACACGACAAAAGGGGCAGTTTTCGGAAGAAGAACTCTCTCCCTTCCGAGGCCTGTTGACGACGCAATCATGAGGATCACCGAACTGTTGAAACCTATGCAGAACAACGGACCGAGGGTTCCATCTTCAGGCCCAGGGTATGAATCAGTCTCTACAGAGTTTCCAAGTACCTTGTGGTCTTATCATGGCTATGAGAACGACCTTGAGCCTTCAACGCTATCAGACAATTTCCTGCGAGGCTACGATTGGATCAATCCCTTACTAGATTCATCAATTGAGTGATACCAATAGCATAATGCATGATCTGGAGTCTTTGCTGGGCGCATAAAACGCTTTCTGTTAATGACGCATAAAATTAAGAAACATCTAATGAGTAGTGTTCATGTTTTAAGCATTAATCCAGAGTATGGGCCCTTGTACTATCCATTGATCACGGGAATAGTTATAGAGCTAGCATAAAGCCCACCCGTGAATATAGAGTTAGCTGCTCCCCGATGATAATATTCGTCGTAAGCGCGCTCCCATCCTGGAATTGCCCCTGGTCCTTCTGCTGGTGAAATCTCAACGCGGAATCGGCAACCCAAGGAAATACGCCCTGTAGCAGCTAGTAACTCTACATCAATCTTGACCGTTGTGTTTGGCAGCAGAGGTAAGGCGTCTTTCTCCCGGTGAGTATGCCAAGGGCGCTCCTTGTTACTCCGTACTGGATCGGTGGCTCTGTGAGAGACTTTTAGACAACCGTAAGTCAGTGGTGCTCGTGTACCAGGTGCTCGCGTCTGATAATGGACTTCTTTATCACCCTCAAAGACACGAATGGCGACAAAGACATCAGCATCTGCTGATGTAGACGCCACCCACAAAGTGGCCCGGAAGTGGCCTGCTAATTCAAGACTCTCCGTCAACGGTTCTGACTCGAACATAGCCATTGGAAGATCTTTAGCCGCTTGAATGTCTGCAGAGTATGTGAACTGCCCCTGCTGAAGAGGCAAATGAGTAGTGATTCTCCCTATATCCGTGGCACCGTTGGCGTTGAGGAAGAGTTCCCGGTACTCAGTGTTTGGAAGAGGCCAAGTTGTCGCATTCTGCCATTCAAAAGATCCACCACCTGTTCGCATTACCATCCGGACAGGGGATTGCTCCAGATTCGGCACAAGTCCTTTGAGGTGCCGACTAAAGAAGGCCTCTAGATCAGGTTGGCAATCAACAAACATATATTCCGGAAAAGCAGCGTCGAGGATAAGAAGATGTTTGGCTGGCGATGGCAACTCGGCATAGGCTTCGAAACCTGCACGGCCATGGGTAAAGCCCGTCTGACTGACGGCTGTGATTACGGGTATATGGATTTTAGAAAAATCGGCAGGCAAGATTGCATCCTGACCATGGCCATGATAGTGTCCATCGTCCCATGGATGGTCTTCTAACCCGGCGATAAAATGGACAGCATCGCTGTTTTTGTTTCTTGCGGGACCAACGCTTTCTTTCCACCACCAGTGGCGGTAACTTTTGAGGAAAATGCCCCCTGGGTATGCGAGATCGCGGTAGGCGTCGGCATCTGAGGCTATCGCGGCCATGGCATGGAGGGACGGCGGTTGTAAAGCGGCAACATTCCACTGCGTGGTAGCGTTGTATGAGCTGCCGTAAAGGCCGATCTTCCCATTACTCCAGGTCTGTCGAGCTGCCCACTCAATAGCGTCATAATAGTCTAAGGCTTCTTGCTGCGAGAAAACGCTCAATGTTCCTGGAGTCTTGCCCACCCCACGGGCATCCACACGAACCACTGCATAACCTTGCGGCACCCAGACACTGCTGTTGGCGGAGGCAGCTGTTTCCGAGTATCGGAAATAGTAGTGCAGATCTTCTTTACTCTTCTCGAACCAAGCTGCTTCTCGTTCCTCACTAGCTAGCATATCGGCCTCGTTGTGAACGGACCCAGTTTGGAACGCACGGCCGTAGACGCCCTGCCGCAGGAGAACGGGATAAGATCCTTCGTCAATAGGTAAGAATACATCTGCAACGAGGTAACTCCTATCACGGGTAGGAATTCTGACGTCCCGGAGTACTCTGATGCCCTGAAGAGCCCGGCGCAAGTGATTCCGAGCCTCCGCAGCTCCACGAAGCCGGAGCCCCAACTCACGAAATACACCACAGACAGCCGATGCTTTCTCGAATTCCTCAATACTGGATAGGAAATGGATTCCCTTGGCGTATGTTTCGACAGCTTTACGAGTGGCATCATCTATCACCACACCACTCCGAAGATCCACGTCCCGTCCTAGACTTTGGAGGAAACGCGCGCGGTTATTCGTTTCTGCGCAAGTTATCTCCGAATCCTCCATCTTCTCATGGCTACCGTTACGTAGGCTAGCTATTGTCAAAAATGGTGACCCAATCGCCACCCCGATGATAAGACTGCTGATGGAGAATGTTATCAGATCACCCTCCTCGTAGTAGAACTGCCCATCTTGATCGGTTACACCCTTTTGGGAAGGCGTTTCGTACTCGAGACCTATTAAAGGACCGTCTCGGAATCTTCCAGTCAATAGTTGCTTCATAGTCTTTGTGGAGGATGTCAGATTGCTTTACACTGCTGGAAGAAGCGCTGGTAATCGTAATGCTACTAAGGTTATGATAGGTATCAGGCCCCCTTTCTTACCTACAGGCGGGACCTGCCTCTTTATGACTTCTACAATGCCAGTTGGGTGGCTTAATACTCTCTTAGTATAGGATTTGATTGAACATACAAGTAAAGTGCATGTATCTACAGCAGCAAGAGGAGAAAGCAAATCTCCCCAATGACGCCGCGCCGGATACACCGTACGACACCATCGTGATATGCCGCACGACTATTTTAGAGGAAATGCGCTCCTAAATGAGACTGTCCGCATATATTCTACTGGGCTGTTATAGCGTTAGCAATTCGTCCGCACATCAGAGTCTGGGGTGCAATAACGTGCGGCCTATTTGACGAACATGGGTATCACAATTGGTCCGCCTCCTTTCCGGTCTCTCCTGGATATCAGATCCACTCAAAATGCGATAACGCCTATAGTGATCCGTAATATCTGATGGAACAAAACTCAGGGTATAAAGAAACAGATAATTCTCTGTTCAACGTCATTTCTCACATCATACTCAACGCATCTAAACCACCCAAAACAGAAACATCTCTCCCTAACATTTCAAAGCCCCTTCCTAAACCACCTACAATATTACATCATGCGTTATACTACGGACTTTAGCGTCGAAGAGAAGTACAACTATCTCGATGGCTTGGGAAATCATCTTCAGTAAGCCCGTCCAGTCAAGTTTAACATTTCAAATCTGATTGATGAGATTAGATCTGAAGCATTTCCCGGGGCAGTTGCATTTGTCAACCCTTATCCTCAACAAGCCCCTTATGGTTGTAGAACGGAGAAGATCTCTGGAACGGCCTTTGTAGCCCCACGGGCAGACAACTTGCAAACCTACACATATCGTTCCCAATCCTCCTATGATCACTCCGAATTCAAGCCGTGGCATCATGAATTGGAGACTGCTAATCCGGCAGAACCAACCAAGTTCACGCCGAATGGTTACTGGTGGTCTGACTTCGCCTCGGTCAGCGAAGGCGACTGGACAGAGCAGCATCTGCTGGGGAGCAACGGAAACGCACGGCAGAAAAATGGCGTTGCTCTCTGGGTTTTTAAGCTCACCAGGGACATGAAGCCACAGACTGTATTCTCGAGCCAGGATGGTGAAGCTTTGATTGTCCCCCAGTCGGGCGCGCTGGATATCACCACGGAACTGGGCAGGCTGCTAGTAAGGGCCAACAAATTTGCCGTCATCCCGCGTGGAATCCGATATCGAGTAGGGCTGGTCGATGGCAAACCATGCCGAGGCTACATCTGGGAGCTGTACCAAGGCCATTTTCGATTGCCAGAGCTTGGTATCATTGGGTCTGTGGGCCTCGCCAGCCCGCGTGACTTCCAAATTCCCACAGCATTCTTCGATGGCGGAGTTATCGACGGCATTGCTGTTGCAAATAATGGCAATTCTCCGTGGACTATCATCACGCGTCTTGATACTAGACTATGGTCCTGTACACAAGACTCCACGCCGTTTAATGTTGCTGGTTGGCAGGGCACGCTCTATCCTTACAAGTACGACATGATGCGCTTCAACCCCTTTAGTAATGCTGCATTTGATCACCATGACCCTTCGTTATACTGCGTCTTGCAAGCCCGGGCGTATGGAAAAGAGCCTTTCACTTCTGTCTTGGACTTTGCCGTTGCCGGGCCTCGCTGGGAGGCAACTGAAGACACGCTCCGCGTCCCCTGGTACCACCGCAATACTATGTCAGAGGTCATCTTCCCGGTAATCAACGACCCGGCACTCCCTTTCAATGGTGGTACGAAGTTTGGCCCCTTCGCAGGTTGGATGAATGCGGCCATGGTGCCTCATGGGCAAACGGAAGAGGAGTATCAGCTGTACTTGAATCAGGACACCAGCAAGCCCGTAAAACTGCAGGATGATGGGATTTCGGTAGCGGTTTTCGAGACTGAGTGTCCCCTCATGCTTAGTGAATGGGCTTATAACTCGGCAGAGAAGAATTTCAAGTCACAGGCCACTGCTGTATATGACCGATGAGATATACCAGTGGAGGGAGACTGGAGAATACTGAGCAGAAAGATATGCTTCAAATCTTAAATTACATATCTTTCACAATCTTTTATTTTATATAGACGTAGTTATTGTGAATTCAATTTTATAAAGAGACACTTGGCACGCTCATCTGCAAACTTCAGCATAATTTTGCTACAGCATTAAATAGATGTAGATTCAACCTTGAATATGCTCTTCCAGCACTTTAATACAAACTTTAGCATTATAGCGATCCCTCGGGCCACTTGTAAGGCGGCCACGGAAAGTCAGGATTCCACTTCAATTGGAGAACCATAGTGCCCTCAGGAAACTCCTTCTTCGTCCCATCCGACATTCGAAACGGGCCGGTCGGTTGATACATCGTCCAGTCGTTGATGACTCCCACCGCCTCTGCCACTCCATCTTTCAATCTGGCGTACCTATTTGGCGGCGCAATGTAGTCTCCCATCACTTCGCCACCTTTGTTGATCTCATATTCGCTAGGCTCAGCCCTGATCCAAACAGGCTGACGATATTGGTCTTTCTGCATGTCCATATCCAAATCGTACACTTTGGGTTGTTCAAAGCCCGCCTTCACGGGGAATTTTACCCCGCAGTTGCCCAGATCCTCTTGAAGCGACATGTTACCAATGCTGTAGTTGACATACACGAGCGACAACTTATCCGTCCTGATGAGCATCTTCCACAAAACATCTGTGCTCTCGGCTTGTTTCCATTCGATATGCTCTTCATCTGCAAACCAAGAAATATACCAGACGGCATTTTTCTTCACGGCCTCGTCGTCGAGGATGAGGAATTTCTCTTCTCGACCTGCCTCGTCTTCTTTCCGGCGGATGTATTCATGAGATTTCCCGATATAGTCCTCGGGTGGACGGACGATTTTGATGTGAAGTCTAGGGTCGAAGCGTGCATTATTGCCTAATTCGAAGGCTGATTTGAAGGCTTGAAGTTCATCGCTGGAGATGTCGGCGAGAAGATAGCATGTGAGGACATCTAGATTGTCGTGGGGCACAAACCAGACCATATTGAACGTGCTGCAACTGATGTAGAGGCTATCGAATTTGGTGACGAATGAAGTTTTTTGTTTATGAGTCTGTTTGAGAATGTACAGTATGTTTCAAAGTCCCTAAGACTCCAACTCCATAAGCATCAATGGATGACAAGTAGACAACCAGTGAATGCATGATGAAATATCTCGTATCGAGTCGTGAGTTTTAGGCAGCGATTAGCGGTGTTAGTGCCTACAGTTATAACCGTGCGCTGTTAGTGGCGGCTGCGCCTCTCGCGATCCGCTTCATTAACAGGCACAGTATTTTTAGAACATGCTGCGGATCTAGCTGCATCTGTCTCGCTTACCTTACCGAAGAGGCGGTAATATATATTAACTTCAAGGATATCGGGCTAAATATTTGCAATGTGAGGCTGTCACCATCATCTATAAGCGCCTTGGTGATGGGCAGGTGGTAGCCAAAGACGAGCATCGCCACATCAATTAGCCCTCATTACACATCCTTCAACTCTAGACTCAAAATTCGGGATCAATTGAGCCATCATACTAAGCCCTTCCTTCGATATATACGGTAAAATTCAGTGTATACTTGTGACACACGAGACGTATACGGGTTACACACAGGGGGAAGTGATCGCCTGGGTGGCGCTCACAGTTTCGAAATACGAATGCCATTGGTGTTGCACAAGATGAATAGTAGATTCTATATTTTGTTTTATTTTTATTTATTTTTTCTAAGCTTTAATGAAGTATCCTATGTAAAAGTGGACAAAAATACTTATCTATGTACAAGAAGAATAAAATGAGGAGTAGAGGGCTACTAAGACGGTCCGGTTGAGTTGTGTAGGTTTGTATAACGGAACGTGTCTCAAGAGCATCCTGAGTTTTCAATATCGCGTCCAACCCCTAGATTCGGATCCATCCCCCGCTCCATCAACACACGCACTATATCCTCTCTCCCTTTACTAGCAGCGATATGTAGGCTGTTGCACCCTTCGCTGTCTACCAGAAATGGATTCGCCCCGACAGAAAGTAACATGCCGACAGCCTCAAGATGCCCAGCGTCGGCGGCATAGTGAAGCGCAGTCCGCCCATAAGTGTCTTTAGCATCTAGTCTAGCTCCTCTACTAACGAGGAGGCCAATGATGCCCATGAATCCACCTCTAGCAGCTAAATGAAGAGGGAACTGACCTCCAAGGTGACTCTCCGGTGATAAACAATTGCTCTTTGGTCTACTTATCAGGCTGATGGAAGCGTCGTACGACAGAGCTGACGGCGATGATTGCGAATCCTGAAAAGGCTGGACATCCAATGACGCTGAGCTAGGAATAGGGCTGTGGCTGTGGTTGTCAAGCGTATCCCCAGACGGCAAAACATTGGCGTCGGTGTCGAATAGAGGAGATGCCGCTGGCCAAAAGGGAGTCCATGGATTGGGGATATCAGCGGATAGTGTTTGGCTCCTATCATAGTCGGATATAGCCGAGGGAGTGAGAGCGCCGTATGATGAGTTTGGCGATGTGATGGATATGAAGCTCCGGTTGTAGTCCTCCGGAGGTGTAATCTCTAGTCGTCTAGTGACGCAGCTGCAGCAAGGTCCAGCGTGTGGTGATGTTCTGAGATCTGGTGATTTGGACATTTCAGAAAGTCTCTGTTCAGCTTTCCGGCGTCCTGCATGATGGCGACGGTTAGTCGATATTCTCATACTGCGTATCATGAGCTGTCTTGACTTACTATGTTTGCGCTGGGCGATTCTATTCTGCTTCCTCCGTCTCTCTTTTGCAGCATTTTCAGCATCGACGATGCTATCAAGCTTAATCTTTTCTTCAATCCCTTCATCATTTTGAATGCAAAGTCTCAGTTCATGTCGGTTGCCGGTGGGGCGGTCCGGAGTGCAGGATGAGGTCGCCATGATCACTTTGCTCTTTGTTACGGTAGACGATGGTCGCGTTTGCAGTAAAAATTCTCTAGTTACATAGTATAGTTGTCGTGGATAAAAAGTGCAGTTCCAAAAACTTGTCTCATTATTTAAACATTTCTGTCAGGCACAGACAGGGATGTTGGAAGGAATCTGGGAATCTTATTGTAGACACCCTCGGCATTGGGGGCGGGCACACAGCTTAGCAGCATCTCCTGCAACAAGCCACACCTTTCACCACTCTCGTGCGTAGCCGAGAACCGGGGATGCTATCATCTTGGCTGAAAGAAGCCATTTGTGGCTCGAATTGGCGCTCACACGGCATCAATAAACGCATCAACACGCTAGATGGTCGCAGTGACAGTGGCCAAACTCGTCCATCTTGGCGGCCCATTTTGCCTTTTTTGCGACTGTGGCGATCCTGCAAGGTTGCTTGCTTGATCTGGGTTAGCAAGGCTGCTGCAAGGAACCACAAAAGCACTGGATGCGATGCGGCTTGGGCGACTGCTAGGAATAGTCAATGGCGGAGCCGTTCGATCTAAGCAAAGGGACCATGGGGCCGCAGGTTGGATTCCAAGCAAACCAAAGTGCGAAGTGCGATGAATCGATGCAGGGGATGGTTGTAAGGCTGGCCAATCGGTGGCGCCCAAGCTGATGGTTCAAGGGATCATCTCCTGAGATGGGAACATCCGGAAGACGAAGCGGAATGACGACGTTCCGAATAATGACCTCGAGAGGCAGCTCGGTGATTGACTCATTGCAGCATTCGGTATACGCGGTCTACGCGGAATTCCAGATTGACGAAGCTTCATCACGGCCATCGTCAGACGCTGCGGCAGTTGGCTTTCACGGGACCATGGCAAACCCGCCAAAGCAGTGTGGCGAATGCACAAGATCCATGTCAGTTTGGCGGTTGGCCCAATAAGCGCCCAGGACGAGGCGCAGAAACCCAGGAGGATCCCCAGAAGGATTGCCCCTGGCATCAAGGCATACTTGCGTCGATTGATCACGGGAATTGCGGCTGGGCCGTAGAGCAGAGCAATGGCGCGTCTAGATGACGCTGCTTCATCGTGCGCCGTAGCTAAATATGAATATTTGCATGATGCTAATGCCAGGCAGACTTTGTGAGTCTGTCCCACAGAAGCTAATACGCGCCTCACATTATTAATAACAACAGTGGGCGATCTCATCTGGCGACAGCTTCAGCTGTGTTGGTAACTCGTCGCTGACGTAGCAGAGCGCGGCGTATTTCCACAAGAAGAAAGTCATTCATTACCGTTTTTTCGAAGAGCGTAAAGTGATGCGAGATTACCGTAGAACGTGCAGCGAATAGTACATGGATTTCATCCAGCCAGTCTTACTTGGCCCGGGTTGTTGGACTACTTCTCGGATATAAGTGGCCCGGCGGCAATAGCGAGCTAAAATCCCATCAAAGGCCAAATTAACCAATGAAACGGGCTCATTCCAGATTCCGGACCAAAAACCGGTTCGTTTTGATCCCATGGAAGTCTACGCACACGCATACGCATCGATCTCCAGCCCCGGTATCAAATCACATTGCAGCACGGCGATGTCCGATGCAGGTGGAAGATGACAGGTTACAGGATGAATCAAAAGTCCAATTCTAAGCTAGAAGTACATTGTGATCTATGTATGACTGGCGCCCGTAAATGCGATAGCCCTGTGGTTGCCCTCTTTAACTCCTCTAGTCGAAACATGCCAAACTGTGAAAAATACAATCGAGTTCTGCATCCAGTGCAAAAGTCGTAGAATGTTGTCTCGCTGCATCACTTCTTCTGAGATCCAGAGTTCGAGCTAGATCCTCCAGCTCCAGATGTTGGTGTACTAGCCGAAGTGTTTTGCGCACCAGATCCTGAGGATCCTGATTGACCGGCAGTGTTGTTGGTGCCGTTGGCATCTGAAACTGTTGTTAGCTCTGTTCATTGCTTTTCAAATATCTATATAAGGGCAGAGATGAACCTACCAGCGACGGAAGCCATAACCACAACAAGAGGGAGTCTCATTTTGTCAATGATTGCGATTTCGATTGCTCAAGAAGTAAGTATTGGAGTGTTTGGTATGTTATATCTTTTCTCTTTTGTTAATGATGTTCTTCTGGATCTGATGAACAATATCCTCATTCCCAAGGCCAATGTTATATATCTTTCCACGCTGTCAGCGTGACGCGGCCCTGACGAACACGCTGAATGGCCGAATGCCATTCAAGCTGAACAGAATAGGGCAATGCATTCACCAACCCATACCGTTTCAACGTCCTGAAGGATGAAGGCTGGCCGAAAGGCGGGATAGGCTGATATGCTGACCGAAAAGTGCAGTTCCATGTCAGCACAAGAGCCAGCATGACTGCTGACTGCCAACATTTACACTGCGTCGGCAACACTCACTCTGCGATACCGAGTATCATGAGATTTCTTTTGAATTATGAAAAGAATCATGATTGTAAAGTTGTTGTCTCTACTTTCGGTTATGCGGAATATTATCAATGTGCATCCTCGTCCCTTTGTCGAGTGTGGAGTCTGTGGACATATTCGAGGTGAGCTCGCACATGAACAGAGTGCTGCGTCCGATAGACGTTGACAATAAAAAATATTTATCAATAGAAAGATATATCTTCTTTCTAACTAGACTAAAGTCTCTCATTCATTTACATGATGATAGGATTTACTAGAAGCAAGTTCATGTTGGTCATATGCGATGCGCCTTTGCGAAAGGCGCTACAGGATTCTTACATGTCCATGTGATGTCTCCATTCAGAATCATATTGATTTTATGATATTGCAACGTTAATTTGTCATTTCAGATTGCTGAGTACAATGATTTATGATATACCGATATGCCGATATGCCCAATTGCCTGATCATGACATTGTGATTATGGAACGGCCAAGGAGCCATATTGCGCAAGATACTGTCTAAGCCTTCCTCTTGAAGCTGAAAAACATTTATCATGTGTTATGACTTTGCAGATAACAGAAATATATGACCCGAGATATAATCCCTAATTCCTTTTGTCGATGTCATTCAGATAGGGTAGCATTCTACACCCAATTCGTCCAAAGTGCGCCTCGGCAATTGCACTTTTGCCGTGTCAACCGCAGCCCCGGAAATTACCTTTTTTTCTTTTTCCCATTGATAAAACAACTTCAAAGTCCCATTCTGTGTCATCAACTAGGATTTTGAGGTCAGTTGCACAACTGAGCCATTGTCGGTGACCAGATTACCAGATAGGTCGTTTCTATCCTGAAATAATCCTAAAAAATGAAACATTTCTTACTCACTTGTTACCTCGAGTGAAACATTTCTCTAAATCTGTCAGAAACAGGCTGTGTTTTGGGAGCACCCGTTCATTGAACTGCTCAGCCTTGTATGACTGACAGGTTTCAGCCCTATAACCCGACTTAGTCAAGGAGAAGGATCAGTATTCGAAACAACGAGCCTCATGCGCAAGGCAGACGCACATTAGTCCCAAAATAAACACCACACGCTAGAGGTAGTGGGACAACGAATAGTGGTACGGCGTGGCGAAGGCGACTGATACGACGTTAATCTCGCATCGTTCCGCCTAACGTCGGATAGTAGTATAAACAGACTCTTGTAATGTAGAGCAGTATTCATTGGAATAATGAGATGCATAGAATAAAAGAGTTCACAGTAACAACTACGCATGCAATACTTGTTTATCACTCATTTGGCTATGTAACCAAGGCATTGGGAGACTGAGAGCAGGATTGCTGGCTACAGCACGCGCAGGAGGAGTTGCTTAAGACTTTGAGAAAATAAACCAGTGTATAGAATGGCTCCGTAACGCCCCATTGACCTTCCGCATTTTACCACTAACTGATGCAAGTCATTGGGCTTGTATTGGCGCAAGGATGAATCGTGTATCATGTAAATGAGAGGCGCGATGTTTCAAGACTACAACAAGTTTCGTATCCTAATAGAGCAGCGCATGTAAATGAAACAAAAAAAAGGAACACAAAGGGAATCGGGTATCAATTAAATGCGTCAAATGCAAAAAGAATGATTTCGCCCGGGCTCGAACCGGGGACCTTTTCGGTGGTGTCAACGAAAGATGTTAACGAAATGTCATGACCAACTAGACCACGAAACCATTATGATATCTGATTGGTGGAAACAAGCGGCCGCATATGAAGTATATAAATCTCCCAGGAGCGGACGACAGTCTCATCTTGGAATCTCGAAGCGACGAGATCTGATGGCAATTCGGCAAAACACATCCGAATTACGTTTTCAAACTGATGTGAGATTATCTGAGATTGATCCAGGACCAAACTTGAAGAGGGAATTAGGATTATACCACAACAGAAGCTCACCCTAAAGATTTTGTGATAGGTTCAAAGAGTAGTCGGCAAATTATAATTCAACCTTAATTTGCCGATGTCCGCAAGCCACAGCCAACGCGGCTGCTTACCGCTTCTCTCATTGTGACGCAAAAGAGAAATGCTTGAACAAAAATGCTAGACTGCGGATTTTTATCCGTACTGACGTCGGCCATGAGGAATTCCATGCACAGCCTCAAAGCCCAAATCCGAAATCCGAATCGGAGATGACTATAACGCAATATGCAAGTGTATAAGTGAGTGACTCCCCAAAGTGGCAATCGTCCCAAGACTTGAGTCACTTTCCCATTTTCACAGTTTAGCATTGTCTCAAAGGAAACGCAGTCATCCACTTACTGTTAAATCACCGCTCGGCCTTCAACGAACCACCCGATCGTACGGATGTCGAGGTTCCCGGAGTAAGCAAGTTCCCCGCCAGCCCGTAAGCCGATCCCCAAAGAACTGGGAACCATTGCCACCAGATGTGGCCTAGTTGAACCCTCTCCGGCTATCGCTCAACAGAAGAACCATAGGTTTTACAACGTTCTGTTTCTCCCCGTTCCTCTAAACCCAACCCAGCTTGCCGGAGATGAACTTTTTTGTTGATTTTTGTTGACTTGGAGTGGTTGCGTCTGATGAATAAGCGCTAACTACCGAGTATGTTGCCCGTTTACCCTTCGTGTTGTTCATAGTAGCTAAGACTAGTCTGACTCGAGTGATAATTTACTAGCATGCATCTTCATGCTAAGGCGTGCGTGGGGGAGATAGCAGCTGCAGGACAACGAGCAACATTGGCTCTTTTAGGAAAACAATCTTAGAACTTATGATCATGGAAGAATAATATGATATGTATTGTATAGTAATTCACGAGAGGTATTGTAATTCCCATCAGTGCCTGAAACAAAAGCCTAGCCATAGATGGGATCTATTAGTGATCTGTTGATGATATGGACAACATTCTATCAGGGATGAAAGATTGTCATTTATGTCTGATTAATAAACATATAAAACGGAATTCCATACGTACAGATCATGAATTCCATTTAGACCCTATAAGAGCATGTCAGGTTGTCATTTCACTCATATAGCACTAGCGCATCACGCCCGGGACCATACCATTACGAAGTACACGTATAACCGTATTTCTTACCTATCACACAAGAACTTCTGCCAATAGTACACGGGAAGCACCTTAAAGAGTGGTCCTTCCGAGCCTATAAGGCATCGCTTAATGATTTGTATTAAAATAGAATACGCTACGGCGAATTACCTGATACCGGATTCTATGACAAATGATAGGTTTCACTCGGAGCAGATGAGGTAATCGGACCAGACTCAATAGAACTTCTTCAGCAGTCTTGGCAAACCTCTTTTCTATTTATATGCAGGTTGAATAGTTATGTGATGTGTATCACAACCACTATCAGCAGCCAAGTCTGATAGCGGGTTCTGATTCCAACTCAGTGATAGGACTAAGGGGTAAGCTGTCTCGTTCCTTGCCGTCTTTACCGTCTTCAACTAGGCAACAGATGAAGAATGCACTGAGTAAACCAGAGCGGAATTCGTAGTGTCCCCACAAGGCTCTTGTGGCTCAGGGTTTTGCAGCCACTGCTGACTCCAGGTCGATAGAGTTTGGAAAATGCTGACAGTGCGAACAGTCGAGGAGCTTGCTCATCTAGGGATAAGCAAGCATTCCAAGTGAATCATGGATTAAACTGAATTATAACCCAAATCCAATGACAAAAAGTATGTATACCAATTCCATGGCTTTGAGTTCATAGAGTGTACGCATCATATTTCTGCAATTGCATTTCGGCTTTGACCGAAAGTCTGATTCCGCACCACAGAGGCGCACCGGCTTCCCGGCCCTTACAGTGTTCGCATCCAGGCGGAACTGTTGCCGCACTGAGGTTGGATTCGCCGCCGGAAGTGTGGAGCCGAAGGAGCCGATCCGCAAAAGCCTAAGAATCATAATCCACGGTATGAACTTATCCCCCTGATCTCACATCACACTAGAGAGGTCCCCCCGGAGAAGCCCCAGCGTCGGTGAAAGCAATTGACGTGATAGAGGCTAGAGGGCGTGTTTAGCCATGTTCCTAGTTCTGACGGGAGAAAATTAGCTCATGACAAAGAGACTGGCCCCCTTGGGAACCCCATGGTGTGTCCTCATCTATGCCCCAGTGAAGGAAGAGGCCAAAATACTTGAGGGTAATACGTTCAATTCCGTCTTGTTCTTGCCCTTGTGAAACATGGCAAGAGTATGCGAGATATCCTACGAGCAGGAGGACAGAATACATTCTCTTATCCGGCCTTGTTTGCCAAAATGATTCCACAAGGAGACAGTGGCAACACACAAGCAATTGGGCATCCTATATACCGGTGGCTACTATTTCCTCGCCCCGCCTCAGCCCTATGGCCCAAGCAAAATAAGAGTCAAAAAGTCTCATAAGACTGACATCCAGTTTTGGCTGCGCTAATCGAGCATCTTTGCTACCCAAATCCAAGCCTCCAGCGATCCAACGTGAGACACGCTACATCAACTTGGGAGAATAGATCCCAGGAATGCAACAGTGCCTCAATTTCGGTGGTAACAGGAGTTCGTACAACTATTTCCGGCGCCATGGATCTAGCACATTACACATAAGCAGTTGCCATTGAGCAGCTGCCATCGATTGGTTCGGTTGAATATGAATATGATGATGGGGCTGTTCAGGCTTCATTATCTGTCATTCAAGTCCCTGCTGTACTGTATACAGACTACTTGCTGTCACTTCTGATAACTCATGTTTTGGTTCTGGCGATAGCAATCTTGCATTATCATACCTGATATCCGGAGGCTAGGAGTAATTAATTCCGGGCAAGTTATGTAAATTAGAGAATCGAGTCGAAGAGTCCGCACATGCGATATCTCAAGAACCCAGAAATCGTCTAGACATGGACCAATATCCCTTTCAAGCGGCGGGGTGGGCTAAAGCCGCCAAGAAGGAGGCTGTGGCGTACGCCAGCCGTGGTGATATGATGTCCGGCATTCATCATATCTCCATCTGTCAAATCGAGCTCCTTACTCATGCTATCGCCGATTCACCGTTAATTCCGCCGAAAAGAACCCAATAGTAAGGACTTTTGTCGTAAATTTGTAGTTTTAGATGACAACTCTTAGCCGCATCGTGTTTTTGTTGCCGAATAATAGGGGTTTCGCGGATATGATCAGCGTTTGTTCGCCCATCGTTGTATGCTCATTTCGATCAATCAACTTTCATATTCTTGTATCAGTAGGTTAATTCTGGATATAAGCGGGTCATTTTCCAAAATTGGGTTGTTGATTAAGCCATTAACCTTGATATAATGATCCTGGAGGGTGTGGAGGGTGTAAAGGGTGTGTCGCCTCATCCTGCTAACCTGTACCTAGCTGACCCTCCTTGAAGCAATAAGCTCACGAGCGGGTAAGCCTTAGTTGAAGTAAGGAGCTCACAACAGGTGAGCAGAAGGATTGGTTGGAGTTGAGGTGAAGCAACTTGGACTATAAAAGGGACGGTGGCCTCTGGAAGGCAACCGTTCATTCGAATCTCATTATTCACCAGCCATTCAATCTATCGCTTGCTTTTCCAGCAATAGCTCACACACCCAGCTAAACAACTTATAGCTCACCGAATATTTTCACACACACACTTTCACAATGGCTTCAGCACAAGGCATGGCCGCATATGCTGCGCCCTCTCTTTTCCAGCCTCACCTCACTCGTCAGGCCATCCGAGATGCTCACAAGAAGAAGATTCCCCCGTTGATTGGATACTATGGCGGTCTTGGATCCACAAAGATTTCGCGCTGGGTGGCGCCTCTCAACTTTGATGTCGTTTGGGTCGACTGGGAGCACAGCAGCATGAACGTTGAGACAATGACAACCATTGTCCACGAGGCCATTTTTATGAGCCAGGGAAGGACAATTCCATTTGTCAGAGTGCCAGGACATGACCACGCCTCAATTGGATATGCGCTGGACGCCGGCGCGAGTCTTGTCATTCCCCAAGTAAGTTACACGCGATCAATAGTACCACAAAGCGCCATGTTGTGAGATGGCAAAGCTGACTCAAATGTGAAAAGGTCGAAACTGTTGAGCAAGCAAAGCATGTTATATCATCAGCCAAGTTTGGGTCCAAGCAAAGGGGCACTCGCTCGGCACCCCCCTTCCGACTGATGCCTGGTGTCACAGATATGGCATTCCAGCCGGGCAGAGATATCTTTCAGGCGCTCAATGATCAGGCCGCCATCATGATTCAGATTGAATCGCTAGAAGGTTTGTTTCCATTCCATCATCTTTGAGCCTCGTCCTGTCTGCAGTCATCCGTCAAATGGACCCTCTAGCTGACTCTTTGTCCATCAGGCATTAACAACCTGGACGCCATCCTCACCGAGGTGCCCGATATCGACATGGTGTGGCTCGGAAGTCTCGATTGCCGTGTAGAAATGAATCTGGCAAGCAACTATGGCATGGGCGGTAACGAGCCCGAGTGGCTAGAGGCTCGCCAGAAGTTCTTTGATGTCCTTGACAAGCATGATAAGCCTTATGGTGGTTTTGCCTTTTCCAGCCCTCCCTTTGGCACCCCAGAGTCCTTCAAGAAGGCTGCAGAGCGCATGTCCTTTATCATCGTGGCAGCCGATGTCAAGGCGCTGGCCGGCATGGGAGAAACGCTGCAAGAAGCGCGAGGGCTTGTGGAAGGGCTTGTGGTACCAGAGAAGAAGATGAATGGAGAGAATGGACACAGCAATGTCAACGGTGAGAAGTTATAGATTGGCGAAGATTGGAAAGAATTGATGGTAAAAGGAGATGAATGTGAAGGTGAGGGAGAAAAGATGGAAATAGATCAGAAGGGATGATGTCAGCAGCTGCCAGAGATGGCAGTTGCAGTGCTCAGCGTGCTTTCCTGCTTTGAAGGAGTATCATCTGTTAGTCAGCTATCACGAACTCTCATAATAAAGCTTCATGATTCAAGATGCCTTGCCTTGGACACATCAACCGTTTTCAGCTGAACAAGTTGACGTGCTCTGCCTGCTTCCTCTCCGCACGTCAATCGACACCATTTACATAACAGCAACCCTTAGCGCTGGCTCGAGATCTGGGGAAGACGCCGTTATCGCGCACCATGTGGGACTCGTGCGACATGTGAATCTGCAATCGAATCAAAGGCGTCGCCTGTGCAATGTTCTCCAGTCATTGCCTTTACGAGTATCCCCAAAGACGAAACGGGATGCTTATCTCGCCATGCTGCCGCGGCCTCCCCGCAAATCGACAACGGCGAGCGCTGAGGATTGGCTGCTGCTGGGTCCTGATCCCTGGCCGACACAATCCTTGACTCGTGCGGTCCGATTTGCGTTGCATCGCTATCATGCGCTGTTGCCTTCGGGCCATCGCTTGGCCTTTCAGCTGGATTGGAGAAGAGAATAACGGTCAATGAGGGTCGCATTGTACAGATCAGAGAGAAGAATATAGACTACTTGCAGATGCCACATGGAAATCGGAAATCTGAGACATCGGCATCGCTTACCTCGACGCCGGCAAGCAGCAGGGCAAAACAAGCTTATCGTCAGCCAGCGAATGCTTGGGCCAGAATCGGCACCGCCGTTACTCGTTCGAGATGAAGCCACGACTAGGGGCCAGGCTAAGCAGCTAGCACGCGACAGCGACGCTGCGGAGGGCGCATCAAACATGGAATTGGAATGGAGAGCCTCGGCCGTCGTCATCGGACGAACCACTGCGGCACGCGATAGATAGCATCTGACGAGCTTCTTATCTACAGCCCTGGCCATGTCTCCAGTTGCAACCTGTCTCTTCTTTCTCTTCATATCTTCCTTTTTCCTCTTCCTTTTCTTTTCTTTGTTTGTCTGCTTTGCATGGCTCTGGAATTGGCTAGACATTGAGGTTGACAACACATTGGCGCCTGCCTAGACTCGCCCTCGCTGAATTACCTAGGAAGCGATTCCTCACCGACAACCGCCGATTGGCATCGCGAGCCTCTTACACATACACACATACATAGACGAGAAATTTCTGCAGCCATGGATACTCGCCGTCGCCGCTCTTCTGTTGGCAGCGGCGCCCAGACGGCCGACCAGGCCCTCGCCTCGCTGGGCTACAAGGCCGAATTGCCCCGTCATCTCTCCATGATGTCCATCCTCGGCCTCTCCTTCGCAATAATGGCCGTTCCCTTTGGCCTCAGTACCACTCTGTACATCACTCTCACCAATGGCCAGTCCGTCACCGTTCTCTGGGGCTGGGTACTCGTCTCCCTCATCTCCGTCTGCATCGCCGCTTCTCTCGCCGAAATCTGCGCCGTCTTCCCCACGGCCGGCGGCGTCTACTACTGGTCCGCCATGCTGAGTTCTCGCGAGTGGGCGCCTCTGGTTAGCTTCGTGGACGGATGGCTTACCCTCGTCGGCAACTGGACAGTGACTTTGAGTATCAATTTCTCCGGCGCGCAGCTGATTCTGAGCGCAATCTCCATTTTCAACGAAGACTTTGTGGCGAATACATGGCAGACGGTTTTGTGCTTCTGGGCCGTCATGCTGGTCTGCGCTCTGGTCAATGCGTTCGGCTCGCGATACTTGGATCTTATCAACAAGGTCTGTATATACTGGACGGCTGCCAGTGTCATAATCATCATGGTTACCCTGCTCACAATGGCCGACACCCGACGATCTGGCGAATTTGTCTTTGCCCACTATGACGCATCAGGCAGCGGATGGCCAACCGGCTGGTCTTTCTTCGTCGGGCTCCTCCAAGGTAGGCTCTCACGCTGTCTCATTCCCTATCCCGTTCTCAATCGGGTCATTTAACTAATTATTGACCCTTTTTCTTCGTACAGCTGCTTATACCCTTACCGGCTATGGCATGGTTGCCGCCATGTGCGAAGAAGTACAGAACCCCGAGCGCGAAGTTCCCAAGGCCATTGTCCTCTCCGTCGTTGCCGCTGGCTTTACCGGCGTCATCTATCTCATTCCGCTCCTCTTTGTTCTCCCTGACGTCCAGACGCTGCTCACTGTCGCAAACTCTCAGCCCATCGGCTTGCTCTTCAAGATCGTCACGGGATCTGCGGCGGGTGGTTTTGGCCTCTTGTTTCTCATTCTCGGAATCCTAATGTTTGCCGGTATTGGAGCTCTCACGGCTGCTTCGCGATGCACATACGCCTTTGCGCGAGACGGTGCCATTCCTGGTTATAAGTTGTGGCGCAAGGTCAACACGTCCTTGGATGTGCCCATCTGGGCTTTGGTCCTGTCCACGGTTGTCGACTGCATTCTCGGCTGCATCTATTTCGGCTCTTCCGCCGCCTTCAATTCCTTCACTGGTGTGGCCACTATCTGTCTCTCTACATCATATGGTGTTCCTGTCCTCGTCAATCTTGTTCAGCGCCGCAAAGCTGTAGAGCACTCGCCCTACCCCCTCGGTAAAGTTTTGGGCCCCATCATCAACGTCATCTGCATCGTCTGGATCGTTTTCTCTGTCGTCATTTTCTGTATGCCTGTCTCGTTGCCGGTCGATGCCACGACCATGAACTATGCCTCAGTGGTGTTCGCTGGTTTTGGAGCCATTGCATTCATCTGGTACTTTGCATATGCGCGCAAGAATTTCACTGGTCCACCAGTCAGGAGTGCAGGAGAAGATAGTGAAATTACGACAGTGGGAGTTCCAGTGGGCAGCCATGAAGGAAATGGCTCAGATTCACCGACAACTAATCCGGAAAAGGACCTCAAATAACTTACTTAGTATTACGAATAATGAAATAATAATGAGCTTTTACCTCTGCTCTATATATCAATTTTAAGTTTAAATTCCAAAATCTGTCTCGAGCTCTTCACTCGCCCCTTTTTAGATATAACGCAGCTTGTTCATCCACCAGAAAACTTTCAGCACAGTGGCCATGTAGCATGTCATAATTCATCCATCTATTGCACACTCCCACTATCTATACCAGCGAAGTATGCCCATAATCATAACGGGTATATACAAGAAGAAAGCCGAACAAAAACTTTTGTCATCACCCTTAAACACTAATAGTCCGGAACACGCTAAACTCCTCACCCGTGGCAATCAAGCTGCCCGGAATCTGTGGGTGCCAGTGCACTTCCCTAACGTCCTTGAGGTAGTGCACGAAAAGCAGCTGAGGCGGCACATCCTTGACACCGGCCGTGTCCTTGCTCTCCTCGTCGTCCAGCTCGACGGCGAGATCCCACAGCGTGACGGTGTTGTCGGCGGAGGCCAGCGCGACGATGGAGTCGTCCGTCGGGTGCCACTCGATGCTGCAGACTTGCTCCTTGTGGTAGTTGAAGCTGGCCAGCGGCTGGGGCTTGTTGGCGTTGCCCTTCCACTGCCGGAGATCCCAGACGGCCCATGTTCCGTCGTCGGCTCCCGAGGCGAGCAGGTTAGTCTGGTGTCTTGACCAGGACATGACGTTGACGTCGTAGTCGGAGACTTGGACCGTGATGGCGGGCTTGCGAGACTTGGAGCGGACGTCCCAGATGCGGATGGTGCCGTCGCTGGAGGCGGATGCGAAGACGGACTGCTCGGAGGGAGACCACTGGATCTCCTCGACGCTGCTGGTGTGGCCCTGGAACGCCCTGTTGTCGGTGACCCAGCCGCCTCCGTCGGTGCGCGAAGTCATGTAGATGAGGCCGTCGTTGTCACCAGTCAGGAGCTTTCCGCCGGGGACAAGCGGCGACCAGTCCACGGCATAGCCCTCAGACTTGTGTGCCCTGATGGTAGAGATGGGCTTGTTCTGCTGCGCCGTGATGACGGTGCCGGGGACATCGAACGAGGTGAGGTGGGGAGTGACGTCGTGGATGAAGACGTGTGCTGATTCGGTCATGGTGGCAGTGAGCGTCGTGGGAGGCTTGGAAGGGTCTTGGCTGGGGATCTGGTGCGTGCGGATACGGTTTGTGCATGAGTTGAGAGGAATCGACTTGCTCTCCAGGATGGGATCGGCATCCTCGTCATCGTCGTCCTCGGAGTCGGAGTCGTCGCCGTTGCGATCCATCTTGCTCAGGCCGCTGAACTTGACGACCAGCAGCTCGTTCTCGTGAGCCTTTGAGGACTCGGCCTGTGTTCCGGTGACGGTGTACATGGTGTGAGGGTAAGCCTTGCGGTTGTCGCCGAGGGAGTCTCTGACAATGTCAAAAGACAAGCAGGGCCAGGGCGTGTTGAGGCCGTGCAACATTTCGTATGTCGTCAAATCAGGCGCCAGCGTCTGGCCAGGCTCTAGCTTGCTTCGTCCAACAATGAAGGTTCCTTGATCGACCTCCATAGCCTCTGTATCAACCAATTTTCGTCAGCTACAGCCCCCAATTGAATCTTGCCGACTAACTGGCCCAGCGCAATGCGCAAAAGGTGCTGGACACTTACGCTCTTTCTCCTCGGCTTCTCTCTCGGCATCTGGTCGTCCATCTACACCAGCCTCGATAATTTCATCTTCGCTCTCGAATTCGTCTTCAAATTCGTCCTCGAACTCGCCCATGTCCTTGTCCATATCGACATCCATCTGCTCGGGGCGCTCACCACCCTTGAGCGGCAGGTCGCCATGATCGTCCGCTGTGCGCTTCGACATGGTTATCGTAATTTGCAGAGATTCGCTGGATTACCTGATGAAGCTTTTTTGTCAGTCAGATGTGCCATACGAATCAATCAATGCGCGCATCCACTCACGTTGAATCTGTGCTCTGTGCGGAATCGCAAAATTGAAGCTGCGAATCTTTGCAGCACAATTTTTGAGCCCCTCTAAAAAATTCCATCCAAAAAATTCTTATCGGCTGATAGCGGTAAAGCCACATGAACCCCCCGCTATGTGGCTGAAACCTGTGGCTGAGCATTTCACGATACCCAAAAGTGCGTCAGTCCACCTAACCTAGAATCTTTCTTTTGTTCTTCATGACAACAAAACTTTGTAATCGTTCTGGATAAAGAAAGAAGTCAGCCATATTCAAATAAAGAAGATTATACGCTTGCTAGATTGTTTTGTTGGGAGGGATTGGAGTTGAAATATTATGACGCTGAGAGACTAAGGGTGGCATATTGTTCAAGTATTTGGAAGTGAATCTCGAATGCCTCCTATCTATACATGTGCTATAGTCACAAGATTGATGACTAATAGTCCTTTTATTACAAATTCTTTTCCGTACGAGCGAGAGATCCATCACTTTCACCCATAATTTCTTCTCTTATTAAATTCCTCAGCTTTGTCATTGATGTATTCCCTCAGCAAGGCCACTGACCCAAACTCCTCTGTCACAGAACTTGAGATTGATATTGAGTTCTCGAAACCTGACCCCTTTGCAAATTGCTTCACCAATAGGCAGACTGTAACCACTCTCTATGGCCGCTCACTGATCCATGGCACGTGTGATACTCCGTGCCAAGGCATCAATATTACCAATACGCGTATACGTTTATTATGTATCCCGTAATCGTATTCTTATTTCAACTCCAAACGACTCTATGTAGCTCCCAGATCATAATGCGAGTCTCATACAATTAACAGTTGCATAATTTCTGTCTACTGAACCTTTGTGCTCTTGATCTAGCTATTAGTGCTCTAGTTGAAACTTGCAAAATACTTTTCACACAAGTCTAAGACCGTTATCCGGCGCACTATGACTACTTGCTTGAGCTTCTGTAAAATTGACAACCATCCTGTCTTCCACCACTTGCTACCTTCATCTGGGTGCATAACAAGAACATGAAAGTTATCCCCAAGCAGTGAATTTCGTCACGGACGTATCGGTATGAATGTGCCGTAAGCCCGCGGTAGAATGTGAAAAGTACAGATAGAAGAAAAGAAAGACAGAGTTAAAAGTAGAGGACAAAGCTGTATTTCATGCGTCTAATTGAGTTATTTGTACTCATTTACTACGAATTTACAAGATCCTTCTCTTTCCTGTGGTATTACGATGTTGCGAGAACAACGGGAATTTCATCCTGTGATATCCCAGCAGAGTCAATTATCCAAGTTGAATATTGTTTAAGCGCGTTGTTGTCATAGAGAGACAATATTGTACCAAACGGGTGACAAGAATTTTGTGAGTGCACTCTACCAAGCGTAGCTTTTATCGTCAATAGAATGACATTCTTAATGCATCTAGAACATGTGATGAAAAGTAGACGAGTCATTACAAAACTGTGGATAGCTCACCCCACAAAAAGTGCTGGAAGATTTCATATTCACGTTGGAGCACCGTCATTCTCTCTGGTTGGTAAGTTACGGCCTGTACTCGTGTTTAGTTTGCAATCAGCCATGATCATCGAGCTGAGAGGCCACCAAGATCTGATGTACACCTAAGCCATTATTCATTTTTACAAATCTTGACAATGATATGAGACTTTCTACTCATATTAGTTACCGTAATAGGCTACCCCTTTAATGAGTACATCAAACCTACCACTCTGACATTGTACTGATACATCCTTTCTATCCCGTTCTCAACAAAAGTACTCGTTTCACTATCACAACCCCTATAATAATTATCATTTCAGCTCTGCATCTGTGGGGGAGGCCAACTGCTAAGTTTACGTTGAGGCTTTACTGTAGATGGACATAAGATGCCTTGGTGTTGATGCCTGGCTTGGTACCCGAGATGAAGCCCAACTCTATCAACGCTTACACTGCAATCAGCTTTGAGTCCTCTGACAGATCATTATTTAACTTTCACACACATAGTCTTGTCGTGTACGCTTGTACTACTTGAGAAATATATACCACAACTCTAAATAGCAGATATCTGTATCTAGAAGGTATCATCCCCCTGAGATCAATGTCGGAGTTCCGCAGCGCGTCAAGGCACGGTGTCCCTCCGACGCAGGTACCCTCTAGAAGTATCCGATTACCATTCCACGTTCACGCCTTGTTTAACTAACCATAACACTTTGAATGGAGACTGAAGCCACTGATGCTTCGAATTAGTTTTTTCTTTTTTTGATACTAAATATTCTTGACTCGCACATCAATTGAATTGTCTCATGCTATGATTTCCAAGCCATCTTCGTATTCACATAGTTCTGTAGATGGTGTGAATATGATCATCGGAGACATACCCACATGCCCCTATCATCAAACTATATTGTGTATTTCGAAGTTGATAAGAAGACACCCTCAACTCAGCTCGGCATTGCCTTTCGGTATAGTCCCACGTCAATCACTACAGGGGTTGAGACCCAAAGTTAGCACCCGGTCAAGTCTCTGTTGATGTTCCTGTTTTAGCTAAGCTTTCTAGAAATTGGCAACTTTTGGCTCAAGGGGACCCCCCTTTTAGGCTCGTAGGGCGGCGAACTCCTATGACACAGGAGCTTATATCTTTTGAGACGCAACTTTCGAAGCTAAATGCCCGTGTCACTACCAAGGGGGAGGCCGCTTAACACTGTACCTCTCAAGGCGTTGCCACTTCTGGGGAGTATCAGTTTCTGGGGTGCCGCATCTGTCACAAATGCTTTTTTACAATCGCGTCAGAAGTGCACTGACAATATGGGGGTCAGATGGGGACGCTATGCGGTAAAAGTCCGCACCGCACAGTCTAACGTCTGGGTTCTCAGCCTTGCCTAGCACAAGATACTATATTTACCGACATACATACATATGTAACCAGACTTGGTTGTATGAATCGAATGTCTGCCCACCCCAGACTACCAAAATAACCGACATCAAGACTAGAGAAAATAAAGTCGCGACAGCTCGACCTTTGTTGAAGACCACTGGCGTTGGGCTGAATCAAGGCCCACAACCCTCATTTTAACCATGTCCTTTGGCTTATTGGCTTACCGTCGTATTCCGTTAGCTTGCTGCGAACCCTGGCTCCAGCCCAAAAGCCAAGAATCAGCCCTTCGTTCAGCTTCAACTTTTTTCTTCTGTTTTCAAGGTGGGCCCAGCCCTATTGGCTAGTGCAGGGCCGGAGAAGCTTGACCGGAGATGCTTTGCACTTGGCATTTATTCACCTGAATGCCCTGTGTTTGGTCTGAAGTTGCGCTGGACTTTGGTCCAAGCTTGGCAAATGAAGGAACTTGTTTGGATAAAGAACTTTTTAAAGAACGTTCTTACCGGTAGTTGATCCATGCTCCATCAATGGCGTGCTTCTCTAGAGGAGTGGCTCTAAGAAGATCTAGAACCAAGATAAGAGTAACTAAGATGCAGTCTAGTTGCGTGAATGAGCAGGGTTGCATTGTATAGCTCATGCAGACCGCCAAGCGAATCCTCCTTCAAACTATTGCCGAGCTAACAGATGACAACATTGCACGTTTCATTGGCGTTGGCCCTTGACAACTTGAGGCTATTCTTACCGACCGAGTCTTTGAAGCCTCCTCAGTCGATTGGACAAAAAAGAAGACAGGAAAGAAAAAAAGAAACAGCTTGTTTGTGTCTCCTCCGGGAAGGCTCGAACTTCCAACCTCCTGATTAACAGTCAGACGCGCTAGCCAATTGCGCCACAGAGGAAAGGCTTTGATGCTTGCTGGGGCCGAGAGAAAGCTGCTATGAACGAATTGACTCCATATTGCTAGACTGTCTGTCTTCACACTAGCTCATGCCACTCTCTCGAAAGTCCCCTGCTCGTATTAGTGACCGGTTGCGGCATTTCACCATGTCATTGGAATTAGATCGGCGATCAAGCTAAACCTTTTTATTATGTTAATTACTATTATGATGATGATTATGATGATCCTATTTGAGTCGGTATTCTCTTGAGATCATTGAACCAGACATATCGGCTGAGGATCATGTACAGGTGGCGGTCCCACGTATACTGGCTTTCATGACTGGCAAAGGCGCCGCGCGTCATGACATAACGATGCCACGAATTGGCCAACAGAGCCTTTGAGCTAATCTCTGGGCTCGCTTTTGTGGACGGATAAAAAATCGCAGAGATGATTCGCCAAGTAAAAGACAGTGCTGTCAATGGCAGGTCGAACAGGAAAGTATATTTCCTGAGAACTGCCGTGGTGACAAGCTTATATGCTGGAGGAGCATCTTTGTCACCCAACACATATTCACTATAACACGGTGAGGAGTCAGTGCAGTTCAAGTAGATGATGGATTGCATTACATCGCTTAGGATACAATGCAAGGAAATCGCTCAGGATACAATGCAAGGAAGTGGCGTACCTCACGGCTGCACTGACAGCTCTGTGGTTGATGTGTCCAGACACACCACCTTCATCAAAGGTAATTATCTATGCAGTTGGTTAATGTACGTCAGCATCCCACAGTACGTCGAGCTAAGCTTGTGAAAGAGAGGGGACAAGGGGTCTTACGGCGTCAACCTCCCACTTCTTGACATACTCCCTCACGATGGCCTGGATGAGGTTTGTATCCCACCACACCCGGGGATTGTCTTGGAGGCTGGGGTGATTCAATGCCTCGCATCTTGATGGGTTGATACCTAAGGCTTGACATGAGCCTTTTAGCTCTTGCTTGCGCGTCTCGCCTTTGCCATAATTGTTTCCTAAATAGTGGCACACGTCGCAAGTGACGACTGTCTTAGCATAGCCTCGTCTAATGCGGGGAAAATGGAGCCAAGAGGAAGGACAAACTAACCGGTCGACATGACTAGCAACCCGCCATTGATGGCACGGTTCCTATCGAGGATGCCCAGGATGGTGGGCGAGAAAAAGAGGCACTCATCGTCGGGATGCGCCGTCACCACCAGGAGGCTCTTTGACCGTAGCAGTTCTGGCGGCAGCAGGCGTGCATCACTACCAACAATATAGGCGAGGAACCATTGTAAGACAATAGGGATGACGAGTATGACGATGGCTACCCGAAGCAGGGTGCGGCGTCGGCTTCGCGTGCCCACAAGCCAATAGCAGGCCTTGAAGACTTTGGTATCGCGGATTTTGCGCGCCATGGCCAGCACGTGCTTGTGACAAAAATAAAACACAAAAAGTCACGAGGGAAACGAGAGGAAGAAGGAAGGGGGATAACAAAATAAGGGACTGTTTAAGCCGCTTAGAGCGGGACTCGCGAGTTGAAAATGTGCTTGTCAGTGCCCAAACGTTCCAGCTCCTAGTTGAAAGATGTAAGACTGATGAGTAAACTGTGCTAAACTGGGCCTGAACCGACGTGGCATTGGCATTGGGACCCGGAAACAGCTACACAAGCACCGCCTCATGGCTTATTCGTTCTGGAACCAGGCTGGCTCGCCGCCACAAAAGCTTGACTGCAGCTTTGGCCCAATCCTGAGCCGTGGGTTACAGAGCCAGGGATCTTACAGTAGTATTTCAGAGCGTGCCAATTCGCTGGGGGGCGTGCCACACCGGCGAACTACCGCAAAAGTGCAACAGGATGAGCAAATGACAAATGAAGTTTGGAACTTTGAGCGTGGTAAGGCAAGGCATTTAGCTCGCCAGGACCCGCCCGATCCCTGTCAAACCAGTGATGACACTTGCAGGCTTGATATAAAGGCACCGGGTACTTGTCCCATTGGACTCGTACCTGCTTCGTACTAGCATGACAAGGACCCTGTTGAAAAGTACAAGTAGTGTTCGGGTACCAGTCTCTTGCGGCTCTTTTGCACGGCTTCCTCGTGTAACCAATATTGCAAAGCTGAAGCCGATACAACGACACAGCCGCCCCCCACACCCTGAGACAAGCCGTCCATGTCCCTTTCACATGGTCGAACCTGCCAAGACATGGTTCGTTTTTTAAAATCAACAGTCGTATTATAAGCGTATTCAGCCGAGAGCCTCAAGTACCGTACCCGTTCTCTACAAGGCATGTGCCGAGCTTCTCATTCCAAGAAAGCCAAGCCTGCGTTCCGGCCAAGACCGCCACCACCCCATGCCGAGATGCCGAAATCTGCACAGCTCCAAGCTCCAATTCGGCAATGATGTTGCATGAGGTGAACGAGAGAGGGTCCGTTTCCCGGGTCGGTACGTGTAATTGCTGCGACGGCCTTACCTGGCACTGCTTGGCGGACTCGCCTGCGTGGTTTTGGCACGCCGCGCGCTTGCTAGGGCTTATTTGGCAGCCCTACAACGAACGAGTGTTTTTCATGCGCATGGCTTGTTACCTTGACCAGACCAAGAGTCCCATCTCGTTTTTGGGGGCAAATTTAAGCTGCTGATGGGTAATAAGCGATGGGGGTTAGCGTGGCTTCATCATGTCACTCTGACGGGCCAATCCCACGAATGGGCATATCGTGGCGCGCACAGGGTCGAACAAAAGATACAAGGACTTGACACTCTCGCCCTGACTCACTTCAGCTTCTCCATCTCACCAATGGACATGGTCGACTAATAGACAATGGCCTTGGCGATCACGCTCTGTTCGAAAATATATTCTTGATTAGTAGAAGCGCTCATGTATGTCCCCTGACAACAGTTGTCAACCATGTAGACGAGATATTCTTAGTCCGTAAGCACTGTTGAGACAACTCATACTCTGAGCTGTGACCTCATGTTTCAGCATCTCTCATTCAATTCTCTCAATCCGAATAGTACGTACTGTACTGCCACTGGATTAATTTGTCGAACTCTTCTCAGGATTGACGCCGTACAGGGGAAAGGGAGTAGAGGGGTGTAGGATTGGCCCGTAATCACGGGTACGGTTAGCGATCCACGCCAGCTCTTTCGTACTTGGTGTCTTGGCTGTGGGTGCCAGCTCCTTTTTGCAAGGTGTGCATTGTCCAATGACGCGCTACTGAGATTCAACGAGTGGAACGGGGGCTATGTCAGAATAAGAGCGGAAGTACGAGAGGCCCCGACTTTGGTTAGATGAGCTAAATCGAGTAATGGTGTTGCGAGGGCTCTTCGTCCTCAGATTCAAAGCCGCTACTCCAGTTTGAAAACCAAAACAACTCCCTCCTTTTTTACCCACACGCCTCTCTGCCTTGACACAAAACATGTTCAACTAAACTTTAATGTTCAAATAATGCTCCTATTCTTCTAATTCTCTCTTTTCCTGGTGTATTACAACTCGAACAAGAACCTCACCATCGCTCTTTTCTTTTTCTTTCTTCCTGGAACCCGAGACACATTCCAGTCACTCATCCATTTGTCTCTCTCCCCCTTTCCTTCCTCTCCATCTCCCAACGCTAGTTGTCTAGCATTGGCATCATGATTAAACTACGCGACTCCGGATCTGCCAATGACAAAATCGAAAGAAGAGCGCGAACCTTTCTTTGGCTAGCGATACTGAGCTTCTTCTCAGCCATCTTCTGCTTCCGCCATCTCCTCTACACCTCATGGACGCTGGCCGCCCTCCCGCTTCACTGGAGGGCCCATCGCGAAAGTTTCCTCCTCTCACAAGAACGAGATGACTTCGACGTCACATTTTCCAACTACAGTATAAACCAGCTTTCGGCTTCCCCTTATGAGGACCTCGTGCCTCCCGTTTTACATCACATCGCCCTCGGCAGACATGGCACCCAATGGAGGACAGAGTGGAAGGAGACGGTTCAGAGCTGTATCGACATTCACCCCGGCTGGGAAACTCACGTGTGGACAGACGACACTGCCGCTCAATTCGTCGAGGACAAGTTCCCCGATCTCAAGGAGATGTGGGACAGTTACACATACCCCGTTGAACGAATCGACGCTCTCCGCTACATGCTTCTCTATGAATACGGCGGCGTCGTGCTCGACATGGACCTCAAATGCACTCGCGCCCTCGGCCCTCTTCGACGATTCAGTTTCGTGGCGCCTGAAGCTCATCCTGTCGGCTTCTCCGTTGGCTTCATGATGTCCAGCAGGCGCAACAGTTTCGTCGGCGATATTGTCAACAACCTAGCCACTTACAACAAGCACTGGCTGGGCCTCCCCTACGCGACTGTCATGTTCAGCACGGGCTGCCACTATGCCTCGGTCATCCACGCCGCCCAACCTGACCGGAGCAGCCTGAAGATCCTTCCCGGACCGATGCACAGCCTCAACGGGCGGGTAACAACCCCCATATTCGAGCACTTGGGAAGCTCATCCTGGCACTCGTACGACGCTAGATTCATCACGTCGCTGGGCCGGAGACTGCACCAAGTTGTGTTCTTTTGCGTGGGCGTCGCAGTGGCACTGTTGGTCAGGAGGAGATTAATTGTGAGGCGGGTATGGTGTAATTGCATGGGGGATCGGTCACTCGTATAACAAACACATTCACAATCACAAAAAACACGGACACACAGCACACAAGGTGCACATAGGGCAACAGGCACAACATACGCGAGGTTATGTAGGGTCCAGATGAAAAGGACCTCCCGCGTTTTCTTTTTCGTTTCTTTTATTTCTTCTCATGTTTCACCATGTACATCTATAGTTTGGTTAGTTGTATTTCAGTAATACCCGTTAATAGAGCCTTGGAATATTTTTTTTGTTTCAATACAATTCAATTTAGCCTCCAATCGTCCAATTCACAGTGACACAAGATCCTATTCACGACTTAGACACTGGGGAGTCGTCATCTCAGAGATTCAGTATGGATGGCATAGTTAATTCCGACGGAGATCGAGCCCATACAAATCATAAAAAAAGTGTGACCAGAGCAAAAGGCAAACCACAGGTACCCGGTACTCAGACGAGACTCGGGATACATGCCATGGCTAAGCTTTTTGGATCTGCAGTGCCAAGCTTTTTCGAATCTGGAGCTAAGCACACAAGTCACTCGCAAGTCGAGACTCTGCCGGGACGCGGCCTGACAGTGCCTTGTGGGATACTTGGCGGGAGGTGCTACCTTAGCACTACATTAGCACTTGCCTGGGCCTGCGCCGGGGGAAGGAGCTAGTCGCCGTATCGATGCCTGGTCGGGACTAGGCGAGCCCGCGCGCCAGCAAATGGCATCGCGCAGGTGCCATCCAGGCTCCTTCCCGCGGACGCCCCAGGCCGAAGGGAAGGTGCGGCAGACTGAGTTTTCCAGCGGAAGGTACCAGGCGCTGTGTACGGTACCCAGGTACACGAGTTTCTGCCTCATCTTTGTCTCTCCTCCTTTTCCCTTTTTCACTTCTCTTCCTCCCAACTCGCCTCGCCTCTTCCACCTCGATCGACTCCATCCAATGCCATTCCCGCATCATCTTTACGTACAAAGTACCGTCCGCCCTTCACCTTCTTCAGCGCCCGGGCTCGGCTGCGCCACTGTTGGCGCCCAAACTACTGTAGTTGCTACGACAGCCGCAGCTTCGGGCCACCGATCCAGGGCTTACCTGTGCCAGTAGCCGAATGAATGCCCCCCCTGCCAGCTCGGAGAAGGGCCGAGAACCACAGTCTGGCCCCTGATTTTATTTGTGTCTGGCGGTGCTTGTAAGAATCTGCGACGTGTTGGATTTTGGCCTTGTTCTCTCTGGGTTCTGGCTCGTGGCTTGTGCTCTGCCTTGCCTTGGTCAAAGCACCCTCTGAGCCTCGCCGGTTCCAGAACAAGAGACTGTTCGTGCGTGTCATCCTGTCAAAAACAGACAGTCGTCTAAATTGTCTCGTATCTCGTGCTTGCTTGCTCTGCTGCAAGTTGTCGGGAACCCCCCGCGAAGGGTCTAACTCGTTTGAGCCCACGTGCTTGTGAGCCTTGATTGTACTATCGCCAGTTTGCTGTGCTCGGAGTTACAGCGTCTTTACGAAGGACGTATTCCCGCCGCGTAACAGGTCATTTGATTTGTTCCCATAAGCCAAATCAAATGTTGCTCCCCCATAGTCTGTTGCGCCGGCGGCTGCGGCTCATGCTGCTGTCCGCCCTGGCCTTTGCAGCGGCATTCTGGCTTCTCTCCTCCGGCGGCCAGCGGAAGGAAATCCCCCAGTTTGACGCCCGGCTGCTGGAACAACAGTATCCTTTAGTATGGAAGCACATTCACTCATTCGATGGAGTTGGAGGAGGTAAGCCGCTGTTAACTTTGTGGCGTTCGGGTCTGGTGGCATGACATAAACCGAGTCAAATTCAAAACCACAGAATTGTAACTTTTCTACGAGAGTTTGCTGCTGACATCAACGCCAAGCATGGTACATTCCTCCGAGCTGGCTCGCCGACGACCAGACGCCGCCAACAGACATTGTCGAGGCTGCAAGTCTGGCGTCCACGGCCGCCCTCTTCGCACGCGAACGGCAGGTGGCCTTTTCCAACATTCCACTTCTCATGCATCAGACCGGAGCTTCGTCCAAGGTCAACACCTGGAAGCCTGATGTCGTCCCATGGGTCGAGCGGTGGCTTGAGTATTCCACGTCTCCTGACAATAGTGAGCCTATGGCGTACTTCTTTTGGGACGACGAGGGAATAGCCATGCTCATGGATAAGTATGATCAGGAGTTTGTCGAAGACTTCAACGCAATCTTCACCCCCGTCGAGAGGGCAGACATCTTCCGGGTCGTGACGTGTCTATACTTTGGAGGAATTGTACGTATTGCTCTCGACGAGGCCATGAGCCGTATTCTTCCCATCTTGAAAATTCAATGGCCTCTAACCCACTGTAGTATGCCGACATTGACACAGAACCTCTCCGGCACCCGGCGGATTGGGTCGGCCCGTCAGATCTTGCTCGATGGATTGATGATATCACTGGTAAAAGCTACGGCTTCAAGAATCCCGAAGAGGAGGCTCCTTCGCCTTCCGCCAATGGCAAACAGCCCGTTAACCTTATATGGGGGCTTGAAGCTGACACAGATCCAAATACAAACACCTATTGGCGGATGGGATACACGTATCCGATCCAGCTTACTCAATGGGCGCTGGCGTCTGCTCCTGGGCACCCGGCCCTGAAGCAGTTCATGGACAATCTTTATGACGAGGTGGACCTGGAAAAGAATGCGACTATGAATGACCCGAACAGGGCCGATCCTCTCACACGAACCGGCCCTGCTGCTGTCACGCTGGCTACTCTCCTGTGGCTGGAGCATGACAATGAATTTAGGTGGAACGCCCTAACTGGGCTGAAAGACGGAGGCAAGACGAAGCTCGTGGCAGATGCTTTGATTTTGCCAATTACTGGCTTCAGGTAAATAGCGTTTACGCCTGGTCATTTTGTCGTGGAGACTGACACGTTTTACAGCCCCGGTCGCGCATCCTACGGAAACATGGGTTCGAAGCCTATTACGGATCCAGATGCCCGGCTTGTCCATCATGCCTTGGGCTCATGGCGGAAATTCGATCTGCTAGTCGAGTATGGCAAGTTTTGCCGCACAGTATTTGGTCTTTGTAAAGACTGGACCAAAGTCCCGACGCCACAACGCGGATTATAATTTCTACCCCTATACCCAGATTACAAGCCTCATCGACGACATTACGCTGCATGACTGAAACTTGATATATAATTCTTTAATACGCCGCCTTTGCCCGGTCCCTTTGACTGTTTGGATTATACAGCCCTGCTTCAGTCGCCATATAATCGATATATCGAATTTAAGCCGAATATACTTGTACGATACACATCGGAGACGAAAAGAGACTTTTACGCTTTCACACTTCTATCATTATATTACATAGCCGTGATTTAATCCGACATTATTTCGACATGAGCAAACAGAAGCTATCTTTGTCGAAGAATACTATGCTTTAGTATTATTATTTATTTGTTAAGCTATACAAAGCTCCCTATATTTCTTGAATCATGCCCTCTGCTTTATAGCTCATGTGCTATAATGTAATTTGATGTATAGAGCACTGTGGAATGACGAGATAGGGTTAACTATAATAGTAATAAATATGGCCAATCTTGGAATTATAACTTGGCACAAGGCTGAGAGTTACTTAATAGTGCTGTTTAACACAAGTAGTACGTTTTGCTTATCTAGTCAAACGACTTGCCCAGTTTTGTAACATTCAAGTGCTGTTCATTAGATGGATCCAACAAAAGGACTGATAGTCCCATTACACTAGAGTAATATCGGCTCCCCGAACCCACAACGCATCGTATGCTAGTCTATTTGGACGTTTCTCCAAATCATGCATATCTCCATGCTGTAAAGGTCGTCGGAATCCCGCAACTCCATATGTCTCTGCGTCAGGATCCCCTGCAATTTTCAAAGCCTGCCTCTTCAAAGGAGTATACACTTTCCGCAGAACAAGCCCGTCAACGAAGCCAACGCGTCGATACTGATCGCCGTCTCCTGTCTTCTCGACAATGAGGCCGAATCGGTGTTCCATGAAGCCATTTTCAAGGATGAATGGTAGTCGAGTTAAGAAGACGACGAAAATTTGGTTGAGGGAGACACTTTCGTCGTGCGGTTTGTCGAATCCTCCTTCTAACCAAGCTTCTATTGTTTCGTGCGCGGATTCCAGCCGCACGCCGATTGTTTTATCTGTAAATGGAGACCTCATTGGGGCCACTCCAAAGTACAAAACGAGATCTGGTGGTGAACTCTGGCGAGGCTCTAGAGATGTGATTGGGAACAGGGGCGCATTGATCCGTAACCATCCTCCCTTGAGACGTCCGTGTTGGTCCAAGTCTAGAAGATTGAATGAATGGCTCACGTATTCAGCTAGTGGTTCAAAATCGGACATGTTGGCTGACCAGCGGGCTCGCTCATACCAGGTATATATGGGAAACCGGACTGTTCCAGTGACGGATGCCCAGGACCATGATGGAGCGATGTACTCTCCGGGCTCTTCTAACTTTTCGGCTCCTTGACTCCCACACCAAATTAGACCCTCGATTAGACCATTCTTCCACAGGCCAGATAGATATTCATCTTTGGATGATTGAGATACGGCCTTGGCCAAACCACTTAGGGCAGGCAGCCGATCAGATGATTTTGTGATGAATCGCCCGGTATAGTCCTCAACCATTTTATACCAGTCGACATAATTCACACCTTTGTCTCCTTCATAGCGCTGTCTACATGTACGTGCAAGGACAGACGCCGGTATGTTAGCCGTCTTGCAAATCCGCTCTAGGTGGCTGCCGTCATGCAGCTTTATGTCGCCCTCTTCGCTCGCGCTCATCTTCTGGCATTCCCACAGGATCTGCTGGGATCCATACAATAACATTCTTCGAGGCAGGTATCTCTCTTGCAGGCACCAAGCGCGCTTACTCAGAGGTTCCTGGGAAACTGGGTCGACGTGATCTTCATCTGTCTCTGTGGGTAGGAGTTGTAGGGCCAAAGTTGTACCTTGGTCCAACGGTGGAAGTGTAGCCACATCCTGCCATTGGCGCGTGTGAAGAAAGCCCTGAGCATCAGATTCGCCACAAGCTGCTCCAAGGACGAAATATGCATCTCGATATATTGAAGCCATTTTGGCTGATTCTACCTGCCAGTCGTGCGGGTCGTCTTGGACTATGCATAGAGAATCGATCCAGAGATATCGCACGCTTAGGTTTCTTGCAACATTCACCGCATCCCTGAATGTCGGCGGCAGTTCGGATACCTTGATTCCGTGCTTGTGGTTTTGCAAAGTTGATCGAGTTGTACACAGGTTCGGGCCTGTGCCCCAGCAATGGCTGAGAGCAACATAACGACTGTCTGTGTTGTGGTCAAAGTCCAGTAGTTCTTTAAGGAAAACATAAGTGGAATCAGCAGGACCAGATATGTCCAAGAACCGAGCTGGTAGCTGAGCAGACTCTGCAACACAAGACTTGTGGCTATCGTTGCAGGTCTTCAACCAAGTGCGAGAAATTTGAACAGCTTGAACGGACAAAGGATCTTGACCAGCCAAGCGGTCCCACGGCACAGCACTATTGGAGTCTGCGGATATGTCAGTGCTTCAGCCCTCATAATACATTCGCCGCAAGTACGAACCGGTATCTGCAACTCTAAATCGAGCGCGTAGCGCGCCATGGCCGTCCGAAGAAGTTCTGACACCCACACTGCACCAGATTGTCATTATGAACTGCACTTTGTGGCGGCCATCGTCTGAGCGATTGATCCGCTCAACTTGCACTTCAACCCCTCCATTGAGATATGCACCAATGGCCGCGATGTCATCATAGAGATCTTCTGGCGGATCTTCTAGGGGGAACGAGGCATTCTGTAGGTCACTCTTTATGAGTTCGGGCCGATATTCTCGCCAACCTTTCATGACGATAGCGCAGAGATTGCAGTTGCGCGAGGACTCATGAATGTCTTTGAGATGGTCGTGCCAATTGCTGATGGGGCATGATGGAGGCTCGTCTTCATTCGAGTCAAGGCCGGACAAACCAAGTATAGCGCCGTAGACATCAAAGGCCTTGCACTTGTGGCACAGGGCCATGTCTCTATAGGGAGTAGTACGGGATGTTAAAACATCAGTCAAACATCTAGCGTCTAGTTTTGGCTTTCGTTGTGCACGTTGTATATCCCAGAAGCGGTAGAATGGAGGACGAAAAGAGGCCTCAGGCGCAAATGCTGTGACTTTTGAGCGGAATTACGGAGTAGAAAGCACTCTCGCGGTATTAGGCGAAGACTCCAAGTTGGTGACTGAAAGTGGGACCAACGGGTATATCCCGTCTTTAAAGGATATATCCCGCCATCCCCTACCTATTAATCACCTGTCACTTTTAGGACTTATGCCATGGAAGACTTATGTGTCCTCTGTATCAATTCCAATTTCTACACTCTCGACCGCGAAAGGACAATTAGTATAGCAATTTTAATTACCTCTATTGAAGAATGTCGACACCTCAGGGGTTGCAAGCTTAATTTTCTTCTTACCAGATCGGGCTGTAATACAGTCAGTGACAACACTAAACAACTTGCGCCTGGGACTTGCTCACATCCCAGTCTTATGTTGACTGACTCTCCCAACAACTACAGCAATAGTCTCCAACGCGAATCGATGCCTATTGTCCACACAACCACCGTATGCATATGTTCGTTGATTCGTTGATTAGACGTGTCCTGGAGAAACCGATCGATCATGTACGCATTGGCGCAGTGAACGTCCACACCATCAAAGCTAGCTTTGAAGACAGCATTCTCTGCCCGTAACAGTAAAAAGATCGACGTACTCATGACTGTCAACGCACGCGATGTCTGGGCTTTCCTCGAGCATTCTTAGCTCTACCCCTCGCTCTATAGCCAAGATTTAAAGGAAGATATAGGATCCTTTTGCGTGAACAGCGTCGACGACTTACAATTATTGCATTACACGTAAAACTCAACCCTAGAGGTATGGTAGATGAAACCCTGAGAACAACATAGGAGTACCTTTTTTTTTATTTAAGCATTTGTGTATTAGTCAGGCCCTTTCAAAGTGTGTTCCCTGGCCTTTAACAAAGTTACAACCGTATTTCGTACAGTCGCTTTCGGACGCCAGTATCCACTCGCAACATCAACCCTCCTTGATCTTTCAGGTGATTTAATAGGTCTTAATATTGCTAGTATTGGAGTCCAGAATCCACCTCTATGCAGGGACGATACATGCGAAAGCAACCGGAGTGTTAGTAACAAACGTAGTATTATTTGAAAGCATGAGTATGTGATGAGTCTGATCTTACAAATCAGCTATGCTGCGACTTATTCCGGCATTTAAGCAGATAACTCATTCAATACTGATCGAATACCTTCCATCGGACTGCGACGGAAAATAGTGTATATCCATCATGTCCAAATTATTGACAGTATTCGGCGCCACTGGCAATCAAGGCGGTTCGGTCATCCAATCCATTCTTCAGCATGCGTCGCTGTCGAAAGAATACAAACTGCAGGGTGTGACTCGATCTTTGGAGGATGCTCGATCAGTGGCATTAATTCAACAAGGAGTTCATATGGTTCAGGTATGTAGCCTGTATATTCGTTTCAGTGTTATTAGCATCTAATTTGGAAAGGCCGATTTGAACGATGAAGCCTCAGTCAGAAAAACCATCGAAGGGTCTGACGTCGTGTTTGGCATGACGAATTGTCAGTCACATAACATCTGCTACGTTGAGGATGTTTCCCATGCTCATACATAGATAGTCTGGGAGTCTCAATCTGCAGAAGTTGAGATAACGCAGGGAAAATACATTGCAGACGCATGCAAATCCTTTGGTGTCCAGTTACTCTTCTGGTCTACGCTCTGCAATGCAACTTCGGGTTCGTCAGCCCTAGGCTTGGTCTATATTCTTGCATGTAGCTAATGCAAGCATAGTCAGCGGCGGCAAGCTCCCGAACGTGCGTCACTTCGATTCCAAAGCAGCAGTGGAAGAATACATTCGCTCGATCGGTATTCCTGCGGTGTTCCTAGACCCCGGCTGCTTCATGACGAACCTCAAAACAGAGATGCTGTCAAAGGTGCGCAACCAACGAATATATCCGAAATCCATGCTCTTACTAAGAATCCAGGCGAACGACGAGTACACTATGAAGCTTCCACTCCTCGAAACAACAGAAATTCCAATGATAGACGTTGCTAGTGACACGGGCAAGTGGGTCGTTGCGTCTCTATTGAAGAAATCCGAAGCGTTGGGACAGCACTTTGTACTAGCGGAGGGATGGTACACAGTCAAAGACGTTTGCGAAATCTTTTCGAGAGTGACAGGCAAGACTTTACGATTTGAGCATCTGTCTGACTCTGAATATACTGCTTCTGTGGGGCAGGAATTGTCCGAGTCTTGGCAACTACTCCGAGACTTTGCGTATTTCGGTCCATCAGCCAAGAAGCGATCTTTGGAGGCGATTCAAGTAAGGACCCGAGGACTTCTTTCCATATGTGTTAGTGTTGATGATAATTTAGTTCCTATTCGACAAACCTACGACGTTGGAAGAGTACCTCCGCAAATCAGCACCTTGGTAGCCAAAGTATTAGTTATATTTACAGTGACATATATGTATTAGTTTGACTGAGGATCAGATTATTTAGAATGAGTATAATATAACGCTCTGATTCAACACCTTGAGACACGATACGCTCAACTCGCTTCCTCTTCACCAGCAGAACCCTCCACTGGCCAATACCTCCCCTCAAACAAACTAACAACCCTCCCCCCCAGCCCCTCCCACCTCGGAAACTTCGAATCGCCCAAAAAATCGTCAAACCACTCCTCCTCCTTCTCTCTACTCTTATGCCTCGCCTTTTTAACATCCAGCTCCCCACTAACAACAATTAAATCCACACAATCATTCGTGCTTTCAAACAGTCTAATGATCTCAATCGCAGACGTCTGTATGTTGATCACGTCTTGATGCGTGTACACCCGCGGATGAATAATGACTTCTTTACGAGAAATTGCATTGTTGAGGTTTCGCTTAAGGTTTGCGAGCGAGATTTCGTTGTGCGTGAGTTGGATGAGGATTAGGTAGTGCATGTCTTTGCCGTGGAGGAGGGTGAATTCCCATAGCTGGAAAGTTAAAGTTGGTTCGGACATTTTTAGAGAGGGGGAGGGTTGTTTGTGTGTGTGAGTGTGGGTGTAATTGTGAGTGTGTTTTAAGGTGTTGTGGTTTGATTGGAATTGGGGATTTATATAGTACTATGTGAAGAGTTGTTTAGATGAAGAGTTTGTGTGTTTGTTAGGCAGAATGGCTTGCTTACATGTGTTTTACCAGGCAGCAACCACACTTTGGAACAAAAAATAGATGCACTACGGGATATTTGGATAAATTGCTTATGAAACGGAGATTTGACCAGGAGATTCATGCTGTCAGATGAAATGTTTATTGCCAGAGTTTTGAGAATATTGAAGAGTCAGACTTTTGAGCGAGTGAGATGATGTGGGGAAATGGATTGGATGCCTAATTGCAGGGGAGTTGTGTGCCTGAGTTAGCTGGTCCGTTGTTCTATAAGACAAATTAAAAACATGTCTTAATGAGCCTCAGCGTTAATAACAACATACCCATCATAGCTTATCAGTCACGGTGTGGTTGAGAGCTACCCTTCTACAAATAGTCACAAATGTCAAAGGAATAAACAATGTAAGAAGCAAGTTCAAGCGCACAAGTCGCATCATTACTAAAAACACTATAAATAATAACTTCTAATATCCACGTTCATAACCATGCCCACATTCAAACCATCATATTCCAGCCCAGGGTATGTGTAATACATCTCGCAGATGCGTCTTTCATCCCACCCATAAACGCCAAACCCATAAATAACGTTCACAGATGGCCATTCCCCATGTGCAAAAAATCCTTTATCCGATAACAAAATCAACAAAAGAAAGGGGGGGTGTGTTACCCCGATAAACCGTCTATGACACCAGATGCATTTACATGACTTGCCTCGACGTTTCGTCCAAGGCGAAAGTGGATAAATATTGTAAACAAGAAAAATCAGGATTTGGTAAAAACATTATACTTGCGCTTCTTCGCGTGCGTAGTTGGAACGTGAAAGTAAAGCATTGATGTTGAGGTCGATGGGTGGTCTGGAGATTTCCATGCTTCGGCTGGGCATTCTTCTGCCGCCGGGAGTTCGGGGGTGAGCCACGTTGACGCGGCCATTTCGGTCCAAGATTCGAGCAGGCGACTCGTCGCCATCTGATCCGGAGCCCTCATGATCATCACCAAGTCCGTACTCAGCCAACCGGGTAAAGTAATCAGCAAGGCCATCAACGCTAGGCGTGCCGACGACGGCATCATACTGCGGAGGCGGGGTCATGATCGGAGGGATATCGGCAGGAGTGCCGTCAACGACAATGGTGCTGGCCGGAGGCGGCGCCGTGTCGTCGTCAAAAGCGGGAGGGTTGAAACTGGGTGCTCGTAGCAAATGAATAGGCCGGCCTTGTCCTTCGGGCGACCAGGTTGTCGGACTCGATCGACCAGTTGCTGTTTGGCCTGCCGAGGGAGCTCCAGACTGAAGATGAACAGCTTGGGGCGGGGCAGGCATGCTATCGGCAAGTGCCTCGGGGTCTGGCAAAGTGCCGGTCGAGGAGCTGGGAGAAGTCTCCATGGCAATTGTTGCCGAATCGGGGCAACCGCAAGCCGATTGATACGGAGACGGTCGGTTCATCTCACCGGTATAGGCGGGCAGAGATGTGTTTGCCCTGGTAGCGCGGCAGTTGAGGATGGTGAGAGGAGAGTCAATGCTAATCTCGAAATGGCGGCGCTTGGTGCCTGAAGGATCATCGTGATCCAGACGGCTGATTCGCATAACAACCTGATTGGAGTAATTAGCACAAAAAGCTCGCTTTTGAAGGGATTGCATCGGGAAAAGCTTACCTTGATCCAGTGGAAGACGTTGACATTCTTCCAACTGCAATCGGGGTGTAGTCTGAGGGACTTGTTCTTGGCCATCATTTCGCAGGTCGGAATCTGGACGCTTGCTTCAATCTCGGTGGACCCCCACATGCTCTCGAGGCCCAGGTCCAAGTCGCCGAGGAGATTATCCACCGGCGCCGGAAGTGGCTCCGGAGCCCGACGCTGCTTCAAGGCATCGTGGGCTCGCCTTCTTGAGGCGGTTTCACGAGCAACGCGACGCTGCTCTTCTGTGAGCTCACCGCCGCGAAGGGTCACAACTTCGGAGGTGGCCCACTCTGGGGCGAGCTCCTTTCCTGCCGTCTTCTCGAGCAGCAGAATCTTTCGGCCGGGGTCCTTTCTCGTGACACGCTTGTCGCTGGTCCAGTACTCGACCGACTCGGTGATGTAGACCTTGAGCTTGTGGACTTGGACCTTGGCCAAGGGAGTAAGCTTGAACGCAATGGGGATCTTGGCTCCGATGGGAAAGCTCTTTCCCGAAACCATAATGTCGTAGTGTAGTTGGTCTTCCCACTGGCGGCTGATGGAAATAGGCTCAGACATCTCGAGCGACATCTGGTCGGGCAGTCGGATGATGGGGACTTCTTTAACACCGTGCAGGTTGGGCTTGAAAGCACCTGCACGGTCAATGGTGGCGTGAAGCTCCCACTTGACGGAAGCGTACTGCAGCTTGGTGGTCTCAAGCTGGTGGTGATCGATGGGAAGCTCAAAGGAATAATCGTAGACGCCGGGATAGAAGACCTTGAATCCCTTGGCCTGGGTTTGGGTCACCACTCCGGACTCGCCCTTGCCAAAGCTGCGAGACTGGACGTTCTGAAGAGAGAGTCGCTTGAGTTCCTTGGCCGTCAGATTATTTCGCATTGACGCCGCAGGTGAGACGCCAGGCGAAGTGTTAAGACCGGTGCTACTTGAGTTTGCGGAGCCACCTTTGAGCTTGTAAGTGCACTGGTTACCGTATTCACTCTCCCATCCTTCGTTTAGGGCGTTGAAAAAGGTCAGGACCTGGGTTCGCAGGCTTTCTTCTTCAAACAGGTCTTGCTTGAGCGGCGGGATACCCTCAGGCCACTCTGTGCGTGCGCGGCCAACCAGCTTAAGCTGGACAGCCTTGATCTTGACGTTCTTGCTGATAGTCAGTTGCATCTTTCCTCTCAAGAGGGCAGTGCCGGCGCGGTCTGTTCGGCGCTCATGGCCGTTGTGGTCAAAGCCAGAAAGGAAGAGGTTGGGTTCGGCAAGGAGAATGGAGCAAGAGACTCCGCTGCCGGTGGCGACAGGCTTAATCACCTCGACGACGGCGGCGTTTACGCTTGATTTTGAGCTGCGGATGGATGTGAAGCTGTTGTGGTGACCGAGTTGGTACCCGCCTAGGGGCACCACGGCTCTAGCGGTAGCCATGCTGTTGGGAGGGTAGCGGCGTTGTTGAGAAGAGCGACGGGGACGGGCTGCTGTCTGTTGGCCCGGTTGGCGACTGTTGTGGCGGCTACGGCTGTTGCTTCTGGCGCGATGCCTATGCCTCGACCTGGAGGACCTCGAAGCTGCTCTGCGCCGTGTTTTGTCCCGTGGTTGGTGGTCACGGTTGTCTCGACGGTCTCGATGTTCTCGCTTGTGGTGAGCAGCGTCACGATCTCTGGTGGATGAAGATTGATTATGTTGCTGCTGCTTTGGCTCACGGCTCCTGCGAGAGGACGATGAGGTTGTCTCGTGAGAATGGTGCGAGTGATTGCTACGGGGTTGACTGGCTCGGCTACTACGGCGAGATGTCGACTCAGAACGATGTTCGGTAACCGGAACGGTTTGGATCTGGATACCAACAGGGAATGCGCTGTGTTGCGGAACGTCGACTGAGGATACAGAGTTGCTCGCCAGTGATTGGAACAATCGGGTCAAGGCCAAGCGGACGGGAAGCTCAGTCCTGGTGCTGGGGTGGGCTGATGTTGTAAGCCTCGAAGATCTCGGAGTGCTAGGCGCGGGGCTGGAGCCAGATTCGATCCGGGCCCTAGACGAGCGAGGGGAGGAGGTTCTGGTCCGAAGCTCACGAGGCACGTAGCCCGAGGGATAGCTGACGACGTGGATGGAGTGCGGCCGCGTCCTTCGGGGCCCAATGGGGGGCGTTGGGATGCGCGAGACGGGGTCAGCCGAATCGTCTGCGGCAGTTACAGGGACGGCAGCGGCGGAAGCGTCGGCGACAGGGGCGTCCAGGCGGTACAAGATGTTCTCGTTGCTGGTGCGGACCCAGTCGTCTCGTCGGCGGCGCCTGCGATGGCGAGAGTCAGACTCGCGGGAAGCTGGCATATTGTCATCAGTGCGCTGGTTCTCGCCGGCATTGTGGTTATTGCTACGGTATGACTCCCGTCGATGGGCTCGCGAGGATGAGGATGGTGGCTGCACTGCAGCTCCAGCCGGCATGTTGGCAATCTGGGGGAGGGGGTGGAGGGGCTCTCTCTCGGGATGGGAATATCTGGTCTGCTAGCTTCGACCACGACCATCAAGGGCAGCCAAAGCAAGCCACTCAGACCGCCATTATCAACTGCCGAAGCAGCGCTGGTGGAGGCCAGACTGGGCGAGAGGCACAATCTGATATGCGGCGGTGAATAAGGAATAGGCAAAGAGGGCAAAAGCAAAAGCGAGCGCCTATGCAGGGCTGACGAAAAGAGGAGAGAGACGGGATCGTAAGAGCTTAATGCAGCGGGGGTGGTTTGAGTACGAGTAGTGGAAGAGGGGAGGAGAACGAAGGGTAGCTGTGCCGAGCTGGCAGCAAAACAAAGAGGGCAAAATGTGTCGATCTCGAGGACTAGAGTGCTTTTGTGTCTAGATTCAGGGCAACTTGCAAAGGGCCAGACGAATGGGAAAAAGACGGGCTGGCAAGACACAAAGATAAGAGGGGCGATGAGGCAGCGAGTGAGTCGACGAGGAAGCAAAACGAGTGAAGGATGGCAAGAAAAAAAAAATCAATTGTGTTGTCATTGGGCAGCGAGGCAAGGTTTTTCTCCTCCCGTCTCGTCTGTTGCTCGTGATTATGTGAGGCGAGACGGCGGCGATAAGATAGTCAGATGTCAACCCAAAGGAATCCATCATGAGCGCTGCATCTGCAGGCGAGCGGCCTTTGAGAGCCCAGAGCAGAATCATGAAGCCTGCAACAGAGCATCCACAAATGCAGGCTGGACACGTCGATGGGTGGTGACGTTGACGGTTGGGCAGCTCGCATCCACCTGGGAGCCCACAGAGAGTCCACTGAAGCTCAGCGAGGATCCAATGGCATCTTGTCCAAGGGTGTCCAAGGGTGCAATGTCACGCTCAGGCACTCGCCTCAAGGAAACAGGGTTGCAGCATTGACGGGCGAAGCGAATGGCGGGATGATAGGCAATGGGAGGCCAGAAGCCGGTGGAGGTTGCTGCAGAGCGCTTGCAGGAGCCCGCTGTGGCTTGCAGTTTGAAGAAACAGGAAGAAGACGTGAAAAAATTGCAAATTGCATCGCCGGCATGATATCGAGCCTTGTCTTGATACGCCAACACAGAGGGCATAGCCAGTCCTCGGGAGCCAATGGGAAGATCAGAGTAGAACAATAGTCGGACTCACCTACAGAATATTGGAGCCTTGGCGGGAAAAAGAGAACAAGGCAATGAATCGGAAGAGGATGCAGGCAGACGAGAAAAAAAACCTGCTGATCGCTGCCGAGTTGTCGTACCTCGAATGGAGCAAGAGTGCTAGGCGAGACGCAGCTCTATGCGATGCGATGCGATGCTAGGCGAAGGGCGCTGGACAAAGGACGGATGGACCGATGGCGGATCGCGACGAGGGCATGTATGGGATGGTATGGAATGGGCTGAGCAATTGGAGAATCGTCTGCTTGTTGATTGGCGAATGGAATGGCGATGCTCGTTCGTTTCGAAGAAGAGGGGGAGGGAGAAGAGAGTCGATTGGAGAGAGGGAAAGAGAGAGAAGAGTAAGAGAGAAGAAGAGTAAGAAAGGTGATGTGATGAGGAGAAGAAGAAGCAAGACGCTGAGCTGCCCAAAAAATAACAATCGCGCAATAACCAGAAACCCCAGAAAAGCCGCGAGTCTTTAAACCAGCTCGCAACGGAATAGTCCCAAAGGTTAAAGGGGTTAAAGAGATTCCGGTGGCAGCGGCAAAAAAAGAATTGGGAACTGAGCATCAAAATGAGGCAGCGCTGACTGTGACTTAACAATGGCCGGGCATCTCGTCTTTAACCAACTGTGTCGGCTACGTAATGCGTCACTCGGTCGTGTTTCTGGCCTTGATTTGGCCGGCTTGTTTTTTCTCTCTTTTGCTGCTTTCCTTGCCTTACCGGGCTTAGCACCGCATGTCTAGCCCCTCGCCCGTTGCCTGATTGGGGTCAGCTCGGCAGTCATTTCCGGGGCTGATGCGAGCGGGCGGATTAGGCTCGGGTTCTGAGGGGGGCGCCCAGTTGCTGTTGGCAGTGCCATGGCGCTGGGGCTAGGCCTATGCTAGGGCCTGTGCTAGACTCTGCTGGGCTCTACTGGACGCTGTTAGGGGGGTTTGTTAGGGGGGAGGAGTTCTGCAACGGCTAGGGGGTTGGTTAGTACGGTTGGGGCAGTAAAAACAGGAGGAGAGGAGCATAGGGCTGGTGATGTCACCACGAAAACATCGTCGAGGACTGATTCTGCTGAGGATTATATTATTACAGTGACAGATTCCAGATTTGGTGACAATGCTTTGTCAGGCTGGGCAGCGGGAATTTCCTCTTGAATGGCTGCAGGTGTTCTATCAGGGAATTCAGTCCTAATCTATACACATACACCGGGATGAGGATATTGCACGGTCACTTTCTTCCGGAGAAGCTCCAAAAACAACATGGAACATCCCGCAACACAACCGAGAGCCCACAGCTTCGATCTTCCTTGGCAGAATGGAGCATTCCTCATGCTAGCAATCTACCTCAAACACAGCTAGCGTCGTCAACAACTAGCAACAGAAACGAAGGATGAAGGGTGACAGCGAAGTCGAAGAAAAAAATCACAGAAAAAAAAAGCAGATGTCATCGTGATCGACGTCACCAGTCCCGGCACCCTGGTCGCTGCTTGGACCACAAAGCGCAAGGATGTGCGCGTTTCCCACGAACCCAACCAGAGCCTGCATTTCCGCGCAAGTGCGCGACATTTCCTTGCACGATGCAATTGCGCGTGTCTCAAGTACTGCTACTCTATTCATGTATCATGCCTCATGCAATCGCCGGTCTGATCTGATGCCCATCTGACGTTTGCACCGCCTCATCCGTCCATTGCCCATCAAATCACTTGCCTACGGAGTACTTACACCCACAAAACAGCTTCAGTCTTCCCGTTGACAAATCGCCTATGCACGAGGGCAAAAGAAAAAGAATAACACTAGAACACCAGGAATAATAAAAAACAAAACAAATCTCGACCCCTTGCTAGTTTTCTTGAAAATTTGCGCGGCTAGCTCCGGGCGCAGCTTCACATCTGCACTCCAAAAAACCACCATCACCAAACTGGGCAATACGCATATGCACACTTCCATACATGCCGTATTCCGTCCGTATTTCGGCCCTCACCTCATGCCACAACCACAACATTCCAATCAATCTCCTGAGACGAGACAACTGAATTTTACTTTGCTTGTTTCAACACCACTCAAAATACAATAAGCTCCCATTGTTCTTCCCCATAAAATACCCTCAGCTCCCTCCCGTTTCCGGCCACAATGTCTCAGCTCTCCCCCCCAATCGCCATGCTCTCCATTGTCAGCTTCTTCCCAGCTCGGAGCTTTCTTGGTATTTGAAAATACACCAACGCCCCCAGCAGCCCAGATTTGCGGATTCGGCTCTCGGTTACCGTCCCGCGACCCCTCCGAAGCCCCATATTGCCGAAACAAACTCTCCCTCTCCAACTGCTCAATACCGAGGGCGCCCTCAAGCCCTCGACTCCATTCTCCCCTTCGCCTTTCCCCTTTTGGGCACACGCCAGCTCTCTGTATTTTTCTTTATTTTATTTATTTTCAAGGTTTAACGGTTTCCGCCCAGTATCATTTATCTATTTATTTTTCTTTGGATTCATTTCACGCATCAATCAGCATCGTCCGTTCTGTCTCACCCGGGGTTTTGGCGGCCCTTGCGGCCGGCACTGCCGGGTCCTCACACCCTCCGGATCTGCCGGCTCTCCCCCCTCTTCCACTCTCTCGGCACAAATCAAAAGACCACTCGCCCTATCTTTTTCTCCGTCTCCTTGTGAACTCACGCTCTTGTTCTAGAACGGGATAGACCCTGAGGCTCAGGAGATTTAGATCTCACCAGGTGACTTTTTTTTTTCTGGTCCCCAAACTTTGGACAGGCCGCTCAGCCACCGGGGACGCGGCATCAAATCATGGTGATGCTGAGTGATAATGTAGTGCCCCGGATGTACTCGGCTTGTCGTTTCTGCCCGTCGGCCTGGTATTGCAAATACATGCTGCTACAATACCTTGCTCCAGTTTGAACGATTTGGAACTCACACGACCAACCCTGAATCAAGTAGTCCAATATCGCCACTCATACCGCCAATCAACTCTTAGACGCCTCGGTCCTGATCCTACGGATGATCTCACATTGTCAGTAGAGATGATTGTTTAAGCTCTCAGTCGATACTGAACAATGACAGAACTGCTCATCTCCCCGCCTTGAGCAACGAGTTTAAAATCGTATTACGCGTCCCTATAGCTCTCCCGTCTGAGGTTTCCCCTCCCTTTGAGACAGCATCTCTGACCTCTCTCCACACTATCGATCGTGAATGATCTCCGGATTATCTGGCAATCAAGAGTTTGTAATTCTTACGCCCACCTGCACAAGTACGTCATATCACCTCTCCAGCGAACTGCTGCAACCCGCTTCGTTCCATGCAGCAAAAGAGTCAGAGTCCCGCACCTTCTCGCCCGGCAACTAGTCCAAGTAAACAAAAAAATGTCTCCATCAATATCCCCATGCCCCAGCATCGAATTTTTCACCTTGCATGAGCAACTTATCCCAGGAAATCCCGGCTCTACCGTAGTTGAATCAAGTTGACCCTTCCGCCTTTGGCCCCATATCCACTCCGACTACCGGACCCTCCGGCCGAATCCGGGCCGGCGTTGACCCTCTGATGGCGTCGATCGAGATGACGATGAAGCCAGCGTATGGGTCCAAGGGTCTTAAGGGTCTTGCATGGGACGAGAGGTGGTATGATGCGGGAGTGATTGCGTGGATCCACTTGCCTAGGCATGCCGAGCTGTGACAATGATGTCTTCGATTCGAGCATTAGTTCGTCGTATCTATAAGCGTAACTACGCCTCAAGTTGTCTTGTTTTCTATGCCGGTGTTGAGTGGTCGTTATCCGTTATCTTGACCTCGGTGAGTGTACATGATTCAGTGTGGCTTAAACGTATAGTAAACTCTCTTTATTTGATATGTGCCAACGGAAGCTGCCAACACTATTATTGGGTCAAAATTCCACATCATGAATCTTACTTTCATAAACCCGTATAAAGTTATTGATAAGGGTATCCCGGAACAATGAGTCGCATCAATTGACCTTTCAGTGACGACGATCAATGCCTCGGTTATCCAGGCGAGCCACTGATCTTCACTATCATTATGACAGGAAAAGTGACATGTCACACTAGGTTATGTAATTGCAAGAGATCGATAGGTAGCACAAATGGCGTTGTGGTTACGTCGAGTAACTACCAGTCACATCTCATTTACTTACCCTAAGATTCGCGACATATCCAGCTCCATCTCAAGATTATTAAGCGAGAGCATTATGTTCGATCATCATTATGCAATCTAGCTAATAAATGGCATGTGATTATCTCGCGATATGAGACCATCTGGGGGCTAAGGCGACTCATTTGATACATCTCGTACCGGCACGTGGCATATTTCTGATAGATCCAACGATCCATAATGGATGAATAAACTTCCAAAGGCTATTATTCATAACTAGACCACGAGGCCACGACATCTATATCATTAAATAAGGTTATTCGTCCAACGAACGCCTTATTCAGGTACGACCGCCACTCCAGAATCTTAAATCCTCGTGTTCAGCTTCGGGCCGAAGTTATTTACATGGCTATATAAACATACCTATTTCTAGATCTATCTCGTATCGTTCTGAAACACGCCTCACAGAATGGTATTACGATGAAAATGGGCAATCCTTGCCAACGTTCCCCAAGAACGACATCAAATTTTGTTGAGTTGATCTCGGTGATATCCCCATCATTTCATCTCCAAGGCCATATTCCTTTCTAAGTACTAGCGCTTCGGATCCCATACCCCTTCCCCTTTTCTCCGTCTCCTTTTGGAAGGCTTCTTAATATACAGAACTGATTAGCTTCACCTCTCACCTTATTAAGACATCACGTCGTTAGAGTCATGCCTACTCACACTCGAGTCAACCAACAAGTCAGGATATCGGTCTCTCTTAATCACTTCGCAAGGCATTAGGTAGAAACAAACTCTACAGTACTACAAAACAACATGAATTGCCAAACAATTGTCTTCGATTTCATCATCTTTTAACCATATATCTCGCACATGTTTTAATCTCATCATATACCCCATCACAAACCACCTCATTCAAGTCTTTTCTCGTCCAATTCCATACATTTCCATCTCAACCCATCACAACCACTTCACTCAAGCCTCCTCTCATCCAAACATCACATTCTCTCATCCCATCTCGAACTCTCAAGTCACATTTCATACCATCTCACCATCCTCCCTCCTCAGCCGAAACGCCTCCATCAACCTATTCCTCACCATCAAACAACTCAACGCAATCCTCCTCCCCCCAACAACCCCCCTCCTAACATCCTCCTCCCCCGCCCAACAAAACGCCTGATGCTCCTCCGGATCAAGCACAACCTCAACCCCCTTCCCCTTTTCGCTCTCTTCAACCTCAACCTCAAACGCAAACCCGCAAAACACCCTCGTCCCACTCCTATTCGTAAACACACTCCACTTCCCCCTCCCCTCCCCCTCCGTAACAAGCCTCTTCATCCTCCTCGCCACAAGCCCAACTTCCTCCCTAACTTCCCGCGCGCAGCCCGCCAATATCGAACTGTCTCCCGAGTCTACTGCGCCGCCGGGTGTTTCCCATAAATTCGGCATGCTGTCGTGCGCAGCCCTTTGCACGAGCAGCACCCGGCCCTGAGCATCGAAAATGTACGCTGAAGTGGCTACGCCGTCGAAGGACTTGTCGTGGATCTCGAGCCAGTCGGATTTGGGGACGGTCCATTCGATGAGGGACTCGTCGAATGCAAAGTCGGCGATGGGGCCGCCCTTTGAGTTTGTGTCGACTGCGGTGTTGACGGACATTGTGTCTTTTGTCCTCTCCTCCTACTTCTCTTTCTTATAATTCTCTTGTGTATGAAATGAGATTAAATAAAGTTCTTTTGTTCAATGTCTCTTATGTGGGAGAATATTGTGAATCGTGTTTTGTGAGATGTATCATGTCAAGTTTGACAAAAAGTGAGCATGCAATAGGCGGTAGTTGTCAATCTTTATGGCCCACCCGCCGGGTTCAGCTCCGTGTCCTTGTCCGTCTTTAGCGGCTTGAGGCTCTTTGTTAGGCGCAGAATTCAGGCAGCACAGCTCAGCTGGCATTGAATCCCGAAATTCAGGTCGCACATTGAGTCATTCTGGATAAAAGATGAAGCACTCAGCCTCGCAAGGCGCCCTGCCTCATATAAGATTATGATGGGCTAGAATCGGCATTGGATATGAACAATTATTCTTTCTTCATTAAATGTGAAAAGAGATTTCAATCCCCAAAAGGCCAACGCGCCAACAGTCACAATAGATCTGCATAGTTCTCAAAAGAGGCGCCACTCATGTCAACAAGGACATTAAATCTTCAATCATTTCGCCATAAGTACATGTAAGCATTACCAAATCCCAAACTCCCCTTGACCCTCTGAAACACGACCTCTGAAACAAGATCTTTAAGAAAACACAGCCAAATATAATGTGCCTTCAAAAAAAGGCATCCCGCACTCCCGCTGTAAACTTACCCCCAGGAATCAAAATCCGCACGTCTCTATCTAACATGAGTGATCGCTTTTCCACATCCCCAATTCCAAAGCCGCATCACCATATACCCCTCATTTGATTCTGAGTCTCTTGCATACACCTTAGGCTTATAGCCGAGCCTTGTTGATTCATTTGAAGCCTTGATCCACCCCTCTCACTTGTACACCAGCTCTCACGACTCATAGATGCGATATGTACTTCCATTCAGGACCCCACGTGCTCAACCATTTCACGTTCATATTGGCCAACCATCTTCCAAATATCTTACAGTCCGTCGTCTCCGTGTATAGTGAATACTAAAAATCAAGCGCTGCTCTCAAAGTAGCGTGCGTCCCCGGCTGCTAGTTTAGCCAGAAGAGAATTGTAAGCCGTCGAAGCCATGTTGGTATTAAAAGTAAAGCCATCGCCTTATCGTGCCTCCCAATGCGAGTTATTTTGTCGGATCCTGCCTACTCGAATAGCAAAGAGTGGTGCAAACTTTCGACAGACACAGTTGAACCACTCTTGCCGTATGATTATGTGGGAATCTGGTTGTAAATTTGATTTCCTGTTGAAGGAAGTAGCAGCCAACCCGATTCATGGTCGTTCCCGTCGACGAATCTTTCTTTTTTTCTTTTTCTTTTTTTTCCACTTGAACCATTATGACCATGACAGGACAGATTATGTGAAGCTGAATTTCCCCGAGCCAACAGCAGGGGGGCATTAAAATTTGTCTGTGTATAATTTAATCCGAAGTCAAGGCGGTGGATTTTTCTGTCCTGGCCCGCATCCGTGTGGCGTGACTGTCGAGGCAACGGGCCATGAGATGCGTAACTGGCCAAACGGCCGCCTTGTCCAGCATCTGAGATGTAACTCGAAGAATCTTGGTTGCATAGCCAGCCTGTCCATCATCAGGGGTTCCGGCATCGGTGGCGGTCAAGCTGGCCATGAGATCCAGGCTAATCTTCATCTCCGCCGAAGACAAGACTTCTTGTATCCTATCTAGCAGCTTGATGTCGTCTTCTTCCAACAGCATGATGGCGGGCATCTGCGAAGGATCAATGTGCTTCTGGCCCAAAATACCCAAGTATGGACCGACTCTATCTTGCAAGGTGGCAACCCACTCGGCAAGGACCTGCGCGCAGTCGAATGCGCACATGGCCGACTGCAAGGGCAGCTCACGACTAGTAAAGTCAGCAAAGGTGACCCCAAGCTTGTCCGACATGGCTAAAGAATCGGCCGCATAAAAGGCGGCCTTCCGTAGATGCCGCTCTCGGCGGGAAATGGAGCGAGTGGGGAACTGAGAGCCGTTGGAGAATTTGCCCGATGGATCTGAGCCCGCTATTGAAGCTGATGGTGAACCAGTGAAGAGAGAGCTGTCAAAGTTATCGTTGCCCATCGGTTCTGCGTTGGATCCTGGGGAATGCTCGGCATGCTGGACAATCTCCGTTCCTCGAGCCAGTTCCTCAGCCATGCCGTCCCAGTCTCGCTGCCAAAACTTTTCCTTGGACCTAGATAGATTGACAAACAACCGCACGTAGGCCAGATCAAGCAAGGGAATTGCGTCGGCAGAAAGCGGGCCCATCCCGTACGGATTTGGACGCTCCACGGTGTGTTTCGGATTGCTGGCCCAGGCCACCTGCCATGCCTTCAAGGCTGGCTCAATATGTCGGTGCATCTTCTCCGTCTCCTCGTTGGTCCAGACTTTGTTATGGTGTCTTTGTCGCGTTTCCCAGATGTAGTTGTGCAGCGCGTTGATAAGAATCAAGCAGCCGAAAGTGCTGGGCCTGAGATTCGTAGAAGGGAGTTCAGCCGGGGAGTGCTGGCCGCCATTCATCGCCATGTGCTTCTGCTGTCGCTCATTTGTGCGCAGGAGCTCTCCGAGGGCGTCGCAGAACTTGAGCCGGTTGTGGTTGGCCGCGTCAGGACCGCCCTTGGCGAAGAAGTGGGTGGCCGATTCGGCGGCGAAGAATTCCTCGTCGCAGGGGAGATCCAGCAAGATTTCAGAGTTGGTCAGAGCCGGGGTGTGGTTGTAAGCGGCAACTAAGAGGCTGGACATGATGAAGACGGCGTACAGCGTGCGCTTGCGCTCTTCCTTTCGCTTCCACTGGAGCCACTCCTGTCGTTGTTCGAGTTCACTTTTCCTATTCCACATTGAGTCATCAAACATGCGAGTATCCTGTCCATCCTCCTGCTCGGGCCGTAGCAGGTCGGCTGCCTGGGCCAAGCTGACGAGCGCTGCGCAGTGAGTTGAGGCGATGTCGCTGATGGTCTTGTCGCCGCAGTTGTGGCCGTAGACGACGTTGAGCAGCATCGCCTGGACGAGCCAGACGGGCGTGTGGGCTGAGCTATCCCTACCTTGTGACGATGACGACGGCTGGTCGGGGTCGCCGCTGTGCGTGCTGCGTCGGACATCTGCTTTGCGAACGTCTGCCTTGCGTCGTTCCTCGAGGTAGAAAAAGATCATCTTCTTAGCCATGGTGAACAGGTCCTTGGATTGGGCTTGCTCCATTTCATATAGGGCGCCAATGGCCGCCATGGCGAGCACCAGACACCCACTACCGCCTACACCATTCTGGCGACCGCTCGGGGACGTGGACATGTCAAAGGACAGGGTGGGCAGGTGCAAGAAGGGGAAATGGGGATGGAAATATGAGATGTAAGCTGAGACATAACGCTGTAGATTCTGGGTACTGGGCACGTTGGCGGCCTGAGCCGGGGAGGGCGATTGGAACTGCGGCGACTGCGGCGAGGTAAAGGGATATTTACGGCCTCCAAAGGGCAGGCACTGGGAGAGGATGGTCACGATGGCATTCCTGGTGGCATCTGTGATTGTGGTTACGGGCGAAGCGCCATGGTTAACGCCGTTGAGGGATGATGGAGTTTCCGGGCCGGCGTTGAAGCCAAGGGTCTGGTTAATGCTCTGCGTGTTCAGTCCAGATACGACGGAAGGGCTCAACGAGCTCAGCGATGGTGGGGGCGTGGAGAAGTATGGGTCATTGATCTTTTGAGTAGCTGGCTGAGGTGATAAAGGAGCTCCATTGAGGAGATCCGGAAAGACTGAACCATTTAGATCCAAAGCAAACGGGTTCGGCATCTGCGGGGGGCCCATCACGGAGGGTTGCCACATGGTACTCGTGCCAGCCGGCGCCGGGTGATTTGATCCATCCAACATGACATCGCTGATGCCACTCTGGCTCGTCGTGCTAAGAGCAGACGGGCTCGACTCGTCCACCACATTTTCGTTTGTCTGAAAAGACATTTGGTGCTCAAATCCACTGAGCCAGTCAAAGGAGTCGTCAAAGGCCGGGTTCGACGGGATGTCGTTGAGGGCTTGCGCAAACGGGGAGGCCTGCTCCATTACCATCGAGGGCGGGGAATCATTATAGTGAAGCGCGTTGGGGTTGATGGTTGTGCCCGGCGCGAACAAGTAGCTCTCAAAATCAAATTCGGGGTTGAAGGCAGCGAGGGGAGGTGCTGTACGCAGGGCATTTTCCAGATCGGTACCGCCGATCTGGCCCGTCTCCAGCTTGGGGAGGCCGTGCGCGAGCGTCGCCCTCTGGCCCATGGTCATGGACATGCCGCCAAACACGGGGTCGAAGTTGTGGATGGGCAGGCCAGCAAGACTGGGGTGACGGCTGTGCCCGGCGTGCATGCCTCTAGCGACGTTGGCATTGGCCGTGGCAATCATCTGCATGGCAGCTCCATCGACGTGGCTGATGGTGTTTGCCCGCGGACGCATCGTGTTGGCGGCACCCGGGTTGGGGGCCGTCGCCGCATGGCTGGCGCCCACGACGCTGTTTTTGCGAGCGCGGCTCTGGCCTGGGGGCACGCCGCTGGTCGACTCTCGGCGGTTTCGCGGGCGAGCAGAGGGCGTCGACGTCTGGTGCAGCTTCTGCTGGTGACGAAGCAGCAGGTCGCGGCGGGCAAAGCATCGTGAGCACTCGGGGCACTCAAACGGCTTTTCCTTTGTGTGCGAGCGCTCATGGCGCTTCAGATGCTCCAGGCGGGCGAAGGAGCGCTGGCAAGTCGCGCAGACGTGCGGGCGAGGCTTGTCGGTCTTTGGCGGAGGAAAGTTTGGAGGAGCCTTGGGCGTGGTATTGACAGTAATGGTAGATGCTGAGTCGCAGGGCGATAAGGGTCAGCTATCAGAGGCAAGGGATTGATTGATACTATTTGTGTGCGGGTCGGGGCGAGTTTTGGGGGGGAACCCGAGGGGCAGAAGCAGAGACTGGCGTCAAAGAAGAATCGCTCACCAGAGTCGTCTGCGTTTGCAGAGTTGCTGCCAACGCTGGCGGCTGCGGCCGAGTTGGACATGTTGGAGGCGCGCGACACCCGGTGGCCAGAATCATTCATTACCATGGCAAGCCAAAGCCGCAAAAGCCACCGTCCGCGAGAATGAGCAGAGCGGCGGTTTTGTGTTTCGAGACGAGGGGCGGAATGGCCGTGAGAGCGTTCGGCAGGGCGGTTTCGCGGGGTGCTGGGCCGAGCTACAGTACAGGCGCACGATAGCTAGGATTTGGCGGGGGGTTCGATAAAGTACTTAAGGTTTCGTTGTGGTCGCGGATAAGAAAGAAACGAGTAGAAATACCATGAAAGACGGACTAGAGACGGCGCGGGTGAAGCATCCCAAGCGGTGGCTTTGCGCAGAGAAACAGCGGCTCGGGAGTCTCTGGCGTCGCTCAAACCAAGACGGATGAAGCCATCAATAGACGAAGCAGAGATTGGGTTGCTGCTTGGAGTGAATCGGAGTGAGAAGGAAGAGGTTTGGTGACTCGACGGGCGACGAGAAGGTACTACTAGGCAGGTATGCGGCGACACAGTGCCGCTACTGTGCGGTCCAGCCTGTTCTGCTGCGCCCGCTAGCACTGACCGGGGCCTCACAGTGGCTCGCGGGCCTGCACACGGCGCCTCTGCCCACTGCACCGCCAGCGGCCAGGGCCCTGCGCGGGTGCTCGCACGGTGCACGGCTGCCCGTACGGGTACTCAAGCGCTACTCGCCTGTACTCGTACCAGGTGCTACCGCCCGATTCGACCTGGAAAGCTCCGTGCAGGCGGCGAGGCCCAGCACCGGAGGTACGTACCGGCAAAGTAGCGGCGAGTATTTTTACGGTTTATCTCTGCGCACGTGTACTAGCCGATACAAGCACAAGTACCAGCGCAAGTACGAGCGTTGGTCCACAGCGGCGGGCCCCAGCAGGTTTATTGCAGCAGCGCATCCAATCGGCAGGGGCCAGGGCAAGCTGCTGCAGGCAGAGAGAAAAGAGATCAATGGATGGCATGCAATATACAGTACAGTACATGCAATATACATGCAGTCTGTACAGTACGATGCTATTAATATTATGGAACTAGCACCACGGATATGTATCATGTCCGGATGCCTGTCCTGCCCTGTCCTGTCTCTCATGTACGAGGGATGTCGCACGCATCAGCTGCTCATCCTGCTGGGCATTGGTGGGCTGTCCGGCTGAGTACCTGCGAGGTACACGCTGCGCTAGAGCGAGCGCTGGGTGCGACCCTGTGCTGGCTGCATGGACTCACTGTCGTCTGCCGGCGAGTTCTCGCACGGTGCTGCACTGTAACATGCAACAGGGTGTGGCCTCTTTCTTCCCACAGCGAGCGAACGAACGAACGGATGGACTGGACTGTTTATTTCGTCGGCTGATGGTTTGACGCATACATAAGGCGATGCAATCTGTGAATCAGTATCAAATGTACAGTGAAATAAATATTAATTAATGCCTCTCGCATGTGCTGTGCGGTGACATCAAATGCTGTGACATGCTGTACTTGTTTGTACGGTGCTGCAGTTGCAGTTCCATGCAGTTGCAGTCAAGTGGAAAGCCACGGGTAACCGCGGATGGCGCGGATGCCTGTTTCAGCAGCTATTGGAAGACAAAATACCGGTTGGGCATTGGTGAGGTTGGTTTGATGGATGATGAACCTTGAATTTTTATTTTTATGTTTGTGTTTGAACTTTGAATTTTCACATCGTCATGCTGGGCTATTTTAATCCGCTACCGGCCACACACACAAAGAACAAAAAAAAAAAAAACTACACGCCATCGAGTGCCTCGCATAATGCGCAAACTGCTAAAATAAAACACATCAACATCGCATCACGCTTCCCACCACATCCCGTCAGCAAAGCAAGGAACATGGAAAATAAATGCATTGACTGATTGATCCTATGCTGTGCTGCTTATCGCATGCTAACCTCAACTTGGGCATTGTACCAACTTTCTAGTGAGTTGATTTGATGTCAGTTCAGCCCAGCCCAGCCCAGCCCAGCATTTTCCACGGCGGCATGTACGTTCAAGGTACCTCCGCGCCCAGGGCAACAAGCGCGGGTACACGGGCTCTACCTCGCACTTGTTCCTTTGGCTGCGTTAACCTTATCCGATTCCGGCCCCGAGTCCTGTCGGAAGGCTTCCACTCTTTTCTCGTCTCGTTCCATCATGACCTCGTTCTCCTTGTCGCCATCGTTGCAGAGTTCAGCCAATCTCCACTCCGACTCTTACTCGTCCGGGCAGCTTCTTGCGGTTGGTACCTGTAATTTGTAAAGCCAAAGGTAGGCATGCAACTAATGGGGCACTCGGGCTGCCTGCTCACCATCCGATTCGAGGCAAAACATCGCCTGGCCTTGTGCCGCGTGAAGCCACGGGCTTGGAGGCTCAAAGCTCAAATGTTGCCCTGGACCACTAAAAACAGGGCCTGCTGCGTATTCCTGTTGAAATTGACTCCCACGTTTGCGTTGCCATGTTACTCTAATTCCATCGCGGTCCAGCGCAAACATGGAACATCCTGGTCGGGGGCCACTGGGCTCAACTTCGACATGCCGGGAAGACTCCGACGAGGCAATTATCCCGTTTGGCGTGCCATCCTGCTGTCCGTTTTATCGCAAGCCCACCCTCCTGTACGTGATGGGCACGCGGCACTGTACGAGTCCTGTCCTGTACGAGATACAGCACGCCAGGGGCTGCTCTGTGCCTTTGAGGCGCCTTACGAGCACACCAGTCGCATCTATCTACAAGGCGCCAAGCGCCATCTTTCTAGCACCGCACCCCTTGCGAATCCTGAGCCATGTCCCAGAGCCAATGCCTTGGCCGCTGCAGTGCACGCATGAGAGGACGGAGCTATCCGTGGATCTTTTTTCAGTGGGCGAGGGTTCCACATGCGGCGCAGAATCGAATCGAGTCGAGTCGGTTCAACACAGCGGCGAAACTCCCCAAAGAACCACAGAACAAGGCAGAGTGGCGTGGAGCAACGCAACGCTGGGCTGGGCTGCTAATGCTGATGGCGATTCGAATTAGCGGAACTCGATGCCTTACTCTTGTGTGCCCAAAAGCTGACTAGCCGCAGGCTTAGCCATTTAGCAGCCGCCGAGGACTGGACAGAAGTTCTGGTCCATGATGAGGCCGCGCTCTGATTGAATGCTTCGCATCACACGCTTGGCCTCAAGGGGCCTTAGGGCATCTGCAGCGGCGCACGGTGCGAGCGCCTCTATACTGCGTGTTTGCCGTCCTAACGCCAGGTACGAGGCTAACGGCCTGGAAGTACTGCTTGGTCTGGTCCAAAGTTGCGAGAGACTGCATCTACCGTACTGTGCTGTGCTGTGCTGTGCTGTGCTGTGCTGGATGTCACCAACATTAACCACGTTGGTAAGCATGTGCTCTATGAGCAGCGGTGCTCCCTGAACTTGTGCTATGCTGCTTTGCAGAGGTCGGGTGTCTCAGCATGGAAAGCGTTGTAATACTTGAATGCTCAAAGACGACAGAACACGACGAGATCAACGCCATACCGCGCAACTTAATCGTCGTCTATTCGTATGAGTACGAGATGATACGGCCAAGACTGAAGACATACCGATAACAAAGGTACCCGGTGCTATCGGCCGTGTGGTGTTAGTGCTTCAGATAGCATGGACCTGGTTTCTGGTACTAACGGGATCGGAGCACGGAACCTGGATCACATTATGGAAGAAGCAACGCCGATGAGGCGATGTCGAAGCCGGCTTGAATTAGCACCAGCCACTGCTTCATCCTGCCGGCGATGCTAATTGTCATCTCGACAAATTCATAATGAATTAGTAATTCCAGGTCTTTGGATTTCAGGAGTTTTTAAGTTTGCTGTTGATAGAACTGTATGGTCAAGTGATGTAGTATGAGGCAATAGACACACGTCCATTCGTATGTAGAGCTGTCCATGCTTGAAAATACAGCCAAGGCAACATTACATACCTACCTACTTACGATCTCAAAAAGCCTTACACTGTGCAATGTACGAGTACACTCCGATACCCTCGCAATACCACTACCGCCCAACAACGCTCGCTTAACCCAAGCAACTAGATGATCTTCACCGGTCCCACTGCAGCCCGGCAGCTCTCTCGTTTCGGATGCTTCTGCTGTGGCTGTGTCGTGTTGAGCTCTCCAATCTCCTGATCGATGTGACCCTGTCCCGCCAGCTAGACCTGAAGCCTTTGTGCGTGCGTCGAGAGAGAAGACTAACTAAACAGCTGTGACCTGCTTGGTAGTAGTATAAGCGATATCACGGCGGATTGGGGGCGTGTGTGTGTGTGTTTGTGTGGATGGGCTTTTAATCTATTCGTCTGGCTCTTGCCGAGCTTCATAATGCATGCAGGATGCAAGCAGTGCAGGATGCTGCAAATAAAGCTGCAAAGGTCGTTTTTTCTTTGGCCCTTGAGCTCTCCACATCACATGGTAATCGTACCAAGTGAATAAACCTGCAGGATACATGCAGTTATGCGGCGTGTTGTCTCGAATTATCAATTGCCTCATACAAGCATTTCTTTGGAGCACGTATGATGGTGGCCTGTTTTTGTCCATGGAGCAAGAAAAGAAATCGCCACTTGGCATTTATGAGAAACATGGCATTTGTCTTGTCTGAAAACGCAGACTGAAATCTTTTTCCATCATGAAAAAAAAAAAAAAACTTCAATTTCGGTGCACGGCTAGTTCAACAACCCGACATCATGCTGTTTCTAATCATGTCTGACATCGCAGATAAGCTCCCGTCAGCATCTTGAATGCTACTTCGATCGAACATTAGCCCAAAATCGAAACGAATTACGATAGAAAAACAAAAGATGAATTCTTCCAGATTTCTTCCAGCTTCGAGCGATGATCCTTCTTGAAAATAAAGCCAATGCGACCTTGCCATGCCCGTCTCATCTAGCAAGCAAACATGCCACGGCCCTCTCTGCCCATTGGGGACAATTGCTCTCTTTTGACTCGCATTGGTCGTTCACCAGCCCATTGGCACCTAGAAACAGCTGTTGTTTCCATCCGTGCTTTAGATCTTCGTAGCTCCCGACACCAGATCGGCGACGCTCACTCGTACCTGAAGATTGTTGAGCCAGAATAATTTGGAGGCGTTGATCATCCAGAGCTAGTCCCAGCAGTTATTTCTAGACCTCGGCTCACCAGCTGTCCAGCTTCCAACTTTCAATGTTATACTACGATAACGAAGCTCTCTATGGTATGAGCCGTCTCTCTGCCTCAAGCACAACCGCGCCCATACATGCTCTCTCCGATATCGAAGTGATGCCTCCAATCAATGCCGTAATGATGCCCGAGCTCCTGGTATCCATCAGGTATCGCAGCTAGGCAATCAATTCATGAATTAGCTGTGGGTCTGCATGCTGTGATCGGCTACAGTGTTATTGACACAGTCACACACAGCTCTCAACGGCTATGCAAGCAGCCAAGAGGTCCTCTCAGGTCCTTTCCGAGCATTGATCCATTCTGATCCATTCTGCGAACTAGGGCCCCATGACGGCATGACGGGCTGCATCTCTGCATTTCTAGCCATGGGCCATGATAGCTTGACGGCGTGAGATTTCCATTCCATTGCCAGACAGATCTAGGAACCCTCGTGGTGTAAGTTTCACGCCGCGGCAACACTAGCAACGCCAGCCGCCGAAAGCAATATACTTGAAACGCTGCTCCAGGTCCAAGCCAGACAAGAAGTAAAGAAGCAGACGGGAAAAGAAAACGCAGGGCCAGCCCATGAGGTCACCGAGGCGAAGGAGGAAACAAGGCATGTTTACTTGGGGACAAGAAAAACCCAAACGCACCATCACGTCACTTGTTGGCAAGGAAAAGCAATAGCTCGGCCACCACCCCCGAACCAAGCTTCTGTTCCAATCTGATCGGCCATCCATCCTCGCTTGACCGACCCCAGACTCTCCCCCCAAGGGCCAGTTCCTCAGACCCCCCTTGAAGGAGAGGTTGTTCCTGGACCCATATCAAACGAGGTCAGGTGCACAACGTCGTCCAGGGCCCACAGCTTCTTTACGGCCTAGAGTGGGCAGAAGCGTCACAGTTGATGCATCAAGTCTTCGGAATGCGAGTCGGCAGAGCGGCTCTGCCATTCGCTGATTCGCCCGTCTGGCCATGCACGTTCACTGACCGACATGCTGCTAACGTGCAGTTTTTGAGTCACAGACGATGATTTGGAGGCTTGAGGATTTTCCCATTCTCGACCTTGGAACTGGAGCACGGATTTTTTCTCGTCTGGGTCTCCATTCGACCTGCTGCCGGTCTAATTCCTTTTGCTCTTTTGCATTTCGCAAGGGTTGCCTTTATGCACACTAGTCCTGTGCGTGGGAGGCCGCCCATGTGATTGAATTGGCTGGTATCTTGATTCTCGCATTTGCTGGCTTTCTTTTCTCAGTCCCTTCCCAGCAGCCGGGGACGCACATCTGCCCATTGTTTTCTCTCTCTCTCTCATCGCAGCATCCCTGGCCAGGTGTCACTTGCGCTTCCCGTTGTCAGGCACGAGTCAATCTACATGAAAGACGCTTATTTCTCACGGGCTTGCTTTGCCCACACGCGGCGTGCTGGAACCAATTTTCTAAACAGAAAAGCAGGGTCCAAGAGGAATGATTATGATTACCAACTTCTTATTTGACAGGTACCCATCCATCCATTCCCTCCCTTACCTACACACGACCCCAAAAAATCTGAACCCCAATCTTCGAAAAATCCTGCCCGCCCCTCGGTTTACCCCAACTCTCCTCCATGGCGGGGCCCCCGGCCATTTCTTTTGCGACTCCCCCGGATTCTGAACCTCAATCGGGCTCAAGTCGCTCTGCTGACCAGGAACCCTTGGGGGTGGGCGCGGGCGGTCTGTGGTAGCGCACTTGGGACACCATCGTGATACCCCTGTTTCCCCAGATTCTTCGACTAGCTCTTCGGGCTCCACGGCCATGCAAAGTTGGAAATGGAACAGGCGACGAGCCGTTTATGGGATTTCTTCCTGGAGCTCGCGATTTGTTTGGGTGGTGTGGCACCTCGTTTTCTTTTTTTTTCTTCGGGGAGATGTCATTTCCCATCGCCGATGCCCCATTTGAGCAATGTCTCAAGGAGATCCGTCGTAGAGTAAAGACCGTGCTTTTCGTACAATGTAGTCAGCTCCTCGGGATTTCCGGCTCTGGAAACACCGTTGCTCTAGGTCAAGCTGCTTGCACAGGCAATCCTTGTTCCAGCTGGACGGGAAGCAAATGGTAGACCAGTCACTGCCTGACGATAACAACTCTTACTACATGTGAATATCCACTTAAACCGCCGGTCAAAATATCTCCAGAGCTCCCCGAATTAGCCGGCGAACTTCGGACGTGGAAGCCGGCATTAGCTGCTTTGCGGTAGCCATTCAGCCATTCTCCAGATTTTCTAGAGGCCTTCGTACTACTCGTTTCACACTGGGTCTTGTTTTTGGGTCCCAATTATTCCATACTGTACTACTTCTTAGTCGTCGTATTAGAGTCGAACACTCGGCTATTGGTTTAGCCGCCAGGCCGCTTTGTTAAACAAAAAGGGGAATTGGTCTGCAAGCGCGAGCAAGAGCTTTACCAAAGACAGATGTTGAGGTTCATCAATAACTAGCGCAGCTAATGAGAAGGCCGCCTCGCCTCGCCTTCACAGTGAGAAGCTACCAATCCTCATTGTGGACAAAAAGGGCGCGCATGAAGTATGGATTTACGACCAACGGCAAATGGAGCCTCACCTCGGCGTCACATCTCGCACAAGATGGGACACCCAACTTGACTCCAAAGACGGGATCACTGTTCCTTTGGCGTCATTGGGGCGAGCTTTCGCATTGGCGCCTGGAGCTTCGGAGCAAGCTGCATGAACCTAGGACCCGGGCCAAGAGGCAGCAAGTTAGTTGGGGGAAGGTCTGAGAATCCTGCCACGCCAAAAATGTCCCACGTGCTCGGGTACAGCTCCGGGAGCTGGCCTCTTGAATGTTTGTTTGTTCGACAAGAGTTGGTTGTCAGCCAGCCACGAGGTGGTTCTGTTCTCCCCTAATTATAGACGGGACGGCCGCGAGATTGCACCATGGAGCAGCTGGATAATGCAAAAGAGGCCAACGCTGCGATATTAATCCAGAAGAGAGAGACCCGTAGGAAGTCCGGCCCACAACGGCCTGTGGTGCTATCGATGGTGGCGTCCAGGGGCATTCCCGTCCCCAATCTTGCACAGTTGTTGGATTTTGTTTCTGTTTATTCGTGGATTCTCGTCGGTTTTATTGCCAATGGTGCGTATGCTTTCCGTGACGATCGGCGGTCTTACTTGCCGCTTCTCGGGGCGCTTCTCGGCGGCGGCGTCATTGCAGAAAACCGGGAATGGCATCGTCCATGTAGCCTCAGAAGCTAGGGGAGGTAAGTAGCATGAGTACTACTGCTACTACGACAAAGCCAACGAAGACGGCCCTGGTCAGTGCAATTGTGCCGTGAATGTGATTGCTGGTTCCACTCGCACTTCGGGCCTAACAGCAAAACCGCAATCGTGGTCCGCGCGGCTGGAGCGGGCAAGCGGACCAACGGGCAGCGAGCAGAAGAATATGGCCCCAATTCGTATCGCGTGCTGGTTGGGCTCTGCTCTGGGGGGAATTTCATTGCTGCCTGGTGATGTGGTTTGGTTGATTACATGTACGTCTTGTTTGACTTGCTGCTTTGGATGACCTCGGACAGTTTGGCCTAAATAGGCACGAGCAATTGACTGGATCGGGTGAGTTGAGGTATTTCCATCTTGGCTGGAAGTGATATATACCTGCCCTGCCCGGATTGGACTGCGTCAAATGCTGAGATGTACGAGTAAGCGAGCGGCTAATGGAATGGCCTTCAAGCTAGGAATACTATCTCCAAGACCAGCCCATGAGGCATGAATCGTCCGACTAGCTAGCCTACCCTGTCTGTGGTAGGCAACGGGCTTTTGTGCTTCGCTACCAGAAACTCTTTTGGGGATTGATAAAGTCTCCATGTAAGATGGTTAATCAGTTAGTTTTGCGAAATAGGAAACTGGGTATAATTGTATGTTCAAAACGGCATCTTGCGCGGTCTGTGCGCTTCAGCATGGGCCGCTTTTTATAGATCTGGTCATGAAGCGGGACGGAAACAAGACGGAAAACCTCTTTGAAGAAAGAAGCCTGAATAAGCAATTAGTGTTGGGGATTGTTTCAGTAATACGTCTTGGATGGGCTCAAAGTGCAGTATCATCCGTCATTCTCGCTACCCTATATGCATTGTATATGGCATCTTTGTGACAAAGCTGTGTCGTTAATACTAAACAAACAAACAAACAAACAACATTGTGACAAAGCTTTGGATCTTTCGCAAGAAACCTTGCATCGCATCAATTTACATCACATGAGACAGAAGTAACAAATTAACAAAAAAGTATATCATTATCCATAGAGCAGAGAAACCCAGGCGTCATATTGACATGATCATATGATGTATGCTTCTTCCTGAGTCAAGACCTTTTTCGATTGGTGGTCTAGAACAGGGCCAGGGGCAGCGGAGAATCCTCAATGTGCCGTATTCCGTCAACCCGTCCTCTCGTACGAAAAACAAGGGCCTAATGGCTTTCGGAAGAATACTCTGACATTCTTCAAGGATGCTAATACGGAAGGAGATTTTGCTGGTTACTCATTTGCGATGATAACCTATGATTGAGAAATATCTAGGGTTTACCCTGGACTGTTCGATTTCGAGGTTCGCACTAGCAGGGCATTGGAAGATAGTATTCGACATAGTAAGGTTTCATGCTATTGTAAAGACTCCACGAGCTACCAACTCGGGATGTGAAAAATTACTGCCTTCCTATCAGCGCATGAATCGAGCTTACTACGGAGTACACATGCCATCAACGGCAACTAGACGATATAGACAGATTTCGAAAGCGGAGCAATCTGTTTCTTTATCGTAGCAGACACAGCGCTTAACTGATCGCCCACTGATTGCAACGCTAGATCTGGGGTGAGACTATACACGGCATATGAGATACGGGCGCGCAAGATCACAACCGGCAAGACACGTGCTTTAAGATAAGATTTGTGTTTTATCCACTCAACTCGTAGGAGTTGCATCCTTTGGGATATTTGCCTATGGTATAACGTTGCTTAGGCTCTTTGGTTAACCTTAAATCCGCTGAGCCTATTTCGTCTGAGCCATGCCTCGTTGCCGCCCCCAGATTTGCAAAGGATGGCTCATTGTTTACCAAAAATGATGCTGTTGGATCAGTTCATGAATATGTAGGAAATAGTATCACAACTTTGATAACAACGCCCTTGGGCACGTCATGCATCGTATCCAGCTTCCTAAATCTCTTGGGAAGTAAGGGCATTGTAAAGGAGAAACGGCTATGACGGATCACGGTCTTTCGACCAGTGAAGCTATTTTCTCATCAAATCTCCGCTGCAACTTCTCATCAAGGACTTTGTTTGTTTCTGAAACAAGCAGTCCCATCATTCGTGTTGCTGAAATCTGACCCCGCAACGGCGATGATGCGCTGTTCACAATCCCTGGTTCGGATCCGGACTTGATCGTGGTCTTGCTCCGTTCCGATTTTCTTTCCATACTCAATTACCGCCAGATATGCCCGCACAAAGCGCACATTCTCGCTGTTCCGGCGATACAACGTAGCTTCCATTCAATGATTCAATGCATCTTAATTTTTTACTTTTACAACACTTCGGGCCTTTTATGAATGGGGTTGTGGTGCTGCCAGTGTAAAACGGTCTACTGCGGAAGTTCGGCACCCATGTGGACGGGTATTTCGGCACTTAGATTACGTGGATGCTCAAAACAGCATTAATGATGCCCCTAGATTCGAAGATCTAAACGGCAGGTCTTTGTTGACTTTTTAAAGAGCAACACGAGTGGGTGAAATGCTCAATGGGACCGTTTTCTTGGAAACTTCCTTGTTCATTGGTTTGACAGCAAGGTGCCGCTCCTCAGCCCGCTCTTCCGCGTCTGATGATGTTCCTTGTTCGCGGGTGGCTTCTAGTCTTCCTTGTCGATTCTACTAGGACAAAGAAGGATGGTGATTATATCTTTCTGGGTCGTGATTGACATGCGTTGTAAGGGGATGAGGGGGTGCTTGGGGTGTTTAAGGGAGTTGAGAGATTCCTATAAGAAGACGTTGTTGAGTTGAGTTTAGAACTCTTGAAGATCGACAGCTCAAGCTCTTCAAAGGTTGTAAGCTACAAGTCAAAGACACTTTCAAGTTCCCAAACCGCCAAAATGCGTTACGCTCTCATCGCCTCCATGCTTGGCCAAGCAGCCATCAGCGTTGCTATGCCTTCGGAGCCCGCTCACAGCCCTCGTGCTGCCGGTGCCCAGGCCTACGCATCCAACCAGGCTGGTAACTACAAGCTCACCTCCATTGCTGCTCCCGTTCAAGGCAATGGAAGCCCTGGCCCATCTACTTGGAACCTGTCCATCGACGACACCAGCAGTGGCTACAAGCAGAAGATCGTCGGTTTCGGTGCTGCCGTGACTGATGCCACCGTCACTGCCTTCAACGAGCTGTCTGCTAGCACCCTCAGCCAGCTACTCGACGAGCTCATGACTGGTGCTGGTGCCAGCTTCTCTCTCATGCGCCACACCATCGGTGCCTCTGACTTGTCTGGCGACCCAGCCTACACTTATGACGACAACGGCGGCAACGCTGACCCTGGCATGACTGGCTTCAACCTCGGAGACCGTGGTACTGCCATGGCCACCATGCTGGCTCAGATGAAGGGCCTCAACTCCAACCTCCAGATCTTTGGATCTCCCTGGAGTGCTCCTGGATGGATGAAGCTGAACAACGCCATTGACGGCAACACCAACAACAACAACCTGAACGATGGTTACCTCACCAACAACGGTGCTCAGTACTCGGCTGCTTTTGCCCAGTACTTTGTCAAGTACATCCAGGCATTCGAGTCGCACGGCGCCACCATCAATGCCATTACCCTCCAGAACGAGCCCCTGAACAGCCAGGCTGGCTATCCCACCATGTACATGTTCTCGTACGAGCAGGGAGACCTGATCCAGAACTACGTCGCCCCTGCCTTGAAGGCGGCCGGTCTGAGCACCAAGATCTGGGCTTACGACCACAACACTGGTATGTTTCGATCCTCATTACTTACAGACCCTGATTCATGTAGCTGACATAACTGTTCGCAGACCAACCTGATTTTCCCGAGCAGGTCATGGGCATCGCTGCAGACGATGTCTCTGCCGTTGCATGGCACTGCTATGCCACTAACCTGGACTGGACTGTCCTGACCAACTTCCACAACTCCTACCCCAACACTGACCAATACATGACTGAGTGCTGGACCCCCTCCACTGGTGCTTGGAACCAGGCTGCCTCCTTCACCATGGGCCCTCTCCAGAACTGGGCCCGTGGTGTTGCTGCATGGACCCTCGGCACCACTGCCCAGGACGGCCCTCACCTGTCCAGCGGTGGCTGCGACGCTTGCACTGGTATGGTCACCATCAACAACGGCCAGTACACCTTCCAGACTGCCTACTACATGATGGCCCAGTTCTCCAAGTTCATGCCCGTTGGAGCCACCGTCCTGAGCGGCACCGGCAGCTACACTTACTCCGGCAGCGGCGGTGTTCAGTCTGTTGCTTCTCTCAACCCCGATGGCACCCGCACGGTCGTCATCGAGAACACCTTCGGCAACGACATCTACATCCACCTGACCACTTCCAGTGGCCAGGAGTGGAGCGGCAACGTCCCTACCAACTCTGTCACCACCTGGGTCCTCCCCGCTGTTTAAATAGATTACGGATTGTTGGAGATGAGAGAACTTTGATGTAAATATTTGTCTACATAGTGGATTTGCCACTGCACATACGTATCTGGGGATTATTATCCCATGCTGTAGAATGAATGAATACGGTTAGCTTAACTTGGATATGAAGTGTTTGACTTGTTTAAAAAGTGAACCTTGTGTCTCTCTTGTAATGGATGTGAAAGCATAAAGCAAGAATTACCATGATTTTGAGATAGGTTGATGATAACAGTGCATGAATACGTGTACCGTCTTACATAGCGACTGGGTAAGAATGAAGCTTGTGTCATTCGTGGGTGACTTGGTTGTCAGTGTATGCATATCTGTGGACTTAGGAATTACTTGCTTATGAATTCGGTTTCATCAACTAATAAATATTCTTAAGATTATGCTGTTTGGCCAGTACTTCAGTTGACCTACCAAATACCCCAGAGCTAACTAATACAACTCTTGCAAACTACTCCGCCGGAATTAAGCCCTCCTGTTGTGTCACAATTCTTTTTGCATATCAATTATAAAGCTGCCATCATCCACAATGGCAGATTCAGCTAGACCGAATGGGTACGGGACCGAGGGAATGGGATTCTTGCTATCGCAAGAGTACATTGGATCTTGTTCCCCTAGATACCCAACACACTTTGCACAATTGAGCACGGTATCAGGATCCCACTTCTTCTTGATAGCGAGTAGCTTCTCGTAAGGTTCGCCAAAGAAGACGTTTTCCCAATCAGGTTCAGCTGGATCGGCTTCATTGAAATAGGCAGCCTGCACGCTCAAGGGTGCCTTGATCACATCCAGAGCATCTCGCGCGGTGGCAGCAATTTTCTCGCTGACTTCCCTTGGAGCACCAGGAGGCCAAGCCGCAATGACGATTACATGCCATAATGTTTTTCTCCAGGCGGGATTGACGCTGGTGGCCTGCTCTGTGTCGGGAGTGTTGATTGCTCCTGTTTTAAGAAGGAAGAATGCCACTCCGGCTGCTAGTCCTTCTCCAAGGTGTTTCCGAGCGGTTTCCATGCCCTGTAGAAAAGCAGAAACAAGAGCATCAATCTTTTCAGGGGTTTTGATATCGTCAGTAGTGATAAGCCGACTGGGAGTTAAGATTGAAGCGCCAACTATGGAACCGGCGGCGATACCTTCTGCTTCACCAGCATAAAATTCCGGTTGGCTGTCGAAGACTTGGTAAAGGTCTGTCGTGACTTTAATTCCTGGATGAGTTGTCATGAATGAGTGGAAGTTGGCTGTGGCTTTCTTAAGTTTTGCCAATGCATCTCCTGAGTCGGGCAGAATCTGAAAGAAGCTGACAAAGGTATGTGAGACCGTATCATAGCCCGTAACACGGTTCTTGGACCACTGATATTGCTCGTTAGACGCAGAAGTGAGGATCTCTCTTAGCACAGTATTCTCTGTGATATCTGGGCTGTCTGGGCTCAGCGTGGCTTCGATTCGCCACGTAGCCCATCTTACTTCTGGATGAAGCTGGAACTTGTAATTAACAAGAACAGCGAACGAAGAACCACCGCCACCACGCATTGCCCAGAAGAGATCGGGTTCGTTACACTCGTTGATGGTTCGGAAGACGCCGTCAGTTGTAACAACGTCAAACTCGACAGCCTGGTCCACCATTAAACCGTGAGTTGGTGTAAGTGGACCATGACCGCCACCCAGACCAAATCCACCGGCAATGCCAACGGTAGGGCAGGCTCCAGTTGTAACCGACATGCCCTGCTTGCTGAAGAAGCCAATCGCCTGCGCTGCATTAACGCCGGCGCCGATGATGCCAATGTTCTTCTTATTAGCGGCGGGACAATTGTGGGCCGTAAACTCCGGTTCGAAGGCCATGCTTTTTAAGTTGTTGGTTCGCATGGCCAAAGAGTTTGCAGAAGCGCTGCGTCCAAAATAGTCATGTCCAGTGTTTTTGATCACAATTCGAATATCATGCTTCTTGGAAAAAGCAAGGGTGGCGGCAATGTCATCAGGTGTCTCGACGTCAACATAGACGGGGGATAGTCTTCCAAGAGAGCATGTTGGCCCCTGAGGTGGCACAATACCCGGAAAGCAGTTTTCGTTACCACAGCCCTCCCAGGCAGTGTTCTGCAATGCCCCATGTATTGACTGCCGAAAGAAGCCATCTCCGTAGCTGCCCAGTACTGTGGCACATTCTTCTTCGTTAAAGTTTGGCGAACTTGGAAAACATGGGCTGGATAGTATAACTGGAACCTTTAGGCGTCCTGATACTGTCTGGTTGAATGCATTCCATTCCTGAAGACTGGGCCAACAGGACTGGCCTGGCTGGCAAGTAAATGAACCAACGCCAGAGGTTGGGGCAGTTAGGTTCGCCAGTACACTGAGCACAGTTCCCATAAGAGACATTGTGAGCTCTTGAAGGGAATAGTGGGAGATGAGAGCGAGGAAGAAAGTATAGTCTGAGAATCCACAAGCCCGCAAACGCTGACCTTCCTATATATTCACGTCCGCCTCTATCTAGTATAACCTATAGTGTGGCGGGGAGTACACTGACTTTCCAGCAAACATGATTCCACACCTTCGGTGCTTATTCTTCTATATAGCACATGATATGAAGCGGTTGATTGTTCGAGGTTATGCATAAGACGTAATCACTCGGTGGGTTAACAAGTAAGCAGGTCCACCAGTCGGGCATTCAATTGCATCGCCTCTTGTATATCCGACAACTCTTGCCAAAGGGTCTGGGGAATTTGTGTACAAAAGACGACGAAATAGATATAAAACCGACTCTGTATTAAGGTTATCTTATCGTAGGGGGTTGTTGGCGGGCCCATTCTACCGGGATGTGTACAATTTCCTACTTGGGTAATACGGCGGTCTTGTTCATGTGTTTACTAATACAGAGTAGCTCACGGAGCATGCAGAGTAATCATACATATGGATAAATATCCTCCAACCAATGATGGGTTACCATTTAGATTAAAGGGCTTGAATAGGAATTTGTAGTCCACTATGGAAGTGTCTGCGGAGGCAGTGAGGGGGCTGAGGGTGTAGAGAGCTTATCATCATAACCACTAGAATTAAGTGAGCGCACAACTATAAGCAACCACCCATCATTAGCAAACATGTATGGGAAAACTATCCATTTATTTGACCAATTTCTTCGTTTTAATTCACTAGGGTCAACATTCTTCCTTTCCTTTAAATTCTTGGGGGCTGTCGTTATACTTCATGTTTTTACCGTATGCGGTAATACATAATACGGCTTACCGCCTCTTCAAATGCCGAGCGGAGTTCCATCAACTTAATAGGCGAATTGAACGAGCAACCCGTCCTATTTTGCGCTTCTTGGGCCAGTGAAACGAGATGATGATCTATGATTTGATAAGAAATCTATCTCTTTAGATTCGAAATGTTAAAGTAACAACACAAAGGATGGGACAGGTTGTCTCACACCGCTCTGATTCTAATCTCGAAGGGCCAATACGCCTCTCCGAAGACATATTCCGAGCAACCCTGGGCGAGTACGCGAACTTCGAGTCGCCTTTATGGAAGCGGCATAAGAGCGGAATTTGCAGCGGAACTCAGGCGGAATGAGGTGGATGATTCATTCTTCGCATGGGCCGGAGGATATGCCGCCGTTGTTTCGCGGAAAATACCTAAACCGCCGAGAGGATTATGTATTTGCCGATATCATTCCCACTTTCATCTTACATTTTGCCGGCAGTTCCACCGGCAGTCATCCTATTCACTTAAGTCTTACACGAGCTGCTGCTGACTACCATGGAGCTTCTTTGACTTTATTTTACAACTATCTGGCAAATTCTACCAACAGGATTGGCGGCTTTTTATCTTTGCGCATATTTGTATACTACATATGCCCGCTTACAGTCGAAAACGACCCTTGTGGTCAATGTCAATCCAAAGCCCCTTTACCGAAAGCCTCTGAACGCTGCCATAGAACGTGCTCGGTTGAAGGTACAAATGTGAAGCATATTGCTCAGCAGATCTATTCGTTCAATGCTGCAACGCACTCAATCTCCACATCAGAGCCCATGGGCAAGCCTGCGACGCTGACGCAAGTCCTGGCCTACACTGTGTTAAAAAGTTTCTCGTTTATCATAATGAGGTTGGTAAACTTACAGGGAAGGGAGCCGAAAAGAACTTTGCGTAGCCCTCATTCATCGGGCCAAAGTTGTCCATTGTGGTCAAGTAAACATTGACTTTAATGATTCGCTTGAGAGACGAGTTGGCGGCCTCCAAGGTAGCGGAGATATTGCGAATAGTTTGTTCCTATAGATTAGTTAGCGGTTAATAGATTCTTCTGCTGTTATAATCGCAAATGGTCTCTTACAGTGCGATCTGTTACTGTTCCCTCAACTTGTTTGCCTGTCTTTGGGTCGATGCCGATGTTTCCAGAACAATATACGAGACCGTTGTAAATTTGAGCTTGAGAGAAGAGAGAAATGGGCGCAGGAGCGGCGTCTGTCGAAATTGGTTGCGGAGAAGGCATCTTGGCTGTTGTGAAAAGTCTAGTGGTTCTGTCTAGTTACAGTATCTGAAGAGAACTGAAGAATACGAGCTTGCTTATCGTTTTATTTCATGAGCGCTTCGTACTTTTATCTTCAAGAACTTGAAAGAAAACTATTGTGTTGCTTTCGATCCATGGTCCTCAAGCTCCGATCTCAATGTCAACCCCGCTCCAAAGGGCGTAGTAGCGCCATTGATTCCATACAAGTTATTAGTAGGATCGGCTTACGAATCTGTCATTGGATGGAATATCTGAGGCGTCATTGGCGCCGGTGATAAGGACTTAAGAGGCTTTGTCATACCGCTGAATCAGCAATGCCGCGAATATCCTTCGATCCCTTCCCCCGGTGGCGCTGACCTTTTGACCGTGCGGTGAACTCATTGATAGGAAGCCGATCCCGGCGAAGAGCTGAACTTGCGATACGGTGATCGGTTTACCTGTGGGGGCAGATGTACAGTCAGATATATTAGCTAAGATGATCGAATTGGGACAGTCTCGGATCGCTCTCAACCTCTGCACATACTTGTTCGATTCTCTTTATTTTGCACATCGATAGCCGCATACAAACTCTTCTATTCCAATGAGCTATAGAGAGTATTTCGCAACAGCCATGGCTGAGTCAATGGATACTGCCAATTCTCCCCCATTCGGGCGGGCATTTCGGGAGAAGTACTTCATGTTCAAACCGGGGTTCATCCATTTGAACCAAGGTGAGTTACATATTCTGTCCAATGAGAAGAGAGTGAAATAGATCTTATGAGGTAGCTAATTAATGGCATATTCAGGCTCATATGGTGGATATCCTCGTCCTGTGCGAGATGCTCTGCGCTCCGTCCAGGACGCCGTGCAGGCTGAGCCGGATAGCTTCGTTCGATACACATATCCGGAAAAGCTTGATGAAATTCGTGAACTTGTTGCAAATCTTGTTCACGCTGCGAGCACGGATGAAATTGTGCTCGTCCCAAACGCAACATTAGCGCTGAATACCGTGCTTCGCAACTTGAGGTATGAGCCGGGAGACTTGATTGCCTACGTACAAGGGACTTACGGGGCAATTGAGAAGACTGTGGATTATTTGGTTGAAACTACACCTGTAGAGAGTGTTCGTGTCCCTTTTGACCCTACTACGGATGATGACGATACGCTTGTTGAAGCGTTTCGGTCTGTGTTGCAAGAACACCAAGGCCGCATTCGGGTGGCCATTTTCGACACCGTCCTGAGCATGCCAGGGCTCAGGATGCCATTTGAGCGCCTTACAGAGATTTGTCGAGAATTCGGTGTGCTAAGTGCAATCGACGGGGCGCATGGTATCGGTATGATCGATCTTGATCTAGAGAAGTTGCGTGCCGACTTTCTCACCTCCAACTGCCACAAGTGAGTCTTTTTATAATAGTACCTTATCTGGGAACATCTCAGACTCTGACCTTGCGTTTAGGTGGCTCTTTGTACCGCATACATGCGCGATTTTATACGTCGCATCAAAGAACCAGGGGCTTATGCGTTCCTCACTTCCAACGTCTCACGGCTTTCAGCCGCTCCCTGAGATTTTGCAAAAGAAACAATACACAAGTCCATACGAACTTCCAGCCTCTAAAAACCCATTCGTCTTTCAATTCAGCTACACTGGAACAATTGATAACGGGCCTCCTTTATGCATTCCTGCAGCTATGAATTTTAGAAGGGACATTTGTGGGGGTGAAGAAGCCATTCAAGCGTACTGCCGAGACTTGGCCCGAGATGGCGAGAAATTGGCGGTGGAAATACTGCAGACTCGGGCGTTGCCTATGCCGGAAACGAAAAGAGTTGCCTTTGCCAATGTCCAGCTCCCTCTTAAGATTTCCTCATCTAGCACAGGAGAGAATGAGGATTCGATTCCTTTGGAAGATGTTTCAGATGTCATCAACTTCATTCTGCAGCATCTTGCTCAAGATTACAGTACCTTTGTTAATCTTGGATTTATTTCTGGATCTTTGTGGGCAAGATTCTCAGCTCAGGTGTATCTTGAGCTCAAGGATTTTGAGTACGGCGCTAGAGCACTAAAGGAATTATGCGAGAGGGTTCTTAAGAGAGAGTATGTAAAAGTATAGAGAGTTTCATTGGATCTAACTTCTGATTGAAATATCATCCTTACTCATTCATGAGTCATTGAGCATGCCTGGTAGTTTAGCGTCTGCTTTTAGGCTGTCTTGTTCAGCTTCTCAGACCACGCATCCAAGCTCAATACCTCGTCCACAATAGTAGGCCAGATGATGTTTACGGCGGCATCCTTCAATTGAGTGGAGAAGCCGGCAGTTGCGTCGCTTCTATTAAAGGGGTTAGCATGATACTTAATACTCTGAGTTTCTGTAAGTTACGAGTATACTTACATAATTGTGACATGATAACCCCTGAATTGGTGCATTCGTTAGTAGATTTTACATATAGCGGAGTACATGTATCAATGCTTACATCTCGACAGCCCACCGGGCGGTAGCTTCCAGACAGGTGTTGGCAACCATTCCAGCGCAGACAACGTGCGTAATATCTCGCTGACGAAGGTGGTAGTCAAGGTCGGTATTAGCAAAGGAGCTACATCCGATTATTAGTCATACTGAATCAGCAGAATAAAGGGTATGATCGTAATAATTAAGTTACCTGCTGTTCCAGTGACGTGACACAATTGTATCGCCATTGCTTTTATCCGGCTCAAGTCCCTTGTGAATTTCTGCTCCGAAGCTTCCTGCTTCGAAAGCCTTCGATGCCTGGATAGTGTAATGACTCTTGGACATGTGGTTCCAGTGTTCGAATTGGCCTTCTTCATATAACTTGTGCTGGCAGTACATGATGGGAATCTTGTTGCTCCGAGCAACTTTGACGAACTTCTGGAGGTTGTCCACTGTGCCGGTAGCATCGATGCTCTCTTTTAGAGCAGGGAAGACTTTTCCCTCAGGGTGCAAAAAGTCATTGAGAGGGTCAATGAGCAGAACTGCGGTTTTCTCCTGCATTTTGGCAATTGTAATAGATGCGATTGAAGATTGTATTGAATTGATGATGAGATGAAATTGTATGAGTTGGAATTGCAAAACATGACGGAACTCTCGCTGAGGTTATATACAAATGAGCTTCGAGGCTAAAATTAACCTTTTTTGATAGAACTGCATAGTTGGACGGAATCTTTTTCCTAAAACTGACAGCTTGGGTAACTCAACTATGAGCTTTGCAACTGGGTAACCGAGGATAGTATTCTACTCCTGACTCAAAGCTTTGTCATCGCAGTATGTCAGACTCTACAGAGTAGACGCCACTATGACGACGAACTTTGTCGGTGTTGCGGCGTTGCGGTGTTAGTGGTATTACGGTGTTGCGGTGTTACGGTGTTTTGCGGTGTTGCAGAAAGCCTCCGATCCACCCGCTATAACGTTATCAAGTCCGATTCTCTCCATGGAGATTCCGCATTACTGCGCAACCGGGCGCCACGAAGGCCAGCCGGGCGTACGAGTGCTACTACACAGCTTCTCATACAATTACCTAGCTAGGTAGGCTGAGGCTTGAATTATGTCATCTACATGTCTCGCGTGTATGGAGTAAACGCCGAAGTAGCGATGCCTGATGTGTTCTCCACCCATCAACTGATATCAATTATAAAGCATTGGGACGGAGTGAATAACCATAAACTGATATAGCGTGATGAATAATGCCATCGCTGATGGAGGAATGTTTGTATATTTAAGAGTGATCCTCGCGAATATGTTGAGAATACTTTGTCCAGCTGCAATTGCTCTCCAGACGATGCTGGTAGGGATAGCTGATTTAGAAGACAATTCCGCTGTTACGAATTGTAAAGTCTCGAAGTATGGGAGTAAGAAAAGGGAGAGTAGAAGGTCTACACTACCGTTTTTTTCTCGAAGAAAGAAGGGGGCAGGGGGGAACGCCGACGTTATTGTATTGCATGATTGTGGCTTTTAAGTGTTGCTTTTTTGATGCGTCTCCAACTTCCCGGGTAGGTTAGAATGGTTAGGTAAAGTCAATGAGTCATCAATTCCAAATCATCACGCCCTCTCACTATTCTCGTCTCCAATATTACTACCAACTAGCCCCTGTTTCTGTCTAACCCGACAGTATCCGCAAAGAATCATCGATCCTGTCTGCATCTGCATTGGTCTATTCTCCTTCGGGATGATGACCAATCTCTTAGGTGGGGGTTCTATAACTATCGCGAAGCTGATTCCAAATGGATAAACGGAGGAATGCAAGTAGGAAAGCCGATATCGGTATCATCGATGGACTTAAGAGGTATATTAGTAGAAGAGCGTGACAACATACAGTCACCACAAACATACGCAATAAGCCGTTACTGAACATCAACCCCGCCATCTTCTCAAGCATTGCATCCTCTTTACTATCAACAAACCGTCAACATGCCTATGTACCATTTTGAACTTGCTATTAAGCTTACCCAAACCCAGAAGATGGCTTTGGTCAACAAGATCACAGACTGGCACGCAACCACGTTCAGGTCACCGCGGTTCATTGTCAATGTTCGTTTTATGGACGTGGCCCAAGCCAATTTGACGGATACCTACATTGGCGGCGAACAGAGACAAATCAACCGCCTCTTTGTCAGTCTCCGTAGTGGTGGTGGCCGTACCCAAGAGCAGCTGGAAGGCATGGCCGACAAGCTAGAGGATCTCTGGAATGAGGCCGTCGGCAAAGGCTCTATTGCGACGCAACTCAGGCAAATTTTCATCAAGAGAGAATTGGACGTTGCAAAGGAATCAGGATTCCATCTCCCCCTGGTAAGTTTGAAATGCGAAATTATAATGATGATTACTAACATTGTGCAGCCTGGTGGCTTTGAGCAGTGGGTGAAGGATAACACGGATGAGTTGAAGCGTTTGGCTGCAGAGGGTGATCCTGATGCGGCACAGGTTGTTGAAGAGATCAAGGTCAGGCCCGAGTTTCAGAAGTAAAAGAGGGATTGCTAGATGACAGACATTCTGGGATGAATGCAGTTTTCGATGGCTACCATTAGCCCTGTATGGTAGCGAAAGAGTAAACTATGGCTATAACGGCGTCTTCCACTTTAACAAGGCTTGAAATGAGTAGACGGCTGTGAGATTGAGACATAAACTTTTTGGGATCTAGAGTTCCTGTGTAATTTTAGGTCTTCAAGTACACATTCTCTCTATTCCCTTAACCAATGAGGCAATTCATCCCGACAAACATTGTCTTACAGGATGCCTGACTAAGCATGATTACTTTTCAATTGCTTGCTCTATGGGTTGATATCGAGGTAAAATATAGTGGAGGTTGAGAAGATAATGGCCCTTGGAACTAATATATCAGTAGGCTTCCTGCTTACTGATAATTCAACCAGAAGGATGAGCTATGAAATCCATAGTAAGCAGGCCTCATCCTCTGTCAGCTTGAATGAAACCTCACAAATGTTGGGCCTTGACATCTCGGTACTTCAGGCCAAGACATGGATCCACCAATTTCCAGATCAAGGCATGAAATACATACAATTCGTGATATGTCACTGCGTTTTCTCATTATTCCCAGCACTAATACCCAACTGGCACCTCCATTTCTCATCATGGACGGACCCTTCGTAGAACTAAATTAAGGCCCTGTCGCTTAGTGGATCCTTTGCAAGTGGGCCAATCCATCAGCTGTCAAAGCATGTGAAAGCGATCAATTCAGATCGATCTGGGGTCTTTTGTTCAAGGCCTGAGCGCCACCTGTTGCATTGAAGGGTAGTAAGTGAATGTCATTGTTTTTGGCGTGTCTTTTTTGAGTGTAGCTTTCATCTTTTTTGTCCGTTTCTCTTGATGTCTGTCTCTGCTTCATCGACAAGCAACTGGTCGCAATTAATCTCTAGTTTCCCAACTCTCACTGTATCGCCACTGAACCGAGGCACGGAGAAGGATTAACAAATATGTTCATTTCGCCGACGGGGCGGGTCAAAACTATGCCCAACAACAAGGCCTGCATCCCAACAAAGCCAGACAAACATTGACTTGTATCTTTTTCGACAATCTTTATCAAGGCCGAGACGACCGGTGAATACGCAGTTTGGGTGCAGGCCAGCGACCAGAAGATTCAACCTCTTCCATCAGTACAGGTACTTGCTGTCATTGTCACACAGTGTTATTTTCGCGCGAGAGCGGCACCTATCGACGATGATTGAGGAAAAGAAAGACTTTTTTCCGGGCTTCGAAGCCTTGTCTGAGCAAGTCTATATCCGCCATCCCGATGCACAAAATGAGGCTGTGAAGCGCCCTACCGATCCCCGAGCCGTCCTCATCTACTCATGGGGCGATGGACAGCCAAAGAACTTGGTCAAGTATGCAGACGGATACCGGAATCTCTTCCCCTGCTCAACGCAGATCGTCGTGCTGGCCCCCATCTCAAAGGCCATGTGGTCAAACCTCGACCAGCGCACGCTATCCATGAGGCCTGTCATCGACGCCATCTTCCCGAAGGAATCGGAAGACGACAAGGACTCTCAAAAGGTCGAGGACCGTGTGCTGGCTCACATCATGTCCAACACTGGAGGTATCAACTATGCGGCGACGTTGAATGCCTACCGTCTTGTCCACGACAAGCCGATGCCGCATCACTTGCTGGTCCTCGATTCTACGCCCGGAAGCGTCATCATGACCCGCGAGAACTTGGGCCGCTGGTCGCGCGCCATGGCTCTGGGCACTGCAAACTGGTTCCCCTGGCCGTTTGCCGTTACACAGACGCTTTGGGCTGGATTCCTCTGCGGAAACCGCTTCATCGAATGGGTTATTGGCAAGGAGCCCGCGCCAGCATTCAGCGTCAAGGCGGTGATTAACCCATACTACGAGACTAAGGATACGCGACATTTGTATATCTACAGCGAAGATGATGATATCATCCCGTATCAGGACATTGAGGAGCACATTGCACAAGCAAGGAAAAGGGGATACAAGTCTGATAATCACATGTTTAAGGGAAGTGGCCATGTGCGCCACATGCAAATGTTTAATGAAGAGTACTGGGGAGCTATCGGAACGTCGTGGAACAGAGCGACGAGCGAGCCTTCTGACGAGGCGTAATGGGTTTTGCTGAAGGCCGAAAGAGGTCAAGATGAATTTTGCGTTGCTTTTATAGACGAACTTGCGTTGCCTGTTTGCGTTGCTTGCGTTATACACAATCCATCTAGAACATTGCTGGGCAAACACTTCAGGCTTTGCAGTAGCCGGGCCATAGCCGGACAAGATGAACAGAACATCCATCAATATATATCAATTGCATGAATCTCTACTCGCTGTACGGGGTACCCAGAAGCAATATGCAGACCCTGACTAGCGCAATTGACAGTAGACGACGGAGTTCGCAAGCGATATCCGACCAAATGAAGTCGACGGTTTGTCAGTTGCCAAATTTAGAGTCTTACGAATGAAATGACAAACAACAGGAATGCTTTAGCCCCCAATACTCAACGGAAGCTTGCAGGCCGAGACCGACAATAGAACCGGGGGACATCTCAATTGGCGTGTCTAAGCGAGTTCAATGTCTACATTCGGACCAGGAACGGCGCTACGCAGACAAATAAGATAAACACCTTTCACAAAAACAGAATCAACTGTCACCGACTACTGCAGACGCTTTACCCTGCTTGTTCAAGCAAAGTCAGCCATGGGATTTCTCATCTCTTTATCTGAGGAGATTTTAATTTGTATATTACCCCGCAATGCCGGGGAGATATGAACCGCATGAAAATCTAGCCCAGGCTCGTTGCTTACGAGGAAGTCGTACTTATGCTTATATTACACGTCTCCACCGTACAGGATCGGGAAGATGTAAGATGATTTCAATACACAGGCCTAATCCATGCCAACTGCAGGTTGATGAAATAAGCAGTGAAATAGCAACAAATCCAAGATACAGAGCAACATGTAATCCAAACTGGTATCCCTGATCCACGTACTCCGGCTTATACTCCGTACATACAATACATTAGCAAACTAGTCGTACCATTCTCCCGTAATCACCCGCCAAGCAAATTCTTCAACTTCCCCCTTAGCTCTTCCAATTCTCCCTGCCTGCTCTGTGCCTGCGCTCTCCAGTGGTCCGCATCAGCCTTGTAGTACTGTGACCGTGATGTCTCATCTGCTAGTGATCGGTTCATGTCGTCTATTTCCTTCTTTAGCCGTTCGTTTTCCACACGGAGGCTTTCTGAATTGCGCTGGTTTGACGAAGCGGCGTTGCGCTGCGCCAGAATGAGCGCATTCTCGTTGATCCGGACGTCTTGCTGTAGCCTCACAATAACATCCTCCAGCTGCGTGATTTTCTGCCTAGCGTCTCCAAGATATTCCAGCTCTCTGAGGATTAAGGATACGGCATCGTCCACTTCAGCTGATAAGGTAGAAAAGCGTGAACGGGGACCGCGCGGACCAGCCACGATGCCTCGACCAGGGCCGTTGAGGTTAATGACACCCGAGAGAGGCGTTGGAGTTCGGGGACTTGGAACCGCACTGGAGCGCGTTAGAGGAGTCGTAAACTGGTTTTGCGATAACCAGGTGAAGGACGTCGGGCCCGAAGCCTGGGCATTCTGGGCTTGTGCTGAAGGAGCTGGTGAAGTCGAAGCCGAAGTCGAAGGCGCATGCAACTCAGCGCTGGGCTGCGTGTTCGGCCTGTGACTAGGTAGAGCTACTCTCTGTCTCTCAAGTGGTGGAGATGGCGGCGGGCTCGGCGGAGGCAGATGCTCGTGCCATTGGCGATTGACACAAACTCGACAGAAGAAGTTGTCACTGTGGGTGAGCCTATCGACGGGTGTATCTAGACAATCCTGGTGGTAGGCCCTTCGGCATGTGTAACAGTCTAGCAGGTCCATTTCCCGCTTGCAGACGAAACAGAAGGCATCGTGAGGAGAGCCATTTTCTGCATCTCCTGGTCAGTATGAAGCAGGTGTCAAAGGAACGAGACTGGGCAAAACTCACTGCGCCAAGCTCGATATCTCTTTTCTATACAAACAAAGTGTCGTCAGAACCAGTTCATACCGAGTTCATACGGTGCCGGACTCACCTGCGTCAGTCATTGGCTCGGGTCTCCCATTAGTATCTTCACTTCTGGGCTGCGGCTTTGCAGTGATTGACTTGCCAACTTCAATCACTGAGCCGCTGGCCTCGGTATCCGACTCTTCAGTCCGCCGCCTCTTCCCTCTTGGTGGTGTTTCTGACATGATTGGCTGGAGGCTAGAAGCCTTATACTGGGAGCTCTCAGCGGATTGAGGCTACGCACGATAGCTTGTGCAGTTCTCTATGAGGCGCTAGACTTTCTACAATCGGGGGAGTGTTTGCGCGAAGCTCCGGGTCGCGATATTCCAGGGGTGGGAAGAATTATATTGCTGTGCTACCACGCGACCATGGCAAACGGAGATTATTAATAAGAACCAAATGGCCGGATTCTCCGGTCACGTGACGGCTAATAGCACTCGAGAATAATAATCGTGATAAGTAATATGCGAAAACGGCTGGATTCAGCGCAAGAGTTGGGCTCCGTGCCTTAAGTATTTCGCAGATCGCCAGTGGATCGCCTTGCCCAGCTGGGTCATAGATTCCGAATAGTTGCAGCTAGTAAGCCCATGATTCCATGTATGTACGAATCGGTGCTAGTTTCTGTTACGGGCAGCGGAATCTGGTCCAAGTGGGATGAATGATTTGTCCTCGGATTTCGCGTCAGGCAGATTGATTTGCGATCACCGAACCCTGTTCAGTTCATTCGACTCCTTTTGCTGCTTTAGCGTTTTGTATTACACAAGTCCCGCGCGCATGGCGAAGCTCTCTCTCTATGTAGTATTTGGCCATTACCAGCGTCATCCGCTCTAGCCAGCCCCCTTGTAGACTGTCCTTGTAGACCGTCTGAGTATTCTTCCAGGAGAAGCCTTGATCTCCTGCCCTAAGCCGCAAACTGCAAATGGTTCGTGAACCCTACTTGAGTCGTGCGTCTGACCAAGAAAAAGGTCAGCCAGGCGTCATTGGTCCGACGGGTGGGATGGTCGGGAATTTATAGAAGTTCGGGTTTTATCCCTTTGCTCACCTCATCCGCCGAATTCGGAAGCTGATTACCAATTGAAAAATCATAGACTAGCCAGAAGAAGCAATCGGGGATTAGGATTCATCGAAACTCTCCGGTATACTAATAGCGGATGATGGACCTTTTCCTGTACATCGTTTGTTTAACAGGAAATAAGAGCCCATTTGTGAATCAATGCAGTTTGTATATATGGCAGTATGAACTTGAATGGACATACTATCATTTTTCTGCTGCTGAACTCTTCTGAAGTGTTATTACAAGCCTGATGATGCATCTTGAGACCGGCAAACAACACAAGACTAGACATCCCTTACTCCGCACTTTGAGTCAGTGTAGCCGGACTGGGAAATGATTTGTCACCGTAACCGAAACCTTCACGGTTGTCCTGGGGAATAAAGCTGGGAATACGAGTACATGTAGTGTGACCCCCTCCCAAGGATCATCCATTCCCTAATGAGCATACGGGAGATGCCGCGGTTCGGCACATTTATCCCAGGGTGGAGGCGACGCGATCTCGCCTTACTAATGTAGATGGACAAACTTGGGGTCCCCATCTGTGCCCTCGTTCTTGCTCCTTTTCTCAAATACGGTTATATAGCCCGACGGTCTTGACAATCTAACGAGGCGATTTGGCGATTGATTTGAAGGACCAGGCGTCTTTTCAATCATCAGTCAAGATGGACGCCATAGAAGACAGAATGGAGAATGAACTGCCTACCGACAAAGAAGAAGACTCGTCTCCGACTAGTGACCCAGAAAGCGCACCTGGAAGCAGTCATGAATTGGATTGGGAAGACGATCCTCGCAATCCATACAACTGGAGTGATGGAAAGCGACTCTACCATACCGTCTGTGTTTCTCTCTACGCGTTTACCGTGTAAGTATAAACCGACAGATATGAGAATAGAGCAGGTATACACGAGCAATAAGAGTGTGGCTAATCTAGCGGTCTATCAGCACGTACATGTCTTCAGCCTACGCACCGGGTGCAAAAGCAACAGGACAGCAATTTCACGTATCCGAAACGGTTTCCCTCCTCGGCATCTCACTCTTTTGCCTCGGCTTGGCCTTTGGACCAATGATAGGTGCACCGCTCAGCGAGACAGCAGGACGATTGATTGTGTACCGCCTGGGACTGCCCATTGCCACACTTTTTCTCATAGGTGCTGCTACATCAAAGAACATTGCCTCGGAGGTCATTTGCCGCTTCTTTGCCGGCGTCTTTGGAAGCCCGGCATTGAGCGTTGGCGGAGGTACAATGGCAGATATGTGGCCTCCTGCACGTCGTGGACCGGCGACGGCTCTCTTTGTTATGGCCCCCTTTATGGGGCCCTGTATTGGTATGTCAATGCCCCAAATCATTCTTCATTGCTGTATCACGTATGGTAAAGACATGGCACTGACTTGTCACTAGCTCCAATAATCGGCGGCTTTGTCGTGGAAAGACTCAACTGGCGGTGGCTCGAATGGGTCTCCGTCTTCTGGGGTGTCGCGACCTGTGTCTTTGCACTCGGCATGAAGGAGACATACAAAAAGAAAATCCTCGAGCGCAACAATAAAGATAAGATCAAAGAGAAGCTGCTTTCCAAGAAGAAGATGCCCTCGTTGAGCTGGGGCGCGGTGCACAAATGGGTGACCGAATCGCTGGTGAGGCCTATGCATCTTCTCTTTACCGAGCCCATCGTCCTGTTCTTGAGTTTGTACATTGGCTTCGACTTTGCCGTGCTCTACGCGTTCTTTGCATCTCTTCCTTTGGTCTTCCAGAAGACGTATGGTTTCAATTCTCACCAGAATGGACTCGTCTTTATCTCTCTGGGTGTTGGCACACTGATTGCAACTATGACCAACGTTCTTTGTGACCGCTTCATATATCAGAGGAAAGCTATTGAAGCACGCGAAAGGGGAGATGTGGGCCATCTGCCACCTGAGCAGCGCCTTTATCCAGCTATGATGGGAAGTTTGGGAGTCGCTGTTGGCCTTTTCTGGTTTGCCTGGACAGCTCGCTCAGATATCCACTGGATCAGTCCGGTACTTGCTCTGATCCCTTTCAACTGGGGAAATCTTTGCATCTTCGTGAGTTGCTCCCTAATAGTTTAATCTATGTGCTATATACTAACAAAGGTTCATGATCAAGGCCACTAGCATTACTTATATGATCGATTGCTACGGTGCACGGTACGGCGCCTCCGCGCTATCAGCAAATGCCTTTACGCGCTATGTTTTTGCTGCTGCCTTTCCGCTCTTTATCATACAAAGTAAGTTGACCATACAGAGAGGAGTTACTATTCTTGACATAATACTGATTCCACGTCATTTAGTGTACAATAAATTGACGACAAAATGGGCCGCTAGTCTGCTCGGGTTCATCGCCATTGGTCTGATTCCCATTCCTTGGATCCTCTTTGTGTTTGGTGAGAAAATCAGAAAGAAGGGCCGTTATGCTCTTTGAGAAAATCATTGTTCTATGAATGCAGTTTATCTGCTATGGAGCATAGTATTACAATATTGGGCCACATTTCATGACAAAGTTGGAGAGAAGATGAGAAAAGATTTGCATTTTTAGATTGAGAAATACCAACAAGTATAGACTAATTACCATAATCAAAATGTTTGGCAAATTGCAATAGAGCTCTCATACTGAGCGGTTCCTCACCCAAGTCTGAGCAACTTCGAAGATATTAGCCATAGTATCATAGGCTTCACGGAAACTTTGTTAATACACTACTCATAAACTTGACGTACAATCAATAATCACAAATGATACCCATTCACCAAGTACAGACTGTCTCGGAATTTCTTGCAGCATCTCCATAAGGATGATCTTCCTTGATAATTACTCATCGTAATTTGTAATTCTTACCAAGAACTTACAAGACGCCACTCAGCACAAGACGATTGTAACTGGAAGGAGAGAATATGTAATCGACAAGAGCTAAGTATTGCTCCAATATCCTAAACGAGTGGGCTGCAATATCCTAAACGGGTAGCAATTTGTCATATTTCAAGGACAATGCCTCGTTCATGCGTCAAAATTCTTCCATGGTTCATTAATCAAGACGGTCCTACAAGATGGTGATGTCAAACTTCTACCGATCAAAGAAATTATTGGCGGAGAGTAAACACACAGGGTTTTTGAGATGCTTCATTATATATAGAGCTGAATTTGTGTGGCGTGGAGACTTGTGATCTCCTGCCTTGAGGCTAATATAGTTCCAGCTGTAGTAAGCAATTTGTTACTTTACACTTTTAAACGCAGGTTGGCCGGGATCAAAGGTAGCTGTCGGCATACTTCCTAAAGGAATTGGAGAATCTGGGGTAATTGGAGATGAACTAGCATCGTGGAGTAAGCCGGGGGAGGAAGCGACTACATAGTCTGTCCACATCACAGCTACCGCCGGAGGTTGGTCCGAGACTTGTACCGAAGGCTGCTCATTCTTCAATTGGTCTACTCTAGGTCGAAGAAAGGTTAAGGGGCATTTGATTGCGTAGCCGGATAGTGAAAATATACTGCAAACATTCGACGATCAATTAATTCGGCTGAAGCCATCCCTCATGTACTTATACTGGCTACTGGCGACCATGACGCCCTCATGACAACTCAAAGGGTGTTGTCCCCATCCATCACCACGACATGCGGGGAAATAATATCTTCTTCGGATTTTGGCTTACAATAGCTAGCCTCGCTAGGGCAATTCACAATCCGATCATATCAGGATGGAATCCCGACCCCTCTATTCTTCGAGTTCAAGATGACTACTACATAGCTACATCTAGCTTCGAGTATTTCCCTGGAATTCCCATCTACAAAAGTATGAATCGCTGGTCTAGTAGGCTAGACTCTAATCATGTAGAGGAGTATCTAACTTGGGAACAGGCCGTGACCTGTCCAATTGGACCTTAATATCACACGCTTTTACGCGACCTGACCAACTGCAGCTCTATGGCACGCCCACAGGAGCAGGTCCGTATACCAAATTAGCATGAGTCAATGAGATCGAGTAATTATTGACTATTGGTAGGAGCCTGGGCACCTTCACTGGCTCATTTTGACGGAAAGTTCTGGATCGCTTCCATGACGCGTTGGACATACGATCCAGTCGCCCGAGTGTGGCCACGCGTATTCTTTGCGTCGTCTGTCGACTTGATTCACTGGTCTGAGCCTACCTGGGCTGATCCATGGGGCATTGATCCAGAACTGTTTAGAGATCCCGTTTCGAAAAAGACGTACCTGAATCTTATGGCACCGAATAATAACCAAGACCGACTCTGGGGCATTTACCAATGCGAGATCAGCCTGAAAGACGGGAGCTGTAGTGGGCAGTATCGGAGTTTGTGGAACGGTACTTTGACCCACAATGCTACAGCTCGGCCGGAAGGGCCAAAGATGACATTTAAAGATGGCTGGTATTATCTCTTAATTGCGGAAGGTTAGTTCTCTTTACAAAGAAGAATCCACAAATAAGATGAACAAAAATTAATACTGTTTTAAAAGGTGGGACTGATGACCTGCACCGCTCGACTATTGCCAGGAGCAGGTCACCGGAAGGCCCCTTTAAGGCTGGGCCAAACAATCCTCTTCTGTCCAATGGGGCGTATGGTTTCGACAATTTGACGGTGCAATCTACGGGACATGCTACGATGGTGGAAACCCCATCGGGTGAATGGTACGCAGCTTTCTTGGCTCGAAGGAAGATAAATGGAAGCTCTCCGCTGGGTAGGCTCTAAGCGTTCTGGTACGATGAATCGAATGCTTACTACTGTTAGGGCGAGAAACCTTTCTCACAAGTGTCACCTGGAAAGATGGATGGCCAATATTCAATGACGGGAAACCAATTCTCCTCAGCGAAGAAGTTGGGCCAGTAACTGGCAAGCGCCGCATTCCGCCTCCATTCGTGGACAACTTTTCTTCCCGAACGCTAGATTCTGAGTGGTACCAGCTGAGGACTCCGTATACTCGGAACTTCAAGGTGCACAAGGGTGGTATCGAATTGAGGCCGAATGTTTTCAGCCTTAGCGACAGGGACACACCCGCGGCGCTCCTCCGAAAGCAGAAATCCCTTAATATGACGTTTTCAGCAGAGTTATTGGGCTTCAATAAGACATTGGGACCGAAAAACCAGGTCGGAATCTCTTCGTATCTTTCCGAATTTCAGCATCAGGACATTGGCGTCACCGCATGCGCGAACACCACCGGGCTTTGCATATATACAGAGCTATGGCAGAATCAAACATCGCAGGTATTATTTCATCGCTCCTCAAATACTCAATGATTGTAGCATTTACATTCGACGGAAGCTAATTTTGATAGTATCATCGAATTCCCCTCAACACCACTGGGTTGCCAGAGCCCCTCGTGTTGCACATTCGCGCCACTCCACTACTTTACAAACTTGGTTACAGTTTAGGTGATGCGCTTCAGCCAAACTACATAGCGGAGATTGCCTCGTCGTGGCAGGCATTCGCACCGGCAAACTATTTTGTTTTCTCAGGCGCGTCATTTGCCATTTTTGCGACAGGACTTGGAGAGCCTTGGCCGTATGATGGGCCGGTCGTGGGGTTCAAGAGAGTCACTGAGACATACTATGAGGAGAATATCCCGGATCACGACATCTGGGATAAAGAACAACCGGTTGGAACTTGCACATAAGGCATCAGCATTGCATACAAAGGGAACTAGTTGGATACTTGTTCGAAGCCTCAATGCACCAAGCGAGGAATGAACCTGGTTCAACACAGCAAGGCTTGCATGTATTCTGCGGGCTGCTGCTACTAGAATCATTATTTGTCTTCCTTTCTAGATAATGTTGCCGCCTCGATATGACTATAATGGAAGTGTAATATGCTAATTACCCCTTATTATTAGTATGAGTGGCGTGGTGAATATAAGATATTAATATAAGTGTCCTAAAAGCATCAACCATTATTGCATCAGCTGGCGGAGCGCAGGATTAGTGGCAGGCAAAATGCAAGCTGAAGGAACATGAGACTATTGCCAATACTTGAAGCCCACTCTACTTCGGTATATTACAGCCAATCGGTTAGCCTACGAGCTTGTTTAATAACCGCTTTTTAGACTAAAATAGTATGGCGTTTCGATATTTTGCTGTCATTATGATACGAAATGCGCTATCGTATGCAAGGCGGGATGAAGCGGCTTACACTCCATACGCCTCTTTCTGTAGGCTTGGAAAGGTTGTTCGCTTAAATGCCTTGTGTAGTTATAGGCGTCTGTAAAATCTCACCTACTACACTACATATCACATTCAATAATGTGGTCAAAATATGTCTGAGACGGTGACTGGCCACCACTACCGTGCATATTTGGCGCCAATTCGAGAATTTTCGGTTACCAGAAAGAGCTAGAAGTATGAAGGTGGCTCAGCTGGAGGTTTGCGATGGCAGCTCAGCTACTGAGTATGCCTGATATATAAAGTAGAAGGCTCTCTTCCGTAAACTGTTTGCAATGATCTTCATTTGCAATTAATTAAGTACTGGATTCAAAATTTACAGATCGACCATTGCAAAGTAGTAACTATGGGTGATGATCCTCATCATAAAGACAGACTTGCACATGCAAGAGTTGGGTCCTACTTTTTAGGACCCAAGGCTGAGAACTTTGATATCCTGAGTGAGCTCATGGGCAAAGTATTGGCAGACCAGAAGACCGTGCGCCAAAATCTCTACCACGATGATCCTGAATTTATCACGTCTTCGATGATGCAAGCGTCGACGTATACAGAGAGTATTGACGAGCTTCGAGGCTATGTCAATAAGCTCTCGGAGAACCTTGCGTTGCATTCGATCCCATTTTGGTCGCCGCGATATAATGCTCATATGAATATGGATGTCGCATTGCCAAGCATCATTGGATGTAAGATATCTTTGCCTTTGTGATGATCAGTGTGACTAACTGGGTTAGACATGGCGACGATGATGTACAATCCCAACAATGTCGCAACTGAAGCAAGCCCTTTGACTACAGAGAAGGAAAGGACTGTTGGGAAAGACCTCTGCAAAATGCTAGGTTACAGAAAGAGAGGGAATGTTGAGCCCTGGGGTCACATTACTTGTGTAAGTGCTTTCTCAATTTTTGTTGATCAGATCATTGCTAATTGCTATCGTCGCAATAGGATGGTTCTGTAGCCAATCTTGAAGCTATCTGGGCAAGTACGTTGCGCTCTGTTTTTATCTTTAGGATTCAGAAGCCTTACGCTAACACTTTGTAGTCCGAAATCTCAAGTTTTACCCGCTGTCTTTGAAGCTTGCTATTGGGAAAAATGACGGCAAGGGCATAGACCCTCCGCTCAATTTTTTGGCTCATGCCGATCCTCCATTTCTCGTCGAAAACTGCAAAGGAGAAAAGAAGCCTTTTACTGAACTTGACACATGGGAGCTGCTAAACCTGAAGCCTAGCACTGTGCTGGAGCTTCCTACCCGTCTCACGAATGAGTACTCTATCACGGCTCAGTTCCTACAGGATGCTCTCAAGCCATACCTCATTCAGACGGTCGGAAAGGACTACTTAGAGCGCTGCTTTGACATTGAGACGTCGGGCAAATTCTTCCTCAGCACGACAAAGCATTACTCCTGGCCCAAAGGCGGTGGTAAGTGTCATCATCATATCATTTTCGATGGAATTCACCGTGACTGCGCATTAAACAAGTGTCTAACTAATTCTTGAATTCTAGCAATCTCGGGCATTGGGTCCGACAATTTCATCAATGTTGCAGTTGACGAAGATGCTCGCATGGATATCCAAGACTTACGAAAACACTTGGATAACTGCATTCATAACAGCATCCCAGTATATGGTGGCGTTGCCATCATGGGGTCGACGGAGCATGGTGCTTGCGATCCTCTCGCCGCCCTTGTGCGGCTGAGACGAGACTATGAGTCTAAGGGCCTATCATTTGCGATCCATGCAGATGCCGCCTGGGGAGGATATTTTGCTTCCTTAATCGACCATTCCGTCAAAGGCTCTCCGCCAAACGATCTCCTTCCACTTGTTCCTGCATTGGCTCTTCAACCCTACACAATGGAGCAGCTTCAGTACCTCGAATTTGCGGATAGCATCACCATTGATCCTCATAAGTGAGTCTAGCTTGCTGTCAGATTATTGACATACCCATCTCACATTCATCGTTAGGTCGGGATACATAAACTATCCCGCGGGTGGACTCTGCTATCGTGATGAGCGTATGAAATATCTCATCACCTGGACTAGCCCTATTGTGTTCCATGCAAATGACGCGAAGGGGAGCATGGGCGTCTATGGTGTTGAAGGCAGCAAACCTGGTGCAGCAGCAGTTGCCACTTGGCTGACGCATAAAATGCTCAAGCTCACACCCAATGGCTATGGTAGGCTACTTGGTGAAGCTGTCTTTACTTGTACCAAGGTCTGTTGGTCATATGAGTCCTATAACCCATGCTCTTGGATAAATGACTAACTTGCGTGATCTTAGCTTTATTGCCATTGGGCCACCATGACTAGAGACGAAGACGACCTCATAGTTTGTCCGTTAGTACGGCTCCCTAGTGAAAAGAGAGGTCTCTCCGAAAGAGACATCGAGAGCGAGAAGCAACGCATCCGAGAAAAGATTCTAAGTGTTACAAACGAGCAGCTTTTTGACGACCCAGACAGCATGGACTTTTTGAGTGAATTGGGTGGCGATTTGATGATCAATGCATTTGCTTGCAATTTCAAGGTCAACGGAAAAGTAAACGACGATGTAGTAAGTGATGCCTCTGTCGCCTCTCGTAATCATGGACGGCTACTCACCAATTCTTGTGTGTTTCCGACAGAACGAGGCCAACTATCTCAACCAGCGCATATTTGAGCGTCTTTCCGTCACATCAATGGATGATGTTGTTGCCAAACGACCGCTTTTCTTGACTTCATCAACCTTTGGAGAAGCTACATACGGAAGGTGCCTCGAGACTTACAAGCGCCGCCTACAGCTTGTCCATGATGAAAACCCTGCCCGTGGCGACCTGTCTTATTTGGTCAACGTAACGATGAGTCCATGGCCCACTGACAGGGATTTCCTCAATAAGTTGGCTGAAGATTTCAGGCGTGTTGCGAATGAAGAAGTTGAGGTAAGTTTATCTGTCTGAGCTACAACAAAAGATGAACTAACCGTCGGCCACAGAAATGTATCATTCGCAACAAGATCGAGCCCGATTTCCACGGATTCGTCATGCAAGGCCTTGAACAAATTCACCTTGTTCATATACCCATGTTTCACATGGCGAACCACCGCTGGCAGCTCATTATCACAGCTGACTTTCCTGAAGATGCTAAGCAGCGTTACCAGCAGCTCCGCAAAGAGAATCCAGATAAATTCTACACTGTTGCGAATACGGAAAAAGAACTCCTTGAAGACATGGTCAAATCTGGCTCTGATATCGTATGGCGCCTTGATGAAGGCATGCCGAAAGATGGTCAAGAACCTATCATGACCTTCAAACTGTCTAACATCCGTGTGGTGGTTCAGGAGTCAATGTTCTTCAACGCGCTTGATCAAGCTTATCCTGACCGCATGCCTTTTTACTTATATGGCAGCAAGGCTGAAGGTCACCTTGATCATGTGCTCAAGAAGGCTCCCAACGGCATGATCAGTGTTGATAATGTGAAGTTGACTCTTGAACCTGAGTTAAGCGACGAGCAACTTGCCCAAGGCGTTGTTGCGGTCCTTGAAGATGTCTTTGAGAATGCCATCCAGCCATTGTGAGTCTAACCATTCTGATTTACCCATCTGAAAGAATGCAAGAGTGCTGGCTAACTTGATGTAGGCCTCTAAATGGTTCAAATATTTCTCTCGCAGCTCCTGGTCTGAACTTGGCACCGGGTAAAGCGCACAAAGCGTCTGTATATGAGAGCTATGAAGCTTTCAAGGGCGGAAGTGCACCCATTTCAAAGGGTGACATTACATTGGGAGGGTATGTCTTTGCAGATTGGGCGGACGTCAACATGGATCCAGCTGCGAAACCATGCCATGAGCTCAAGAACTGAGATAATCACTTGGAAGGATTTTACTATGTACATTGAGCATGTAGCAATTCACACATTGATGCCATCCTGATCATACAACAACGCTGCTGAAGAATCCTGGTTTCCCCACACTTACCCCGCGGAGATGCCCTGTGAAATTTGGTAATGGCATCCAGTAAACATCTAGTATTAATTGTTGAAGAAGACTCTAATTGTAGCCTCTAAGCCGGGGGTTCAAAAATTGAACTAACTATTGGCACGCTTATAGGCTCTCTGGGCGGTGTATATCTCGGGCCAAGTCTCGGAGACACCCCGAGCATCCCGCTTCTCCTGCACACGTGAGAGCTTACACGCCTCCTAGTGACGCTGATAACCTTCGTTTAGCAGTTTTGGGTCCTTTCAATTTCGTATATCGGTCTGATATGATCCGAACATGTCTTTGATCGACTCACAGAGCAAAACTTCCCCCTGCAATCATGTGATTCTGCTCCATACTCGTGGCTCTACCCCACGATTTCCTACTGCGGGGACTCCACAAAGTCATTGAAGCCATTGACGCTATTTGCCGTGCTATTTGGTGTACCTGTTGCTCCATGTCATTTCTCCCTAATATTCGGCAACAAGCTTGGAGTCTTAGCTTCTTCTACATCATCGCCGATTGCTCTGTTGCGAGGCATGCCTACTCTCTGCTGGATGCTCTCCGGTCATGATGCCTGTCGACGATGTAGAAGCTGAGGATGTGCAAGGCTCCGCTACCGGCTCTGAGGATAAGCAAGCCGCCTCTAAAAAACGAAAGCTCTCCAGCAGGGACGATAATCATGACAATGAAGGTCCCGCTTGCCAGAACTGTCGGAAGAAAAAGTCAGCATGTTCGAGAACCCAGCCATGTTCCGCATGTGTGAGATACAGTACGTGAATTGGAACAATGCTAGAGAACTATGACATTAACAATTGCCTTGCAGATGTCGAGTGTGTCTACTATGACGGAAGAGCCAAAACGGGTGTTCGCACTGGCGCAATTGAGAGCATCAACCAAAGGATTGGTGAGTGAATTCGAAACAGGATGAGTCGTTTCATCTTCCCATTCGTGACTTGTCGCCCACTGATTTCCTTCACCTAGCGTCGCTGGAGCAAATGTTCCTGGGCCAAAGCATCTTGTGGAATCAATTGTTTGGGGGCTTGAATTCTCCCACGAGCGGAAGCGTCGAGAACACAAGCACGGATGGATTTACACAAGAAAACTTGGAGCAATCCATTGCCCAATTGCGGAATCGATTGGCTTCTACAGTACAAAACAAGCAACAACCCGCGGCACAGGATTTAGATGGGCCATCACAATTACCGAAATCTCTCAGTAGCAGTGCACCTGGGGCTACCAGTGAAGCTCGATTACCGCCAGACGACCTCATGGACGCGCTCATCGAGATATACTTTGACCAGGTGCACCAATGGATACCAATGCTTCATGTTCTGCACTTTCGCCAACGGTTATTAATGCCTAATGGGCGAGAAAGCGCGTCCACCATTTTCTACGCCATTACATCGCTATGTGCACGATTTTCCAACGATCCACGTCTCGGCCATGGCGCTGAAAAGACGGCCTACGCTCGACAATGCCGACAAGTTGTAATACTTCGCAGCATGGAGTCTTTCTCAGTGGAAAATCTACAAGCTTTGACGATTTGTTCATTTGATTTGGTTAGTCACCACGCTTCTGCATCTGTATTGAGGATATTGCTAAACATTTCCTGCAGATTGGTGGCGGGCGAGGTCCATCCGCATGGGTGAGTAATTATCTTGGACGCGATCATGAAGTAACTGAGAATCTAATTCCTTCCTATACGTGCATAGTCGATTGTTGGTAGCATGACACGAACAGTCGAGCAACTTCAGCTTAGTGTGGAAGAGGAGGACCAGAATAAGCCACTCACCAAGACATTAATCAGGCGCATGAACTTCCTACCCCGATGCCGCAGCTGGAGCGAGACCGAAGAGCGCCGGCGCGTCTTTTGGAATATCTTCATAATGGATCGCTTCTGCAGCATTGCCACAGGGTGGAACTTCTCTCTAACCAGTGCCGATGTCAAACGAAGACTCCCTTGCGAGGGCAGCCTATGGGAACGTGGCCAGCCGCTCGACGTACCCACGCCCTACTTTGGCATCGCAGACCTAACTTCACGGGCTAATCCAGCTGTACCGACAGCTCGGCCTGATGGTGAGGACCAGGATCTCTTGGGTGGTTTCGCCTTCTGTATCGAGGCAACGGAGAGCCTGAGCCTGGTTACCTCGTTCTTCCTTCAGCATGACTTGGACTTTAGCGACCCTCACCAGTTTCAGTTGTGGTTGGTCCGTTTTAAACAGCTTGACTTGCGATTGATTCAGTAAGTCGCCGTTCATTTGGCATAGTGTCATTATACCCAATGAATTATGCTAATTATGATTGGTGACATTAGATGGAAAATCTTCCTGCCCAAACCATGGCGGGAAGCGTGTGTCCTTAACGCGGACGGCAATATGGACCCCAACCTCACACTGGCGCATATGACTCATAATACCGCGGTAATTCTACTTCATCAAGTTATCGCGTTCCCATTGCTTGAATGGCAGAGTCAAAGGCTACGATTGCCATCCCTCTCAAGTGCAGAAACCTGCTTTGCGGCCGCGACCGAAGTGAGCATCATTGCAGAAGCATACTTGCAACGCTCTACTTCTTTGACGAATCCTCAGTTCGCATTCTGTCTGTTCATCTGCGGGAGGTTGCTTTTGGCCTATTCCTCTTATCACAGCCAACCTTTAGCTCCTTCATTCAATTCGCTAGTCTCAAGTCTTTATAACATCTCCAGTCGCTGGAACGGCCCGTTTAGCGACGATACAAATGGGGAGACACACAATTTGGCGTCCAAGTTCGCCACACGGCTAACGCAGGCCCGGCAGCATGACCAACATATTCTCGATATACGGGAGCCAGTATATTCGGACGACCAGTATATTGATAAGACGACAGTCAATACCAACAGGCGAGAAGGTTCAGGCTCAGGCCCGGGCTCTTTTACTCACGGCGTTGACACTACCGGCGTCGGTGTGCCGACTCCCTCCCTCAGTGATCTCCACGGGGCATCACCCGACAGCATCTCGATGGCATTTCCACCTTTACCGCTAAGTCTACAGGGCCAGATATCCTACAGCAGTCACTCAAAGTCTATGCCAATTGAGTCTCCTCGGGCTGGTGTTGCGATAGGCGTACAGCCAGCAGATCCCATGATGGCTGATGTTCACTCTTATGATGGCGTTGATGCTTTTCTCGATCCATCTTTTCCACCCGATCAGAGGGTGAGCGTTTTTTCTTATTCAAACAACATGTAAAATACTATAAATGATACCGATTGGCTTTTGTATCTGAAAACCGCTCTAATTTATTACGAGCTGTTCATATTCTATATCTGTTTCAATATCTTAATAGCACCCCAAAAGAATCCAACTACAAGAATCCAATCGTTTATAGCTCCAAATTTGTGAAAGGTAGCCTCCCTTTGTAATCCATATCCAACCCTGGCACGAGATGGCACGAGCTTTAGGTCTATATCTGTATATCTGATAGGGAAATTGTTGCCTGCATCTCCAAGAGCTTATTGCCAAACAGCAAGAAATAATAATCGGCGTACACAAGACCATGATTAGCCCAGCGCCTCGGAGCAAACTCGTAGTTGTTGATCGTGGCGCCTCCAAGGATGGTCTGCGGGATAGCATCATCCTGGATTACCGTAAACTCCGTCTGTACGTTGTGTGCATTTTTCTCGACAGTGTCCAGCGTAGATGTTGTCGTTACGAAGTAACTTTGTTGAGTCATGTGCTTCGAGCAGATAGCCTTTACTATTCTAATTGCACTCTCCAAATAGGACGACTGCTCTCCCTGCTGTACAAGTGCCTCATGGATGAGAAGCATACCATAAGCAGCAATCACAGCCGCACTGGTGTCAGGCGGTTGCTCAGAATCCGTGGGAGCGCAAAAGTCCCAGGGCGGTACGCCGTTGGCAGGGAGCTTACTGAGAAAGTAGTCTGCACACGCCCGAGCAGTTTCGAGAAAAGATACATCTCGCGTCCAGTTGTATGTTTGCGCAAAGCCTGCAATGGCCCATGCCTGACCACGAGTCCATGACGATGTGTCGGAGTATCCTTGGTTTGTCAGTCGAGATTTGACGTTACCAGTATTCGGATCAAGGACCACGAGATGTGTCGTGGAGCTATCGGCCCTTATGTGACATGCTTGTGTTTTCTTCGCATGGTTCACGGCGATTTGGTACATCTCTTGGTCTCCAGTCTCCGAGGCCGTCCAGAAGAGCATGTCCAGGTTCATCATATTATCCTGCGTGGGGAAAACAAATAAATCGTTAGTATGAACACGTAATCAAGATCAAGAAAGTGGTATGATGAATCTTACAATGATGAAGAGAAAGTCTTTTGTCGGATCTGTGAACGAATATCGCAACGTCGTGCAAGTATCCCAGGATCGTATCGCGCCAGTAGCTGGCACATATCGCGATGCCAACATCCGTGATGCTCGTATTATAGTATCTCGCGCAAGTACGTCGTGATCGAGTGTCCAGGCGAGCTTTGCCCATGGGAAGATCATGAAGCCGAGGTCATGGGTGGAGGCCAGCGTCGAGTTCTGGTGGAGGTTGGTCGTCCACCATTTGCAAGCGAATCTTAACAATTCAATGTTAGTTTACAAAATTCTCCAATAGAATGACATGTAAACTACAAACATACTCGAGATGCATAGGATGGAGCGTCGAAGAAGACACTGGTGGTTCTTGTATCATGGCAAGCTCTCGCTTGAAGCGTCGTTCTCTCTCGAGGAGTAAGTATAGACTGCCAGGGAAAAAACCTGACGTCCAGAAATCGAGCTCCCGAAATACATATCGTGTACCACCTGGTTTCGTGTACTCGGGGTATAAAGTAGGCGGCTCTGACTATGGCATCAAAGTCAGAAGAGTAGTTCGTATTTCGCACCTACAGTGCATACCTTGAACAGAGCGGGCGCTGCTACTCCCCATATCTTGGCCACCACATTGCTCGAATAAAGGCCTTGTAAAATCGATCGTTTAGTGTGCTTCCCGTTCGTAAGATGTTGATGTTCCGCAGCTAATATGCTGGAAGGATGTTGTTTTGTTGTCGTCTTAGCCTACAGGTTAGCCTTTTTCATATTTCTAAAACCTTTGGCGTTATAGGTGATGTCTAACTTGGTCCGGCAGCCATTCAGGGCGCTTCTGAGATTGATCTGGCGGTAAGTAGCCAAGATTCTGATCTGTGCCGTTGGTGACAGACACAGAGGTAGGGGGTTCTACTTGTAACATTTTTAATAAATCGAGTCCTGTTTGTTAGTAGATTCGCGATTCAAAATAATATCACTAAAAAGAAGGGTATAGTGGTCTTGTATGAAGATTCGCAGGTCAACAAAAACCGCCTTATCTCTGAGAAACAGATCAGCTCCTCATTCCATAGGACAACATCGAATCAAATCTTCTTAACGGGGTCATCTTCATTATTTCTGACCGGAGCACCCAGTCGGCCACCATCCGGCATCATGGCCGCGAGGTGGGTCGGAGTGGACAAACGCTAGCAGGGGCATATTTGTGGCTTGCGGAGGTCGGAAGAAGACTCGGGGCACTCCGAGGTCAGTTGCGCTACTAGGCTAAAGTGACGATGTTCAGCCATTTGCAATATCATGCCACCGATAAAAGATATATATCAAGGAGCGAGGATATCACAGACGACATGCAGTTGTACTTGGGAGTTGTGTCATAACGTTGCATTTGTCTCCTCTGCAGTCCGATAGATTGTGAAACTTGGTGTCAGAATTTCACAATGGCCGCCTCCAAGGACATGGAAGCTTCTCCGCAGGCCCACCATCAAGAGGTACCTGGCATATCGGAAAAGTCTCTCGACGGCGATGAAGAAACCAGTCGCTATGTGGATGGCCCAGGGATTGAGATCGACACGGCGACCAACAAGCGTCTGTTTTGGAAGATTAACCGTCGCATTCTTGTGATCCAGCTGGTCACCTACTTTTGCCAGTCCTTGGATAAGGGAACGTTGAACTTTGCGTCTATCATGGGTATCAAGACTGACGCTCATCTCGTGGGGCAACAAGTAAGTCATATTTCACAACTGGCCTAAACTCCCTCAAATGTGTCGGCATATCACTGACCAGCATCCAGTATTCGTGGCTTGGAACTATTCTATATCTGGGTATCCTCGTTGGAGAATATCCACAAAACTTTTTGTTGCAGAAATTGCCCGTAGGAAAGCTCCTCGCTGCCAATGTGTTCTGTTGGGGAACCGTGGTGGCATGTTCCGCTGCGACGACCAATTTTGGTGGCCTCATGGCTCTTCGGTTTCTGTTGGGCTTTTTCGAGAGTTGTGTGCAGCCAGCAATGATGTTACTGTAAGTTGTTCCGAATCCGGTCTATTATGGGGAGGCATTGCCTCTGGGTTCTTTTCCGCGAGACTGGAGACTGACGAAAGTCTGGTATTATAGGACTTCTATGTGGTACACGAGAGAAGAACAATCCATGTTGAACTCACTCTGGTACTGCATGACGGGACTGCAGCTAATGGTACGAAATACACATTGAGGCTATCCTCCGTCAATGGGCCTCCTCGTATTACATTCAATACTTTAATTGCTGATCACAGTACAGGTTGGCGGTCTCCTTGCCTTTGGTGTCTCGCATTTCACCAACGGTCCCATTAAAAACTGGCAACTGCTCTTCCTCGTCCTCGGTCTAGCAGCAGTCGTATGGTCCTTTTTCATAGCCATTCTTCTTCCCGACAGCCCTATGAAAGCCAAGTGCTACAGCGAAGAAGAAAAGCGTCTCATGGTTGAGCGCGTGCGCCACAACGAAACCGGTATCCAAAACAAGAAATACAAAAAGTATCAGATTATTGAGGCACTCACGGATCCTCTTGTCTGGTGTTGCGTCCTGCTGATTACGGTTGCAAATTTGGTCATTGGCGGACTTGGTGTTTTCTCCAACCTAATTATCGAACAATTTGGCTTTACCCTGCTCCAGACGCAGCTTCTCAATATTGCCCAGGGTGGGTTGACAATAATTGTCATGGTCTCATCGGCATGGGCGTCTCAAAAGTCAGGGCAGACATGTCTCATTATGCTGGTAAGCTCTCGCTCTATTGCATTTGGCCAACGCGATTTCCTTAACTGGTGAATTGTACTAACAGTGTTGCCACAATGCAGCTTTGGACTATCCCAGCTATTGTCGGCACGATTGTCATACTCGTTGTAACTCCAAATGCATCAAATGCTGGTGGGATGCTTATTGCGTTCTACTGCACACAGTTCTTCCTTGCTCAGGGTAACATGATCATTTCTCTCGTCACACGTAACATAGCTGGGCAGACGAAGAAGGGCATTACCATGACTCTAGTCTTTGTTGGCTGGGCTGTGGGTAACCTGATCGCCCCGCAGATCTTCCAGGAGAAAGATGCTCCTAGATATCTACCAGGCTTTATTGCGCACCTTGTCGTTTACGGAGTGTATTTGTTCTTGGTGGTGGTTACAAGGATTGTTCTTCTGGCAAGAAACCGACACAAGGCAGCGCAGGTCGCCGAGATCAGCCATGATCTGGCTTTTCAAGATTTGACTGATCGAGAGAATCCTAACTTTCGCTATGTTTACTAAGTGGAGGTATTCCTAGCAGAGGAGAATTTAGATAAACGTATAATAGCTTTTCCTGTTTAGTTAATAAGTCCTTGATCATTAACATTGACCGTACCAGTTTTCATTAATGGTACTTTGTTGATCAATTACTCGACAACATGATGCTCATAGGTCTTGTCTTGGCCAATCACGGATAAAGGTTCCATGACACAGAATTTTCATTCTGAACCCTTATTACCCCTCGAATTATATTAATCTATCTCCGTTGACTAAATAATGTTGTATACTTTGTAATCTATTTGGAACACTTAAGACTATTATAAATAATATCAGCTGCCTGGTATGCTGTCGCATATGTAGCAACTTGAAGATGAGCGGTAATGACAACAGGGAAAACAGAGGTATCAACAATACGAAGCTTGTTGATGCCCTTAACTTTAAGGTTGGTGTCAACCACCTTGCCCATAGCTGCAGTTCCCATGGGGTGGAATGTGGATCTGTCAAACTGTTAGAGTCTGCGATTTTGTGGTATGGCATAGAGCGCGTGTACTTACCCAAGGCCAGCAGCAATACGTGCATCAATGTAAGCATCCGTTGACGCTGTAGTGAATGTTTCATTGAAACCTGGAGCGCCAAGCTCGCCGGCAATAATATCACGACCAATAACGGTACGGTTGGAGTTGGCAAATGCAATTTGCAGACGAATACCCTCGCGGGCAACGAACTTGTCAACCTCAGTCGCGTGGTAGTTGGGATCAATGTTGGGCACATCATTGATGTTGGCGGATTTGAGAGTGACGCTACCCCGGGATGTGGGCAAGAGATTGATCAGAGCAAAGGTGACAGCAGAACCGTCTGCAGTACCGGCATACTGGAATACATGCTCGTTGAAAGTGCGGTCCTGCTTTAGCAGTGGGTGCTTCTTGGGATCAGGCTTCTTGCCCTCATCCTTCTCGATAGCAGCAGCTAGTCCAGCTTTGTCGGTGATACCGGTGGAGACGAGGAAATCAGCTGGAGTGCCGTAGCCATATTGAGGTTCATTGAAGAGCGGGTTAGCAGATCCAATGGCATATCCAGCGGAGGGATCTTTCAGAGCCCAAAGTGCTCCGAAAAGACCGTGGTCCGCAAAGTTCTTACCGACTTCAGGCTGGTTCAGAACGACGGGAATTTTAAACTTGTGCAACTCATCAGACGGTCCAATTCCAGAGAGCATAAGCAGCTGGGCAGTTCGGATAGCGCCGGCTGCGAGGATAATCTCCTTGCCTTGAATCTTGGTGCCGTTTGCGAGCTGAACTCCAGTGGCTTCAGGCGCTTGGTTATGCGATTTGGGAGTGCTTAGAAGGACCTTGGAAACTAGAGTTTCCGTGAGAACAGTTATGCCGGTCAGCTTGAAGACATTATCGGCTATCTCACGGCGACCCTGGTTTTTGTTCTCGAAGAGATCGCCAATACCAAGGGGGTTGCCAGCGTTGCCATCGTTGTTAGGGAGAGGATGGACGCCAACCGCTTGCCATGATTGAAAGGTCTGGTTGCGCAAAGGGAATTCTCGGTGAGTCGATTCAATGCTCTGGATGAGCATAGGACCATCTGTGCCATGCTCAGCAGTATCTTTGACAGGAGCAGGAGCAGTCTCGGTCAACTTCATATACGGGAGCAGACCAGCATAAGACCAGCGATGGTCGCCAACTGTATCGCCCCACAGGTCGAAGTCAAACTTGTCACCACGAATCCAACCACCTAGGAACTCAGGTTAGTTGGCAGTCTTCAATTGCAGCAGAAAGGTGTTCTCTGATCGGTACGCTCTCCTCTGACGGCAACACAGCCAAGTTGCATCATTTTCACGTAGAGTCGCCAGTGTATGTATTAGAGGGGAAATTCTTGTTTACCTGAGTTGATGACAGTGCCACCTCCAAGAGCTTTACCGCATGGCAGAGATACCTGGCGATTGTCCAGATTCACTTGCGGAATCGTCTCATACTTCCAATCATACTCCCCTCCAATGAGGTTTGTAGAGTTGGGGTAAACTACGCTGGGGTCATTGTTGGCGTTGCCTCCAGCTTCAATGACGAGGATCTTGAGTGCTGGGTCGAGGTGATGGAGACGGCTAGACACAACCGAGGCCGAGAGGCCACCACCAACAAAGATGTAATCCCAAAGCATGGCGGAAGCTTCCTCTGCCGTTGTATGGAAAGGAGTGCTACTCTGCTCCGCCATCATCACACGAGAAGGTAAAACAAGCTAGATATAAGAGGAATCGCAAAATCTACCTGATGCAGGCGACCGGAATATCGGATCCTTAGCAGTCTCAGGTTTCCAGGAACCCGGCAACTAACACAACCAACAACCAATATGACTCCTTTGTCAATTTCGACAAAATTCGATAGAGTCCTGCGAACTATCCGGGGGAGGCTGGCTTCTGCGGGCCAGCTAGCTTGTTCCAGAAACGCCTAGCGGAGCTCCTTTCTTGGACCCTGAACGGGAATCTTCTCTTCGAATCTGAGTCCTGGAGCTTGTCGATCGATGTGAAAGAAGCTTCCCTCTTTTGATACAGACAAGGTTTCAGAGTATCAGCCACGAAGGCACCCAGCCGGATTATTATAATCATCACCCAACGCTCAATCCGTAGGAGTGATGTTACTCCAAGTACATCTAGACCAAGTGTTTGGAAAGGATTCATTTTCAGTGAACCAACAGAGATACAGGGATAGATGGTGCCATCTTTAGTGTTCAGGCATTACAGTACTAGGAAGCAGGGATCGGCTTCCGCATCTGCAAAGTACCTGAAGCCAGTGTCAGCACGTCAGCCTCCATCTGCAACCCCCTAGTAAGACCGCTCTTTTGGGCATAAGTGGCCGTAAAACTGGGGTGTTCTTCCAGGTTGTTGCGCGATTTTGCACCATTGGTAATGAAACCCCCCATGATGATCGTATGGACCTCGCTTCACCCCGGCCATCGAGTTGAGCCGGCGAGCATATCGACGAGGTTAATGCTGTCAAAACGTGGTCTGCCATTCGGCGGCTTTCTGTCTTGCCACGCAAAACTCGCCAAAATTAAAGCGCAAAGACCAGCTTGGAGATCTGCCTAGTTCCCGGCTCGTTAAATTAGTGCGACCGAATTGCCTACCGAATTGGGTAATGTCTGCACAGTTTCCTTGTACAGCATCCCAATTTCTCACAGGACATGGATTCCGCCGAAGAATTCTCAGCTGTTGTTGGTTCTTCTCCGGGAGTCCCGTCAGCCTCGGCGTGTTGGTTGGGTTGCAATTCTCCCTTGAAATGAGAAAATCCGGCCACCTGCAGATTCTGCAGTACATGCAACATAGCCGGTTGGTCGCACCAACAGAAACCTGTTGGTTGCTGACCCGGATGAATTTTGCATGAATCGGGGGGCATACAGGTACATGTAGTCTTCGCAATAAATATTACAACAGTTATCAACAAACCGCTGACGGCTATTCCCACCTTAAACGACTATGCATATGCGTGCACTCAAGTTCACATATAGGCATCCAACTGCTTTCCTTTGTCCGCCGAATGCTTGACGCAGATCCGGACCTGAGCTCTGCACAACCAACGACATACATTAATGTTACACGAGCAGACTCCATGGTTTCGCGACGAGCGCAGTGGGGATGTCGCTGCTGCAGCGGTCGCGGTACCGTCGCATATTGTTGAGGCCGAGTTCCCGCCCATCACAAGCGCGGGGGTCGGTGTACTGATCGTCAGCGTGTTGATGCCTCTGATTGCGACTGGATGGACGGGGTTGAGAGTTTGGACTCGACGGCTTAGAGGCATCTCGCCGTTTCTCTTGGAGGATATTCTCTGTTATCTTGGTCTTGTAAGTTCCATCAATGGCAAATGCTTGGACCCTGAATCAATGGTTGACCAAGCCGGTCAAAACAGCTTGTGTTTTGGGGCGTTGGTATCAATTACATCTGCAGTAAGTTGGCACTTCTTATACACTCTCTAATAAGTCTGTACTCTACGACTATGATGCTGATAGACATGCTATAGTGGTCGTTATTGGTGGCGGCGGCTACCATCTTCGCGAGCTCCAGCCCATTCAAGTTAAACGATTCTCGCAAACGACCTTCGCCGCACAGGTGCTGTATGCCCTCGCTCTAGGCTTCACCAAGAACAGCCTCGTATGCATGTTGAAGCGCATCTTTTTCACACAGAACTATGCATGGATCGCATATTTGGTACTGAGTCTCAATGTCGCCTGGATGGCTCAAACTATACTTACTGGTATCCTGATCTGTCGGCCTATCACCATGAACTGGGATCCAACTGCACGAGGCCACTGTGGCAATCAGACATATGCCTTTGCTGCAGTCAGCATTGTCGATATTGTGACCGATCTAGCTATCCTAATCCTGCCGCTCAGATTAGTTGCAAATCTGCAGATGAGGAAACCGTACAAGGTAGCCCTGATGTGCGTGTTCGGATTTGGTCTCATGTAAGTCTTCGGTAAACGATACCTATTTCGGGGTAACATTCTAATTGGACTGACAAATCGATCAGAACTGTCGTATTCACAGCGATCCGCCTATACTTCGTCTTCAACCTTGACTTCACGGATATTTCGTTCTCGTCTCTTCCCCTTACCATTATCGGCGTTATCCAACTCTGCGTCGCCAATATGGTTTGCTCTGCGCCTCTCCTCCGTCCGGTACTTGACCGTACCGTAGGCAAGTGGCTTTCGCTCTCCATTGGCAATTCCTCGCGCGAGACGCCCCGAAACGGTTCCGCACCTGTCAATAGATTGATATCTGGTGACTCTTCAAATACAGGGCTGCGAAAGAATCTTCATAACCGTTCGAGACTGGCATCAGGAAGGGGAAAAGACTTTGAACGGATTACGGAGAGCGAGGAGAATCTGCGATGGGAACTCGACGTAATGCACGCGGACAAGGGGCAGTCAGCATATGCAGCAAGCCCCGATGTAGATAATAGCAATATTGACAAGGTAAATGCGGTACCAGCAGGAAGAATCCTTAAGATTCAATCTACAGAGATATCTCGGGAATAATGGAATAATAAAATCATATTTAAAATGAGCAAGAGGCTTCCACATTGGGACTCACATGTCGAAGAATAGCATCTTACAACAATGGACTCGTGCAGGGAAGTCTAGCTGCCGGGTGAGTTGCCCTTTTTGTAAGTATAATTTCCCCAGCTGATGTTGTTGGTAGCTGATGCTGTTGGTCGAGACACCCAGATTGAGTCAGTGAAGAGTGGATCATCGTATTATGGCGAGTCAGTACCTCAATCGATCGTGACACCCATCACCAGGCCCTTGTACATAGAGCGCTGCTCGGGTGACTTCGATGCTGCTACAGTGCTCATGATTTGCCGTTATTCGGTCCTCCTCAGCGTTCCTGACTGCATCCACCATACCATCCACGAGTTAATGTTTCAGGTCGAAACTAATGAAAGCACAATTATCTTCGCTTCCTCCATAACCTTGCTCTGTTGAATGACTGTGGCAGAAATGTCGGTCATTACATATTATGACATTTGATACATCCTAGGAAGCGTTCCTGCCAACTGTGGAGCAACTGTGGTAACCCAGTACAACCTTAACGAGTTGACGGATTATTTCCTAGCAATTTCCTAGCAACAGAATGTCCTATCAAGTAGAAGGCTCATGTCTGCCGACCTCGTTGCTTTGTAGGGAGACTCGGCATATCGGCAATAGCTCTGCGTCCATCATCTCTTGGCTTCAGTGTTAAAAGGTTGCCACATGTTACAATTGCGAGGACCTGCAGGGTCGGATTCAATGCATATATTTGGGTGCGTGTGATTCTTCATTTATTATTTTCCTACGTCAGCACAGCATTGTCACCTGCCATTGTTGCCAACGCATTGACGCCCAGAGTGAGCTTGAATATGCAGAAGTAGAATCTCTCCCTGCAAGCGCTTATATCACAACATGTATAATGGTTCAATGCTGCCAAGTAATTATGCCACAGGACCTACTTTGATAACATATTCAATGGAGAAAAAATATCCAAAAGGACAAAAAAAGATGCTAGTCTCCTCCGGGAAGGCTCGAACTTCCAACCTCCTGATTAACAGTCAGACGCGCTAGCCAATTGCGCCACAGAGGATAAGCTTCATGTGTTGTCGATAACGACACAAATTGTCTTAAGTTCAATTGCCCAGTCAAGGAAGCAAATTGAATATGAACAAAGGGGGCTTGGTTCTTCAGTGGTTCCCTTTCCCCCCTCTCTGTTATGAACAAATTGAACAAATACTTGATATCTGGCAGTGATTTTCTGCACTCTACTAAACTAAACTGCCAACAATAAACCTTACAGGAAGTCTTCTAATCCAATTTCAGCCTCGTAGGATACTGGTACCACAGAGAGCTACCTGGACTTGTATAGCGTTGCGAATCGTGATGGTATTCTTAACTTGGCTACAGAGGGGACTGGAAGGTTTCCACGATGTAGTGTACTCCATTGCTGGATTAGATCACTTCTCTTTACTACTCTACCCTGCAATCTACATTAAAAGCTATGTACTATATAGCACCTTGAAAAGGTTATAGTCCTCCAGCTAATCTAAAGAGCATCGTCGGTATTAGCCTGATAGTTCTATTAGATTCGGTGGCAATTAATCCTAGCATTCATTGTGTAAATTTGAGATAGCATGAGCTAAATGGTTAGCCCAAACTGGAGTCACGACTGTATCATAATTTAGCATTGTGTAACGAACTGCGTTACTCTCAATGGGAAATACGACAATTATCAAGACATAGAGGAACACTTTTTCACAGTTACAGTCGATATTTAATACCAAAACCCATTGAATACTTTGCAAACAACTGGCTATCCAAGTTATCTAAATGAGCGTAGCGAAGGGAACTTAAATCTCCAGTTGATATGTCCGAGTCGTTGCGGATGAATGCTGACTCTCATCGAGTCTGGTATAAGTCGATAAGGGTAATCTCGTTGTGCTGAACACAAGAGTCGGGCCAAATAGACCACTTTATGGGCAATTCCTGATTAAAGAGCAACACAGTTGAGAAGGTTCAGGTTGATAAGGCCGCCCTAGATATCACATTTTCTGATTAGTGGTGATTCAGGGGGATTTGAGATAAGTAAATCTGTAGCTCACCTGTTCTGCACTCGAATCACAGCAGTATGAGCCGCTGCTGCAGCTGTTTCCGAGAATATCAATATTGCAGAGTATGCCTCCCAGAAGACCATTGCAGCAAACTGCAACCTGGTTGGTGTTGCAGGTACTTTCTCCACCGTTGTTGTCTTTACCATCGCCATTACCTTTGTTGCCACCAGTGGTGGGCATGGCGATGGCAGTGGCAGCCAGGGCAAGGAGAGCAGTAGTGTACTTCATATTGTTAAAATAGAAATAAGAAACTGAGACTGGGACAGTGGTAACTGGATTATGAAGGGAAGACTGGTAGAAACTGATGGGATGATGTGTTGAGAATCGTGGGAATATTGCTGCCTTTTATATCTTGGACTGTGCCCAAGAATCTCTTGGATCTCAACCGAAACTCCAACGAGGACAGGGGCTATAGAACTTTATGATGTTATACTTTGTCCTAGCCACCTGAATCGGATGGATTATTTGGCGATCACGGATTGAAGCTCAAACTCTAGCAGGGGTAGCTTGAGAAATGATATAATTCCAACGATTATTATTGTCGTTGCTTGCAACTCATGCATGAGTTAAGATTAGTCGTATTACAACGCCTGTAGCTTACATGAATCTCGTATTCACTAACCTATAGTCGTTATAAAATTGTTTGTTTGTGTAAAACATCTCCGAAATACACCGTGGATATTTATTTACAACAGATCAGCAAGCTGATTGCAGTCAACCATTCGGCTATATTGCAAAGATTTGATAAGACATGCCCCTGATAATCATGGCGATATTCTTCCACTCTCTGACCTGGAGCTTCAATTGACCTTCCTGATCGCAGTACCAGTAAATTATTTCTTGAACTTTCAATCTATTCAACCACAGGCCCCTAGCGCGGTGATCGACACTGACTAATTCTTGTTGTAGTGATCGACATTCATTAAGCTTCTTCATATAAGACACTCATGCAGGGGATAAACTTAAAACTACCGAGCCACGATGCCTTCAAGTTACTTAACCAAATATCTAGTTAGCTGCTTGAGCTGCCATTCGTGGAAGTCGCGGCTAGATTCAAGTCATTTGTGATAACTTCCAATTAGGCGAGCCAAGTAAGCCGCGGAAACGGTGAGAGTAACCGGCCGATCGCCCGCACAGTATGACCAAGACGCGACTTGGAGGAGTTAATTCCATGATCGACAGTATACAATAGAACTAAGCAACGAGCTTCCGTAATTAGATGTAATATTCCATTAACATATGCTTCGTTGGGAAGCTATACGCCTGCTTCAATTTGGTAGTCACCAACATGTAGCTATATGTAGCAATGTTGATCAATCTCTTCCACCTCGAGCAATGCGATTTCCAGATCTACAATCCCGTTTTCAACGACTTATAATATTCAGGATTGGTCCAGCAAGCTCCACCGTGGATGAATTCATCTCGACACGCAAACACCCTTACCGTGCGCCCCCGGCCGTTCCTAAGAATGAGTCAACGTGTCCAGCAGCGGGAGCAAGAAGCGTGTTCGTAGGCGCATTTTATGGATATGCCCTGAATACAGCCCGGTACTCGCTCCTGTACCTTTTCAAACACAAAGGGAATCTGAAGTAAATAACGTTTTTAGCTCGGCCTACACTCCTCTCATTACCCAGAGCCTGAGCTATCTTTTCTGCAAGTTCGGTGGAGGTTCACAGTGTAGCGGTCTAAGCCTTTGTGTAACAAATTTTTTTCTAATGCTTCGTTATGCAGCGATGAGTTACGTGGAATCTCGCGATGATACGAAACCGCAAACTCGAAGCGTTGATTTCGTCGGGCTGAGCTTGATGTTTTGCTCGTTTTTTTTTTACTATTGTGTTACTTATTATAACGCTACATGTGTACCTCGCTTGTAGATATGCTTGGAAAGTGATGTGTCGACCAATTGTGCTGAAATAAAGTAAAATTAGGTGACTTTCTGTCGCCGTACTCATACCATGCTCATTTGAGGTGATCCTATGTCTAGGTATTACTGTACGCGTGGAAATTTTAGTATGGCGCTGTCTATTCATGTAAGCCCAATGACGCACCGTGGCACAGTGACAAATACTAGCCAAACCCGAGATCTCCGAGATTTCCGATAGTCCAATAAGGGTCGTGGATTTAGAGATTACAACCACTTGTAGTACAATGAGTGAAACTGGCTCTTGGCAAGAATAAAACAATAATAAGATTAGACACTTATAACCGGATGTTACATGAAAGTATTGTACCTTGTAACCAATGGACCCTCAATCATCGCAGCGTTCCCAACAGCTTCGGAAAAGAAGACACCAAAAGCCACGAGTGCTCCTGTCTTGCAATACCTGTAGAAAAGACAAGTATGAAACAGCCTTTCTGTTCCCCATTACATATTTTTTGAACACGCTGTTAAACTACTCAAGGTTGAAATGCGACCGGAGAATGCCCTGCGCAACGTGCGTGAAACGACATCGGGAAGCATCTTGCACCTACGGCCGTGAATGGCCGGTCCCAGCGAATATTACAGGCAGTTCAATAATTAACGAGCGCCTGTTGTTTGACGACCGTTTACGTTCCTTTGACGGACGACTCCGGCATTTGGAAGATAAATTATCAAAGAAAACTTCATCTGGGCCCGAATCGCGAGGTTCTGAGTTGCCTTGTCCGAGGACGCTGCGCAATGGCTCCGATTCAGTATCCTGTCGAGTGGGTTCAAAGCCTTCGCTTGATTCGACTTCTTTGCATGATGCGTCACGACCGATAAATAACGAAACGCTTTTCACAAATGCAAGTCATTGGTCGGCCATCATGAATGACGCTGTCAGTTACGTCTTGTGAATGAGGATCCATTTACTCGCCATCTCAAATCCTAGAATTATCTAACTCGTCTGTAGACTGCTGAGCTTGGGAGGTGTAACATCAATGTTGAAGATGGTATCGGGAATAAGCAACAAAGAACTTGCCAAGGCCCAGCGTTACTCACAGGCTTTTTCAAAGACACGCTATTCATGGAGCACCTCGGAAAATTGCCACCGCGAGAAACCGCTGATGCGCTTGTGTACCGCTGTCTGGACTCTATGGAACCATTCCTGAGTAAGGTCACCCCCAGCTACGATAAAAAAAAATTGATTCAACTAATTACAAGCATGAATAGTTACTATACACGCCCCAACCTTTAAACAAGAGGTATTGATCTTGCTGCGTAGGTATAATCTCAGCCTTGCTAACCATTGGCAGTATTTGGAATTCTGGGAAAATCCCGAAAGCTTTCCCCCAGCCTGGCTGTCTCTGCTTTACGGGATTCTATGCTGCAGTATATGGATGGATCACACCACCGACTCCAATGTCGCAGGCTTGAGTCTGCCAAGCGATTTCGAGTTTTACCGTATCCAGAGCGCAGCTTTCTTGGCGAAATCCGATATGGCCATTCCTGGAAAATACAAGGTTGAGGCAGCTGTTGTGTATCTGGGAATGGAATACGAACGGACTGATAATCTGAAAACCGATGTCTCTGTTCTGCTGGGATTAGTGTCGCGGCTGGCCATTGTGAGTGGGTATCATCGTGACACTCAAATCCATAGCCAGATAACCATTTTCGAGGCAGAAATGCGCCGAAGAGCTTGGCTCACACTTTTGGTGACGGATTGTGTCGTAGCATACGAGACTGGGCTGCCTCGGGTGGTTCCCAGCGGACTGGGAGATGCGAAACGCCCTCGGAATTTGCTGGATGAAGACTTTGACCCCTACACTCTAGAGCTGCCATCAGCTCGCATCGCGACTAGGGCTTGCAACAGGATTATTTATATGGAAAAGATGAACGCGATATTGTCCATGGCTGCTGATATTGCGGATTTAACGCCTGATCTTGCATCTCAGCCTCAGAAAGTCGCCAGTCTATGCGAACAATTGAATGCTATCAGAGATAGTATCCCTACGGTCCTTCGTATTGCATCAACTGGGTCGTCCATTAGAGATGAGAAAATGGCCATTTGGAGATCTAATTTGGAGATGACATATCAGCGCACATGTTGTGTCCTACATCGACCATTCTTGACGAAGAGAACCATGGACTTCCAAACGCAGTCTTTTCGAGAGACGTGCGTTTCTGCAGCAGAAAGAATACTGGAATTAGAAAACGAGATCTTCCAGGTATATTCGCGTAAAACTTCGAACCGCCATAAAATTTGGTTCCAAGCTTCTCGCTGTGTTTCTGACGGGCTCACTGCTGCAATGGTAGTATGCCTAGAGCTAGTGTATCGGAGAGAAGCAGAGGGATCAACAAGTCCTGTGGACTCTGATCGCTTGGTTCAGCTACTGAAAAGCTTATATGCAAGCTGGAAAAGCGCGCCAAGAATCTCTTTCGAGTTTGATGCAGCTACGAAGATTCTGGTCGTGATGTTACGTCGACTGGGAATCTGCAAGCAAAATCGAAGTTTGGATGAGGCCAGTACATCTAAGCAAATGGAGTTCTATAGCTCAGACGTAATGCTTCAAGAACCTTGTCCTACACACGATGTGGAAGATGAGTTCCCCTCTTCACAAAATGCCATCTATGAGCTGCTTAGCATTGATACGATGGAAGATTTATTTGACTGGGTAAGCAATTCCTCACAGCTTGAATTCGAATGTTCAATTTGCATAATGACGACATAATAAACCAGCTAACAATTGAATCATAGACTCTTTGGGATCACGAGATGCATCTCCTTGAGACCAGAATATATCATTGAGCTTATAAGATAATTGAGAGATTTTGAAAGCCCAGTAAGCCGACTAGAAGGGATCCATAGAAGATGATTGTAAATACATAATTGAAATACAAACATCATGAATATCTCGCCGCTCTATAATTCAGTATCAGTGCACCTAAGTAGAAGCCTTTGTAAAAAGGGTAGAAAAATGGCTATATATAGGTAATTAAGTATCTCATCCAACAGACAGACATTCGGCAGCCCCTTCGATTAGACCTTGGAGTTGTGACTTACATGGAGATTAAGCAACTCCTCTAATTTGGCGCATGGCCTCGCAGCCCATCGGTTCGCAAAATGCAGTCACTTTAGAGATGCACTGAATATCTCTCCCGGATGGCTCTTCCGTATCTGGAGAATAAAATGGGAACGGGAATGAATGCCAGTGAAATGAAGCCTAGCAAGGAATTTCCCCATCCCAGGCCGAGTGATGCGAAGAGCCTTGGGCCGGCAAGCGGTAGCAGAGCGCCTAATAGAGATCGAGAGGCGACGAGGGCAGCACTGCCTGATGCCGCATGAGCCGGGTATGAGTCGATGATATATGTCTGAATGGGAAGGTATAAGCCCATCAAACCGAAGCCAAACGGTACCATGCCGATGATTGGGACAATCCAATGAACACCTTTATCGGTCGTCCAACCGTACCAGAAGAAGCTGATGGGACAAATTGCGGCGTAGAAAATCATCATGGGCAGCCTCATCTCCGGTTCAAATTTTCCGCCGTTGCGCTGCGCCATTTTTGCCATGATCCGATCGTTGGTGAGGGCCGTCAATACCAATCCACCCATGAAGCCGATGCCAATTCCCAGATAGGCCAAACCCGATAACCCGGTTGAGAAGCCATACTTGTCTTTGAACACGGAAGGAATTGTAGTGAAGAAGAGATAGAGCAGTCCATACTCAAGAGCCAGATATGTTGAAAGGAGAAAGACGATGGGAGATTTGCAGAACAACAGAATCGGTCGTACCATACCTGTTCTTAGCTTTGACAAAGTTGACCCATCGGCTCCAGCCCTTGTATAAACACTGTGGAGATCGTCTCTTCCAAGCTCCTTTGCGAGGTGCCTACTTTTCCATTCAATGAGAACAGGGGCGTAAGTCTCGCGATTGAGCATCTCAATGCCAGCGGAGGTGATCCCTCCAACTATCAGGAGAACCCAAAACACCCAACGCCAGCCCACAGTCTCGCTAATGAATCCTCCACAAATTGGTCCGACAACAGGGCCTAGCAAAGGCCCCATACTCCAGAGAGACGTTGCAAAGCCACGGCTCTCAATGGGGAACAGGTCGGCGATCACGCCGGCTCCTAGAGTCAAACAGCCAGAACCGCCCACACCACAGAGCAGCCGGAACACAATCAGACTTGCAATATTCGGGGCTTTGGCACATCCAACCTGCCATATAACAAAAAACCAGTTTGCACAACTAAGGACTATTCGACGACCGTAGATCTCGCTTAGAGGCGCTAGTAAGAGGGGGCCAAACTACATATTGAATCAGTATATGTGTATACTGGTCTTGGAATGTTTTGGTGTGGCGATACTTACTGAGTAGCCCAGCAAATAGATGCTCACGGTAAGGGAAAGTATAGCCTCGTTGGAGACCCCGAAGTCGGCTCCGACGTATCCAATAGCGGGCGACAGCATACTTGACGCGAGCGGCGAGACGAAAGTGATGCCAGCCATCAACGCCAACAACCCCCATTTGCGACTTGAGGGAAAGTTTTGGGGGTTCTCAGGGTCATCTTGCCCATCCCAGCCAACGAGGCCTTCGCTGAGATTTGTTTCTGGAAATCGATGCTTGTTTGTATTCGTAGCATGAGTATCCTCTGCGGCGGATTTCTCAATGTCTGCCATCGGTTCCGAGCTGCTATCGAATAGCGTATTCGCATTGATGGGCTTTGAATCGTCGCTGTTTCTTCCCACATCATCGTTGAAAGTATCACTTTCTTTTAAATGAAGTTGCGACATCCTGGAGGGCCAACCTTGACTACTAGTAGTCCAGCGGAGACAGCGCGGAGAGATGTAGACAATAAGAGATCCAACTCTCCTTCATTTTTGAGCGAGCTCCTGAGTTTTTATGCATTGTGTCCTTTTATCAATTGATATCCGAGCTCATATACGAATTCGATTTGTAAAATGTCTAGAATTACAAATTATTGCGGCCTTGGTCGCACATCTCGGTTTTGTCGCAAATCTCGGATTTCACGAGGGCCCCGCATCCTGCCTAGTAGCCTACAGACTTCTACCGTGAAAATTGGCTCTCTTAGTATTTAAATTTTGGACTTCCCGCAGAATTGAAAAGCTCAAGGCTAACGCTTTGGCTGTTTCTCTGAATTTTTGGACGCGAAAGGCTCTTATGTGCTGTGATCTCTACCACTTAAAAAGTTCGTAAAGCCATCCGTTCAATAGTGTTTCCCAAGTACTTATATCATCTATTCTTCCTTCAAAGCCTATAATTAACGCTGCTAATAGTGAGCTCTTTCGTCGCCTCGGCCTTGCCATCCGGATATATTATCCAAGATGGCTACCCATCTGTACCAGACTACCTCAACCTTCGTTCAATCGCTGGCCTTTCACCGAAAACTGTCTCACAAGCTAGCGAAATCTCAAAAGGCAGCTGGTATGGCTGCTTCATTACTTCAGAAGAAGACAATTCAGTCATTGGAATGGGGCGCATCATTGGCGACGGCGGATGGTACTTCCACATAGCGGACATGGCAATCCATCCACAGCACCAACGAAAGGGCTTGGGGGACCAGATACTGAAAAGGCTATTATGGGAAATTTCGAGAAAAGCGCCCCAAGACGGAACTCCTTACATCACACTTATGGCAGACGGGCCTGGAAGAAAACTGTACCAAAAGAACGGATTTGTTGAAACGGCTCCTCGTTCACTCGGCATGGTTCTGGAGACACCTTTAGACAGGTGACGGTGAAATTATTCTTAACATGGCTAAGATCTTGCCAACTTTTAGTGATGCTAGAGGCAAAATAGAATTGTCAGATCAACGGAGGCAGTAGGTTCTCCCAGAGTAACATGGGATTCTTAAGTCACCTGTAGAAGACTTCACAGAATTATTGTGATGATTTGTAAATACAATTAAAAGCACAAAAGAAAATCTATATAGTTTAGTTCGAACATCTGAACGACAAATTCCTGCCAGATACAATCTCCTTTAACTCAGCCAGTATCGCACAACGTTCCCAGGTCGTGCACTCCAAGCACCATCACTTGAGCATGTGCGCTCCAGCTTGCTTATTTCCATCAACTTTCGATTATGAACATTACTTTATGCCTTAGTCTCTAATGCTGTTAACCAAATGCCTAAACAAAATAAATACTTTAATGAAAACCCATGCACAGTACCTGAACATCAGAATGTCCCCAGTCACATCATCATAGTCCCAAACCACCAAAATACCACAACCACTACACAGCACTGCAGCAAACTCACTACTACTGCAATAGCAGCAACAACAGCACCGCTCAGTCTCGTCCCTCCTCCCGATCCTCCAAGTTTTCTGTTGACTTCTTCCCCATATTGGCCCCCTACATTCCCCCTCGGCCAATACTCACACACCACGAACCAGCCTCTCGTACCACACAACTTCCTCCCGCACCCAACACCCCTCGTCGCTTTCCAGACCAGCTGAGAAAAATGTCCCGTCTCTTCCGTGAAACCAGGATGGTCGAAATTGTATTTTTCGTCCTCATTACCCCAAGCCTCTACCGTCGCTGTCGCGTTTGCGTATCCAATTGCGATGTTCTCGCCGTATGGACCGCCTGAATGGGCGAAACGGCAGGTTGTATCCGATTGAAGATATGCAGTAGCGAACTTCTCTAGAGTGGTATTCCAGTATAATGAAGTGGCGTTGTATTCACGGCGGTAGGTATTGGTCGAATTAAGAATCGCAGAAGTAAAAGATGTAGGGTTGGAGTAGGATGGTTCGCCGGAGGGGATGGCTGGGGCGGCGGTGATTGTGACGACAACCGTGGAGGAAGAGAATTTGAAGAAAGTAATAAGCGTATATAGGAATAGAAGTAGTCTCATGATGATTATAGGAAGTTTTTGTAGTGTTGTGTAAGCGCTCTGAAAGGGAAGCGCGCATAGAGGAAAAGAAAACACACTTGCAAGCACCACCGAAAACAGAGCCCAAAATGTAGCACACCTTAAAAAGCAGCAGAAAGAAGGAAACAACGCCGAGGGAAACACAGGTGAGCTAAAATTCCAGCTTAAGCATTTCGCCTCGTTTTTAAAGACAGCCTGATTTCTGCCCCTGCCTGTCTTGCCTCTTTCATCCAGCACTTGATTTGTCTGCGCGCACTGAGTCTAAGCGCCGCCCAAAGGATGAAACACCGGGCAGCGACCAATCATTTGCGAACATCGCGCTTAATCTGCTTTCAAGATGATACATGGATGAAAGGAAGAACAATCGTTTGTTTAAAAATTATGTTTTAGTTCTTTGTGATTATTGCATAAGTAACTATTTATATAAGACCAGTGTTCATTAATAGTTCAAGACCTGCACGCCAGCGATACTGGTCTAGCTGCTGTATTATCTGCTGGCTATAATGACGGCTCCAGATCAATCCCATATCGCTCTCCGCCCTTCTCATCTCGCCACCACCTTAAACTGTATAGTCCATCCACCGGCAGGCTTTTTGCACTCAGATGTCTACTAGATATTATAGCTTGATCAGCCAGCTGAGACACCACTTCTCCGCCTGCCATCAACGTTGCCGTCCCAGCAATCGAGCAGGGATTATGCGGCAATACATCTCGCACCGGTAAAAGCAATCTCGTTGCGATGCCGCACGCAACCATGACTCCGAGGACGATCTGGAGCGCAATCTTGGGCCCGCGATTCTGCTGCAGTCGCCGATGACCAGTTGTGGTCACCACGCCATCATACGTAGGTAGAGAGCCCTCACCGCCAGCGGTACTGTTGTCGCGCATGTTTAGAGATATGGCTTGAGCCATGTACACGCTGTAAAATCGCTGCGTAGCATTCTTGAGGTTCTCGATATTCTTAGCGCCTGCGAGCTCATTCGCTGGTCGACCATTTTTGCTCAGAACCAGAGCTTCAATGAAGGTGTCTATGTGATTATTGATCGGATCGGTATTATTCGGACCAGGAACCGTCTGATTAAACAGAGGAGCACTTAGACCATTCAGCCAAGCGTTTGGCAAGAAGGGAAACCTCTCACTACTGCGATTGGTCTTCAAGAACTTCGCTGTACTCTCCTCTGTTATGGGAGGTTGAGTGGAATCGAAGTTGAACTGGGGAAGCTGTAATGTGACATTTGTCGTGACCTGCTCAATGTTCTGATAACAGACAAGAGTGGCGAGATCTTGCTCGAAACCGGTGATTTTGGCCTTGGCTCCCTTGCCGGATTTCTTCACTTTCATAAGGCCAAATGTGACGGCAAATGTCGGACATCCATTGTCTGTTATCTGAACTCCATTACCCGCTGATCCAGACGATGGGTTTGTATCCAACATCCCATCTCCATAAACAAGGCCGTTGCTCCATGCAATGATCGAGCCCTTGCCGACGTATGCCATGCTTGTATCGTTGGGAAGCATAAAGTATTGCATCCATGGCTCCTCTTTTTTCGCTCCTTTGGGCGCAGTCTCACACCAGTCGGCATATCTCATCGTTGTATTCAATCCGACCCAAACATACCCATCATAGGGAGTCACGGGGTTGCTTTGCCCAGGCATTACGAACATCCCCGAGTCGTCCTGATTAAGTATCGTCACTTTTCTATCATCGTTCGGTATTGAGGTACAGTTTAGCGACGGCCTTACGGCAGGTATATTAACCGTCAATGGTATGTTGTCGCTCGAATTCGTCGTTGGGATGGCGTCTTGATTAAGTACATTAAAGACGAGGTCTCCTGTACTCCACTTTGTACTATTCAAGCCGAGATATTCGACTAAATTGTCAATAGCAGTGGCCTCATTATCATCCAGGGAAAGGTCCACGTTGTTAAAGTTGAATGTGTCGTTCTGGTAAAGTGTAATATTTTGGACAATTGAGACACTAGTTGCGCTATACAGACCTGACACAATAATGGACAGAAAACTTCCAATTAAGGTGCCAAATAGCGCAATAGCTACCGCGAAATTCTTTGTTCTAAGCGACAAATAAAAGGCACGAGGGAGCAGCTGGCCAACAAGATTCAGCGTAATGGTTCTCTCTGCATTGGCTCTTCCACGCTTGAGAGGGGTATAGGGAGCAAAAATTGCTACCATCATTTCCATTGCGCTATAGAGACCAGCCACTCCTAGGGCGACAGCCGAAGGGATGTAGGTAGCAAACGCAAGTGAACTCGATTGACCGATGCTCATAAATCCATTATTTATGTCTGAAAAATGTTGAACAATCTCCAGAGACGCAATGATGAGCAGTGGCAAGCATATCGCAAGAGCAAGGAACCAGGTGGTACTAGCCATGGGCCTCCATGACGGCACCGTGCCTTGAACTTTTTCAAGAGGATGATTCATAGTTTGGCTTTCATTCCGCTGCATTGGTTCGATAGAAACAAGCGCGCCGTTATCAGAAACATTAGCTGTTCGAAATTGGTATTCCGCAAGGCGCTGTTGTAGCATTTCATTACTCAAAGCGCCCATCGATGACAAAATCCTGTTAAGGTGAAAACTTGAGACGAGTAGCGTAGCCATCGAGAGAGCCGACCCTGGACGGTCTGGAGCCGTAAAGGCTGGCCTGGCAAATATCATTCCCACAGACAAGATGGCCAACAGTCCGAGAAAGCTACACATGAAGCCGGTCGAAAGACCTTTAACGTGCAACCTCTGCTCCACGTAGGTGATGCTTCCGGTGGCAGTACGATTCGCCGGCTGGACGAGGACTTGGCTCAAAACCTGAGTCCCAATTCCCTTGAATACATCCGTTGCTGTATTGATAAGAAGATGTGGATCCATAAAACTTCCGATAGATTCTACCCCAGCTTTCTTTGACAAGAGTTGGAAAAATGTCGGTACAGTCGCTGAAATAACGTAGTCAACTCCTCCGTTGCTCAGTTCCCAAGCATTGTTCGAAGTCACAACGCCCAAGGCGAGTGATCCCTGAGTAAAATTCTTTACAGCATTTAGGGTATTAGCTGGTGATGAGAAACGAGCATGAGCAGATCCGTTGACGGCATTTGGGACGCCGACATCAAAATGGCCGACCTCATAGGATGGTTTGCAAAGAGCAGATGTGACTTTGTGGAGGTACATGTACTCAGGAGACTGATCGCGCGCCGAAATGCGGACATCAACCACGGACATGAACATACGCAAATCTCTGCTGATATTATATACTTGTAATTCCAGGGATACATTGCCTTGGGGAATATATTCTTTACTGAAATCGAAGTCATAGTTGCAAGGGTAGAGGGCGAACTGAGCCTGATAGTTCTGCGTCGCGTTTGGGTTATGATAATAGCCGTGATCGGGGCCTTCAGCCAGAGTAACCCCCTTGATGTTGCAATCTTTGGTAGTGACATTGGCAACAATGAATGGCGCCATTATGCTTCGCCATGGCATATACGCCGTTGAGCCATTAGTAAGAGGAAGGAGTTCGCAGTCATAGTTGACCTTGAGGCCGTCCGTATTCATTGTATATTCAAGATTAGTAGCGGCCATCGATGGAACTTGAAACTCGGGGACGATAAAGTCTTGTGCCGTGCCGGCCGGATAGCGCAGCCCATAGAAGTTTATGCCGTAGTAAGTCTGTGCGGGACCTGGGCCGACATACCCGGCCACTCGGGGATCAACAGATTGGTTTAGCTGAAATTGTGACGATAGTTCGAACTTTTGGTCGCCTTTGGACATTTGAGTTGGCTCTAGAATGAGTAGACCTGTCGAAGAAATAGTCTAGCATAGCATTAGTATATAGCTGAAAGGACAACAGAGGAAAAAACGCGTGAGGAAAGACGAACAGTGCCTAGTATTAGCAGTTGGCCAATTAGAGACAACGCAACGGCCCAATGTCGATTCTTGATAGCCGTCCACAGACTAAGGGGAAGCAGTGGGGAGATGTAGTCTAGGAGCAATGTCTTGTCCGCCGACGAAGGCCCTGTTCTCAGCTCTTCCCAAGGCATCAAGATCTTGTTTGCAAAGTCAACTTGCCGCCACAAGGCTCCCACCACCACAAGAACTAGATGAACCTATGATCAGCACTCGAAAAGAAAGATGCCATCTACAGTGACTTACCCGCAGTTGGGCCATACTTCCAGGCGTAGTGGTTTGCCTCCCGTTGAACGCTGATTCCGTTGTGAATTTCAGAAAAGTGAAAGAGCAAAGCAGTGGCCAGCAACATTAACAGGAATGTAATGGCAAAGGCGATGAGAGTGACCTTGCTGAGCCATATCGGCGCCCAGAGAGCCGAATGAGAGTTCCGCGGCCATTTGGGAGGAGGCGCCAGCGAAGGCTGATCGAAGCCTGCACTGCTTGCCACTATGCCCTCGTGAGACCCGTAAAGTGTTGGAACTGATAGAGCCTCTTCTTCGTCCTCGATCTCTGCTTGCTCATCGTTTTGCGCAGCTAAGCCCCGTCAGCCAAGCCCCGTCTACGTCGTATCAAATCCAGGACAGGAAACACACTCTGGTGATATGGCCCCGCTCTCGCCGGCACAGGTTTTCTCCTTAGGGACACGAGCTGGTGATACGCGCCCTGACGCGGGGGTGTTAATCCTGGCAGCCCCGGGTCTGCAAATCCGTCGGGGTGGGACATGTTTGTCGATTCCGCAGAAGCGTCACGAATGCTTCATTTCACGGAGGCTGTAGAACGCGGAGATTGAAGAAGAAAGAAATTACATCTTCAATCGCAAGAATGAGAAGCCGTTCATGCATTTTCGCCTTCTGCCTGGCGGCCCTTGTCTGCCGTACCGAGCCTAGGATTCGCATCCTTGGTGTATTCCTGCGAGATGCAGCTTGCACCAGTACCGGTTTTTGCTGGACTGAATTGGGCTCTGATTGGCAGAACAGGCGCTATATTTACCGAGAGACGTGGCTAACTCCAGTTCAGCTCAAGCGGGTGGACAGGCGGGACGGCGGGCATCGCGTGAGAAATATGTGGCGGTACCTGGACCATTCTCGCTTTGGCTAAGCAGTCTATAGCATGTTTCAGTCGCCCTTGAGTTTCGTTTCGCATTGATGAGAGCCGGGGCAAACGTGGTTTTGGAGATTTATCGACGTCTGCCTTGAAACGGTCATTTATCAAGGTTGACGATAGCATCTTCTCATTATCTTCAGTTGAAAGTCCCATGATGCGATTGTGTGAGATGAGTAAGAACCGCTTTGTCCGGCGGGAGCGCAGGATCAGGCTAACTTAGTGAAAACGCTTAACGGGAGGCTCACGCCCTTCTGATCCAACATGGTCAGACTTTGTTTAGTTGAGTCCGACTCCAGGCCAATCGCATGCAAGCGTCTTCACACTTAAACAGGAGATTAGAATCAAGGCTTCTTGGTCCCTCTTGGCTCCTAAATGCATGCATGTTTCTCACAAGAAAGATAAGGAAAGAGAGCATGCTTTTTATCTATGTAAAAACTGCATTTAGTACCAACTTATTGTAGAAGAAAGAAACATCAGTACACGTCATCTAATCAAGCAATACTAATTCGTTTTGGGGCACTCTTTGTATGTTCCAGACTGTATCTCAATAATTTTGCATTCGTATTGAATACCTCTGTTCCGGGGTAGAAACGTCGTGCTCTCCAGAGTACATGTACCCGTCCTCCCGCCCCGTACTCCATCTGTGTCACCATCGTCATCTCCATCTCCATCTTAGACTCGTCATAGGCACCCTGTCTGCCACGCGCTTGCCCGAACATAAGCCCCTGATTGAAACATGTCAAAAGTGATTCGAGAAACGACAATGCTGACAGATGCGGGAAGTTCGTCCGATAAACGGTTACAAGGGCGCCAATCGCTCTTGCTATCGTGCGTGGCTGGCGTCATATTGTAAGTCTGAGACAAGCCGTGTTTCGCATCGCGCTGCCACGGTGAACACGCTGATCCAGCGATCCGGTCGTTTCCCATGACAGCAGGGCCTCAAGCTGGAATGCTACTTGATGATCCGTATTTCCCATATACTGCCGTTTGGGACATTTTCCCTCCCTTTGTTAAAACAGTCAATACTCGGAGAGGGCGGTCTCAGCGGTATTCCTTCTTCCACACACAACGACGGCGACAAAACCACAACTTCATCGTCGTACAATCTACAACCACACCCGCCCGAATCATACCTCCATGGCGAGAAAACATACAGTGCAGCGGCCTAGCCTCGCCAGCCTCGTCTTCCTGGCAGGGGCAGCTTCAGCAAATTCCTTGTCTCTGTCCAACTTCCAAAGCCTGACTTCGTCGGTATCCGTCCAATGTCTCTACGCCTACAATCTGCCCATTCGAGGATGCAGCCCCAGCGATTTCGGCAGCGGCGCGACGTGCTCTGAAGGCTGCATCGCAGGACTGCAAGCGGTGCAGTTTTCTGTGCAAGGGTTTTGTACCAACATCAACGCTGCCTCAGATTCTCTTCTCATGGAGGTCAAAGGAGGTCATATCCTTGACGCTCTCTGCAAAAAGGACGCGCCACTAAAGAGCACCGCATCAACGCCCACTCCTCCTCCAACAAAGACTCCGCCACCGCCTCAAACATCATCACAATCGAAGGAGACAACTAGTACAACCAGCGCAACAAGCACAACAAGCCAGCCAATAACAACGACAACATCTTCTGTCCCTTCTACAACAGTTACAACAGCAGTTACAAGTGCGATACCTACCACCCTCACATCAGTGACAATACCTAGCTCAACGAGCGAGTCTACAACCGAAACTACCAACGCGGCGACTTCTCAAACGACGAATGACCAGCAACCCACGTCCACAAGTGAGGAGAATCCGAAGCCAACACGCAGGCCCAATACTCAGCCAGGCAGCGGTGGTGGAAGCCCATTTGACTTTGTCGCAAGCAGCAAAGCAACAGAATTCGGGCTCACTAGGGCCTGCATTACAATAGCTATCGCCATCACTTTCACGACACTAACGCTTATATGATATGAATACCTTCTTTTATCTACCTCACAGCCTGGATGCTGTAACTCATCAATCTTTAATGTCTAAGTAATGAAGGGAAGTTGGAACATGGAAAGTGTTGGCCAAATGGGAAGGCGAACACTAGTCAGGCAGGAAACTTGGCGCAGAGGGATCATGACGGTACACTATGTATTATTAGGAACACGGAAGCCTCGGCGTTTACTCATTTTGCTACAGGGCTGCGACAGGAACGCAGATACGATAGGGCGTGGATTATGCAGTTGGAACACAACTGATTTGGTTGGTTGGACAAGGGAAAATATATGGCTGTATGCTAGTGTAAGAGGTGCTTTGGGTAGAAGCTGTGCTGGATTGTATTCACAAATGAATGGAAGTACCTAGGTAGCAAACAGATGCAATAAATCAGAATAGTACAACAGTATGGATTGTCTCAAAGCCTCATAACCACCTAGGTGTTTAGAACTCCCCATTGGCAATTTCGCTGTCAGATATAGAGAGAAGAGGGATGCTTCCAAGATGAGTGACTCCCTTCTGCTACCCTAAACTTGAAGAAGGAAAAAAAAAAAAAGAAGAAGAGACACACGGTTGATAAAAAGGCCAAAAAAAAGCAAAAAAAGAATTCCCGCCTGATATCTCAACCGGTGTATTATTTATAGGAAAAGCCCAATGCGGGGGTCGAACCCGCAACCTTGAGATATCGCAACATCAGAACGTGTCACTCATAAGAGTCTCACGCTCTACCGATTGAGCTAACCGGGCTAAGTCATGTGACTTGTTCTTTTGAACCAATCACCAACTGCCAGTTGAGCTCAGGCGGCTTGTTGGTAACGCTTGATCTTTTTTACATTATGAGGCTTTACCCTAGAGATCCGAAGATGTGTAGAATTCTGTATGCGGAAAACCAACCTGATAGGCATATTGCTGACTATGGTCCTATCCTTCAACATATTGCTCGCCAAGAACGCAGGATCCGCGGCAACTTCAAGTCGTCTTCCAAAATTGTCTCATGTACATCAAGAGAGGATATCAAGAATCCGAGCCAAACCTTGCGCGTCACCTTCTAATGTCCCAGCTTTGTCTTCATCAACCCATCCCACAGTATAGCTCCCCCCAAAATCAACAATCCATGCATTATCGTCCATGTCAATCAAGATATTCTCATCTTTGGCGTCACCCCAGATAATGTTGCGTTGGTGAAGCATCTCTAGTGTATCCTTGATCTGCGTTGCCCAACGTGCTCTCAGCTGAACTGCACTCTGGTCTGCTCTAGCTTTTGACAGCACGCCTTTATTGTTGATCCAAATAAATAGCATGCCAGCCAATCGATTTCCATCCCTAACAACACCGTGTAGGTGACAAATAAATGTCTTGGGAGGAGGAGGTAATTGCGCTTGGACAATTCTTTTGTGAATGTCAGGCTCCATTTTCGCATGCTTTAGACCAAACGAGGTTTCAAACCGCTTGAAGAAGCATTCAACCCGACTGCCATCCTTTCCATCGATCAATACACGTTTTGGAGGTTTGATAAGAATATCCCGCGGGTTGTCATAGCATATAGCTACTTCATTTGGGTGATAAGATTGTGTCCAGCAGTCTAGGCCGTCCAAGAAATCTTGCTTCACAAATATGACAGGACTGCCCCAATCAAGATTCTTAGAATCCATCTCAAACGTTTCTAGTTTCTCATCTGTAGCAGACAGCGAGCACACGAAATGTGGAGGAAAGAGATACTCGGCCAATGTCGGCAGCTCATCTTCCGGTCATTTTAGCGTGCAAGGTGCCAGACGCGTGATGAGAGGCTCAAAGGGCTTCGAAAGCCAGTCGCATGCATCTTCCATATAGAAATCATCTTCCTCATCACCCGAGCGTAATAAATTGAGACATCTGAAATATTGATCTTTAATGGCAGGCGATTGATGGAACCGTGATGGCGAGATTTGGCAGTAAAAGGCACGCCCATTGTCGGTCCTGATGACGAGCGTGCAATCGTCTTCTGTTTCATGTGTCTCCCAGAGGGCAACGTCCCAGTGCGGACTCTTATCCACGGTTTCCGACATGTTATGTGATGGCCACAACCAACTTTCTTTGGTCTTCAGAAGAATCACTGGGGCAATATCATGGAATACATGTAGGGTGCAGTGAATGGTGTGGAAAGGTGGGGTAGAGATGCTGAGCCCGGACTGACAAGCAGGGTCACTTCTAGCTTTCTTTAATCACTGCATTATTTGCTGTCATTAAATGTTATTTTCTATCCCTTCCTGAAAATGCACTGAAAATCACCGTATCCATCTTAGAGTTTGGCTAAAAGCGACGAGCTTATCCGAGATCTCATAAGTATTAGAAAGCCAGTCGCTCCCATAGCGAGGGAACCGGCGTAGAACATGGCCGGTCGAAAGGCCTTGAGACCCGCATCCGATCCTCCATGCTCGTCCAATATATAACCGGCGATTGGGGCTCCCTGTGATTCGCATATCAGCTTCAGACTCTAATACAGTTATTGAAATAGAAGTACTAACCATCAGATAGCCTGCTCCCCAGCCAGTTACAATCATGCCCAGAGCAACAGACACCCTGGCAGATCCAAAAATGTTGCCCACAGCAGTCGGCACTGTGGCAAAATACATGCCATTCGAGGCACCATTAATGATTGCGAAAAAGGCCAGTGGTATTAAAGTGGTGGAAGCCGGCCATAGTGCAAGCATGCTTACGGCACTTAGAATTAATGAGATAATGAGCGTGTTCAGAGGCCCCAGGTTATCTGAACAGAAGCCGCCGAGGATACGGCCGACAGCCGACGAAAAGTTGTAACCAGACAGGAGAGCAGCACCAGTGCTTGAAGGCAGCTTAATGGAAGTGCTATAGAATGGGAGAAAGAAGGCTGGTACAAGAAGTGGGAAAGTTGCAATAGCTCCTGCAACGAAGATCAATACGAATTTCAGGTCCTTGAATAATCGCCACTCAATAAAGCTGACTCTTGGGAGAGTTGTGCGCTCTTTCATGATCCAGGCGGCAGGAAGCCCGGTGACCAAAGTCATGATTCCTACAATCCTATAAGCCCATTGAACGCCAAACCTTTGAATCAAGGCATCCAAGACATAGCTGAGAACAGCTGCCCCCAGACCGCCGCCAGCGGAGACGATCCCGTTGGCAAGGCCGCGCTTCCGGCTGAAGTATTGCGCTGGGATGGTGGAAGTCACCATGAAGCACAAACTCATGCCAAGGCCGACACCAACGCCGCGTGTAATAAACTGCCCAGCCACACTATGCGTGGAAAATCCGCTCGTCAATTGGGCGACTCCAAGGAGGACGATTCCGAGTATGGCGCTCACGCGGATACCCAGCCACCGGATCACGCGGGCATTGACAATGGCCAAGGCAGCCATAATAGTAGGAGATAGAGATCCAATGAAGGATAACGTAGCTGCTGATGCTAACTTCTGCTCAAGAAGAGCATTTTGTATGACGCCCCAGGTATAGTTGCCATTGCCGGTGAACCAGAAACAGACAATGGCGGAAGCGAAGATGACGACCCAGGCGTAACCACCATCCGGCACATCATTGTCCGCAGCGCGAGAGGCTTCCAGTACCGGATCTATTTCTAGCAACTCTCCATCAGAAGTCTCGTGACGATGTGTGTCGCGCTGCTGAATCTCGCTTTGTGGCAGCGGCTGAAGCTGGATTGAAGTTGTCACCGAACTCTCTAGGTCGTGGTCCCTGCCGAGGGAAGTAATCTGCGTAGTTCGAGACATTGAACACTTTGACTCGATCGTGGCCACTAAATATGCATCGGACCATCGAACCACTGTCAATGGTGTTGATATGAAGCCATCTTTATATAATATTTCATTGTATTACCTATTCAATTGACGCCTTTGCTTGCGCCTTGTCTTTGACATCAGTGGGGATTTTGGACCATTTAGGGCGATCTGTGGAACCTTTCAACGCTGTCTTACACTATGGTGGATCTCAAAACTAAGGCTGAGATGAAGCTTATCAATCTTGCGACTCCAGTCAGCATGGCCAATATATGTTCTGGTAGCTCAAGGAAGACGACATATTGCGCTCCTAGGTGAACCAAGCTACGCCATTACAAACCTCGTCGTATTTGAGTATCCAAAACGTCCAAGGATCTATGGAATCTAGGACGAGCTTTAGAAGAGTTCGATGCTCATCATTTGCGGATGTCGCTGACTAACAACCTTTGAACGCTCGCAGCTCTAAGCTTTCGCTATATTCGACCTCTTCATGAGGTAGTCAAAATTCTCACAAATGACTTTTTATATTTTCCTTAAGTGGCTCTCAGTCTTTGTATCCCGTGCTACGTTTTCATTCTTGGTTATTGATTATATCCACCGCTGCTGGACAACCCAGTAAAAAGTCACATTTAGCTCCCTTTGGTGTTTATTCAAGATCTTTCTCTAGGCCTACACCAGCTTGCTGATTCTACAGCTGGTTAACCCAGAGATCATAGAAATAGAATACCAGCTTATATCATCGACAAATTTATCTTATATTTGCAATGATAACACTGTAAAAGGTTAGGACTGAGGATTTAATAACATAGAAAAATCTTATCCAGCGGGAGTTTGACTAGGGAGCGATGATGTAACAGTTGGCAGTTAATGTACACACTCTACCAAGATCTCTAAAGTGAAATCTGATATATCTCTAAGTTGCGGATAAGAAAACGTCCTCATGAGCTATAAGTCTCCCAGGGGCATCGCGTAAGGCATCGTTCATGCTCAAAGCCCCGCACATCTACTTATCAAAGCCAGTAGTTGGACTATGCCAAATAATCCCAAAACACTGGATTTTTACAAAAATTGTTTCTCTTAAAATCTCTAGGGTTGACTTGGACTGAGCACAGACATCGACTGCAACGTGGTGTAGATTCTTGTGAAATACCGTACCTCAAGAGAGCACTGTAGCTGTCAGACTATGCACAAATATTGGAATGACCACACTTGCTCTCATAATTTATCATCAGCTGAAAGCGTCAGCCACGCTAAACTTATGCAGTCTTAGTGCTACTGTGATATCTTACAACTACGGAGTGCAATGCCGACTACTAGGCATGCAGCTCGGAATGATAGAGGAACTCCTGCCGGGGTCTTACATACCGTTCGCCATAAGCTAGCCAAATATCCCGTTGAAGCACTAAGAATACAGCCAACAATCGCATTATTAGGGTCCATTCTTTTCTGCCATAGCATGAAAAAGTCTCCTTGAATGTATGGAGCCAAATGGGCCCTGAAAAGACGGCAGTTGAACCCTTACAGAGGGTCATGGCTAGATTTGCATCTACCGTTGTGATAGTGGATAGATGAGCCACGTTGACAGGCTAGTTCAATCTACGTGAGTTCTCCACGGTAGTTCCAACAACGTTATAATCATGCAAGTGATTTATCCTCGTGGACGGAGATGAGTTTGGCTTCATGGATCTGGTATTCACCTTGACCTCATATTGATTTGCTTCGACATGTGCTATCTCAGCCCGTAACTGTTTATCTACCCTCTTGAGTTTCTTTCCTAAATTGCATCACAAATTTTCCTCGCGACTGTTAGAACACTTCGGAGTTATCGCATATTTCTACCGTCACTTGCGTCGGGTTCGGGGCTGAAAATGTCAGAGCACTTGGCATCCATCAGGCAACGTGGAATAATCCACTAGAGCAGAGTGAGATCGGCGAGTCGGCAACGGAATGATACACAGACCTACAGTAATCTGTATTCATACAAAGGTAATGCGCCGAAATCGCGTATCAAGAAGCAGGGCGAAAAATAACCCTGTTGACTTGTCTTACACCGCCCACATAATCGCGGCCCGCCGCGGCCCGCGCGGCGATGTCAGATGCGCGATACTGCAGAGTTGCAACTACAACGAAATCGGCCTTTTGTATAAATTGGATAAATACATGTATTTAAAGGATCTTTATCTGTCTATCGGGCCATCTCTGCCAAATCAACGCTAGCGCGCGGACATTTCGGCAAACCTCTTATTCTTTTGGAAGTATCGCGGAGTGATCACCGAGTGGCCGGGTCCAATTTTGGCAGGATTCAGCTGCAAGATGGGTGAATAGTGTCAGCGCTAGAATATGAAATTTCTTTGTGTTTTCCGAGTGAAAGAGGAAAGCCTATATAGCCACGGTGCCCTGTAATTTGTATAGCGTGAAGAACTTACACTCCATCACCACCTGGTCTTGTGTCCCGTTGCTGAATAGGCACATACCAAAAGTTATGGACTACGCCAAGAACCCCAGCGACTCGTCGTCGCCGGAGACCCAGAGTACCATCTCCGGCCACAACTCCAAAGAGCAGTCACCATCCGATAATGACAGCTCGCTCCGGAATCTGGAGAAGAACCCATTAGAATCGACAGAGGAGGTCGTCACAGACGTCCGAAAAGCTAAAGGTGTCTCGACCTGGAAGGTACAAATAATTCAACTCTGATTCTCAAGATGACAGAAGCACTAATATCTCGGGCTTGCCCTTCCTCATATAGTGGGTATTAACTCTGATAACCGTATACGTGACCGGCGCTCTATATGGACTTGATACGACTGTTGCCGCCGATGTTCAAGGAACTGTTCTTGAACAATTTGGCGAGCCGGAAAAACTGGCCTGGATTGGAGTCGGATTTCCATTGGGTAGTGTTGCTGTTATCTTGTCAATGTGAGACAAGCCTCACTTCACCTGGTTGCTGTCGACAAACTAACATCTTTCAGGGGAAAAGCATATGGCATTTTTGATGTGAAATGGCTATTTTTTGCAACAGCTGTGATGTTTGAAGTCGGCAGTGCAATTTGTGGCGCTGCGCCCAATATGAACGTTAGTTCTGGAATAATCTCAGCAGCCTTTCTATCCAATCTGCTGACAACAGTATAGGCACTCATCATCGGAAGAGTTATTGCTGGTGCCGGAGGAGCTGGTATATATCTGGGGTAAGTAATGAGAACTCCCAATATTTTTACTTTCCTAAGCTGAAATATTTTATTAGAGGATTAAATATCCTGTCTTTATTGTCTTCCCCACGCGAACGTCCTCTCTACATTGCAGGAACAGGAGTGTCTTGGGGTGTTGGAACCATTCTTGGCCCAATCATTGGAGGAGCCTTCGCGGAGAGTTCCGCCACCTGGCGCTGGGTAAGATTCTAAACTACCTCGCCTGTTAAAGCCATTGCTAACACTCCAGAAGGCATTCTACATCAATTTGGTTATTTTCGCTGTGACCTGTCCTGTTTACATATTCGCTATCCCGTCGCTTGACCCCCAGCCGACACTCAAGCTTTTCCAAAGACTAGCTGCAGTGGACTGGCTTGGAACTGTTCTCAATGCTGCGATTTATGCTGTTTGGGTTTTAGCCCTTACCTTTGGTGGTGCTGAGTGGGCTTGGGATGATGGCCGAACTATTGCTTGTTTTGTTACTTGCGGTGTTCTAATCATACTCTTTGGACTGCAGCAGCGCTTCAAGATATTCACTACTAAAGCACAGCGAATCTTCCCGGCAGGTTTCCTAGAATCACGATCATTGGTATTGCAGCACTTCGCTACTGCCTGTACAACGACAACAATCTTCGCGCCAGTATATTACATTCCACTCTTTTTCCAGTTCACGAGGGACGATGGTGCTATTTCAGCCGCTGTACGACTGCTTCCTTTTATCTGTGTTACAATCTTCTGCATCATGTTCAACGGCACGCTTATGCCAAAATTCGGATACTACCAACCGTGGTATATCTTTGGAGGAATAATGATTACTATCGGCGGAGCTTTGATGTTTACAGTCGATTCTACTACCGCTACATCCAAGGTATACGGATACAGCGTCATCTTGGCCATTGGAACAGGCGTCGCGAATCAGGCCGCATACTCTGTTACCCCTGTAAAGGTGGCAATGGATCCGCGCTTCGGACCGCAAATGATTCCCGACGCAATTGGTTTCATTAACATGGCGCAAATCGGAGCCGCTGTCCACGCTCTGGCTATCTCTGGAACTGTATTCCAGAACCTTGCGTTCCAATATCTCCAGAGCGCTCTGGCAGGATATGGATACACAGATGCCCAACTGCATGGTGCCATTGCGGGCACTCAAAGTCAGCTTCTTGCCCAAGCTACCGACGCTGTCAGGGCCCTTGCTCTGGAGGCAATTGTCAAGGCAATGAGCCGAGTATACATCCTCGTAATTGTTGCTGGCGGAGTTCTCTTACTATCATCCCTTGGAATGAAGACTGAAAAGCTCTTCATGGAGATGTCAGCCGGAGGAGCTTAAAACCTTGATTAGCCCAAGACAGTATGGAATGCGGCATTGGGTCGGTCGGAACAAGAAGGATTGGTTTCCTTGAAACGTTAGATTAATGATTGTGAATTTATTTAGCTCCGTTTGCCACTCTTAGAATTGGCATTTATATCCACTCTCTTTATACTGGATGTGAGCTCGGCCATTGGCGTTGGCTTGGTCTTACCATAGTCACAAATACATGATAATATTGCTTTTGCTCTGGAAAGTCTGTCCCCTGTAATCATTTAATCGTGGTTTTATGAGCGGTATTAGTAGTTTTATATCCTTGACGATGTCACGCGACTTATAGTGTGGGTTATCATTACATGTGCTGATCAAGTCAAAGGCAAGAAGACGTAGTGCACATGGATCGACAATTCTCTTAGCGTTCAGATGTAATCAAAGTTTAATTGCCTACTCCCATTTCTCAGCATCACACTAGTTCAATACTCTGTCTATCTGATTCCTTAAAGTGTCTCTCCAAGTGGCCTGTTGGACTCCAGGTGTCCACTTTTTCATCAATGGATGTATAAATCTTGCCAGTCCCAAGTCGTTGATATCGGGGAGGATTATCTGTTGTCATTCTTAAAACAAGGTAGCTGTCCCGAAATGAACGTGCGATACCGGTAGTGTCATATCGAAATATGGTTTGCTCAAGATGAGCTAGCTTAACTGCATGTTTCGATCCCACAGGTAGCTGGCATTCGATCTTGGGATAATCGTACCATATGCGGCTTCCCTGAACTTCAACCTTCACACTTGAAACAGTTTCTCTTTCAGCAGACGGAACGGAAAGTATCCCATCCTGAGTAATCGTTGAAATCACCAGTTTTGAGAACTGGAGTGTCGATGTAAAAGGTAGACCGCTCCACTTCTCCTCCCATTCTTCAATTCGCAGAGATTGGGCTGTACTCCCAAGGTATGTAATATCATCCCACGATACTCCTGGGTTACTGCATGGTAAAAGAGATAACCAAGACCAAGATGGAAAGTTATTTCTTGGAGGCGCATCCTGGAAGTGAGCACCCGAAATCGACCACTGAAGGTCAGCATATAGCGTTTCTTTCCACAGCCCAAGCATAGGTGTGTACCCAGTTGCAGATTGATAGTATTTGATTAAGCCTGCGGCTGCGGCTGCGACATCAGAGGGATATGAAAGCTCTCGGGTAACATATGACTTCAGCCATACTTGCCATATTGAGAAGGCTTTCTGTTTTTTTGTAAAGTCAAAAATTTCCGAGGTTGAATAAGCGTAAGTCAATGCCGGGATCCCGCCGCTTGAAGACCATGTTCTGTCTTCGGATTCAAAAAGGTGCCGGCATTGCCACATCATTTGATCGGTTGTAAAATATACCGTCCGCGGAGCAAGCGCTACTTCTTGTAGTACCCAACCCCGTGCAAAGTACGGAGAGGATGATCGAGATAAAAGTTTACGAGACTCTTCTTTTAGTGTCGTAGGCCTGATCATGAATTCCTCGTAAAGCCCATCTGATGAGTTCACTGCGCCCGGGCTCGATAGGTTGTGACGGATCACAGTGGTAGTCGTATGCCTGGAGATATGAAGAGAAGATAAACCAATTATACCTCCATGGGCATCATGTGCCGCAGAGGCAGCAAAATTGATATAGCTTTGGCGGTATATGTCTGCCATTTTTGCTGCTTCCATTTCCCAGTCTTTATGATCATCTTGAATGATGCATAGGGAATCAATCCATAAGTATCGAAGACCAAGCTTAACGGAAATGAAGACGGCGTCTCTAAAGTTGAGATTCAAATTCTCTACCGGTATACCCATATAGTGATTGTTTAAATTGGTTGACGTAGTCTTCAGTGGCGGCTCGGAAGTTGGGGGTCCCCAGCAGTGACTAAGAGTAGAATAGCGAACGTCGATGCCAACGGAAGTAGAGGTTTCAATTAATCGGACTACTTTCGAATTTTCAACGTCAGACAAATCTAAAAGCCTTCGAGGCCTTACTGTTGGCTTTTCGATGCATCGGGTATGATGACAGTCGCATTCTGACATCCATTCTGAGACACCTTTCAGACGAGAATCGAACGATGGCACCTTTTCTCGCCATAGTAGTCTATTTTCAATGTCTGGATATTTTTTTTAGTATCGTATTGGTTTGTTTAACCACCAATCTTTGTATCCGAACTGACTTTCAGGATGTGCGAGATAGTATACTGGGTCTCGAGGGCCTGCACTTGGGAACGGAAGATCTTCTATCCAAGTGACGTTTATTAAGCGTCGTTCGGACTCCGTGTTGACTTCGGCAAATATTCTGTATGACACTGGAGTAGGTTCTCGCCCATCATAACGAGGCTTTCCATTTAGGACATTCCGAAACACATGTTCGCAGAGTGGGCATTGGGCCGCCAAAGCTTCAAGAGCTTCAAAACTTGGCTTGTAAGGCGTCTCAAATACGGCTTCAGGTGATAAGTTTGGGGTCTTGGTCCAGGTAATGAAGCTCTGGCAAGGAGGGCAGAGGAACTGATTTTGCGCATCAGAGGCCATAGCAGGTCATTTGCTAGCTTTGCTAGAGAGGTTTCTGTCCGTTTATGAATCTGGAGAACTACCTAGTATCACGAGCGGGCCAAAGTCTTGTTAGTAAGTACTCAGATTTGGCTGAAAAGAGGAAAAAGTGAGGGAGAACATTGTTCCTTCCACGCGCCCCCTGTGAGGCATTTTCCTGCTTACCGCCTGCCTGCTATTGGTCCTAAAACAGCCGCTTTTCAACTCAGCTTCATGAGCTTCAAGCATAAACATTGGAAATTCTACAATAGGACTACGTTGTTTTTAACCGACGACTCTCTGGCCAGACTACCCCAGGCCTTATTACTCAATGTAGTACAGGCCATATCCACTCTAACCCCCTCTATCCTTTTTGTCAAGCTTCAACGTTTCAGGCTATAAGATGATGTATTTTACTAATCTCTATGATTCAGTCATTAACTCATAAATATCGAAAGAATCCCCAACAAAAGTACCGCTAGACAGAGCCAGATACACACCCCACGGCGCTGGGGTTCAACCTCCGTCTCAATACAATAGTTTTGAGTGTTAATGTCAGCCCCGTTCTCAAGAAGTATTTCGAAGGCACCGTCTCGAATGCCTTTCTTAGGATCTGCTATAAAAGTGTATGAAAATAATATGTCGCGAGTATTGAATTTTGCTCCCTTCTCACGTAATTTAGCCACAAAATCCTTCATACCTTTACTCGCAGCTATACAGAGCGCTGTGTCAAATATCCATTGACAATTGGCGCGCATATCCCCTTCAAGTAACACCCCCATTAAACTTTTGCTCTTCTTGGATATACCTTTGAAGAGCGCTTTGAAGGCAATGTTTCGAGTATTAGTGTTGACCCCTTCTTTAAGTAATACCGCGATAATCTCTTCATTATTGTTAGTAATTATAGCCCTTTGAAGTGCAGTACTGAAGTAATCCCGCTTGATATCCCAGTTTGCTACTTTTTCAAATAGGACTTCGCCATCGTCATTGCCTGTGTATATAACTGCTTGGGAATGAGACCCCATCTGCCCCTCCTCGAGTATTGACATCTGCCCCTCGTATATCTGTAATCGTTTTCTCGCTTTCCACAATAGCTGTATTGAGCGTGGTGCCGGAAATGTCTTTTTGATTATGAACCTTTTCTCCCTCTTTGAGTAACATTCTTGCGATAATTTTGTGGCCTTCTGATACAGCTGCACGGAGTGCGGTGCCGTAGGCGCCTGATTGGATATCAATGTCGGCACCCCCTTCAAGCAGAATTTTTACGATATCTTTCTTGCCTTTAGCGGCCGCTGCTTGGAGTGCAGTGCCAAAAAAGCCTCCTTGAGCGTTGATATTTACTCCCTCTTTAAGCAGCATTGATATAACCTCTTTGTGGCCTTCCGATGCAGCTGCCTGGAGTGCCGTATTAAAAATTCCTCCTTGAGCATTGATATCTGCCCCCTTTTCAAGTAGAATTTCTACAGCAGCTTGATGACCATTAACAGCTGCTGCTTGGAGTACGGTGCCAAAGACACCTCCTTGAGCATTGATATTTGCTCCCTCTTTAAGCAACATTTTTATAATATCCAGGTCGCCTTTAGCAGCTGCTGCATTGAGTGCGGTGCCAAAGAAGCCTCCTTGAGCGTTGGTATTTGCCCCATCTTTCAGTAGCATTGATACAATCTCTTTGTCCCAGTTCATTGCAGCAGCTGCCTGAAGTGCAGTGTTGAAAAATCCTCCTTGAACATTGATATTTGCCCCCTTTTGGAGCAGTGTTTTCACGACCTCCCGTCGATCTCCTGCTGCAGCTGTCTGAGGTGCCGTGCCGAAGAATCCTCCGTGAGCGTCAACGTCGATCTCTTTCTCGGGTAGAATCTTCATGAGCCTATTTAAGTCATGATATGCGAACATGTGAAGTAATGAGACGCCTTTAATACAAGTGGGAGAATTCTTCTCAAAAGTGTTATGAAATAGTCTCATTCGTTCCAAAATGAGAGGGCTGTCATGTAAGAATTGTAAAAACTGAGTTTGCTTGACGCTGTCTGACAACTCTGCGTGCGATAGAATATACGTGGATGCATACTCTAAAAATGGGTATTGGTTCCCGAGAGCAATTATTTGCGCCGTGTCTGTTGCTGGCTGAGAAAATTGTGTCGTTATATACGACATGCAGCAGGATCTTAGACGTTCATGACTTCTGCTGGTGATATCTGATTCAAGGTCTGGATCTAGTATTCGCAATCTTTTATTTCGAACAAGAAAATCTTTGACGGATTCGTGGATAAATTGTACGGTTCCTCTTTGTCGTACTTCAATAAGGCCCCTCGATGAATGGGTGATTCGCCGCCGGATATCGTCTGGCGTTATTCGTGCTGGGTCCCAGGGTCCCACGTGAACCTCCATTTCAGCCAGAGTAGCAAAGTATAGCTCACTTGGTTTGAGTAATTTTCTCGTGAATAAAACAAACTGGAGCATAAATAAAGTCTCTTGCTTTCTTGGATTGTCTTTACTCAGCAGTGTGAGAAACACTTCATCGAGATCGCTAGGTACCTCTTGTAGCAGTTGGTGCATAGCTTCGAGTTGGCCTTCATCATATGCTCTGTTCAACATTTCAATGACAAGCACAACCCACATAAAGACACCAGATGCCTTTTGTAGGACTTTTGTTTTGATCTGCTCATCTATCTTTGTCAACTTATCGCCGGCGTATTTGATGATGTCCTTGTTGTGCTCGCTCGTAGTTTCTACAACCAATTCCAAATGCTTTTCCATGCTGATGTTTGGATAATGGCGGCTTGATAAACAGATATTGAGAGTCATCTTTGCCTTGATGCTGAGATCTTCAAGGAAGCGCACGAGGCTTCGTACATGTGATTCGCTGCATTCATCCAATGCGTCAACAAAAAGGACAAGCGGTTTTGGGCAAACCAGTATCTCTGAAAGCAGGAAATCTTGCAGTTCTGGCTCTCGCCATGCGCACTCTGTATGTTTCTGTCGTTTGTTACGAAACAGAGGGATGAATCGTTCGTATGTGGAAGACTCCTTGAGAATTAGTTGGTATACTAATGAACGCAGCATACCGATTGGTTTCTGCTCAAAACTATCGCCGCGAGCATTGAAGAAATGCGCCGCAACAATAGCCTTCTCAAATAGCTTCCCTTCGCAATATTGCAAGGTGTGTTTCATCAGCGTTGATTTTCCTGTGCCTGGATTCCCTTTGATCCAAAGTACTCCGTTGTGGCTTGAGAGCTCGGTACGTTGACACCACTGCTGAAATTGCTCGGTGTTAAAGAGCCAGTTGCACGTTGTAGGATGGGCTGAAGATATATCTATCTTCCGAGCGTCAATGTTCTGGTAGCTGAGAGAACGCAGGCACTCTGCCACTAGTTAGTTGTCACAGCTCTCTTATTAAACCGGCAGCTAAGCAGACTAATTGAAAGATCAATCGCCTTACCTTCTTTTTCTTTTTGAAGCCTTTCCGCCTCTTCGTATGCTGGATCCTTTATGTTGGCTATAGTAGGTCAGAAAAAAAAGAAATAGAGATCATTTTTCGCCCGAAGTCAATGCCTTACTCCCATAGAAATTGTTATGATTAAACTGGTGGCCCTTATCGTTGTTGTACTGAGGCCCGTCGCCGGTATGAATGTTTTGAGAGCCGCCGCCATGGCTATTGATGTGGGAACTTGAGGTCGTCGCCATCCGTGCGACTGCCAGGCCTGGATAAAGCTCAGTAAATATTTGCGTTGCATATCCCGCAGAAATATTCTTGCAGTATCACAAAACACATGGTGTGAGGAAGAGTGGGGAATCGTTGGGCCGCAAGGGAAAGCCTCGGAGGAAGAAGCTGTCCAGCCTATAAACAGCAGATGTTGAACATTCAAGTTCTATTGGTTCATACAGCAACAAATTGAATATCAGGTAAGAAAGAGGTGGGGAAAAGAAACCGAGTGAATGTCCCAGCAAGTCCAGTAACCCTCCATCTCAATGATGCAAGAGATCGCTCAGGCTTCCGGCAGGCGAGGGACTTAGAAGCGATATTTCAGCAAATTGTCCATTTGAAAAACCTCGCGGGTAAATTTTCTCCAAGGCCTCAGCGTCAACGAGGTTTGTTCCGTCGCTCTGCAGGCTCAATTACATGTACTCTCCACAAGAACAAAAGGTCATCTGCACGTCGGCCTTGTAATAACAGGGCACAATACCAACCATGCCTTCCAATACATCTATCAGTAATCATGGCTCCGGTCCGCAAAACATCTCGTCAGGCGATGGGCCTCAATATAACAACAATGCGAGTGGCATACAGATTAATTCCAGTAATTTTGCAGGATGTATGTGCAACATCACCCATTAAAGCGCTATTATGCTGATTGAGTGCAGTCAATCCCTTCCGTGAACTCGCTAAGATTGAGAGGTTGCCAATGGAAAATCGAGGTGGTATGCCTAGCGACGACCAGCCACGTTGTCGTGAGGATTTCCATGTTGCAATCATCTGCACATTACCTCTCGAGTACGATGCCGTTTCACTAGTCTTTGATCAGTTCTGGGACGAAGACGGAGATTCGTATGGCCGCGCGCATAGCGATACAAACACGTATACAACCGGACAAATTGGGAAGCATAACGTCGTGCTGGCACTTCTCCCCAACATTGGCACAGTTTCTGCGGCTGGAGCGGCGGCTAACTTTAGGTCAAGCTATTCCGCAGTGAAACTTACGCTTCTTGTGGGAATATGTGGCGGCGTACCAGGCACGGGCGTGGACGAAATCCTCTTGGGCGATGTAGTCATTAGCAAAACGGTGATTCAGCATACCCTGGGAAGACAATACCCTAACAAATTCATGACCAAGGACACAGTATACGACAGCCTCGGTCGACCAAATAAAGACATTCGCTCTCTAATCGCCAGTTTTGAAACTGAGCGTGGACGAAGGCAACTGCGGCAGAAGGCCGGACAATATCTAAGAGACTTACAATCCGCAGCAATAAAAGAGAGGCATCGATGCAGTTACCGATATCCCGGTGTGGACGAGGACAAGCTATTTGCGGCCAGCTATCACCATAAGCACCGAGCATCGCAGAAGTGTAAATGCAATCAGGAGTCGGATGGCCTTTGTGAAGAAGCTGCCCAGACGCTTTGTTCCACACTCATGTGCGATGAAGGACAACTTGTACGAAGGGAGCGCTTATTAATGAAGAAAGATTTGGAACTGGACGACGCACAATGCCCAGAGATCTTCGTTGGCTGCGTGGCTTCTGGTGATACGGTGATGAAGTCCGGTGAACATCGTGACCGGATCTCTAGACAGCGAGATATCATCGCTTTTGAGATGGAAGGTGCTGGTATTTGGGACGAATTACCTTGTATTATCATCAAGGGAGTTTGCGATTATGCCGATAGTCACAAGAACAAGGTATGGCAGCCGTTTGCGGCTGCTACGGCGGCATCTGTGATGAAGGCAATGCTGGGACGATACGCGCTGACCGAGCCATCACCTTCTTACTCAAGGGTTATTCCCGGTTCGCATGTCCGATAGTATAATAGCTGATGTTGAGTTATGAGAAGAGTTATCTACTGATATTATAAACTGTGTATATGTAAGAGGGCTTGCCTCGGATGTAATAATAGGTAGATTTGCTTGTGAGGAGACAAGCCAACTGGTAAGGTAACCACTACAGAGGGTTAAATCGCTTGGTAACTAAAGGCCCAGTTTTTATCGTTAGAGATAAGAAATGGTAGGATGGTGGTTACAGTAAGCGTGCATTGAAAGAAGAGATTGAATGAGACATCGGAGTTTGGACATAACTTCCGACGCCGAATTACTATGCAACACTGGTATAAACAGGTATAGAAACAAATTCTGCGCTGAGACTCACCGCAAACATTTTGAATTATTCTCAGATCTCCCACGAGATTAAATATCACTGTTATTTTTCCATTGTTGTGAACCTATGAATCCCCTTTGCCATTCAATGCCTTACAGCAGTCTCTTTTCACTTTTAAGCTATGTGGATCATATCCGCTCGGATGGCTATTACACCATGGATACTACGGCAGACGGAAAGGATACTACAGCAACACGGTACTCAGCCCCATTGACGCCCTGTCGTTATGGTCTGACAGAGGTCTCCACGCTAGAACCCGGGTGGCTTTCACCTTAAATGCACCATTTACTGTTTAATTATCAGCCTCATACGTTGACTTACAAAGAAGGACCATGTTGTTCAACCAGGGAAAGAATCAAGGTAGTTGGTTTTAAAACACCAACTACTGCTCCTGCTTTCTCTGTTAGATGAATCATGAAGTTCCAGGAAAGACAAATTTAACAACTTAGCGCCAAGTTGTCTCGTATTCCCATCCTGCCAAGAGGATGTTTTTGAAGGTGTTTGCATGGATGTTGACAGGGGTGCGACTGCCAATCCTCGGCTTTATCACAAGTCAGCAAAGCCGTAGATCTTTTAAAAGACCTTGACACCCTTATGCTTGGCAACTCTGAGCCCACATTGTGTAAGACATCCTGAACAGACTGTTCCAATGCATTTCTCAAAGCAGGCGGCAGTGGCTATTCTCGGTATTTTCCCTGTCAATTTGATAAACAATGAGGGCCACAGTGAGTGTACTGACCGGATTCAGGTTTGGCGAGAGCCAGCAATGCAATTCAGGCCACCATCCTCGCCGATAGCAATCGTGATGGTAAAATAGATTCGACAGACCAGACTGATGCCGACAAAACTTTGTGGACCGAAGATTATGGCGCTCTCTTTCTGGCCAACATTGGAGACACAGATGGCCGATGCTCGTCCCAAGTCACGTCTCAAACGCTCGATGGAGAATTGTCGATGTGTAACGACGCTTCTGATAACATTCTCCGCAATTCCAAGTACATTGCGCCGCTTGTCACGCTGCCAATCCAGACCCTCAGTGACAATGCTGTCGGCAGCATTGGCATCTCGGGAGACAATGCAGCCGATAATGTGCGCATCTTCTACAAGGCAGACAAGGATTGGGTGTATTTGATGGAAAACACCACCTTTACTGCGCAAGAACTCAAAGCAGGACTGGAACTAGGCATCGACGGCCGCACTACACGCTACCCGCAAGTTTGGGACGGCCGTGTTCAAGTTCTTTTCAACGTCACTGATGGATCGGAATCGGGCAGCGACTCGGTGGCATTGCGTGTTGCTCCCGTATTGACTCATCATCACCTTCAGCATGCTCAGCAAGTCTTCACTAATAACTATCCGGGTATAGGTGCTCCTCAAGAAAAGTTCGTCGAGGCACTGAAGGGCCCCGTCGCTCAGGCCGGCATTGAGAAGCCTATCTTTGAGTTCACCACAGATCCTGACATTTGGGTACAAGACTTTTTTGAGCCGGGCTATTCCAGCATCCCCGGGCCCGACGGACCAGTGGTGATACGCATAAATATCAGATCCGGACAGGAGTACCGCTCCGCCGGCCGACAAGTCTTTACAGACTTGCGATCTGACTCCGTTGGCGCAATCCAGTATCTGTGGCGAGGTGGTACCACTGATTCCATGGGAAATCTGGAAACAATCCCACCGCACAGCTTCAACAACAAAACATATGCTGCAGGTCGTATCATAATGGGCCAGCAAGGCTCGGAAGATCCATGGATCATGGCGTTTCTCAGGGCCCAAGAGGCACAAGACCCCGTTATTACTGACCATGATTGGCTTCTGGTCGGGCATACAGACGAGTATATGCAATTCCTACCGGCGAACAATTCGCGAGGCTGGATTGTTATGCTTGCCGACCCAATTGCCGGTATCCAGCTCTTGAAAGATGCGCAAGCGGCTGGACATGGCAGTGTCACGGCCGTGTCACGAATTCAACAGGCCTCTGATCCCAAGCCGGGTTTTCAGGGTTGTCTGCCCAACCTCACCATCGATCAGGTCCTGCAAATAGCCAACCTGACAGAGCTCAACACCTACGCCAATCAGTACATCCAGAAGAACATCGAGATTGTTAAAGCTGCAGTCGGACTCACCGATGAAGAGATTCTTCACGTCCCCGGCATCTACTATAACGAGTCATTTCCCTGTACAGCCAACGGGGCTCAGCCTCAGCAGCTTCACAGCGTCGCCTCATTCAAAGGAGCACCAGTGCCGAAACCTCTCTCGATCATCGAAGCCATCAATCCTAATGGACTGTTGGAGAAAAGACAGACCACGACACGTTATACAGGACCTCGTCTCACTGCGATGTACCCAGGCGCCATCAATGGTGTCGTGCTAAGCAATTCTCAGATTCTGGCACCCGCTCAATGGGGCCCAATTATTGACGGGAAAGACATATTTGCGGCAGCAGTCCGCGATTCGTATTCCAAGATAAACTTTAACGTCACGTTTATCGATGATTGGTATGATCATCACGAGCTGGATGGTGAAGTTCACTGTGGGACGAATGTCTACCGCGACACGTCAGCTCCTTGGTGGTGAAGCCATTAGATAGTTAATTCAACACTAAATTCAGATCCATGGATGGCATATAGATATCTATGTATTATATTTATTAGTGGCGGCCTTCTATGAGAGATACTTCCATGAATTCAGGCGGTTTCAACAATTTGGGGTGCGGTCGCTATGCTGCCCAGTCCGCGATCGTAAAGCTAGCCCTAACCTTGATCAATAGATCTGGTCACTGCGCAATATCTGACATGTAAATAGAAAATATCAAAAACAGAAATCTTCAGTCACAACAAAAAGATTGTAGGTATACCATTTCCCGTTTGCCTGGCTCGGTTGAAGTTCGTGGCGTGCCCCTCGAGCAATTAATATTAGCCAACTGACTCAACGCCTTTCACACAGCCAATCTTCTTTAAGCAGAGCGTTTGAAACTCGCCCGAGCAAGAGCATACGCAAATTTCGCTGCTGCCAGCCAGCTTCCAGGCTTCCACCAGTCAAGACCGGCCCCTAATCGCGCTACCTTCACCATAACTTGCGGAGGGAAATCTGGCGGTAACTTCTGTGCAAGCGCCATCCCTTGGTCTCGTTTTGCGCTTACACCGTCCCGGTTTGCAGAACTAAGTAAACTTACTAGTTCTTTCAGATTCGGCTCAGTACAATAAGCTGGCTGTCCAGGTTGCTGTCGCCACGAATCTGCTAGTTGCCCTGCGTTAAATGCGTCGAATCCCATTGCTTCTACCAATTCCATCACAACCGCCACGGACTTCTCGTCGTCTCCTGAGACTGGGAGTGCCACTCTCTTCGGAGAACCCTTTGGTTTCGCACTAGAAGCAATGTTGAGAGCAACAATGTTATTCAATGCCTTCACAACCGGGTGTGAGAAGGTGTTCGACATCCAAACACTCTCTGTCATGCCTTCGTCCAACGGCTGGATGTTCCCATCACGTGTGGGATAATAGTTGCAGGCATCAATCAAGATGGTGGCGGGACGCAAAGATGTTTGTAAATGCGGCTGCAAGGGCAGAATACCGCTCATCGGTACCGCGAGAATAACGACATCCGCTTCGGATACTGCGCGCTTGGTATCCATTGCTTTGGCACCTGTTGTTCTCTCCACATCACGAAGGCTATCAGGACCTCTGGAGTTACTAATGCTGACATAGTTGCCAGCATGAATAAGCTGTGTTGCTAAGGCGGTCCCGACCAGACCAGCGCCTATAATGGCGATTTGGTGTGGTTTCGTTGTCTTTGGAGGTTGGCCGGTTGCCGCCATGTTTTCAGGTACTATAAATGTATTTCAGCTGAATGATGGTTCTCATAGATGCAAGATGAATGTGCAAGACATTTTATGAATGATAGAATTGGAAAATTTAGGAAGGTTTATATAAAGGAAGTTTACATGGAGAGATGTTGCTATATAAGCATTAGCTAAACTTCTAGTAGTGGAGTTTTCCCAAACTCTCCGCAAGACTTCTCCTATCGCACTCCGCCCTAGTCTTCTCCGCAACACTCTCCGCAATACGGGCTCCTTTATGAGACTTCTCAGCAAAACTCTCCGCCAAGCTTCCTTGCAATACTCTTAACAAGAGTCCCCGCAAAGCTCTATATAAATATTTTGCGCGATTCTCCGCAGTATTTATTTATAACTTGACTATTACAATAGTTTAATAAGTTATCAGAGTATAATGAGTCTAATTGATTGTTATTGTTACGTTCCGCGCATTAGATTCACCCTTCCATAATGAGAAGAGCATCAGCTATGAGGCACAAAGTAATTAATTGACGGCTCCATAAGACCTGATTGATTTCTAAAATATTGTTTTCGTAGCTTCGTACCATTATTCGATTGCCGCAACGACCATAGGGGTTAGGTAGTCCCTAGAAGTGAAGAAGTTGGACAAATGAAAAGAAGCATCCAGTTTCAAACCATAGCAGCTTAGACAGAATTATGCAAAACAAGGGTTTTTTCTCGTTTCTGAAAGGGTTTAGAGATAAATACAGTCCTTATAATACACCTAGCCGGACAAAGGCTGAGTCACTACTCACTCAATTTTCTTACATCTTCACTCTTCTGTGTACGACAAGTACAAGTAATGAAAACCGTCAAAACCATGGCTTAATAAGAATTCCATTTCAATAGTAGCACTCAAAGGAGTAGCCAGTGGAAACCAAGTTAATATATACAAAGATGGTACCTGCAATAACTCCGCGGGATGGTACAGCCTTCCGCTGATCGATCTTGTAATAGCTTCTCAACCAGAGCACCAACAGTTAGCTTATTGTGGCCCCGAGATATCGTACACTTTAATGAATCAATTCTTTTGCGGCGGCCGCAAAGGTAATTAAGCCTGTGGTGGTTTCAAGGATGCAGATTGATAGCGCACTAGGTCTGTAGAGGGCATGGATTTCGATATCCTCTATCAATTGTTTTTTCATATCATTAGGTCTAGATTTTACCAACATGGTATATGATGTATCTAGAAACCCGTTCTATCTTAGATAGCGGGAGGTGGGATGAATATTTTCTTAAAGGGAAAGGAAATTACCCAGGGAGCATAACTCCCTACACCTTTGCCTCAATGTCCAGTATCTTCACAACATTTCCCTTTAACTTAGTCTCCCATTTATTGACCGCCCGAGTCCATCATTTTCTTGATTGGTAGTCATACCAAGTTGCACACATCATAGAGACTCGAACAACTTGTCTGACAGCTTCCATGGTGTGTTCATTGGCTTGATCTAACCTCAGTGGAGCCTGTCAACATAGGCAAATAGGGTAAGCATGAAATGCGTATGCTGCATTAGTGTCTACCTGTATTTTTCTAGGTCCATAGTAACGAATAACCCTACCGTACCAACCACCCAAGGCACGGGAGACCATTTTTAAGGCAGCGATCGCAGCTTTATCGCCGTTCAGCTGCTGAATCTTCAGCACTGGCTGTGTCTCTCTTGACCTGTCCGCAGGCTCTATCAATGCATTTCTCTCAGTCTTCATGTTATGTATTTATGTTATCAATCACTACATATGGACTGGCAATACATGTGCCCTCGACTTCGATTGCAACTCGTTGGATTGTAAACCCCGCTTGGAACAATGCGACTGCTTGATTGCGACAATGGCCAGTTTCGGCTGATAAAAGCGCAAGCTGGTGCCATACCTAGATATGCCATTCTATCGCACACATGGGACTCAGATTCCCAAGAAGTTACGTTTAGAGACCTGGTCGACGGCACTGGGATTGAGAAGACTGGCTACGAGAAGATCCGGTTCTGTGCGGCGCAAGCGAGGCGTGATGGCCTACGATACATATGGGTAGATACTTGTTGTATTGACAAAGCAAATAATACCGAGCTTGCCGAGGCAATCAACTCCATGTATCGTTGGTATCAGAACGCAGCTCGATGCTATGCATATTTATCGGACATCTCAGACTCTGAGTCAGAGAGCGATATCCAGCAGTCTCAGCCTATATGGGAGTCGGCTCTTCGGAGAAGCAAATGGTTTACTCGAGGCTGGACGTTGCAAGAGCTTCTAGCACCAGCCTCAGTCGAGTTCTTCGCAAAGAATGGCCTGCGGCTTGGTGACAAAAGGACTCTTGAGAGACAGATTCACGAAATAACAAATATTGGGATTCAAGCACTCCGAGGAAACGACCTTTCAATGTATAGCGTTGAGGAACGATTCAAATGGGCCGAGACACGACAGACCACTCTCGAAGAAGACTGGGCGTATTGCCTTCTTGGTATATTCGGTATATTCATGCCGATGATATATGGCGAAGGGAAGATAAATGCAGTTCGTCGGCTTAAAAAAGAGATTACCGATGCCACGAGCCATGATGATGGTCCTAGTAGCCAAACAGGTATGTTTCCCTCCATTCCCGCTCATAGCATTCTTAATAATTTAATAGTATAAAGCTGAGAGCTGTACTTGGATCGTACCGTTTGAACGAAATCCCTCTTTCACCAGCCGCGAGTCTGATCTAAAAAGGCTTCGTCAGATGCTTTTCCCGGGGCAGCATACTGCGAAAGTCGCGATCTCAGGACTTGGTGGAGTTGGCAAGACGCAGCTCGCTCTTGAACTGGTCTATCGAATCAGGAATGACCATAAAAATTGCTCGGTCATATGGATTCCAGCAACCAGCAGGGAAAGTTTAGGACAAGCATATCGCAATGCCGCCGCGAAGTTGGGTATTTCCGGATATGACGATGCAAAAGCAGACGTGAAAAGGCTTGTACAAAATCACCTGAGCAGCGAGAGTGCAGGCCAGTGGCTTTTGGTGTTCGACAACGCTGACGAAATCGGCATGTGGGTTGACAAGCCTTTACAGGAATCCAGCCGTCTAATTGACTATATGCCAAAAAGCGTCCACGGGTCGATCATTTTCACAACACGCGACAAGAAGGTGGCAGTCAGACTCGCGGGTCGGAACGTGGTAGAATTATCTGCCATGAACAAAGAGGATGGCAAGGACCTTCTTAAGAAATGCCTAGTTGATCAGGAACCTATTAGTCAACAAGATGTGGAAGCCCTTCTCGTCCAGCTCATGTACCTCCCGCTAGCCATTGTCCAAGCAGCGGTGTATATCAATACCAACGGAATCAGCTTGGGTGACTATCTATCGCTGCTGGAAGAGCAAGAAGAAGATGTCATTGAACTTCTTAGTGAAGATTTTGAAGACGACGGTCGTTACCACGACTTGAAGAATCCTATAGCCACTACGTGGCTTATATCCTTTGAGCAAATCCGCCATCGGGATCCTCTTGCAGCAGACTATCTATCTTTTATGGCGTGCGTAGATGCAAAAGACATACCGCAATCGCTTCTTCCACCGGGTCAATCGCGGAAACAAGAGATGGAAGCGATGGGGACGTTGCAAGGGTACTCATTCATAGCCAAGCGGTCTGTCGACTCGGCTATCACTGTCCATCGATTGGTGCACTTGGCAATGAGAAATTGGCTTCGGAAGGAAGGGCTACTATCTCATTGGGCTAGCAAAACGATCGCAATATTGGCAAAAAAAATGGGGAGCATTGACTACGACAAAAGAACGTGGAGATCGTGTATGCCGCATGCGCATTACGTTCTCGGGTCGCCGCTGATTAGCGAAGACGACAAAGGCAAACTTGATCTTTTACGGAAATATGCAAAATGCCTGTATTATGACGGGAGGTATCAGGAAGCGGAAAGTATATGGGAACGAGTGACGGAGAATCTTAAGACGAAGCTGGGGGACGATCACCCTAAGACTCTACACAACATGAGTAACCTAGCAGCAACCTACCGAAAACAGGGTCGATGGAAGGAGGCTGAAAAGCTAGACCTACGGGCGGTGGAGGGCCTTACGAAGAAATTGGGGGTTGATCATACTGATACACTGATTAGTATGGGCAACCTAGCATTAACGTATCGGAAGCAAAGCTTGTTGGAAAAAGCTGCAAAGCTGCAAGAACAGGTGCTTGAGGGCCTCAAGACGAAACTTGGAGCGGATCATCAAGACACACTAATTAGCATGATTAACCTAGCATCGACATATAAGATCCAAGGGCGGCATATAGAAGCCGAAAAGCTGGAATTACGAGCGATCGAAGGTTTCAAGGCAGAGCTTGGGATTGATCATCCTGATACCTTGATCGGTATGAATAACCTTGCGTTAACATACAGAAGACAAAACCGGTGGGAAGAGGCTGAGGAGCTGCAGCTGCAGCTGGTTGAGATTTGTAAAAAGAAACTGGGAACTCATCACCCTGATACGCTGCATTACATGAGAAAACTCGCAGTTCTTTGGAAAGACAAGAATCGTCATGAAGATGCTCTAGGGCTGATGAAGACTTGCTATGATCTGCAGCAAACGATACTAGGCGCAAGTCATCCAAGAACTCTAGCTACGCAATCAACTCTAAGAGCATGGCAGAAAGGAAATAAATAATTACATGCTACTATTTGTTGCGACGTGTTCCTTGAAAAGCTTCCAGTAGATGTGCCTGATGCCGATTGTGTTTGTAATTTTAGGACTACCCATGTCATTTTGCGCAGACAGTGGCGCTGAATTGTATAGCGTAGATACCGTCTTATAAATAGGTATCATGAGTATAATTGAGCGGAACATACTATTTCTTATCAACGATTGGATGTGTTATTGTATTCTGCATCTGGGATGATGCTCAATGAGTTCCTTCGGTCATTTTATTCTCCCAGCACTCGTGACATACGCTCTTCACTTGGCGCCGACGCCCACTTCAGTAGGTTGCCAACCTCTAAGATTAGATCCTCTTGTTCAAATGCCCCTCTCACCATATCAGTTCCTGGCGTACTTGTAAACAAAACTTTCACAACAGCTGGTACAGTTGGATCATTGCTCAGATTAACCATCTTCAGGAATACTGGTGCACTTCTCTCCCAGTATTCCTCTCGCTCAAACAACACTACACCATCGACAATGCAGAATAGTGTCATTGTACCGGGCAATTCTCTCACAAGCCAGTCAAACAGGTTTAGCAATTCATTATAGTCGTTCTGCTGCAAACTCGCCATGCTGAAGCTACTCGACAATGACCTCGTGTCAAATGTATGTTGTCGTAGTAGCTGATCTATCATGCTAGCAAGCATAGAATGACCACCAACATGCTCACCAGCCTCGCTTGTGTCAATGTGTCGCCCGCAGAACCATAATACGGATAGCATGTGTTGTTTGGTTCGTAGGCCTTGTGTTAAGGTACTGCAAAATAGAGACAGAGGTGAGATGCCTGCGATTGTCTTTGGTGGCTGGAAATCCCAGTGAACCATCAGTTTGGCTGAGTTTGGGGATACTATCCAGTTGCGGAATACCTGCGAATGGACGATTTGTTCGGCTTGTGCAATGTCTTTTGTAGACAGTGAGCTCTTCCTGCTATGAATGAAAGAGATGTCAATGAGGTCGGCGTCTGGGATCTTGATCATCCAACGCAGAGCATCTTGGTTAAGATACCATGTATAGGTTGGTGTTGGCCTATGAGGTGGTGGAAGCCACATATTATTCTGTATTGGCGAGATGCTGCGCAAAGTTTCATTCTGGATAGTAAGAGTTGTGATTGTTTGCAAAGAGTGCTCAAGTTTCACTGCATTTGATGCAATGTAATAATTAGAAACAATAATTTGAACAGGAGACGGCGTAACTCACCATGCATTCGTTGAATCTCATTATCCTTTTCCCGTGCTTCTTTCTTCTGCTTCTCATGGTCTATGAGCAGTGACTGAACAATATTAAGCAAATCCGCCTGGCCTTGTAGTACTTGCTGTTGGCCCTGCTCCATTCTTTGGGAATCTTAAGCGAAACCTAGCTGTCAGACAGAACTTTAACATGGGTATTACAAATAATAATACATACGCCGATCGAATTTATGCATTTGTGATTTTTCGGCTTCTTCTAATAGTGCCTTGCTTTTGGCTTTGATGGTATTGAGGCTCTTCAATAGATCTGTTTCGTAGCTGGCCCCCATCCCCATGGCTTTCACACCACGGACGACTTCTCACACAAAGCTTAACGTCAATTGTGTAATTATCTATATTAGAGATCTGATGTAAACTTACAGCGATTACTAATGAAGAAACCAATGGTCTGCTCAATTGCGAGAAGTATGCTAACGGTGAGATCGAGCGATGCGCTTGAGATATGTTGATCCTCCGGAAATGTAACGAGAAAGAACTCTATGTCGTAAATTTTTGGGATTATATCGTTGAACTCTTCAAGAACTTGTTGGCGGACGTTTGCAGCAGTTTTCACAGCCTATATCGATACGCATCAATGACAAGTCCCGCTGACTACTAGTTGTACGTTGGATATTAGATCTTACATCCAAGAAAATGTTCACAGCGCCTAAGACAGGCGTTGAATAAGGGCTACCAGGATCCATGTTCGAAGCGATCTTTAGTGCCTGCGCAACAGGTGCAATGTTCTCGCCAGTCTTGCGCAACATTCCTGCCACCTTGTTCGACTGCTCATATTTGGCTTTTGCATTTTCAAGTGCATTGTAGACGGCATTCCAATCATTTTTACCCTGCCGGATACTATATTCTGACTTTGAACGTCCACTAGGCTCTGGCGATGTTGATATGAGTCTATTCAGGGCGGCGGGAAAGAGATCATTCCAACACTTCAACGCCTCGATATTTGTCCAATTTGGCCTCGGAGACGGAACTCCGTAATCTAATGGTTCGGATGAGTTACTCAGAGAGATGGCGCCGCTGTTGTCTGTGGAAACGGCGATTTGAGTATTGGGAACATATTTCTCGACCTCTGTATCATAATGTGATGTTGAATTCATAAAGGCGGGGTGATATTTTGGTAGCCGATTATCGATGAAATCCACAGCCGCTGGCCGAGAGGTCCTATCTGAGGATGGATCGTCATTCGGCATGTCCTGATCTTTGGGTTGTTACTGTATTAGCATGGTCGAGTGATTCTGAAATCCCGACAGCATTATTTAAGCATTCAGGTAACTTATGGGGATTTTGTTGTTCGTGATAGTTCAAGATGACATATGGACAATCGATTCAGTGCTAACGGACAATAGCTTTCTTGTTCGATTAGCTATGTCTAGAGAGACATTAGTTGTCAATATGCTTATCTATGTAACACACTGCCGAGAAACGCCTCGTACCACATTGTCGTCTATCAACTGAGGCGGGCATGGCAAATGAGGGGCAGGATCGCCAGCCTAAATGCAAAGAGACGACACAGGTTGTCCACGTGTACTTCTTAAAATCGAAGGATTCTCTAGGACTCCCACAAGTATGCAGCTAATGTTGCATTTTGGGTGCCTCCTCTCGAGGCGAACTTACTCCATGGGGCGATCAATGAGGCAAAACCTGCTGCCTGTTATCCACATTATTGACGAACTACTCGTTGGTTGGACGAAATCACATTGGCCTCATATATTTTTAGTGCCTCCATGTCAGATATTGGTTCCCTGCTGCATGCATAATGAGGCTCTGGGAACGCAGCTCGAAGTAGGTACGCGTCGCCTTCGCAGTTGATGCCGAAAGACCGATGCCCCGTATTACGTCTATTGACGCTATTGTTAATGCTTTAATAGTAGTTGCGATCCATTGGTTGGAACCTATTTTGCTCTTCTCTAAAGCAAAGAAGCCTCAATAGCTTTTCCCTCAGCGGTAGAAGAAGCTCTATCCATTCTGTAACCACGTTGTGTTCAATATGAGGGAAAATCCGCAACCTGTGCCACCCTCATTTTTGGGTGTTGATAATCAGGATGACGCCGGCGAAGCACCACGCTTTTCTTTCGGTTCAAAAACAGATGGAGCGGCAACTATATCCCAGACTTCTGGGAACTCCACTAGTGAGATTGAAGCTCTTAAGTTGCGGATTGCTGAGCTTGAGATGCGAACTCAGAATGATGCGCCAACGCCGTCTTTAAGCCAAAACACGGCAGATGCAGGAGTTAAGCAAGGAAACAATCAGCCAAAAGTGATGGCCAACCTAGAGCGATATAAGAGAATGGAAGAATGCCTTTATCTTCATCGGAAAGAATGGGAATCAGACGGTGGACCGGCGACATGGAGTATGAACGAATTTAGCGATAGGCCTGAATGGAGGGAGCAAATTGGCCAGTATGGACCGTGGAGATATCTGTGGGAGGTTCAGTCCGACAAGAAATATGAAAGACCAGATCCCTTCGATCGCTATCACGTCTGTGAAGCAGGCCACGATAAGCAAAACAAACCTGAGTATGACGAGTATGATCGAACGATTGATTACGGCTATCGTCGAGAAAGGCTTCGTAAAAACTTCGAGTGGGACCTGGACCGTCTATTCTTGGCAGAAGAAATGGAACGTCGACGACAAGGTAGTGTATTGCATAAGCCAAAAGCATCGGATATACACGCCTCGAACCAGAAGATGCAGCAGTTCCATGGCGACGATGCTGAAGCTATGGAGGAGGCCAGTCTCATATTTTATGCCGCTCCAGAAATAAAGCGTTTAGACTGGCCTGGATTCAAGCCACTAGCAAATTCACTAGAGAAGGACGCACATGCTATCGACGTGCTCATCGGAGAGCCTATTATTGAAGACAGTAATCTCGGTCAATCTCTAAATTGGTTTGACTCTCAGCCCCGCCAGCATCAGAAACCAGACTGGCTCAGAGACGGCAAATTCGCACAAGACGTCGCGGCCGGACTGGTACAACTGCCAGAGAGAATTCGAATTAATTCCACTATTTTGAGGAAGGCCATGGCCAAGATTCTTGGATCGGACGGACAGTCATTAGATGATACCGGGGAAGGATCTGTATCAGTGATCTTTACAAGGCCATTCAAAGCTATCACCTATTGCGAGCCTACCCTCCGTCAGTGGCATGCAGAGTTGGAAAAGAAGCATAATAAAGTGTCAATTTCCACGAAAGAAGACACAGTGGTTAGCGACACATCTCCTCTTTCCCCACAACAGACTGTCCAGGAGACCGCTGTACCGCCAGTTTCAGTGGGCGATGAGCACCTTGGGAAAGATTTGACTTCAGAGTCCATAATTGACGAACTAGATACAGCATCGTCAGACGAGGCCAGACAGAAGAAAGAAGAGGAGCAAAAAGAAGGAAACGCACAAAGTGACGCAGATTCACTGAAAGCAATAGGCCACTTAGAATGCATCCTCAAATTCATCGATTCGGACATATTAGCCAGGAAAGCCGCCCTCGATGGAATTGAAAATCACAAGGCCTTCTACTCCGACCTCTGGCATCTTTTCCGACCAGGTACAGAAGTAATTAGGGCCGATGGTAAACAGGCCTACAGGGTCATAAGAACCAGTAGCGCGGCCCATCGGTTTGTCAACACCAGATCTTGGTGGGATAATATTACTGCTCAGAAACGAAGCACATCTTTCCTTATAGATTGTGTGTACATCGACTTTGATGGCACCAACTTGGGACCAGTATATGCACAGTTCTCCATCAAAATCTTTGAGGGGGAGAAAGAAGTTACCTCATTCGAAGTCTATCCGCTTCGGTTTCATCGAACAAAACGGGCAGACTTTAGTGATTCGGAATGGGATCAAGTTCAAGAGCTTCCAAGTGGCGAAAGATTCCGCCAAAAGCTCATCAATCGAGGTGCAAAGTTTATGAGCGTGATACCGATGAAGCACATGTACTATTCTGGTCTGACTTTAGGAGCGCGAGACGAGGTTGAGAGCCAGGTAGTCATCGACTTCGACATCCCCTCATCTATAGACGCCCCAGATGATCCAAGCAAGCCAATCCCTCGAGACAAGGAAAAATGGAAGCCAGAAATACGCAGTGTTATTACTAAACTCACAGATCCAGCGGATAAAGGCTCCAAAGGAGACCTAGGACAAAAGACTTGTCACGGACCATGTTGCTACGGAGAATTTGTATACGACGACACTTTTATCGATCAGAAAGAGGCGACCGAGTATATCGAAAGCCTTGTGCCAAAAACGCGTGCTATCGACGATCACTCCTCGGTGGCAATTTCACCACGGCCCTTGAAAGAGGTGCAAGCCGATACAAGCGGCGTGGGTTCCATTTCAAATGATGAGCTTGTTATTATGACTCACAGAGTATTCGGTTTTGTTCTCCGAAGTCGAAAATGGGGTATGTGGCTTTTGGAATGCTCAATAAGTGACTGCTCTGACAATGAGAATTAGCAAAATTGGATCTCTCCTATATTACCGATGTTCACTCTTCAATTCCTATTGAGATAACAGACAATTCGGCAGTGGAGCCAAATACTGACGAGACGGAACCGAGCACTGCCCTTGACCGCCTTGTCCTTGAAGAAGGGCATCGGAATATGATTGTGTCGCTCATCTCGCAGCATTTCCGTGAAAAAGCGTTGTCGAGGTCACAGAAAGAGGAATTTGACATTGTTAAGGGGAAAGGTGAATAGCCTGAATCTACTCACAGTTTTTCAGATCTATTACTTACACCCAAGTAGGAAAGGGTCTTATTCTACTCCTCCATGGCGCACCAGGAGTTGGAAAAACATCTACAGCCGGTTCGTAGCCTCAATTTGTTTTAGACTCCAGATCTGTGCTGACAACTATCACTCATCAGAGGGTGTCGCGGAGCTATTTCAAAAACCACTGTTACAGATCACTTGTGGTAAGAATACTTTTTACCCAGCTTGGTCGAACTTCCTCAATGATGTTGACTTGCTTTTTCCATCGAATAGGTGACCTTGGGTCAACAGCACGAGAAGTTGAGGAGGCCTTGGAGACAAACTTCGCAATGGCTAGCAAGTGGGGGTGTATCTTGTTGCTTGATGAGGCAGACATCTTCCTCGCAGAGAGGACCAGGGAAGACTATGTAAGAAATGGACTTGTAGCCGGTGAGTTTACAATCCGCAGCATAGGTCTAGGTTTAATGCCTAACCGTTCATATTAGTCTTTCTTCGCACCCTAGAGTACTACAATGGTATTCTGTTCTTGACGACGAACCGCGTCGGCGATTTTGACGAAGCATTCACATCTCGAATTCACGTCAGCCTGTATTACCCCGAGCTTGACCATAAGAAGACAATCCAAGTATTCAAGCTTAATCTGGAAATGATCGAAAAGCGCATAGCCCAGAAAGGAAAAACTATTCAGTTAGACAAGACGGACATCTGCATGTTCGCGGGCGAGCACTTTATGAAACACGAGCATGCGCGCTGGAACGGTCGACAAATCCGCAACGCCTGCCAAACAGCACTGGCGCTGGCTGAGTTTGAGGCTCAAGGGAACAACCACAAGGCCGTTCAGATACCCAACGCTGCCATAAAACTCGAAGTGCGCCACTTTAGTGTGGTACAAGATGCGTACCTCGAGTTTGCCAAGTATATGAACGATCTATATGGCACAAATGCTGCTAGGAGGGCAAAAGAAGCGAGACTCCGAGCTTTGTGGGAGCTTGAACGCAACATCAACCTAATGGACAAATCATCATTCATGATGGGGGCGCAAAATCAGCCCCAAGCAAGTTCTCAACGATACCCGCCGTCTCAACAAGGATTCCGCCCACCCAATTTTCAGCAGCAAAGCTTCTCGCAACAATCGCAGCATCATGGGTTTCCCCCAAATCAGTTCTACGAGCAACAACCTCCATCGCACCAGAATCCCAACATGGCGATGCCTCAACCGATGCATTCCAACAATCCTCAGATTCATGTCCAAGAGGAATTGCCAGGAAGGCGATCATGGGACTCCCAGTCTGCAAAGCCATTTGGAGCTAGTGAGGATGAGAATAGATCCAGAGAACTTCCTCGATCAACCCCTATACCATATCAACAGCAGCAACAAGGCAGCCAGAACTGGGTGCAGCAGAGCGTTCAAAGTATGTATGAGGGTGCCGGAAATCAAGATGGCTTTGGAAGCTCAGACGGTGACTATTCTTTAGGTACTAGGAGATAGGGACTTGCCCCCCTCAATGAATAATGGAACACATAAATGGCTCAAATCTCGCTGCCTTTTTTATAAGCTCCATGCGACCATTGAAAACTCATATACTTAGCCCCAAATATTGAAGTATGGACCGTGGTGGTAAAGTCTAGTATAAGGTACTATAGGTAGATACCTCAGGTAGCTCATACCTTCAAGCCTCAAAGTTTGAGGCAAAGATAAAGTTGGGTTAGTGAGTCAGAGATAGTCGATTTACGTGTAACCGCAATCTTCTCTCCAACTCATCTTTTGTAAAAATTATCCATCAAAATTTTCAGCTGCCTTCTAGCAACCCATTTGTCCTATAGACCAAGAGTCTATACAGCTTCTGCATCGGATATCAGATTTCCCTCTTCTATACTAAAATGGTTGCCTCGCCATTCGTCGTTGGCCCCGCTACGGGCCACACACACACTCACACTATTATCCTGTTGCACGGCCGTGATAGCGAAGCACAGGAATTTGCCTCTGAGTTTTTCGAATGTGAGGCCACAGGAACGGAGCAGACACTGCCGAATCTATTTCCTACAGTCCGATGGGTATTCCCACAAGCCAAGTGCCTTCGCTCCGAGCGCTTCAGTGTCGAAATGTCCCAATGGTTCGATATGTGGAGCGTGGAAGATCAACAGGAGCGCACCGAGCTGCAAGTCCCGGGCTTGCGATCGAGCGTCAATATGATCGCTGAATTGATCGAACAGGAGGAGCTGCTTGTGCCAAGAAGCAATATCTTTCTGGGTGGAATTAGTCAAGGCTTTGCAACGTAAGGCCAATTTTTTAATCGAACTCACAGAATTTTATTGACAAGTTCTTCTCTCCCAGTGCTTTAGCCGCATTTTTTGCCGATGGCAGAGGAGGTTTCGCTGGATTATGCGGGTTTTCCACTTGGCTACCGCTGGCTAATCAGGCTGCATCGGCTCTCGAGCTCGTCGACGATGAAAATGATCAAAAGCTGGCGGCCATGCAGCGATTATATCTTGGTGACGATAAACAGCAAACGTCTTTATCACCACAGCAGCTAATGTCAACACCAATTCTGCTCGAGCATTGCCAAGACGACGACATTATCAGTATTCAAAGCGGTTTACTTCTGCGGGACTTCATTGACAAGCTTGGTCTCAGCGTAGATTTTCATGAATACGAAAGCGGAGGCCACTGGTTCAATGAGCCGCAGGGTGTGGACGACTTTGTGGTGTTCTTGCAAAAGAGTATTAAGTCAGACCACACACCAAGTGGTCACCAATCTACGTGATCACTACAACTGGGATCAATACACAGGGTGAAAAACAACACGACAGCGCCGCGATGAGGTTTTCTGATACGAGTATGGTTGAATTGCATAGCAGGTATCATGGGATTCAAGAAATGGCATTTTCCTGTCGTTCAACGATATAGCAAGCCGACTAATGCATCCCATGAATCGTCTTCGTCTTCAACTTGAGCATAGTCCCCGGTAGCAAGCAGACTGGTTTTGACCTTTACAGCGGCCTCCCGAAGACTCAGGGCATTTTCTTCTCTGCCCATGCGCTCCAAAACTTGTGACATACGCCATTGGATTCTCGCCGACTCGCCCGAGTTCCCTCTGTGCTGCTCATTCATCCTCGAAATAACTAGCGATTTCTCAAAGTGTTGTAACGCAATGTCATTTTTGCCCTGGAGCATAGCAATCCATCCTAGCCGGTACTGTGCAGCCATCACACTTGCGTGCGTAGGTTTGCCTGCGGATACCAGATCGTGAGCTTTTGTGGCGAGCGAATATGCTTCTTCAAGATTACCACGCCAGGCTTCAATTTTGGCACGCTCATATTGAGTTCTAGATTGGTCGAAAGATCGTGTACGTTAATAATTTTATGTATCAAAAAAGAAAACAAAAAAGGTCGGATAGAGAGCCAACTCACTCTCCATAATAGTGACTATTTGGTCCATGGATCTTCTTCTGATATTCTTCCGCCTCATCAAAGTCACGTAAGGCGTCTTCAAAACGGCGCATTTGCTGATTTGCGCGTCCTCTATTTCGTAAGAAGCGGTCAATGTTAAACTGTTGGTAGCGGCTCGGCTCAGGTACATCCTTAGCTATCGAGATCGCTTTGTCAAGATAGAATGCCCCATCTGAGGCCTCGAAGGCAGAAATTCTTGTGTAGCCCATATTGCTCCAGGCATTAGCAGCATTATTACTCATATCTCGCAAATTACTACCAACAATGGCCCACTCCGAGGACGCAGAACTCTTAGCAAGAATGCTGCGGCCAGTTCTCTCATAAAGCCCTAATAAGCTTCGGTGGACTTTGGCAGCCAATTCGGAATCATTCTTCGCCGTCTCTAAAAGCGACAAAAGAGAGCGTTCGGCCTCCAAAAAGTGTTGGATCTCTATCATATACCTGGAATTCAATTAGAAATAATGCAAATAGTTTCCTTGCCAAATAAAACACACCAAATGTCATTAAGAATAAGCTCATTATATAACTCCTGATCATCATTGTCCATTGACTCTGTGGGTTTCAAGGCAACCACCCTGTCTCTTAGAGTCTGAATGTGATGATGAAGTGCGGCGCAACGGTCCCATTGAGAATAAAAGTGATTTGCTCCATCGTTCTTGGGGAAGGAATCTCTCAATAATACTAAGTTATTATGAATGGACTCCATTTTGTCAAGGTCATCTTCGTTGTCAAGAATTTGTTGACATTGTTCCAGTGAATTGTGACATGAGTCTTCCGCATTCGTGAGCATTACTTGTTCCGAAGTTTCCTGACTTTCATCGTTAGCATCCGTCCGAAGCATAATCGGGCAAACTTATGGGAAAGTACTTACTTCCGATTCTGCCATATTGCAAGTATTTGCTGATTAAGTGATCGCACTGCTAGATGTTGATACAGGTCGGAAGACGTCCACAGTACGTTCACGCAAATACTTGCAAATTGACCTGACTGGTGTCCGGAGCTTGCATGTATCAGACTACGAAGGTGAAAAAGGTCATTCGTACGATCATTGGGGCCTATAGAGAGGAAAGTGAATACATGTAGCCCGCATGAGCACAGATGAACCCCTCACGGATACAAAAACTCTGCAGCTTGGATGGTCAAAGCCTCAGGTTAGGAATGCTGCAAGACCCAACAATTCTGCAGGTGTACTCGACGGGGTTTCCAATCCAACATTTATCGGCTCTGCATACAACATGGAAAATTTTGAGAATCCGATAGCGCCCTTAAGTTCGGTCAACCAGATGTCCCCTTAGGTGGTGGGGCATAAATCTATAGACCGCCGTTATGTACATTTTGCCCTTTGTTCGCGTTATGATTCATATACCTGGATAGTTATTTATAATAGCGAGAAGATCTTAGCAGAAATGAGTAAGAAATGAAGGGAGATTCACAACTTCTCATCATATTCATCTTGACTGCTACTCGGGGCAGGATGGCTCCCAAGCTGAGCAGGCCATTTTGCCACGTCGCAGATTTGGCTATGCCGTTAGTCTTTTGCTATCATTACTTGGGTTGCTCGGTAATATCAACGATTGATTGGTCAAGCAAAGGTTGGTAAAGTACTAGGGCCATGTTTTGGGTTATCATTTTGAGAAAAAGTCGCCAAGTAGGTGGAATCACACGTAGGAACGACCTGTTCCAGACGACAGGGTATTCATGCTTCCATTCTTCCTCTACTATAGTCTTGAGCTTCTAAGCTCTATCATCAGGTCCGAAAAAATCCTTTCCCCACCATCTAAAGTGATGCTTGGACCCCTCCTGGCTGATTTGTTCGACGTCTGCCGCTTCCAGCTTTGTTTTAGAAGCAATCTTGTACTCGTCAAGGCGAGACCGGCTAGACGTTGTACTGATAGGGACAATATTTTGTCCAATGCACCAGCTCAGCAATACTACTGATTCCGACACCTTATACTTGCTTGCGAGCGACGGAAGAAGATCGTCTAGAGGCCCTCCTTTGCCCACAGTGATTGGCGCCAAACCTTTGAAGGCCGATACCTCAATGCCATGTTCGCGCATCCAAGGCACGAAATCGTTGGAGCGCTGGAGATAAGGATGGAATTCTAGCTGATTTATGACCGGTTTGACAGTGCATGTCTCAAGAAGGGCTTCGATATGGTGCCTTTGGAAGTTGGAAATGCCAATAGATTTAGCTTTTCCTTGCGCTTTGACGATCTCGAGTCCTTTCCACGCTGCTTGTATGCCTTCGTTGGAGCCGATTACGTAGGGGTTGTGCAAAAGGTACCTGCTAGTTTGTGAGTAAGTTATGCCCTATACCAAGTCAGAGGACTTACAAATCCACGCATTCCAATCCAAGTTTCTCGAGGCTGGCGCCCAAAGCTGCCGGAACATCTTTTCATCCATCCTGAACCTTGGTAGTGAGGAAGAGCTTCTCTCGTGCGATTTTGCTTTGTTGTATTGCTAGGCCAACTTCTCGCTCAGTTCCGTATGAGTCTGCAGTGTCGATGTGTACGTAGCCTTGTAGAAGGGCAGTCTCCAGCAGTTCAATGAGCTGGGGACTCAGAGGATCTTCTGGACTGTCCTTATACCAAGCAGTCCCAGTACCAAATCCAAGCTGAAAGGGCTACCTTAGCATCGGTTCCAGATACGGCGAGACAAGTCGGAGTTACCTTGGGGATAGCATTGCCATCTGTGAGTAGAAGTGTGGGGATCTGCATCGTCCGAGTAACCAAAGGTCGAAAATATGTCCTATTCAAAGCGGAAGCCAGCGGAAGAAAGAAAGAGGGAACCAAGGCGCCCAGGGTATTCATAAAAGGTTGATCGAAGGCCACGCGGGCATTGAATGTGGCCGCCAAGAGGGTTGATCGGGAGGATGCAAACAACCACTCAACGACAACTTTGTCACTAGCAAAGTCAGTTGCACAATAAAAACCGCTCACATTAGCTATGGCGTGCACTGCCAAGCAGTTGTAGACCAGCGGGACTTCGTGCTTGAAAGAGGGACCATCGACTCATAGAGTGGACATTATGGACCGTGCTCATGTTGAGCTGCGCCATAATCTTCATAACTTCGTTATTACTATCCAAGCACAGTCTAGTATGAGTTCACAATAGGACTTCTATTTTTGATCAAATTCGTCTATGACGCTCACTGGCGTAACAAACTTTCCAAGAGGTTCATACTCTAGATGTGGCATGCCCAGACCCTTCGGTCCACCGATATCAATACCTCTTTGAGTGCCAGTCCATTTGTCGCTGGCTGCTATTCCAAGAACAATAACAAGCAAGCCGTATCTATATTCCGGTGCTACGACTAGTTATTTTACGTTCAATTGTGATTCAGCGGATGATTGAGATACTTACTTCCGATAGCCTCGCCACTCTGAGCATCAATCACAGATATTAAATCTGGGACAATGGCCAGAACATCTTCTTGCTTCTCTGTTCGTAATACATCCTTTACCGATGCCATTTTAAGCGCTGCAATGTTTTCGTTCTTGAATGGGATCTTGATGTAACCCTTGAATTGCGTTTGGCTCTCTTGGGTAGGGTCATCACGCTCAACGATATCGGCTCCTTCGATGATACACTCTCCATAAACGTGCCCCATACGGAGCGTTCTTTCAACGCCGATTATCTTGCCCTTCCAAATGACCTTGGCTGCTTGAGGTCCTCCACACTCCTGGATAATCGTCTCGGCAACATTGTCGACACGGTTGGTCAATCGGGCGCTGTTTACTGCCCTCCCAATCCTCCAAGCGAGGGATATGGTATGCTGGACAACCCACCTTTTCATCTCAGCGCCTGTCACAGGAGAGTCTGCACAGCCAGTCTGCGAGCCCATCTGGCTCAAGCCAGCACGTAGTACGCGCTCTACTTGCAGATCCGACGTCGCTTTTGGAATAAGCACCACGTTCCCGTTTCCGTCCGACATGGCTACGGGAGACCAGATTGGACATCTCTCGTTAAAAACGACTGGTGTTGTCTGGTTCTTTTCAGGGTAGGCTCTGCCCATCCAATCGCCATCGACACAGGGAATATCCATATAAAGACTTGCTCCGAGAATCATTCCCTGCAAGCCGTTTCCTCCGCCAATCTCTAGCGCAATCATATGCGTTGGGGGCTTCTCACAAATCTTGTAAAGCTCAGTCTGAGCCTCCATCATTTCATCTCCTGGTAGCTTCTCAATACCAACGGTTGGACTGCCCATTCCACCGCCACAGCCTACCGAAGCATTATCCGCCAGATCGTAGGGGTTGACAACCCGAACTACAGCGCCAGCCCGAAGCAACTCACGAAGGCGAACCATGTCGGGATATGGCGATCCTCCGCCTCCGGTGCCGAGGATATAGCAGCCGCTAGATATCCAGCCCAAGTCTGTTTCATTGACGAACCAGACTCTCTCTCGGACATCAGGCCGATAGGCGAGTAAGTCGGCTTCACTGTGAAACCCAGACGTTACTTTTTCGACCTTTGCCTTGGCTGTCTGTTCGTATACACTCATCTCCAACTCTTCCCCATCCTTGCTAGTAACGGGTATAGTAGCCAAATCTATCCTAGAGTAGTCAAAATCGCCTGCGGCACGAACGATGAATCTTGACCTGTTGGCGATATACTGGGATTGATGTCAGCCTCAGGCTTTTTATCGAATGTTCTATTTCCCATCTTATGACTTGTGATAGAACGGAAAAGAGAGAGAATGTTGATCTTACCTGCAGGGGAATTGTTTCAATTTCAGCGATCGTAACAGAATTTGGCAAAGCACCAGCAGCCACGGCTTTATTAACCGCCTCAGCAGATATTTCCTCTAATAATTGTGCCGTAGTCTTTGACTCTGTCGATTTTACCGTATCAACAACGGCGCTTACACGAGCAGTTGCTGCCCCGATGGCGTTGGCAACCTCGGCAAACTTGGGTTTGATAACCTTACTTGCGCCCTCCAGTACATCGGGTGCAATAATCGCTCCGCCTCCTACAAGGAGTACAGGAACATCGCCAGGAGAGGTCTTCATCATGTCGATGACCTTCTCTAGCTTATGTTTGACAATGGACTTGAATTTTACCATCTCCTCGTCTGTCAGAGCTCCGTTGACCAAGTCTCGATTGCCAACGGTCATGGTCGGATCGGATAACACTGTGCAGTCTGTCGTCGTGAGAACCCGACCGCCAAATATCACGGCCTCCTTAGTCAACTTGTAGCCAACACTATCGGGGCCAATGGTCATGGAATCGCCCTTGCGAACGATGGAACCACCACCTAGCGCGATGCTCTTGACGTCGGGGCACGAAAAGTTCATTCGAACTCCCGCTAGGTCGCTGTATGCCGCTTGCTGTCTCGGAAATCCGTTTGCTAATAAGAGACCAACATCTGAAGTTGTACCACCGATGTCAACAACCATGATAGCCTCATTGAGTTCCTCTCCGACGAGAAAAGCTGCTCCTCTCATACTATTCGTCGGACCGCTGGAGAATGTTCTGATTGGAAGACGGGCGGCCATCTCTCCAGAGAGAAGCGTCCCGTCATTCTGTGTAATAAAGACCGGGCATTCGAGACCTATTTTCTTCACTGGTTCTTGGAAAGATCGAATTGTCTTTCTTGCAAAGCTCAGAATTGACGCGTTAAGGACTGCCGCGTTCTCTCGCTCCAGGAAACCGAGGTTCGCAACTTCATTGGAGCACACAACGTCGCAGCCAGGGATCTCATCTCTAATGATCTTAGCTGCACGCTCTTCCTGTCGCTCAACTGTATCAATAGGGCTAAAAACACCGTTCACAACAATGCTCTTAATCCCGCTGTCCTTGATCTCTTGACAGCAGGATCTAATCTCGGCCTCGTCAATGTCGCTAATTAAAGATCCATCAACTTCTAGGCCACCCTTAGCGAGAGCGTAATAGCCGAGGATAAGTTCACGCATATCATCCGGCCAATCCACGCACGGGGGTGCGTGTTTCCCGAATGGCCCTGACAGACGGATGACAGCTACTTTCGAGAGCCGGTTAGCATCTCGTTCCATGACAGCGTTGACAAAGTGTGTTGTTCCAATTGTCACGCTGGCGACATCATTTGGACTGATGTTGGCCGCAGCAAACATTGTGGTGATAGCATTGTTAATGCCGTCGCTAGGGTTTGTTGTTGTTGCTGCTTTGTGCCATGCCAGAATACCCTTATCAGGCTCCGATACTCTTGAGGGGTCGATCACAACTCCGTCGGTGTTTGTACCACCGACATCAACGCCAACGCGAAGATGCTTAGTAGATGGGAGAGATCCCATACTGAGGTAGAGTCAAGCAATGAAGACCAGGAAGAGATAGATCTAAAGAAGCTGATTGATCCAGAGAAGATGATGGGAAGAGAGGAGTTTCTGTTTTTCGTCCTGCATTGCCTCAAGACTTATGAGTAACATTACATCAACTATCCGCACAAAGCAATTTTTCTTGACCCTTTACTTTCCGGCCTTGAGGACTATTATGGAGCTAGATAAACATGAAATCGGATGATTCGCGCCGAGTCAATCTAAATGCTGTCGTGTAGTTTCACTTTTGATGGCGCTTTAGTGTGCTGTACGAATCTCCCCTAAGAGATAGATCCACTCACCTGAGGAACATACGTCGATAGAGAATATGTCGCTTGCGGTGTTAGCTTTTCGGGGCATGATATGCCAAGTAGAGATAATAAGTTCCCCGATCATATGGCTTTATAAGTGCCACCATCAAGTTAGGAAGGCCGTGCCGATCAAGGTGGGAGATGCTAAATAAGGGGCAATCTCGTAAAGCTTCCCGCCTTGTATCCACCCCCGCAGTTTAGGTGTTCATATTCTAGCTCGACAAAGTAACGCTCCCTTCCCTGATAGCATAGCTCTTCGCGCTAAGGTTACTGGTTCATCTAAGTCCGGCAACTTCTTGCTTAATAGCAGATAATTCCGGTCTTCGACCTTGAAAGTCAGATAAACGTCAACTCTGCCAAGAGTAATCGTCCAACAACACCTGACTCATGTCTGCAATGATAAGCTCTGGGCTAGCAGCTCGGCATTCTATATGAGAACCTCAGGATCTGAGGCAGACGCCTGTTTAGGCGATACATTATCCAGTGAAGGTTGGTTTCTGCGACAACCTAAATGAGCTGCTTGACTCAATGGAGATGGATATGTTCAGGCAAATATTGATATCACCTTTTGTTCAAAGGAACCTTCGCCTATCAGGGAATATATTATAAATGTAATCTTATTAGCATTCAATAGTGTTTACTAATTCATCCCGAAAGATCGCTCCTTTAAGAGTCTTTAAGATAATGTTTGATAGGTCCGCCGACGCAGTAGGCATGTCGATATGAACATCGACCTCTAATCTGTTACTCAACTTATACAGATAGCCTCTTGTTAAGCCGACAATACCCTCGGTGACACACACTACATGTAACAATGCCAATCCTAATCTAGAGATAACTATTTCCCCAGATTCTGGCTACCCCGCAAGATAAACATCTTGATGAGATATCGCAATATCCCTCCGTTTAGTCTCGCCTCTAGCTATCAACCATCTAGTAATCTGGGGGATAAGGTCCGGTCCTTATCTACATACTTTTATCAATCTCCGATGATCGGGTACCATCACCTTCCTCTATAACAAGTCTAGAAATCGCCGGTTGTTAAACTCTCCCTTTCACTCGATATCATACTCTGCCAATCCAAGATCATGGAAGGTAGCTTGAAGCGTCGTCTGAGATCCTTGAATGAGACGGTTCGCCTTCATGGTGATGAAAGTCAACATGAGCAAACCGACGCGTGGAGCAACCGCGATCTCATTCCTTTGCCTCCCCACCGCCGTACCTGGGGTAAGAGTGTCTTTCCTGTCACGATATGTAAGCCTTTTTGTTAGTATTACGTGTCTGCTAACAACCTACAGAGTGGATTCATTACTTTGGTTACGGGGCTTATTTGAGTATTTCGACCTGGCAGACACCCAACGCATTTTTGAGTAAGTTGACGTTCTCTACTGTTAGATGCAGCAAGAGCTGACTGATCCAATCCATTATGTAGCGCAAGGACTTTCGGTTGGCCAGTCTATGCTTGTTATCGTCGTCGGTTCCCTGTTGGTACTCCTGTTTTCGGTTGTGATTGCATGGTGCGGCCTGAAAGTAAGTTTCGAGTCAATTACAACTATCAGGAAGTTATCTGTATGCGCAAGAGCTGACATGAGACTTTCTAATAGTACCATGTCGGTTTTACGGTGCAGAATCGCTTCTCATGGGGTCTAAGAGCGTCGTATATTCCACTGCTGCAACGAATTCTTCTCAATTTCATCTGGTCAGCTGTGCAATGCTGGACTGGCGGCAAGCTAGCCGCCGTCTGTATCACGGCTATTTGGCCCTCGTTTGCCACCATGCCCAACTTTTTACCCAAGAGCATGCCGGCGACCGGATACGAGTTCGTTGGATTCATCGTCTTCTGGGTTCTCTCTGCTCCATTCCTGCTCATTGCTCCCGAGAAGTATAAGCTTCTATTTCAGCTGACGTCTTTGTATTGCGGGCTTGGCATGCTGGCCATGATGATCTGGGCGCTGGCCACTGCTAAAGGAGCCGGTACACTCTGGACAACTGGACAGACAATCCCAACAACATCTTCCTGGGACTCCAGTTGGCTGATCATGATGGGCATAAACCAGATGATCGGAAATTTTGCTGCCGGATTAACAAACGGGAGCGATTTTTCCCGGTACTCTCGAAGCTGGAAGCACTACGTTGGTGGGACATTTCTCTCCGGTGTCGTGGTAGGGGTGCTGGTTTGTTTCTGCGGCTTGGTGACTACCAGCGCTGCCCAAAAGATCTACGGCGATATTTACTGGAATCCGCCTGATCTTTTGATGGTCATGATGGACAGCGGCCGTGGCTCTTCTAAAAGCCGAGCGGGCGTGTTCTTCCTCTCTTTTGGCTTTGCCTTAACATCCATGTTCCAGAATGTCTGTGGAAACGTAATTGCAGGAGGCATCGACCTTGCTGGTTTGTTCCCGAATTACATCAACATTCGTCGCGGCGCCATCATAACGTTCGTGGCTATCTGGGTGGTGCAGCCATGGCAGCTGATCAACACCGCTTCGGCATTCATCAATGTTTTGAGTTCTTTCGCAGTTTTTCTTTCGCCAATTATGGGCATTATGGCTACGGACTTCTTTTTGCTCCGTCATCGTAAGATCCAGGTCAGCCATTTGTATAGACCGTATGATTCCTCATATTGGTTCTGGCACGGCATCAACTGGAGGGCCATCCCAGCTTGGCTTTGTGGATGGGCACCGACAATTGGCGGCCTGGTTGTTACGTCAAATGGGGCAGATAATGCGCCCAGGGCAATCTACCAGTTATTCTACATGGCTTTCTTGATCGGTAGGTGTTCCCTCCATCGACGCAAGAGAAGGACAATGTGCTAACTCTCCGCGATACAGGGTTCTTCATCAGTTCAATTGTCTTCTACATACTAAATAAACTCTTTCCAGTGGAGGGCTATGGTAAGCAAGATGAAGTAGATGTATACGGGGCCTTCACAACCTCTGAAGCTGTCAAGCTAGGGATTGTCTCAATTACAGATGCTATTGAGGGCAAAGAGGCAGGCGAAGAGAAGAACAAAACACAGGAACACAGTGTAAATGCGGATTAAGGCATTCCAGGGCGTTGATTTTAAAACTCATTAGTGTTCATTCATAGGTCACACGAACGATGCGTGGCAGAACTCTACCCATTATCTATTTAAACGTTCACCTTTACCTAGAACGACTAGATGGGTGATATTTTATTACATGCCATTTTCTTAAAAGCCCGCTGCTTCAAAATCAGAATTGAGGGTTACTTTTAATAAGCAGCAGCGAAACAATGGAATCGTGTCTGAGATCTTTAGCCCTCTTGAATGCTTATATTAATTATGGGTTCACTAAGTGGACAGCGTAGGACTTGGACCTAGATTGGCATTACCCCGTCGCATCTCGTGCGGTCATGAATTTTCACATCTAGGTAATTATTTTTTGCTGGCAATCAAAATTTGCTTGAGTTCTAGCAATTTGTTTTTAATCCATAAGAATGGCCTTTGATCTCGTACTTACATCAAAGCAGGAGTTTCCAAACCAGGGGAATGTAGCCTACGCGTAGATTCTTCTTCCAGCGCACTAACATTGAATTCAGAGCACATCTTCCCCAACGCTCTCGGAGTACCACCAACTGGCGAGATTTTACCTAAATTGCTGCAATTTCCTCTTCGCTCACCTTCAGCATCCACGTTTAACACAAAATGGCGACAATTCATATCGTGCGACACGGACAAGCTCTCCACAAGTAAGCGTTAAAGTGCAACCAGGAATCCCATAAAGCAGCCGAGATCTAATTCCGCATTCAGTGTTGATCGGGGTTACCCCCACCGAGATCCCCCTCTGACTGAAGTCGGATCTCAACAAGCGAGTAATGTCCGCCTACCAGCTGAGCCTGATCTTATAATCGTGTCTCCAATGACTCGTACCATTCAGACGGCTCTTATTATTTTCGACCAGTATCTCAACAGCTCTTCCACCAACGTCGAGCTTCAGGTCTGGCCGGACTTGCGCGAAACCCACGACGAGGCCATTTGCAATAAAGGGTTGTCGCGCGCCGAGATTGCGACCAAATTTGCACAGTTCGATTTCTCCGCCTGTCACGAAGAGTGGGATTACCCGCCCCATAGTTCCGAAGGCGCTGTCGTGCGCGCTGAGACAGTTCGGAGGCGCCTCAAGGAACTATCTCATTCTTACAAGAACATATTCTTGGTAACGCATCGTGGCTTTATTGCCTTCTTAGTTAAAGGGGAGAGATTTGATGTTTGCGGTATGATTACCTTGATGCCTATTTTATCCTTCTATATGCACCTAGCCCCTAACAGGCTCTACGTCCGGGTGAATTTATAGCTAATCAGTACCTTATTCTATGTTACAGAATGCCGTTCGTATAGATTTGCTGCTGAGAACGAAGTCAATGATCAAAGGCAGGGTGTCAACTGTGACACGGGTGAAAAGCAAGACTTTGGCCCAAGCTTATTATGGCCTATTATTTTTCCATCTCACGACGACGGAGATTGCGACAAATAAAAGATTTGAGTTAATGCCATAGAGTTCAAATACAAGTTGCCAAAATAAAATGACCGATGATACTATAGGTAGTTGCAAATAGGCAATAATAAGCTTGCTTGGTGTACATGTTGAGATGATACCCAAGACACTGACCCCCGTCATACTACCGCAAAAACGACTTACGCAGTAACTGCAGTTTTCATTTCTTCCCTTGCTGCCACTGCCGCCCTTAAACCAGCCCTAACTCTTTGAAACACATCTCTCGGGACCAGTTTACAATTATGAGTCCTTACATCCCAGATAGGTCGACCGAGATTAATGTCTGCGCCATTCTCCAGCAACAATTCCACGATGTTATGTTGCCTCAGCTCCATGGCAACATGTATCGCCCTACCGCACTCAAACTTAATTCTCTCCTCCCGGTCCATCTTCAATTTGTACCAAGCAAGGCCATGGTAACCCACGTTGGCATCGGCGCCGTACGAGAGCAAAAGCCTAACCATGTCTTCGTTTTCGTATACAACAGCACGGAACAGCGGGTGAATAAACTCCTCTTCTTCTCCAATGGGAAATTCGCAGCTGGTGGTGGTATCGAAGGGATCTGGTTCATACGGCGGCCGCCGATCCGTCTCTTCGAATTCGCACCTCACGCCATTTTCAAGCAAGAGTATAGCCATAGTGCCATCGTTCTGATCAACAGCGAGGTTCAAAGCAATCGTGCATATAACCCGACGAGACTTTTTCAGTAAAACCTCTGCAATCTGCTGGTTGCCCGTTCTCACGGCGGCTATCAATGCATATTGATCCTCGAGATTATAAGTCCCGTAATTCGCATCAGCGCCATTTTCAAGGAATAACCTCACTAGAGAAAGATTTTCATGCTGCGCAGCCCATAATAGAGGGGTTTCACGCCACTCATCCATGCGAACGTTCAAGTTTACTCCGTAATCCAGTAGCTGTGAGATAGCATTATCGTATCCAGCCTGCAATGCTGCTTTGAGGGTGGCGAGCTTCTGGCGTTGGTCAGGAACAGTGATATAAGCCTCATCGGCTTGTACGGTATCTTCAGATGCGATAGACCTCACAGCCTGAGGAAAAATATGCTGCTTCTCTCCTGTAACGCGATTGTAAAAATGGAATCCTTGGGGATGAGAGTCTTCCCATATTAGGTCCCAATTATTATCCGTCTGGATAAACACTTGACGAGTTCTAGAGGTTGAGGTATAGCTCCTGTGCTCCGGATACATCCGAGGAATAAGATTGAAAGGTAGAAATGGTGGAGAAGGTGGTGGCTCAAGTGATTCGAGCACTCCATGATGCTCAAGGTGAGAGGAGTAATAGTTTGGTTTAAAAGAGGGTTGATATTTGCGTTGGATGAGGGTGTGCCAATCGATTCCCTCAAAGAACGAGTGGGCTTTAACCTCCGAGGCGCCTCCCTTAGCTCCCAGTCGCTGTTTAGGATTGCGACAAAGCAACCTCATTAAAATATCCCGAGCTGCTCGTGGTAAAGACTCGGGCACTTCAATGGTCTGATTGAGGATCTTGTCGGCAAATTTTTCAGGATCCTCATTATAGAAAAGAGGAAGCCCTGTTAACATTTCGTACAGAAAAATGCCCAATGTCCACCAGTCTGCCATACGATTATCATTCTGACCAAGTAATAATTCGGGTGCTGGGTATTCTGGTAGTCGATGTTGTCTCCTAGGGCTCCCTTGGCTGATTTCCGAGATGAAAAGACCGAAACCACAAAGCGCAATATGACCCATGCCGTCCAGTAGAACGCTTCTTGGCTTCAACCAGGCGAAGATGTGATGTTCATCGTGCAAATACTCTAACGCGCAGAGAATCTCGGCAATATAAAATCGAGATCTGTCGACATCAAAATATTGCTGCTCCAAGAGATGGCTAAAAAGGTGCCCTCCGATGGCGAGTGGAGAGTTGAGTGACAATCGCTCCTCTAGTTGGAAGTAAAATGTGGTTGGGCATATGAAAGGATGGTTGATGCGACTAGGCAATTCGCTTGATACTTGGGACAGAAAATGCTTGTCTGTTTCAAACAATTTTCCAGCATACATTGCCTCAAATTTGCCCTTTGTATTCTGAGTGATGCATCCAGATTGCTTCCTCTCTACGCCATAAAAGTGGCCATCAAAATTTTCCTCTTTCAGTTTCTTATTTCCCATGGATGTATAGTCATAACTGATGCGAATCATGCCAATTCCATCTTCAATCGCTAGCCACTTTGGCGTAGATTCTTCTAGCGCATTAAAGGGGTGTACTCGCGCTGATCCGAGAAACACGTCTTGGCTTAATTTGGAGCCTGTCGGGTGATAGAAAGAAATGAGCAATTCGGAAGGACGCGTGACATAGAATTTACATATTCCATAGCCCCAGTGCCATGAGGGGTTTTCTGTGGTCCCCCAATAGCATGTAAGAGGTATCTGACATTTGTCATATTCAACTAGTGTTTGAGGATATTTGCATCGTAGGCAATAACCTAACATTCCTTTATCTTTATCTGCTGTATGGTTGTGATCATAGTTGTCGGAGTACTCTTTATAGCCATCTGGCTCCAAGTCAACAGTTCCTTTAGATAGACCAACTGCTTCGTGAAGGGTCACAGTTAAAATGCCAGGCAGGTCTGGCGTCGAATTGTGCATTATGTCAGTAGGATTGATGTCTTTCCGCTCATTATCTATCAGAGGAATGTCAGTATTCGCTGAATATGATTACAATTAGATAAAACTATGTGTTGTGTGTACCTTCAGTCATCTTTCAATCCTCTGTGGCCGGGGGTGTTATGTTGCTGTGAAGATGGAAGTTCAGATGTATTGAAGAGCACATCGTTAGAAATCCTCCTAGTTCTCGATTACCGAGAATATACGGTTTATCCTCTTGAACGGTTTATAGACAACTCGTATAAAAAAACAAAAGTTGTTGGCTTGGCGTCCAGCATTTCGGAAGTACGGCACGATGCGCAGATTAATACAGGGGTCGAAACAACCTTACCACGAACACAAATAAACAGGATAAACTAAAGAATATGCATCAATGGCCAGAATCAGGCAACCTTGAGCGAATGTATGCATGAAAAAGAATGCAGGAGCCAACAGCTCACATACTTTCATCGCTGACCAGGGTTTAATTACAACCCAGGCGATTTGGAATTTCTGGCATACCCTGGACATTGAATAATGCAGCAAGAGACCTTTTACTCCCTTTTCTGTAAAGTCGGATGAGAGGATGTTGGATAACGGTTAGTTGTGCGAATCTCACTGTTTAGGACGCTTAATCCGCGGGACGCGACTACAGAATGCGACGTGCCGAGTGTGCTAGCCGCCGTGGTTACACTCAATCAATTACGATAGCTGCGTTGAAGACAAATGCCTGTGACGGTGTATCAACCGATTTGAGTACGAGGAACTCTGAGTACGGCTGCAAATAGGCGACAAATTTTACAGGTGCATGTTTCAGAGGGACTTCAATTGGATTTACCCTACGAGTACACAGGCGCTGTGGCGAGAACTCAATTACTTAGACAGTTCAATAGCAGTCTGTGTTTAATTCATAATTGTATAGAAACAGTAACTCCTGGGTTCATGTACACAACATCGTACATGAAAGAACCTAGTAAAGATGGTATGCTTGTTATGTACATCGCTTCGATATTCCCATTTGTCCTCAAAGTCATCATTTAATCCTCCTCGCACCGTCATTACACGGCCCCCCACCTCAAGACTGCCCGCGAGCATCCTTGACTTGTACTGTTCTGTCCGAACTAGTTTCGTCTCCAGTATTGATCGTAGACTCGTGCTCGATCAGCATGATCTGTGCCTCTTCCGCAACAGGACGGTGTCTGATGCCCTTTGGGACGACAAACATGTCGCCAACCTGCATCACAACATCGTCCAGGCCCTCGAGCTCGATGGTCAACTTGCCAGCCAGGAGGTAGAAGAGTTCGTCGGAGTTTGGATGTGAGTGCCAGATGAATTCGCCATCTATTTTGGCAACTTTGACGTGGTGGTCGTTGATTGCTGCGACAAGGCGCGGGGACCATTTCTCAGTAAATGAGTCGAGGACTTTTGGGATAGATTCTGCTGTCGACATGATGATTTTGAGTTTCGCGAATTGCTTGAGTTGGTCTTGAAGGATGAAGCTGAGATGGTTGGTGGATGAAAGAAAATGAGTCCACTTGGTTCACTTATATCATTTATGCTAGCCTTTCAACTGATATTGATGGCCATGAGGATATGTAAGATGTAAATGGAAGATCTAAGAATGGCCGGCATTTCTCAGCGCGTGGGGCCAAGGGCGCGGGATGATTCTAGCGTGCGCCCTTGCATCGAGAAACTGACACAACTGTGGAGAGCGCCAAACAAGGATAGACGATATCCGATGCTTTTGCTATCTTTTACTCAGTCAAGTCAGCCTCTTTCAGTTGCATAGGCAAAACAATAAGCCGCTTTATCAGTAACTGATGACGCAACCCGCATTTCGACAACTTCCTATTGGTTGCGCAACATCAACTATAGGTTACAACAACACGACTTTAACAACATGAAACAACATCAGATGATTTTCTTCTTTCTTAGACAAAGACACTTTTATCCGCTTCCAACTATGTCAGTTGTGTTTCGGCCAATGGCAGCGTCTGGGTTTCGAATTAGCTCCCCGCAGACCCCGCCAAACTTTTTTCTGGATGCCGCCATCCCGATCTCGGATAAAGTTTTGATGCATCTTCATCCAGTCGTCTCACAATGATGCAAGCAGTATGTCTTCTCCATGCTCCAGATCAGGCCAATTAGGCAATGGCTACACGCCATATCATTTACAAGACATTTGCTAACTTAGTGGCTCTTCACAGCGTGGAATAGCTGGCCGCTCCGCCAGGAGATGCGCCACGCTCTTCGGCCGCACAACACCGCGATCTCTAGCACCACAGCTGCCTTCAGCATCACCAATATGCCGTTCATACAGCGTCACCGGCGCCTATCGAAGGCCTGACGCTTTCCACTCACAGCTCGACAGCTCTCGCAACTCAGACATCCTCTCCTCCTCTCCACCAGCCATCGGAAAGCCTCAGACGCTCACTGAGAAGATCGTCCAGCGGTACGCCGTCGGCCTTGCGCCGGGCAAGACGGTCCATTCCGGCGACTACATCTCCATCGCACCGCACCGTAGCATGTCCCACGATAACAGTTTTCCAATCATCAAGAAATGGATGGACATAGGCGCCACCAAGGTCCATGATAGCAGCCAAATTGTCATGACTTTGGATCACGACGTGCAGAATCGATCGCCTACGAACCTGAAGAAGTACGAATTGATACAAGAGTTTGCTCAGAACCATGGCATTGACTTCTTTGGCGCCGGCCGGGGTATTGGCCATCAGCTGATGATTGAGGAGGGCTATGCTTGGCCGGGGACCTTGACCGTTGCGTCTGACAGCCACTCCAATAGCTACGGCGCAATTGGAGCCGTGGGTACTCCCATCGTGAGGACCGACGCCGCCAGTATACTTGCGACTGGTCGGACCTGGTGGCAGATCCCGCCTATAGCCAAAGTCACTCTCCTGGGCGTTCTACCTCCGGGTGTTACTGCGAAGGATGTCATCGTGGCCCTCTGTGGATTGGTGAATGACGATTCTGTCCTAAATCACGCCATCGAATTCGCTGGTTCCGAGGAAACAATGCGTAGCCTTTCTATAGACGAAAGAATCACAATCGCAAATATGACGACGGAATGGGGGGCGCTCAGTGGGTATGTTAGACTTGCTGTAAGCGTGTTGGGAACCAGACTGACAACTGCGACAGGCTTTTCCCCATTGACGATGTCTTGATCAACTGGCTGCGAGCCAAGGCCACCACATCCGCCATGCTCAACTCAGAGCCTGATGCCAATGCCCGTTTTACACACGACCGGATCGCCCAGCTCTCCGAGAACCGGCTCACTGCCGACCCCGGTGCAACTTACGCCAAGTCCCTTTATCTCGATCTTACATCCCTATCCCCGTTTGTCTCAGGACCCAACTCTGTCAAGGTGGCCACGCCCCTTCGCGATCTTGAGGCTCAAAAGATTCCCGTCGACAAAGCTTGTAACTATAACCACTCACGCCGTTTCCTCTGAAGTTTACTAACTTGGCTAAAGATTTGGTATCCTGCACTAACGGAAGAGCGTCCGACATTAGTGCTGCCGCTCGGGTATTCCGCGAGGCTGCCAAGGATGGTGTTACACCCAAGATCGCTCCTGGTGTCAAGTTCTACGTTGCCGCTGCCTCTCTGGCTGAACAACAGATAGCGGAGGAAGCTGGCGATTGGCAAGTTCTCCTAGACGCCGGCGTGGAAACACTTCCATCAGGATGCGGTCCTTGTATTGGGCTTGGAACTGGACTGCTTGAGCCGAACGAGGTCGGCATTAGCGCATCAAACAGAAACTTTTCGGGAAGAATGGGATCTAAAGAAGCAAAGGCATATCTCGGATCGCCAGAGGTAGTCGCCGCCAGTGCCCTTTCGGGTTATATCAGCGGTCCTGGATGGTACCAGACGCCTGAAGGCATCGACAAGGTTATCCTCGGTGAGGGCAGTGGCAACCTCGAGGCAGATAAGGCCATGAGCGTTGAGGACGCCCTGGACAAGATCATCGCTCAAGCTGACAGCATGATTTTCGACGCTGAGAAGGATATGGGCGGTTCTACTGTGGCACCCGCAGACAACGCCGAGGAGACGCTGACCGACATTGTACCTGGTTTCCCAGAGAAGGTCGAGGGCGAGATCGTATTTTGCGACGCCGACAATATCAACACAGACGGTATATACCCAGGCAAATACACATATCAAGATAACGTCCCAGTCGAGAAGATGGCAGAGGTATGCATGGAAAACTACGACGCCGCCTTCAAGGATATCGCCCGCCCTGGAGACGTGTTAGTCGGAGGATTTAATTTTGGAACTGGCTCATCACGAGAGCAAGGTAAGTGTTCCCAGGAAGGGATAATCTTGTCCAAAGAACTCAATTAATTTGTTTCAACAGCTGCTACCGCCATCCTCGCCAAAAAGATCCCGCTTGTCGTCTCCGGCTCTTTCGGCAACATCTTCGGCCGCAACAGCATCAACAACGCGCTCCTCACCGTTGAAGTGCCTCGCCTTATCCAGCGTCTTCGCGAGCGCTTCCCCAAGGGTGGCAGTGCCGACATTCAGCTCACACGACGCACGGGATGGAAGTTCTTGTGGGACGTACGTAGGAGCAAGGTCGTCGTCACAGAGGACAACGGAGAGACGTGGAGCCAGAAGGTCGGTGAACTGCCGCCAAATGTGCAAGAAATTATTAGCAGAGGAGGTTTGGAGGCCTGGGTCAAGGGAGAGATTGCAAAGTGAAAAGTGATTATTAGGCGAGCGGAGTATGAAGAAAGATACCTCAGTTTAGAAAAAAGAAAAGAAATCTTTCAGATGTAAAATATACAACTCATTACCAACACAGTCCCATTAAGAACCTGTCGAGTTTCAAGTCTAATCGCGTCAAGCACCCTTTCTAAGAAGCGCCCTTTCTAAGAAGCGCCCTTTCTAAGAAGCGCCCTTTCTAAGAAGCGCCCTTTCTAAGAAACATCCTTGCTAAACCCGCAATTCTCCCCAGTTGGCCTATTCTATCGCCCTCACTATTCTTCAAATCCTCCGCGGCGCCGCTAAACGTCTTCCAAACCTCAATGTACTTGTTCTTCGTAAGATGGCTAGTACCAATCGACGTCAGCGCATGTTCCATCTGCTGCCGTTCTCGTATCTTCGTCAAGTCTTCTTTCGTTATAGCAACAGTGTGATCACTCTGATTCGTCTCATTGGTATGCATGATACCCAACCTGACACACTCCATGACCAGCGCAGCCAGACCAGCTGCCAGCGCCGTTGCCACCGAGCTACCAGAATGAGCCTCGAATTTCTGAAATGTTTTGTCTTGCACATCTTGATAGTTGTGATCGATCACAACCAACCTCATGGCCTGGGAAAATGAAACTGAGCTCGTGCGCATCGCCAACCGTGTCGAGCATGCTACCTGTGGCTTTCGCAGCGCCGATTCTGAAGCTATTGGGGTTGCTGCCGTGAGGATACATCAGGTCGGCAGACTTTCCTTGGTCGCTGGCAGCACAAAACATGAGGAGGCCTTTTATGTTGAAGGCGTTATTGATTGCATGATCAAAATCTGCCTTCTTAGTTGGTTCTGTCGGTGGCTTAATTGTCCACGACATGGAAATGATCTGAGCACCTTGCTCCGCCGCATAATTTATCGCCTATACCTCTCATTAGAGTAATTCACAACTGTGATTATATGAGTCAACTTACTTGTATGGCGCTATCGGGATTTATTTGAAGTCTTGTTGAGCCCTCGGTAGCAAAAGTCTGCAGCTTAATAACGTGAATAATGGCGCTTGGGCAAATGCGATGAATCAATCTAGCCATCAACGTTCCGTGACCAGATGGGGAGTCCCAGTATGGAGATACGCGCCATGTTGAACCTTCTCGGTAGTGGTGAAAGCTCTTGCCCGGGAATCCCATACCCTTCAGATCTGGATGCATGATGTCTGTCCCGTCGTCTATCAAGGCGACCACCACAGGTGTCAGTGACGCATCAGTTATCTTGTCTCTCAGGGCACGGATCTGCCTAAAATGGGAATTAAAGTGTTCCATGCATTGCATCCACTTGTGTGGATCAACGCCGCGTTCTTGGCTTTGGTTGAGCTGCCCTTCTCTTGTAAGAATACCCATTCCGAGGAGATAGTTGTGAGCGGGAATTGGGCCATTTATTATAGGTTGCTTGTCAGCTCGCCAAGACTCATGAACTCGTTTCACAAAGTCATTGAAGTTACTGTTGACTCTTGTATCGGATTCAGAGCTCTATACGAAAGCGCATGTTAGTGAGTGGCTGGGTCTTCAAGAGCGTTGATTTGAATACCTCAACTTGGGTGACACTAATTGTCTCCAACGTGGGGATCATAGCCAAGCCCTCTTTTTCTGACCACGCCCGTAAGGTCGTGTTCTTACCGCTCCACTGGAGATGAAGTTCCCGTAAACACATCCCAACTCGAGTGAGCGATACGGGGTCAAGATCCAATCTGCGCCAGTCAAGTATCTCAACATTCTGCAAACGGTAAGTCTCTTCACATATATGTACATAAGTAGTCACTTACAAATGACTCCAATGCTTCTTCTATAGCTTCATCACTATGTGATGGAGCTTTCAGATCGTCCACAATAACCTAAAAAATCCGCTTAATAAAGAGTATTCAAAAATTGGTTTCCAAAGTTCATGGCATTCTTATACCTTAACAATGCGTTTCACTCCTTTCTGTTTTAACCAGTTGAAGAAGAATATCAAGTCCTAGAATAGTTAGTTTACTAGAAGGCAATATTGCTATATTAAAACCTACTGTCCTAGTCTTGCGCCTTGTAGCTGGACCGACATCATCCTCAATCAACTCAATTTGGGGAAAAGCCACATATTGAAGCACACTATCTAGCTTCAGATGGCCGAATTGCTTCTGGAATTCATTTTTCCTAAGTTTTTTTGGTGGACCAAAGTCGAACCACAATTCCTTATCTAATGAGGCTGTTAGAGGCGTATCCCATGTAGAACAAACATATATAGCAAAACCATCACGTACCTTGCTCGTCTTGTAGGCGCAGGCAGCGAGAAGCGCGATCTGGCCTTTGGGTCCGAAGATATAGAAGCTTCAGCTGCTCACTAATTAGTTTAGCAGCTTGTGCCCGCTCCTCTTCCTTTTGGAGAGCCGTCGCCCTTATGGTGTTTTGTGCGGAATCGATTGGTGATCCCCGAAGTGGAGAAGACACCACTTGTGTATCCAATTGTAATTTATGCCCACCGCGGTCTCTAGACGTAGTAGTAATCGAATCTCTTCTCTTCAAAGAACTAACCGGTCCTTCTTTATCCCCAGACAATGACGAGGGCCCCATTGCGCCAATTTCGAGCTTAGAAGGAGCCCTCTTTGGATCTGATTTCTTATCCGAGAGCTTGAGCTTGTCCCCTTTCGTTTCTCTCGCGGGCGTTTGATCAAACCTTCTTTGTACCGCCTTCCGAGTACTTTCGTGGTACTGGTAAACTGAGTAAGTGCGGTTATAAGTCAAGATATCGACATCCAGCGCTTGTGATCCTCGAACAAGCAATTCTTCGACAATGCCAACTTGTGTCTTACAGCACCTCTCATACTCTACAGCCAGGTGCAAGGGTGTACGACCTCTATGATCAGTGATCCTGAACAACTCCTCGGGAACAAAACTGCAAATGCTTTTGACGATTTTCTCTCTCTGCTCCTCGGTACTAAAGTCACAAGTCAAGGCAGTATGTAGGCATGTGACTTCACGATCATTATCGTGAGGCTTGCATTCATTCAGTAGCTCTGGTTTGATTCGCTCGCGTGTCTTTGACCCCACGTTGTTGCATACCGCATGGCTGAACCTCTCGTTGCCTACATAGAGGGCGGTAGTGAGCGGCGTGCGATTCGCTTTATCCATTCTGCCCATCAGATGCGGTAGCTTCACGATGGCTCGTGCCATGAGCCACTGCAAACTAATCGATGGCTTAGGATTGTGGTCGTAAGCAAGATAATGCAAAAAGTTCTGGCCTTCCCATGTCGTCTTATCCCATTCTGTCGCTCGGGCAAGCACAAATTGTGCCCGTTGTCTGTTCCTCTCAGCTTCATCAAGACTCTGTATTGAGAATTTTCGTGCTTCATCAATATCTTGATCAAACTGCTGCCTGACGTGGTCCACACCAAACCCGGATATTGTTGCTGTTGGTGGGAAGAATTCATCTTCATTGTCCAGATCGTAAACATCTCCGTCCTCCATAAGCCCGCTGGCCACACGGGACGGTTTTTCTGGACCTTGAAAGCCAGAATCCATTATCTGAGGGTCGTAATTAACTTAAAGAGAGTGTATGGTAACAAGAGGCAATGGAGGCTGGTAAATGGGGAATGAGGGTCGTGGGAACCAAAGATGCCGCTCTTCTGCAGAGCCTCACTAATGAGTCTTTAACCAAGGTAGAGAGGGGTTGCTCTGCTAGCAATTGATGTTCCGTATTACCTTTGGCTATGGGGAGCACACATGTTACAGATTTGGTGGATAAAAAATAGACCCCTGTTCTTATAGCGTGTCGGCTTACAGTATTTGGTCTTCAGACCTCTCTTGACAGACCACAACTCAACAGTGAGATCCAGAGATAATAATACAGCATCAAACCCTGAAACATTTCTTTCTCTTTCATTATAGTTAATCCCTGTCAAAGTTAGAATAGAGCTAGGGGCTTAAATGGTTTCCAATTAAGAAGCGGTATCTTCTTCTCAAGCATAGTTGTTGTACAACAGTTTCTCAACCCAAAGAGCGGCTCTAGACACAGTGCAAACTATTGTAAAAGTACATAGAGGTACTCTATTTGCGCAGCCAGAAATACACATGTAAGACCTAAAACGATCACCAAATATTATCAACACCCCGCTTCATGGTTTACATCCAGTATATAATTGACGCTACAGATTACAATCTTATTACCATAAAATGACTGAGCTTCTGCAGAAAGATGACGACGAGCCTCTTCTGGCACTAGAGACACCACTCCATGATATCATCACTGGCGAAGATGACACCTTTCGTACCGAAAACGCCTCCGTAAACGACTGGGAAAGGCGCAACGTAATTGAGCGTACGAGAGGCAACATTCACGTCCGTGTTGACTTGATGGAAGTTATTCACGGAACCTACGATGACAACGGGGATGAGGCAACATTAATGGTGTTCCGTTTTCGATTCGACCCACAGAAGCACTCCCGCCGAATCATAAGAGCTCGCATCAACATCGAGATTTTCGCCAACAATAAGAACGATACAGCTCCAACTGTTGACGCTATAGCTCCCGAGGAGAGATGGTCCGTGGTGCCGACTGTAGATAGCGAGTCTATCACACGCGGCGGGGAGCTGAATCTGGGGGCTTCCGGAGTGCCTTTTCTCGAAGCAGGAGGAACACTCAAGTTTGAGAAAACAGTCAACAGAGATGTCAGCGATGCCACCACGGTAACTGGAAGCATCAACCTGGGCACAGGAAAGAACTCGGGCGAATCAACGGTAGCTGTGTGGAATTTGCAAGAAAACAAGCGAAGACAGACTGGCGTTCCGGATTCAGTAAGAGTTGCAATTCTCCTCCGCCGAGAAGACAGCAAACCTTTCAATTCCAAGGTCACTCTTGAGGCGGACGCTGATTTCGTTACGGGCCTGGAAAGGAAGTTTTCGAAAGTACCGCTCGACGATCCGGTTCTTTTTAATCCTACTCTAACGGGGAACAAGCCTAAGAAAGGCAGAAGTTATAACGTGCAAGACCTGAGTAGCTTCGACTTGTATTCATTATGCGACGTGAGAATGGGAATGGAGGCTCATTTTGGTCAAAAAGCGGAGTGAGTTGTTTCCCAATAATAGAGGTCATGTGTTAGCTGAAAGTGCGTCTAAATAGAGATAAAGAGCGTGCATGCATCTTGCATCGGAGTTTATGTTGTCAATGCTAGACCATCAAAATTAAGTTGTCAACTAGGAGAACCGGGCTCGCGGGAGCTTCCGCTGCCGCAACTCTAGCACATATTTACAAGCCACATCTAAAAGAAAATTGAACTTGGCGCTTGATAGTAGATCCAGCTGTTATATAATTATTGGGTTGCCTTGTCAATCGCCCAAAATCACTTCCTTGCTTGTGTTCTGGCCGTATTTTCGACAACCAACTGCAGAAGAAACATTGAAGTATATCATGTACTCTGATATATCAATTCCATACGCACACTGTCCAAATACCCCTCAATTAGCTCGTAAACCCCGCATCGCATTGGCAGGGCGATGTGCTGACGCTGATGCCTTAGCAACCCCAGTAAGTGCTATGAGTGTATCGTCCGCCAAATGCCCTACCTATGCTAATAACAAAATAGAAGATACGTCGATTGACTCTAAATCAACATAGAGAATTACATTATGTACGCTTCTTCTCGGGACCGCTGAAGTCTGAGGTGGACAACTTCGCTTTTTTTAAGCAGCTATGGCGGCCCCGGTCGCATCTGAAGCAGGCGTTTCAGTAGCACAGGCTGTAGCTGCGGAAGAAAATGTCCAACTTCAGGATGCGGTTGCAGACGAGCCGAATGAAGGCACAGATGAAGCTAAATTCGAGTAAGTATCCATTGATAACCCAATTCTATTTTTCAGCTTGAAGTGGGCTTACACTTTTGAAGCATCATCGGTGTTCATGGATTTCACGGAGATGAAAAAACTTGGGATGAGCCAGACATTTTGAACTCCTCGAACCCAGCTCGGCTCAACAGACTTTTCTCCGACATAGCCCCAAAGGGGGGAAGGTTTATCCCATACAACTACGACCCAGACGAAGAGTCTATGGGGTGCTATACTCTACAAGGGAGTTTCAGAATCGCTCACAAGCTACTGGAAGTAGTCGCGAAAAGCCGAACGCCAGAGATAAGAGTTTGTTTAGCGACTTTGCCTTGAGATGACATATATATCAACTTACAGTCCCTTAGAATGCAAGGCGACCTATATACTTTGCCTGCCAAGATATTGGAGGTTTAATTGTCAAGACGGTAAGGCGATCCAAAGTTCAAGTGATGAGATGTACATCGAAATAGCTAACTATGTATGCCTTGGCAGGCCATCGAGATTGCTAGCATGGATGAGTCTGCATATGCGGATATCTTGCATTGCATACGTGGTATTGTAAAATAACTCCGAAACCATTTTAGCAAATAACAATTCCCCAGCTCTAATACCTATAGATATTCTTCGGCTACCCACATCGATCACTTTCGACAGTTGGTCTTGAAGAACAACTCTTCTGGCTTCTCTCCTTGAACAATGATCGCCATCTGCAAGGCCATAAGACGATGCTGGTGAAAAGTCTCGCCGAGACAATAAGCAAAGTCAACGATTCATTTATACATACAAAAATGTTAATCCAGGCACGGGTCATTAACATATTTTCCACCCATGATGATCCTGCAAAAAGAGTGAGTGTTGTTTGAAGTTTTGTGTCATTTTACTCAGAGTGGGATTAAACGAAACGCAATAGGTATTCGATAAATTCACTGCCACTTTAGGCGTTGCCCTTGAATATCAGCTGCCGAGTGTTAAACCACATCTCCAACTGATTGACGTTGAGGAGCTCGACTCATACGCCAAAGTGATTTCGCCAGATGAAGACTGGCTTGGTACGTATACCCACAACTTATTTTATTATATCCTAAGTCTAATCTGTCGAATCGGGGACAAGACTTTAAAGAGGTGCACAATGCCAGCCTGCGAAAATCGCTACATCAAGCATCACCGATCTTCCCTGCTTTGAAAGATAACCCAATCGAATACAATACAGAACTAGACATTATATCCAAGACCAATTACAGTCGCATCTTACATATTCAGTGTACCTCAGACGCAGACAAGATAGCCGAAAGTGTGAAGGGCTACCTAAGCAAAGCGAATAAGGGAAGGCTGTACTATTTCCACTTCAAAAGTCACGATGCCAGGTTCAACACGATACCAGCGATGCTGTGGACATTTTTTGCTCAATATGTCTACAGCCGCCCGAGAAATCCTATGATCGATAGCTATTTTCCTGAAATTTGTGATGGATATGCTTGGGAATATCAATGTCTTCTACACATGTGGCAGAACGTTGTGGTCAGAAGTGGTATGCTCGTCCTCTTTATCCCCCACAAGTTGACAAGCCACTCATACACTCTTAGATGATTCAAATTATCCGCTCGTTTTAGGATGCCTTGACGAATGCGACGACTCTGTGTTATTCTTCTTATCTGAAATCTACAACTACTTCACGACCATCGAGCACCGCCTGAGGATTGTCATCATTACGACAAAGGGAACAGCCAAAGACAAGCTGATTATTGACTCGCTCTCTAAATTCCCCACTGAAAGCACAACTCGCATAGACTATAACTTACCTTCCTCCGAGCCCCTCTATGATAGATTCAATTTGCCCATGCTTCTCCAGCAGAGCCATTATTATGCGGCCAATGGCTTACGAGACAAGATAGAAGCCTTGCTCTCCGGTTGCGCAAATGATGTATCATTGCGTCATTTGCTAATCAACTGCTTTAAATCAACCCTCGATCTTTCGAAAACCGTCTCTCGTATCCTAAGTAAGAGTCAGACGCCCTCACCGGAACAAATTTTTGAGAGTATCTTAGAGGATATTCCTGAGAAGTATCATCTGTGGGCCAACAAACTTCTATGTTGGATGCTGTCATCTTTCAGACCTCTGAGGGCATCTGAGTTCTGCCGAATCTCAGATCTATGTCTTGGGGATAAACTTAGTGCAGATACAGAGGGGTCTACAATACGTGGTCGCTTCATCAACATCATCCGCCAATTTGGAGGATTGTTGGTTACAGTTCACGACGAAGTACACTTCAGTCATGCCTCCATCCGTGGCTGGCTGAAGTCTTCAGATTCCAGCGAAGATCAGTTGCTCATTACAAAGGGGTGGCACCGACAGACAGAACGAGATCGGCATACGACTATTGTGCAAACCTGTTTAGACCATCTCAAGGATAACACTGATCTAACTCAAGCCTGGATCACCCAATTGCCGTACGCAACTGAATTCCGGATGGGCCATCGCAAACAATTCGCATCAATTGGAGATGCTTTGGGGGTCATCCTCAAGGATCTACCAGTGTTGGAACGATGGGTAGATGCATACATGGTGCTACCTACCCCTTTCTTAAAGCCACTCAAAAATCGCAAGCCGCTCACCATCGCGTCGCACTTTGGATTCGAAGGCATGGTCAAATCTATCCTAGCAAGTGATGAGTACGACTCTGAGACTCTAAACCAAGGCTTAGTCGAGGCTGCGAGGATGGCTCAGCTACCCGTGTTTCGCCTTATTATCAACCGGTACCCAGACGGTCTGGACCTGAGGAAAACATTTGTGCAAGCTGCTTTACAAGCGGCTCTCCGTAGTGAAAATTATGAGTTGTGCCATGAATTGGTCAATCGTGTACATTTATCAGAGCAGCCCTCAGAGATTAATGATGGACTTGTCTTCAAGTACCCAGATAATCATGTCCAAGATACGACCAAGGAAGAGGCAATACCACCAGAAGCTAACAACCTATCATCTTGCTTGAAGACTTGTCTACGCTCGGCTTGCGAACTAGGTATGACAGATATTGTCGCCAAGCTGCTCTCGTTTGGACCAGAGAACGATACCACATTTCTGGAAAGTTTTTCAGGCAGTGAAGATACACCACTCCAAGTTGCGGCTCAGTACTCACGGTTTGATTCAGCCAAGCTGTCAATAGCTGCCGGCGCAAGTGTCGTTCCGAATGGCAATAAGGAAATAGTGATGCCGTTGGAAATTGCAGCTTCTCATGGATCCAGCGATATGGTCAATCTTTTGTTGGATCACGGAGCACCAATTGATGCCAAGGGTTTATGGGACCACACACCTTTGGAAACGGCTTGTCTGGCAGGAAATTTTGCAACAGCCGAATCGTTGCTTCGTCATAGAGACTTTCGCGATTATATAACACCAGACCTGCCATCTCAACCACTCATGGTTGCTGTACAAGAGGGTCATTATAAGATTGCAGAGGCGCTTCTTCGTCATGGGGCAGATCCAAATCCACGGGAAGAAGACGGCCAAACGGCTCTTTGGCTGGCAGTCATACATGAGAGGATCGACCTTTGTCGCCTTCTGTTGGCGCATAGAGCAGATCCAAGTTTAGCCCTCAAAGACAACGGAATCACTCCACTAATCTCTGCAATAATTAATAAGAGCATAGAGCCGGTCAAGGTACTTGTCGAAAACGGTGCCGACGTGAACCAGCCACTAGATAGCCAGTGCACACCAGGTCTGTTCTTGACGTCTTACGACATGAATTAATTGTACTAATTGATGACAGTTTATATGGCTACATTTAATGACGATATTGAGATAGTTCGGTACCTTCTCTCTCATAACGCAGATCCCAACATCGCCAGGCCAAATGGCATCACTCCTCTCTGGCTCGCAGCACAGCAGGGATATTCGGAAGTCGCGCGACTGCTTGCTGAAGCTAAAGCCGACGTTCATGCCACTGATGATTCTGGAGGGACAGCATTGCACGCTGTTTTTGATTCCGCTGAGACTGTCCGTGTTCTTCTTGAGCACGGCGCTGATATTAACAGAATGGACAAGAACGAGGCAACGCCTTTAGGACTCGCTATAAACAGTAACCAAGTCAACGCCGTCAAATTGATGCTCAGCGAGTCAAAGATCAAGCCTGACTGGTCAATGCCGTCAATGTATAGAGCAATACAGTGTGCAGTCCGTGAGGGCTACACTGACGTTATGTTACTGGTCCTCGAGGCCGGAGTCAATGTCGATCTTGTGGATGAGCAGAATGCTTCACTCACACTTTGGGCTATGTCACGTAATGATGACAATATGATCCGGACGCTTCTCGAATTCGGGCCAGATCTAAGCCACAAAGACAAGGACGGAGACACAGCACTTCACAATATAAGAAAAAAGACGCCTCTAGCATCTATTCGACGTTTGGTCAATGCCGGCAGTAAACTAGATACCATGAACAACGATCTTGAGACACCTCTCATAAGCGCAATAAGGGCCTGTAATATGGAAGTCTTCGACTACTTCATGACAAAGCCGATCGTTGTCGACACTCTTAATAGCCCTTCCTTCAACAAAGAGGGAGCGCCCTTGCATTTCGCCTGTGCAAGAGGCACAATAGAAATGGTAAAAGTATTGATCAAAAATGGTGCGGATGTTAATTATGCTTGCGCCTCAGCATATGGCACTCCATTGATAGCAGCTACTAGACGACGAGGCGACGATAGCGATGTAGCAGAGAGCATTGTCGGACTACTTCTTGACGAAGGCGCTGATCCAACAATATCTGCAGGCCGTGCAGGATATCCTATCATATCCGCCAGTATATCTTGCTCACCCATGGTAATCCAACTATTACTCAATCACAAAGCTTCAGTAGACGTCAAGGATCCTTTTGGCAGAAAACCAGCTCATTTCGCCTGTTACAACACGCTCGAGGTTTTAAAGTCCCTTAATCTTCCAGATTCGGATTTTGCAGCCAGAGATATAGTCGGCAGAGTCCCCCTCCACTACGCTGTGCTCAGAGGCCAAATTGACCTCGTCGAAGAAGTTTTAGCGCGTTCCCAGAGAGTTGGTATTGATATTGACGTTGTCGACGACGATGGATGGACACCACTGCTCTGGGCAGCACGTGCGCCTCGTCTCTTCTTCTGGAGGGCAAAATTAGACCCTTCGCAATACGATGCCATGGTATCGTTTCTACTTAGCAAGGGAGCGAAGCCCAGCATTCGTGGACATGGATTATACAAGGACTGGACTGTCTCTGAAGTTGCCTACTACCATCACGCTGACAGGTGAGTCCCGATTCTCTTTCTCCGTCCAATCATTTTAGAAAAGATTGCTATTGACTCTTGCTGCTCAAAAGTATCGCCGACTTAGTTGCAGATAAAACCCTTCAAAAGAACAAAAGACGTGGACCAAAGAAGAGGGGTAAAAAAACTGAATGGTCATTTTGCGACTGCTGCTACGCCGAGATAGCGGGCGTTTATTTCAGAGGCCCAGGTACGCTGGGTATCGAATTATGCTTCAAGTGCTACAGGTCGAAATCACGCATCGCTCCTGGGGATGAGTTTATAGATTGCGGCTATGACTTCGACGAGGACGACGAAGAAGCGGACACTGAGTCAAAGGCTGCTCAATCAGTGAATGGAGAGGTGTCTGTAAAGGACCAGGAAAATGTAGAGATTCAGTTTGATGACGAGGTTGTAGAAGAGGAAGATATGGAGCTTTCATCCTAGTGGTATAAGATGTATATTTAGACAAGGAATGAATCATATAACGGGTTAGAAGAGAACATGATGTAATTGGTGGAAACCGATCTGAATCTGACTAGAGGTGGCTATCAAGGTTGACAGTTGCTGAGCTGCATCGAAAGCACACACTCTGTTAATGATGTACTTAGGACTTATGTAGAGGCCGAAACAGGGAAGTTCATAAACAAGGAAGTTCATAAACGAAGAAAGTAAAGACAGTTGGCGCGTATTACATATCTTGATGATCCCTTTTTTTTTTCAGGCCGTCTCTATCTACCAACAAAAAGTTGTGAAACTAACATATTCATGCATCAGAATGTGTTTAACAGCACAATCAGCATCCTTCGCTTCAGAAATATATTGGAGCTCAAGTCACCTGAGTCTATTACCTTCCAACCTAGGACTCAATCCTCAAACCAAGGAAACTCTCAAAAAGCAGAAACGCAAGATCCATCACAAAACCCCAAACGCACATCACTCCTCATCCCACATCCCGCCTCAACCCTTGTCCAAAAAACCCACCCACGCACCACGATCTCCTTTCCAGGTTTCTTCCATTCTTACCGCCCCTTCCATACGTTAGCAGACACCGACATCATCTCATACATTAAATCACACCACACAAATCTCACTCCATCTCACCATTTCCCCAGATTTATCTACTTGTTTTATTTTTCTCCTTACCGGTATTCCGGTAAGCAAAAAAATGAATCCCAGATCTGGCCATGCTGGTAAGAAAATCCCATCGTAGATTAAATCCTGCCGCGCTCGGCATGGATGAGCGTCCCGCTGCGTCCGGCACTTTATTTTGGCCGCCCACCCGATTTCCAAAACAAGGTACATACTCCGTGTTATATACATTCGTTTCATACACGTCTTTATCGAACCATTATTACGACATCGAAGTCTTATTGCAACATCAACTCATTATCACGACATCAAAATGTTTTTTTTTTGCCACATCGAAACATTATCACAGCGACAGAATAATATTACAACATGAAAAAAAAAACAGCGCACAACCCAGAATGTCACCGCAAGAAAAAAAAAAAGTACACATACAACCGAAATTACGAACCTCGCAAAAAGACCTTGTAAAAAAACATAATACGCGTATTACTCACTCTCTCCGAAAGCCCGTTCCATGCCCAAGTCATCCTCTTAACGAAATCTATCTGCAGTTTTCTCATTGGTATCTCTCTACAAAACAAAAAAAGCAAGAAATTCGCCAAGCACTATCCCGCTCCTTCAATGATCAAAGGCGGGATAAAACAATAAATCCCAGTTTCGCAGTTCCAAAACCTGTTGACGATCCCGTTTCCCGTTTCCTAGGAGCCAATCGTAACAACGCGCAATAACCCGAGAGGATGTCCTTCCTTTCCATCCGAATAATGAAAAATGAAATAAAGGAAAAGGGAAAAGAGAAAGAAAAGAAAAGAAAAGAAAAATTAGTTCCACCATCTCCCACCATTCTAGAATCGCACAGATCGTAGGCTTGATACCTTGTCGGAATTTTTCGAAATTTAAAAATTAGAAGAAGAAGAGGGGACAAAGAAAGTGTGATGAAAATTGAATTCGGGCCTTCACTGCCTTGACCTGGTCCGCATGCCCGTCATAGAGGATGAGCTCCTAACCGAGCTCGTAGTCGTAAGCATGGCAGGCGTAACTCCATCCTGCCTCTGCCTGTTGTCGAATTCCTTCAAAAACGCGTAGACGCTGCCCAATGGCAAGTATTCAAGCAGCGGCCGCAGTTCGTCGGGGAACATGTCGGCGCCGTGGTCCTTGATCTCCTCGTTGACGCGGTTGAGTCGCAATATCTGCATCCAGGACACAATGTCGTCTCCCAACAAAAAGGCTGGGAAGCGCGCCTTGCCCATGTCGTCAAGGATCCACGCGTTGCGAAAGTAAGGTCGGTTAAGGAATTCAGAGATGGCCTTGTAGCTGGGCACCTCGCGGGGGTCCGTGATTCCTTCGGGTATGTTGCTCAGATGTGCAACAGGGCCCATCCATTGGAGCACAGGGGCATAGTCGTCAGGATGGGCCTCGCGGTCACCTGGCTCGCCAAAGGTGAGTGGCATGCATTTGTCCCAGGCCTTGATAATCTCAATTGCGAGGTCAGAAGTCGAGTCCTTGAGCCCCAGCCAACCCACCACCATCTTGGCGTGGCGGTATGCTCGCGCCATATGAGCCCTCCGCTCCGACTCCTCACGCGCGTCGCGACCGTTGATGCATAGGAGGTCGAGCCATATCCGCAGAGGCGGTGTGCCTCCCCGCGGCGCGCCTTGCTCGGCGATCATATGTCGCACGTTCTTGAGTAGAGACCGCAGCCATCCAGGGGCTTTCTTGGGCGGCGTGGGCAGAGGCGCTGGCATCGCCGCCGGGCCCTGGAGGTCGGTCATGGAGGCATCTGGCGTTGGTAGGGCCGCGGCCAGGAAGACGACTCGCATGTAACGCAGTGCCTGGGCGAGGTGGACAGGAATGGATATGGCGGCTCCATTGACGAAGATCGTCTCCGTGACGGTGATGTCGCCATACAGGGCCGAGAGGCCGATGAAGTCGGACGGGTCGCTTAGCCGCTCGTGGACCAGGCGGCATACGACGCGTTCGTTAATGTCGTTGGTCGTCGCCGGCTGCAGCTCAAGCAGGCGAATCTCGCTCCCGGACCGGTCGAGCGGGCGGTACCGAATAGACGTTGCGGCTTCGGGCGGGGCCATGATTGACATGCAATCAAGTCTTCAGATATTTAGAAAGGTTACTTTGGCGCGGGAAGAGAAGGTCGGCAAGCCATTTTCAGGCAATCTCGATTGCAGCGGCACTTATATCAGCCATGGAAGGGGTCGTGTCATTTCCGCCGTAACATTGGGCTTGAACGTGAGCCCTTGCAGCCCTTCCCCATGCCGGGGGTCAGGCGTGCAGTCGCATTGTCAGGTTGTAAGGGTTTAAGAGACCCGATGCCGCAATGGTAATTAGCAGCAGGCCAGGCAAAAGGGTACGATCCACCGCTAGCTGAAGGCCCTGCGTGTTTCTCTCAGCTTCGCTCTGCCACGATTGAGCCCGGGGACTCAGCTTAGAGCCTGGGATATGAGACTTAAAGCTGGAGCTTCTCGTCTGGAGCTTGGGACCCTACTGTACTTGTACCAACGATACACGCGCACGACGCTTGTCCCATTTCCAACCACCAACACCCAACCAACAGCAGTACCGTACTCGGCAGCTTCGCTCGTGTGCTGGTCTCGGTATGAGCATGGGCTTTGTGCGGAGTACCAGCACGCCAATCCGCTTTGAGCATCCTGTCCCCAGCCAACTGATTAACCAATTGCCGCGAGGCGCGACAGAATGCGGCAATGCCAGATGGGCCTTGACAACACCAATTGGTCAAGCTGCAGCTGTTGGCCTGGCAGTTGTTGTTCGGCATATCCGGATCTGGCTCGCGTCGGGGCAGACTGCCAACATCAGGTAGTATTATTCTTAACGTCCAATAAGACATATAAATTTGACTCGTCAAAAGCCTTGCTAACTTGTACGGGTGAGTATTCGCACAAGACTCAAGGTCCTTTCACATGGCAGGGAAGTGGTCTATTTTGCTAGCCCGATATCGTATCGTTGCAAGGACCAAGTGGTGCTAGTCAATCATACGGGACAGGCCTTTGAGCAGGGTATCTCTTGCGGCCCATTACCTAAGTGTTATCAAGCGTCCTCGTCATGCGTTTTTTGTTCCCAGTCATAAACACTTGTGCAGCCCATGGATACCGGATGTTTCTCGCAGCCTGTCGAGCTGGGCTCGGCAAGTGGTGGCCCAGATTACCGGCCTCGTGGTCCTGCCTTATCGCAAGCGGCAATTGCTAAATACAGAAGAAATCTGATGCAATGCAGAGGCAGACGATGTATCGTGCAGGCGAGGCGATCATCCAGCATGGAAGGCCTGTCACGCAGCCGGATGCCCCATCATCGATGTTACATTCGTGATTCAATCGACTTACCAAGAACGAACCACAACGCATAAACAGCCAGGCCGCAAGATCCTATGCTCGTAAGACTCATGGCCAGCCAAGGCGGCTTTTCAAGGTCAGGCGCAACATCGACAAACTCCAAACCCATGATACTACGCTGTTTTCTCACCGCTTCAAGGATTGCAGACAGCACATACATGCCACTATTCCAAAGTCAGCAAGTGTCCGTTGAAGAAAACATGGATAAACCAACAAACCTGATATCATTGTGGAGAAGAACCATCAATCGGACTACAGGGGCCCCCTCGTGTTCTTGCGGGAGGAGAAATCCTTCTTTTTTAATCCAAGGTGAAGATTTCTCAGCGCAACTACGGAGTATCGTACTAGGTAGCAACCCGTGTTATAGTTGACCGCGGTAGGGGCGGCCCGGTCAAGTTGTCCGTCCTCCCCTCGTCTTTTTGGATCATCCTGGGCTTTCTCCTCGTTCGTGTTTCATTCAGATCTGTTTCGATTTACTTCTGCCCAAAAGAGTAGTATAAGTTTGTAAACATCAGCTTACCGTCGCCCGCGGTTTTCAGCTGCCCAGGTCAATATTGGCTTCTTCCCCTCCTCTTGCGTATATACATCCCAGCAAACCTGATAGAATGTGACCTGTTATGCTGTTGGTTCACCCCAAACTTTTAAGAGGCTCCATCGAACTGCAGCTGCGCCTTTTTGAGGAGGGCTGCAGCCGTTCATACCGCAGAGGGGACGCCCGCCAGATGGCTGTATAAATGGAGGGAAGGATCCAACCCTCGAGCTGCTGTTGTACCAACAATCTAAACAAGTTGTTTTCCTCAGCGTCGATCATCATGGCCTTCTCTTGGTGCCAATCCTTGTCTCATCAGAGCTACTGGAGCGAGTTTGACCTCAAAGGAGTTAAGATCAAGGTCAAGTCTCCAAAGAGCCAGGCTTTCCAAGACGCCTCGGATAAGATTCCCCCATATTTTTGGGTCAAGGGCTTCCGTAACCGGGTTAGGAGGCTCTTAGGGCGGAAGCTCAGAAAACACTCTTTTCCCATCCATCCCGGTTATTCAGAAGCAAGAAACTTGGTCGGCCATGGCACCGTTGCGGAGTTGGGAATGTTGTCGCACCAAGCCAGAGACTTTGTCGTCGAGGTGTTTGGGGACGTTGGAGATGTTGCAGATACCTCGTCCGTGAGCGAGAACCAGTCTTTGTCTTCTCTAGAATCAGGGCCTAGAGTAGTCCAGCTTAAATTATCCACTGATCTGCAGAGCTGGAAAGATACCCAGCACGCAGCGGGCAACATCCTGCCACCAAAGGGCACCGGACTCAAACAAGCCTCGGCCCAAACGCTCAGCAAAATCGGAGCAACTGACTGGCCCGATGCTTTGAAAACGAACAATGCACTCTTCGGGTGCGGCATCGCCAGCTTGCTCATGGGCGCTGCGGATGCGACAACCATGTTTTCCAATTATGTGACCGACATGGTTTTCTATTATGAGCACGGGTACAATTACGTCTACCCGACGCTTGAGCCGCTGCTGCAGAAAGGCCTAGAGGATCCGCATGCCCTGCGCACCCCGGGAGGACGCGAACGACGAGACGCCGTCTCCCTGGGTAAGCAGTATATCCAGGGTAAGATCGCGCTAGAGAACCAGCACAAGAAGAACTTGTCATATCGGTCAGCGCGATTGGACCGACGCACAGCACAGATCGTCTCCTTGTCAGAAAGCAGCTTGCTGGGCATGGCAGCTGAGGCGATCGCACGTGGCTTTGACCCTGCTGCCGTCATGGCGGACCTGGTCTTCAGCTCGCCGGGCACTGACGTGGTCGACGTGGGATGCGATTTGGTGAACTCCGAGGTCATGAACTCGTTCCTCAATGTGACGGACATTACAGAAACGGGCGTCGTTAGCGAAGAAGTGCTGCACAAGATATACGACGCGTACGCCGCGATTGGTGCCAGGATGCTAACCCAGCGATGGCATGAGCCTGTCGCCAGGATGTGCGCCGCCCTGTACACATGGCATATCCAGAACGATCGCCACATGTTCTTCCGTCGCGCTCTCCTGGGCTGGCCCAAGGCGCGCAAGACACCGGCCAAGCCTCAGTTCGAGGCGGATTTCGACGAGGCGTTTGACAAGCAGTTCCGCACAACGGGCTTTAGCAGACCCCTTGATGCCAAGCACACATGCAACGGCGAGGACACTTGCGATCACGTCAACGACTTCTTCCATCGTCACCAAGATAAGCCGCTGCTCAAGGAGCTCTGGTGGCAGCTAGTGACCGGCCCGCTGGAGTATATCCGGGGCGGTCAGGTCGATGAGGAGCGCGAGTATGACTTGGCCGAAGGTTCGCGACTGGCCATGGCCGACCTCTTTTCACGCGGCCAAGTGCTGGAGATGGTCTGGATCATTGCACATGCAAACTTTCACGCCTGGCAGGTTAATTACTTGTTTGAGGCGGCCATGTTTGGCAGCATTCTGGACGGAGGCAAATTGGCAGGCAAGCTGGACAGGCAGGAAGAGAGTCAAGATTGACGGATTGATACCCAAGATGAAGGATACCTCAAAGTGAGGTTAAGATAAGCTGAGGTGACGAGAGGTGACGAAAGGTGATGAGAATTGACGTGAAGTCGTCGAGGGAGATCAAGATACCAGCGGGTCCGTGTCATGTGTCTTCGTATACATGTACCTGTACATGTATGCGGACGCAAATGGCGGGGTACCAGTACCACATGCATGGAGGCGCGTCTCAGATTGGTGCCTTAGATGCGCCGTTACGAACTTACACACGAAGTATATGTACTCAGTTAGGATGAAATGACTTATGGTAATGCAATATATGATTAAATGCCATCAAAATGCTCTATACTGTGCATCCAGTAGATGTCCGTTAGAATTCGTGCTTTTCACATCAATTGTGGGTTTACAAAATATGTTACTGTTGTTCGATGGAAGTTTGTCGATCTTTGACATCCTGACACTGCATGACTTGATGAAACCGCCACGTTACGAACAGTGCATCCAAAGAGACACAAGTGAAAGAGCTACAGAATTTAAACCAAACTGCAAATGAAAATAAGGAAATTTTATAAAATATTACGTGCTTTTGAAGCCATAAACCGCTCTGATGCTCCTTTGCATCGCCAGTAGTCCTTGAAACTATTGCGACAAGGAGGCATCTCCCTAACCTGGAACTGTTTTCTCCTGTTTAACGTAAGATTGTGTAGACACTCTCGAACATCTTGTGGAGAAGATTACAACAATGGAAAATGCAGGGAGATACTGAGGAGACACTACCAAATATGCTTGACTCATTAATGACTATTCTCACATGGCAGTACTACAAATACAAGCTGTAGTTCCTCACATTGAGAGTTGTCAGTTGCACTTCTGTGAGTATGTTTCTGTCCCCAAACCTCAAATAATTATCTGATAGTCTGTAAAGTCTGCATTATACAAATTATTCGTATTATTGACATAGAGGCGAGATGTGAGAGCGTTCAAAACGGTACACAACAATGGCCGTCCCGGCAACCCACCACTCCTAAGTACATATTATATGCAGATACATATATGTCTATAGTCTCCTGCAAAATATATGCTACCAGTCATGGAGATGAAGTCACTCAAAGTCATTCCTATTCACCAATATGTTACTGTTCTATCCGCATAGTTATTATAGCCCAACTGTGAAGCATATTAGGACATCATACCACCTCGCAAGTTGACCATGTGCAGCACGTGTGTGAGACAAATCCACACTCCCACAGAGTGAAACCAACTGCAATCAAAGATGTATAATAAGAATAGTTACAAGGTTTTTCTTGCGGCAAGATATGATAAAAACCCTTTTAACGAACGGGGCTCCTATCACTATCGGTAAGGTGTTTCAGCCATTTGAGGCGCATCACTGATCTCCATTCCGCAGAACACTCTACGTTGCTAAGCTCATTTCAATCATCGAATGTTCTCACTAAATCCCACTGCCAGGATCCCAATTTGGTCAACTTCATAGTCCTCAGGATCAAGCTCCTCAATACAGCCACTCCTCGTAGTAATAAGGCAGTGCGGACCCAGAGTTTCCTTCTCTTAGAACCATCAAACAGCTCATTCCTTTTCACATGCAAAGTACTCTCAAAACTCTTCCTCAAATGTGAGATGGCCAATCTCAGAGAGTTAATTATCCTATTAATAGTTGCGATGATGATGCAGGTGCCCTCTTCGGAGAGCGTAGCCATAATGTTCTAAGGGTCCTGGAAGAGCTTCCTAGAGACATCACATATCATACCTAAACGTTAGACAGAAAGCTGTATCTCTTTTCTGGAAGTACTCACGAGATTGGCCGGATGGAAAATGTAGTGAGAGAGAGTAGGCATCGACCATGCACAAGTTCGTCAAACAGGTCTCGGAAGACAAACGCCGGAGTGCACACACGGAACACGCAAGTCATTTTGATGGAATGAGTTCCAGATGATTGGCAACTAAATAGGTTGCACGATGCATGTACACGATGCATATACCCTGGCGCAACTCGAACATTACACGCATAATAAGCATAAAAAGTGAGTTTATACCCAACTATGAGGCGCACATACGTCGTACAAACGTCGTGTCGCTCACTGCTTACACGTAGTGGTCCTATCTTAGAACACTGATGGCCACATGTATGTGATTACATGTACCAAAGATCTCAATATTGCGGCTGGTGAAACAGTTTTGTTTTAGTTTGACTGCAACAGTCGAAAGTACCGCACAAACTACATGTGCCCGCAGCCCTCCACGGAATAAGACGGATTGTGTGTAATTAATAAGTGGAATCGCGTGGACGTATTCCGAGATGTCTCACACAGCTTACCTACATGTGTCTTCTATGTTGATTGACCTAGCCGTTTATCCGATACTCACTATCAAGGGAGACACGACCACTCAAATAAGGAAATTCGGCAGTTGGGAAAGACTGAATGCAAAGGCTCATTCCGGCGACTTTGGCTGTGCACTGGGGTAAATTGCGTGCTTGCATGATTACATTTAGTCGAGACCGCTGAGAGCAACATGAGCGGTGGTTGGAAGAAGTTGGCCATATGCACGCGACAACCAATGGCAGATCTTGCCGGGTTTGACGTCGCTGCACATGCCATGGTCTCAATTACAGGTTATGTCTGTTGGAGATGCATTCAATTGTGGGGAGCAGCAAGCCACGACTCTTATATCAAAATGACCTGTAACATGACCACATACGGCTCCGACCGGTTGATGGTCTAAGGAACCCCGGCTGATAAGTTGGCTTTGGGATACTCAGTGATCTGCAAAGGAGATCTCCAGACAAGAATCTTGATGCATGGCTCGTCTCCATCCATTGCTTCTCACATGATGGATCGCAGCGCGGGGAAACGAGCAGGGCCAAGACGGATCAGCCTTTCCAGCTGCCTACAATGGCTGACTCGAGAGAATATTGCCCAGGTGGCAATTATTGCCTCTAAAAAGTACAAAATGATCCCCCAAGTAAAAATAAAAATAAAGATACCAGTATACGGGTGAACAACCGAGCTGAACGAATATTGATCCCGGGTCGGGACGGGTTCATGGTTGATGTTGGGGGCTAACGGCATGTTGTCAGCAATCTAGATGAGGATATCCGTCCACCGTTTGCTAGGGGCTGAGAGATAAGCATAAAGAAGGGTGGAAAAGAAGAAAAAAAGGGGCGGGGGCAAAATCCATGATTCTATCTCCGTAGTGGGAACTTCACCAATGCCGGATGCTGAAATACGCCAGGAAGCAACGTCCGCGGAGCATCCCGGGACGAATCACAGCGAATGGCTGGCGGGAGATGACAAGCCCATGTTGCAAGATAATATCCGGGAGTAACACGCATAACGTTGAATTGAAGGCTTAGCCCCCAACAAACCAGAATGCATTGATGTACTCGTATATGAGTACAGCAGAAGACAGAGACGTCGGGTTGAAAAGGGAGGATGCAATTAAAAATAGCCAGAAAAAGGAAGAAAAGAACCGGGGCGGCTTGAAACTCGCTACGCTGCCAAGAATGAATGAGCCCAGCCGTGCCGAGACTGTTGGAGTCGAAAACACTTGCAGGATGCGGATCTGAGTCGTCACGAGGCGGGTGAGACATTCAAGGTTCAATGTTGATGTTAGCGAGGGAAAAGGAGAGGCAGGAAAAAGGAAACCGGCACGGTTCCGGCAAACCGGAGCCGGAGTGTCTCAGCCGTCAATTCCATTCCAAGTCTGTGTTACGCCGTAAACAAAAACAAATCAGGCAGAAGGAAAATATGAAAAAAAGTGCGAAGCGAATAAATGGGATCATCAATTCGTCCGGCTCGGCCAAGACTCTGCTAAAAAAACGCCCAAACCCAACAGCTCACAAACTCGAGGTAACGAGTTTTTGCTGCGAAAACGAAACGCCGGCATTGGCAGGCGGTGGATCCCGCCCGACGCTGCCCCCTAGCGGCCCCAAAGCGGTCTACGGTGCTGGCCTCAGCGCTGTTAGTGGCCGCGAGCGCTGTGGCAGCCCGCAATCCCCACGGCAGGACGCCCTGTGGCCACCCCACTGGCGCTGCGCATCAGCGCTGGACTGGGGACTTGCAGCGGTAGCTCCTTGGCGACGACGCGTTGGCCTTGTGGACGAGTTTTTGACGAGGGCTTGTTGCTTCTCGGTGTCTGAATCAAGAATTTTGCTTCTTCCAAACCCGGGGGTTCATCTTCTTTTTTTGGCAGTTGGAACAAGACCCGCGAATCTCATCAAACGGCATCAATCAGTTCATTCCTACAGTTTACGAGTACAGCATCAGCATCAACTCCCCGCTACCGGCATCGACAGCTTCAACCCCGTACTCGCACACCACCCACCTAGCCCGCCAGAATAGCGTCAAAGTTCCTTCTCGGCCGCCCCCCATCTTCGTCTCCCGGCCCTTAACGAGCTTCTTCCGGGCCCACGGCCTGTTGCAACGGAACCGACGCCTCCGATCGAGTGACGACACAGCCTCACGCCCAGCAATTGCCTTCTCCACACGCTGGCCATCTCGCTGCTTCTTCTGCTTCCAAGCCCTTGGCTCGGGTTTCGGGCCTAGCGTGGCAAAAGAAATCCAATCTGCTCACTCCAGTGTCCAATCCTATCCCATCCTTATCATCCTCGTCCTGCCTACCCATACCATCCTATACTCGTATCCACGTGCGAACCCACTTCTTCTCTTGTTTCCTTATCCTTCTTCTGTTCCATGACATTCGTCTTCAATTCCGTGCTTCTTCTCTCCTCTCCTGCATGTCTCGCCATCGCGACTCTCCTGGCTCGGCTACCATTGACTGGGGCTTAACTTCAAGATTGCAGTGCCAGCCCGTAGGCCGCTGCTTCTCCCGGCGCCAGCTTCCGTCAGAACCTCAACCGGCGCCTTGAGCCAAGCAAAGACCCTGGACTGCCAACTGTGTTAGTTTTGGGCACGCGAGGTTGGGCTTTGAAACGGAGCTAAGCAAAAAGCAAAAGCCGAGACGCAACGGGCGATTGCAACTTTTGGAAAGAAGAAAAAAAATATTTTGTCGGCAAACCCCGACGCGAGGGTTGAGAGAAGGAGCTGGAAGAAGGAGGAGAAGAGAAAGGAAAGACTCATCATCAATAAGAGGAGGTTGCGAAAGAATCGGAGGAAACCCGGTACCGTACCTCAGTTGAGAGACGAACAAGACAGTTTCGAAAACAGCTGCTGCTGATCCCGTTCCACCTCGTCGCGATACCCTCAACCGACCGCCACCATGGCGTGGGACAACCTCGACATCACCAAGCCGCACTTGGTCTACATCATTCTCGGCGGCTTCACCTCGCTTTTCATGCTATGTTCCTCCATTATCAAGGAGCGCATGTACATTGGCGAGGCCACAGTCGCCACCCTCTGCGGCGTCATCTTCGGACCTCATGCCGCCAATCTCATCGACCCGCGGTCCTGGGGCAGCGTTGATATCGTCACCGTCGAGTTCTCGCGCATCGTTCTCGTTGTCCAGTGTTTTGCCGTCGGTGTCGAATTGCCCAAGTTTTACATGGAGAAGCACTGGCGCTCCGTCGTCTTCCTACTGGTGCCCGTCATGGCCGTTGGCTGGCTTCTAGTCAGCCTCTTCGTCTGGTGGATGATTCCGCCGCTCAACTGGCTTGAATCGCTCGTCATCGCCGCCTGTGTCACTGCCACCGATCCCGTCCTGGCCTCGTCCGTGGTTGGCAAGGGTAAATTCGCCAAGCGCGTGCCCAAGCATCTTCGAGACTTGCTGTCAGCCGAATCTGGCTGCAACGACGGCATGGCCTTCCCCTTCATCTACCTCTCGCTCTACCTGATCCAGTTCAACCGCAACGCCGGCGAGGTTAGCTTCCACTTTGTCGTTTATGTCATCCTCTACGAGTGCATTTTTGGCGCCTTCTACGGCTTCATGATCGGCTACATTGCGCGCCGCGGCATCCGCTACGCTGAGGAGCACGACATGATTGATCGCGAGAGTTTCCTCGTCTTTTACTTTGCCCTCTCGCTCTTCTGCGCCGGTTCGGGTAGTATCCTCGGCGTTGACGATCTTCTCGTGGGCTTTGCTGCCGGAGTCGGCTTCTCTAACGACGGCTGGTTCGGCGAAAAGACGGAGGAGTCGCACGTTTCCAACGTCATTGACTTGCTTCTCAACTTGGCATACTTTGTCTACTTTGGCACCATCATCCCGTGGGAGCAGTACAACAATGGCTTCTTGGGCATGGAGGTCTGGCGCCTCGTTGTTATCGCCATCTTTGTCATCCTCTTCCGCCGCATTCCCATCATGATGATGCTCAAACCTCTCATACCAGACATCAAAAACTGGCGCGAGGCTCTCTTTGCAGGCCATTTCGGCCCAATAGGCGTCGGCGCAATCTTCGTCGCTATTCTCGCGAGGGCTGAGCTGGAGCATGATGAGCCCGTGCCGCTATCGGACTTGCCACCGGCGGGCACAGATCACTACAACCTGATTTATCTCGTGTGGCCCATAGTCACGTTCCTCGTCATCTCATCCATTCTCGTCCATGGCTCCTCGATTGCCGTCTTTACGCTCGGCAAGCGCATCAATACCCTGACACTGACCATGTCCTACACCGCCGCCCCTGAGGATGGACCGTCATGGATGAACAGGCTACCCAGGATCTCGTCTCAGTCTAGATCCCAGGCCCGAACGATGTCGGAGACTTCCTTTGACGACTACAAGACACCCGAGTTCCCCCCCGGCACGCTGCCCCCACCCGCGCAGTTTCTCCGTCGCCAGAGAGAAGAGGACAATGGTCGCTCGGGCAGCCGTCCGTCATCATTGGTGGCCAAGAAGAGAAAACACAGAAAGTGGGACGACGGCATTGGGCCTGGCGGCCCCATCAGTCAATCGGCCATCTTTCCTAACCGCTCAACGCCGGTATCGCCCTCACCCGAAAAGGAGACACCGCCAGAGACAGATGTCAGAGACTCCACACTGGCCGGCGACAGCCCTACCGATGTTGAGTTGGAGAAGCTAGACGACGCAGAGGAGGATCGTGGTCGCCGCCGCAGAGCTGACGAGAGCCAGAGCCCCCGGGCACTGGAAAGTCCCCGGGCACCGCACGTCAATGTCTACGAGGAAGGCCACCACCTAGTCTTTGAAAATGACGATGGCGAGGTGGTCGAACCTGAACCAGCCCAGCGCAAGCCCGAAGGAGGAGAAGACGGGAAACGGCCCACGGCCGGTCGGCAGAGGTCCAAGTCCGAAGCGGAGCGCTTCCATTGGACCGTGGACAACATCAAACGCAAAATGACAGACGTGTACAGCTCCGAAGTGGAGAAGCGAAAAGAAAAGGACAAGTCGAGACGACGACATGAACCGGCCCGAGCCTATCAGTTCGGTAACGCGGTACGTCCCTCATTGTTTCTCCTTGTAGCTTTGAATTGCCTTCTAACCTGACTGCTTATAGATTATCGTCGAAGATGAGGACGGAGAAGTCGTTAAGACCTATGAACTCCCCCCACAGAAGCCCACCGGCCAGGAAAGCACCCTCATTAACAACAGTCTCAAGTACCTTGGACTTGGCGCCCTTGCACGCCAGCAGGAAAAGTCGGCCGCGTCTGCTGCTGAAGAAGGCAAGGCAGGCGAATCCTCTGCTGCCGGTGCAGCTGCTTCATCGTCGGCCAAGCCCGTATTCAAACCCGGTTGGACGGCTGGCTTTGGCGTTCTCGGTGGAGGCGGCGGCGAAGGCCGCAGGAAGAGCGTGGCCCATGAGGATGATGATAAGCAGATTCGTTTCACAATTGGAGGCGTGGGACGACGCATGACCAAGGAGGACTTTATCCGCGAGGTGCAAAAGCTCGATGTGGGCACGCGTAAGGAGGTCGTGGACCAGTCATCCGCCTCTACCGCGCTCAAAGACCTGGCCCGACAAGATCTGCCATTGAGGCGCCCACAGGACATTCCCGAAATCGTCGAGCCGGAATCCAGCTCCGCCCCCAGCTCCACATCGGCCTCCACATCCGTCTCCCCCGCTCCCCGAGGCAGCTACCGAAACTCCGAGTCCGTGTCCCCGAGGCGGCAAGTTGAGGCTCCCCGCGGCCGCCCAGTCGACGCTCCTCTCCAACCTTCAGAGCTGGAAGGCGAAACTGCCGTGGAGCGCAAGCGTCGCCTTGCTGCTTTGGGAGGACAACAGAGCGAGACGGAAGGAAGCGGAAGCACACCAGCCAGACGACACAGGTCAGACAACAATAACAACAACAACTCGACGGGCGAGACACCAGCTGAGCGAAGGCGGCGAGAAGCAGCCCTTGGCGTGGGCGGCGCGGCTGCCGCTGAGGATAGTGACTCTGATGACGAGGGCACACCGCGAGTACCGCCTGCACGGAGGGGAATTCGGTTCGCAGAGCACCCCAGCAGGCAAATGTGATGAACCCTTTTTCACTCTGCTTTTCCCTCATCGCTTGGCGTGTTGGTTGAGAGTGTCTATATAAGGTTATTGAGTTATATATTTTCTTGGTTTTTCTTTTTCTTCCTTTTTATTAATCATGGTGTTATATCAAGACTTGGGAACTCGTTTGCATAAGACGGTGCTTTCGCGAAAAGAAGAGGAGGAGAGTGGAAGAAAAACAAAAGGGGGCAAGCAGCGGAATACACAGGCAGCGCGAATTTTTCTTTTTTTGTTTTTGGTTTATTCGTTTACACGGTTGCATAGCGTAATCTGCATGAAGATGTATGACGAACCAAAAAAGGGTTTTTGTTTATTTCATTTTTCTCGTTTTGCTTTTTGCTATTGATGCTGTTGGTTAGGTACTATATGTAGGTTGAGTGATATAGGATGAGGTGGGATGTATGATATGAATATATATCGAGGGCATGAATTTAGGATATCTATCTATCTATTTATTTTCACCATATTATCCCGTTTGATCTACTAAGATGAAAGCAAGCCTTCTTCAGTTCCACCATGACGGGATCGTCTGTCATACACACACTTTCAACTTCGGGCAAAAGTGGTTCTTTACCCCTGACTAGTGCAGCCTCCCAATTCTCCAATTGAAATCGCCTAGATGTAATACAAAACTCCCCCAAATCCCACGCTCTCAATATAAAAACATTGCTTAGTCTAAGTAACACACAACAACCCATCCAATGCTAGTCTAGGTAACACTCATCCAATGGGAGAATGGACTCAACCACAAACACCGACTCCCCCCTGTCCACATCAGCCAACGTCATCGGCATCCTCACATTTGTCGTCGCCATCGCCGCCGCGGCATACGCCCGCATCGCCTTCCTACGCAACAGCGCCGACGAGTATTTTCGCGTGAAGACCTCTCTATCATGGTACAAGACCGAATCGACCTGGCTAGCAGACCTATTGCGCACACTCCAAGACACGCCGCAACATGACGAGAAGAAGCGGCAACACCAAATGTATACGTTTGTCATGGACGACCTGCTGAATCTGGAGCAGCGCCTGCTGGAGCTCGTCACGGACATTGAGGTAAAGTCTGCGCTGAGGGGCACTTCGGAGTGGACGCTTCTGCCGCGGGGGTGGTCGGGCGGGAAGCCTTCGGTGGCGGTATCCTGGATGGCGGTGCGGACAAAGGCAATGGAATTGGTGAGGCAGCGAGAAGCATTGACTGCTCGAGTGCAATTCCTCCAAATGAGCATGATTTCGGCGCGAATCGATGATCTCGAAGGGCGACTAAGACGGCACGAGCGAGAGAAGCCAAGGAGTGAAAATACATGGGAGTCGTCAGAGTACGGAGAGTAACGAAAAATAAAAGCAATCGAATTGCTCTCTCTTATTTGATCGAGTACCCATTCAACCAGACATACGCCCCCGTCACCAAAAGGCTCGGCACCGCCCACAGCAAGTCCAGCTCGACGACGGCCCACAGCCACAGGCACCCGAGCGGGGGCGCGCGCTTCATGTTGTACAGGTAGCCCTTTGAATTCGTGATGTAGACGAGGGCGCACCCGGCGACGCAGCTCATTGCGAAGAAGAGCATTTGGCGGAGCGTCTTTTGGAAGCGGCGCGGGAGGCCGGGGAGGAGGACCTGGTTTGGCTCGGAGGGGTGGAGCGTGTAGAAGAGGAAGAAGAAGACTATTGTATTGAAAATAATGAGTTAATGATTGATCCATTGTGGTCATGTTGGATGGGAATAGATGAGATGAGGGAGGTCTTACCCAACCACGCTCGGCCAGCATTAATGGTGATTCTTTTCCACTTAATCTCCGTGCCATACTGCTTCATCACCAAGACGTCAAACGTAAAGTGCAGCATCGCCAACGTCGTCGTGTACAGCAGCGCCTCGAGGAACCGCTCCGCTCCAGGCGACAGCTTGGCCTCTTCGTCATCATCGTCGTCAGATTCATTTTTGCCCGCAAGTTGTCTCTCGCGGCGGGCGGCCTGTTCGAAGAGGGATCGTTCGGAAGCAATGTCCAGCAGCGTCTTTTCGGTGGGCGCGGAACGGTCCGGCTGGCGGAGCTTCATTTTCGGTTCCTTGCGATTCTTGGCCATTGTGGGTCGTGTGAATATGCGTATCTATTTTAAAAATTTCGTTGTGAATGTGCAAGTTGCAGGGAAAGTGGAAACAAAACAAACAAAACAAATAATACAAGCAAAAACTGGTAGACGTTGGTGAGATTGGGAAAATTATCGAGTACGTGTCTCGTGAGAATTGACAAATGACATCAGTCTAGATCAGCCGAGGCGGGCGTCGGCGGGCCAATCAGCGGGTGCAGCGAGACTCCGCAGCAGGTCGGATCGGGACCTGTCAGGTGCTTATCGATAATGCTCCAGCGCCCTGGATGCCCCTGAAGGCTGAAGGGTGGCGCTATGGGATTTATTACTGGATTCAGATGAGATGAAGTCGGTATTTGATGGGTATGTTGGTTGAGACATTGGAGGGTGAGATTGATGGTAGTATTTCCAGTAGCCATGAAGAACATGTAAGATAATATAAAATAAGAATAAAATAATATCCAATGAATTGATGATTAGTCCTCATCAAGCTCATCCCATCTGCCGCCATTTGCCGCAAGCCACATGAAATGAATCAATCCCTCGGCATCTTCAACAGCTGCCAGCTAAACCACCAGCTCAGCTTCCAACGAACAAGATTCGCTCTCCCTCACCGCATCGTTGCCCCCGTGATGCCCTCCAACGATCCCTTGCAGCAATCTCACAGCCTCGATCCCTCTGGCGCGTTTCACCCTCGGGCCAATTGCCGCTAAAACTCACTGCCCAGGTGCCCTTTTAAACTACTCTACAGCATTAAATCAGCTGTTCGGCGCCTCGCTGCGGGCCGCATTTCTGCTGCTCTCCCCCACTCCATCCCGCCTTTTCCTCCCGCCTTCGCAAAAAGGCACGCACGCACGCACTTTGGACCTGCGAACCCACCTTGCCTTGTCCCCAACAAAAACACCACCGAGACGCATCACCACCACACAAACTCCGACCCAAACAAGCATCAACACCAGCAAATCGAAAATCAACAGCCAGACGAACAAGCACAAACCACAGCAACATCAGATCTCTCTACCGAGGCAACCTCCGGCCACGCTCCGCACCCCGCCAGCCTCGTCTCGTCTCGTCTCTTCCTTCAATCCGCAGCCATGCCAAACTCCATCAGCCTTCCCTTCCGACTCCCCTCCTTTAATCTGCCCTTCAAGCTGGACCTCGACTCCAAGGCCCTATTCGTGGTGGTTGCGTCCCTCGTCGCCGCCGTGCCATGCATCTACATCTGCACCGCCAGCGCCGTGCGCAACCGCTTCCCGGAGCTGCTGGAGAAGCGCGTGTGCCTGCTGATTGCGCATCCGGATGACGAGGCCATGTTCTTCGCCCCGACGGTGCTGGCGCTGGCGCGGCCGGAGACGGGCAACCACGTCAAGATTTTGTGTTTGAGCGCAGGTACGACAATCCAACAGATGGACACCGTGGACGAGATGAGGACGATAAAGATGGAGATAGAGAAGAGGATAATATGCGCGAATACCGGCTGACTTACGGGTTTCTAGGAAATGCCGAAGGCCTCGGCGAAACCAGAAAGAAGGAGCTCGTCGCGAGCGGCCTGGCCCTGGGCCTGCGAGACGAGTCCGACGTCTTTGTCGTCGACAACCCGTAAGTGCCACCATCGCATCCATCCCTTACAGTCGCAAGACAGAAGACGACCAACACGATTGGCCCTACAGCAAGGACTTTCCCGACTCCATGACGACGCACTGGGACGAGACCAAGATCGCCAACCTCCTCACCAAGGCCTTTGCGCCGCAGCTGGCACACCAGCGAGCCGAAAACGTCTCGCAGCCCACGGCCAACATCGACGCCCTCATCACCTTTGACGGCCACGGCGTGTCGTCTCACCCCAACCACATCTCTCTCTACCACGGCGCGCGGGGCTTCGCCAAGGCCCTGACGGAGGGCAAGCCCGAGTGGAAGAGCCCGGTCGACGTCTACACACTAAACACGGTCAACCTGCTGCGCAAGTACTCGGGCGGCATGGACCTCTTCACCACCATCGCCTCATCCTTGTTCACGCGCGACAAGGACCCCGAGCACCCCGAGACGCTCATCTACACCAACAACATTGTTGGACCCGAGCCCAAGTTGGGCACCGCCTGGTCCGCCATGACCACCGCCCACAAGAGCCAGATGGTCTGGTTCCGCTACCTGTGGCTCGGTTTCAGCCGATACATGCTGGTCAACGACCTGCACCTGGAGAAGGTTCATGAAGACAACTAAGAAACAACAGAACAAGAAAAAAACACATATAAATAAATTCGACATACAATATATACTTGCTCAACGAGAGCCGTGTGAGAAGGACAGCTGGATTTGGGACTGGAAAATGAAATAAACGGATCAAAGATGGGAGGGGGGAGGCGTTGCATGAGCGGCGTTTTTCTTGGCAAGCCGGCTACAGTGTAAGGGGTGATGATTTGAAGAGCCTAGATGCATGTCAAGGGCCTTTGTTTACGTTTTTATGATGAGATGTATCTCTCTTTGCGTGTGTTTGTGCGTGGTGATTCGATTTGGTTTCATGTTGATAGGTTCGTTTATGACCATGTAGACAGACGGGATGATGCTCGAAGGTGAGGCTAGATTGAAGACTAATGCGCAACTCCTGCTTTAGTTCACTTTTATACTACATTGAGTGATAAAGTGGGTTGGAGCTTTATGCATGATGTATTCCGTGCATCCTCTCGCTATCGACTTTGTAAGCAGCCTGTTGCAAGTCAAGATGTCATATCAGTGTCTCTCCATGCTCTTCACTACTAGAATGCCCAAGTCAAGCTGGTCACTTATACACAAAAGTGCATCTGATAATGCTCCCTCGTGCTTTCTACACTCACTTACACGTCTACACAGGTACAAGATGCAAAGTCAACAGATGTATCAGGGCAGAAGCAGTTGCTACTCCCCAGCCAGGTAAAGCAGGCATACATCTTCCAACCTAGAAAATAAAATGTTGCATCTTTCATGACAGTCTGTAAACAAGGCTTCTCACACAACTCTTTTTTGGATTTCCAATTTCATTCTTGTCTTTTAAAATACGTCCATTCTTACCATTTATAGTACGGCCTTGATATCACGTCGACAATGGATAGCTCAATGCAAGTAGACTTAGAGTTGCGGTTAAGAGAACCAGAGCCAGTAATGGAACCAGAGCCATCAGACTTGGCATTAAAACCAGAGCCGTCGGTTTCACCACAGCCATCAGGATCAGCAAATACATCCGAGCCAGCAGAGCCAGCAGAATTATCACCATTAGAAGCCGCCAGAGCCGACAGAGCTGCAAGAAACGCGAAATACAGACAGGATATCGCAGACAACAACAAGAAACTCGCCAAACTCGCCGAAAAAATCTCCAAGATGCCCCGGTCACCTTCGCCGCCAGCTCCCCCTCCGCTCAGGAAGAAACGGTCACACAGCGAGCTCCTATGCGAACTCATTCTATCACAGATGAAGAGGGGTCAATGGAAACCAGAGGACATAGTCGAGCTGCTTCTCGGCCCTACCGAGGAAGACGGTGATGGCGACAACAGCAGTAATAGCAGCAGCAAACTCAAGGGCAAATGCGACATTGGCGAAATGTTAGAACAACTCAAAGGGAAAGGGAAAGGCAAAGAAAAAGACGAAGGGAAAGGGAAAGGCAAAGAAGATGGTGAAGGGAAAGGCAAAGAAAATGATGAAAGGAAAGGCAAAGATGAAGATGAAGGGGAAAGCGAAGAGGATGATGAAGGGGAAGTCAAAGAAGAAGAAGATATTACCGAAACCATTTGCCCCGGCGGCGACATGTTCTTGGCGATCGAGGGCTCCAACACGGCATTCCTAGTCTATTCGCAGACCCTCATGTGCGCATCAGCGTCCTTTGAAGGGCTGGTCGAGGACATCATGTGCGCGTCCGGTGACCACGAAAGAATCCTCGTGCTTGACCCGGAGAATATCGAGATTGTTCGCATCATCTGCCACATCATCCACCTCCAGAACCATCTGGTGCCGCGGTCATTCAGGCCATCCATGCTCCTCGACACGGCGATTATGGTGAACAAATACGGCCTGCAAAAGGCCGTCACAATGGCAGCGCGGCAGTGGCTTCTTAACGGCAGAGACAATCGGGAATATATATCTGATCCCACGATGGCATCGGGGTGCTACATGGTAGCGGCGGCCTTGTTTTGGGACGAATCCATGTTTATGAAGTGCATGTGGGAGTTGATCTCCATTTGCACGGTGCCCTTTGAGAGACTCTGGGCATGGCCCCCTCTGAAGCAAGAACTGTCTCAGAAAGCAATCAGTGGGTGCCCTTCTTTTTCTCCTTTTATATCAAAGCGTCACGTTGAAGCAATACTAATAGCAATTCCCACTAGAACTGCTCACGAGAATAAGGGCCAAGGCACGAGTCAGGGTATACCAGATACTCCTCGCCGAGACGGGCCTGCGCTGCTACGCCGGATGGGACAGGATTCTTCAAGATCGATACGAAAGCCTCCTCGCCCGGTACAAGCCAGCAACGACGGTTCGCTCACCCCTGGCGCAAGTAATTATCGAAGTGAAGAAGGCCCTATTCCGAGAGTTCGGAGGGCCCAGCTCGCCGATGGACTGCTTATAGAACATTGCAGGGCAATTGGACGCGGTGGAAAAGACGGCTGTGATAAGCTTAGACACGTACAAGGGAATTTTGGCAATGGATGGGAATACTGGGTTGGCTGATGTGATGTGACTCGTGATGATGGTAGCGTTGCGTTTCATGAAGGTGGTTCGTTTGCTGGGAGTAGTTTGCCCAGGAGGATGTCATTTAACGGCTCCTTGTGAGGGTTGATGAGTTGGGAATAGAGGATACTGGTGGAGTACGGATGGGAATGCATGGAGAATATGGAATACCCGCTGGATACCCACTGGATTATAGTCTTTCAGGAGATGCCAACTGCCGGTTTGGAGAGTTGAAGCAGCATCAGGGGATGGCATGAGGCGGATAGAGGTGGAGAAGATTTCTCGGGCATGGGCGTTAGTATTTTGTTTATAGAAACACCAATTGTGTCTGTATTCAACTGCATCATTATGTCGTGTGTAGTCAATTGGGCTTGCTGGTGGATCTACAGCTATTCAGACCCGTTTACACGACCCTTTTCAGGCGAAGAAGTATCCAACATAGCTCAGGGGTGAGGATAGAATTGCTTCAAGACACAGTCAACATCCCAATCATCCAGCATTGTAGCATGTATAACCCATGAGCTGCAAAATCCGCAAAAGGGGCATCCTGTACAAGGTCAATATTGCTCTTCATGCAACGAGAACCTACAATATCGCCACGATGCAACATCTTGTCCTGAGATGCCTCCTCAACAGTCTACAACAACACAGTCGGCTACCCTCGGTGCATGAAAAATTCACATCCAATGCAATGTCGTTTACCAGCATCATCATCAAAGTCATATGTTTCAAAAACCCAGTCCCATCACCCGATCTGCCCCCTTTCCACTTCCAAGAAAAAAAACGGCCGTGCCGTATCCACCTATTGTGTAAAAAGAAACCCAAAAAAATGCATCACCAACCATTCAACTCACACGTGCGGGAAACTACCCCTGCAACCCGAAGCTTACCGCCCAGCTACTCGTATGGATGTAGTATTTTTGCCAACAAAAAAATATCAGTTCCAATTAAAGAACCATGGTCTATAATTTTTCTTGCAAAATTTCATTCCACGAGATCCATATTTTTCCCTTGTGGTTAATTTATTACGAGAGAGAAGGGGCTCCATCTCGCCACGACACACGCCACTATGAACACTTCAGCCCTCTTCCCGCCTAAGCAATATCCACTTCGGCAGTGAAAAGAAAAAAAATACGTGTAAGATTGTAACCTATTCTACAACAGCTGGCTCAACTACAGCTTGTTACTGGGTAGTTCAATAATGCTACAGTAGTAATAGTATACATTCGTTGCTTGTGACTTGTTTCGAGGCGGAGACGGAAAAGTGGGTGAACGGATCCCGGCTTGGCTTGCGGGTCGTCGCCCGCTGGGAACCCGCTGGGAAGAGCTTTTCTCATGACTCTTTTTTGCGTTAGGCTTGTAGGGCTTGAAGAAACCTGGGAATATCGAAAAGGGTGAAAAGGGGGGCCACAGGACAGCACGTTGCTGAGTGAGCAAATGGATTGATTGATGCTTAGAGAGAAAGAATACGTGTATCGGCTACGAATTGCTCACACGGCGAGTTACGTGTAAACAGTGACGACGATGATGACTGGCCTTGCGAATAGCTTCATCAGCTTCGTATGTCGTATCTGCAATTGTTTCCATATGCATGTGTTGTGTTGCGTATGTAATCGAAGCCTCTGGAAGAACATAACCCGAAGCCGAGATGGAATCAGCCACGCGTTTCCCGTCACTTCGGCTTCGGCCTTGCTTCGTCATCCACACCAGCCTCACAGTTCCTGCATCATCACATTCAAACCAGCCAACCAACGTCAACGTTCCATCACGCGCCACACGTTGTCCAGTCATCATCATTCGCTTCATGCCGAACGAAACAAAAAGCAAAAAAGAAAAAAAAAAAATCAATAAAATCACACTCCCCTACTCCCCTACCCTTGCCCTTTTTCGGCCCGAGCGCCTTAACCCGCCTCTTACCGGCTCTCAATCAACGTCGTATTGATTCCCGTACCTGAAAATCCAAGGCTGCCCAAAGCTCCAATTAATCAGAAAAATTCTTTCAGCCCACACCCAAACACCCCTGCTGACTCAGTGCCGAAAAGCAAGGCACCAGCACCAGCCCAGCTGAGCCACACACACACACACTACAAGCTCCGTAGACTCACACACATCCATTCGATGACTGTTCAGACCCAATGATTCCACCCTAAACTCCTATTGATTCCACTCTAAACTCCACAATTTTCACGATGCCTCAATTTTTTTCTGCTTCTTCCCAAAACGGAGCTCCCCCTGGCGCCTGGCTACGATCGGGTTGTGGATCCCCGAGCCCCGGCAGACCGAAGCCGATACGGATCCGCCGTCTGCAGGTGATGCGCAAATGACCAAGAAGGAGCTACAGAAACATGTTTTTTTTTTTAGAATGGAAAATTTGCAGTCATAGGAGTTGTCATAGGGGTACGTACACGGCATGGAATGGAAATTCACGGCATCGTGAAAGAGAGTACGTACCTGGGATTTGAAATGGAGGCGAGCGATTGTTTTGTATATAAGAGGAGCCTTGGGCCGTGCTTTTGAACAAGAGGAAAATATCATCATCAAGCAATCATCAGCTACACAGACAACTCATCTACACACAAACATTCAAAAAGCATCACACAAGCTTCCAAAAGCTCCAACTCTTCAACTCAATATTCTCTCTTACTTCAAACCACAACAACAACAACAACAACAACAAACAACAACTTCAAAATGTTCGTCGGTGACCTCGTCCACTTCCGCGCTGCTCTCAGCAACGGCATCACCCACGAGATGATTCTCTGCCCCTCAGCGGCCACTACTCCCGCCACCTCCGCCGCAAACACCCCAGACAACCGCTCTCTGGCCTCGGAGAAGAAGAAGAAGCGTTTCTCTTCTTTCTTCTCCCGCCCTCGCCCTTCTGTCAAGGCCGCCAATGTCGGTGCCGGCATGAAGCTGCCCATGAACATTGCTTAAACAACCAAAAACAATCTTTCACACTACAACAATGTGCTCCTGAACTGCGGAAAAGAGGAATGGATATTGAGGTCTATGCCCAGCACGATGGAATAAAAAAACAAACACACACAAAACACACTCCTTAAGAGACGACGACCTACGAACAAACAACACCTAAAAGTTTTTGCTTTTTTCGACTACCTTTTTCTTCTCTTTTGTTACGCACAAGTTTTTTTGGGCATGGATTTTTACACACGGGCAGGCTGGGAGCACAAAAAGTTTTTATGAGTATTAGATTCTATACCCATTTGATTCGAGAAACGCAATGATACCTTTTTTTATTAAAAAAGGGAGGTATCAGGGAAGAGAGGTGGATTAAGACATATACACACTACATTTTAATAATATATAATCTCATTCCCTAAATTTTACTAGTTTCCTGATTGTGAATAAGTGATGCTTGAAGTAAATAACATGGCTCATAAAGATGCAGTCCTTAATAATGAGGCTTGGGAAAAATCACATAGGTACTGAGCTAATAAAAGTAACCAAACAGTCTAAGCAATAATACTTAGGACGAATAGTATGGTTGGCTAATAAAAGGGACCACGTCAAGTCTTACGCAATGACATGGACTAGTATAGTGACCTTGCATGTCGACCTAGGTATGAAAGAGTAAACCTGAAAAGAGAAAGAAAAGAAGGACGCAATTCTGTAATGATTCCTCAATTGAGCAACATAAAGCAACAAAAGTACATAACCCATAATGCCCATAGTCTATCCCAAAATGGATCCCTGGTATATCCCCCCCAAAAAACGCCATGATGATGCCCCCTAGAAATGCACGCTCTGCTTCTTCTTCATCTTCTTCCTCTTCTCCTCATCCGTCTTGCCTCCCCCGAAAAAGCTAATGGCACTCGCCCGCGCCCCCAACGGTCCCGAATAAGGGCTCAGCTTATTGCGTCCGTTCTGCTGCTGCGTAGACGGGCCCGGTCCTACGCTGTTTGGCCGCGGCGGAGGCGGAGGCTGGAGATTGTTCACGACGGGCGGGCCATACCAGCCGCCGCCTCCCAAAGCACCAGACATGGCCGCCGTCGACGCCGGTGCTCCAAAAGGCCGCTGCGGGAGCGGAGGAGACGCCTGCGTTGGCCGAGGGGGCGGCACGCCGTACTCTCGACGAAGCCGCTCGGTCTCGGCATCGATCTCGGCTTGCTTCCGCCGCCTCTGAGCTTCTTCCTCTTGCTGCAGCATCCTCCGCGTCTTTTCTTCTTCCTCTCTGGCAAGTCGCGCACGGCGTTGTCGTTCTTCTTCGGCCACCATTGCCTTCAGCCGGCGTGTCTCGGCATCAATCTCGGCCTGCTTCGCGGCATTGCTAGCCGGAGAAGGTCTTGCCGGTGGCGTGTGTGCCGGCCCCGGTGATGGAGTAGTATCCGCCAGTGCACCCGAAACAAGCGTCGGATCGTTTGGTGACGGTGCCAACGGCCGTGAACCTCTTCTCCCTGTAGGAACCACGCCGGAGATGTTGAATGGATCCTGCTTGGGTGCAAAATGCAAGTCTCTGACGACGACGGCACTCAGCAGCAGCACGACTTCAAGACCCTTTCGGTCCTCGACTTCGACTCGAGCCATGTTGGGCTCATAGATGCACACGGCGTCCCCTTGCTTCTGGCTACGATACATGGCCACCGTGATATCCGGCTCCTTGCTCTTCTTGCCGCCCACGCTCTTCCCCGACATGTAGCACGTCATGTCCCTATTAAGCCTCCCATCTCGCTTCCAGTGAAACATAATCTTCGGCGACTGATCCGCCACGTCGTTGCTCCCCGTCTCCTGGTCCAGCTTGCTGGCACTGGGCAGCTTGAACGTGCGCTCAGGAATCTCAAACCCCCACGAATCAGCACGATTCCACCCCCCGGCATTGCGCTTGACGACAATGTTCTGGTCCGGATTATACAGCAGCACGGAGAAGGAGTCGGGCGTGATGGGCACGTTGGGCGGCGAGCCGTTTTGGTTGCGAATCTCGGCGGCCGAGAGCGTGGGCTGCTGGAACTCGGGCTTCACCAGCACCTCGCCGTAGATGACGGACTGGTAGTGGGCGTCGAACAGGGCGACGGCATACTGGTTTGCCGAGGATGCCGGGGCAGGCCGCTGGAGGGTGTAAGCGCGCAGAGGGTCCGAGCCGTTGTACGTGTAGAACAGAGTCGTCTGGAGAGCATCTTCCGCAGAAGTTTGCATACGGTACGTAGGGAAGCTGTCGTCAAGCATGGTGGCTATATGTGTATTTGAGAAGCTGGAGCTGAAAATGTACAGTAAAAGAAAAATAAGAAAAAAGCTTCAAGCCGTGGCGAATATCAGCAGGTCATTGCATGTCGTTTCAAAGTCTTGGCCAGAGGGGTCATGGGCTGGCGGCTATAAAGTGAGGCTGCGGCAAGCTGAGACAAGAGGCCAATCTGAAGGATCAGAAGCAGGATCAGGCCCGCAGTAGTGCGTTGTCGTCTGCTGCCGTTATCGTTTAGAGCGCCTTGTGTAGATCTGAGGCACAAGATAGGGGCAATGCTATCGTGCAAGAGAAGGGAATTCGAAGCATTGATCAGTTGAAAATAACGACAATGAATGGACCCGAACAGTCTGATCCAAGAGCTTGGCGCGCCCAGACTGACTGTGGCTCCCCGCCAACGTCATTGCTGGATGCTGCTGCGCCACAGCCGCGCGAGCTGGCCCACAAGCCCCCAGAAGAGAGTGGCTGTGTCAGTACACACTTTGACACTGACTTAAGATGCCAAGACGAGCGACAGCCGGGAATCGTCCCATTGTTGAAGCATCGCGACTTTGATGCCGCTTATGGGTCGCTGAGAAACGCACATCACTGCCGGTTTGGTGCAAAGAAGCCTCGCTGATTGATCAATTAATAGAGTTTCTATTCGTAAGCCATCCAGATTATCTCCGCTTGTATCCTTGTGTCTCGTCATTAGCTGACGACTGATATTATTTCCGTCCCTGAAAACCGCCTTGCATTGCCAAACCGGGCACTTAGAAGCAAACAAGCAGATACCAATGGTAGTACCAATAAACCAAAACTCCTCAAACTCCCATTCCATACCATATTCATCCCAATTCCTTGCGATTTACTCCCAAAAGATTCCGCGGTAACCAGATATTATCGTCGTCATCATCATCCAATACTCGTTCATCGCCAAGCATCGTTCGTATTAGTCGTGGCTCACATGGCTCTGGCCCTCATCCTCACCAACATCCCACGGCCTCCTCTGCGGCCAATTCTGATTCACCCATGCCTCGTCCTCGAGAACAACCAGCCTCCGCCGAATATTGTCGTTGCGCCTCTGCAGCCGTGACCGCCGCTTCTTCCTGCAGCACGGCAGCCAGCAGCACAGCACGAAGCTGAGTATAATGCCAATGCCCATTCCGATGAGGAATCCACGGAGGATCTTGTCTCCGCTGTTGCCATCGGAAGCGATGTGCAAGAATCCACCTGATGTGCTAGATGATGTTGGAGATGCTGTGCTTGTGGTGATGCTAGCGATGATGTCGGTGGGAGTGGGAGTCGCGCTGGAGACGGGCGTTGGACGAGGAGGTGAGTTTTTGGGATAGTCTGGGTTGGAATCAGCCCCAAAGCGTGGTATTACGACCATCTGTAGCCATCATCGTCAGCTCATGTCCAAAGGGAATCGTGACGATTATGAGGAGCTGAGGTACACCATACCCTGGCGGTGTTTATCAATATCAAGCAGGATCTATATCCTCTCCTCCATTCTAGTCACTCAATGTAATACAGGTGAAGGTGTAGGTATGACGGCACTTAATGCAAAGGCCCAGAGCCAAGGCAACAAACAAACAAACAAAGCAGTGTTATATTATGCTCGAGCTGCTTATAGCTTCGTTCCCAAAAGAGTAAGTCTTTGTCGAACAAGAAATGCCAAGATATCAAGAAACAAAGGAAAAGAAAAAAAGAAACCAAAAATCCAAGGCACCAAACGACTCTTTATTTAAACAAGCCATAAAATCCTTCTCCTCCCAACACACGTCCTCCGTCCACGCAACCCGAGCAAAACGAGCCCAGCCAGAACCCGCCCATAGCTCCAGCCCAGTCCCAAGTGTCAACCGATCACATCACCTTCTGACTAACACCATACAAAGCAAAAGCCATACAAACCAGCAGAGCTATTTAGGAACCACTCGCTCGCTCCATCATAAGCACGTCGCAAACTTTGGTCCGCGCCGTCTCCATCCAGAGTCATTCATCATCCTACCCCAGGCTCAGGCTAATCGGCTACGCACCCGAGCCCAGCGCATCGGTTTCGATTGGACGCCTTTCAAGGCCGCTGGCTAAGCTGCGTCAACGCCGGCGATGACTCAAACGGGCAACCTCCACTAGCAAATGATGGGACGTCAAGCCACCAACTAACTAGGTACTGTATAGTAGCGGGATAGGCAGCTAAGCTCTGATGATTTGCTGCCACTACGAGCGCATTATAGGTCCTGAGGAGGCTAAGCCGAAGCCGAAGCCGCGTCGCTGGTCGGCGTCCGGACACCAGATTCTCGACGATCCCTCTCGGGTGCGACAGCCGTGGGTGACACACGGCCCATCGAACGAGTGCCGAGATTCCTTTGATACATCATTCGGAATTAAAACACCTTTTTCACTTTCATTTGTAATGACACAACGGCACTGTTCATTTCCAATAATACGAATATAAGTCATGATCTAAGCCCCTCCCCAAGACCCTCATCTGATCTGATTTAAAATCACACGCCAACCTTGAACCATTGCTCTCATTCTCATCCTCACTCATTCTCCGTACAATAGACTTCATCACATAAGCACGCAAAACCCCCAATCCCCCCTGGGCGCCCGCACACCGAGCCCATTGGATCCCGTATTGAACGCCGGCATATACGCCTCCATACGAGTAATACTAGTCAGTAGCAAAACAGAGCAGATCAGGCAGTATCGGCACCACGCAAATCCTTCCTCGGGTACATATGCCAACAGCTCTGACGACGCCCAATCCCCATTTGATGGTCTACGTAAACATCTCCTTGACCGCCTCACTAACACTGTAGAATGGAATCATATTGGATACCCAGCCAGCCTCCCTACTAACCAAAAAATCAACTAAAATCTCCCATATTAGTGAATGACTCTTTCTCTTCACGCACACTCCCATCAACCCACTACTGTCCCCGTGAAAGCTCTCACTCTCACTCTCATTCCGACCTAATCTAGGCAAACAACGAGAAACTCTATTCGGCCTGGTGATTAGCCTGAATTCGATGCAAGCGAATCCAGCCCATCGAGTGCGCCGTCCTGCACGCCACGCGCCACACAGCATAGCTCTATTCTCGTTATAAGCCATCTGACCTGTGGACGTTATTTCAGCCTCAGCGCCGGGAAGAGCCATTTCAGGACCAATTTGCTGTCTCCTGACTCGGGTGAGCTCTTTATTGTATTTCTTCGTCCTAATCTGGGCAGAGCCATTTTGAAGCTTTCTTATTGTACATGTTCACCGGTCATGTCGATCCAGTCTATGAGATCACTCGACACCATCTACGACTTGTTTACTATTCACTCAATTCCCTTCAATCCTTCCAGCATCCAGCCAGCGTCACCTGTCTGTCATTCAACTATCCCAATCCTACCTCATCCATCCAACCGTTTACATTTCCGTGCCGTTTCTGCCGTTATTCACATCATCAACAGTACCCAATTCGCCCTGAATCTCAATCCAACATCCTCATCGTCAGTACATCCTCCACTGTCATCAAAACACCTCATTCGTTCAACTATCCCAATCCTACCTCCTTTTGCATCTCCGTAGCATTTCCGCCGCTCTTTACATCATCAATACACTCAATCCAACTTCCTCATCGTCAGTCTGCATCCTCCAGTATCAAAAACCTCATTTACACCAGTTGAACCACCTCACAGCCCATCCCCATTCAAAATACACGAAAGAAGAGAAAAAGTAAAGAAAAAAACACTCAATATAGAGTATTACATAGATAGGTTCTCGCTCTTTAATACTACATGCATCCCAGATAACGCATCCATCCATCCACATCCAACACGATATAAAAGCAACAATAAAAAAAAAGAGTAATACACATCCTCCCCTCCCGTGAAATTTTTGCCCAAAAAAGTTGCCGTACACCCGAAATTCCCCGCCGTGTTTGTTTGCCCCCCCTTCCCTTCCTTCTCCCTTCCCTCCTCCGTGTGTGTGCACATTGCCCAACATATTCAAAAGAAAATCATCCCACCCAAGATAGTATAAGGGGTGAAAATCGTCCATGGCGAGAATCCAAATTCGAGAACCCTCGGTCCAAGCCTCCCATTATAGCTCGTTCTCATTTTTCGGACCTTGCGTCCAATCCACAGCATCTCAAGCTCGTTTCGCTCAAGTGCTACTCCGTCCTTCATCTCCCGATTGGTAAAGCTTGATATCGCTTTACCAAATGCGTAGTAGTGAATTCACCTCGTTTGGCCTTTATGCATCAGCCCCGTTCCGGCGGCTTGCAGCGTCGGAATAAGCTGCAGCAGAAACGCACGCCCGGTAATATCACCAGGGCATGTCGTTTTCTTCGTCTTCTTTCGCCGTGGCCTGAATTTTCCCTTTTGCTTTCCCTTTTCCCCACCAACTCCAATGAGCCCCCTTCCAAGTTTATGTCACAACAGCCCAACTCGCGGATAATGAAACAAAAGCCTCTCTACCAGTGTCATTCGGAGACACCTGTGAGTATGCCCATCGAACCAAAACGTGCCTGATTTTCTCTTCAGATGATGCCACCCGGCGGATCGTAGCCCGTTGAAGCTCCTCTTGCCGGGTTCATGCTCATGCCGGGAAGGTCGCCGTCCACCTGGGCACTATTTGTCTTGCGCAGCATAAACATGGGCTTCTTGCCTTCCTTATCCAGCTGCTTAAACAGAATCAGAGGCTTCTCATCCATGCCGAGGCAGCGCTCTTGGTCGCCGTAGACAATGTACAGAGCGTATTGGTCCCAAGGTGCATTGATCTGATACTTCTTAAGCGCAGCCGGCAACACCTTGTAGCACGGGTCGTCCATGCTTACTCGGAACGACTTGAAGATTTCGACAGAGTCTTTGGGATTAGGCGTCTCGGGAACGGGCGTCTCGCGTCGTCTAATGGATCCGCCACCGGCCTTGTCTCGTGAATTGTAGCCGAGATCTGGTTCGATAAATGTCGACCGTACAGAAGGAGTCGAGTTATAGGATCGAGAGCCAAGAGTGGTTCCGCTCATGTGGTTCATTGGGGATGTCGGTGATGGCATAACAGGGGAGGGGTATCCGGTCGTGGAAACAGAGGGGGCGCCGTTCATGGCAGCAAGGTGCGTCGACGACATAACAGCCCTCTCTGCTGCACTAGACGGGTCCAACGTCTGTTCCGGCATGATCCGCTGGTCGTGCGTCGCTTGCGTCGGTGAGTTGCTCTTGGGCGTAGCTCCTATCAGGATTCGTCGTTGTGAGTACTGTCGCTTCACGCCTCGATCGCCGGGCTGGGCTCCAGGCGGCGTTGGTGCGGGCGGAGAGAGGGTGGCTTCGTATGTGTATGCTTGGCTGGGCCCAGAAACGTTTGGCAGCGGGTGCTGAACGTCCTTGACAAGCCGCAGCGCCGGCAGCATGTCCTCCCTGAGGCGCTTAAAGTCTTCGTTCATCCGCCGCAGGTCCTGCTCCAGTAGGCTCATCCGCTCGTCTCGCAACCGGAGCTGTTCCACTAGGTGTCTGATGTCTTTGAGCGTTGCTGTAGCGTATTGGGCTTCGGCATCGGCGGCTGCAAATTCACAAATCCAGAAAGTCAGTCATGGGCGTTCCCATTATCCAGAGGGCAAGGTGGGAGGCCTTACATAGTGGAAGGTAGTGATCGCTCTCAATTGGGATATCTTGAGCCTTTTTGACGTCGTAGACGCTCTTGAGAATGGTTAGACGGTGGCCCACACTGGCGATGCCCATGCTCTTGAGATCGTCATGCAGCAGAGCAACCAGGGCCTCTCCAACAATGTCGTTTTCTGTAACACCACAACGAATCAGCGAATGTCCCCAGGCAAAAAAAGGAACCACATCGTCATCGTCGTAGTCGTCGTCGTCGTCATCATCTTCTTCCACTGTAAATCACACCGTCAAATCACATACCCAGAAATGTATCGGCATACTGCGGCAGCCCGATGGCACTGATGAAATCCGCGCACTCCTCGGCCGTCCACTCGGTAATAATCGTCTCGGGCAGGCGGTCCATGCTGCTTCGATGGCCGTACGTGGTGGGCGTGTGCTCGGCCGACGTCGACAGCTCGGAGCCCATGGGCGACGTCTCGGAATCGCCCACGGGCGAGTGGTCGCCCAGGTGATGCTCGTACTCGTCGTCGGCGTCCGACTCGGCGTAGCCCGTGCCTCCTTCAAAGCTCATCATCGTGGGCGACGCCGCAGGGCTGCGCGAGGTGCCGTGGCCAAGCGTCTTCTCGCTCTCTCTCTCGCTCTTCTCTCTCCCCTCTCAGGGCGCAGGTTGGTTTTCGTTTTCGTCCCCTATTTGACGCTGCTCCCTTTTGTCCAACCGTCCCGTCGCCGCTACGAACTCTTTCGATGGACGAGTTGCGTTGCGAGATGCCCTCTTCGTTTTTTCCTTGTGTCTCCTGCTTCGCTTTCAGGGGAGTTTTGAGGGCTGCGTAGAAATTGAGGCACCAGGTTCGAATGGGGGGGAAACGAGGCGTGCGGAGGCGACCAGAGCGCCAACGGGCGGCTAATGGATCGATACAAGGCGCTCCGAGTGGGTGGCCGGACACAAGAAGACCCCAGTCAGCAGCAAAGAGGGAAGCCGAAGCAGAAGCTGGACAAGGCGGCGATAAGGTCGAACAAATACTCGCAGAGCCTCGTCGGTTCGGTTCTTGGTCTTGGATCGTCGCAAGCTGGGGAGGAGGGGCACCAGGAAAGACGAAACTCGGGAACTCGCGTTGAACCCCCCAAGGCTCAGTTCGCAACAAGCCCAAGTGTCAAATCTCGGCCAATAAATGCCAGCCGACAGGCACAAGGCACAAGCACCAAGCAAAGGCACCAGCAAAGGCACCAGCACGGGCGGCGGGCTGCGGGTACCAGGTACGCCCACGGGGAGCCGCCACAGCTTCAGGTACCGGCGCGCGTCAGTGCAGCCGCAAGTACAGGTACCCCCCGGGACGAGGCATGTGTCCGTTACAAAACCCGTTGGAAGAGAGCCCTGGAGCCAGGCGCTAAGTCCACTAATGCGAAGGGTCATCGAGACATCCATCGGACACCAGAGGCGACAGGTACAAGCGCCGCTCGCCACGGCCTTGTCACTGCCCATAGCGCCGCCGCGGCCGAGGTACGGCAGCCGTTGTACTGCGACCGCTTCCATTACAAGCAAAGCAGCCGTTTTAATTGCGCCAGGGCACGAACGCTGGGCGGCGCCTCTAGCCCGATGGGGATTGGCCTCGCACCATGCGAACCTCCTTTGCTCCTGTCTGGTGGCTGAGCCGCGGGCAAAGAATGGATTTGGATGTTTTGCTGCTGTTATTATTATCAAGGTGCATGCACATGACGTGCAGGTGTTGTTGATACGAAGTAGCATTCGATCCATTGGTCTTTCAACAGATAGCATGGACCTGTTTTTGGTTCTATTTTTACTTTTTATCGTATATTCCTTTGATGGAGAGGTACTGTACACGACCCAGCCTTGACAGACAAAGGTACACCAAATTACTTCAACTCCACCAGCATGAGGTTGCATTTAGGATATCCAAGTCAGACCACTGTTCTTAGTCTAGCTAAGAATTTAAGCTGCCTGTTAGCCCTCGTAGTGCGTCTACCGAGCCAATAAATCACCGAGCAACGTGTGGACTGAGCAATTGAGTCTCTACGGTACCTGATTCCATATTCTTCTCCCGTTGCAGGGTAACAAAGACATGCGCCAACCAGCATCACAAACACTAACAACAACTCCATCATCTCAGCTACAACACGCCTTCGAGTACAATCAAATCAATTGAGCATTCAGTCTAGGTTCTCGCACTTATACAAACCCCCAACCAACGCAAACATCCCCGTCAATTTCATCTCATCTCATCTCCTCCGCAATCCATCCCATTCCCAGCAACCCTCTCCAACACCATCCCATCTAAACGAGCCAACAACCCCTGCCTCACTACACTCGCCTAAAAAAGCAAATCCAAACCTTGAACCCCCAAACAAAGACCATCCATAGCATCTCTCTGTCAAAAAGAAGAATAGAAAAAGCAAATCTCGCCTAACCCCGCGCCCGCAACCCGCCACATAATACTACCTATATGCAAGGGCAAAACCCAAAAGCCAAAAAAAGCAAAGAAAACCTCCCTTGCAGCAGCAGCACACACATCCCCATCACTCAACTGTCTTACATTCGTAACCCCATACATCCCCCATCCCGAGCCGTTCCGAAACGAAAAAAAGAAGAAGAAACAAGTAAAACTACACACATACACACACACACATATCGTAAACTCGTATCATCTCTACTGCCTACCTAATTCGCAAACAAGAAACACCTCCAACGCGTTTCATCCCCCCCAACCCCCTTTGGTCATGGGTCATGAAACTCCCAAACCCTCGTATATACCAAAACACTCAAGATTCATGTTTCCCCCCCGCACCCGCACCGTCGCGTTTCAAAGCCGTCCATCGTTGTTTTTCTTTCTCTCGGTGCTGTATGGGGACGTCTATTAATAGCATTGCATTGCATTGCAGCTACAATTGATATACTGGAGACATTTATACCTGTCCTCGTACATGTTTCCATACAAAAGAAGATAGGCAGCAAGGCTCGGTCCCGTTCTACTGCATCGAGCCCAGCCAAAGACAATTTTCCATCCGGGGCATCACAAATCACAAATGACAACACTCAACACTGATAAGACGAGCCGTCAATTCTCCACATTCAACTTCATTAACCTTCTCAGACGCGTTCTGCACACTTATATATTTACAATTGTCAAGCCCACCCCCAGAAAAAAAAACACCTTATCCGCCCTATATATCCCGCAATCCCGCCCGAATAATCCCCAACCCGTTGGCCGCTCGACTTAAAGCCGGCGAGCCTAGGCAAGTCGTTTCCGAGCCCCGTCCCGGTATATTAGAATTCGCCCTGCAGTCATGATCCCTGCAGCTTCACATTCAATCATGGCCGCTTTTTGTCGGGCATGGTCACATTAATTATGTAATAATACGGCTCGCGCCAAACCAGAGCTGACCACAAGACTCTGGAGCATCGTAAGCTCAATTAGTCGAACAATGGAGTAAAAATAGTAATTGGTCTTTTTTCCTTTGATATGTGATAAAACAAGGAAGAAAGAGAGAGACGCCGTTTGTTCATCTCCCAGGAGCCGGACATTAGCTTCAAAAAACACTTTGCGCCTCAAACACCGAGCCGTGGTTTTTCCTCCCCGTTCTATGTGTCTTTTCTTTGATGGGAGGGAGGGTTCAATATTGAGTTGCCCACAAATGTCATTGGCTGTAGAAAAAGAAAAGAATGAAAAGAACCAAAAGACAAGCCGCTCACCGGAGAGGGAGCTTGCAGTCAACGACACCTCGTCGAATGACGTCCTCAACCTTCCATCGGGGGGCCTTGATGGGAGTGCCAGTGTTCTTCCTCCACTCAGCCTCGTCTTCTGGTGCGACACCTTCGGGCAGAGGGTCCAAGCCACCGGCAATTCCCGTGGAGTACTTGAGCTGGAGAAGGTCGGCAACCTCGTCACAGGCAATAAGCATTCGGTCGAGGTCATCCTTGTTGTGGGCAGCAGAGACGCAGAAGCGAGCACGCGAGCTGATGAGCGGAGTGGCGGGATAACCGACGACGACGACGGAGATTTTGCGGGCAAGCATCTGGCGACTGAAGGCAGGCATCTTTCCGGGGTTGTAGAGCAGGACGGGGATGATGGGTGAGTCGTCGTGACCAGTGACAATCATGCCGAGACGCTTGAGTCCGAGACGAAGGTAGCGAGAGTTGAAGGCAATGCGCTTCAGGCGTTCCTCGCCCTGGCCAGGGCAAATATCTCCGTTAATCAGCTTGAGGGAGGCAAGAATCTGCATGAGAACCGAGGGGGCAGGGGCCTCGCCAAAGATGGTGGAGGCGTTGGTGCTGCGGAGCTTGTCAATGATGTGCTTCTCCGCAGCAATGTAGCCTCCGTTGGCGCCGAAAGACTTGGTCAGAGTACCCATGAGGATGTCGACTTCCGAGGTGTCAACGCCATAGTAATCGCAAACGCCACGGCCGTGGGGTCCCAGGGCGCCAATAGAGTGAGCCTCGTCGATAAACAGATAAAACTTGTACTTGCGCTTCAGTTCCAGGATTCCGGGCAGGTTGACCATGGTACCTTCCATCGAATAGAGACCTTCGACGACCAAGAGAATCTTCTTCCAGGGGCGGTGAGTCCTTGGCTGGCCCTGGGAAATGGCTTCACGAAGAACACGCTCGAGGTGGCCCATGTCGTTGTGCTTGAACGACTGAATGACAGCACCAGAAAGACGAGCACCGATTCGGATAGAGGCATGGTTCAGTTCGTCGGAGATGATCAGGCAACCCTTGGACACAAGTGCAGGGAACGTGCTGGAGTTGGTGACGTAGCCCATGGAGAAGACCATGGCGTCGGGCTTTCCAACAAAGGACGCAATTTCCCGCTCGACTTCGAGAGCCAAATCAGAAGTGCCGCTGTCAGCTCGGGGGCTGGCAAAGGTGGCTCCGTACTTCTTGACGCATTCCTCGACGGCATCGGCACAGGGACCCTCAGACTGAGCAAAACCGAGATAGTTGTAGGAACTCATGTTTAGCGTCTCAGTGTAGGTGCCGGTGTAGCGGTAGGTGTAGTTGTAGTCGTCCGACTTGCGGTCCTTGAGGGTGATGAAGCGGCCGGGGACGCCGACAGTGGTGCGGGCAAAGCAGTCGTCCAGACGCGTCTTGAGGCGTCGGGTGTAGAAGCTGTCGAAATCATCATTGAGGGGAGCGAATCCATTGTGAATCTTGAGAGGCTGATAGCGTTTGCGGTCGCCGAACCGCTTGCCAAAGAAATCACGAACGTGGCCAAACAGAATGAGCGCCAAGTAGCTCAGGTAGGTGGTCAAGAGATAGTAGTATGGAGCCTCGTCTTCAATCGGCCGCTCAAAGGGCTTGCCCGCGGCCTGGCTGGTGTACAAGTGCTCAGGAGAAAGCAGCGGGCCAAATTGAGCCTCGACGCGTTGCCGTCGCTCCACCTCCTCGGCCGACTGAGGCTTGAACAGCGTCGTGGTCGGCTCGACGGTGTTGGACTCACCAGTCGCAGTGGACAGCGAAATGGTGGGCAGTGACACCGTCGACGGCGAGATGGTGCTCATCTGGCTTTGATGCATGGCGGCCTGGTCCTTGGACTTTGGGCTGGACGAGAAGAGCTGGCTCAGTCGGTTGGTCTTTGAGCTTGAGAGACGTCGTTCGCCAGTCTTTTCGGACGCTGACATGGCAGACTGGCTAGAGGAGAAGGGATTTGCAAGCCGTCGCGGCATGATCTCCTCGAGGCTTTTGCAAACTCAAAAAGAGAAGCCGGCTCGTGGGGACTTGGCGCCTGGAGAGAGGAAAAACGAGGCGGGTTAGCTTCAATGGCCAATGAGAGCAAAAAGCGAGCTGGGGCGAAGATGAATGCGTGATGGTGGATCGAGGGATGTGTGCAAAGGTTCTTGGGTTTTCCCTTTTGCTTTTTCCTCCGCCCAAATTCCTAGGCGCCATGCTTCGCTGGAAGCTCAGGCCTTCGGCAGTGGCAGCGACAAAACTCAAAAGCTACGGCGCGATGCGGTGTGGCCACAACTTGCTGCTGGGCTTCACCGGGCGGCGCCACTAGGCTTCGAACCGCTGTCGGTAAAGCGTCTCGATAGCATCGAAACAAGCTTTCCAACGAGGCTCGCGTCATGCCAATTGCAAGCGATTTTGTAGCCATAGATGGGCCAGCTGCTGGAACGAGGCCTTTGGAGGAGGGGCTTGAGAATTGGGGAGAAGATGGGACTGAAGCCTCCCCAAGAGACGGATTGGATGTGAGGCTGAATTGGCGGGATTTGAAGCAAACAACAGCGTAAACCTACCAGTTAGAAAATCAAGGAAACAAGAAACAACACCGAGGATGGTGCTGCAGTGCTTTTCGCCCTGACACGACGCCTTCTTGAATCTGCTCAATGCCTCGCACTCGGCTCAGCAGGTGGACTGATTTGCAGCAGCAGCCCTGTGGCCCAACAAAATAAGAAAAATCGCTGTTCCAAGGGCAATATCCCAGCTCAGTGGAGATGCAGCACAAGGACACCACGCGACAGACGAAATGACCACGATCGCAGGGCCGGCAAAAGCAAAAAGCAGGTTGAAGAAGACAGGTTTGGGCTTGGGGGAGTTTCGGCTGGGTAAGATGAATTGGCGAAAGGGGGTCTTTGACGAACCCACAAGGCCAATAAAATCGAGTCCTGGCCGCGCGACCTGGGAGCCACACGGGCAAGGGAGGGGGGAAATAGAGAGACAGGCCGCCAAGATATAGCGGAAACAGCCCGTTGGAGCGCTTTTTATTTTATTTCCCTCTCGCCGGAGCTCTCGCTTGTGACTTGTTCTCTCACTCGCTCGCTTGGATTCCGATTCCCTTGCATTGATCTCTTCTCTTCCGCTGGGCACAACCTGCGGCGCCTGCGGCCAGACCAAGAGGGACCCAGAGGATCCAAGAGGGACCAACGAGGGCCGGGACAGCCAAGCCGGAATTCAGGAGCCCCCAAGCGATCCGTCTCGAACAAGGGCAAAAGTGGGCGTCTAGCTTGTCCACGGGCACTTAATTTGGGCCTCTGCAACTCTCTGCCGAGAGTGTGGATGGGCCCTACTGCTACTCTACAGCCAGCCATCCAGCCTACAGGTACAAGTACGTCGGATCGCCCGGGCTTACTGGTGCTACAACGAGTACTAACTGGTAGACAATGCGAATCTCGGCCGATGCGTCTTTGCACCTGATGAGGTCATTCGAGCCGATATCCTCCAAGCGACGACCGTTAGAATCCTTGCTTCCAGGACGGTTGCCGGCCCTGGGTGAAGCCGTCTGACTAGCTACATATTCGTACATGGACTATTGCCACCCAAGATGCTCTCTTGAAAAGGAAGCATACGAGTAGACTCCAAGTCAAGTTAAAGAGATGAGTGGCTCGATGCTTCTCCGTTGTCGCAGTCGCAATACAACCTCAACGATCTGCAAGGGGGCAGCCGCGCGATGACATTTTGCCGCGATTTCTCTCGCCCGTGGGAGCAGCCCAAAAAGGGGGCGCTGACACCAAAAGCAGAGCTGCCAGTAGCTGCGAGCTGAGAGCTGTTGGAGCACAGCACAGCACAGAAGCCGAGTTTCGTGATGCTAGCCAGAAAACTCTCCGAAGATGCCGGACGCAACAACAGCTGATACCTACTCCAGCTACTTTAGCATCTCGACAACTACGAAGTACTAATTCTCGCATGGGGCAGTGATTATCGCTCTAGATTGATTCGCTTCAAAGTTTCAACCCCAGCTTTTGACTAGAAGAGCAAGGGACTCTACTCTAATTTCAAGTGTCTTGCCTTGCCTTGCCTTGCCTTGTCTTATCCGAGTTGTACACAGCAATACTGTATGTAGACGGAACAAGTGCCAGCGAAGCATGCAGTGCGACCTTGAAGTGACACACACGGACTTGGTCCTCCGTACGTGTATTTCCCTCTGCTTTACGTGTAATTGACTTGTCACCCACGCCAACAGTGTTAACCTTATGGGTCTTTGACTTTGTCCTATCACCTCATCCTGGTAATTTGTGCCCGAGGTAATAGTTTGAGACGGAACGGGGAAACACAAACCACCAAGAGAAAATCAGCCCACGCTTGAGCAATTTGTCGCCTCCGGAATATTGCCGGCAGTGTGAAAAAGAGCATTGAAGAAAAATTCGACAAAAATTCTTCAAATCTCTACTTTCGCCTCGGCACCTGTGTTCCGCTAAATTAAGTCCTAGCCTAGTGCACATGCTAAGGAAGAAGCCATCAATCTTCTCTTCCTCGTTCTCTTATCTTTCCCCTAAATCCAACCAAACTTGACTAGTTCGACACCAGCCACGCTTGGATCCTTAGTCATCTCTATCTCTTCTCAGCCACCGCTCCAGCCACAGATTCTCGGCTTCTAATCGCTACTCGCAACCATTCCAAAATAGAACCGAGGGTGCCCGCGGGTTGCAACGGGCCATGATGGAGGGGGACCGCAAACGCAGCCGATTCGGCAATTGGGCTAGAGATCCCCAACCGTTTTCCGGTCCCTGAAAGACTATTTGATTATTCTTGGGGAAAATAAACAAGGAGAGACCCAAATCATCAATTGACTTCATCTCTTCGCTTCTCGTGCTTGATTCTCTTCCTGGACCTTGGCTACGCGGATAACCATCTCGATTCTCGAAGACGAAAGACACGGACGCCATGGGGGAGTCTATCGACCGCGACAATGCCTTCGTAGGCGTCACTCCCAAGGCAAAGGAGCTCTGGAGACACGCTGAGCCCGCCTCGACGCCCATGTGGCAGTTCCTCCAGACGGTCAACCAGAAGCACAATCTGCATCTCACCGGATACCCAGACCTGTACAAGTGGTCTGTCGACAATGTCGCCCAGTTCTGGGACGAGGTGTGGCAGTTTGTCGGCATCGTCTCATCCAAGCCATATTCACACGTGAGCTTCCATCTTCAGCCTCGTTGAACGAAAAAGCTCGAATAGTTAACTGACCAAATCAGGTCCTGCCGGCTGATGCGCCCATGTTCCCTCGTCCCGACTTCTTCGCCGACTCTCGCCTCAACTTTGCCGAAAACCTCCTCTTCCCTCCCACAGGCAAGCCTCTTGACCCTTCCTCTACCGCCGTAATTACCACCACCGAACTCCCTGGCGACTTGCGATCAACCACCTGGGCTGAGCTGCGCGAGTCGGTCCGCCAATGCGCCAATGCTTTGCGCGCCGAAGGTTTGAAGCCTCACGACATCGTCGCGGGTTATGTATCCAACCATGTGGAAGCCGTGGTTGCGATGCTGGCGGCTGCCTCTCTTGGTGCGATATGGACGGGCATCAGTCCTGACAGCGGCGTTTCTGCCGTGTTGGACCGATTGAGCCAGATTGGACCTCGCATTCTGTTCGCCGACAACGGAACTGTGTACAATGGCAAGGAGTGGTCGAGCACGTCCAAGACTACAGACATTGTCGCAGAGCTTAGCAAGATGGGCCTGCAAAAGGTCATTGTCATCAACAACATCAAGGGCGATCTGGGCCTCAAGGACATTGAGGCTCACGGTGTCGCTGCTGTTGAATACCAAAGCTTCCTCTCCAGCGCCTCATCAGATGCTCTTACGTTTGAACAGCTGCCGCCATCACATCCCCTCTACATCCTCTACTCTAGCGGTACCACAGGTCTCCCCAAGGCAATCGTCCACACTGCTCTGGGAACACTCATCCAGCACAAGAAGGAGCACATGCTGCACTGCTCTTTGACCTCGTCATCGAGCATGCTCTACTACACAACCACTTCTTGGATGATGTGGCATTGGAGCGTTGGAGCGCTTGCTGTCGGAGCCAAGCTGATTCTGTACTCGGGATCACCTTTCCGACCCAACTCACACATGTCCATTCCCCGCGTGTTGTCAGACCTCAAGGTGACCCATTTCGGTACCTCAGCAGCCTACCTCACAGCACTAGAGGCCAATGGAGTCTATCCTGTTCGTGATTCAAGCATTGATTTATCCCACCTCGAAGCCATATACTCTACAGCGTCACCACTGCCGCCGTCTACCTTTTCTTTCGTTTACGAAGCCTTTCCGAAGACCATTAATCTTGCCTCCATCACTGGCGGCACCGACATCATCTCTCTATTCGGCGCTCCTTCCCCTCTGTTGCCCGTTCGTGTCGGCGAAATCCAGTGTGCTGGCCTGGGAATGGCCATCAAGGCTGTCGACTCCGTCACTGGCGAGGACGTTTCCGCAGGAGAGCCTGGCGACTTGGTTTGCGTCAAGCCTTTCCCCTGCCAGCCTCTGACTTTCTTCGGCGCCAAAGGCGACGACAAGTACAAGGCTGCCTACTTTGAGCGTTTCGAGGACGTGTGTGGTGTCAAGGGCGCGGTGTGGCATCACGGCGACTTTGTCAAGATTCCTGATCCCAAGACGGGCGGTCTGCTCATGTTGGGCAGATCCGACGGCGTTCTAAAGCCGGCTGGCGTGAGATTCGGTTCAGCCGAGATTTACAACATCTTGATCCGATTCTTTGCATCCGAGGTTGAGGATGCCGTCTGTGTAGGACGCCGACGAGCAACGGACACGGACGAGACGGTTTGCTTGTTTGTCGTTCCGACACCTGGTCACGAGTTCAACGACGACCTAAGGAACAGGATCAAGCAAAAGATTAAGAGCGAGCTCAGCCCACGTCACGTCCCAGGCGTGGTGGAGGAGTGTGGTGGCGGCATCCCCAAGACGGGCAACGGCAAGAAGTAAGTTTTGCAACTTGAGAACATTATGGCTCATTTTCTAACATTGTCATAGAATCGAAGTTGCCGTGAAGCAGATTCTTTCAGGCATGAGCATCAAGACGAACGCCAGTGTGGCAAACCCCGAGGCTCTGGAGTGGTTCAAGGAATGGGCAAAGACGCATTAATAAAGTTGAAGCATGATAAGTTTGATGCTGATTTAGATCGTAGCATGGTGAGCATAGAAGAGATGAAGAGAGCAAGTCCCTTCCGGGACCAGCTTTAATAGTATACCAAGAAGAAGAGGTGGATGAACTAGAGCGTTGAACATGGAATTGAGGGAACAATGATGGATGATATAGCATGCTCAAATTGAGGCCATCTCAAATACAGAGACTGCCTTTCTGAATGGCATATCTATTCTCTTTGAGAGAGTCAATTGACTTTTGAACCGCGCGTCTTGGCAGATAGATGTCATCACCGCACATCATAACACATTCGATGTAAGGGATCTCTTAAATCCTACATTAAAACACCCAAACTCTTCACAAGGGGACCCAATTAATTACAATTACATCACGCAGCCATCAAACGATTCCCGCTACCAGTAGCGTAAAAACACCCGACCCCTTGTTATTGAAATGGCATCGTGCCATGTTGAAAGTGAACAGACAGCACGGACAACACGCAGGTACATGTAAAGAACAGCGCAGACACACGTAAAGACGGCACAGACACAACGCAGGTACATGTACACACGGGATGCCACCGCACCAAGCCGCGGCGCTTGTACGGATTGATATGCGGCACTACTGCACTGCGACTCGCCGTTGATACGGGGGGGAGGCAAAGAATGGTGGCATTGAGGATGGAGCTGTAATCATCTCGTACCTACATAACTGCAGTACGGGGTGTTTACAAGCAGGTATATACCGTACAACACAGTATTACAGGTACTACGATGATGAGTTGTCTGATGTCTGTCTGAATGTCTGTGTGTACTCGTACTTGTAGGGATGGTCAGACGGGTGGTTAGTGTGATGATGGCCCATCGAGATTCGTTGATGCGGACTGCTGGATTCGGGATAGGACACAAGGGGGAGAGGGAAACAATACCGAGAGGGCGTGGCTTGGGCTTATGAGAGCGTGGGGAGACCGGAATTATTGGCCGTAAGATTGACTTGCAGTGCTTTGTACATACAGAGGGTCGAGAGAAGCGCGCAGAGTATTGAAGATACACATTACAAGTTGGTCTTGTGGCAGCAATGGAGGTAATACAGGACTAAGAGTGGACGGCATATTTCCATGTTGTTATATGTCGACAGCCGATTGAAAGACAGACCAACTATTCACACAAAAGCATTGACCCCAAGCCAGAAAAACGCACACACACAAGACAGCCCATCCCGCGATACACGAATAAAAACGCCCAGACACCACCAAAAGTAAAAAGGAAGAAGAAAAAAAGGTACGTTCCCGTCTTGGAAAACACAGTGCGGCCGTGTTGGAGGGAAAGGCATGAAATTAGAGTATCCGCACGGCAATTCGGACAAGGGCCAAGAAAAGAATGGCCTTGGCCTGTTCCTGTTTTTCTTGTACTCGTACAAGGCGGTTTTGCGTGTAATGGTCTTTTTCATTCGGTGCTTTTGCGTCTTTTTGGCTCAAAGCTCCGGTGTAGCAAGTATATCAATATTGTCTTCAGTGGGTTTTAGTATAGCTCTACATTTTGTAAATCTTGTGAGTAGCGGCGACAACTGTGAGTGTATAGATGTCTGCTCTACAGTATGCTTGTACGGGCTCTTTTCCAACGCAATTCCTGTTTGGCGACAACTTCAGCTCTCTCGCCCTCTGTCTACCGTACTGTACTGTATTAATTACTCGCAGGGCTCCTCCCCCCAAGTCGAATGATTTCACCCCAGGCCGGGGTCCAGGATGAGTTGCGGATCGGCTAGTGCAGAGCAAAACGTCTTGGTACTAGGCCGGGCCAGAGCTGCGAGTAGAAGGTGGGCTCCGGAGCAGGGAAGCGGGTCGCCGTAAATTGCGTCCTTGGCCAGTTCTGGGCTAGCAAGGCAGGTAAGTAGGATTTTGGGATTTGGATTTGGGGGAGCAAAGATGAGGATGAGGATGAGGAGAGCAGAGGTGAGGGTGAGGGTGATGGTGATGGCGAGAGCGCGGGATGGAGGATGAGTCCAGTCCAGTCCAGCTCTGCCCTGTAAGGAAGCCGTTTGCGCGCATAAAGGATGGAATTTACATCGCCTTCACTTGTACGCTGCCCAGCAATATTACTCGCAATTCCCCGTATCAAGGCCTCGTCCAGGCTAATCTGCTCAGGGGGGGCGAGCTGCAGGGTCACGGCCAGTGGCGTCAACCGGACCTAAAGGAACTACGATGCGTTAATGCTGCGTTATTGAAGAGATGAGAAACCCGTTGGTCGGTTCCTTGGATAGATTGACCGCTCTGGTTGGCCGGCAAGCCAAAAAAGGGCCGCGGAAAGCTGCATCTCAGAATGTACGATGGAAAGATTCACCAGACCAAACGGCGCTCTGTCGTGTAGCGAACCGTCCGGTCTTTTTGTTCCTGGCAAGGGAGCATCGCATTGACCCTGGTCATCTCTCTCTTCTGCGCCCAGGCCAGAAACGAAGAGGCAATGGAAGCCTGCACATGTTCTTTGGGACAACGCGACTCCACCCGGTCTCCTTGCCCCTGATGTTAAATAACCAGGCATGAATGATTACGAGCCAGCCTAAAGAGACGGAGAATCTGCATCTCGGGAAGGGCCTCGCCTAGGCAACACAGTGGTATTTCGCACTCGGCCGCCACTGTGCCGGAATTCACGACATGAGCGCCTTGTTAGTGCTCAATGCCCTCCTGCAGCTCGGCAGCTTGCGCGTGTCACGGTACTGTACAGGAGCGTTAGCAGCGCCCTTTTGCGTTTGTATGGACTGTACTGTGATTGTCGTGATCAAATCATTGAATGCTTGGAATGTGCGGCGCGATGCATTGAAGACAACGAGGAGGATGCAGCCGACAGACGAGAGGCTATACAGTACTAGGTAGCACTACCTGACACCTGACTTTCAAGCCGCAGAAACGAGGCCGCCCGTCTCATCTCATCCCGCCAGCCTGTAACTCTCTTTTTCGCATTGACCCTGGGCTATTTTATTTCCCAGAAACCAGAACCGCGGGCCATGACGCGCTTAGAAATAGAAATGGAAGCACTGGAGTAGAAATGGAAACGCCCGGACGGAAAGGAAAAGTCACACGGATGGAGTGATCCAGGCAATTTGGAGCCGGGCAGCGCATCAGTCAGATTTGTGTCTGAGCTGCCTTTGCACTGCGTCGCTGCAGTACTTGGACGGGCTGCGTCGCTAGAGGCGGAGAACAAGTACCTTGGAGACAGACTCTGAAGAGGCGGGCGCTAGTAATTCTGACCTGCCTTTCCCCTTACAGCACAAGTGCGGGCATTAGCAAGCAGAGCGGATGCACGCAATGAAGTTGAGGCCATTCAATTTCGTAGTCTGATCTGGACGGGTCAATATGTACAATGATCAAATGCTGCAACTACTTATCAGGCAACAGGACATCAATTAAAACTGTACTCTATCGGGTCATGCACAGCGATAGTACTCCATGCTGCTAGGTAGAAATTGGTTAACAAACAACCCGGCCAACCTGAAGAGTGTCTCGATTCTTCTTCCACACACCATCAATCCCACCTCATCTTCAGCTCCTAGCGCTGGGGCTCAACTTGGCCTTAGCACATCGCCCCGGCCCTGAAAAAGCGCGGTGCCAGTGCCAGGCTCTCGTCTCTTCGTCCAGCGAAGTTGAGCACAGTTGAGTCCAGGGCTCCACCCCGATCAGTTCAGGTTCGGTTCAGTCCAGTCCAGTGTAAGCTGCCGCTCAGTCAAGTCAGGGCCTCACCTCGCAGCAGAGCGCAGCCCACCGTCAATTTCCCAAAAAACCCGCCCCAGGCACCCCAGCCCGGGACTAGAGCGCACCAACCCCCCTGGGATAGGAGCTAACGTTGCTGTACCTGTAGCTCACTTGAGTCCAGTTCCATTCTTCCTGTCCCTTTGGCTTTTCCCCCCCAACCCAACCAGAGCCAGCGCATTCTCTCCTTCTCCTCTCCCTCCGCTCTCCACAATCCCAACCGTCGTCAATTCGATTCCCTCCCGACGACGACGCCGCCAAAACCCGCAGCTGCTCCCCATCGCCATCGCGCCCGCCCATTTTCTCGATTGTCGTCGCCCGTCAAACCCTCGATTTCGCCATGAATTCACAGCCCAACGATGTGTCGCCCGAGGCGATGCAGGCGCGCATCCAGCAAGCGCGTCGCGAGGCCGAGACGCTCAAGGATAGGATCAAGCGGAAGAAGGATGAGCTGGCCGACACCACACGTATGTTGTTTTTCTTTCTCTCCGCTCTCTCAATCGGCGGCTTCTTTTTTTTCTCTCCCCTATTTTCGCGATGCTAACTCGATGCTTTTTTCAGTCCGGGCTGTCGCTCAGCAGGCTCACGAGCCCATCCCCAAGAACCAGCTCATGCGGGCGAAGCGGACGCTCAAGGGCCATCTGGCCAAGATCTACGCCATGCACTGGTCTACAGACCGTCGACACCTCGTCTCAGCCTCGCAGGACGGAAAGCTCATCATCTGGGACGCCTACACCACCAACAAAGTCCACGCCATCCCCCTCCGCTCATCATGGGTCATGACCTGCGCCTACGCCCCCAGCGGCAACTTTGTCGCCTGCGGTGGTCTCGACAACATCTGCTCCATCTACAACCTCAACCAGCAGCGCGACGGCCCCACGCGGGTGGCCAGGGAACTGTCCGGCCACGCCGGTTACCTGTCCTGCTGTCGATTCATCAACGATCGCAGCATCCTCACCTCCTCCGGTGACATGACCTGCATGAAGTGGGACATTGAGACTGGCCAAAAGGTCACCGAGTTCGCCGACCACCTTGGCGATGTCATGAGCATCAGCTTGAACCCCACCAACCAAAACACCTTCATCTCTGGTGCCTGCGACGCGTTCGCCAAGCTCTGGGATATCCGTGCCGGAAAGGCGGTGCAGACCTTTGCGGGCCACGAGTCTGACATCAACGCCATCCAGTTCTTCCCCGACGGCCACTCTTTCGTTACGGGATCCGACGACGCCACCTGCCGGCTGTTTGACATTCGCGCCGATCGCGAATTGAACCTCTATGGAGTGCGTAGAATTCTGATGCCTCAAAATCTTGACAATTGAAATGCTAACATGTCAATTTAGTCTGAATCCATTCTTTGCGGCATCACATCCGTTGCCACCTCCGTGTCCGGACGTCTGCTCTTTGCCGGATATGACGACTTTGAGTGCAAGGTAAGTTTACATCGCGACGAACCTTATTTTCCCCCGATGACATCTGATGCTAATTCGTGCAATCAAGGTCTGGGACATTACACGAGGCGAAAAGGTTGGCTCGCTGGTAGGCCACGAGAACCGTGTGAGCTGCTTGGGTGTCAGCAACGACGGCATCAGCTTGTGCACAGGTTCATGGGATTCTCTGGTAAGTTGGACAAGTTGCAACTCTTTTTTCTGATATCAACATGACTAACCTCCTCCGCAGCTCAAGGTTTGGGCTTATTAAATTGCCTGCGACTGTGATACAGATGGATTTTTCTTCGCATCTGCCGATTCAAGTCTAATCCGTGACTTTTCTTCACCATCCGCATTCAAACGATTATATTACCCGCCAATTTCGGACACCCGACTACGCATATCTGGCTTGCGAATACTGGCGTACGCAGGACGAAGTGACGAAACGTGCCCTACTTACACCATTAACTCTTTTTATTTATTTATTTTTGGCCGTTGCATGAGCCCCTCGTGGAGGCATCTCAATCCCGATTCTTTCGGCGACAGTCGGAAAAGGAAACCGGCCGACTTGATACCTTTTGTTTCCCCTTTTCCCTCTCTCGTTATTATTTTCCTTTTTTCTTTATCTTTTTTTTTCTCCCGCCTCTGATCCCAAAAATTCTTTGCACAATAGTTTCTGCGTTTTCTGATAAGCTCTGGATTGTTGGCCACGGGCTGGGTGTATTACTTGATGGTTTTTTCTATGTCTTCAGTTGCCTCTGTACCGCGTTCCGGCTCCCTCAGCGGACACTTTTTTTTCTTTAAATATGCCGGTCGAGCGAGCTTTAGTGTTTTTAGAAGGGCGCGCATATAACAGAGCTACGAGAAAAAAAATTCTGGAGAGTAAGGGGGGAGAGGGGCTTCTTTTGGAGAAGACTTTAAATGTGATGGAGGGAGAAGGGAGGGATGTGAAGTGGTTTGGGAATGGTAGGGATGTTGGCGACTTATAACAAGGAGCAGATCAAGCTTCCAGATAATACAGTACGATGATTCAACAAGACCGGGTCACATTGTTTCTTCTTCTTCTTTTCTTCTGCAGGGATATATAATGACCGCGCGAGAAGCAAACTACAGAGCGAGGTGAGGAACGGGGAAACGAATTGGAATGAAGATGAGGGAGCAGTTGGAGGAGGATAGGGCACGCCGATACCACTAGGGAGGGTTCGTCTTTTTTTTTTTTTATGTTTTTGCATTTGTTGGGCTGAAAGTGTTTTTTTGTCATTATGCTGTTTTGTTAATATGCGGTTTCTTTTTTCTTTATTGAAATGAGATGTTTTGCATTTTGTTGTAATGTGTGCTGGATGAGGGATCTTTTGAGGGATTGAAAGAAGAAAGAATAAAAGTCGTTGAATATTATTTGTCTTGGTTTGGCTTGATGTGATGTGATGTGATTTGTGGTCGTTGATGGGATACGTTTTGTGGTCATCTATGGGATGCCTTTTGTGGTTATTGTTGTGATGGAAGTTTGAACATTGAGATTTGACTTGTTGAGTGAGTGAGTTGTTGGTTTTTGGTGAAGTGAATGAGTTGATGATGTAATTAACTTTCGTCATGAAGTAGATTGAGATACACTTTGTGGGAGGAAGTGATGCCATTTGGGGCTGAAACTCAAAATTTTGAAGGGATTGACGATGATATTGTGAGATACTAGGCTTTGGGAATAACAATGTAGACTTTAGAAGTATGTTGATTGAGCAGGGTGTTAAGACTATCTCTCTTGGAGGATAATCGGGTAAGAGTAAGAGGGTAGAAGTAGAGTATTGATATGTTCGTTTGATATGAATCAAGAGTTTACTTTCTTGCTTTCTTGTTCCCTGTGTCCTTGGGTTGATAGAGAGATTTTTGTCAAGGGCATTGCGTGAGTGCCGTGAGAGTGGTTATTTATCTTGCCAATATTGTAACCGTGGTATGGAAATGTAGTTTAAGCTATTTTGAGTATCATTTCATGGTCTTTTCTGCCCAGCCGAATTAGTAACATGTCGTGAAGCAGAGAGCATCATCGATATGTGTGCAGTGATCAGATGACTACTCGACCCAACACCTAAAGCATGGACAACGATGCAGCAAACCAAGAAAATTCTAGAAACTCCCAAAAGTATTCTAAATATGGCTTCCTGATTTATGACAAAAGCTCAAACGGGCACTCGAGGACTGGGATCGTTGGATGGCCCGTGTGAGTTTTCGATGTTGATCTGTTGTGCGGATGGGCAGTGTCGGAGCAGGATATGACGAAATTGAGAACGCTAGTGCTGAGAACAAACATCATTCTTCTATAGATTGACGTATGGAGGAGTAGCTGGCTTGTAAGCAGAAATTGTAGAGTTGTGGCAAGGGTGTAGATTTGGAGAAATGTTATGGTGTTGGGTGCAGAAGATGGAGATAGACGATTGGCGAATAGGACTGTGATGATCAAACACGTAGTCTATATTTTATAGAGGAATCGGAATGACATAATTCAGTGAATGTAAAGGTGATCTGTGTATCATAGTACCGAGACGGCACTACATCGAGATGGCAGAAAGTTGACTCAGTAGCTCCACGGTGTTTGGGTGTGTTATTATGAAGTCGATGAAAGTGATTTACACGATATGATTTGAGACAGTGGAGTCAAATCTAAATAACGCAGCTCGAAACTTGCCAAATAGAATTGTCAAGAACGTCATATTCCCTCTTGAGCCGTAGAAACAGCTGTAAATCAACAAACAGTCTTGTTGACGTTCGTGTTAGATGATGTTACGATACGAAATCCAAGATACTTCATTTCCCTCATTCTCATACTGCACTTGAGACTGCTTACCAAGTTGTCTTCCTATCCAGCCACATTGATTGGTCCATTTATAAGCGATGAGCACCTCAGTTAGAAACGTTCCAACTACGGCAGAGGAATTGCATCATGAAACCCCACAGCTCACAATATCAACGCACGACCCGTACCAGGTACAAGGTCACACGAAAGACGCCTCACATCTCTAGCCGAGCTGAATACTCGTAGTCTCGGCCTTCAACACCGAGCACCATAAGCCTTCCTTCAATCAGGATCCGACAATGCGAGTCACAGTCTAGTAGCATGTAAGTGCCAGACGCCGCACAGAAGAAAACAGGCAAGCGAAGAACTCAGGATGATGCAGCAGCCAAATATCTGAGGGCGTCACGTCTACGGTAGTCAATGCTGTCGTCCTCAATAAAAACAAGAGTTACATCGCGCAGCCAAAGAAGCTTTCGTATCCGGACTCTTGCAGAATCGCATCTCCATTAGTCCGATGCAAACAACAGTCGATATGGATGGCCCCCAACGGCGAAAATGGCATCATTTGTTAGAATAGTCGTTGGCTGCGCCACATTGCGTTTGCCTTTTCCATCCTATACTTCTTGGTCGCGAAAATACAAATAGAAAATACAAGATAAAAGATGGGAAAAGACGAGGATTAAATCGTCGCCCGGAAAATGGCCAATAAGAAGCCCGGAAACCGTGGCAGCACCAGCTTAGATATGCCCACATTACGCGCTCAACTGGACCAGGGGCCGAGATTAATTAAACAGGCTTCTGATCTGCACGAGAAAGATGAAACGGATTCTGAAACAGCAGGCATGAGTTGGCCTTGCCTGATGGAGTCTAGTCGAATGTGCATGGATTAAGCGTAAGACAGACGTCGTGATCCCGGCATTGTCCTGGTCCTGCCTCTGTCTCTGGGCTGGGAAGTGCCGAAGACTAATATCAACTGCTAATGTCAATGGCTCGGCAGTGAGGTGGCCTGGAGGTGGCGGTGAGAATCACAGATAAGATGAACTGGTGAACACAGCCTGAAACCGCGAGTACAAGCATCTTGTTGTAAGCTCAACGTGGGTGCTCTCCTTTCGTCTGCCGTCAAGATGTCGATGCCAAGGAGGGTATTGCAGATGTGTTGTTGGCCATCAGCTTACCACTGCAGAGATCCAAGCAGTCATCCCGTGCGTAGGCACAAGCATAGTAAGCTGCTGCTCCCAATATGGACCACGTCAGCCATGCCGCCAACCGAGTCTCTCACCGTCTTCCAAGATGGAGATACTATAGGGCTCGCCCAGCGGTCGAAACATACCGCCTGTCTGAGCCCCCCTCCAGGGCTTTTCCTAGCCGACCTACTCGTATCTCGTACACGGCAGTCGAATTGGTATACCTCCTCCGAGCTGGTTCGTCATGCGCATGAAAAGGCTGTAGCGAGCAAGACTCAGCCGCCCAATCACGAATATCTCGGACATCCTTGCTCGCCCAGGAATAGGCACACCACTCGAAATTAAGCTGCCATGCAAGACGTGGCATGCGGGGAGGGTCCTCAAGATCCTTCCAAACATTCCAGACAGTTTTCTATCCAGTCAGCCTGAGCCATGTGGTGATTTCCCAAAAGGCGCATAAATCAGCGGAGAAAATGTCATCTCCGTCAGTGCAATGCTTGCTTGTGCATTTGGGACCGGGGCTGGTCGCAGATCCGGTTCTGATCGTGGCATTGACAGGCAACACAAGACTCATTAAAGAGGCAAAATCAACTGGCGTCGGTACGAGGCTCAGCCGTCAGTCGTTCGTTTTTCTTAGCGCCAGTGGTTCGACGAGGAGCCACATGTCGGACCCCCGGCTGTGGGAGGAGAAGAGCATGGCAGCGCCTGGGGTGCAGCGCAAGTGCAGCACAAGTGCGGGCATCGAGGGCGTCATTCAGCAGTTTGGCATGACCGCATTGGCCGAGTGATGGCAAGAGAGGGCGAAGATGGCAAGGATGGCCCCTGTCGTCACAATGGGGGCGTTTGATCACTCTTCAGCCTCGTCGAGAATCAATGCTGCCATGAAGACGGAGTAGTCCGTAGAGAGTCTAGACGTTGGGCAGTTGAGCAAGGGATTCGGAGCTGAGTGCTGTGGTATTCTTGGTATTGCTTCAGCTGATCAGTAGAGCTGAGTATCCATGTAGCTGATATTTCGTCGTAATTCAGCTTGAGGGGTGAGAAGATGTTATCATGTTGTCGTTGTAGAATCAACTGAAGCCTTCATGAAGTTATTGGTGTTGTAGGGCTCAATCACTGCATCAAGCCACTAAAAACACCATCCAAGCGCCACAACCCCCGCGCGCCACCTTTTCTACACCACCTTTTGCCCACACTTTTGTCGAGTATCGTGCCTTATGCACATTCTATCCACCACCACTCCGACTTCGCCAATCACCATCCCGGTCCTCTCCTCGTCCTCGCCTCCAAACCCGCGCCAGACTCGGCACTGCGACCGCTTGATCTCGTGCTGAGCCCTGCCCTGTTGGCCCTCTGGATCCTCTACTAAAAACCCCTGGCAGCTCGCATGCTGGATCTGCCTGCTGAAACCGCTTGTCGCATCAAAAAAGGGGGGCGTGCGTCTTGTCAGGGGCCCCGTCTTGCCGTCCACTCGACGCTCTCTTTCGCTCTCGCCGACGCTTCTATTTCTTTCACTTCTTCGCGCCTCTTCGCTGCTTGATCCGAGCGTCTCTGTCTCAACTAATCACGACCAAGAAAAGAACACTGTCGTCTCACCCCCTTGCTGCTTTTGCTCCGCTCCTTCGAGAAACGCGCTGCCCGAATAGCCAGTCAACAGTTTCCACACGCCCCTCCCTCACTCACACGTCGTCGGCTCACTTGACAGGACTGGCCAAGTTCGTTTCTGCTCTGCCCGCTGGTTTGAGCTTACAGAAAGACAACAACGATCCCATCTATATAACCACCCTCAGTCACCCGCTCGTGCCCGAGCCTTTTTGCCCAATATGACCACTGAAGCACAAGAAGAATTCGACAAGCTTGTCGCCAACAATACCCATCGGGAAACCCTCCACCCTGAAGATCGTGACGACGCCGACTCCCACCACGGATCCGACGTCTCTGAAGAGGAACAATATCGCAACGCCAGAATCGAAGAAGCCATGAGAATGCCTACCGCCGCTGCTGAGCTCAGACTCCCCCCCGCGTCATTTGACAGCGGCCGTTCTACTGGTGTCAAAGGCGTCATTGCCGATGCCAGAAGCTATGAATCTGCCCGCAAGACCAAATGGAGAAACCGAGCCATGTCCGTTCGCAAGAGCGTCTTTGGCGCCCCCCGCTCAAGCGACAAAAACAGCGAGAGCGAGAGTGAAGAGGCCATCTTTAGCGGTGGTGATGACGACGAGGAAGAGTTCTTGAGCCAGTGGAGAGAGGCTCGGAGACAGGAGCTCGAGAAGGAAGCCGCCGGCGCATCTATTCGAACCCGAAGGACGAGTCCTAGCACGCGGATATACGGCCGCATGGATGAGGTAGATGCCTTGGGGTACCTAGATGCCATCGAAAAGGTGAACAGAGATACCACTGTTGTTGTATTTGTCTACGATCACGAGGTAAGCAGTCCCGTTGCACTTATCTTGACATGACCACGTTCTAACATTAGTTGTCTAGAGCGAGGTCTCCTCAGCAATCGAATCAGTGCTGGTGCCGCTGGTCAAGTCCAACACGTCGGTTCACTTCGTCAAGGTCCACTACGAGGATATTGAATTCGACAATGCCGCGGTGCCTGCCATTCTAGCCTACCGAAACCAGGGCGACCTATTTGCCAACCTGACCGGCATTATCGAGATGATGCCAGATGACGAGCACTTTGGCCCCGAGTCCCTGGAAAAGGTCCTCAAGAAGCACGGCGTGCTGTGAGCGCTGATTCTGCACATAATTTGCATACTATAAACCATTCTGCATCTCGCATACCTCTTTATCTCTTCATTTTTGTACACCACTATTAATCAGACGGGCTTGCTCCGCTTAGAAGAAAGAAGGCAGCCTACTCGGATAGCATCATTCTTTGGAAAATCGCCGCCTGCTTGTCTCAGCCTCCTGACTGACCCCGGCTGCCGGCACGATCATCCGTGTCACAACATTTTTTTGTGAAGATACCCCACTTCCTCTTTCTTCTTGGCTGCTGGGATCATGGACTCGGGACGGGTTTTACCCCTTGGCGGCTTGCCATGGCTGCCGTACTCGTACCCCAACAGCCGGCCAGATCCCTGCCATCGGAGCTGGTTCAGTCTATTTCCGCATTTTGTGTTTTTATTTTTGTTGTGTCTTTGCTTCGGCCAACACGGAGTTTGGAGACGGGGATGGGAAATAAAAACTATAGACGGGGAGCGGCACGCGCATAATGTCGGAATGTCGGAACGCCTACTCGTTTTACTCTTGATATTTTATTTTGTTCTGTTTGCTTTTTTTACATGCCAGGATACGACGGGTTATGGACGGGGGCGATGGTTATGACAGGTTTTGACGGGGGGGGGGACTGGGTAGTAGATAGATAGGGCTGTCTATATGCCGAAGCGATATCGGCCAATATATATGAAATCACAATTGCACATTTTGAGTTATGCCTGCTACAGTGATTGTATATATGCTGTATGTGTGGGAAATGTACGTAAGCGTAACAAGACGCCTGGGCTGTGGCGCAACTCAACTGATTCTCATCAAGGCATATGAGGCATAGCAAGCTTCGATGCTACGAGAACGGGCTTATTCTCAGCGTTTGTTCTTGACCAGACCAGAATTTCGTTGGGCTGATTGGGCTCGAGTGGCTCGCTCTGCATACTTTTCATGTACTTGATGAGAAATTATCGCAAGTCACAATCATCTCAAAGACCTGAAATCTAGTAACAAGATAAAAGAAATAGATGGCCAATACTTGTAAATGTATTTCTAAATAAAAACTGCCTTTTTAATGGGCTCCCGCTCCCCGCATCGACAAAAGATGCCCCGCCTGGCGGAGACTGTGGAAGCTCGGGATGGCGGGAAAGGGAAATGGAGATTGGGGAGGGTCCACAGTGGGAAGAGAGGCACTGACGTATGAAGCGAGCACATGCCGGACGGGATGCGACGATGAAGATGGGATGGATGGATGGATGGGATATGTGAGATGGGATTGCAGGTATTTGTCTATTTGTCTGATTTGATTTGTGTTGGACTGAACTGAGTTGGGTTCTAACTGCTGTAGATGATGTTTTGCTGGCTTGGCTTGGCTTGGGTTGATGGAGACAATGTTGAGTTTATAGATAGCGATTTATCTTGAAATAGCCTCCAAAAGCATCCAACATGTATATTGTGAGTATACACACAGTGGCCCCTCACTTGGATTACATTGCCTTACGCATGACACTTTGGTCCCTTGCAAGCCTCACCACCAAAGCTGCAGACGGATGGAGAACTGCCTAGCTTCCTTCGTCTCTGCATATTTGATATCGAAGACTCACTTCAGCCCATCATGGCTGGTGCCTGTGCATTTGCCATTCACTCTCAATAACGATCTCTTTTCCAAGATATTGATGTCTCAACAACACAAAACACACACTACGTAAGCTAGGCCAAAACCCAAAGCCAACGAAAACAACGGCCCAACCAACTCTCTTCTTTGCCTTGATCCCATCAAACCGTGAAAAGCCTCGTCCGCCACTCAAGCACCGACCCCACCATCCATCTCAGTTATCGGATACTTTGTCAAGGCAGATGAAGCCTCGTCTTACTGTAAAGCACCTCTTTTTTCTGCTTCCTTCATTCGCCCTCTTGCCCTTCTCTCCGTCCTCTCTCGTCCCTTTGGTCCTTCTCTTGCAGCCCGGCTGCCAATCGAATCGAAGCGAATCAACTCAACTCCCGTAGACTGACTGCATAATCTTCACGTGAGACGACCATCTTACCCATCAACCCAAACTCCACTCCATCTTCATCCATCTTACAACCCTGTACTCGTACTGAACAATTGCCTCGTCGCTCTTCCAGGTCACGCGCGGCGCTGCCCAGAGCTCAATTCAACAGCCCAACCCCACCTCTTCCAGCGCTATTCGCAGCTGCTAGGGAGCTTGCTAAACCGCTAAACCGCTACGTCCACAGTGCCATCAGGCAGCCCCGGGCTCCCGCAGGCATCAACTCAGCCTCAAAGCTATCCCTGGTGCACGGCTTTACCACATCCAGCTTCACCACTCGGGCCTATTCTTTTATTTCCTTGTGTTGCAACGGGCAACTTTGCCTTCACGGTCAAGCTTTTTCCGTGGTTTGGATTTTCTACTTCTTCCCTCTTTCTTTCGGGAAACATCTTCTTCTGCTTCTGCACTTCCACAGTGGTTAGTTCTTTCACCTTGCGAGCTGTTGGCCTCTGACCTCACTCTCCATTCATCCAAAGCTCAACCCCTCCCCGCCGCCCTTCTTCTCCCCTCCATCTCCATTCACACAAGAACCACTGCCACTGCCACTTGCCACTGTCCTCCTCGCCGCCCTCAAACAGTTACCCGCGCCCTGTTGATTCATGGGCCTGTCGACGAGTCATCGCTTGGGAGCGTGAGATGGTCTTCGAACTGACCACAGTCACTTCGTGATGGAACAGCATGATACGCAGCTTCGCCGTCGCGATACTTTGCTTGCACGCCTGAGCAACCCTTCGAACTCTCTGCCAGCACCGCCGCCTTCGACGCTTTCACCTTCACCAACAGCGACAACAGAAAAAACAACTGCAGACGCCCCAGGCCTCTCTGCCTCTGAGCCCACTCTCCGATTCCCCAGGCCGCAGGGCAACACGCAGCTTGCGAATTGGATATCGAGCAGCAACCCCAACATGATGGACATGCCGCCACCAGCCGACGACAACGGCATGGCCGAATCAACCTACGAGCTCATCTCGAGCCCCAGCACCGACACGGAAGAATCCCAAGACGACCGTTACCCCGCCTCCATGAGCGAGTCCGTCGGCTCGCTCGACATTCATCGCCCAGACGATGTCCGCAGCCTGGCTGGAACAGACGATTCATTTGGGACGGACAATGATGATGCCGACACGCACGGTGCATCCTCTGACCGCGACGAGACCGAGGACGAGGAAGACGATGAGGACTCGGTTCACGAAGACACCGTCATGACCGAGTCCCAAATAGCACACGACGAATCCAACAAGACTGAACCCTTCCCCCCATTTAAGAATGATGCATCGCAAGAATTGCTCGAATACACGGACCAGAGCCTGGGAACTCCATCTTATACTCCCGAGGCAAGCCGAGTCATTGAAAGGCCTGCCGACCATGACAAGAAATCTTTCAAGAAGAAGGTGTCTGAGCTATGGCAATTGGAATCTCAAGTCAAGGAATTTCTGGTCGAGAACACGTGGGGCGCCTTTCCCGGCTTCGTGTTTGTCGTCGTCGTCCTTGTGGTGCTACCCATCTTCTACGGGCCGGCATCCAAGTCGGCTCTACCAAACGTTCAGATGCCACCATCCGTCACCGCAACCGTCACAACTACATCCTATCTCACCACTTCGACGTCGTTGTCAGCAAGCTCTAGCAGTAGCAGCCTGATTCCTTCGGCTACCAATGGCCTGGCGTTGATGCCCATTGGCGAAGCGCAGTCAGACGACTGGATATTCGGTGCCAAGAAGCCGGTTGTGTCATTCACTGCCGAGGCACACAATGATATCCTAATTCACATTCCCAACAGCATCAAGAAGACATGGCTGGCCAAGGAGTGCTTGACTGTGACTGCCAAGAGAGGAGAAGTCCCCGTTGATACCACCATGTCTCTGGAGGACGAGGGTCTCCGTCTAAAGTTTGCCAAGAGGGAGACCCACGGCGTCGTCAGTGTCATCCTCGAGGCTAAGTGCCGCCCAAAGATTCACAAAGTTGTTAAGGTCCACTTTGGCAAGGGCTTGATGGAGGGCGCTCTGGAGCGGACCAAACATCTCGCCCATCTTGCCCAAGATCTCTCCGGTCTCGTACCTGCCGCTGCTCAGGAAGCAGAGCGGCGTATTGAGAATGCGAAGCAGTCACTGGGCTCGGCATGCCAAAACGTTTGCCAAACAGTCACCGAGACCGTCTCCAAGACATTCGGTGCCAGCTTTGCCAACTTTGCAGATGTGCGGCAGCAACTGGATGACCTCGTATCAACGGCCAAGACTCAGCTTGATGAAGCCACTCAAGGCATCGCCAGCAAGATTGACAAGATTACGCAACAAGCTACGGAGAATCTGCCCTCGGTGGAAGATGTGCAAAACCAACTCCAGCTCCAGCTTCTTGACGCCCAATTGTCAGCGAAGCTTTTGTGGCTGCAAACCTTTGGCAGCGCTGAGGAGCATGAAGAATACTTGCGCAAGGCCAAGTCGTACTCTGCCGACAAACACGCAGCAGCTGCGCAGTCGAAGCTGAAGCATGCCAAGAAGGAAGTCCAGGAGAAGCTGACCGACTCTGCTTCACGACTGTGGTCTATGCTGAGGGGCAAGTCTGCATGCCGACAGAGTTCGCACGAGCAGTGTAACGACGCTCCATAAGGAAGGCTTGCTTTCTTTTGTCTTCTTTTCAACTCTCCTATTTTGCAACGACGGAGATCCGCGAGGATTTGGTATATGTATTAATGAACTTGAATGAACAGAAACCGGTTGGAATGGATGGACGGAGTTTATGGATTTGACCTCTTTTTTACCTTTGCTTGTCTTATCATAACTTTTTTTTTTTTTTGTCTTTTGAGGTTGTGATTGTGGTACGAAAGGGAAATGGGATTTCGTTCTTATGGCAAACGCAAATACACGAGCTACCGTATGTTACCTTTGCGTGCCTATGTCGTTGGTATCTTATATACATGAGACTTATAATACCATTTACCTTGCCTTGAATCTGATACATTCATTCTACATGCAGACTGTCGTGCTTATCAGGTTAGTACTGCTAGTATATTTGGTGGCACATCTTGTTCGTAGGGATTCGATAGTCTGTCGTCTGTGTCACTTGATCACACCAGCAGTCAGCGCGAACGTGATTTCGCACGTTAAATGGCTCAGGACCACGTGCCGTCTCTTTTATTCACTCTTTCTGTACCTCGCATTAGTAGGACCTTAGTAGGTACTAGGTAGTAAGCTTGGGTTGTAATGTCTTTTTGAAGCTGTGAAGAGGAGCTGCATATGGAGGATGTTTAGGCATTCAAGAGCCTAGGCTGTGAGGGGCAGTAATACTCCGTTGACGGCGGATATACAATGAATGTCGCCACCCGACTTGTCCAAGGTACTCTACTGCAGATGCACGCAATAAGATACTAGGTACACAAGAGGGCCTTGGACATCGCTATACTGTGGAAAGAAAACACCGCCGGTCTGCCACTATGATTTGTACGCGATGATCGGCGCTGTATTCTTTCCACCGCTTGATCGCTAACACCAGCTTTAGCAGCAAAAGGCAATACCAATAAAGTAGAGCCTAAAAGTACCATCACACCAAAGGAGAGCGGTCTCGCTACATGTCCCGTCCCCAAAAACGCTACAAGTTAGAGGTACCTGGTAGTGACCCAGGGAAATGAAAAAAGAAAAAATCAGCCCCGCCACTCAAGAACTGAATGGAAGGGAGGGGCACCAAAACACAGCGCCAGGCAGAACCGCAAAGCCCCTCGCGCGACCTTACCAACCACCACCTTGTTTTTTTTTTTAAACTCCATCCCCCGCTAGGCAAGACCCAGGTACCTTACAGAAACATACAATAACCGGTTCTTTTTGCGACGAGGTTTCCATCGCCAGCGATACTTTGGTCTCTTCCCTTTTTTTCTTTGCTGAGCTCTTGGTGAGTTTTCTTGTTTGTGAGGCGCCCGTGTTTTTTGTTTGTCAGGAGGGGGGAAACGTCCCCTTGCCTTTGTTCACCCCGCTACGCCACCTTGACAAAACGCTGTTTTGGCAGCATCTTTTTTTTTTTGCCCTTTGCGATAAACGACTAACAGCTCCTTTTGTTCACGGCAATAGAGTCCCTTTTTTCTTTTCGATATCCGACCGATTCTTCAAAATGTCTTCCACCGACGCTACCGAGCCCAAGGTCGAGCAGACCAGCACTGAGGTAACTAACGACCCCTCGCGTGAAACCGCTGCAGTGTCCGACCCGATCGATCGATGATGCTCTGCGCGATATTTCGACCGTGATCTTTTGTGCTGACACGCGGGCTTTTCTATTCTAGGCTCCTGCCTCTGTGACTGCTTCCTCCGTCTTCTCCATGTTTGGCGGTGGTGAAAAGAAGGAAAAGAAGGAGGAGGAGGACCGTGGCGACAACTCCGGAAGCGCAAAGGCCCAGCGCGAGGCCAAGGGCGAGGAGGTAAGCTCAGAGACTTCCCGCATCTATCTCTTGATGGAAAATTATCGGCTGACAAGAGTTTGTTTTTTTCTTTTGATAGGACGAGGCCCCCGAGAGCGAAGACGTCCACTTCGAGCCCGTCGTCAAGCTGACCGAAAAGGTCGACGTCAAGACCAACGAGGAGTCTGAGGAGCAGCTCTTCAAGATGCGCGCCAAGCTGTTCAAGTTTGTCAAGGCCGCCAAGAAGGACGGCGAGGAGGCCCCCGCCGCCGCTGGCGAGTGGAAGGAGCGCGGAACTGGTGATGTCAGACTGCTCAAGCACAAGGAGAACGCCAAGGTCCGCCTGGTGATGCGACGCGAGAAGACTCTCAAGGTCTGCGCCAACCACTACAGTACGTTATTTTCCCCACATTCACGTATCCCCCCTGGTCGCCCCGCTTGATCGGGCGTATACTCGTACTGCTACAGAGATAGAGAGAGAGACACCATTACTAACAGGTGCGCGCAGTTGTCCCCGAGATTACCCTGTCGCCCAACGTTGGCTCTGACCGAAGCTGGGTGTGGAACGCTGCCGCCGATGTCAGCGAGGGAGAGCCCGAGGCTGTGACTCTTGCTATCCGATTCGCCAACTCCGACAGTATGTCTAGATTTCCAACTCTTAATGCTGGTAGACGTGAATATCTACTAACATGAATGTTTTTGCAGACGCCAACCAGTTCCGGGATGCTTTCCTCAAGGCGCAAAAGGACAGCGCCCACCTCTTCCAGGCCGCTGACGAGGAGGAGGAGAAGAAGGATGAGGAGGAGAAGACTGCTTAAGCCGATACTTCCTTGGCTTAACCCCCGACCATCAACCCCCAAATCAATGCTTGCCGCTTCTCGAACCATAATTTTCCCCCATCACTTACGCCGCATCAGCCCGTTGATTAACGACACGGCGATGCTCTGTACCTTTTGACGCCCCCCACGCCCCCAACACAACACAACATGACAACACCATCAATACACATACACCACAAACGCACGCGACAGATGGATCGACACGAGCCTCTGTAACACAAGTCGATGTAGCCCAGAGAAAGTCGATCTGGATCACGGAGACTGGAGAGAAGAAAGCCCCGGGAATTTGAGCACCAAGTGGTGCATGCCCTTGAGGGGAGAGCGAATAATGGCATTTGATAGTAGAGCACCCTGAAAGAAATAAAAGTTGATACCAGAGAGGCAGTGTGTGATGCGTGATACGTGATGTAGTACCTTATGTATGATGTACAGTGAAATAATCAAGGTAGAGAGGATATGATGGGGTGATATTTTATATGTAATGAAGTGCTGATTGCAAACTACAGGCGGTATACAAGATGAGCACCAGACAGTTATGGTAGAACCATGAATCTCTTTTCGCACGGCCTTGACTGTGGTGTAATGTGGCTGATATAGTGCGAAATGGAACTCTATCATAAGTACAATATGACATACCAATTTCAACTCCATCAAGGGAGCCTCATATTCTTCTCTCATTCCATCATCTTGTTCCTATTTTTCGTACAAATATTAGAGAGTCATCATACCAAAACCACGCGGACACAATGAGTTCTTCTCCTCCAGCTCGTAATGGCGACACCACGATCATGCTCATCAACGACCTGAAAGAAATAGTCTTTTGTTCCATTATAGACAAAGATTCTCCTGAAGCTTATGGCCAGGCAGTAGCTGCTGCCGGCCTCTTCCTCTCCATCCTCGGCATTGCCTCTGGTGCCGCCACACCCGCACCCGGGATCTTGGTCGGGCTTGGAGGGATGCACCTATCAGGCCAATCGTCCTTGCACAATTTCTACGCATCTAGGAGTTCGGAAGTAGTCAGCAGAGTGCTCTTCTTCAATGACGCTCTAAAATCGACCCTCAAGGGAGGAAAGACGGGTGTTATTCTCCTTGTTCATCTCTCGATTGATGGAACTCAAGTCAAAGTCACTCAGTACAAGAAAGAAGGCTCGTCAGACGACAATTATGTCGGAAAGATTATTGATGGAGATTTCACTGAGAAGAAGGACTTTTTCACCTTCAACGTTGTTGGTAGTCACAAACTGGTTCATCGACGCTACTTGACTATCCGCGGTCTATCACCACACGGCATCATCTCCAGCTCAACAGACTGGAAAGATATTCCCGAGCCAGGCTCCGCAGTCCAATTCGACACTTCCGGAAAGCTAGTCCTTTACTACCCCCAGAAAAAGGGCAACGAGGATAAAGACCTTTTCGCAAAATGCAACTTGAGCCACAAAGAAGGCGCCGTCATCCAATTCGTCCAAGGAGAAAGCTCCCAAATAAGCCCAAGCCAGTCCGTCCTAAATCTCGCCGACGACAAGCACACGGCTGTGCTGAGGATGCATGGATGGGGGTGTATCCCCCTAGGCACAAAGATTGGAAACGCCTTGGACAGTGAGCTTCAAAAGGTGCTGGACATGATCCGCGATACTAGGGACCGGTCGTTTTGGGGTTACCAATGGGTGCGTGATGCGAAAAGGGATGGCGCTCTGTATGGTGATTTGTATGGTCTTGCTTGGCCGAGGGGCGGCGAGTCTTTGACGAGGAGTGCGGTTTCGGAGGTGTTTTTCGTTGTTGACGATGAGGATTGGACTTATACTGCGACTATTGCAAAGGTGGAGTGATGACAGTCATGTCTCATCACCATTTTGAGCAATGGTTACCTATACATGCGGCCTTTATCAGTTAACTGATAGTACTCTTGAAGCTCGTGATGGCTATTCAAAACTGTAGTGTTAGATCCAGCCTGGAGGTGTCAATACTCGGCAGTTTAACCTGTGTACTTGTGATAGAGGTTGATTTCGCACTGTATCAGCCATGGGAGCAATCATCGGGGCAGTGCGGAATGAGATGCTATACAAATGAAATTCGGACATTTATTTCGGGTTTGAAATAGTAGCAGTACTATAGATAGAGTTGCCGGGTGCAGATGTAGATGCCGGGTGATAGAATGGAATGAAGAGCTGCGCGGAGATGATGCTACACAGAGCATGGATTGACACTTGTCAAACGGCATTTTCTGTGTTGTATAATGCATTCCACATGGTCAAGTTGGTACCTGTGGAAGATGGGCATGAGAAGAGATGTAGATGCCTGAGCTACAGAGAGCGTGCGTTCGGGCATTTTCTACGCCTTGTGTGATGGATCGCGGATGTACTTGCCAGTACCTGTGGAAGATGAAGTTGGCAGCACCGGCGCTACGGGATGTAGAGGTTACATATATGTTTGCCATCAGGATAAGAGAGTCGATCCAGCTGTGATGGCTGGTACTACAAATACAGAACATAGCGAGAATGAAGTCAAATTACAGAATCAAGAACGCAGATCCAGAATACTCGAATACACGGCATTTCCGACAGTCCGTCTGCATTGTAGAGCTGTTCGGTCCAGGCTTAGCGCGCCGACGGAACAAAAAAAGAGATCAACTCGATTCCGTCCGATCTCTCGCAACTATGACGGAGTACGCCGAGCTGGTGCTGTCCACAACGCGGCAAGCAAAGTACACCATCATACACAATCACAGGCAACTCTAAAGGGAGAGAGAAGGAGGGGCCACCTAACCAATTTAGCTCCGAAAATGGGCGGATGGCCGGGGCTGTTCAGCTATGGATTCAAGTTTTTTTCGATTTGATACCCAAGGGTGGAACCTGTAGGGGAAAAAATAGAAGAAAAACTAGGTTAGGTAGAGGAAAAGAAGAGGTGAGTGAGTGAGTGAGCGAGAGCCAGCCTGGCGCTGGAAGACGCGGCACAGCGAGAGTCGGTCGGAGTGGCTTAAGCTGGCGGGAAAGCAGGACAGAGGCAGGCAGAACAGACAGACAGCCTCAATTAAGCCCAGCCCAGTCCAGCCCGCCTTTTTTTCTCTTAGTCGGTTTCCCAGTCTGTCTTTCTACTTACTTCCCCTTCACTCAGCTTTTTTTGGAAGAAGGAAGAAAGAGAGAGATTCCTACCCCGGCAGTCCTGTGCGAATTCGGCCAAGAAAACAATTACAAGTGCGTACCATCTGGTCTTCTTCTGCACCCCTTTCGCCCTGTTTCTGCACCCCTTTTTTATTCCCTCTCTCGGTTGGCTTGCGTGTTTGTGTGTGCTTGCTTGCGTGTGTTTGTGCCGTGTGCGTGCTGTGCTGTGCTTTTTTGCTGTGTGTTGTGTCTGACAAGGGAACAAGACAGGAACTGGACTGGACAGGACAAGGGCCACTGTAAGGCTTGTCTCTGTAGTTTATACTTTTTTTTGTATCATCCTATCCTCCATATTTTTTTTCCGCCCCGGGGTTTTTTATTTGCAACCATCTCCATTATCTATTTCCCGTAATAGGCGTTTTTCGTGGGAGGGATTCCAGGAACAACGATTGCCATCATGTTGGTCGAGGTGAGTTTTTACACGCAGTGTTTTTTCTCTCATTTTCGTCCCATTCTTGTTTTTCCCCCGGTGCTTTGCTTTGTCCAATTGGACACGGTTTTATAATTCGTCGGAAGCAATTCAATATGCCCTTTTTCTTTTATTCCTTTTTCGGAGCACCGTGCAAGGGAAGCACAGGCACAGATGTCCGGAGCAGCTCGCAGAGAGGGAATGATGTGGCTTTGTGAGAGGAGGGCTTTTTGGGAATCGCGACGGGACTGGCGGCGGGCCGAAGAAAAATCGTGACGGACAACGAACAAGTGCTGCCAGCTGGAGATGGAGGCCCGTTTCGCCAACTGCCAGCCGGCTGGATTCTGCCTGACGCCTGGGCACTTGATTGAATGGGCATTTCTCAATGTGTTTTCTACGCGATGCCGTGGTTCTTCTTCACATTCGTCTCTGGCTGAAGCTCGCCTTGCCACGCCAACATACGCACCTTCTCTCTGCTTGCTTTACTCGGCGCGTTTTCCATCGTTCACGATAGCCTCTCTCTTCTCTTTCTGCCCATCTGCGCAGCAGGCAGTGCCGTGCCTTCCCTTCATTTTCCCGCTTTTGATTTGAAACCGCTCTCTCAGCACTGTTTTCATCATGCCGATTCGCCGTGGAGCGCCACGCGCGGCGAAGCTGGCCATTACTGCGAGGCTTGGGGCTGACGATGAGCAGAGGAAAGTCAAGGTCGTTACGGACCAGCATGTCATGTGAGTTTTTTTCATTCATCATGATCCCTTCACCAGCACACTTTTCCCACCTTCTTTTCTTCTCCTTCACAAAAGATTGCTGGTTCCCGTGTAGTACCTCGTGCTGACCTAATGCTGCAGCGACAAGCCTTCTCCCGTGGCAGAGTTTCCCATGCGGCAATGGAGCTTGCGGCTTCACCTTCTAGATGAGGATGGCAATGAGCGGCCCGCCGACGTCTTTACCAAGGTTGTCTACAACCTGCACCCCACATTCGAGAACCCCGTCCAGAGTAAGTCTGAGCCCTGATCTGATCTGAACCCTGCCGTGGAGGCCCTTCCACAGCTCTCTAACATGAATCCCCCGCTGCAGCCTTCACCAAGCCCCCCTTCATCTGCTCCAACGAGGGTTGGGGTGAGTTTGAGATTGGCATCGACCTCTACACCACGGAAAAGACCAAGCTGGCTCCCATCATCCACGATCTCAACTTCCAAAAGGAAAAGTACGAGGTCACGCACACCGTCGTCTTCAAGAATCCCTCGCAGGCGCTTCAGGAGAGGCTTCGCGAGACGGGACCCCTGCCTTCCGACGAAGAGCGGCCCAAGAAGAAGGGCCTCGTGAGCAAGAAGGGCGCCCAAAAGTACGACTACGAGAAGATTGCCGAGGCCCTGGAGAAGCTCGAGGAGGAGGATCTGCTGCGCGTCATCCAGCTGATTAACGAGAACAAGGGCCCGGATACGTATATCCGAAGCGATGTGGAAGGTGAGTTGCTGATCCTGCATTGTTTTCCCTGCTCTTTTCTTGATTTACTCCATAGCCCCAATTCCTTTTGAACTTGTCCAACCCCTGTGTTGATGCTCTCGTTTGGAACTGTAGTGAATAACTTGTTTGAAGCTGGCGAATTCTCCATCGATCTGTACACCATGCCGGATGCGTTGACAACAAAGCTCTGGGAGCACTTGGTGAGTCTATCCCGATGAAACGACATCTACATTGAGTTCTGACCAAAGGTTGACACCACATAGTCCAAGAAGGGTCTGGTCGCCTAGAATGCGCGTCTTCAAATGCCGCCGGTCTTGGAGACCCAATAGTAGGGAATGCAGGGCACTGGCCGATGAGACGAGAGTAGCAATGTCTTTTTTTTTATTTGTCACGGCAGGGAGCAATTACGAGAACACGCACAAGGCATCGATCGATACGACGGAAGTAATTTGGTTATGTGTACGCAAAGGGGTGCAGAGACGAGGCGGCAACCGCCCCTGGCAACAACAATTCGCTTAAAACGACGACAACCGCGAAATCGGTCACGTCTTTTTGTTTGTTCGTTTTCACGACGAAATTTAACTCGATATCCTCTCTTCGTTCGCTTTTTTTCTCTTTTACTTGAGGGAAACTACTAATTACCTTTGTGCTCTTCTTCTTCTTTGCCTCTTTTTCCTGTTGTTCTGCGGTTTCACCCCCTCGTCCCCTGGTAGTAGGAGGACGTTTCTCGCATCGAAAAGCCGTCAAGAAAGAATTCATTAGCTCGGGGGAAGAAGAAAAAAATATCAAGGCTGGCCGGTGATTTTTTCATTGCAATGGTTTCTCCTTTTTTGCGAGGGGCGTGTTGGGATGAAATTAACTCTTGGCCTGTTGTTGGAGGGCCAAAAGCATGGGAGTGCTTTTTTTTCTAGGGTGCTGTATTTCGGTATTAATTTGAAAGTGATGAACAGTGTTTTGGTGTTAATTTGAAAGTGATGAACGGTATTTTGGTAGTAGTTTGAAGGTGATGAACTGTATTTCGGTTTTCATTTGGAAGTGATGAATCGAAGCCAATGAGAAGCAAGTGTTGCTGTGAAATCGTCTCGGCGGATTGATGACGTGGTGCCTGTGCGAGGAGATGCATGTGAGAGTGACATGTTGATGGTCCCTTGCAGGGGGACTGGAGCAACCTTATCAGAGGGCCGTTATTGGGCCTGGGATGGGATGGATATATGGATGACTTGAGTAAGTAAGTACAGAAGATGTGCTTGCATGGATTGTATTGAATTGGCATGCTTTTCATCTTGGTCGTGTAGTCTGTAAGGTACGGCTGTTGCTTCTTGTAGGTATTCATACTGATTGATGGTTTCTCGATTGGAAGCTTTGATGCTTGTACCATGCAGACAGATCTATGTCTTATACCATCGTTGCGTGACCGTCTGACTGATGAGCCGAGCTGCATTCGATTAAGTAACGGATAACCTCAAGCTCAACAATTAAGACGCCATAAATAGCCAGCCGTTGTCTTGGACGGTGAGATCAAATGTATACGAGTAATTCACATGACGCCGGAAATGCTGATGCTGATGCTGATGCCTAAACAAGCTTTGATGCCCCCTTGCGTTAACCGAGACGCCAGCTCACGAAACGGTCTCTCGACTCGACTCTCGGTGAGGCAAACTCGCAGGCAGGTTGCAGTTATAGCACCTTGGGAGCCTTCGAAGTACACGGTACAAACTCGCAGGCTCGAGCTTCCCAAAGTACACGATACCTGGGGACTGACGAACCGGACCATGCACCGCGCAAGTCCTTGCGTCAACGTGACCTTCCTTCCCAGCCCCAGGAGACGCAGCTGTGGCCGTCGCGATTGGTCAGAGCGGGCTCTTATTGGCTAATAGCACGTTGATTGAGGACATTGATTGGCCGACGCGTGGGAGTGAGGTGCGGGGACCCGGAGCAGGAAAGAGGGAAGCGGCGTGTACAAGTACGGAGCGGGTAGCGAAGCACGCGGTATCTGGTACCTTTTATTCTTTCCCTCTCTTCCAGGTCCTCTTTTGCTCGTACGAGTACAGCAACAGTGCAGGCAGTGCAGCTTAACTAGGCCGGCTCTTATCGCCTCGTGGCTTTTGGCACTTTCTGGGGGGAACCATTGAAAAAGAGAGGGGAAGGAGGGCACGTTCGTTTATCTGGGGCCGAGAACAAGCAGAGGAGACGGGAAGAAAAAAAAGTACCAGAACGGTACGGAGTAGTGCTTGCTAAAAACGGTCTGGAATTAATCAGAAAAATCGAGAAGCGATTCAGAAGAAGGGGGACAGAGAGGGGAGAAAAAATTGGTAAACTGTTACGTTCTTCTTTCATCTGCGCCTGGGCTTCGGTTTCAATTGGTCTTTTTTTCTTTACTCGGCTTCGGGGCGCTGCCGCCATTCCCTCTCCCTCTTCCTCTTACAAACAAACCCGGCTCTCTTTTTTTTTTAACCTTTTTTCTCCGCAGCGGTTTGTCTCTTCTTTTCTCCTATTTTTAATCATTCTTCAAAGCCAGGGCCGGCAAGAGACGGGAAAAGAGGATCGAGGGAAAGTTAATAAAACAAGATCCCGGGGGATTTTGCACACCTGGCTTGCCATTTTGTCTGCAGAGGTGGTTCGATTTTGCCTCTTTTATACGTTCGGATTGCCTTTTTGCTCTGCGAGACAGACAGACCCCGCAGGCTTCGTTTTTCGCTTGACTTCGGCCTACGCCTCGCCATCCCGCCGCAACCCGCTCGAGCAACCACAATCTCACCCCCGTTGGTTGGTGGGAAGCCAGACAGAGATAGGATGGCCCAATATGCCAGCACGGCCAGTCCCGCCCAGTCGACGGCGACGACGGCATCAGCGCAGCAACAGCCCACGGCTGCGTCGGCAGGACAGTCGCAGTCGGGACAATCACAGGTTCCCCAGCACAAGCGCGTCTACCAGGCGTGCATCCCGTGCCGTCGCCGCAAAGTGCGCTGCGACCTGGGCAGCGTCGACAACCCGCACGACCCGCCGTGCGTGCGCTGCCGCCGCGAGAGCAAGGAGTGCTTCTTTAGTGCTACGCGCCGCAAGAGAAAGACGGACGAGGACGACAGCGACGCCGACGAGTACGTGGTGCGCAACGGCCGCAAGAAGCTGCACGCCGCCGACAGCCCGCCCTTTTCGCGCTTCGACAAGCGCCAGTACAGCGACACGCCCCTGACCCCGGGGGGATCCCATGGCAGGACCCAGCCGCTGCGCAGGCCGGACGGCAAGGCTGGCGGCCGCGGGCACGACGATGGCGAGTTTGACGGCGATGGCGATTCCAACCAGACGCTGGAGAACCTCGAGGCCCAGACCGTCATGAGGCGCGGCGTCTACGGGCCTCACGATGCTCTCGACCTCCTCTACAAGGCCGCGACGGATAGGTTTGTCATGCCTTCGTCGGCTGCTGCGTATGGCACTGCTAACCGCGAGTCCAGCCCGGCTGCGGATACACATCGGCGCCAGCCAAGCATGGCGTCCATTGCCCCGGGGCCGCCTCAGCAGGCCCAGGCCACGGACGAGCCTGGCCTTCGTGCCCGGTCGAGGGGGCCATCCATATCCGTCCGGCCTGAGCAGTCCATCGATCCCAACCTGTCTCGTCCAACGCTGAGGGCTCAGCCCGGCTATGAGGACGCTCTGAGAGCCTGGTCGAGGTTCCGCTTCGTGCGTGCTGGGTGGTTCACTGCACAAGAAGCCATTGAATACATTGACTAGTAGGCTTAAGACTTGTCCTTTTGTTACATACAATATTGTCAATTTAGATGAAGAAGCTGACTTATACCTTTCTCTTATAGCTACTACAAATACCTGTCACCACTTACACCGATTTCGCCCCCTACCTTTAGCAACCCCTCGTCTCACCTGACCCTCTTGACTGAGGAGCCTATTCTCACCGTTACCTTGCTTACGATTTCCTCGAGATATTGCCAGCTTCCCGGCACTGGTGGCATATGTCGATCTCACGCGGTGCCGGAACAGCTATGGACCTATCTGCGTGGCATGATTGAGAGATGTCTATGGGGACAGGAAGCCTTTGGGGGTGGCTTCTGCGGCTCAGGGTCTGCTTCAACTTCCATGATTACAGAAGAGTCCCAGACGAGCAGCACAGCGCCCTGGCGAGGTCTCCGCAAAGGCAGCTTGAGGACGTTGGGCACCATTGAGTCTTTACTGATTCTGACCGAGTGGCATCCTCGAGCACTGCATTTCCCCCCGCAAGAAGCCACTGATGAGTTGGTGCTTCCTATTGCGGAAGCTTCGCCGTTGATGGCGTCTGAGGATGAGCTGCATAGAACAATGGGGCCGGGTATTGGCGGCAAAAGAATCGAGAGCTGGCTAGAGCCGGCATGGAGGAGTGACCGCATGTGCTGGATGCTGCTCAGCACCGCCATGGGATTGGCCTACGAGCTGGGTGTGTTTGATGATATCGATGAGCTGCTCAAGGATGATGCCATCACTCGTCCTGAGTACAAGGATGAAGTGTACCGTCAGCGAGCCAATCGCATCAAGCGGCTTTTGCTCATCTACACGAGCCAGCTTGCAGGTCGTTTGGGCTGGACTAGCATGACACCAGAGCACCTAAGAAAAGCCGACCCTGCCGTTGCTCGTCAGAGACCCCTGACCAACGATAGCAGCACGCCCGCGACCAACCCTTCTTCTCTGGCAAACGGATTCAACTACGTCCCGGATCTTGAGCTCGACGACCAAATCATCCACTGCTGGGCGGGCATTAGCAATGCCATGCACCTCGGTAATGAGAAGCTGTTCAAGACGCGCAAGCACACGACGGAGATTATCCAGTCAGGCAAATACGTTGACCTGCTACGGGACTTTACACCGCTACTCAAGGACTGGTATCGAGAGTTTGAGCTGTTCCGTCTACCGCAGTACATTCGGCATATTCTGACTATCGAGTACGAATATGTCCGCATTTACATCAACTCCCTCTCGTTGCAGGCGGTCGTCGAGCGGTGCACTAACAATGCAGGCAACACTTCCGGCTCTGGCAACGGGGTCCAGCCGACGCATCTATCTCCGCAGACCATGATCAACTACGGAAAGCTACCTCTTGGTCAGCTGGGAGGCTTCACGGTCCACGACCAGGAGTACGTGCGCGAGGTGGTGGAAGGAAGCCGGAATCTCTTGCGAACGGTTGTCGAGGGACTGCTGCCTGGAGGCTACCTCAAGCACGCGCCCGTACGGACGTACTTTCGCATCATCAGCGGTGCCATGTTCTTGCTCAAGACGTTTGCCCTGGGCGCTCCTCGTTCCGACGTCAAGCTGAGCATTGAGCTGATGGACGCCACGGTAGAGGCTCTGCGCAACTGCATCGTCGACGACGTGCACCTGGGCATTCGCTTCGCCGACCTGCTGGAGTCTCTTACTAGCCGGCTGCGGAACCGGTTCATCCAGGCGCCGATGCAGCAGCCGTCTGCCAAGGCACAGAGCCCCGTCCCGGAGGCGGGCAACGCGGGCGCCGTGCAGCCGGTGCAGAACGGAGAGAGTGGCGAGAATGGCGCAGCCTGGGTGGGCAGCCACGCACAGAGATTGCGGGATGGCCTCAACGGACACTGTAAGTTGAAACTTACCATATATACTAAGATTTTGCTTGTTAACTAACTTATAACCGTAGACCGAGTGCCGACTCCTACCGCCAACAACACCACCACCGAGGCAAACAACATCTCCGCCACGCCCTTTGACCTCTCAACCGGCAACTTTCCCTACCACGGCGCCTCGTCCATCGGCCCGTCCACGCCGGCGGCGGACAACAGCAACGCCTCGGGCGCCGGCAACATGGACGTCAACCTCTTTGACGAGTGGAACAATGCCGGCAGCGAGATGTGGTATCTGCCGCCCGGCCCGGCGTTTTTCCAGAACATGGAGAACAGCTCTGTTGCTATGACTGCTGAAGGTGTGAATGTCGGTGGGCTGGATTTGTTGGAGTACATGGCTATGGATCCGGTGCAGTTTCCGGGGTTGGATGGGCCGGGGACGAGCGGAGCGGCGAGTTGATGAGTGAATGAGCGAGAGTAGCTGTGAATGGAGGGGAGTGAAGCGATGGGATCATTATGATGAATATGAGGTCGTTTTATGTGGTTCTCAAAAAAGAAAAAGTTAATGGGGGATATTATTACAAGTTATCACCGGAACATGGAAACAAAAACCAAATTTGTTTGATAAGTACGGGCTTTTTTGTTGTCGGATTGTTTTTTTTTTTTAATTAGGTCCTCTGAGGGATACAGTAGGACTATGAGAGGAATTGAAAAATTAGCATTGCGTGCTTGGTGTCTGTTGTTTTGCTTTTTGTGTGCTGCCGTGAGATGGTGATGAGTCGATGTTCTTTGTTCTCAGTGATGGTGATGAATCACTTCTCGATGTGTGCTCAGTGATGGTAATGGATAGCTTCTCTTTCTTATGAAGATTTCTTTCTTACCAAGCTGGTTTATACGGAGTACTATTTAATTCCCAATTCATACAATCTTCTCTCCTGCTTGAATCTTTCTGGTCCATGGCTACAAGTTGTAAACTTACAAATTTATTCATTCTATCTAAATTCCATCCACATCTTCCCTCCATCCATCCCATCCTATCTTATCCCATATCACCAACCCGTCATCTATAAGACACACCCTATCACTTCTCAACTCAAGAAACTTCAAAAAACCACCCATCTTTTTTTCAAAACTATTTCTTCTGTTTTTCTTATCGAAAACCCTCCACCATCCACCATCCACCCTTCAACCATACTTTTCCCCCCAAACAATGAACCACCTAAAACAACACATATAAAAACTCAAAAAAGGAAGGAATTAGATGTAGAAAAATGACAACAAGAGAAAAGGCTGATTTGTAGTGTAGTGTAATGTAAGGCACGAAGCTTAAAAACCGCTGCCGCTGCGAGTACAAGTACGAGAGTGAGGAGACTTAACCAATAAAAGAGAAAAAATAGACACTAAAAATAAAGAATAAAAATAAGCAAGAATATTCTAGCTTGCCATGGTATCATGTGAAAAAAGTAAGAGTACAAAAAAGAAATCCTTCCTAGAAGAATAAACTGAAAAAAAAGAGTACAACAAGGGAAAAAAGTGTTTGCTCGTCGAGGTGTATCTGTATCTGTGTGTGTAGAGATGAGAAAAAAATAAATAAAAAAAGGAAAACAAAAGTGCAAGGACGGAAAGAGGGGGGGAAATGAAAAACATGGTACCATATATATACAAATATATAAAATCACATCTTCCCACATGCTTTTGTTTCCCCTCTTTTCCGTCCTTTTGGACGCTATGTTAGCGATGACGACTTTCTCCCAACTAAGGCGGTATTTTTTTGGTGGTGAGTTTTGCAAAGGCAGTTCCCTTTTCCCTAATAACCTAACCCGTTGTCCGTCCCAACTTTCTATGTGTGTGGTTTTCGTAGGAGAGAGTGTATGAGGGTATAAGAGTATGAGAGTATGAGTGAGAGTGAGAGAGGAAAGAAGAGAATAGTAGGACATAAAAGGAAAGGGTTAGTTCTAAGTGCATGAGACGATAATCCAACATCGTGCAGACATGGAGAGCATGATGAGTCCCTTTTGGAGGGGTAGAGGAACAAGGGGGGGCATACATATACGCTGTATATGCTGCCTTCTATAAGCCTTTTTCTTTTTTTCTTTTGATTCAGTATGAGATATGAGTAACACATATACAAATGTGCTCTCACTCCCTGTTAGTTGAAAGTCGACGTTTCACGCAAAAGATACTCATCGGCTATGATTAGCATGAGCAGCTTGCAAAACTATCCATCAAAAACCAGTTAGCCACGCACACTTCCCACACATGACAGGAGCAAAGTCAAATCATACCATGCAGCACATTCATCTGTCCAGTTCTATCCTCGCACGCCAGCTGGATGCCCATGCCGTCGAGAAAGTTCAAAACCACGCTGTTTGGCAGCTCCTGCGCATCCACATCTGGCACCTCGGGCTGTCGAAACTTGCTCATGTGATACGTTTTCGTCCCCACCGCTGTTCGGCTGCTCTGCGCCGGCAGGGCACTGAGGATGATATTACCCGCTGAGTCGAGGACGAGGTTGCGTCGCTTCCACAACAGGCTGTCGGGGAACTGGACGTTGACGTCTCCCAAATCCGACACGATGGACGCCTCGCCAGCGTTGCTGGTGGTGGCGGGAGGAGCCACTGAGGGCTGTTGTTGTTGACGGTTCACGCTGGCATTATTCCTGCTTTCGTCTGCTGAGGGGACTTTATTCGTTTTGCTGCTCTTGATCCCACTGGAGAAACTGGAAAGCTTACGCATAAACCGCCCGGCGCGTGAAGTCTTCTTCTCCGAGGACTTGTCGTCGCCGGAGAATGAATCTTCAGTCACGCTGGAAATGTCGCGGTCAAAGGTGATGGAGCGGCGACTGCTCATGGACAGGCGGTGGCTGGCAGTACTAGGCGACTGGGTTGTTGTCCTAGAAACTATGGCATGGCGCATGTTAGTCGAGACAGTGACAGTCTTTCGCGGGTCCTTGAAGAACCCCTTTACCGCATTTAGCGAGGATCGCCTACCCATGTCGTCCTCGCCGCCGCGTTCGAGAGATCTGGACCGTCGTTCTGATGAGCCGTCGTCGTTGCCTCGATGGTGGTCTGTCGGCGACTGATAGCCGTAATCAGAAGCGTCCTTGGGCAGTTCGTACCCAGACAGCGACTGCTGCAGGCTCGGGTCTCGAATGATCTTGGTGGTGATGGCGACGGACTCGGGCCGGCCTCGCGACTGGGTGCCGGGCGCCAGGCCCGACGGCGGACTCGAGGCAGAGGCCAGCGGCTCAAACATGGACACCCGACTGACGACGGATCCCGATCTCTGCAGCCGCACTCTGCCCTCGAACAGCGCATCGTCCTGGTGCGACGGCGTCGGCGAGGCGGCCCGTCCCTTGAGGGATTTCGTCCTGTCCACGACCGACGGCGGCCTGGACGTGTCCCGCTTCTGCACCGCGAAAAAGGTCGACGACGGCCGCTCTCGACTGACGGGCCGCGACTGATCACCTGATGTGGCCGACAGCTTCTCGAGCGCCTTGATGCGCTGCGAGATGCTGGACCCGACGTTGGGCTTCATGGTGGCGAGGCTGGCCGACTGCTGCTGCGTGACCTTGTGTAAGAAAGCTGCGCCCGAACTCAGAGAACGCGCCGTGGACTGAGTTACATCTGTCGGAGCGATGAAGTTGCCACGGACAGGATTAGAGACTGTTCGAACGGTGTGCGCCTGTGTCTGTGGAGCTCTGGCGCCTAGCGGCCCATTCGCAATGGGAGCGCTGGGGAAGACAGGGGTGAGCGGAGATTTGGTGGCCACCATTGGCTTATTGTCAGTGTCCTTCAGCGCGTCGTCGTCGGTCGCCTGGGTCTCGGTCTCCTGGACGAGGAGGGCAGCATCATCGTCATTAGCATCGTCGTTATCGCCAAGATCGGTGCGGATCGGTGCCAGGCCAGCTGCGCGTTTGGAGCGTGACTGTGGCTCTGGCTCGTCGGGAGCAGCCGTGTTGTTGTCGCTAGCCGTCGTCGCTGCAGCTGCAGGAGATGGAGTTGGAATTGCCTCATCAGACGGGTTAGTCTGCTGCATGAGATGGAGATCCGCCTTCTCCTCCATGGCGGCGGTTGTTTGTGTCGAGAGGATGGGTATGGAGGACGGTGGAGAAGCTACTTCTGCCTCTAATTCCCCTTTGTCCTCCGTCTCCGTTGCCTGCGCAACATCGCCAGGGGTCGCACCAAGTCCTGCAGGCGCATGTACAGGCGGAATCTCGCCTGCGCCAGATCCCATGCCACTTAATGAGGCGGCCGGTGGGGCCCTTGACGTCGGAATATTCGCCGAGAACTTTGAAATTGGCACTGCAATCCCTTTTTTCTCCTTTTCAGTCTCGGCCTTGGCCGATCCCTTATTAGCAGCCCCGGCAGCAATCTCCTCATTGGACTCCATTGCCGCTGCAGAGCTGCTACCAGTCTCAGTCTCTCCGGTTTGAATTGTCGCAGTCGACTCATCTTCTTTCAACGATGATGATGCATCGGCAGCAGATGAAGAAGAATCAGCTGCAGCAGTGATGATTGCTGCAGGCAACAGCGATCCCGATGCATCAACCTCTGCGACTCGGCCCTCATCCTCCGATGCACTAGGAGCGGCTGGCTTTTGAGCCTCTTCATCTTCCGAGGTGACAGCATCTACTTCATCCGGATTCTTCGCAGCATGAATCGTCTCGTCGGTGGAATCCGAAAGTGAAGATGCGGCTGTCTCCTCGTCACGCTCCGAAGAGGTAACTGCCGGCGACTCTGACCGAGTTCCCTCCGACACTTGATCGATTTGCACAGACGAAGTCAGAGTTCCCTCCGACACTTCATCTATCTGCACAGACGACGCGAGACTATCCAAAACCACGCCCGAATCCGCTTGGCTGATGGAGGCTGATGTTCCATCTTCAGCTCCTGCTTCGCTCTTTTGCTTCTCCTCATCTTCTCGCGTGTTTGGTTCTTCAGCGTCCAGTCCATCATCATCATCATTATCATGGCTTTCAATAGCGGCATCCACAGGGTACTCCAAATCCGTGATTGTATTCTTATCTTCGGGTCCTGGTATATCCACTGCAGATTCGGTTCCTTCTGTGACTGTATCTTTATCTTCGGGGCCTGGTGTGTCCTTCTGCTTCTGCTTCTGCTGTTCCTGCTGCTTCTTCTTCTTCTCCCTAAGCTTCATGGCCTTCATGAGCCTGGCCTTCTCGGGCGTAATGGTAGGTTTAGTCGGCATCGCGGGCACAGACAACACAGACAATGTATCAGCCGCTGGGCCCGTGCTCGTAGTCGGTCGTGACGCATCGCCAGTGATTCCTAATGAGTCCTCTGGTGCCGCCGCCGGGGTGGTAGTAGTAGTAGTAGTATCAGCAGGTGGCTCCATCTCTGGGATCTCTTCATGGATCAAGGACGCAGAATCTCCGTCCTTGCCTTTTCCCTTCTTCTGGCCCTTTCCAAATCTGTATCCCGCCGGCAGAGATGAAACGGGTCTAAAATTTCCAGACGCTTTCGCACCGTCGGCCGCAGGTCGGGCAGCGAGCTTCACCTTTGGCTTGCTCGTGAGGTAGTAGTTGTAGCTGTCGGTCGTATCAACCGATCTCGTAGGCGAAGGCGGTGCGTCAGGAATGCCCAGAAACTTGGGCACCTCAGAGGTAGTGGAAGCTGCAAACTTGCTGTGCTCAGGCGAAGATGCCAGCTCAGAGTTTAGCTTGACCTCATCCCCAGCTGTAGATTGGCCGCCAGGTGTTCGCGGCCGGCCATCGTCTGATTCCAGCACTGACTGCCGCTTGGAAGATCGTTGATCCTCTTCCTCCTCCTCGGCAATTTCCACCAAGCGTCGTCTTCGCGAGCTGGTGGATGATGCGGTAGACCCAGATGCCGCATGCAAGGAGCACGCTGCAGATAGCTTCGTGTCTCTCAGTTCGGCGGCCGTCGAGATTTCGAATATCGTATCGTACGGAGAAAATCGTTCGCAGACGGCGTTGAAGTGCACGGCAACTCGAGCTAGTAGTCGGCCACAGTTAGCATCCTATGATGATTTGCGACGCAGATCACCGCTGATCCAAAAGATGGGAACAAAGACATGAGCAACAAAGAGAACCAACCTTGTATAAGCCGAGAGCAGTCTTCGGGTAGGTATTTAACAATGACATTCCTCCTCCGGTACCGCAGAAAGCCATACAGCGGGCTTTCTTCCTCAAAGCCGGCAATGGCATTTCGAATCTCGACAATGCCTCCATTTCCCTTCTCCAGCAGTTCGACCTCGTCGCGACTCGAATACTTGAGCAGGAACCTATCAATAACACAAAGCAAATGCCGAGTCTCAGCAAATGGACATCTTATACAGCACTGCACTTAGATTTGGGGGAGTGGACCATGCATACCATCCTCCAGGCTCAGCAACGCCAGCCTCATGCGCCTCTACAATCTTGGGATCGTCTAAGCCGTTTAGCGACATGTTTGCTCGGATGTGGCTCCGATATCTATGGTTCGATCGCTTCCGCCAACCAGCTCGGCCAAGTCCAGCTCAAGCCAGAGGGAATCTCAAAGAAAGCCGGATGGGGAAAGGCGATGAATAAAGAGCGACAAAAAAAAGTTGCTTCTCTTAAAAAAAAAATGAAGCGAAAAAGAATATCAACAGTAACGAAGGACTGGGAATGAAAGACTGTGCGCCCGAGGGCAAACAAGCGCGCTGCGTCGGCTTTGCGAGCGTGCCACCACCGATATGGTACTCAGGGGCAGGATGCGACAGCGATGCGCATGGAGAGGAACGAATCGCGACGTGGGGGAAGCGTATCGTATCGTATGCAATGCAATGCAACAACCTTGAGCTTGAGCGCCTTGAAAAGCTGTCCTGTCCTGGTAGGGCAAATCGAGGCCTGTCTGTTCAGGACGGGGGAGAGATGCAAGGAATGGTGGCCGGAACGGAATTACATCGAGCTTTTCGCGGAACTCCAAACTCTGGCACAACCGCAACGCTGTCACTCTTTTGCTTGGCTTGCGCAAAACAGAGAAAAAAAAACGAGGCCGCGCTGCTGCAGGTCGCGAGATCGAATGTGCCTGTGCTTGTGCCTGTGCCTGAGAGAGTCCACTTGTTGCTAAGCGCCGCGCCGCAGATACATGGAAGTGCAAGGGGGTCTAGACAAGGCAATGCAAACTTGGTGCCACCCACACGAAGCACAGACGGACAGACAGCAAAAGACAAGACAAGACAGACAAGTAAAGAGATTGTCAGTTGTACCGCGCCATTGGATTGGATGGGCAGTCGAATGATAGCAGGCAAACGCGTTCCAGCCTGCCAGACGCGGGGCCCACGACAAAAAGCAGCGCATCTCAACAGCCGGCCTGGCATTCCTCTTCCCTGCCCATTAGCAATCCCGTCCCACGATGCTACGAGGTCTTTCGAGTCCCAGTTGGCTTAAGGGGGTTTAGCCGTAGCCATTGAACGAACCCCTGCAAGCTCCCCATCCCGGAACCAGGGGTCTCTCGACAGGCCAACGGCAGAGAGAGGGCTCCGTATTGGCACTGCACTTTGTGTCTTCATCAACCGCGAACCGGGGGGATCCCCATTTCGTTAATTTTTGAAATGAGCTCGGGCCCCCCCTAACACAAAAGCCGTCCAATAGTTGCGCGGTAGTGGCACGGCGTACGAGTTCTTGTCTTTGGTTGATGGCGATAAGCTTGCCCGTTCGTTCGTTGGCTTGCGACTGTTTTTGTTTGTTTGTTTGTCACTGTTATGTTATGCCCGTACGAACGGTGAGAGTGCTGATCATCTTGTTGTTGTTACTGCAACCAAAATTGATCGCATCGTCCAACGTCTAGACAAGCATCAATTTCGATCCCGCGTAAGTGCCGTTCCTGTGGCTGGGCTCTGAAACGCACGTCGTGCAGCTGCTGTCTGCACTTGCACCTGCACAAAGCCCCATCGTTACCCATAACTGGCAGTAGCATCATTAGTGGAGGCCGGCCGCGTCTCCGGATAGCTGGTGCAGCTTGTGCTGTGGCTGTTTATTGGTTCGTCTCAGCTACTTAATTTGCGACATGCGGACCAGTACGAGTACAGTAAGAAGAAGCAATTCGTCAATGGACGGGCTGTGTTGGTGCTTCGTGCGCAATCATTGGTAAGGTAGGAGATCAATAGCATTTCCTGTGCTGTACCATTGTCTTCTTTCTTAGTCATCTTGGCCGGATCCTGCGGAAGGGACAATGTCTGGGAGCTTGTCTTATATCTTGCTGCCCTCTACTCCACCATTATAAGCAAGGAGTACAGTAGTATTTTACCGTAGTAATTTAGTATCAAGTGACACGCTCCGTATGCTGTCCATCCTCTTAATAATACCCTGACTCCATAGACATGCTCCATTGTATCTTGCCCTTGAATGATAAGTCTGTTTTTAAGCATCTACAAGGCGAAGAGAAGCTTACACATCAACACGAGGCAGAAACATGACAGTAAAAATCACCAGCAACAGCCAAAACAAATATAGTAGTATACTCGATATCAATAGTCTTGCATTCCGCAAAAAGAACCCAAACAACATCCGCAATCTCTTACATACAGATACAGGTAGCGTACAACACCTGGCCTGGCCGTCTTAGTCTTTGTCCAACCGTATGCCCTCTGCCCCATGAGACCTCAGCCTCGTCACCATCTCGTCTTGTCTCGTCTTTCTCTTTCGTAGTATATGAATGCTCGAACCAATACAGATCCCTGGAATCTGCCACTCTGCCATTCCGTCGACTAGACCCCTCCACCACCTGCCGCCCCGCGTGTACTCTGTAGGTCTGGGCCGTATTGCTACCACTACTTCCACCCCTGCTTGATTCAGTTGGAGGCTCGTCCGAGAGGCTCAATCGGGACTGCTAGATGGCCTCTGGCTGGACAGCAGGGGTGTGTGAATCCTAGGCGTCTGCAGGCTCCTTTGATTCGGGTTTTGACTCTTGTGCTGCTGAAGTGGACTCTTTTGCAGCAGAAGTAGCAGCAGCAGCAGCCTCGGCCGGGTTTTCGGTCGCAGCCAGCTCAGGGCTGTCATCCTCCTCAATGGCAATAGGCTCTTCGACTAATGCGTCACTCAAGCTGGTGGGAACAAATCCCTCCTCTTGCGCAGGGACGGCGTCATATCCACGTCCGCTATTGCTAGCTGACACGCCCACGGCCGGGGTTTTGCCCTCGGCGATCTTCTGCTTGGTGTCCGAGATAATCTTGTCCACCTCGCTGACCTTTGCCGCGGTTCCGTTGTTCGATTCGACTTCGGTATCCGAGCGAGTTGGGGTGGCTTGGCTCTGTGCAAGAGCCTCTTTGTCGAATCGCACAATCATACACGACAGGTTGTCCGTACTAAATCGGTTGAGAGCGTGGTCGACAAGTAGTTTTGAGCCCTCATTCGGATCGTGAACTTCTCGGACGAGGTCAACAGCCTCTTGATCACTACAGACATCCCAAAGCTATTCACACTAGGTCAGCGCATCTTTCCAGACAATAATCCTCGCCAGCAGATACTCACCCCATCACAAGCAATAATGATAAACTCGTCAAGGTCATGTTGTATGACCGTCTCGGTGGTGTATGGGTGGCCAGTCACGAGATCCTTCATATAGGTATCTCCAAGCGCTCTGGTGACAGCCAAGACTCCGTTGACGCGGTTGTTGAGGATGAGACCACCGGCATTAGCAATTCGCTTTCCTTCGTTTTCGTCACTGCCCTTGTGATCGTAGGATAAACGCAGGGCCTTGCCGTTTCGACACAGGATGATGCGTGCATCTCCCACGTTGGCCGTGTACAAGACACGCTGTCGACTGGCCATTCCCCTGAGCTTGGCGGTTATAGACTCGCTGGGAACGGCCTGCGACGGTTCTGACGGGCCATCTTTTTCCTTTTCTGATTCTTGCGACTTGGCCAATACCTTGCCGGCAGCAACATTAGCGGCGGCTGGGGCAATGGCCAGAGAGCCGGTGACGGATCGATCGCTGGGCACACGATCCTCCCAGCGAAGAACCGCAATGGCCGCTGTGCAGCCGCTATTCTTGAGCGGGAGCTTCTCGAGCTGGGCGTCGACGGATGTAAATGTCATGTCCAGGAGCTCGGGAATCGGCATGTTGGGGTGTTTTCGTATCATGTCTTCTAGAATAATGTGAAGCTTCTTGCCGCACCAGTCCGCAGCGAATGTGCCAGCATGGCCGTCAAAGATGGCAAAGTAGCCATTGTCCGACTCGGAGACCTCTTTCTGAGCAGCCTCTTTGTCGTCCTTACTTGACTTGTCCTTTCCGGCAGATGCGTCAACCGCAGGAGCCGGCGTATCCAAGAAGTTGTACAAAAAGGCATGCGTGTCCTCCATCGTCCGGCGGCATTTCTTGTTCCTATCTTCCCAAACGCCGACGCGGAAGGTGGACTTTGGTCCGGGGACCGAGTCGCCAGCCGAGTTGTTGTGCTGGCCCTGGGGCACGGCGAGAGCTGGGTCCTGCTTCCCGAGCTTCTGGAGCGGCGTCTGAGCGCCTGCGTCGGATCCCGAGCGGCCAACTTGGGAGAAGTTGAGCGAGTTCCTGGCCGAAGCTAGCAGGCTGCTGGCCTTGCTGCTGACGCCACTACTCCTGCGCTTCTTCTCGCCGGTATCCTGTCGAGTTGGGGGGCTGCCATTGCCGCTGCGCTTCTCGCCGCTGGCCGCCTGGTCTGCGTTCTTGATGGGAACCGCAGACGCCGTGGTCGGGCTGGCCTCGGGAGAAGGCGACTTGCCGTCGCTCTTGGAATCGGTTTCAGACTTGGCCCCCGACGAGTTGTTGGAGGCTCCGCCAAACATTCTATTTAGCAGACTTCCTCCGTGAGAGGAGAGACTGCGACGCTTGTTACCGGCCAGTTTGTGGAGGAGGAAGAGACTTCCGGAGCCGGAGAGGAAGGAGGATGTTATTGAAGTTGGTTGATGGGCAACTGGTTATAGAACAAAGCAGATCGGTGTCGCAGAGAAGCGAAAGGGTGTTGGGGCTATTCGAAAGCGTCGTCGCGGGGCTGCGGATGGATGGCTATGGATCGCACTCGTGGGGGAGCGAAGACGAAGGGGATGGAGCGTGATTGGATGGTCCAGGCGCCTAGTGCAGCCGTGATTCGATGCGAATTCCAGGGATGTCTAAGGGGCGTCGTAAGAGTCGAGAGACTGTGCCAGTGAGCTTGCAGGACAGGACTTGAGATGGATCAAAGATCAGAGCGTTAGGTTGCTATTTTAGAGTTGGGGCATTAGGAGGGGGGCATAGAAATGGATATGGATGACATGGGCGGGGACAGCGGGGAGCATTTACGACAAGAATCCAGCTGATGCTTAGTGCTGTGGTTTGCGGTGACAAGGGCCCTGTAGAGCCGTGCAAGCGCTAACGAACGTCTGCGTTGTGTGTTGCGCAACAGCCGGTGCAGCAATGAGTTGATTTGAGAGGACACAGTGAATCACATCACGGGCTTTGTCTATGTGTGGCAACTTGGGCTTTGTGCTCCAAGGCAAACATTTGACGGTAGACAGACAGCTTTGCCTCTGATGACGATGACGATGGGATGAGGGAGCGGCGGCATGGCATGTTCATGTTCATGTTCGGGCCAGGGTGCGGATAGTTCGAGGCAAACAGGATTCAGCAGAGCGCCAATGCAGTACATACCAGACACAGGTTCAGGTTTCGTTCTATTTTTATCGTGTAATCAAATGGTGGCTCGGATAGAATCGTCCCCCCGGAAGTAAGAAAAAGAAAAAGAGTTTCGTTCTTCTCCAGTGATATCAAAGTTAAGAACATGAAAGGAAAAAACAAAAGCTGATCTGGGGGGCTGCGCAATGCTGCATTTTGAGCAATGGGATTCTTTGTTGGCGTCTCCAGGCCGTCCATTAGCGCCTCCGGGGATAATTAGTGCAGCGCAGTTGCAGCAAGCACCAATAAGCTGCACTGCTGTGCTACCCTTACATGGGCATCTCAGCGAGCTCTCACGTCACCTAGAATAACATGTCCTGGTAGAGTAATATCAGCTGCTTCCCTGCTTTCCGCCTTTGTACTGCGAGGCCACCAAATCCAGTGCTGCCTGTGCACCCTCGAGTTCCGAGACACCATCTGCCTGTTCGAGACAAAGCCCAGCTCGGCGACATTTTGCTGCATCAAATGGAGGCGCCAGATTCGAGGCGGCGGCTTCGGCGCTCTTAGTGGACGCGGGGGAGCTTTAGCGCCTCCATCAATGCCTTGCTTAGCAGCCCTGCGTGTCCACTTGATCGTGTTGCTCTTCTTTTGCTCCGGATCATGTCCTTTGTTGATCCTGGTAAGGCCGCGATCCCCGAGGGTGGGAATCACCGAGGCCGAGGAGGAGTCAAGAGCAGCTGTACACATAATGATGTATAACCCGCACTGTCTGTCCATCAGGGGCATTAAGCAAGTACGAGGTGGTAAGAAACTACTAGAATACAAAGGTATGCGGATAATACTGCTTCAAAGAGCACAGAGACGGTCAATATCCAGCCTTGCAAAGGCATTACTACTGGACAGCTACAGCGGGATGAAAGTGTCCTCTCTGGTCAATCATCGTAATGGATAACCTCTGCGTGCGTAAATATATCTGCAAGTGTATGCTTCAAATCATAATGGCCTTCAACACCTCTTGCGCCCAACGAGAAAACGTAACACGGCTCACTCCCATCTAAGCCCCGTCCACATATATATAATAACATGCTCCGCTGGACGATCCCCTGTGGTATCATCGTCGTTTGAATCATCTGGATCCCTCATTAAAGAGACTTTCGCCCTTACTTCTTCCCATGCTCGACGGAGTCTGGTAGGTTCCGCTGGGAGGCTACTCCGAGGCTTCTCATTCATTATTTCATTCGCGGATTCGTCATAAAGTAGTAGCAGCCGGTTACTTTCGAAGGCTGTCGAGTCGGGCCTGAAGGTCATCATCGACCGGGTCACCACTACCGCCTCCGGCCCCAACGGCCTGCGCAATCTTGCCCTCAGACACGGCAGAGTTGCCCAAGGCGGTTGGAGTCTCCCCAAGCTATTGTTCCATCGGTCAGTCATGTTGCGCATTGGGCCTGATACGGTGTAGGAATGTAGCCTTACAGCTTGGTTCAGGTCGATGCCAATCTCTTCCAAGACTTGCTCAACAACCTCGTCACCTTCTTCTTCGATACCAACGTCCATGGCGTCATCAACGGCGTCATCCATCATCTCTTGCCTCTGTTCCATAATGTCGTTTTCGCGTTCGAATTCCATGGCAATGCGCTGGAGCTGGGGGAGGTTCATGGATCTGTTCATGCTGCCCAATGCCATCGTGGCACCCTTCATGGCCTGCATCATCTGCTCGTTTGTTCGATAGGTCTGTGTCGCCCGTTAGTATGCGCATACGGCAGTCGGGTAACAAACCCGAGCAGCATCATACCTGGAGCCGCAGAGAAATCTTTTGCAGCTGGCTACGCATGCCGTAAAACTTCTCAATGTACCGCCGTGTGCGCACCAGGTCCTTGGCTTGGATCTTGCACGCCCCCATCTGCCCATTCTTGGCGCTCTGCTTGATCTGCTGTATCAGCGTCTTCTCCTGTTTCTCCAGCTTGACGCGGGTCTGGTCGAGTTCGCGAATCGCCTTGTCGAGCATGCGCTGGTTCTTGCGTAAACGCTCGGCCGGCGTCATGCGCTTGCCAAAGGCCCATTCTAGGATCTGCAATGGAAGTCGAGGTTAGGTGCCGCTACAGACAGGCATGTGCATACAGAGGCATTGCCCTCACATTCATGATGACGACGGCTGCGTCTTGCGGAGAAGCGACAATCGCAGAGTCTTGCTTTCCGGATAGGAAGAATAATTCGGGCGACGGACGAATTCCGGCGAGAAATTGAACGATGAAGCGGACAAGAACTGGATGATATAGAATTGTATCTGCCTAGCGGAGTGCCCGAGGAGCGACGTCGTCTGGCATGTTTGCGTTGCTAGTCGGGACTGGGACGTCAGTCGGCCAGGAAGCACAGCCATGTACCCCCACGGCGGTTCGCAGGCGTGAAGATACTTGTGCCGTCAACGCCCGGTTCTTGGGGGCCTGCGATAAGATAGCGCGTGCTTCCCGAGCTTGTGCCGAGGCACTAGGCCAATCAGGGCAGCTTCGTCACCGGGGGGCGCGAATTTGCTTAAACATCATGCAACCTTTTTACTTGACGAACCCCATTCAAAGCCCGACCCTCGTGCTCCTACCCGATCTTTCGACCTTTCAATTTTGACATCATCATCCGCACTCCCTGCATCTCTACCCTTCAGCTTACCCTTCAGCTCGACAATGCTGCGCACAAGCAGTCCTTGACCAGCATGAGCCAAGAATACTTCAACGACAAGGGCAAGGCGCCCGCCAGCCGGGACTCGGACGATGCCGACCTCGATTCCGCAGGCCCAGCCGGAGGGCGGCCCAAATACATGACGGTCGGCAACGGCACCACGTCCGAGCACGCCGCTCGTCTCCAGAGCATGCTGGACATTGATTCGGGATACGGCGGCAGCATCATGGGTGACGAGCCGGGTATGTGGGACATGCAGCCCCATGGCCACCAGCGACAATCCGGAGCTATCCACCAGCTATGGTACAATTCCCAGAGAGCTACGCTGGGCCGATCAATTAACAAGGTGTTGGATCTGCTGCATGGCCTTCGCGAGATGAACGCCGTGTGGCCTGCGCACTACCCGTCGGTTCAGCGAGCCGAGAAGATGGAGTCTGATGTGCCTCGGCCCGGCATCCTGCACTCGTCGGCCATGGAGGACATCACGGCCAGGTCTAGCCAGGCACCGCCGCCCATGCTTAGGAGAGCCATGACCAGTCTCGAGGATGCGTCGGCCGAGTCCAGCCAGGCGGCCGAGACTCGTCCTGTAGCAGAGCCGCGGCTCGTTTCGCCACAGATTGCACAAGAGTTTTCAGTGTTGAAATTGGATCTCAAACTAGGAGCTCTGCACCAGGCCGAGCTGGTACACTCACTGGAGAAGGGCTCCATTGCGTCGCTTCTGGATGGAAAAATCAGCTCCAGCATCAAGCATCTCGTGAATCTCCGCGAACGTATCGAGGACAAGTCAAGCAAAGTACTCATCACGGGCGATCTCAACGCAGGCAAGTCGACGTTCTGCAATGCCCTTTTGCGACGCAAAGTGTTGCCCGAAGACCAACAGCCTTGCACTGCCATCTTTTGCGAGGTGCTGGACGCTCGAGAAAACGCAGGAATCGAAGAGGTCCACGCAGTCCACAAGGAGATGATTTACAACCGAAACGACGAGTCGACCTATGACGCATATTCCCTTCAAGAGCTGGAAAACATTGTGATTGACAATGAAAAATACGTCCAGTGCAAAGTCTACGTCAAGGACGTTAGAACAATTGATGAATCACTACTCAACAACGGCGTCGTTGACATTGCCCTCATCGACGCTCCAGGTTTAAACTCTGACACCACCAAGACGACGGCCATTTTTGCTCGGCAGGAGGAGATTGACGTTGTCGTGTTTGTCGTCTCCGCCGCAAACCACTTTACGCAGTCTGCCAAGGAATTCATCTGGGCTGCCGCTGCGGAAAAGGCCTACATTTTCATTGTCGTCAATGGCTACGACTTTATTCGAGACAAGGAGCGGTGCCAGAAGATGATCCTGGATCAAGTTGCAGGGCTGAGCCCACGTACACACAAGGAAGCTTCAGAGCTCGTCCACTTTGTCTCTAGCAATGTCATCCCAATGGCGCCTTCACCCCCCGGCGGACCCAGCGGAGGCGGCAGTGGCAGTGGCAGTGGTGGTGACGATGATCCCGGCGATGACAAGGGCAAGGACTCGGACAAGGTTCGAGACTTTGAGAAGCTCGAACAGTCTCTCCGCAGATTCGTTTTGGAAAAGCGAGCTAGGTCGAAGCTTGCTCCCGCAAGGACGTATCTGCTCAACATCCTCAACGATGTCGGAACCTTGGCCACGGTCAACCACGAGGTGGCTCAGTCCGAGTTTGATCGAGTCACCCAAGAGCTGAAGGAGCTTGAGCCCCAGATTCTTGCCAGCAAAAAGGCCCGATCAGAAGTCGACGAACAGGTCGTTCACAACATTGAGGAGACGTGCAAGGACATTTACGATCACACCCGGGGGCACCTCAACGCCGCCATCACCTACGCCGGAAGCACCAAATACGATATTCCATATCCCGGCCTCTTTGGCGCCTTTGGATACGCCGACGACCTCAAGGACGCCATTCTCTCCCACATTGCCGATGCCGTCAATGGCTGCGAGGACTACGCTCGAGCCCAGACGGTCAAGGGCGTCAACGCCATCAAGCAGCTGGGCTTGCTCCACGTGGGCGACGAGTTCCAGAATCTTCACTTCCGGCCAGACGTCATGTTCCGCCGGAAGAAGGATGCCCTTGCCCGCCAGGTGGACGTGCCCACTGAGTTTGCCGACTTTGTGGACTTTTCAACCTTGATGCATAGCCAGGAGAAGTTTGCCGGCACGGGTATGGCCTTGACCATTGCTGGCGCTGTTGTGCCTCGCATGCTGGGAATGAATTCCTGGGTGGACCACGCCATGATGGCGACGCGCATCATTGGTAATGATAATCTTCGCAAGCTCATCCTGCCTGGCATTGTCGTTGCTGGTGTGTAACCCCTAATCCCTCTCTTACCGCAGATGTAGATTTTTTGCTAACTGATTCCTCTTTAGCCATTGCCGCATCGGCATATGTACTTCAGCAGATTCCCAACTCTCTCCCCCACCGGCTGGCCAGGAAGATTGAGGCACAGCTCGCCGAGATTGATTATGTCCACACCAACGCCTCCCGAATTTCAGGATCGGTCCGCACCGTCCTGCGCATGCCCGCCGACAATCTGCGCGTCGGCCTCGACCACAGTGTCAAGGACCTCAACAAGAAGCGCGACGAGACGGTCAAGGTCAAGGGCGAGAGCGAGCGAGCCTCCAAGTTCTTCCGGAAGCTGGTTGGCGAAAGCCAGGTCCAGAAGAACATGGTTGAGGGCGTGGACCTCGATACGCCGCCGCAGAACTTGCACTAAAAAATGAAACTGAGGCTTTTATATAACGCGTGATGAAACGAATTAGATTGGGACTCATGATGCTTTTTTTTTAATCCTTTTTGGCGTTTACAGGATTATGGAGATTTGAAAAAAGGAACGCGCTACGAAGTGCTGTTCTGAGGAAAGGGGGGGTTTTACAAAAAAAAAATACATATACCAAAAAATTGGTGAGAATGAAGTGGGCGGAATGAAAATGAAATGGAAATTCATGGATGGAGCTACAACTCTGCTCTCCTCTAGTCTTTGTACCTGGTTTCCTGTCTATAGCATAGCCATAGCGTTATGAAGTTTGCGTACGTTGTTAAACAGTTGATATAGCGCAGTTTTAGTATTGAACAAGATGAGTGAGATGGAATGAGAATATCAAAAAGGGGGAGAAAGTCCCGTCGTTCTAAGAAAAAAATGTCTAGTTCTATCCAAGATTGCTGTGATGTATGGGGTGGTTTTCTTTGAGGTGTGAGCATGTCAAGGCCACATGATTTGGCGTAGTCTCTCCTTTTCGAGCTCGCCCCCAAAGATATGATCGATGGGTTCTCTGGCAAGGGCACAGATTTGGGACTTGTCGAGGCGGAAGTGTTGGGCGACGAGGCGGTATTCGTTGGATAGGGGGCTGCCGAAGATGCCTACGTCGTCGGTCTAAGTAAATCTGTCAGCCTTACCCCATCGCCGCATGTATATCATTTCAATTTCAAGGGTTAAGGTGGAAGATGGGGTGAGAATGGAATAAAACTTACTCCCAAAGACACCTTGACACCCTCAACAACCCTCCACTCTCCAAAATGATGGCCCTCAAAACCACTCTTCACCATACCCGCATGTACATTACAGCTCAAACACAACTCCAGACACAGTTCATCCTTTCGTAACGCAATCTCGCGCTTCGTAGCTGCGTCTTCGCAAATAACGTGGCCTAAACGATGCGGTCTCCAACTCAATAGAGTCTTCAACTCTTCCGGCGAAGCACTACTCTCCGCCTCCGCGAAATGCACCGTAATACCCAACCCAGCCTCCCTTGCCTTTTCAAACAACGGCGTGAAAAGCTTGACTTCGCCTTTCGGACGAGCAGCTGGATCACCGCAAAGATCGAGCCCCACGATGCTGTCGGGCAAAGAAAGCGCAAGATCGAGGATAGACGACGCGGTTGCGAAGTCGTGCCGTCTGTCGATGGAGAGGATGAGGCGCGTGTGCAGGCCCGGGTGAGAAGTTTCAAAGGAGGAGATTGTGTCTAGGAGGATGGAAATGTATTGCTGGGTAGAGAGGAACGGGGTAGAGCGGGGGGTTGTGCGGAGTTCGAGGTAGACGACGCCGTCAGAGAGGAAGGATTGGAGGACGGATGTGGTGGCGTGGCGGAGGGAGGGTTCGTCTGTGAGGAGAGCGTAGATGTATTTGCTGAAGAGGGGGAAGAAGCTGGTCGAATATATATATATCAGAATTTTGATGAGCTTGAGAGACAATGACGAGAAGGACAGATGAGTGTAATGCCTCCTTACGTTTCGAGATTGTAATCATGTTTGCCCTCTGGTATTATAAGTAGAGGATCTTCTAAGTCTGTTTCTCCGGCGGCATGCTTATTGAGCCATATCTCGTGAAGGGTTTGGCGGGAGATGCTGCCCGTGAGATGAGCGTGAAGCTGGAAATATGTGAGTGATTATCCTTGCTTTGGGGAGTTAGAGAGGAGAGGAGGGGGGACAGACCTCGATTTTGGGTAATGCTACAAAGTCCATGATCATAATTAATTAGTTTGTGAATATTTGTGTAGAGCGATGGGAGGCTGTGAGAGTGAACTGTATGAGGGGGATGAGGGTGAGCGGTGATGATTTCCATTTGCCCCACAGTTGTAGCTTACAAGTCTTTAATCTCACTGATAACTCTACTATCAACATAAAGAAACACATCACTGGAGTAAAGTCATATCTCATATTTTTCACCATCACATGTTCACACAATATCTCAGACTCATGATTCTACCCAACGGCAAAAATGTATATATAATAAAATGCAGAGTGGTGAAACTACACCACGTCCGGAGATGAGATATGGCATCAAACCTACTTCGTACAAACAAAACTCCCCTCCCAAATGGCCCTCTTTTATTGTTCCTCCCATAGTTGTTGTAAAACCCTCGTAGAGTCCGCCCAATAACATACAGCCAACCAACAGTTCGTCAAAGGCCAGGGCAATGGTATGCCTTCTCTCTCTCCCACCTTCATCAAAAAGGTTATTGTACACGAATGGAGGGGACCATGCTTGATCTCGCATGCTCAGGTCCTCAACCACATACATCACCATTTCACCCCCCGTCATTGTAATTGTAAGCCAGTCATTACATTAGAACCAAATCGTTTTCCCAGTTCCAAAGCACCCTGCTTTGCTACCATGTGGCGCCCCCAATTCAGTTTTGTTTTCTTTTCTTTTTCTGTCATTTCTTCTTGTTCTTTTTTCTTTCATCAACGTCTTCACAAGGCGGCCTTGGTCTCAGGGCCCAGGGCAGCTCCAACCTGATCCGCCGTGCTCCCCTCAGCCCCCGCCGTCAACAGCTCGCTGCCCGTCTGGCGCATGTTATACTCCTGCTCCATGGCAGTCAGCTGCTGGTCCTCGGCGAACGACAGCGCAAACGGCACGCCGAGGAAGAGCGCGGAGGTGGTGATGACCCAGGCGCCCTTGCCGCCAAAGGACAGGACGCTCCAGGCGGCGCTGGTGACGGCGTTGACGCGGCTCGACACCCAGCCTCGGGTGGTGGGGGGGATGATGTCGCGGAGAGCGTATAGCCGCTCGGCGAGGGTTTCTTCTGAGGGGTCGAAGTCGGACTCGTTGGAGATTTCGGATTCTGCAGCGGTTGTTAGGACCAGGGTGTGATTGACGGGATGGGATTCGTGGAGGGCATACCGGTATCAGTAAAGTCGTCCTCCTCCAAGTCAGCAGCCGAAGCGTGCTGGAAGTGCTCGTCCTCGACTTCGGTAAGAGTAACCATCTTGACTGGTAATTAGGCTATGTGGGTGTATCGATGCAAAAGTACACAGAGTCCAAGAACCGAACGCTGCGCAGAATGATATTGAATATCGGCAACAAAAAGCTGCAAGTGGCGATCCCAAAAGTTGCCGGTTGCGGGGCTCTCCAAACTCGGGAATGCGTTACGGTATTCTTTTCTGGTTTTCAAAAGCTGCAATGCTGGACGCAAAGAGAGAGTCGATTGCAGGGGAAATCCGCCAGAGTCCTGGAGCAATGCTTGCGAAGAAGAAGATGCGATTAGTGCCTCAATTGCCGGGCCTCGATAACAGTTGGAGTCAAATTTTTTGGCTTCTCTTTACTGCAGGCCGATAATGGGTCTCTTGCCGGACGTTTTGGTGGTTTAGCCGAAGAAATCGCAGGCAATGGGTCACGTGCTGCATTGTGCATTTGCCTGTTCTAGTTTGTTCTGCCATAATGAGCGGCTGTGACGTAGTTCTATGAGCTGCTGGTATTGTATTTTGGCCATCCTTTGATAGCTACTTTGCATTGCCTCTTGTGCTCAGGACAATGTAATGAGCTGTGCAAGCAAACTCGTGTGGGAAAAAAAAGCATCAATGCCAGTTAGCCGTCCAAAGTGTCACAAAACCACAAACCGCAGCTGCTGAGCCCAGCTGAAAGAGCTAAAAATACGCCTGGCCCAAATCCAAAACTTCCAGTACGACAGTGGCCACAAGCTATTCCCAATCATCAATCACATCATTTTTCGGTCCTCCGAGCATATTTTTGGCAAAGTAGATACTTGTACCTAACTTGAGGAAAACATTTTCTTCAACAAATACACCCCGGCCATGATGTCATTGCACCCCGTCACCAGGTAAAAAGTGCCCTTCATCGAACAGTATGTTAGTAAAAAAGAAATGCCGCGCGTGCCACTTTGTACGCCGCCCAGCCCGTTTCGTCAATGAAGCTGTCGAATTTTCCCAAAATCCTTCCTCGCATATCCGCGGCTCTGCATATTTTGCCGCTGCCTCCTTTTCATGGTGGTCCTCATGGCCACACCGAGCGTGTGATTGCTCACCAAGTGTTGTTTAATCCTGTCCAGTGGCTTTTTCCCTCCCTGCATTCGCTACGACTCTGGGATTACAATTCTTGGGCGCAAATCCCATCATCTGGCCTTCCGTTGCTAACCTCATCCGCCCCCAGGATGATGCACACTCACTGCATCTCGTGCAAAGTTCTTTTTTATTTTTCGCTGCAGATGGAAAATGCATCGAGGGGAGGCTGCGCAATTGTCACTTACCTATTCTATTAGATGCAGCGTGTGTGGCGCCCGTCATCCGGAATGCACACGAGATGGTGAGCGACCTACCCTGAAAGGAACAAACCTGATTGCACTTTTGCGCATACCTATTGTTAATATGCGAAAGCATACACTTCTTTGAGTGAAATGATAACTCATGAATTGCTACGTAATCACAAATTCCGCAGTGACATACTGAGACTTTCCCCATCATTCCTCGTGTCTTGGTCGAAACTCCGTATATCCGTGTTAGTCGCCCTGAGATCTTGCTTTCTGCGGATCATCGCATCACAACCGCCATACGAGACACGTGTTTTTGATTCCATGCCACATCTCGACCAGACCAAGTCTCAGTCTCAAACACAGTTACTTCTGATTCGGATCAACAGGCCGAATCCAAGGAAGCGAGCAAGCACAGACACAGAGTCATGGGCTGCCTCCTCAACTTACACGCCCGAATCATACACCCCAAATCAGCCTCGCACTGCACCTGATCCTCCAGCAAAGCAAGTCATATCAAAAGAAACCAAAAATGAACGCTGCATTGTCTATTTTTTTTCTCCATTCCATCCCTGTTTGACTTTTAGGACAACTTCCGCAACCCCCTTGCCTTTACCCCGTATAAAAAGTAAATTTATATATAAGTAAAAAAAAGAAAAAAGTATTTTACCCGATCACGATGTTACTCAACCACATACAAGGGTATAGCATGACTTACAACATGCATACGACGATACGTAAAACCCGCCGAATCAACACGCACGCTCCTTGACCGTGCCCAATTTACCCCGGAAATGCCTTACCTAAAAAGAATTTCATTCCCAGGTCCCTTTTTTTCTCTCAACGCCGCAATCCTTCTTACTGTACGCCGCACAGATCGGAGGGCAACAACTCACACCGCCCGTGCATCTCATTCTTTCGGGGGGCCGGTCGATCAGAAAGAGGTCTTGTGATCGCCCTTTTTTCTTTTTTTTTTCTTTTTTATTTCCTGCAATGCCGCCCAAGTGAACGATGAATTACACATAGGTTTCGTAAAAAAAGGGGGCAAACATGCCGGGGGCCGGAAACAAAGAGCCACGATGCGAATGGTCTCGGATGTTGGGGCCGCTCTTGTATAACTAGCACACCAATGTATATCCAAGTACACTCATAGTGACTCTGGGGAAAACACATCGGCCGCATCGGCCATTCCCCTACTGTAGAGGGCAAAAAAGAAAGGTCTTGGCTTCCCCAGGAATCGTCGCCGACAAAAGAGTCATGTCTCAGCGCTAGATTGCTCCGGACTCCGGATTATCACGTAAACTGCTACTCGTACTACTGTTAGTGGTAGCATCGTGACTGACTATGGAGCAGAGTAGGAGGAAATAGAATTTTGCGGCCAGCGGCGCCGAAAACCCGGGGTCGGAGAAATCCGTGCAGGCCTGATGAGGGAAACCACATGACGAGCCCTTTCTCGGTAGCTCGAACCGAAAACCCCAGCTTTACTACACGCTGACCCTTTTTTTTCTTCCCGAGTCTTTTCTTGTTCGGGAGCAAGTATAGAGTACAACGGGTGGATGATGAGTTGCGATGTATTTGAACTTCAGTAGTATCTCTGAGAATACTCGCCACGGGAGAAGGTAGAATGCGTGCAATAACATCAATGACAGTTTCACGATAGTATTTCATTTGTGTTTTATGCAGGTTTATTATCCATACCGCCACCCTCAACGTATTCGTATCGCAGTCACCCAAGGATACTCGTACAGCTGGTAGGATAAAATGGCCAATCAAAGCGCAACGGGAACGACTGTGCGTGAGAAAAGAGAAAAGAACAAAAGAAGCGACGAAGAATGAAAAATTGCCGACGGTGGCGTGCGAAGGCGTGCCATTGAGGTGCTTCTTAACTTGTACGTAAGACGGGAACAGCGAAACTGGGGGAAGGGCAAGCCATGTATGAGTGATCTGCCTCCATCGTGACTCGCAAAAGGGAATTAGAAAAGATTGAACCAAACTATAAAGACAAGGAAAAAGAGGAAATGATTCAATACCTGACTGTTAGTATGGGTACACAGAACAAGGTACCTGCAATACAAAAATACAAACCCGAGCTGGAATCAATTTTTTCTCATTTTTGCCGTCCTCGTGATGGTACAGTGCCGACGCCCGGATGGGTCCGTTTGCAGAGCCACAGCGTTTGCCCCCTGGGCTAAGGGGTTTTTTTGGGGTCTGCCAAAAAAAGAAAACCTAACGAAAAAAAGAGAGACAGAGAGAAAGAAGAAAAAGGAAAGCGGGGCGAGGTTAGTCAAAAGACCCACGATTTACTAACAGGTGGCCACAGCTTTTTTCTCCGCCAAGAGAGTTGTCTCTGGGCAGGGCAATTTACCTTCAAGACGGCGCTGTGCTTCCCCCAGATTTTCGTAGCCGAGAGACTACTCCTCCATACTACTGCTAGGGCAGACAGGCAATGAGTACGGGATGCAGTTGAGTACTACTTCCCGCTTGCTGCCACCCTCCCGTACCCTCAAGACGCTGCTAGTTTGTTTTCTCTTTTCCCGGGGAAGGCTGCTGCTCCATTGAACCATTGGAGGCAGAACAGCAAAGGAGCAAACGAGTAGATGAAGCAGCCCTCGCCGATGTATGCATAAATGAAACGGATCAATGAGCAGCTTGCTTTCGGCCTATGTACCGAGACTGTCTGGGCACTGTGTCCGAGAATATTGTTTCCTCACCTGCGGATGATAGCTCTCTTTTTGGTATTACTGCATGTAAGAGGTACCAAGGTACCAAGCGTAATATACTTGGTGGTACTCTGTTCCGAACTGCAAAATCCATGATCGGCGTGGATTGCCCATTTTCGAGTTGCCAGTTTTGCTTCCTTGCGGCTCGTGTTCGCCGCGTTTGCGCCATCGCCAGGTACGGAGACGTCGACCTGTGCCTATGCAAGGTACATGCAGACACTTTGCAAACAAGTCAGCAGCACAGTTAGTACGCACCTAGCCTCCTGTGAACCCGTCACAACCCAGCGCCATCCTGGGGTCATCAGGTAAACTGGGGGTAATGGAAACGGCAGACTCAGAAAGCTGGGGGTAATGGAAATCGAAAGCTCCGGCCGGCTTTCTGCTTGTGGGGTCAGCCGATGGCCGACGGGGACCCGGTGCGGGGCTTCTCCAGGCCGTGCCGAATATATTGGGGAGTTGGCGTTTTATCCACGTCTTGTTTGGCTGCTGGCCTTTTGTCCGGCATTAGTGGCTTCTCTTGCTCTATCGATGCGGTTTCCTATTTGCTGGCGGTGGGTAATTGTCGAGCTCCAGGCCGGGCCAATGCATTGGCAAGGGACACGTACTGTGCTGTACACGTCCGTGGCAGTACCTGCACAATGCCTGCATGCCAGACCAGCAGCGTCGAATCGAACAGACAGGATAGGGGGTGATGAAAATTTCTTCCACCACGGGTCCGGGTTGGCCATAGGGGCAGCCACGCAATCTTGCTGGCGTCGCAGATTGGGTCGTCGTCGGCAGCCGCATTGTGCCTCGTGGTCAAGCAGACAGGGCCATTGGCCCGCTACCCGCTTCCGCCATGCAGGCATCGAGCTTCTCGCACTAATACTGTAAATGCTCTGGGACCATCAGCTCGAAAGAAGGAGTGCATCCCCGCGGCTGGCCGCTGGGTGCGCCAAACGGGAAGCCAGCTGGACATCCCGGGACCCGTCGCCGGGACGATTCGAGCGGGCAGCAAGGAGGTTGCAATTGTCCATGTACGAGTCCTGTATAGGCTAGGTAGTTGGCTAGGTACAGGAGGTAAGTTTGCACTTTTGTTGGGAATTCCTCGACGGCATGGCTTGGATACCCCGGATCTACTTGGCCAGCCTATTCGTGAATGTGCACCGTCCAAGTGTTCTGCAAGTAGAACTGCCTGGGCCTGGAAGAAGCGGTATGGGAAAAGGCCACCTGCACCATATGCTGGTAGCATCGGAGAATAAAAAAGAAAAAAAGGGAATTGAAAGAAAATTAGAAAGCGAGACTAACCATGCGCGTTGTGGAGGCGTTTGTCAGGTGGCCTTTTTTGTTTTTTTTTCCTGTCCTTTCTGGAGGCGAAATTTGCTGACTATGACAAACAAGCTCGTAACAGCTATTGTTGTCGCAGAAACCTTGCAGGGCTAGAAGCCATCCTGGCCAACCCTGCATTGTCACGATGGCATTTTCGAAACAAGTGAGAAGACGACAAGCCAGGCTTGGGATCCAATGGATTTGCACGACTTTTGGAAATGCTAGGGGTACGTATACCAAGCAATTACAGCAACTTCTGTAAACTCGAAGCCGTTGTATACTTGCTCACCATCATGAGCAAATACAATAGTCATAGAGACAAAGTATATGCAAGTGCTTGGATTGTCGTCCAAAGATGTGGACACTCACACTGGCGTCGATGTTGCCGCTCCCCCTTTTGGAAATCGGCTACTTGCTTGCCTAGTGGTAATAGGCGGCTAAGGATGGACAATTCAGAAGCTAGAAGATCGCACGTCAGCGTGGCATCACATTGCAACTCAAAAGATCAATGCAAGTGGGCAAGGGTATAGAAACGAATTGTCAAGCTGAGACAACCTTGAAGGAATCCTGTGCAACAAACAACGATTCTGACTCCATCCCTTGCAGCTAGCTGTACGAGCACTGTACCGCTCCAGCACAGTAGAGTCTGGTGATGACTCGCAGGATAGACACGGCCATAGGCCATTGGGCACGGAGCACCGCATGAGGCTTAGCCATGGCTCCAGCAGATGCCTCGTGTGGCAGAAGAGCATCAGCAGAACGAGAGGGAGTGACAAGGAGGGGGAAGAGGGGCAGCCCCAGGACATCTGGAGAAGCTGTGAGAGCATCAAGAAGGAAAACGAAGCAAGAAAAATTGAATCCATTGCTCTAGCGCAGAGCCTCGAATAGCCGGCTCCCAGCCCAGAGGTACGTACCGAGAGTACGCCATGCCTTCCGCCGCAGTACCTCCGCCGCCACACGTCAACGGCGCAGTCATCTGGTACCTCGGGCCTCCTGGGCAAGTCACCGGGCCGGAGGATATGGCGGAATTGGCCAGGAGGTGCCGCATTGCACTTGCCTGCAGCCCGGTGCTGGTTCCTGATTGCTGAACGGTCAGGTACCGGGCGCCCGGACCACGCTTACTACCCGATGTGGCCTAGCAGGCAGTTGCTATTTGGTAATATTGTGCTTGGAGTATGTAAGAATATGTAAGGGAAATGCACGGAGGGTGAGGTCATATCGCGATCCAGCGCATGTGCTCTGTTTTTTCGGTCTTGGGGGCCGCTTGCGTGCGTACGCCGTATGCGAAATACTGTGCAGGATTTTTTCTTTTTTTTTCTTTTCCCATTGCCCCTTTCGTCACCCTCCCGTCGGTACCTCGTACCTGGTTGCGTCTAGCCAGAGTACTGTACGTACCTTACGGAGTACAGTACGAGCACTGGCGGTTTAGAAATTTGCCCCGGCCGCATTGGAGATGAGGGAGACAGTCATCTGACCGTGTGCCAACGGTCTAGACGGAGGGCAGGCAAAAGAGTCCAATGGATGCGGCGCAGCAGAGCCAACGTGATTGATTGATTGAGATTTGATTTGAAAATTGCTATAATGGATGTTGGAAGCTGAGTGAGTGAGTTGAGCTACAGTACAGTACTTGAGTACCGCCTATGAGGACATGGAGGGGCACAATTGTGTGTGCTTGAAAAAGGTAAACTGAGGTCATTGGTACGACAGAAACAGCCTCTCAACCGGCCCGGCACACCGGCTGGCGCTGGTACCGGTGACCACAGCAGCCCTGGAGAGTTGCTGGAAACGAAAAGATTCGAGAAACAGCGGAGCCTGCACTAGCACGGGGGCAGCGGAGGTACGTGCGGATACACCAGTACCTAAGGTACCTCCCTCAGGGTGCACGGTACACGGTACTTGGGCGCAAGCGTGCAAGCGCCGCAGCGCCTCCAGAGCCCAGCTAGAGCCCCTCCACAGGGCCAGCGCAGGCCCAGCGCAGGGGCTCCAGTTCTGGGCCTGGCTTGGCCCACCGGGGGAGGGGCAGCGAGCAGGTCACCAGCCAAGTACCGTCGCGTACCAGCAGGCAAGTGACGGCCTTGAAGGACGCGGGCAAGAGTCACGAAGCGATGCGAATCCGTCGCCGAATTACTTAAAGGCGCGGCCGCCAGTTGCGGTGCCTCGTGGAATCGCCTGGCATCAGCATCAGCATCACATCTTGATTATTTTGGGCCTGTCAGCAGCGCCAATTGGCTTGCAATTCCTCACTTATCATCCCGACTCGCCCCTCCTATCTCTCCAGATCGTCCTCCCCCATATCCATATCCATATCACCAACCTTATACTTTTCTCTTCTGCATCTTACCTCTCCTCGCTTGCTTTATCGCCCACATAAACATCCTCAGGGGACAAGCAGCAAACAAGACAAAACATTCATGTAAGGCAATCAAATCAATCCCCATCCCCGGCGAACAAGCAGCTCCAAAGCCGCCAGAAGCCATGCGGCACTCGGCACTGCCGAAGCTGTCAGCTCCCTTCTGATCGGTGGATCGCCCAACGCCCCAAAAAAGCCCCAAAAAGAGCTGAGAAAGAAAAAAGAGAGTTGGCTGCAAACAATGGATGGCTAACGGGAATCGAGACTAAAATAGAAATACGCAAAGTCTTCCTCCAGAGCTCAATCCTTATCTCTTCGCTCACGCACCGACCTTCTTACGAGACCAATACGAAGCTCGTCTCACCGTTGCTCTTATCTTTGCTGTCCGGACGAACCCCTGCACCGCCACAGCCCGACTCTTATTTTGCCCTTTGAATAGTGGTTATCTTAGTTGGTACGTTATTGATGGCTTTGACAAACAAGCCCGCAGCTTCTCCTTTTTTTCGCTGCCGCTGAAAACAGCTGTTTGCTGACTTCTCGGGTCCAGGATTCATTCGAGATCCTTTTTGCTTTTTTCAATCTGTCCTAATCACTTAGGTACGTGGCGGTTGCGAGCCCTCTAATTGGGTTATCGACAGCTGTATCCCTTTCCTTGTACCCCCGTCCCTCTCCGCCGTTCCCGTCGAATCAACAAGGCAGATTGGTGGAAAGAAGCCAATGGGGGGTGGAATAATGACAATGCCTGAGCTTTGGCCTGCGGCGGTGAGGACAATCATGTCTTACACCGGCTCGCTGGACATTTGCTCGGTCAATGCCGTTATTCACACGCCCCCTAAGCATACACTTAGACGCATTCCTCGCGGAAGATCCCCTGGCAACTGAGATATCTTACTGTATCAACGCCACGAGTGTGGCGCTGCCATCTGATCTCTCCTTGCATCTCTCGAGCAGAATGTCTCACGTTGGCTCTTGATATCTACCCCTGGCGCAAGTCGTCCATGTCATTGACTCGTGCGCTATGCCACAAATCAATCACTGGGTGAATTTATGCCAGAGTTCTTATCTTTGGCGTTCCAGCCTGGTCCTCGTGGTCGTATTTATATAGCATCTATCATGCTATATATCTTGACCATGGCTCCTTGCAAAGACAGCGTTTCTCCATCCCTCTCTCATTTTCACCACATCTTTCGTTAATTCCCGGCTCTTCTTGTTTATTCGTTTAATCTTTGTTTTTTCGATTCGCATTCTTTCATCATGGCTCTGGCAATTCAGACTAATTTTTCCCCCAGTGACAGCTTCCCTGAATACAAAGATCCCTTTCAAGACCTAGCACCCACAATGGCTTCCCCAGTCCCTCTCAAGCCCAAGTCTGTGGCTCAGATTCAAACCGCTGAATCAGACTCAAGTCGTGGTCCTTCTCCTCAGCCTACCCACGTCAGCGTTCCTCCCGTCCCTCTGGCCTTGAGAAATGGCCACCGAGTTCTGCGCTCTGCCACAGTCGGCTACGTTGCTCCCCAGTTTGAGGGAAAGACGGAGCAGATCAAGGCTGTCAAGGCCATTATCCAGCAGGGTGGCTGGCTCCCCGATACTCTGATCGACGAGCAGATTGAATGGTTCTACGAAAAGCTCGGCATCGACGATGTCTACTTCCACATTGAGACCCCCGATGTCATCGCCAACCAAATCACTTCTCTCTATGCCGCTAAGGTTGCTGCCCACTCAAGAGAGGATAAGCAGGAGGAGATCCGCCTCGACATGGAGGCCAACGACCACGCCATCTACATCGACACCAGCGAGCCCGGCAAGGGCCACGTTGGCGGACCTAGATATGAGTCCCGTCTCGAGTCCAAGTATCTGGACCACCAGGGCAAGAGCAAGTACCGTGTCGAGACTTTCCGGTCACCGGCCGCCATTGGCGCCAGCCCCAACTCCAAGGCCACTGTTCGCTGCTACTTCGTGTACCAGTGCCACTTCAAGCAGAGCCCCGAGAGCACCGACCCCAAGGAGACCAGAATCGAGGTCATCTCCGATGTTGGTTTCTGGCAAAAGGCCACCGCCAACACCAAGCAGGTGTACCAGGAGATTATTGAGCTCGCCGTCAACAGGGCCGGTCCCGTCATTGAGGTCTTTGACATTGAGGGCTCCCCCGAGAAGCGTCTGGTTGTTGCTTTCCGCAGCCGCACTGCCCGAGGCATCTTCTCGACTCTCAGTGACCTGTACCACTACTATGGCGTCACCAGCTCAAGAAAGTACGTGGAGCAGTTCTCCAACGGCATCACTGTCATGAGTGCCTATCTCCGCCCTGCCTCCAACCTCGAGGGCTACTTCCCTTCCATCGATGCCTCCATCCACCAGATCACCAAGGAAATCTCCCTCCTCTACTGCTTGCCCCAGAACAAGTTCCACCACCTGTTTGCCACTGGCGAGCTGAGCCTGCAGGAGTCTGTCTACGCCCACAGCGCGTGGGTGTTTGTCCAGCACTTCCTGAACCGTCTCGGTCCCGAGTATGCTTCTCTCTCCGAGATTCTGGACTCCAAGCAGAACGCCCATGCGGCTCTGCTGTCCAAGCTCAAGCGACGTCTGCGTACCGAGACTTTCACTCCCGACTACATCCTCGAGATCATCCAGTCGTACCCTGAGCTTGTTCGTCTGCTCTACGCTGCCTTTGCCAACGTACACCTCGGTGTGGGCCAGGACACAGATATGATCTTGGCCACCCCTGCTGTCGAGGTCATGTCCGACGAGAAGCTCCGAGACAGGATCTCCAAGACGGTGTCCAACGAGCACGACGAGATGGTCATGACCGCTTTCCGAGTCTTCAACAACGCCATCCTCAAGACCAACTACTTCACCCCTACCAAGGTCGCCCTCAGCTTCCGCCTGGACCCCTCTTTCCTGCCAGAGGCCGAGTACCCCAAGCCTCTGTACGGCATGTTCTTGGTCATTGGTGCCGAGTCTCGCGGTTTCCACCTCCGTTTCCGAGACATTTCTCGTGGTGGTATCCGTATCGTCAAGTCTCGCACCAAGGAGGCGTATGGCATCAACGCCCGTAACATCTTTGACGAGAACTACGGCCTTGCCAGCACCCAGCAGCGCAAGAACAAGGACATTCCCGAGGGTGGATCCAAGGGTGTCATCCTCTTGGACCCCAAGCAGCAGGACAAGGCCACCGAGGCCTTTGAGAAGTACATCGATAGTATCCTGGATCTTCTCCTGCCCGCGGAGACCCCTGGCATCAAGAACCCCATTGTCGACCTGTACGGCAAGGAGGAGATCCTGTTCATGGGTCCCGACGAGAATACTGCTGACTTGGTCGACTGGGCCACCGAGCACGCCAAGGCTCGTGGCGCCCCCTGGTGGAAGTCCTTCTTCACCGGCAAGTCTCCCAAGCTCGGTGGTATCCCTCACGACAAGTACGGCATGACCACCCTGTCCGTGCGCGAGTACGTCAAGGGCATCTACCGCAAGCTCGAGCTGGACCCCTCTCAGGTCCGGAAGATGCAGACCGGTGGCCCCGACGGCGACTTGGGCAGCAACGAAATCCTTCTCAGCAACGAAAAGTACACTGCCGTTGTCGACGGCGCCGGTGTGTTGGCGGACCCCAACGGCCTGGATAAGGATGAGCTCATTCGCCTGGCCCGAAAGCGTGCCATGATCAGCGAGTACGACGTATCCAAGCTGTCTAAGGATGGATACCGCGTCCTTTGCGAGGAGAACAACGTCACACTGCCGAGTGGAGAGGTTGTCAACAACGGCACTTCATTCCGCAACACATACCACCTGCGCGAGAACAACACGACCGACTCGTTTGTGCCTTGCGGTGGCCGACCCGAGTCCATCGACCTCATCTCGGTCAACAGGCTCATCAAGGACGGCAAGAGCATCATCCCCTACATTGTCGAGGGTGCCAACCTGTTCATCACTCAGGACGCCAAGCTCCGCCTGGAGGCTGCGGGCTGCATTCTCTTCAAGGATGCCTCTGCCAACAAGGGAGGTGTTACCTCTTCTTCGCTGGAAGTCTTGGCCTCTCTGTCGTTTGACACTGAGGGATTCATCGAGCACATGTGCGTCGACCACAAGACCGGAAAGGCTCCCCAGTTCTACAACGACTACGTCCGAGAAGTCCAGGCCAAGATCCAGGAGAATGCCCGTCTCGAGTTTGAGGCCATCTGGCGCGAGCACGAGCAGACCGGCATTGCCCGATCTATCCTGTCCGACAAGCTTTCAGTGGCCATCACCGACCTTGACGAGAAGCTGCAGCACTCTGACCTGTGGGACAACGAGAACATCCGCAAGGGTGTCTTGAGGAACGCGCTCCCCAACATGCTGCTCAACAAGATTGGCCTCGACACCATCATCTCTCGTGTGCCGGAGAACTACCTGCGCGCCATCTTTGGCAGCTACCTGGCCAGCCGATTCGTCTACGAGTTTGGCAGCCAGCCCAGCCAGTTTGCCTTCTTTGACTTGTAAGTTTTGACATCCAAACCATTCCTGATGACTATGGAACAATGACTAATTATGCATTAATAGCATGACCAAGAAGCTGGCTGAGATTTCAGGCCAAACCAACGGAACTGAGCAGGTCAGACGCATGTCTATCCACCAGTAAAGGAGACGGAAGTGGATGCATGAATTGCTTTTTTTCTTGATTTTTTATGAGCTTTTACTTTTTCAGCGTGTTTTGCAGTATTTTTCATATGATGCATTGATGGAGACCAACATGTCTCATTGGGTTAAACGAGAAAATAAAACGTCGATGGTTGCGCGACTGTCTCTGGTTCTAGGGCAGCTTGAGAAATAGATTTCATGGGATTATTGATGGGAATAGGGTTTATGGCATAGGGAAACCGAAAGAAAAAAAGATGATTGTATGGCCCAGTACGTAGTACGGTCTGCAGTCGAAACGAAACGATAGATACAACTAATGGCAACTGTCAAATTTCTCTTACACACATAAGCCTGACTACAATTTACGATCCATTGTGAATGTTTGAAACAATTGTACATGACCGAGCCTAATATGGGCGAGAAGAGATGCGATGCGAGATGCAAAGCCCGGCATTTACTGTAAGTAGCACGGTACTTGTTTAGGCCAAGTGCGTATGCAAATGAAAAAAAGTTGACGCAAGCATCTATGTCATGTTTCGAAATCCAGGGGTAAGCAAAGCAAGAGACGAAGGAAGAATTAGAGATTGGGTGAGATTGCGTGGAGGGTGGGGGGAGTTTCAGCTTTGTTCGGTTCGGGATGGGCATGGGATGGGTGTGGGAGGTACATGTGCGATTGCGGTAGTTGCAGTAGTGTTGCTAGGTACCTAAGGTAGTATTAGGGCGATTTTGTGGTTGGTGGTTTTATTTTCGGATAGGGTCCAATGGTTTTATGCGGTCCTGGTGGGTTTGCATTGGGATTGATGAGGGGATTGGATGGTGTTTATGCATTCATGTGTGTTTATGCGTTTGTTTATAGGTGTGATAATAAGTGCGTAGTATGCAAGGGGAAGATGAGAATGAGGTCGATGATGAGATTGAATGAGTGTAAAAATGCGTGAGAGAGGCGCAAAGGTGAGTGAGGCTGAAGGGAGATTTCGCTCCAATCCCGAACCCATGTCGAATCTTGTCACTTGCAGGTTTGTGGATATCCAATCCATACGAGGTGGGCCTCTGGTTGCAGCTTGCATTGTACCTTGCATGAGAAGCTGGAGAGAGGGGCTGACCTGAAAAAAAGGTAAAAATTGAAGAAGAAAGATGAGTGATGACGATGATGGGGGAAAAGAGAAGATGGATGTGTGAATGGGATGGGGAGTGAAACTTGGTGGCGAGAGGAATGTTGAGCTGGGGGGAAGCTGGATGGGAGTTGATCGAGTCGATCCTTTGTGCGGCTGGAGAGGAGACGAGACAAAACAGAAGAAGAGAGACTGATATGTCTCAGTAAATACAAGGCGTCGGGTTTCTTCTACTGAGTAGAGTTATCGTCGTCTAAGTATTACAGGCTCCATGTAAATAATATTAATGGTACGATGATAGAGAGGGCATCAGTCAGGTTATCATGGAATCAAATAGCATGCTCCAGTACAGTAGCAAACATGGCACACTGACAGACAGACACCAATTCAGAATCGAATGATGCAAAGCCTCCTTCTTATCCGACTATTGATTGCATCTTGCTTGATTCAGCCTGTTTTTGTCCACCATCGTCTCTTGTCCTAGTCCTAGCCTCCCCCAATCCTTCTCTGACCTCACCTCACCTCAGACTTTTTCCCCTCCTCCCCTCCCTCTCCCTTTGCCATCCCTCTATCTAGCCTTACTAGATCGAGTGTGAGTGTCGATTTCTTCCCTTTCTTGCCCATCTGTTATTATTCTGCCTTGCCCACCCACTGCCTCATGCATCGTGTCAGCAACAAGGCTCGTATGAAATAAGAAAATAAACCGCAGCAAATCGAACCCGAAATCAGCCAAGATAAGCACAATCCAACCAGGGGACCAACCAATTGTGTCCCGCTTTGGCGAGCTGAGCGAAAAAGCACCACACGAGTAAGAAGAGCGAAACCCCCGATTATCTGTCTAGTGCCGTGGGGATCGCCAATACCCGCACTCGCAGTCCGCACTCCGGCACAAGAATTGAGAATCGTGGTCTGTGTGCTGTTGCGTCGTTTCATTTGTGCCGTGACGTGACGGAGAGAATCGAATTCGACAACTACAAAAACAAAAACCCACCGAAACGATACATTGGACACTTGATCAGCTGCGGCTGGACGCTGTGATTCGCCATGACCAGGCCATTGATCGTCAGAGCGGGTGCGTATTATTTTTCCTTCGTCTTGCTCTTCTTGCTCTTCGTGTGCATCGTTTCCCCCCTGTCGCCTGTTTTTTGTGTGCTTCATTCAGTTAATCAATTGCAAATCACTGCATCAGGCATTGGCCCTCATTCCCCCATCTTGCTCTTGCTTCCTCTTCCAGACACAATCATCACAGACCAGGCCAAAACCCCCCCTTGTCCGCGCGCGTGCATTTTCATGCTGCCCGCCTGTGATTCTGCATCTTGGTTGGCGTCTTTTTCTCGACCCCCCTGCTAGCAGCTAGATTTGGCCTGCGGAATTGTGCCTGTCACTGGCTCCAGAAAAAAAGGGACCAGCAGGATTTCGCGCCACCCCCGTTTCGACCTCGCTCGATGTTATTAGCCTATCCTGTCCTGTCTGTCTGCGCGAGCATCGCATTGCGATAAAGGGAAGAAAAGAACAACTGCCTAACTGCTGACCGGGGGTCTGTTTCTGCCTTTCTTGTCGTTTCATCTTCTCATCTGCCGTCTTGGTTGCAAGTCCAGCTTGTGCTTCTGCTTCTTTTCTGCTTCTTGCTTCTACTTTCTGCTTCGGCACTTGTGTTCCTATTCCTCCCACCGGCTCACCAGCAGCTTCCTTTCTTCCCTTCTCTTCCATCTTTTGGCCCCCCTTGCGCCCCTTCTTTTTTTTTTTTACCACCTTTGCAGCATCTGCCTTCTCTCGCTCGCTCTCTTTGACTCTCCTTCATTCCCAAAAGACCCCGAAAAAAATAATCCCCGTTACCATTTCCCCGTTTCTTTTCTGCCCAGTCCGCGACGCGAGACACGCGAGCATTGATTGCTTCACTCAGCGCCCATCGAGACTGACCGAGCGCCCTTCTCTCCCTCTTTGGCACGAATACAGACACGATTGACTTGCAACATCACCACGCCCCGTCGACCCAGGATCACTCCGCACCCCGAGGTCATACGGGTCATACGATATCCCGAAACCCCTTCTCCAACCCTCCTGTGCTGCTCGCTCCGCACCAGGCCGAGACCCTTCGCGAAGTCGCCCACGAGACCGCTATCGCGCAATCCCGCAGTCCCTGGGCTGCCACCGACACAGACAACGGCCGACCGAACGCTGAAAATATTGCCGACGGCATGGACGTGTATCAGCAACACCAGCACCAGCAGGACTCGCTGGCCGTCGCCCAGAATGGCGGCATGGCCGACGACGACGACATCGAGGAGGATGGCGACCTCGATGACGACATGATGGATCGCATCTCCAGTTCGCCTTCCATCGAAGATGGTGCGTGCAGCTCTGTTGTCACTCCCGTGGCCTGGCCGCGGCGAGTTTCTTCCCTATCTTGCATCCCACGGACCCCCTGGACGTCACTGCACTCGCACCCTCACTCTTCCTCCCCATCTCCAGCTCCCAGCACAGCAGACACAGACACAGATTCCCTACAGCACAATCGCAATGCCCATCGTCATCTTCTCTCGGGTGAGTATGCGGGCTGCAGCCACGACGACGACAACGAAGACGGCGACAAAAGACACGTCGACAGCTACGTAATTGGCCAGTCAGACGACTGCAGTGAGACGCAAAGCTTGGAGACCAAAGGCTAGGATCCCGCGGTGGACAAGGATGGCAACGCGTTGGCACACGATCCTGACAGTCAGCATGTTCTCGTTGCCAAGGACGACACCTATTTTGCGGAATGCGACTGTGACTTTGACTGCAACGACCGTCAACTTTGCGCGCACGAGGCAGATTGTGATCCCGACATGTCGCTCACGATACCTTACAACAAGTCCTTTGAAGAAGATGATGATTCCGACTTTTCCCTCCCCGATGATCCACGCTTCATTGAATATGGTTGGGCGGCAGAATGCTTACATGAACCAGAGGATATCGATTTCGAATTCGTTTACGCCCTCCACACCTTTGTGGCCACCGTCGAGGGCCAAGCCAATGCAACCAAGGGCGACACCATGGTTCTGCTAGACGATAGCAACAGCTATTGGTGGCTGGTAAGGGTAGTCAAGGATAGCAGCATTGGTACGTTGACGGCTTGGTTCTACTTTGAGAAATCCATCCACGTTGGCTAACATGTTTCCAGGCTACCTGCCAGCCGAACACATTGAGACGCCTACCGAAAGGCTCGCTCGTTTGAACAAGCACAGGAACATTGATGTACGCAGTCCCTTCCATGCTGGAAAACAAAAGGCCTTTGTCATAACTAACTGTTTAACCAGCTCTCCGCCACCATGTTGACCGATCAGCAACAAGTGCAAAAACCAAAAACTGGCTTTTCCATTGGCATCAAGAAAAAGGCAACAGTCGCTTTTGCAGAGCCCACCTATCACGACTACTCTGACCACGACTATTCTTCGGAAGAGGAAGACCTTGACGAGATGCTAGACGCTACCCAGACAAAGCAACAGTCGACATCCGATGGCGACCCTGCCGATGACAGCGCCAGAGTGGAACCACTCAAGACCAAGTCATCCAAGGGCCCCAAGCCATCGGATCAGACACTAGACGAGTCCTCTGACGAGGAAGATCTCCGAGGAAGCCTCGACATTGTAGAGAAAAAGGGCCCCAGCATATCTCGTAACGGCAACATCAGGAACACCGACTCTTTCTTTAAGGACGAAACAGCCGAGACCAAAAAGATCACCCTTACGCCTAACTTGCTGCGGGATGACGCCCCTCGGGAATCCACCGACTCTGTCGGCAAGTCTCGGACAAGCTTGGACAGACTCGAAAAGGAGCTCATGTCCGACAAGGACAGGAAGAAGAACAAGGACAAGAAGGAAAAGGAAAAGGACAAGGACAAGAAGCCCGGTGGTCTCCGAGGCCTCTTCTCGAGAAAAGACAAGAAGAGGTCGCCCGACGATAACGGGCTCGAGAGCGAGCCCCGCGATAGCGAGGAGCGCTTCTCAGAGGAGCATTCATCTCCCGAAAAGGCCAGGCAGCCGGCCAAGCTGCACAAGCCTCAAGCCCGGATCGAGCCAACCGTCAACAACAAGGCGCCCCAGGCTTCCACCGTGGAGCTTGCCTCGTACTTGGCGGAAAGCCGCATCAACGACGTCTCCAATGTCCCCCCGCCCTCGATGCGCATCGTCAACCCTGAAACGAACGAGACGCATGAAGTCCCATCACACCAGCCTCCTCGCGGCCGCCCATCTCTGGATCAGCCGCTTTCTCCCACCTCCCGCCGAGGCGAGGTGCTTCCCAGCCCCAGATCTGCCACCGCACCGCGTGCGCTCAACCACTTGGATCTATCCGATTCCGATGATGATGATGAGTCAGATGATGGCGAAAACATTCTGGATCGCATGCCTCAGCCCAACAGCTCCAAGCCCGAGGCCCCCAAGGCATTCCAGGAGGAAGAGGTGGAAGAGCCCATCATCCCGGGCTCTTTCCCCGATACCAATCCCTTTTCTCCCAATTACAGACCTTCCCCTTCACCGCAACCCCCAACCAAGCCAGAAACTCGCCCAGCCGCGGAACCATCTCCCGTGTCTCCGGTTGCTTCATCAGAGCCACCCGCTCTTATGGTAGACACTTCGTCTCCAGAGGACCGCTCACCTTCTGTATCGCCCTCTCCGGAGCTTACCCAGACTGCGGAGGATCGATCCAAGAGCAGCTCCTCTTCCACGGGAAGCAAGGAGCCGGCTTGGGACGACATGAAGCTTCGTGCCTTTTTTGATGAACCCGACCATATCCGCGATCTCCTGGTCGTGGTGTACGACAAAACGGACGTGGTGCCCGCGAGCAGCGACCATCCGGTTGTAGGTCCCCTCTTCCGGGAGCAGAATGCCAAGTTGGCAGAGATAACAACGGTAAGTGACATCGCCTTATTATGCGAAGAGAATCAAAAACTAACAGCGTGCTAGCAACTTGACAACATGCTTGGGGATTGGCTGGCGCGGAAACAACGCACTCGAGGAGGATCACGCTGAATTAACGCGGAAATAAACAGCCTTCTTATTATTACTTGTACATAATGTTTTGTTCGAGGGGAAGCCTTGAGGCCCCCTATATTCTACCCACCCACACGTTGATCGCTGTTTTGGAGGAAAATTCAGCTGCTGGATTCACGCTCATCCCGTCGCGCAGCGCACGGCTTTGTCATCTTCATCCTTTGTATGAGAAATCTTTTGTCTTTTGTTGTTGTTGTCGGACCAGATTTAGCCATCATGGGCGTTTGCGGGAATCCAGTGGGGGAAAAAAGAAAAAGAGTTTTCCAACATGACGACGAAATTTGAATGCGACAGATGCACCGCATGCTTTCTTGTTCTTCTTCTTGTTCTTTATTATGGGTTGATGCCCTCAAAATCTTCTTTTTTGTTCTCCCCATCTTTCCTCTAAAGCTTGAAGCTGGAAGCTGAAGCCTCTGTTTTTCATTTGTCATGTCAACATGTTTCATGATGAGATATACAATCATTCTTCTTCGCGCATACAAGTTTTTCCACCCGGTTGGAGAAAGGGCAGTACACTGGCGTGGTTGCTTTTTTCTCTTTGTTTCCGGGGAGGAATTTGGAGGGAGGGGATGGGATGGGATTATTCTTTACAGGCTGCTTCTTTCTATTTTCGCTTTTGGCCAGGCAGGTATTTAAACTTTTATTTATGTCTCCTTTTCTTCTTCTATTTTCGATTTTGTGTGTTGTTGGTTGTGTTGACTGACTGTGTTTTGTACAATGTGGCTGCCTGCATTCTTTTTGACTCTTTCCCCCCCTTTCTTTTCTTTTTTTCTTGTCTTTTTCTTGGTTTTGTTTACTTTGTGCTTGGAGGAGCGGGATGGGAAAGCATAGCCGATACATTTCATTTTCTCTTGTGATGGACTAGATAGACCCTGGTGGTTTATTTTTTTTTTCTTCTATCTTCTGTTCTTTGGTATCCCTGTGGGGAGAACATCTTTCCATGATGGGATGTGGGATTCTTTTTTTAGATCCCTAATACCCTTTTTGTGCCTTTGTGTTTGTAGTAGTAGTGTATTTTTTTGGTGGTGCTGTGGGTGAATTGAGAGGAGAGGAGCAGAGGAGTGGTTGAGGATGGGGAGGATGGGGAGGATGGGGAGGATGGGGAGGATGGGGAGGATGGGGAGGATGGGAAGGGTGATGATACCCATTTTTGTTTTATTTATTAGCTTCTTAAGAGATGATGTTGTGAGTTTTATTTTGACTCCTTTATGTGCCTTTCGTTGCTTTTGGTGAGATGTGAGATGTGGAATGTGACATAATTGGAGGTGATTTTTGCATGAGGTTGACATGTTGAAGGTACGTAGGTGACGTTGTAGAGGAAATCTGGAGATGTAACTGTAGACTTGTATTGAGGATGATGAGTGTCTATTTGTGGAAGAGATTGGCTGTATTGTGAATGTTTTAGGAGGATGAGCTGGTGTTAGATGATGTACATGGATGAAGTGAGGTTGATTTGGGGATACGTAGTTGTTAAGAATGACTTTGTTTAGTTGGGGTTACGGAATGGTGGTGAGGACATGCCGTTACTTAGCTTGCTCATGTTTGGCTGTAGGGGGTGTTATTGAGAAAGTAGCGTGGTGTTCTTCGTAATATGGTTGTAGCTGTGGAGCAATATTTGGATTGTTTGGGCTGATGGATCTTTTTGCGTAGTTGGTTGATTGATTGTGATAAGACACGGTTATGTAGAAATCATGATATATGCTTTGTATGGTAATTCATTCTTACTTATCGATACCTACTGAGAGACTAAACGCAAGTGAAGGGAGCTAGTCAGCAGGATTACTATGTGGATAGACAGAGATTGAAGTGGATTAAGCAATTGAGTAGCATATTGTTCTGGAGCTACGATGTTGAGACTAGGAGGTGCTGTTTGGACATCCTTGAGTTGTCTGAATGATTCTATATATTGGCTGTGATGATATCAATGGTTAAATAGAGTGATTGCTTCTGAGGGAGTGTTGAATCGTGGAAGGAGGATTGCCATAATGGAGATTTTTTTGGTAGATTTGGGTGGGGTTCTTGAAGTTGATGATTGATGGGGATTCTTAGGAGTGGTGTGTGAGTATCCAGTAGTCGTAGGTCATTGCTTTGAGTTATATGACAGTTTGGTAGAGAAGAAGCGAGTACTGGAGGAAAGGCATATGATCAATAACTAGCTGTAGATTCGTGGTTGGCCATGGTAAGGTCTGAGAGAAATTGTACACTGAGCCTCTGATGCTCTCTCGGACGTCATATCTCAATGAGGTTACGGTTTGATCTTGTCTGGTAAATGAAGTCAATATATTCTGGCCTGATCTCTCCGATCAAGACTTGCTGTCTTCTCACATGCTCTCTCATGCAAACACCATATCTAGGAACCACACATCACAGAGGCAATCGTGGGCATCAGAATTCATCATTGTCGTCAACGGTGCGTCATATTTCCCTAGCAGTTGGACAATACGTCTTCCCTTCTCCCGCCGCAATGCAGCATGCATGCGCGCATGGCAATAAAAGCAACCCGTAGCACCTCTCTTTCAAAAAAACAAGACAGCAGCAATGGAAGTCTGCATGCGCCCCCCTCCTTTCCAGAGATAAAAAAACCCGATAAACCCGGAGAGTTCTGAGAAGAAGAAAAAAAAAAGACAACAAACACAGGAGTGCCAAAACAAAAGCCTTTTTGTGAACTGTTTAATCTTTTTTTTGTTCTCCGTTGTTGTGTGTGCTTTAAATGCTTTATTTTTGTTTTCTCTATCGTCACATCCACACCCGATGATACCGACAGAACTTTCCCTCTCTCTCTCAAGTCCCCGTAAACGCCTAGGTCTAAATTTAGACCTCCGTTGTGACCTTGGCCTTGGCGTTTGTGACCTTGACACCGATCTGCTTGGCGCGGGAGATGATGTCGATTCGCTTTCGGGATGAGACGGCGCTGGCAATCCTGTAGGGGAGAGGTTAGTCGGGGCGAATGTTCCAGAGACAAGAAGGGAGAGTGACGTACTCGGCAGCGTGGGTTCGGTTGTGCATCAGCAGCAGCTCAAGGTCCTTGACGTTGTGGACGAGGAAAGCCTTGTGGCCGGAGGGAGTCAAGAAACGGGTCTTCTTGTTGGAGCCATAGCCGATCTATCATTGTATCCAACGTCAGCGCTTTCTGCTCCTTCGAATTGAAATTCTTCCAGCGGGAGAAAGAGATTGCTCCTCTTCCTCTCCCGCCTCATAGGCAAAGACGCACCTTGGGCATGCGGATAGTGCCCCTGAAACGTCTGCGGACACGTCCATCGATACCCTTGGGCTTTCTCCAGCTAGCACCGACACGATCGAACCGGTCACTCTGGTGACGGGCGAAGGTGGTCTTGTCTGCAAGTTCCTAGTTAATTCCATGTTCCAACTCCTCGAATTTGAAGTGACAAGAATGAGAAAGAGGGTCGATTCGGGGTTTCTCGTTCTTTTGCCCTATTTCAAACCCATCCAACTGCGCTTCAATGTCGTCCTCGTAGAATTTTTCCCTCCATTCGTCGTGTGGGCTATCGAAGGCAGTCGGGACAAGAGAGAATAGGGCAAAAAATAGCGAGGGCGACCGTATCTCGAGGATCCTTCTCTTCTCTCATTCAAATCGTGGTAAAATTGACGTACGCTTCTTGACGATGGGGACGTGCTTCTTGGCGGCGACCATCTGGAACAGCGACACTCGTTAGATTTCCGTAACTATGAGGATCTCACGAGAGAAATTGAATCGGCATAAACGTACCTTGACGGCTTAGTCGGGCTGTGGTTGATTATGTCCGGCGTGATGCTTCACTCGATGCGAAATTTTGGCGGATGCCACAATCGGTAACACTAAGGCAAAGGGTTTAGGGCACGCATCACGTGTGGGCGGTGCGATGGTGCAGCCTCTGCGATTTTGTTTGGCAGGCGCACCAAATATACAGCTGCGGAACCCCACTAACCCACCAACCAGTACGTACCTCGATCTGCCACTGCGAAAAAAAAAAAAAAGTTGCAGCTAGACTTGTCGTGCGGCCCAAAGAGGGATAGCGCACATTAAGGGCACAAACCCTCGCGCTGTTCCGCTGGAGGCGCTGGTGGCCGGGACGCAAAAAAATCCGTCCTAGGCGAAAAGGGGACCAGCACCATCACGACGAGAAGCGAAGCGAGACTGCAGCAACGCAACAACTCAGACATACCACCAGCAACCATGTCGTCAACTCAGAGCGTGCAATGCTTCGGCAAGAAGAAGACGGCCACTGCCGTCGCCCACTGCAAGGTTAGTGGAAACGAAAGAACGAGAGCGATGATACGGGTTTGGAGGGAGGGACTTGGAGATGGGGATGTGATGTGCAAAAACGGGAGATGTGGGCAGACGTCATGGAGGAATTTTTCTTTGTTTTTTGAAGAGATGGATGCAGATTGGAGATTGCAGGATTCAAATCGACATGTGGAAATGCTGACATTTGGCTCTCTTCTAGGCTGGCCGTGGTCTCGTCAAGGTCAACGGCCGACCTCTGTCTCTGGTCCAGCCTGAGATCCTCCGCTTCAAGGTACGCACGCAATCCTTTACTTTCCTTGTCCGATACGATTCGAAAAGCTCTGTGGCCGCCTCCAGTTCATCCCGAGACGAAACCCTTGTCAAACATTGAAAACCACCAAAATTGGAGGGGAATCACTTGGCAGATGATATTGGAGACGACCACAAACTACTAGAGATGACGGAACAACCCGAGAGAAGAACGCATATACTAAGACTCCTGCTTCCTTTAGGTCTACGAGCCCCTCCTGGTTGTCGGCCTCGACAAGTTCGCCAACGTCGACATCCGCGTCCGCGTCACCGGTGGTGGTCACACTTCTCAGATCTACGCCATCCGCCAGGCCATCGCCAAGTCCCTCATCGCCTACTACCAGAAGTACGTCGACGAGCACTCCAAGAACCTGCTGAAGCAGGCCCTCGTCCAGTTCGACCGCACCCTGCTGGTCGCCGACAACCGCCGCTGCGAGCCCAAGAAGTTTGGTGGTCCCGGTGCTCGTGCCAGGTACCAGAAGTCTTACCGATAAACGGTTGGCCTGGGCTGGTGGCGTTTTTGGCGCTGTTGGGAGTTGGCAACGGGGGAGAAGCGAGGAGGAACAAAGAAGAAATGGTCGAGAGAAGCATCTTGCGCTGCTGTTCCTTTTGCAGCTTTCAGGATGTGGAATACAAAAGGGGCCGGAGTCGCATATTCCCTGGCACGGGGATAGGTTTCCCACTGGCATTTGCATGGCCTTGCTTTGGGCGGATTGTAACGGGTCTGGCAGGCTAATGAAATCTTCAAACGTTTACAAAGTGCAGCAGAGACGTGCTTGAATGTGAATGTTTGCGTGCGTGTATTCTAGGGGCGTGACGCGTAAAAGGTCGTCACGCAGTCTTAAAAGAAATGCAAAGCCTATGAAGCCATTCTCACAATTGACGTCCATGGCCCAATTGCCAAGCACAAGTCTTCAAAAGACTTAATGATGTAATAGTTGCCAAACACGACATATCAGTACGCCGATCTCTTTGTCACAAGACCTTGTCCATGGATATAAATACTCGCGACACGTGAGGCAGCAGAAATCAGTAACCACGGGCAGCCATCTATCAACGAATCCTCAGCCCATTCTCGATGCTACCACAACACGTTCGAGAACCCCATCATTGGCAGAGAGATCTGATTTTCCGGTCGGGTATTTCGCCCCCATGATATGCATCGAAACTTGCCCATATCCATATACAGTCGCTTCCCACTGGCTTGAGTGAGCAATGGAGCCAAGTATATCATGGTAGCTGAAAAGCCTCAGGAGTAAATTCGAGCATGATGCGGACAATCCGCAGCGCCTTTTCATCCTCCTCATTGAAAATATTATCCAGCCCTCGCAAACAACCAAATTCATATACCTGAATACCTACCAAGGTACAATTGTGATGATGGCCCAAGATCTGTTTGTAATGCTCTTTGATCAGAGCATAGCAACGATTATCCACTTCAACATGTCCATACAATTACCAGGCTCAATGTACTGTCAACCACATCTCAGCAAGGATACTTGTTGAAATATAAACCTCAATAGCCTTCTGTGAAATAAAACTTTTTTTGCATTTCAACAATACTGACCAATTCGTCGTCCAGGGGCTCGCTTTACTCGGTATAGAAGAACTTCAAGACCAGTGTTGCTGCCCAAAATTCCGACAGGATAAAGCAATCAAGATAATATATTCTCCAAAAGACGAGGAAATCTCTTGCTCTCTCATGAATGAAGAGTCTGCAGTACACATTCTCAAGCACCCTAGCTCAATGAGCCAGTCCAGTAAATATTATGTTGAACTAAGGAAACCCATCAAAGCAGAGCTCAACCACTCCTATAGACCCAAACGACCGTAGCACTTTTCAATCTACCCAACCCATACCGAATACACTCCATATACACCCGCCCGGTCCCCCAAACGCCAAGCATAGATAAACAATCACTCAAGCTCAAAAAACCCCCATTCAAGGAGAGTCTGACAAAATCATCCGTGTCTTTGCCTGTTTCAGAGCACTCATCCTCCTCCCCGTAACCAATTTCGACCACCCATCCCAGCCCATCCACCCAGCATGCTTCTCACGCGGCTCCTCCACAGACCGCCTAACATCCTGCCTCTCGTCCCGTTCACGCCCGTCCGTGGCCGGAAACCTCTAATCGTTCCACGACACCAAGTCCCGCTGGCGTCCATGCTCGTCAAGTTCAACAACTTCAGGCGCCCACTCGCCACGCTCGTCTTCAGCCTGCAGCTCCGCCATTTCCACCTCGACCTCCTCGCCGTCTTCCATCATCACTTTGCCCTTTCTCAGGTAGTCGGCATGCAGATCCCACCCGAGGGCCACGACTTCGGCTTCCACTCTGGCGAACGCGGTGCCGACTTTGGTCTGTTCGGGTGTGGCGTCAGTGCCTAGGCTCTTGAGGACCTCTTCCAGCCGGCGTTTGTAGATGATGAGGGCGAGCCTCAGCTCTTGGCTGTTGGAGCCGCTATAGTCCATGATGGACTCGTCCAGCCACTCGGAGCTGTATTGAAGCTGCGCGGCAATGGTCTGGAGTAGCTTGGCAGCGAGAACTGGGCGGTACTCCGGCAAAAGATATGCCTTGAGGATGAGCTTGAGCACCATATGCCACCACTGCTGGATGCAGGCATCATTTCCAAGGTGCACGCCGACAATAAAGGCAAACTGCAGCTCCCCAACAACGTCAACGTCGGCTAGCTCCTTGTTGGGCTCACTCATGACAGACATCATGTAGGACGTTGCATCTGTAGCAGCCAAGCTTCGAGCGGCCCCAAGAGTATTAGCAGAATACGTCTTTGAGTGCTGCGAGAAGCTGAAGTTGAGTTCTCTCGATTGAAGCACATGGTTTGCGAATCTTATTTCAAGCTCCATCTCTGCGCCCAAAAGGACAGCTCCCTTGACACGATCCGTTGTATCGACATGCCAACTGCTGGCGTGCTGCCCGGTAACGCGGCTGAGCACCTGTTCGATGACGTGCCCAGATAACTGTTTCCATATCTTCCATTTCTCATTCGCTGCCTTTTGGACGGTTGTATCAAGCTTTTCTCCCTCTGGATTGACGGACGAGGGGTCATTATAAGGGACCAGCTTGTCATGAAAACTGTCGAGATTTTCGGCCTGGATCCGGGCTTCTGCTCGTGATGGTTCAAGCACAGTCTCGTTGAACTTGTCCCATTGCAAAACATGGACTTTGTTTGTGCCAGACGATACAATCCAAAAACCAGTTCTGACGGCGCCGCTATCGGGATGGGTTACCCAGAAGAAATGAGGGCCGGGCGGGATATCCCTGATGCCTCCAAAGTGTCTGGCAGTGAATGAGGTGGTATCGTATCCCACAAGATAGACTTCGGGCAGATCCAAAATGAGGACCACGTCTCCTCCGCCCATGGAGTGGCTCATGGACACACTGTTTGATAGACTCGATGAGTCGTCTCGGATCTCTGTCCGAGCATCGCTAAACTGAACTTGTTTTCGGCTATCCATGTTCTCAGGGGGGTCCAGAGGAGGAGGCGGACTATCCTGCTGTTCCTCTATATCCATGGGCTCGTCGGGTTGGACAACATGAAGAGATCCATAAGGATGGGCACCGAGCACGGAAACCGACTTGGGGGACATTATTGAGCGAGCACCCGAGCTGGATTTTCTCGGCCCGCCTATAGGCAGAGGCGATGCCGGGAACGGCCTCTCGCCAGCCATGCTTGTACAAATGCGATACTTGTTGCTGTGTGATAGCGGCTGTGGTATGAGCTTTGTTTTGCTGGTAAGATAGGTGTTGATAGATGATGATACTGGAGCTCGATGCGGGGCAAAGACGTGATTGTGCGTGTCTCCGCAAGCTCTTATCGTAAACAAAACTTGATAGTGCGACTTTATCAAGTTATCCCGATATCGTGATGATCAAGTATTCGCTGCGTCTGATATGAGAAAGACGATGTTGAAGTTCTGGATTGCCGTGATGGAAGGTGTGAGGTTGACGTGCAAATTGTTTGGTGGCGTTATCCGCTCTATACCCGCTTTAGCTATCTGGCAGGCAACACCAGCCCAGACAGAGGCAGCACAACAGCTCGCCTATTGAGCTGCATTTAGGACAATTTATTGAAGTACATACAAGATACGTAGGAAGATTTAACGAATGAATTTAATATGAGGTGAAATTGCATTTGAAGGATGCTGGTATACGTGATACGCATCATTTCATATCTACTAATATCTACCTCCCAAGCAAGACAAGGCGCTAAATAGGAAACAGCTTCAGAGGGTGTGAGATACACCAGCAACACCAAAGAAACGACAACAAAACGTCAAACCAAGCCCGTCACTGCTAGTCCCTCAAACCAGATCCTTTAGCTGCCGCTCTGTCAAGGCACAGAGACAAAGTCTGTCACTGCCACTAGTTTCACCCAGGCCCTGGAGCCAAGCTCGCACTACGCGCCTTTAGCACGCCAGACGGTTGGTGTCTTTTTTCCACAAAAAAAACCTCCCAAGAGACATCGTTAGTGTTGGGGGTGTCGGTCCATCCAGCAGCTAAATAAGAAGCGCGTGGTGGTTCGACTAAATTTAGCCTTTTGGCTAGGCCATCTGTTTTCCACGTTTTGTTTTGGAATAAGAGATGATGTGATGTGTACCATTTAGACAGGGGTAGATGGGGATGTTTAAGGGTCTTTGGGAGTTTGTCATGAGTGTAGCTGTACATGCGCTTGTATTGGGACATCTACGTGATACATCTTGAAGTAGCTTCACCACAGGCACTATCCCTCTGCCCAGCAACATCATCTACTCGTTGGCTCTCCTTCTTTTATCAGTTCTGCAAATATCAAAAAATAATGCATCATACTTCATCATCATAATAAGAAAATGGAAGAAATGTCCTCCTTCTTCTCCTCTACAAAAAAGTCTACTTGACAAGCAACAAGTGGTGGTTGACCAAGGCCGGCAAAACCAAAAACCTAAGAGTAGCATTTTCGCCCACCATGTCAGCACTCTCACAAAGCCCAACAAGCGTCTCCTGATTCCCGCAGCGAACACTTTCCAGGGCCCATGCCATCATCAGATCACCCGGATAGACCGGCATAACCCCGTCTGAAGGGGCGACGCTCCCTTTCAAACATGGGAAACCCGCAGCTACTAACACAATACGCACATCGGATATCTCGCATCATCTTCGTGGTCCGGCTCGGGGAGTCGGGGCAGTGCTTACGGGTTTTCGGTACCGGTCAGCTTCTTGTGTCCCGTTTGGTTGAGAGAACGGACGGCAGTCTCGGGATCGTTGCGCTTGCAGCGAATCAAGCTGAAAACTTGATATGAAAATCAAAAGGCACCGAGGATTTACATGTATCCTGTTTATTAAAGTGACACCGCTTTTTACGACTCACATTTAACACATCGAAAACTACGTGTACCGTCCTGTCCCCCGTCCATCACAGCCCTACCAACCTCCGCAGCATGACATCCAACATAAACTCGTATAAACCACCATGTTTCCCCAGATTCGCACTAAAAAACAACAAAACACCCACGATGTTCCCCCCCTAAAAACTTCCGCCCTGGTCACTCACAGCAACACAGTGCAGGGCGCTAAGCAAGGGGTGCGCAGGAAAAAAAAGTGTAGCCGCACGACAAATAAAAAAGGGAACGATGGGAGAAAAGCGCAAGGCGAAATCTATGCTCTAATTCTTAGTCTTTCGTGGCAAGGGAGGGGGCGGTCGTGCTGGTGTGTTCCCACCGCGGCCGCCGCCTTTTGCGTGCCGAACCCGCTGTCACATCCATTTCTTGTTTTTTCTTTTCCCTTTTTTTGCCCCCTTGACTGGGTTGTAGGCGTGGGTGGGTATGTGCTAATGCTAGGCTCTTGTTGGTGAGGTGAGGCTATCGAGAGGAGGGAGGGTGTGTGCGTCTTGGGATTTGGCTGCGATGCCACCATTGCCCGAAGGAAAGACTTGAATTCATATTGAATCTCTGTGTAGCTAGCCTGTAAGAAAAGTGCTCGGCTGTTCTCTTCATTATGGGAATCATCTCACTAAAAACCGAGCTCAATCCTCCGTGAAGTGGCTTATACTCCAACTTACGGCTTATACAAATAGCATCCGGCAGTTTACATCATCGCCCTTCTTCCCATCATATTGCGCCCCTCCCTCCGATCTTTTAGCATACAACGTAGTACTCTTCTAGAAACCATGCTTTTAGTTGTTTTATTTTTCGAAATCATACACCCACTAAAAGCAAACCATGCAACCCAACCCAGGCGATCCAACAAACCCGTTCAAAACCCGTCCTAAAGCACTCCAAAACCACGGGCCCAGCCTTGCTGCAAGCCGTCTTGACCAACGGCAGCTTTGCTTGTTTCTGCTATCCTCAACGATTTTACAGCTACATTTACATCATTGAAACTCTGGCCATATAGTAATTTAGATTCCATACATTCACGCAAGTGTAAATCAAGCCATAAGCACTCTTCAACGCCAATCTCACCAAACCCACCTGATATAAGAACAAAACCTTCATCACAACGTACTCAGTGCAAAATCATCTTCCATAAACACAACACCAAAAAAGAAAAACCTCCATCTTCATTAGTGCCACTATCCATCTCACCGACAAGCCGGGCCCTTCAACCGGTCCTCCCGCCAAAAACCCGCCCACACACACACACCCTTTCGTCACGCACGTCACAGGTACTACATAAAAACCGAACCAATTTAGACCAGAAAAAAAAAATCGCCCAAGACTAAATTAAATACATCGTCCATAAGTCCAACCAAAATAAAGAAACGAAACTTATGCCGCGCGCCCGAACAAAACGTTAAAAACAGGGCCTTGCGTTTCCCCTTTTTTTGGTCTCTTGGTCTGCACACGCCCCTTTTAGTGTGAAGCTTTGTTTTTCGTTCTTTTTGGTGTATGTAGATAGAGTGAAGTGACGAACGAGGTTCCCATCTTCGCGTCGTCCCGCAAGCCCTTCCCGCGGTAGATCTCGCCAAGACTTTTCTAGAAGCCGACGTCAACTCTTTTTAATCTTATGTAGTACATTCCTATTGCGCATCTTCTTTTTCTTTTGACAATTTGTCTCATCGATCGAATTTTCTTCATTCTTGCAAAAAATCGTACATCAGCCACCCACATTCCCTCACGTTACACTAAACAAATCCGCAGACAAAAAAAGAAGCCAGCATCGAATATTCTAGCGCTCTTCCCCCTTCACACTGGCAACGTGAAAAAAAAGAGCCCAGTCAATATATAATTAGAACCCCCCAAGCATGCAACATCCCGAAGTGTAGCACAAGAAGAAAAAATCTTCGTCCATCAAAACAAAAACTTGAAACTTTGTCTCACTCTCGCGTGGCTTTGCTATTTTTATTCTTTTTTCTTTCGCCCTTTGAAGCTCGGCGTTTTGCGAGGCAACTTCTCCCCCCACGCTCCCACGTCACAGCCTCGTTTACGCCTCTTGTCGAGCATCATGAATCCTACCAACATAATGCAACACAAACCAATTACAAAATACATAAATAAATAAATAAAAATAAGACAAAACCGCCTAAACCTCTCAAAGTCCCAAATCCACACACATGAAATCCCACACCAGCTTGTAAGGTCGCACACGCCAGCACACTACGGCATCCCACCACCAAGGAGAAAAATACTAAATTAAATAAATACATAAAATCCCGAACCCATGTCTTTTCTTTGTGTAACCACATCACACGCCGTAGCCTTACCGTGCTTGTCACACCCAAGCCCAGCCTGACGGGGCCTTTTTTCTTTAAATTCTTTTCTAAATTTCGACACTAACTAGCTGTAGCTTTCTTTGCCTTGGCGCCGCGTGTCCGTCCCAACCGCATGGCACGCTGGTTTAGTGTCGATTTCTTGATGCGAGACTAAATAAGGCTTGCAACGTGCGTAGGGTCCAAGAGGCGTCCGTCATGGCGGGTGGAGGGTTGCTTGGATATGTAGTTTCTTTGGTGTTGTCACTTCCACATGCATCATCATCGCATCTTGTTTATACAGACAGAAGATATATATGCACACATAATATATATATGATATGATACCTATATATATAACAAGCATCGTATCGTATCGTTATCCTCAACTCTCGACACACATATTATACCAGTAATGACTGTTTAGGTGGTTGCTGCTATCGTATACACTTCTCTCTCGACAAAGAAAAAAATAAAGAAAAAAAGACGTTACAAACAAGCGTTACACACAAATCGTTCTTTCGCCGCAATGTCTTTACGAGAAAGGGCGTAAAATAGTTTCCATTCTTTCCGGATTCCGTTTTTTTTCTCCTTCATTTTCCTTCCAAATGTTTTCCAAAGCCCTCCACCCCCTGGGTTGCTTGCTTGCTTGCTTGCATCAAGTCTGCCGCCGCAGGGCCCAAGAGTCACAGCCAGTTCGCGTCTTTTACGACACACACCCATTTCCAGCGCTCTGAGCGTTCCCTTCACTTGACAAAAGTCGTATCGCGTTTTTCGCCTTGCGGCGATACAGAAGCAGCTTCTTTTCCTCAAGAACCAGCCACCGGGAAAACCCCCTGGTGCTTCACCCGCCGTGGTTTCAGTACTCCGTATCCTCTGCGCCGAACCGCCCCTGAAAATTGCATCACGCCATGAAAGAGCCGACCATCCCCGGAGTGCCTCTGCCAATGCAACCCCCCCAGTAACCGTAGACCAATGCCCTCCCAAATGCGGGAGTGCGAAAGAGCCGAAGAAAATATTGAAAACACACAAAAAAGGAAATTTGTTCGAACATGGGTAGAAAAGGGAACAAAAAAGAAAAAGAAAAACCACCTCAAACAGCGCAAATCAAACACGGGTGCCGCCTTAATTAAGATGCTGGCCGGCAAAGTACCCAAGCCCCGAGAGGTACACCCTGAAATCCGGGCAACATCCCACAGAGATATTATTTCCTCCAGAGGCCGAGTTTTTTACAATCCAGCCCCTTTCATCCTGCCGCCGGGTGAAATAGAAAAAAGAAAATCATTATGTCCAACGCGTGAAGGGGGGAGGGGTATTTGCGACCAGCAAAAGTCAATATATGCCCACATCAATGGTGGCACCAACCGCTCACCAAATCATTAATCTAGTGGCTTGGGGGAGGCGCTCCATTTGCTGCGTGATAATTAGCATGAGGGGTGGTTTTTCAATCATGTTGCAACTCTGGTCGACGACGTACATTGGCTATACATGTTCTGCTGGCTGGGCTGAGCATAGGGAGAGTGAGGCTGGTAGTTGGAGTACATGTGGCTGGCTCCATATTCCGGCATGGGCTGTTGTCCAACGTTGCCAGAGGGGGGAGCAGGATACTGGTTGGGCTGATATCCTATCGGAGGAAGCTGGACAGGTCTCGTGGGATATCCAGAGGAAGACGCGCCATCGGGAGCCTGGGGGTCACCACCACCGTTTTGCGCGACATTAACTGCTGCTGCCCTCTGTCGCTCCTCTTCAGCCTTGCGCTGAGCCTCCTCCTCCTTCTTCCTCTGCTTCCACTCTTTGCGGATCTCCTTGAACTCTATATTGTACCATTCGTTAGCGGTGTGTATTCCCAGGGGCGTGTTTCGCAAACGATTGGTTCGTGTCAGTTTTCTCTCAAGGCCACGTGGCTGAGCCTTCAAGTTTGGCAGTTGAACAGTTACAGCTAGAGGTTTGAGAGGGGCAAAAGAGGTCAAGGTGAAAAAGGTGCGAAAATCGCAACCTACCTTCGGGAGTTCGCTTCTGGCCGTGAGACTGCATGGTGACGTGCGCGTTGAGATGGTTCAGAGTGCCGTAGGCCTTCTCGCATCCATTCCAACCGCACTTGTACATGCGCTCGATTTCCTCATAGCGTCTACGGGGGCGTTTGTGCTGCTGAGCGCCGGGGATGGGAACAAACGAGTAAACCTGTTTAGAGTAGGATTCACGTCAGTATGTGTACTTTGTGCTAGTAGCAAGGCTAGTTGGTTGTGGGGGATTCTCGTGCAGACAAGGTTGTTTCTGTCTCGAGTAGAATGATTCATCTTTTCTCTCTCGCGCACGCGCCCACTCAATTGCAGATGCGCGCCAAGATGGATAGTTGACTCCCCCCTCTCTCGACGAAAACAACCACTTTTTCCGCCCAATTTTCACATTTTTCTCTCTCGTTCCACTTCGAACCCCTCCAACACTACATTGCACGCATATACGTACCTGGCTAGGTCTCTGCTGGGGAGCAGACGCTGGGGATTGAGCGTAGACGGGGTGGCCGGGAGTCAAAGGAGGAGCTCCATGCTGGCTGTAGCCGGCCCAGTCGGGTCGGGGCTGCGCATACATGCCTCCGCTCTGATGGGAGTAGCCATGAGACATGTCTGGATTCGGCGCATACGGCGAGTGCTGCCCATAAGGGTAGGTTGGACTCGGAGCCGCAATAGACGGATCTATAGGCACATCGTTGTCAGAATTGACGGGGTGGGCTTGATGGCTAGGCCCATTGTGCTGGGGCATAGACGGACTGTTCTGTTGTTGCGCCATACCTCCGCTGCTCGCGCTGCTGGAAGGATGGTATGAACGCTGGATATGATCCGCCGAGAAAGACCCTGATCGCGCCGAGGGAGGATAGACGCTGTACTCCGAGGTGGGAGTCACAGAGGTGGGATAGTCTTGTTTCCCGGGGTACTGAGCAGCAGACGCGTGTTCTGCGGACGAGCCTTCAGAATGATGGTCGCCGAAACTGCTGGAGTAGGGCGAGGGCAAACCTGACTGCGAGAACTGGGTGGCACCGCGGTCCATAAAAACACTCGAAGCAATCGACGATGGCGAAGCCCAAAGACGAGTAGAGAACTCTTTACAAGTTCTCTTTTCCTTCTTTCGTGTAGTGTTTTATGCGAGGGTTATCAGCGACGTGATGTGGAAGTTGTCAAGATGACCAAAACTTCCAAGTCGCGATGTTGATGGTTTGCGCTGGCTTTGCCCAGGAACGTGCTACCGAACTCCACACAAGGTTGGCGTGGAATGAAAAAAGAGACGGCGTCCAGACAAGAACTAGTTTCCAAGCACTCGCGTCTCCAAGATGGTGCAGGGGGAAGGAAGAAATAGTAGCAGCCGGAGGCAGAGTGATGAGTAGGCTCCTCTCCGGGGGGGGACACTTGGTGTCGCGGTGGCGGCGCAAGCAGCAATGGCTAGTATATGTAATATCGCCGGCGGCGGCAATAGTAGCGCGGACTGGGGCAAGCGGCGTATACCGTAGCGACAAGTTGCCAAGTTGCTGTTTAAAAAATGCTCGGTTGATGGAGTTATTTGGGGTGCGTGATGCGCACTAGCTCCAGAAGTCCAGGAGTCTTGGTCCTTGGAAGCGCGGATCTTGCTGGGTCAGGGATGTCTTGCTTGCCCGCGATCAGGCAAAGTTTCGAAGGGGCTAAAGTAAAGCTAGGCGTCCGGTCACACAGATTGGGGACCCAACTACTAATATAGTGTTGAACGTAGGCCGGGGATGGGTGAGTACCAAGGTTCCAAGTGAGTCTAGCGTCTGACTCGAGCAAGGACCATGGGGCGTGTGGTTTTCTGGCTGAGAATCGCTCCGTCGTTTGAGTTGATAGAGAGACACGGGGCGCGACGCTGAAGCTGGGCTGGGCTTGACTGGCTGAATATTGAGGCGCTTAGTTCTAGAAACAAGAGATGTGGCGGGGCGAGGTTTGTGTCTGGCTCTTTGGGTTTCTGGGAGGGGAAGAAACTCTCTTGTCAGTTTATGACGGCGACGAGTTTTTTGCAGGGCGAGTTGGTGCGGGACGAAGAATTTTATACGGGACCACGCACGAGAGAGAAAGAAAAAAATGAAATGCATTGGGGTGCTGGGGAAAGATGGACAGGCCTTGCAGAGGGTACAGCACGGGTGGAGGTACAGGTACAGGTACGGGCACAGGTACAGGTACATTGGCGCAATGGCTGGGGAGGAAAGAGTGGGACTCACGAGAGCGTCAGGGTTTATTTTATTTTGGAGCGCGACCAAAGCGAGAAACCCAGCGCTGTGGGAGCCAGACAGAGTGCAGAGGCAGCACAGTATCGTTCCAGCGGAGGTACGATCCGATAGCAAGCAGAGTACAGTACTGTACAGCAGAGTCTGACCCAGTGCCAGTGCCAGTGACGCTGAGGGGGAGGGGGTGTGGCAATCGGGTTATTTCCGTCGTAGCGCGAGCGAGTTCTGCGCTTGGAGGAGAGATTCCGGCACTTCAAAGTCTGGACGAGAGACGGGCTCTTGTTGTGGTGCCAATTGCCTGCGCGTTCCTGGAGCTTGAGAGGCGCGTTGCAGGCACTCAAGCAGTCAATCAATCAATCAATTCCCTTGCCTGACGACTGGGGGGGTCCGGCGTTTGTTGGTGCAGGATCACGGTGAGGAGTGCATAGGAAGAGGGAAAAAAAGAAAATTAATAAAAAAAAAAAATTCGATGGGGGTGGGCGGGTGACACTCAGTGCATGTACTCCGTACCCCCAGAGTGGACGCCAACTCAAAGGCAAAAAAAGAAAAACACACGTCTTCGTACCTGTACGCAGCGAATGAGGTTCCAATAACCCTCCCTGTCCTTGCAGAGGGCGAACCTATTGCGTCGGCTTTTCCCCTCCCAGTTCAGTTCAACCCCAGCTGGGCTCAGTCAAATGCCTGCGGAAACTGTGGCGGCAGAGGAGGCGCTCTATCGGACACGACAGATGTGGCAAAGCTGAAGTCCTGCAACGTGTACTCATACACTGAGTAATCCAAATCAAATCGTCGAATCGAATCGTATCGTGCGGTATCGCGTCCCGGATGTCGTCGAGTCGAGTCGAGTCAACGTTCGAGTCTTCAGCACCACAACTTCGCCCCTCTCCAGTGTGCGACGTCGCCCGTGCCTCGTACTAGTCGAGATACCAAGCAAACCAAACGCGATTCCCAGCTACCGGGGTCCCTCGGTGGGTGCCCAGATACTACTACTCTGTGTTTGTACAAGCACGCTCCCAGCAAGCGGGACAGCTGAAAGCCTGGAGATGATTCGAAGCCAGCCGCAGTGGAATGCGCGCGTACCCTTGCCCCGACAAAGTGGGCGGTCTCGTACAAGCCGTACGTACGAGCACAGTGCGCGTTTCCCGTGGCCGCACCCAGAGAGTACTCAAGCAACGGGTATACTTGCACATACGAGCATCTTGTGGTCCTCGCACTCGCGGAGCGCAACAGATCTGCGCCTTTTTCCCATCAATGGATCGTTTTTCCCTCTCTTGTTTTTACTTCCTTCTGTCCTCTCCTCCTCTCAGAGCAATAATGGCCAATCACAAGCCCCCGACCAATGGAGAACTAGCATTGGCTGGTCCAGGATGTCACCAATGGAGCTTCTGCTGTCGTTGGGGGGGTGGGCTGAAGGGGGCTTCAAGGGCCCATCCCCATGTCAGGCCGGAGGTAGTGCCATTAACGGCCAACGCTTGATTGCCTGACAGCACCGCGTATGTATGTACAAGAACGGGCAGACGAGAGAGGCGGCGCACCGTACAGATACAGAACCGACATAGCACGGGCCAAAGGGCCGCAAACGGAGATAATTGCGTTTGATGGGCGGCCATCCATCGCGGCCGCCGAGAGGGAAAAAGAGCAAAATAAAAAAGGAACCTTGGCTGGTTCCCAATGCGTTTGTACATGTCAGTGTCTGTCAATCTGTCTGTCAGTCTGGCTGGCTGGCTGGCTGTCCATCAAATCTGACTGACCGTGGCCCCAGACCCAGAGGAGACAAGACAAGAGTCGAGAGCCCCGAGTACCGTAATCAAGGCCCCAGCGGCTAGCAGCCCAGAGTAATGGTAATGGTTCCAGTATGGCGCTAGCGAGAATGTCGCACGCGAGCCGCGGCCCACGCTGGCCAGTCCGCAGCACAAGTACATGTACGAGACGGTATGGGCACGATATTCTCCGCAGAAACAGTCCATCTTTCGTCCCACGCAGCCGCTTGTGTAACAGTGCTAAGGGCGTTCGATAGCCGGGCCATCTGGTCTGGTCTGGAGTCGGCACCAAGTATCTGCAAAGCTGGGCTGGGCCTGCTGTTGCGGCCGACCATGTGGATGTTTGTTTGACGGCATACTGATCTTGTCAAGGTTCGTTAATAATGCCTACTAGCAGGTTCCGGGTCTATGGACAGGTCGGTGCTGTACAAGCTCGCTCTGTTGACGGTAGCGAAGCGGTATTGTGTATGAGTACAAGAGTCAGGACGAGAATATCAAGGAAGAGCAGACGGCACGGCATCTGCGCCTCCATGGCCCCTTGATGGTCGTTGCGGCACGGCACCCTCGACGCTTCTGTTGATGCCTGCACATCGTCACCATCATCATCGTCGTCATATCGTCAAGCCTGTCCTGTCTCCCCCCAGCTCCGTGCATGCCTGTCCTGTAGAGATAGATTCAATGCTTGGAGATCAGCCCGTGGCCCCAGCGTCTGCCCTGGATCGTCCGCTAGTTTTGCACAGCGCTACTACTCCCACAAGCCGTGAACCGCTCCTAGTGCTCGACCGTCTCAACTGAGGCTGGCATCGGCTCTGGACCGGTCAGGGTCAGCACTGTCGACGGCCGTTCTGGGCGCTGCCAGGGGTCCCAGCAATCTCTGCCGCAGCAGGCGACAGCTATATTGATGCATGGAGCGCCATCCTAGGGCCTAGGGGAGGAGGAGATGCCCTGGCACTAGCAGGAGATGCTATCTCGAGCTTCTACTTGCAGCGTGACCCTACTCGGAATAGCTAGTACCCGGGCCAACAACATGGAACCCAGGGCCCTGTTACTGGGCTGATAGACTCTCAACTGTCCATGGCCATCTCCAGCTTTCTGTCATTTTCCATGGCCATGTGCACCTCATATGGCAAAGAGGGGAGTGGGAATTGCATGTGCGAGTAATGAACGATCCCGATGACCGAGCCAATGCCTTTGTCCTGCCTGATCCATTACGTAGCCACCTGTTGCCAAGTCATGTCATTCGTTCATATTGTAAAAGAGGCGAGAGCTGTCAGCTGTTATGATAGGTCGCTAAATGCAGGCACCGCTCACGACTTTTAATCAAGGTACTCGTAGTCGACGCCCTCTAATAATAACATCATGTATGAGTACAGTAAGAGTACCAGCAATGGCAAAGAGGGATGCGTGCCACTTTGCGGCCAAGGAGAGGTGCATAAATGACGGGGCTGAGGGTTTTATTTCAAAATACCACACATCACACATCATGCACATCAAATGTTACAGAGGTCAAGGATCGCAGGCATGTTGGATTTGCAATGTACCTGTACAGAACATGGAAGTAAGAGCAGGTGCTTCCAACGGAGTGCGCTCCGAGCAAAGGCGGTGCACATGTACCTCGTGCAGCACAGAGCATCGTATGTCTGCGCATGTACATGTACAATCCCGGGCACTCAATTATCCCCCTCCGTTGTCGGTGCGCAGATCCAACTCTCGTCTCTTCTCTTCCTCTTCCTTGCCCGCAGCTTCCCATTTCCACCCACGCATAAAATTGAGGTCCTCGACGGCAACGTTATGATGCGATGGGTTGCAGGGCCTGGACTGCAGTTGCATGAGGATTGCATCGCCTTCTCCACTCCTGCGTTCTACATGCGGATAAATGGCTATTGGTCTCCGCTCCATGACAGCCATCCAACCTTGAATCATGCCTCTCGCCAGGGTCGTCGGTACAGATACAAGCAAACAAGAAACCAGCCCCCGGAGCAGATGTGCCACTCCGGGCTACTGCTCCGTATTACTAGCTGTACGCCGTGCCGGTCGAATCCTGCTGTCCTGCGCTGTGATGTGATGGATGTCATGGACACAAGAAGCGAGTGCCAACCACCATCTATCTGCTGATTGATATGCGACACCGTTCTTTCAGCCGCCCGCATTTCCCGGGGGGGCACGGGCGACCGAGCATGAGCATGAGCATGCCATGGCAGAACCGAAGAATACGAAGCCTAGACACGCTCTCTGTGTCTGTCCTGTGTCCGAGCTGGGCGTCTTGAAGGTTCGGTGCAGCCTGTGCCACTGTGCCGTGCTGTGTATTGCCCAACCTGAGACATACATGCAGAAATACCAAGGTATCCAGAGCGAGGGACCGCGACGTGATAGGCAGGCAGGCATGTATCATGTTGTATCTTTCGAATCCATCTTCCTCTTGGCTGTTCTATCTTGTTCTCTCTCTTGCTCCCCCCTTCATCTCCCTCCCGCGTCTTCTGTCTGTCTCGTATGATTCGGAGGCAACAGGCATTCTCTGCATACCATTGCATTTCAATGTTCAAGCCACGGCGCACACCACCATGTCAAGGTCGCTTGTTGGGCTGCCATCATGCACAATCCCTTCAGCCGCTGACTCATGTTTCTTTCTGCTTGCATCGCATCTCAGCCGCAGAACACAAAGTTGTGTCAGCGTTCCTTGGGTGTCGATTTGTCTCTTTTTTTCCCAGCCATGACCATCGCTGTCATGTCTTGTTTGCCTAACTAACGCCGTCCTCAGCCTTGGGAGGCGTTAACAGATCAAATCGACCCGAATCCTCGGGAGAGACTAAAATGGCCCCTCAGGCCATCTATACCCCGAATCGGCACGGTCGCGCTGTTTCGTTGGTCAAGCTTCCAAGGGCCAAATCATGGCCTGTCTGCCGGCGTCAGAACGATGCTCCAGCTAACGTCCATGCTTCTCTGAGTTTGTCCTAGTGAAAGAAAAGAAGCAGAGCAAAAACAGTGGCCTCGGGGCTTTGTCCACAAAGCATAAATATGCTTGTAGGTGCCGCAGACGCAATGACCCCCGCCCATCAGGGAGAAAGTATTTTATCTTATTCTTATTTTTTTATTTTTTATAAAATTTTACAAGGCAGCGGTGGTTATCTAAGCGAAGTGCAGTCCAAAGACGCCATGTACAACCGCATTTGGAGAGGGGGGGCAACATATCAACCAGGCCTTCTCCGACTGCTTGCAGATTCTCGTCAATGCTACTCTGTGCACTGTGTCCAACCGCGTGTTAGCTCGGACTAGGCAGCTCTTTCAATTCACCGACTCAGTTGCCGAGGTGAACCTGGAGACGCAGCTCTGTGGTCGACTCTGGGCTCACCGCAATATCACTTGTGTTGTCGTTGGCTTCTCGAATTGCGACGTTCCCCTCCCTTTCGAGGCAGCTCTTGTCGCACACGGCTGAACTGAAGCCCCTCTTGAGGGTCCACGTGTGATGGCTGAGCTTTGTGTTCCCCTCGAACCTGCAATGCGACAAGGGCGTAGCCTCACGTGGTAGATCCACTGATTGGCAGGGTATGTCGATGATGATGAATGTCTGATTCAGTGCTGTACGACGCTCTCTGGCCTTGGAGACGTGTATAGATGGTTCTGTTGCAAGCGTCACGTCACAACAGCGCCGCGCTCGTGCTCGTGCGACGTGTGCTCCGTGCCGGAGGATCGAGTCATGGTATCTGGACAGAGACATGCCACGGCATTTCAGCTCTTCAGTTACAGGTAGACTGCGATCCTTGGACGGCAAATTGCACTCCTTCCGGCGCTGCTCATTTCTGACATCCTGTGTGCATGCCGACCAATCTAGAAAAGATACCTTGTCATTCAATCCCTACCGCCCTACCGCAGCCGCACAACTCCACCGCCCTTCGCCTAGCTATCAACTTTTCCGGGGGAGAGCCAAAATCATCATCACCTGATTGCAAGGCAAGGGAGCTGAGCGACGCCCTCTATCGTGAGCTCTCCCGATAGCCATCAGCGCATCGCAAGATGAGACGGACGGCACAGACAGACAGACGAGAAACAAGCAGGGCAAAAGAAGCGGGCAAAAGGAGAAGCAGCTGGGAAATTCTGCATGCGGCCTGCATGGTCTGACCTACCCTCTCCGCAGCAGCACGTACCCCCTTCGGCACCCTTCTGAAGCATCAATTGGTCGACACTTTGGTTGCAGCCACTTTATTCCGTACAGCCACTTGAGAACCAATGGCCCAATCAACAGCAAGAGGCGAGAATGATGGCAACCGAGCCACACAATGCTTTTTCTTCCCAGACTCCCTTCCACTGACCTACGAGGAAAAAGAAAGTGATACTGTACACAGCCGGAAATCCGTCCTCTTTGCTGAGTTGGCATCGACATCGAGCAAGGTTAGCGTCGATCCAGACCAGGTGGCGCTCCAACAAGATCTCAATGAGTACGGAGCGAAGTTGTTTGGATCCCGGCGACTGTGATACCACCGCCCAATTGACCTAGGCATTACAAGTACATACCAGGCCAGGCCAACCGGCAGTCTGGACAAGATGTGCCGAGTGCGTGGCAGGGTTTTGCCACTTGACATAGTGACTGCAGTTTTTATCACATTTCTTCGAATATTGGAGATACATGTCCCAAGCCAGATACTGGCTGGAGTCTATCTTGGCATTCCTGTCCATGTCTATCCAAAATGACGTGCAGACACAAGTACCCGAGGTGTTGATAATTTCAAATCCAGCTCCTCGCTTATACTGTGTCTGGACTGCAGATGTGATGAATTCATATTACTGTATCGTCATGGTTCGTGGTCCACGCCAACAACATTGCCAAGGGGTCTATCACCGTGGTCTTTGCTGGGGGGATGTAACTCAAGCGAGGATGGCCAAAGGAAGCTCCAACGTTGAATCTCGGGCTCAGCAACACTAGCTGGCTATGCTAACACAGTCTCTCGGCCGGGAACAATGTCAAGCTTGTCTCTAGCTTCGTCTCACTTGCACGAGTTCCATCTATACTAAAGAGATTTTCAAACGAATGGTTACCAGAACCAGGGCAAGAGACATGACCTGAATGAAGGCTCACGAGTGATACTCCCAGCAAAGACACGTATCCATGAGAAGTGCTCACTCAAATTGGCATCTGGCTGCTTCTCAATATCTCTCACGAATCGTGCATCAAATGCGGTCTTGGGACTCGTTTGGACGGCAAGGCAGCTTCCAACGAGGTGCTACTACTGACCGCTAGACTATCACGGGAAGGACTAGCATTGAGTGCTAGCAGCTAGACAAGGACATGGGCCGCTCGACCTCCCCCAAAGCCAGAAGGGTCTAAAATATCAAACCCCCTTACGAATGAAACCTGGCTAACATGGTAGCATCTCGTCGCTCTGCTGGTTAGTGTTGGCTACAGACCAAGTCAGCCGCATTTGCTCGCACGTCCCCCATTCGCGCAGGGGCCTTGACTGGGGAAAAACAAAAACGGCCATTCTAATTTCGCTGCCGCGCTCCGTCAGCCTTCCTTGGTCTGGCCGCGGTGCCAGTCCCAGCGCTCGTAAGCTCACTTTGTGATGCTATTGCTAGAACGGCCGTTATCAGGACCTGGACCCGAAATCGACACAAAAGGTCACCCGCTCTGGCTCCCTCCCTTTCTTTCCAATCAACCCGCTGCGCTCCTACATGACTGCCGGGACAGCGATGCTCACGAGAAGGAACGTGTCGTATTTTTATCCAATCAAGCCAAGGTGCCTAAAATTGACAAATTACGATAAAACGATTCATCGCATAGGCGCTATGGTTCCGGTGGGGCATCTGAGACAGCCGCAAATGGACGTTTACCAAGTAGACGCGGTTTTCTCCCCTCCCTCGTTCAGCTTCCTGCATGGCGTAGCCAATGCGGTAATCCGATACACTTAGTCTGGCACACCAAGCTCACTGTGGCTGACAATGCTAGTGAGGATGGCCCTTTACTCTCAAGCCACCGTCATTTTCTTAATCGTGATGGAGGCCCTTTAATATCCCCCCGTAACGAGACGGCGAAGCAGTGAGATGAGGATGGATGAGCAGAGAGGGTCAGACCACGGCATCCAGCCAAGGGGGGCGTGGCAGCTGAGCTGTGAGGCAGAGAGAGGGGGGTTTTCCAGTTAAGCGACGGACCTCGATGTGCTAATACTGCATGTTTCTCTTGATTTGGGATGATCAAGACACATTCTTGCTCTCTGGGACAAAAGGGGGTCAGATGAGGCCGTACGAGTACCCATATCCGGATTCTTGGAAAATGGCTCTTCGGGAAAAGCAGCTCCCCCCCACTTGACGAGGGCTCTGAGATCTCTACGGAGCAGAACGGAGAGCGATTACTTCATGCTAATCCGATCTGCGAAAACGGCCTTCGACCGGCGCTGGGCTAGCTAGCGTCAGCTGTCAGGAGGAGTATGGGCAAGAACCAGTAACGGGGTTTCGTCCTTGGCAGGCGGCTTTGCTGTGGCTTTCGCTATTTCGTCTTATCCCGAGCTCACCCTGTGCGCGGCGAAGGGATTCAGATGGTCCTTGCCATGCTTGTTGGAGATATCCTAGAAAGCTGTTCAGCTCAGGAGAGAGCCGACTTGGATGCTTTGATAAGCTATCCACATTGAAAGGGTACTATTTCCAGGACCTCGAAGGAGACAGGCATCAATTGATGAGCGTGTTCTTCTTTTTGACATGAGTGTAGGGTAAGACGTTGCTCCTAGCGGAAAATAGGGACATATTTCGTATCTACTCGCGATATACGATACAAGGCAAGGCGATTGCTGCAGCCTCGTCATTTGTCCGTATACGCTCCGATAACCGAGATGCGACAGCCGCAGGATTATTCTATCTACCCACGCACCATGGCAGCACTATCCCATTAGCAGGACGAGATCAACTGGACTGGCGACGAAGCCGTTGAGGCGGTTCTGCTACAAGTGTCCGCCTAATTTTAAAACCCGAATCGATGGAGCAGACTAAACAAGGGGAGATTTGGGCTCCCCTAGGGCGCATTTTGATATCTAGGCTTGTTGGACAAGCCTAAATTCTGCAAAAAGTTGGGACCTGCATGGTGTGCTGGGGAAGAAAAAAAAAGGAGATGTGATGAATAAGGTAAGGACGAGAGCCGGAGCAGGCTGACAAGGACCCCCGGATGGGCGATGGTCGCCTACGGCAAGAGGAAATCAATCTCATTTCTCCTTGGATACGAAGGGCTCTCGGAATCATCCATGGCAGCGCATATCGCCCAGACTTGCTCCGAAGCTGGCAAATGCTTGCTCTCTGTCTTTTACGCACTCCATACTGGATAGGGCATAGCGGTGGGGAGTGTCGTTGATTTGCAGTACGAGCACAATACAGCCCGTATCGCCGTCGTGCCGATTGATGAGATCAATGATGAACGGCCGGGCATGTGACGGTGTCGCTCTAGACCGTGTGCTGTGCTTGGTCCGCACATGTCGCATCAATGCGCTGCAACTGCAACACTCCTATTCTGTTGATGCCTGCTGCTACTGCTACCTTGCAATAGGCACCAATGTCAATCAAAGCACGGAGTACAGTACAGGTGCAGGTACTATAATTGACACCAGACGTGTCGTATGCAGACGAGACGGCGACTGGGCATCAACGGGCGTGATGTTCTTGTGTCTAATCTTGCTGACTGATTGATGATACGATGCATTGTCCACTGCTGACAGGAATAGCAATAGCCTTGCCGCGACCCAACGTGTATCGTAGCGCAGGTACAGGACTAAAGCAATACGGAGGGGTTGCTAGCCGCGAGGTACCTGGAGCCTGCTAGCACTGGGCTGGGCTGGCATCTCAGATCTCAGTTCCATTGAATGCTTACCAGGAACCCAGTGGCCGGTAAGTGCTAGTGAAAGAGGCTCCGTGGAGTCCCAAGGCTAGGAGAGCTAGCCCAGGGACTTTTTGGTCTGGTCCCAGGGATCAGTCTGAGCGCATGGCGATCTGGGGAGGTTGATGCTAGCAGCCATCTGTACTAGCAGCTAGCAGCGTTGAGCGCTGAGGGGAGGCCCAAGCAGGCCCAAGCAGGCCCTAGCGCCGCAAGTTTACTGGAGTGGGCGCGCTATTACGGAGCAGCTTTAGGGCCCATGAGTTGAACGTGCTGCTTGGGTGTTGGGCTAGTTTAGCACCATCCCATCCCATCCTCTACAGTAGACCTCCATGCACATGCACCCGCACCTGGCCAAGTGCGCAGCTCACCTCGAGCATTTGATCGTGATTGCGTCTATACGAACAGTACTGTACAGGTACTTGCGACCACCCCCGTCGGGCGGCTGTTGTGCAACACACCAACGGCGGGTTTTTGGCCCAGCGACAGGCTAGCGGGCGCCATCGCTGGTACCAGGAATACGGGAGCGCGAGTCGCACAGAATGGCACACTTGTTAGGTAGGGAGAGCGCGAAGGGCTCAAGGGAGACAAGAACGTCCACCTGGGCCTCGGGCCTAGCGGATGACATGCTTGGGCGGCTCGTCACGTTATAAGGTAGCCGGTACACTGGCCGGATCCATAGCAGCCCACTGGGGTACCAGCGCGAGACTGCGAACAGACGCACTGGAGAAAGTACCGAGGGGCTCGCCAGGACGATGGCGCGAGGTATTGCATACTTGCACGTTGGACAGACTTGTACGAGTACCTTGGCTCTCTGTGAGCGAAGCGCGAGTACCGGTACGTGGGCGACAATTGGCATTGACAGCCGACCGCTGACAGCTTGTCGCCTCCAAGCCAATTCTCACGTCGCCATCTCGCCTCGTTATCCACTTGGGCCAGCTGGGCAGAGCGAAGACGGAGATGCAGCACGCAACACGCAACACCCGTTTCGCTGGCGATTTCTTTCTTTTTCTGCCCATCAATCACGCCGGGTGTCTGTCTGTTATCCGCACGGCCTCACGGGCAAATCAAATCAAAGCAAATCAGCTCAGCAGGGCGCGCGCACATCGAGGCAATGCCTGCTTCTGGTCGCTGTGCAATAATCGGCCACCCTTGCCCTCCACTTTTTCGACCCTCCCACCGCCGTCGCATCGCAGCTCGTCCGAGAGCAGTAAATGCATATCCGTAACCCTATGGATGTACGGCGTGCAGTGCAGTACCGGTACTGACTGTACTCGTGCAGGATTGAAGGGAGAGGGAGGGGTCGGGACAGAACAAGGACCAGAACAAGAGAGGCACATGCTCGAGACTCGACCCGAGCTGGAGACACACGGACTGACACGACGAAAAGAGAGATCCGAATAAGAGAACAACAGAAGAAAAAAAAAAGCCTCGGTCCTTGACATTTGATGCTGTTTCAGCCACCACGACGGGGTCGCATTCAGAATATTGGCTGGTGCTTTTTACGAAGTGCGATGACGTCTGCCAGTGGACACGCTGAGCTCTCGAGCTGCCAACCTCACGATTCTGCGTCTGGCTCATCCCTGCCGTGCGGCTGTTGTCATGGATTCTTTGACGTTTCAAGGCTCATTTTGCCGAAGCAGGCCTCGCGCGCTTTCTCTTCCTTCTCTCGCTCCCCTCTCCCATGACTAAGAAGACCCAACGACCAGGGGCCCAGCAGAAAAGACCCATGGCTCGCCTCCACGATTGCTTCTCTCTGCAGACGCCCCCCTTTGCGCGCACTCATCTGATGCCTTTCTATTTGCCCATGCCGGCATCCATCCACCGCCCCGCCGCCAATGGGAGAATTTGCTTTGGCTTCACATTCTGTTCGTTGCTGCGTTCATCGGCCCCGTCTTGTCTACTGTACAAGACTGTACGAGTTATATCTGACCCCCCCAGGCGAGGGTACCATCCACAGGATAACTGTGACATGCCAATATCCCCCCCTCCTCCCTCCATCCCTCTACAGCTGCAGCTGCAGCATTACGGAGAAGGAATATGTTTCCTGACGTCCTTATCCGATCTTTTTTTCTTCTCATCGTCTGAAATAGAGTGGGGAATCTGCGTACTGTACTGGTACTTGCAAGCATGTCGTCGGCGAACATCTGCTAAACCCCATTCTTGTTGAGTCATCTCGGCTCCCCCGAATTCTGGGCCCCCCTTGGCTGGGACTCGCCCTGGTCCTGATTGGCTTCTCGCATGTCTTTTTCCCTTTTTTTCTTTCTCAGTTCCGCCCAGTGTTCGCGCCTTTTTTTTTTGTGGTTACCCTCTTATTCTCTGCTTTTTTTTTTTGTGGGCTAGTCGTTCAGCCCATGAGCCTAGAGGCGGGAAGCGAAAAGACGGTCAAGTTGTTGTCTAATGCTACGATGCACATGGTTCGCCATGTACTCGATACGGTCCTGGTACAGCTGGGGGATGCGACTGTGCTGGAGCAAGGCATCTGATCCTGCCTACATGGACAGCTCTCAAACCTCAAATCAAATCACCGTCTTTTCTTCTTGCTGCGGCCGCCGAATCACGCGTGCCATTTCTTTCCCTTGCCTGCATTGAACCCTCGTTACACACCCCCCTTCGTTTATCCTGTTTATTCTCTCATAGAGCGGTCTCGCTCGTCGTTCGAGTGGCATGAGGAGGAGGGGGAATCACTGGATGGTCTCGCTTGGAGACAGTTTGGCAATTGGATATAAGGTTGATGAGAGGCATCTGACCCATGGCTATCACGATGCTTGGTCCAGGTCACTACACCCCCCTGTCTGAACCTGGCAACTGTCTTCCGTGTCTTGGCTTTTTGCTAGCCTGACCGTCCCCCTGGTTCGAGTGAGAGGTGCGCTTTTCGAAAACGCGTCTCGTCTCAGCATGAAGATCACGCTTCCCACAGCCAAGTGCTGCTGCCTCTTTCAAACTTTCATTTCTTTTACAGTACCCAACGCCGAAACAAGATCACAGGCAGTACTGTTTACGAGATACTGTATTGAGTAACTGGCCGTACTCTGTACCTCTCGCTTCCCCCCCTCTTCTCACAACTCTCACCAACTTGTTTTCCTTCCTGTAGAGTAGCATAACGCCACCTTCACCCACGTGCTTACTACGCCTATCCCGGCATGGTTGATTCACGCAGGCGGAGATGGACTCCGTAGAGGAGCAGAAAGAGGAGGCAGTGAACCATTGCGAGCGGAGAGATTTTGCTGGGTCTCTTGGGTCTCGTCCCTGTGACCCCTGGTCGATTTTTTCTTTTCTTTGCATTCAGCTTTGTCAGTTCGGCGACCAGGCAAGGTTTCTCTTTCCCATTTCCCCTCGTTCTCAGCCTCAGGAGTTGACTGATCGCTTTTTCGACTGGGATGTCAATGATGAATGCACTGTGGACAAGGTTGCAAAAATGTGGCTCCCCCATTTTTTCTCTCTCTTCTCTCTGGTTCCCTTTCAGAGGAGGGGGGCAAAGACGTGCATGACAATGGGGCCTGAATATTTTTTCTTTCTATCCAACATCTCTTTTTCCTATTCGGTGTGAAGGCATGCTATTCGTTGATACATACACGGGCATTTCCTGAAAGGTTCACGCCGGCGAAGAGATCTTTTCTGGCCTCTCGTGTGTCTTTTTGTTGAACCCCGACTCTTTTTCAGCCACGCCCGCTGTGCCTGCTTTTTTGCAGGTGTTTTGTTATCGGTCAGGTTAGGATTCCCGTACAGTATGGAATGGGGGAGCGAAGACGTCCAACCAGGTCCCCAGTCCGAAGGAATGGGTTCTGGTTGGATCTCAGCAGATGCCCTCTGCCGCCCCTCCTCGTCACTTTCTCGTGCCTTCGCCTTTTTCTTTTCTTTTTTTTGTTCAACAGAGTGTGTGTGTATTGTATCTTTTACACCCCCCTCCCGTTTCTCCGAGAAAGGTCACCTCTGCGTCATCTACCTTGTGCTGAGAGGGTTTTCTGAGCAAAGGCGGTCTCCGGCTATGATGTGATTGATGACCCGTAGGCCACGACAAGATGATGTTGCTGCCGACTTGTCATGGCCGTCGTCGGCTGTTGCCAGAGGACTGTGGGCTAAACTCCCCGGTTTTTACTGTCGTCTACCATTTTCTTATCTTGGTGGTAGTACAGTAGTTAGTTAGTAGCAAGTTGCGACGACTGTGTACTCCGTAAAACGTTGCGCTGATCCCAGAATCTTGGGAACTAGAATCCAGATGGCTTGAAGCGATGCGCCTCTGGTGTGAACAGATGCCTTGCCTAAAGAAGCAAAAGATGTTGGGGCTAGCTTCAGCTCGCGATTTTGTGCCCATCTCCGCGAGTTGCTAAGAGTTTAGCTACCGGAGATGCAGCCTTCTTTTTGGTAATGTAGCCTACTTGCTCTCTTTACTGTTCCGCGAGTCATTTGATTTTGATATACGGTTGATTGAGATAATGAGCTGAGATGGAAACGAAAGATGGCTTTTACTATTGATTATTCTTCTCGCCTCTGGGTGAAGATGATCAGCTCATGCCGTGAATTCCGAAAGATTATTGTAGGAATCGATGTTCGTTTGCCGTTTTCAGCTTGCTTTTGCGTTTACTTGGAATGTACAGAGTAGAGTACACTCTGTTTAGGGTAATTTATCATCCTTTGGGTTGTTGTTGGTGGACTGCTTTTTTCCCTCGTCAGCTCTGCCGGGGGTGCCCTCCAGCCAACCAAAGTTGCTTGTTTCGTCGTCGGTATTGTGTGACACATTGAGGCCTTGCTCTCGTTGTCTCTTATGAATCAGTTCGCCGATGTCTTGGATGTACGAGTGCTCTTTCGGTGTCATTGAAGAGCGCGGGGTGTGGGCTGGGGCGGGTTGAGCGGGCGTTTTTTGGGTGCCTGCGGCAGTGACCTCGTTATTTTGTGATTGTTTTTGGGGTTTGCTTGTTGCCGATTTTGTCTGTCTCACTGGGTTGGTAACGTAGACGAAGGGGAAGCTTGTACAAGCTTGTACAGAATAGACGGTATCTTGTTTTTCTATCTCTTTTTTACGCCTGACGGGAGTGTGAATGTGTGAATGGTAATGTGTGTGAGTGTATGATTGTGTGTGTTCCTATTCTTGGATGCTTTATTAATTAATTTACCTGTGCTTGCTATTGTGAGGATAAGTTGTAATATAGCATATCATATTTTTTTTGTGTTCAAGGCGCGGAATCAAGTTTCAGACAGACATGGCATGGCTTGTCGTCTGACCAACAACTCACTTTTTCCGCGGGAGGGCGTGTCTTCTTCCTTCCATTTGGTACCTTTCCCTTTTCACCTTTTTACGTTTATCACGGTTCTTACGTTTTTTCACGGATTTTATTTGTACTTGTAAGTAATAGGTAGGCAGCTTTATGAGGGAAATGGTAGCCTGGTAAGTACAGTACTGTACGATGATTGTCTATTGTCTTCGTCTTGTTAATGGATGGATGGATTGATGGATCTTTTTTATGCGGTGTGTTTAGGCACCCTTTTAACAGATGTGATTTTTTTCTTGCTTTACGTGGTATTTTGGTTCGGGCTTCGCGTTTATAGAAAAATATACGTATACGTGTACGTCTTGGTTGGTTGCTTTTTATCCTTTGGTCTGTGTTGCCCTTGTAAGAAGACCAGACGGGTTCGGATTCAGGTCGGCGAATGCAGTATTTTGTGTGTGTATGGGGGTTTGCATGGATGGGATGGATTTTTATCATTTATGATCAAATCTTGTGTTGATGGGTGTCTTTTTTTACTTTTTGAAACGGCGAGGCGTTTTTTTATTTTACTTTTATTCGGAGTGATCCTGGTAATGAATAATATGTTACTTTTCGTAAGGATGAAGATAGAAGAGGAAGCAAGAAGAGAAATGAAAGGGGAAGGTTTATAGAGAGCTTGGACTTTTTGGTGTTCAGCTTTGCTCAGCTTCGTTCAGCTCTGCTCTGCAGAGAGAAACCCCTTGTTTAATGAAGCGAAGTTGTTTAAAAAAGAAAAAGAGAAGAGGTAAAACAAAAGATGGAAATGTATATGCAAAAGGTGAAATCATGAAGGAGGAGATTATAGCAAAAAATGCACATGCAAAGATGGTAGGTACTAAGGGAGGGAGAATGATACTCATAGATGTTAGCCAACTAGGTTGAATAAGGTATGCATCAAGCAATCCTCGCAAAAGCCAAGAAAAAAAGATCTCGATCCTGGTGTATAATATTGAATGATGAACGCCCCTTGCTTGGGTCTATTTATTCTTGCATTCTGATGATGCGCTTTTGTGGACTTTGTTGACGTCCCTTGCATTACAAAGAAGTAGTAAAAGTGATATCGTACAGACAGGTAGGTTACCTCAAAGTAAACCGAAAACAACTACCGTGAAGTAATGTACATCCCCAATATTAGGAAAAAAAGAAGGAACTAAATAGGAAAAAGAAACGCAGCAGAAAAAACCACCACAACCATGAACTCTCCAAAATTGTTTTTCGCGTCACCGCGTTTCCGCACAGACGCGTCCCTCCATCTCCCCATCCCCTCTCACTCCAGCACCTCTCTCCCTCATATATTAAAATTCGATAATAAAAAAGAGAAAAAAGTTGAGGGTGACGGGCGATAGGACCGCAGGATTCGTCACTCAACAGGGGCAATCAGATCAGCCGACGTGTCGTCACCGCGGGATGTGATTTGCTGTTTTTTTCGTGCAGTTTTTGATAGCATGTGATGTGACTTTTTTCCGTAGGATTCTCTCGATACAACTACCTGGAGAGGGTATTAGCATTCGTATTCGTCGACTTGAGCCTAAAAGCCTGTTTTGTTACAGCTTTCAAATGTATTGGCTGATATGGAAACATCCAATCATACCTTTTGCTATGTTCATGGATTCATCAACAAGAGACTTCATGTCCACGTCCTACGATATAAATTGCCAGTCTCATGAACATCAAATAACGACACATCATATGGTGTTCTTTCACTCTACAACTATTCATTCACCGTAACATTCACAAAAAGAGTAATGCCAATGCGTGATATTCCAGACCTCGTTATTTTTTTCTCTATCAACATACATGTTAACCCTCGAGGCAGAGCAGCCTGTGCCAGTCGATGGATGCATCGTCATGGCGGCTAGTAAGTGACTGATAACAATGGATCACCTTCTCCCGTGTCCTTATGTGATATACGTTCAAACCATTAGAAAAGAAAAATAGAAAAGAGGCAAAAGCAAAACGACAAAATATCCGTCAACAGCAAAAAACCAAATAACCGATGACTTCGCAGGGATGCGAGTCAATGTCTAGTTGAAACCAATCCTGTCCTCTATCAAACGCCGTTTGAGTGCATAGGGCCTTTCACGTCTGTCATGCGTTCCGGAGATGGGCAGTCATCATTGACTTAGTCCTTGTCCGGGTCACAGTGATGCAAGTAACACATGACGAATCTCTTCCTTCTTACCATCGTCGGTTGCCGAGTGGAAGGTTGTTGGAGTTGGCTGATAGACCGTGGTCAGCTCCCGACCCTGCCCTTGTTGCTCTACCATCGACGATACCCACCTCTGCCGCCGCCACGGCCACGGTAACCACCGTAGCCGCGACCACCGCCGCCGCCACCGTAGCGAACCATCTCAGCAAGGCGAGGGTCGATCTGCTGCTTGGCCTCCTGGAGGACATTGACAAGATCACGGGCCTGCTTCTGGTCTGTTTTGAATCATGATTAGCGCTTGTTGAATGTAAAAGGTTGTGAGTAGGATCCAACTTACTGTCAGTGGTGAACAGCGTAATGGCAGTTCCGTGCTGGCCAGCACGGCCGGTACGACCAATACGGTGGATGTAGTCCTCCGAGTTGTTAGGGTAATCGTAGTTCAACACATGGGTGATGTTGCGAACATCTTTGAATTACGAAAAGAAAGGGTTAGCAAACGAAATACGGGTATGTATAGCAACCTCCAGCGCGGAACGTGAAGAGACAGCGATAATGATACATCGACCATCTGTACTTCACTCCTTGGTAAACCAGGGCCAATCCAAGTGCGTTTTTTCAAAATGCCAATCCATCCTCTTTGCAGGGGGACATATTATGTGATCACGGGGGTCTTCAGGGGAGACTAAGAGCCTTGGGGAGACAGCTTGATCGGGGTCAAGAGATGCCAACCTCCACCATTGTACCACGGGAGTGAGCAAGGTACAAGAATGGAAATACGAGTATAGCAGATGGGAACGCTACACAACGGATCAAGACTCCACCACATAATGAGAACCATAACCGACACGGTTTGGTCAGGCAGTTGCGCACAGAAAAGATAGCCCCTAAACGCGAGAGTAAAGTATGCAGCAAGTGCTTTTGCTGGAAGTTGCTAGAGAGGGGGGATAAAGAGGGCTGATACTTACCGATACCACGAGACGCCACGTCGGTAGCAACCATAATAGGGCTCTTTCCGGTCTTGAACTGGTCGAGGACCCAGTCTCGCTCGTTTTGCTGCTTGTCTCCGTGGATTGCTAGGAAAAGTGTTAGTTTTTTTGCCTTCAAATCTCTTCTCAGAAAGGCTTGTCTTACAGAGAGCGGGCCAGCCGTCCTGGCGGAGGAATCGAGTAATGTCGTCGGCGATACGCTTGGTGCCGACAAAGATGAGAATCTTGTTCTCCTTGTTCTCCATGACCTTCTCAAGGTGCTTGATCATTTTGTCACGCTTCTCCATCTCGGTGACAACCTCCACAATCTGGGTAATTCTGTGGTTGGCAGCCAGCTCCATGGAACCAATGTTGACCTGGATAAAGTCTTGCAAAAAGTCGGAGGCAAGGGCGCGGACTTCCTTGGGCCAGGTGGCGGACCACATGAGAGTCTGTCGGTCAGGTCGAATCTGCTCGATAATCTTGCGAATCTGGGGCTCGAAACCCATGTCCAGCATGCGATCAGCCTCGTCGAGGACCAAGTAAGTCACACGGCGCAGGTTGGTCTTGCCGGCCTCGAGCATGTCGATGAGACGACCGGGGGTGGCAATGCAGACCTCGACACCTCGGGAGAGGTCACGGATCTGAGGGCCCTTGGGGACACCACCGTAGACACAGGTGTTGCGGATGCGCGATGAGCGGCCAAACTTGGAGATCTCCTGCTGGATCTGGACGGCAAGCTCACGAGTGGGGGCAAGGATCAGGACGATGGGGCCGTCACCAGGGGCGAGCAGGGGCTGTGCGTTGATGTGAACGATGGCAGGAAGACAGTAGGTAAGAGTCTTTCCGGAACCCGTCTCGGCAATACCGACGACGTCACGTCCAGAGAGAGCCATGGGCCATCCTTGGGACTGAATGGCAGTAGGAGCAGGGAAGCCCTGGGCCTTGACTTCGTCCATGACGTAGCGAGGGAAACCGGCCTCGTCGAATGTCTCGACGGGCTTGGGGACATCACGACCAGCGATGGTCATCTGATGTTTGCGACGGAATTCGTCGACTTCGGCAGGGGAGCGGGAGCTGACATCGGGATCCTCCTTGTAAAAGTCCTTTTCGAACTTGGGAAGGGTGGAGAGATCTGCATTGTCCAGAGTTAGTAAAAAATGAGGCAAGAGAAAAAGAAGGAACGGATCCAAAGTACGGTGAAAACACCGAGGAAAGACATACCCCAATCTTGCTTCTGCAGGCCAGCGCCGAGGTGGCCCATTCGGTCACCGCCGCCGCCTCCAAAACCACCTCCATAACCACCACCACCACCGCCGTAGCCACCGCCGTGGCCGTTGCCGAATCCGCCACGACTGAAAAGAAATTTTCGTTAGCCAAAGGTTCGCTGCAAATGCGAAATGAATGTGCAAGTCCATCAATCAAGCCAGTGAAACGAGTGTTTCCAGCTGGCACGCAAGCATCGCCAAGGGATGAGAATCTCAACTCTTGAGCCTACGTAGATCAAGGAGAAGGAGAGGCTGAAACAACTTACCCTCCGCCGTAGCCACCGCCTCCGAAGCCGTTGCGGTCGCCGCCACGATCACCACCGCGATCACCACGATCACGACCGTAACCACCACCGCCGCCTCCGTAGCCGCCGCCGTTGGATCGACCGCCGCCGTAGCCAGACATTCTGTCGAGTTTGAGTTGATTCGCAAAGGGTTTCTGTGAAGTTGGATGGAAACGCGGTTATCAGGTCAACTCGAGAGGTTCAAGTGACTAGAATCTGGGCACAAGGGGGAAAAGAAAGAACGCGTCAGAAAGACCGAGAACCAGCGGTTCTGATGGTTTGTCTCTGCTGTGCGATGAGGGGAGATTGAATGAAAGAGAGAAGAAGAAGCCAGAGGTTGGCGTCTGAAGAATGTTTGTTGGAAGAGAAGGAATTCGGAAAGCAGGGGGGATTCGGTCTGCGCCTAAGTTTTTTTTCTTGCCTGCAGTTTTTTTTTTTAGCGCTAAGAAAATCTCGATGGCGCCTGCCGGTACGTACCCAGCCAAGGTGGCAACTTGCTGATGTAATCACGCGTCATACCTACCCTGGAGTGAATCGAATTTTTGAATTTTTCTTTTGAACGAGGAAATTGACCAATTTGAGTTATGGTGTGGCTTTTCCAATGCAGATATGGGATATGAGAGTAGATAAGTTGAAGTAAGTATATGGATAATGAGATTGATGATGCTGTGCGGAGTGAAAGTGATGTTGGCTTGGGATGGGAACCCGCATGGAATAACTCGTGCTGCGAAAAATTCACCAAAAAGTCCTCCATCTTCCCTAATATATAACACATGAATTCACTTCAAGTAAAGAACTCTTCATGGGATCGTATTGGTCCTCAGATAATAAACAGCGTGTATACAGACACTACTTGGAAGATAGACACAGCAATTTGACCAAAGCACAACATCGTCATGTAATGATCCTTTGCAATTCTCACAACAACCTACTTCATAGTCTCCCCCAACCCCCGTGATATGTATGAAAACAAGAATACAGGTAATAGTTACAAAACAAAGGAGGTATCCTAACCTCGCACCCAATCCGGCTTTTTATTAGTCTCCAGCCCAGGCGGTTAAAGACGCCTTCTCTATGTCATAAAAAAGAAACGATAAAACAAGTCTCCGCTCAACACACAGAACAGACGCCCGCGAGCAGTCATGCATATGCGAGATTCATGTGCTCCATGATAGAATAGGTAGTGGTTGCTTCAAAAACTGCGGTCAACCAGCCGCTCTCCCTGCGCCAATTTTGGTTCTTCCTTTCTCTATGCTCTCATCTCTTTCTTTTCTTCGTCTAAAGAGTCTACTCTCGGGAGACGTCACGGCCGAAGGCCTTGGACTTGAGCCAGTCCACAATGACCAGAACACGGTTGCGTGCTGTAGATGACGTTAGCTAAATGTACCAAAAGGGAGTTGATATTGTGTAAAAGAGGACTTACTGCTGAAGCACATGGAGAGATAGGCACTTCTCCAGAAGAGATAGGTCAGGCTACCACCGGTGGCCAAGTTGCCGTTCCACCAGCTGACGTCGGCAACGGCCTTCTCGCTACCAATGTAGGCCAAACTTCCCTGGTGGCTGTACTTGAAGGGCTTGACGTCGCGAATCTTCTTGAGCTGTCTCTCCAGAAGCTCAATCTCCTGAGCAGCCTCGGCAGAGTTGCCACTCTCAATGTTGAGCTTGCTGCTCAGCTCCTGGATACGGGCCTCGTGGTTCTCAGTCTTGGCCATGTTGTTGAACAGCTTTCCAAGGAAGGTACCCTCCTGCGAGGCGACCTGGGCAGTAGGGGCGTAGCCAGCAACGGCACAGTCACCAACGGCCCAGATGTCGCGGGTTCCCTGGACAACGAGGTACTCGTTCACGGCAAGACCACGGCGGGAGTCCTTCTGCGCAGCAATCTTGGTGGTAAGGTCCTTGATAATGGGGCGGACGGCGTTTCCGGTGGCCCAGACGAGCAGGCCATAGGGGATCTCGACACGCTCCTTGGTACCGTCAGGGCGGGACACCTCGGCCTCAACAGCCTTGTCGGTGACTCTCTTGACCATGGTCTTGGTCTTGATGTCAATCTTCTCCTCACGGAGGGTGTTTTCGGTGTAGTCGATGAGAGTCTTGGAGAACATGGGGAGAACGTTGGGCAGGGCCTCAATCAGGGTAACCTTGAAGCGAGGGCTGATGTCTGGGACCAGCTTCTTGATGTCCTCCTCGAAAAAGTCCTGGAGCTCGCCAGCGAACTCAACGCCAGTGGGGCCACCGCCGACGACGACCATGTGCATGAGACGGTCAATCTCCTCGGGAGTCTGGCCCTTGAAGGCGGCAGTCTCAACGCAGTCCATGATCTTCTTGCGGATCTGCTGGGCGTCGCCAATCTCCTTCAAGAAGCAGCTGTGCTCCCTGACGCCGGGGATGCCAAAGGTTGCGTTCTCGGCGCCGACGCCAACGACTAGCATGTCGTAGGGGATCTCCGTCTCGGAGGTGGCGCCCTTGATCTCAGAGTTATCGGCAATGCGCACGACCTTGCGATCAGGGTCAATGGAGGTGGCCTCGGCTTCGTAGAACTTGGCGGCGGCCTTCTTGCCACGGAGAATGGCGCGGACAGGCTCCATGATGGAGCGGTGCTCGATGGTGCCGGTGGTACATGAGGGCAGCAGGGGGGTGAAGAGGAAGTAGTTGCGGGGAGAGACAACGACGACGTTGTAGTTTTCGGTGTCGAGCTTCTTGAGGAGAGCAACAGATCCCCAGCCAGTGCCTGGTTTCGGATTCTCCGGTCAGCTTGACATATTCTCACACGTGAGCGCATCACGGCGGCATTGACTCACCCAGAATGACCAGCGTCTTCTTGTTGGGATCAGGCTCGTACTGCTCGTCGGGGTGGCGATCGTCGTAGATGTTGTAGGCAGTGAATCCAACGAGGCCAATGGCAGAGAGATAGGTCAGTCTCCAGGCCCATCTGAACGTCTTACGCAGCTTGCCCGGCTTGGGCTTGGGAGCTTCGTCGGCGTAGGCTCTGCGAAAGGCGATGCGACCCGAGTTGGCCAGCTTCATGGCGACAGAGGGCCGGGCGGCAGATCGCATCATCATCGCCTTGGTAGCCGTGGAAAAGGCTCGTGATGCGACGCCATTGGGGCCGATTGGGCCAGCCCTGGCGAGGGCTCTCATTGACTGTTGTGAAGCCATCTGCTTCGGGCTCCGGAACCGGGATCAACACCACCACAGGGAGGACAGGAACAATAACAATGACAATAGCAGGGAAGACAAGGACGACAAAAGGATATTGTCAAGACGATATTTCAAGTCGATTGTAGGAAAAGCAGGCAAAGCGTGCGCTAGAGGATGGAGCTCGAGCTGTCCAGTGACTCGACCAGGGCAGAAGGCCTAAAAAAAGTTGATGACGCCCGAGAGCTTTAGCGGATCGTTGAATTTTTTTCTCTATTTTTTTTTCTCTAATCCATCCGCCTTCCCGCTGGAGAATTAATAACGCAGAAAATGATTGGGTCTGGCACCCACTTCAACGGTGTTGCCCCTAGCACGGAGGGAAAGGCGATAAGGCATGCCAGAACGATAGAGAGATTGGAGTCAACCAATTGATCACGACCAGTATACTAGTTATACTTCCCGGACCGGGACTCGCTGAAGACATGTGCCAGCGCAAGCCTCCGTCCACTGCCGGTCCTTAGTACGAACTACGAACGCAACATGTAATCTCTTTCCGGAAAGCCGAGCCCTGCGAAGGACGTACGGACTTTTGTGCTCCGGTATACTGGAAGCTGGCTAGGGCAGACGGCGTTCTCTAGCCGGTGACACCAGCAGCATCTCGTCTCCTTTGGCCTTCTCTGATCTCCTCGTAACTCCTCCCCTCAACCTCTTCCAGATCTTTGAATAATTCGTCTTGTAGAGTCTCTCATCTATCGTCCCGCCGGTTTGATCCGTGCGTTGTCGCAATGACGGACAGCCCCATCGAAGCCCCCGGATCCCGAAGCTGCTCCGGCCAGCCGCGCAGACGGACGGAGAGTTCGAGGCTCATCTCGGGATCTTTCGGAGGGTCCATGGCAGGAAAAAGGAGGAGAGCAGAGCAACCTTAGAAAGCTAAGCGCACGCTATTATGTACGAGGGGCGTCTTGCCGCGATGGATAAAATGAACGCGGCTAGATGATTAACCACGACTTCAGCACGCCATTGGTCCGGTATCGCTGGATGACATTGCGAGTTGAATTATCCGCGGTGCGGTTGCTCTATAATCAGAAGCAGGTGAGCTTGATGCATCTCAATGCTGAATCATTTACCGCGAACCATCCGGAGATGTACCACAGGTTAGAGTCATAAGACTCATAACCGGCGGAACTTCCCATCCTCAGTTGCATGGAAGTTTCCAAGTGCATTCTCACGTGTGTTAGAAGCCGGCCGTTGAGACGCGCCCAATCACATGCACTGACGCTGGAGATTCAACGGCGTGCATGCGTCACTGAAGGATCTCTCGGAGCTGAGTTGAGGGTGTGCTGCTTTCATAAACCGAGGCAATTCAGAATTTCAAATCATTCATGTCAAGCAGCTGAATTGATTGAGCACCGCACAGTCGTTGTCCTGTTGTTTCAACCTTTACTCTCTTGTCTGATCTTGCTCCCTGCATGTGTCCATCAGCTGCACTGGTTGCGCCACCACAGCCCCGCCTCATTTCAGCCCGGGCCGGCCTGTCACTAGCCACACCGCCGGAACTCGCATCTACAGTAGATCGTGTCATCCCAACTTTTTAGCATATATGCCAGCAATATGGAAGCTCGTGACAAATTCAATGCATACCAATACGCATCTACGTATTTGTTTTACCGCAGTTGGCCCTGCCAGATGAAGGGGGCTCGATTGCATCATTCCCCCGTTCTCTCAATAGCAGCTCGACGAGTCAAGACTTGTTCAGTTTCATGTCCTAGCGCTCCCTTACACCTGAAACGCTCGACGACACACTTGGTGCTCCCATTATAGCAGCAACTGCCTGTGCGCGTTGCATTTTGAGGCCTCCTTTTCGCAAGCATTCCCTTTTTGAACTTCATATCCTTTGGCTTCCTTTATTCCCCTGGACTCCGTATTTCCCTGATGTTTCCATTGCTCGGAGCTGCCGCTTGTCATGTAAAGATGCCCAAAACGGAAATCGTCAAAATAGGCCACTGTGGCGTCGTATCCTGGCTATATCAGGCTCTTGAGACGGAAAATCGCATATCAGTATGAATGAAGTGCGGCGCTTGGACACTGTTCTGAGGCAATCATGGGCAATATCGCCTTGTGAAATTGTATGAGGGAGTGTGTCAAGCTCGGCTCACCTTGTACGCGTACCTAGTGCCGGCCAGATTTGAACGTCCGTGTCCTTGCCCCTTGTCTCCAGTTGAGATTCAGATTGGGTGGATAATCCCACTAACAAGCCCGTCTCTTTCCTGTTACTGACGGGTTCCCGCAATTTGGCTGGGTTCGACACCGGCTCTTTATGCTTCTTTGGCGAGGGCTAGTATTGCACTTCTTTCCCCAGAACGTGCTGAGGAGGAGGCGCAAGAGATGGATCGACAACCTGTAACAGATTCTAGGTGAAAGCTCATTGGCTTCAAGTTTCTTTTCTCTATGCGGTGTTTCCTGACGGTTGCTCCGTCCCGAGCGTTTCCCCATTTTATTCTTTGAAGATCCGGGAGGGCCAAGCGATATCTTATTAGCTCATCCCCACGTTTTTTTTCTTCCTCTTTCATGCTTCCTCTTTGAGAGAGGTTTTTTTCTTCTTTCGGCGTTTCTTTGTCTTTCTTTTATTTTTGTTATGGGGATGGTTTCTTTCTGTTGATCTATTTTTGGTAAAAGTGCAGAACTGGATTCTTGCACGGGTTGGTGAATGGTTTGGGTTGTATATTTTCGTCTCTCACTCACTCTCTTTTCCTTTTCCGCAACCGAATATTCTGCATACCGTCATGAACCTTGGCACGTTGATTGAAGCTGGTCTATAACAACGCTGCGCAAAGACAGAGGAGAGAAGGGGAAACAGTTTTGGGCAGTGAATCATGGCGCCGACCTCCAGGACAGACAGGAGACGATGGAATCCCCAGGGCGACATTAAAGACCAGTTCGACGACAACACTGCAAACGCCAAGGAATCAGTAGGCGATATCAACTTGGAGGGAAAATTATGGAGAAGGGCGCTTTTGCAACTATTGGGTCGGGATGGAGACAAGGATGAGGACGAGAGTGAAGACGAAAGCGAGGACGAGCATGAGCATGGGGACGACCGCTCTAATGTTGGACTTCCTATCACCAACCCCATTCCCCATCCTTCTCTTCCTTCTTTTCCTCCTCCTCCTCCTCCTCCTCCTCCTCTACCACCACTACCATCGAATCCCCTCTCTGGTCTTTTCCCTCCGCCCAAGTCAAGTCCTCCACCCAATTCAAATCCTCCAGCTGCAGCTCCGCCTCCCCAGCAGCCTCCCCCACCCTCATCTTCTATCCCCCCTCAAGTATCTCCCACAGGAGTCACTGGAAATTTTGGATCCGCTTCGCCCTCCGCCGACCCTCGCAGAACTACTCTCAGTGCAGCTCTGCCAAAGAGCACGTCTGGTGGTGATGATAGTGACGACGACGACGATGACGATGATGACGGAAGGTCTACCAGTGGTGCTCCATCGCCAACTCGATCTACTTTCTCTAAATCGACTCGATCCGTGCTTTCTCTTACAGCCGCCATCTCGCCTTATGAGACATACACAACTGAAAAGGATGGGCAGAAATCCAGCATAAGCAGCACCGAGAGCACAACTCGCTCCCTGGCCACATCCACCACTGCGCCAGCACAGACTCCAGAAACGGCAACGAGAGTAGAGACGGCAATGACGGGCATTCCAAGTCCAAATGGAACGGCAGCTATAGGACAGGGACAAGAGGCCGCACGCACTTCCAGGCTGAGCCCAGGCGCTGAGAAAGCCGTCATTGCGTCTGTAACCATTGGTGCGTACATATCTTTAAGGCAGATTCATTTCATGGATAACGCATAAAACTTACTATTCCTAATGTAGGTGGATTCTTTCTTCTTCTGGTCTTGGCTTTGTTCTTTTGGCGCCGAGCATCTAAGCGTAAATCTGCTGGACGAAAGAGTACTTGGCCGACCAATTCCAATTCGCCCTCCCGCGAGATCTTCGCCGGACCTCGGCGCGTTTCCACCAAGTTGGGCGAGAAGTTCACATCATTGAAGGCCCATGAGATCCTTGAAGGCCCTCGCCGCGTCTCCAACAAAGTGGGCGAAAACTTTACGTCTATGAAGGCTCATATCCGGTCGGGCTCCTTCGGATGGTGTAGCATCAACGATGACGACGACGACACTCCCACGAATGAGAAATCAGCGGCTCCGGTGGCGACGAATGCTGGTGGACTGCTGGAGAGGAGATTGGGAGCTATGACGCCGCCTCAGCGTGTTACAGTGAATTCATATGGTATGATATTCCGCAAACCGAAGCGCGACTCAAGATTGTCGGACATCTTTCAGCCTAGGGGGCAGCAGAGGACGTGGCCCCCTTCTATACCTCCCTCTCCAGAGGTGCCCCCTTCTCCGGAAGGGATCAGGATACCAATCGTGCGGCCTAATACGCAGATGGCGGCGGCGGCACATTTGGAGAATGCGAGGAAGAGTGTGAACGCGGGTGTACGAAACATGCCGCGGACACCAAGGACGCCTTTGCGCCAGAATATGCGCATGAGCGATGTATCCTCCTTATCGTCAGGGTTTGGCGACGGGGATATTGTGATTATCCAGCCCCCCAACGCTGCCACCGCTGCCAAGACAGCCTACACTGACTCACATGTTAACGTCATTGCCGTCAGAAGTAGTCCTGAGAGGAAGCACTTCAGCGACCGATTCAGCAACCGAATCTCCCGCGGAGACACGGTCGGGACAAACTCGTCGTCTGAGGACGGGCGACCTCGCTTCCGGTCCATTTCGTCATGGGTCGGCCAGCAGTCGCGCCGGGTGAGGCGGGCCGCAGCGAGTAGGAATGAGGATGGGGTTCCTGATGTGCCGGATGTGCCGCCGGAGCAGGGGTTTGATATGATGATGCCTGATGGGCAGGAGCCGAGGAGAGTTGAGTCTTCGATGTGGAAGAAGACGTAGGGAGGTACTGTGTAGATTAGGGGAATGGAGGTGAGCGGACAATAGAAAGGGGAGAAAATATAAACCTTTTCAACATAATCATATATAGTATATCCCGTCTCTAAAGATGTATCTCTTCATTGTCGCCTCTATGTTATCATATCATCACACTAATAGCCCCAAGCGTATATTGCCGTCTATTTGTATGGAAACATTTCCCAAAAGCCAATCTCCATCTGCCGCATTCATTAGTACAATATCTTCAAGGTTAAAGACTGCTCAAAAGCTCACCTTTGTCGCATGCACGAATATCTTAACGAGTTCTTCTATCCGACTCGGCGACTGTAGCCGGATATTCTTCTCGATGAGTTCTACCACCACCATCAAAGTCAGCCTCATATCAAATTTGAAACGAACCAGGGGGCAACACGCACCGCTGCCGAGTCTCACCGCCTCGACATAGTCATCAGCGTTGTAGTTTTCTATCCAATCCCAGTAAGTGTTCCCTTCGCGGACGGTCTCAGCGTGGGCGTGCAGCATCTTTGCTACGGCGCCGTAGCCGAGGAGGCATGGCGCGAGGGCCATTTGGAGGGCGAGCCAGTCTTCGCTTTGGCCGACGTCGAGGACGTAGCGGGTGTATGCGGTGCAAGCTTAATAACCACGATGATATGTTAGGAAGTGTAACTTTTTTTTAGGAGGAGGGTTTGGGGGGGCTTTGCCTTGGAGTTCTTCGGTGGCTTGGATTTCGGGCTCGGAGATGCCGAAGGAGTTGCAGTAGTTGATGTGTAGTTTCATTTCGTGGAGGATATGGGTGACGATTTCGTTGGACTGTGATGGTTTGTTAGGATTTGGGGGGGTTTTTGGGGTTGTGTGGTGGACGGACTCTTGAGATGTCGCCGATGCTCTTTGCTTTGTATGCTGCTAGGGCGTTTGCTCGGGAAAAGTGAACCTATGAATGGGCGTTAGTTGTAGCCCTAGATGAATTATTTCGAATGAGAGTACCTACTAGATAGAGATAATCCTGAATAATGTAGCCTTTGAACGACTCAAGCGGTAGTGTGCCATTGCCAAGGGCCATGACAAAGGGGTGATAGACAAACTCCTTCCATACGTCGCGAACAGCCGGGTGCTCGAGCAGATACTCGACAAAGTATCCTCTGTTTTAATGACCAAGTTAGCTGATACGAGCGTATAAGTTGATACCGGATTAGCTGGTGGTGAATACTAACGGAGAGAAAGGAAGCGTGTATGTCGAGTGAAAGTGGTCGAGCGGTCCGTTTCCGCCTCCAATCTGGGGTGCTGTCTTGATGCCTGCTTCGATGTATCGACAAGCGCCGCGGACAGCCGTGGGGACATCAGCACCTTGGGCAATACGGGCGGAAATAGCAGCTATATAATAGTCAGCATCATCTCTAAATGCCAATAGTCATCACCGAGATGTATTTACAGGCTAGCGAGCAGCCTGTTCCATGAGTACTCGTGCTCTCTTGGTACGGACTCTCCACGCGGAATACGCTGCCTCCTGGCCCGATCAAAACGTCGACAATGATTTCTCGCTCTTCCTTCGTCTTTGCTACTGAAAAGTCTCGTCGAAACGGCATATGGCCGCCCTTGACGAGGACCCATTTCGGCCCTAGCTCTTGGATCTTGCGTCCCATGACTTCGACGTCGGCGACGGACTGTATCTCGCCGACTTCATGGCCATTTTGCGTCAAGAGGAGGGTTGCTTCTGGGATGTTGGGAGTGAGGAGGGTGGTGTGAGGGAGAAGATGCTGGGATAGCTGGGCGATGGCTTCATGGGGGAGGAGCTGGGCTCCTGATGTTGAGACCATGACCTATGGATGCATAGTTGCCTTTGTCAGCTTTATTTTGGACAAAGGAAGCCATAGAAGCCTTACCGGGTCCACAACTAGAGCTGGGATTTTGTATTTGGTGACTAATTTGGCAATGACCTCGATTGTTTCCGCAGATGCTAGCATTCCTGTTCGACTCTGTCAGTGGGTTGTTGACAAGTCTCAACTTCATGCTGGATATGAGATAGAAACTCACCCGTCTTGATGACGTCGGCGCCTACATCTTCGAGACAGGCTTCGATCTGCTTTCCAACAAAGTCTGATGGAATGACGTGGACTCCTGTTACGCCTTTTGTGTTTTGAATGGTTAGCGCGGTGGTCGATGCCATTGCGTAGCAGCCATGCGCGGCAAGGACTTTTTGGTCTGCCTCCAAGCCACTGCATTGAGATGTAGAGTATTAGCAAAATGCATTGGTTTACTCTTTTGAAATGGATGGATTGTATTTTTTCTATCAGGGCATAGCTTTGGAGCTCAGAGAGGAGCTGTTATTGCATGACAATTGTAGCTCTGACCAACTGGGGAGAGTGGCATGTGCAGATTAAGTGAGTCGGGGAAATACGTACGCTCCCCCAGAAGGGTCTGACCCGGCAATAATCAGGACCTTGCCGTTGACCATCTTTCACGATGAATGAAACGAACGAATCTAGTGATTGGTTTTGAAAAGAGCTCAAAGGTTGATCAATCGAAAGGGCGCGGAATAAACTGCAGCTTTGTTTGAAGGTGGGGCAGAAAATATATGGCTATCAGATTTCAGGTGGTGGGGCTGAGCTGATTTGAAGCCAAGATGCCAGTCTGCATGTATTTAGTTGTGACTGCTTACATGTAGCTGTAAGAGTTGGCCGTATAGGTTTACGAGAGGATAGGACGGATACTCTATGCTATTGAGAAACTGGATATGACGTTTCATATATTGAATCAGGGTCAATAAGCCCCTCAGAAGTGAAGCTGTGGTGGGTAGCAAAGGAGCAAGGGATGCGTGGTTTGCTGCATGCCAAGATTCTTTAAAGACAATTGTGAATATACTCGTGCAAAGCGTATAATGGCAAGAGAAGAAGGGTTCAACTGGATGAATAATACAGCACTCTAGCTGCTAGTTCAAGCATCTCTGCAGCGAGAATCAAGGCAAGGTCGGTGATGACAACCCCTCATGCCGTTTCTTGTCGCATCTAGTATATAGATCTGATATAGACTAGACCATTGATTCTATTGAAACTACAAGACCAAGTCTCTTTTTTGAGCAGCTACTAGATAGTTGACGATGGAGTTGTTACTCCCCTGTATCTTTTCGAGTTGTATCATGGTGATGCGCACTTACACGATTGCATTGTTAAGCGTGCTGCATCTAATCGTCTCACCTGCACATGTAAGATATCACTTTAATCATATGCAGGTGTATTTCTTATTCCCCTTCCATGCGGCTCTCTACTTCATTCTCCGGCATTGGTTCACACAGCTGCTATCTTGCCGTGTCCCCACTGTTCACTGTGAGGGTGATATCGGAGGCAATTTTTTTGCCACTTTGCCGAACAGGCCGACTTTGCGCATCTTCTCCGCCCTCGAATTCTTGGTAATGGGCTACAGCGGCAAGAATAGCGTCAGAAAGCACTAGAAAAGCCATGGCAGGGGACTAGATAAATTAAATTCCCATCAATTCATGCCGCTCGTTGACAAATCTCACAAATGCACGGGCCCAACTCTCACTAACTTTTTGGTGGGATATTTTCAAAGTGAACCCCACGTTGCCTTGCAGCGTGATAGACTAGTCTGGCAGATCCTGCGGGGTTTAAAAAAAAAAAAAACTTTGGGAAGCTTCCGAAATCGCGAATTTCGTCTCCTGCGCCAAACTTGTCCCTATCCGAGACGTTTTTGCGCCGAAACTTCGTCACGACCGGCTTCCATTGCTCTTCTGTAGCGCATCGTTGCGTTGCAGTTGTTTTCTCTGATTTGGTTTTTTATTGATTGTATTTGTCCCCTCAACCCGCCGTCACCGCTGTGAAAATGTGTGGCGTCACTGGTTTGATGGTTCGTTCTATGATGGAATCTCGCTGCAACGCTGCATGGGTCTTTGCTAACGACAACTCCTGAATCCAGCTCGGAGACCCGGAGGCCACTACGGCTGCCATCGAACTCCACGAGAGTCTCTTTTATCTCCAACACGCAAGTCGAATCCTAGACTTGGAAACGCTGGTTGCTTGGACTAATAGGGAAAAATAGCGAGGTCAGGATGCTGCCGGCATCTCGGTTTGCAACGGAGGTCGAGTCTACCAGAGAAAGGGCCTCGGAATGGCGCAAAAGGTCTTTTCTGAATTCGACGGACTTGCTCTCCTGGAGCAGCTGCCTGGTGCTTTCGGCATTGCCCACGTCCGATATCCCACCGCCGGCACTTCGTCTGCGTATGTGCTGCTCTACCGATTCGATATTTCGAGTATATGCTAACACGATAGAATCGTAGATCTGAGGCGCAGCCTCTCTACGTAAACTCTCCGTTTGGTCTATCCATCAGCGTCAACGGAAACCTCATCAACCCCGACTACCTTCGCGAGTTCTTGGATGTGGAAGCTCGCCGACATGTCAACTCGGACTCCGACTCTGAGCTATTGTGCGTATCTACGTCTCCATGATATCAGATGGCTATGGAATGCCACATGGAGCTGTTTACTGACTCTTTAACCCACAGACTCAATGTTTTCGCACACGCGCTTAATGAGCTTGGCAAGGCTCGAGTAAACGTCGACGACATCTTCACCTCTCTGCGTGAAGTCTATGCCAAGTGCACCGGAGCTTATGCTTGCACTGCTATGGTTACTGGCTTTGGTATCCTGGGTTTCAGGTAGGCTGATTGAAACTTTCTTGATGCCCATGTTGGAAATTTGACCAACGTCCGTTATAGAGATGCAAACGGCATTCGCCCTCTTTGCTTTGGTTCTCGGCCCTCTCAAACTCTGCCCGGAGCCAAGGATTACTTCCTTGCATCGGAATCTGTTGCTCTCCGACAGCTTGGATTTACCGACATCGTCGACATTAAGCCTGGCCAGGCTGTCTTCTGCCAGAAGAACGGCACCGTTCACTTCCGCCAAATCGTGGAGCCAAGATCGTACACCCCCGACGTATTCGAGTACGTCTACTTGGCTCGACCTGACAGCTGCATCGATGGTATCTCTGTTCACCGTAGCCGACAGAATATGGGCGTCAAGCTGGCCAAGAAGATGAGGGAGGTCTTGACCGCAAAGGAGATTGAAGAGATTGATGTTGGTATGTAGCTAACTCCAGCTAACTCTGCTGAGAAGCGTAAGAACCATGCTAATCACACTTCTCTTTAGTTATCCCGGTTCCAGAGGTAAAGCTTGCGAACTAAAGCAACATTCGGAATCATCTGCTAACCAGTCACCCAGACTAGTAACACTGCCGCAGCTACTCTTGCAAGCTGCCTAGACCGACCCTACTCAAACGCCTTCGTAAAGAACCGTTATGGTAAGTTGGCTGAATCTTGGCAGTATGGACATTTTGAGCTGACCTCCATCTAGTCTTCCGCACATTCATCCTGCCTGGCCAAGAGGCGAGAAAGAAGGGCATCCGCCGAAAGCTCTCCCCCATCGAATCCGAGTTCAACGGCAAGGCCATTTGCATCGTTGATGACTCAATTGTCCGAGGAAACACGTCGCGAGAGATTGTATGTGGACAGCTCAGCACGAGCAGCCACCGCTGCTTCTGAAACCAATTACTTGTTATTTACTGTGGCTAACCTTTGACTATAGGTCCAAATGGCAAGGGAAGCTGGAGCAACCCGTGTTTATGTCGTTTCGTGCTCTCCCGAGATTATGAACCAGCACATTGTAAGTTGAAGTCTACACTCTGCCCGGAATAATGCTAATTTTGAATGGTATTTTAGTACGGCATTGACCTTGCCGACCCTGATGAACTGGTGGCATACAACAGAACCACTGAAGAGGTGGCCGAGAACATCCAAGCCGACAAGGTCATCTTCCAGAGCCTGCAGGATCTCAAGGACGCCTGTACCGAAGCAGCTGAGGACACGAACGACGTCAAGGAGTTTGAAGTGGGAGTCTTCTCTGGAAAGTACATCACCGAGGTGCCTGATGGCTACTTCGAGCACATTAGCCAACTCCGCGGCAAGAACAAGAAGAGAAAAACCCCCAACTGCTCGGAAGCAATGATTATTGCGAATGGCGGCGTTGTCAATGTGGCACCCGGCCAACAGGCTGCGGGTGATGCCAGAAATGGCGTCAAGAGCCCGTCATACCGGGAGGACATTAAGTGAGTGAAGGCCTGATGACTTCGGAGCTGAGCTGTTTATTGACACTCCACAGCATCTACAACATTGCCAGCTAAGCGACGATTCACGAAACTTTATTGGCATAGAGTCTATTTGGACTTGGCCTCATTCATCGGCTGCGACATCTTTTGTGAGAACAACTTTGCGTGGTAAACAAGACGAAAAAGAATAAGAGGCATCTTGGGGCTTGGATTTGGTCCACCAAAAAAAGAAAGCAGAGTCTACACCAGGGATCGAGGAAGCTGTCGGCCCTGCTGCCAGAGATGTTCTTCATCGACGGCATTGCTAAGACTACTGCGACGTAAAACCCGTGGTTTGGAAAGCGCCGTGGAATTGCGAGAATTTGTCAGAGCGTAATCTGCCCCTGGAAAACTAAAAAAAGAAGTTACGGACAGTTCAGATGCTTTCTGGGGTGATGAATTGGGCGGGCGGGCTGAGAGATACACAAAAACATTAATGCAGGGCTAAACATATAGACGACAATCACTAAACAGCTTGGGCGAGGCCTCTGTCGCCAGCTTGATATATCGGTTTGGTACCATTAGATAGGGGGCGGCGCAATGCTTTACTTGATAGACGATTTCATGTTCCAAATTCGAGTGATACAAGATGATTGATACCTAGCAGAAAGAGAGAGTATGGCATATAATAAATAGTCCCCGTAGACAGCTCCGATATCAGCTTGATTCACGCCGTTAACATACAACTTATCGACTCCAATAAACGGGTATACTCAATGCACACCACATACATACGCATACGCACACACACATAGAAAGAGAGAGGAACAGAGAGAGGTCTCCCTCTGTCGGGTTTCTACCCTCGTCTTTTCGGTATTGCGTCGTTCCTTTGAAGTGCCAATATGGACTATCCGGTGGATTTTCCTGCAATAGTTTTCCCAAGAAAGATTCGACTTGCTCGCAATTTGCTCGACTCTCTGGATTGGGATCAAGCATCGAGGTTTCGATGAAGCGTAGAAACTGTGGGAAGAAGGTATTTGCCATTCCTGGGCCTAGATCGTCAGTGAGCTCTGCGAACCACTTTAAGAACTACTTAGCTATCTGCTTTTCACCGCTGCGTTATCATTTCACATACCTTCTTAATTGAAGTCTTCTGTTTTGGCCTTCTGGTTGAGAGAAAGGATGACTTTATGACAAAAAAATTGGCTTCTACACGCCTTCTGCGATTTTCGTTGGACAAAGCTCTGTCGTCATCCTCTCGCTTCAATTTGAATGCTTCGATTCCATTACTGCCGCGAATCGCCCACGTAAGGAACTCGGCAAATAAACAACCAAATGCCCAGGTATCAACCTCCCAAGTTCTAACGATAGGATCTGGTGCCATGTAAGGTAGGTAAGCCTTAAACGACTCACCGGGCCAAGAGCCGTGCCTGGGAAATCTCATGAGACGTACATCGGAGAATTTAAGCATTCCTAATGGTGGGCCATCTTTAATGAAGTGCAAGATGTTGTGCGGCCTGATATCATTTTGAATTCGGTAGGGATATTCGTCCCTGTTTGTGGCCAGTGTACCAGACGGTTCGTGGATGGCCCGAATAGTTTCAATTATTCCGTGGCATTGCGTGCAAATCCATCGACTGAATTCAGGCCACTGTACTCCTGCCGTAGTGGCGACATTGCCAGGATCTTTGGCCCATAAATCGATAAGGCTACCTCCACCTGGCCAAGGGAAAAGAAAGCCGTGACTATCTCCTTTCTTAAAAGCGGCGCATATTTCTATGATATGAACCATACCCTTCTGATAAGCATCCAGCTCCTGCTGAAAGAGTATATCTCTTTTGGTGGGATCTATTATCGACATACGAGCAGTTCTAAGACGAAAGTAATCGTTGCCCTGCAATCTTGGTTAACGAAAATGAGGCTAAGTATACGTTCGTGCCAACGATAGTAAACTCACCAAGCCATTATGCTCACTATGTATCTTGACCTTTTCAACTAACCCAGATCCACTGCCGTAATCATATTTGGGGTCTGATTCAATGGGCAATATGTCATTCTCATGAAAATCGTATACTTTGCACCCTTTCCCAGTTGTATCAGCTTCGAAAGACGGCGCTAGGACAGACCATTGCTCTTGGAAAAAACTTTGACTAATCCAAAGACGATTCAAGTCTTCAGGAAGTTTCACATGGCGCATAGGTTTTAGTCTAGGAGCCCACAAAATATTAAAGGACTGCGGATCATAAGATAACGGGAGATCATTATCGCAGAGCGGGTGATCTAGGAATGATTCTATAAGCCTGGGTTGATGAATAAGAACCAGGATGGCGAATATCTTGCGACACGGCTGGGGTGCAATGGATGGGTCTTTCGCTCGTCCGTAACATATTGACAATGTGAGTCTTTCATTTGTGCTGGTATCATTTTCGGGAAACACCCTGGCTAATTCCTTTGCGACTGCCTGTTCGTTGCATATTTCTTGTAGTTTTTGGCGTGGTATAAAACTCTTACCGCTGCGAGGGTTGATCACAATAGCGTCGATAAGGCTTTCATGTATGATCTTCTCGTTAGCATCTTCATTCTCCTTGATAACTTTACACCCCTCGTCGGTGTCTTGATTCATCTTGCCCGCGTTTCCCGCCTTCTCATTAGCACCTCTACCCTCTTCGTAAGCGTGTTTATTTTCTGTTTTATGAGCAGCTTTGTGGTCGTCTCTCTCTAATCTCTGCTGAATCGCCGTACCGAGTAGACCGAGATTCTCGAACACGGAATCGACATTATGCAAATGCAACTCATAGGCTTGTGGATGGGGTATATAAAGCAATGTTGGGCCATGATCATGAGCAAGGCATGAACAAAGGATACATGTTCTGTGTAGCCTGATACCATAAGTTTACATTCATCTTATCCTCTTTTGGAAATTCTTTTTTGTCCAGATACAAAGCGTTGACCTTTCTTTGTCCTCTATATAAAGAACGAAACAAAGACGCACATAAGTTTGCCATGCCAAACATTTTCTCCGCGAGAAGTAGCACACTTGTCAAATCCTTTCTTCTCGTTTCTACCACCAATGAGACCGTTTCATACGCGAATCTTCGCTCAAGCTAGACAAGGTTGATGGTCGTAGTGTTTGACTTCGATATCCTCAAGGCGACTATTGTCATATGTTACATTGTTCAAATTCATATGACTGACAATATAACACTAGGCTGAGCCAATCAAATAATGATCCTTACATTTCATCACAATCTCATAAAGCTCTGCTGTTGACTGGCCTACAGAGATTCGTTCGGTGGCTGAGTGGTTGAATGGTCCTCGTCAGTGTTAATTTAAGAGCCATGGGAAGTAGATCATTGGGCATTCAGCGCAGCACTGGTAATAACCGGGTCATTCCGAAATAATGGATGGCACTCGTGCGGCCTTACTGGTCACTGATGCGCGCAATCATTTCGTGACATGTGTCACATTCACCAGGGCGAATGCTGCCTTGCCACGACTCAGCCTCCTATGTACCAAGATTTTGCACAAAGGAAGCCTTTCCGATGACCAATAAGCAACGGTTTCAGCGTTCCCTTGCATTAATGGCTATGTTACCAAAGCAAACGTGGATATCCAATGAAAATGCCAATGACGCAGATGCAGGTTTGGAAACGGGCCATTGTTAGCCAATAATAACGAACTACCTTTGTAACTGCTTTGAGTTATGTTAGAGTGTGGGCGGCTTCCAGCTGTGTTACGCTACATCGTACGCCGCGACTAGGCTCATATGGGTCCCATTAAAGGGGCGTGTTTTCTTCATCATCAAACCCATTGGCTATTAGTAGTACCCGCTGCATTTCCTTTGTCCTAGCCAAGCCTCTTTGTAACCTGATTCCTGCTAAGAACTAGGCAGATATGCTTCAATTGACCATTACAACGGATTATCTCAAGCGAAGAGGTTTGGATACATAAGAACAATCAATTAACACATATATGGGAAATTAAAAAGCTACGATGTTTTATTAAACTCATGTTCTATGCTTGTCTCTAAAGGAACTTATTCGTTAGGTTTAAAGCAGAAATAATCATTTACAATGCCTTGAGCGTTGCTTTTACTGCGGTTATCTTCTTTTAAATAACGACTCTGTCTCTGGGCTAGATCCTTTACGATTGTCTACGTAAATGACATCTATATATGCTAGACAATGAAACGATAACGGCTAATACTGATGAAGCAGACGATATAACGCAACTGAGATGGCAATACTACTTGGCGATACTAAATGTTATGGTATTCGAAGCCTTCATATGATTTATGTAGTTTTCGCATCAACTGGGCGACATTGAATCGACGGAGCAGGCACCTAGGTCGTAAGGGAAGATTGATATTGCAGTTGTATACAATCCTATGCTACTTCGAACGATATATATGTGTGAGGCGATGAGACCTGATACATAACTCGTCTATGAAGGCATATAGAGGTGATTTCGCAAACTTGAAAGCGTTATTCGTGAATCAATTAGAATGGTCACAGCTATTATTGACGAAGCCAACAACATAAGTGGATTTATATTACTGCAAGGGTCTCGTAAATCGTGGTGGTCAATATCAATGGCCCTACTAGCCAAGCAGTATTGATCAGCTGGTTGACGTTATGGCTGCCGCCAATGTTATCGTCGCTGAATTGCAAATGCAAACATACATGAAGTCTGCACTACTAAAATGGTGACTTATGCGTGAGCTCTGAGAGCATTCGTGAGTAATTGGCATAATTGTATTAGGGTGGCCATAGCCGGTCATGAGATTTGCCCTGACAGGCAACGGTAAAAACGTCGTCACAACATCATGTGGTCAAGAAAAGTGTAGACATCGTAGTTCTGATATTTTATTGCGCTTAAGGGAGGCAATAAGTACATCGGGTGTCTTATTATGTAGCAATAGAGTCACAAGCTACCTAGTAGTATGTCCCATATTTACCGAGCATCTATAAGCTCACAGACAAGCTAAAAGTCTTCACTTACGGCACTGGGATACAGTTCATTTATTTTAAATAAAAACCAAATGGAATGAATTTCATCATACGTAGAGGAAATCCAAGATTATCCTATAGTGCCGTTTCCTGCCATACCCCCATCGTTGCCATTCTCGTACGGCACAGTTCCATTAAACCGCCAATATTCTATTGGCTTTCTTTTGAGCTTTGCAAGGAAGGCTTCCACTTGCTCACAATCAGCTCGGCGATTTCTATCCGGGTGAAGCATATTTTTTTGAATGTAACCCAAGAACTCTGGGAAGAAGGTGTCGTCCATATCCGGACCTAATTCATGAATGAGCTCTGTGAACCACTTTGAGAGGTAAGTCAGCTATAGAGTTCTCGCTACCGCAAATCAAGTTGAACATAATGGAATTTTTATACATACCACCCTGATTGAATTCTTCCGTTTTGGCTTTTTGTAGTAGGGGTATGGCTTCAAGATAAAGAAGTTGTCCTCCAACCATTCTCCTTCATCTTCGTTTAATACACCTTTGTCATCCTCCATTCGTCTCGTTTTAAATGCTTCAACTCCATCATGGCCGCGAATTACCCATGTCAGAAACTCAGCGAATAAGCAGCCAAATGCCCATATATCAATCTTCCTAGATCTTATCTTACCCAAGTCATGCTCTGGTGATCTGTAAGTTTGGTACGCATTACCCATGGATGCGGACTTTATTGTCCGAGAATCTTGTCTGTGAAACTTCATGAGGCCCAGGTCTGCGATTTTGAGCGACCCTAACTGCGAGCCGTCCTGAGTAAAGTACAAGATGTTGTCTGGCTTGATGTCGCTGTGAATTCCGAAGAGCTTATTGGCGTCATCAGATCGCACATGTATAGTGTGGAGATCCTTGATAATACCGTGGAATTGTATGCAAATCCACCGAGTAAATTCAGACCATTGTACTTCTGCAGATGTGATGACTTCGGACGGCGATTTAGCCCATAGCGTATTGAGGTTCCCCCCAGTTGCCCAGGGGAAAAGAAAGTAGCGATTTTCTCCTTTCTTAATAGCGGCGCGGATCTCTAGGATGTGGCCACCGGGCTTAATCATCTGGAAAGCATTCAACTCTTGCTGGAAGAATTGATCTCTTTCGTCGGGCGCCATTGGGTACATAGCTTTAAGAGCAAAGTATTCGTGATCCTGCGATCTTGGTAAGCAAAATTTAGGCTCAATATGGGTTCGTGTTAATAAAAAACTTACAAAGCCATTATGCTCTCTATGTATCTTAATCTTTTCAACCAATGCAAACCCACCGTTGTATTTCTTTTTAGAAACTTCTTGAATGGGTAGAATCGCATTCTCGTGAAATTCATACACTCTGCACCGCATATTCTCAGTTGTATGAGTATCGAAACATGGCGCCAAAACGGACCATTGCTCGTCAGTAAAATTTTTGATAACCCGATAATGATCGGTGTCGTCAGGAAGCTTCACATAATTCTCATGATCCCTTTTAGAAGACCACATGGCCTTGAAGTCCTGCGTACTAGAAAGTGGGAGATCGTTATCGCAGAGTGGATGGGATAGAAATGATTCTATAAGCCTGACTTGGCCTATAAGAACAAGAACGGCAAATATTTTGTAGCATGGCTGGGAATTTTTAGGCTGCACGACAGTATCGCTCTTGGTGGCAACTTTTTGATTCGTGGTAGATTCACTCTGCGTTGTGGACTTTCCGGGTTCGGCGAGAGCAGCGATGGCGGCATGTGGGACTTCTAGAACGTCAACTGAGGGAGTACTGTCTTGCTCAAGACATATTGCCAATGCGCGTGCCTTGTGAAACGTATCGTCTTTCTCTGGGAATGCTGAAGCTAAAGTTTCCACAACTGCTTGGTGATTACATATTTCTTCCAATTTCCGACGCGGTATGAATTGTTTGTTGTCGCGTGGGTTGGTTACGCAAGCTTCCCTCAGACGGAGAAGTAACTTATTTGATATGTTGCCGCTTGTGTTGGATGTGTTACCAGCCATGTTAGGTGTGCTACCGTTCATGCTGGATGTGTTATTGTTCGTGCGGGGGATATGACTAGTGGATATAGCATAATGCATGTTAGCTATGTATATAGAGAACGGGAAATGAATAGAGGAATCTTAATGTGACAAGGGCAACCTTTTACGAGGCGGCCTATTTGTAGCCTCATCGACGTTATATATTGGTAGGCTGAGTAAAGATCCTTGAGACGGATATTACCAACAACTGCGATTTCTATTACCGAAATGGGGTATTGATGATACTGGAACACTTATAGGTTGGAATGATATATTAAAAATAACGAAATGTGACTGTTTATCTGCATATGGGTTGCGAGGATGTGGTTGCCTTTTTTTTTTCTAAACGAGCATTATTACCACATGTCTGCGTTTTTAGACGTGTGCATGCTTAACAATCCCTGGATGCGGCTCTATATGTTATCTCCACCTGTGGTAGTTGCCTCCAACTGCCCTCTGTACCCATCCATGAAGTTGAACCAGTTACTCTGCTTTGATACTCGAGGTTTGCCAGAACGATTTTTGAAGTCCTTACTGAAGTTTTTCCACCAATGTGCTAGCTAGCAAAGGCACGAGTCTCTGCTCTATTCTGCTATCGATAATACACAGACTTTCCGAATACTGCTGAAGAATGGCTTATTGAGGCTTCTCTGGAAGGTATTGATAGTATGTCGTTCTTCCGCCTTGTGCAAAGTACCTGAATGTATCCCCTATTGTGCCTGAGCATTTGCCAAGGCATATTCCGCTCCCACACAAGATATCATTTTCAGAGACTTGCATATGGGATGGATGGGTCACAGCCTTGCTTGTATAACTAGATAGAACGTCTTTCGGCAAGCCCGCAGCTTCATCGGTCTTAGCATTTTGCGCGGCCGAAGGAAGACGGGCCTTTTGGGAAGGTCCCAAAAATGGCTTTGCTTCGTATAGTACAGTAGGAACATAGGTAATCGATAAAACATGAAGAAAAAGAAGAGAGAGAGAAAGTGTCCGAATGCATGTAAATTCATAATATGTAAAAAGAATCTTGATTGTCATAATAAACCTCTAAATCTTATACTTGAATACCTGTCAAATGGCTCTGTGTAATATTATAGCAAGGTATTGCGTGCTTCACTTCAAGATATGTATCTATACAAATAACGAGTGACAATTTTTCAATTTTTCGGTTAACTACCTACTAAGGTACGAGTACCCTTGCGATCTATCTACCCCAGGCCCCCCCTTTTCCTGATTTTGTTCCACACTGCGTCAGAATCCTGGACAATCCTCCACGCTAGTGCCGATAGAATGCGCCGACAAGGGTGGACAGACACACTGACTAGATACATGCATGTGTATCCGTTTTTAAAGTAGCGGGCTTGGCGGTGCTGAGTCTGGCGCTTTAGTGGGTCATTTCAGGTCGAGAACTTCTACTTCGCCGTTCAGCCAACGAAGGGTTGTATTGAGAAATGATTTGTACCTACTCAATGTGGTGACTGCAACTTGACAAGTCATTCTTACTCGCGGGCGTCATGCTGATCAAGGCGAGTCTGGCATTGCCACACCTATAGACAATTCTCAAGGCACCACTGGGCACATGCCCTGTAGGTAGCCTAAGAGGATCAAGGACGATCCTCTGGTGCTGTTAGCCACCCGACATATATACGACTGGCTGAGTGCCAGTCCATACGCTGATATTAATTCTAAATCTCCAGTTGCTCAACCTGTTTCATTCTGGGGTGATTTTCGGGTGCCCTCCATTTATGTGGTGTACTGAACCTGGTGAGCCAATAGTAATGTCCATCATCCCTCGCCACAAAAGTAGGGGGCTCACAGCCCCCATCCGCGACTGCAGATGTACATAATACTACATGTATGCAGCCTCCAAGTGTCAGTCATATGGATGCCCGTCGGAAACGGACGGGCGCGGAGAGGTATAAAGCCGCTTCCCCCCACCCTCCACATGCCTTTCAATTGCTTTTGCTCACAATCCTGCCATGTGTCGTCAATACTATGAAACCTAGAGCATCTTCAGGAATGAATAAATTTACATCTGCTCTTCGAAAGTCTCTACAGAGCAATCGCCATAGCGTTAAATCTTCCCAAGATGACTGGAGAAATAGCGAGCCGCAACGCATATCTGGTGAAAACATGGTTCCGAAGCTGCTAGCAGCTGAATTGAAGAAAAAATGGAAAAATGAGTACCGTGTTGAAGTAAGTTGGGGATATTCTCTACAAATTTGGCCTGCTTCGACCTCTTGATGATGTTTTTACTAATGGCATGAAGATGCGTTCTAATGAGTATCGTATTCGTGCGCCGGGCCACCTCAGTGACGAGGAAATTCGCAGATGCTCTGCCCTGTGCTATTAGAATCACTGCTACGAGACGATTTTATTTGTAGAAGATACGACAGACTGGGTTTGGGTTTGGGTGGCATATTTGGAGTTCTTTCATTTTGATGTATTTCCGCATCTTGTGTCCTGTTTTCGGTCGCCTTATTCCCGCCAAAGCCTTGAAGGTTCTGCTCTGGCACGACTCACGAATAATGAAAAACCTAGGTAAACCTAGTTTGAAAACACAAGCATTCAGATTTATTAAATTATAAACATCAGTAGCCTTCTGGAAAACAACCTCTTTTTTGCATTTCAACAACATAAACCAGCACACTGAGTTTCGCAGGATACAAATATAGAGTACCACAGCCACTTAATTGTAATAGATCATCGTGATGTATTCAACTCCTGGTGGTGTGCACTTCGCGCAGGAGATTGGTGGATCCTTCGCTTGTCCGAGATGGCTGTCACATAGAGAGGTATTTCTTGTTATGGAAAGTCCCATTTCGTCAAAATCATGAAGTTGGAAGATAATGAACCTTCATATTTAGCCGAATCTCATTGATCTCTTCCTTTTGGGTGCTCTATAGTTAGAATCACGTTACAATTCCTCACATGAAGGATCTCAATGGGAGGTATCATACGGTGCTCAGGCGTCTTGTTAGCTTGATCTGCCATTGATTCGACACACGCTGCTGACTCAGTTAGGCGTTCTTGCGCAAATAAGGCCCGAAAATGGAAGCAAGTGGAGAATACCTGGACGAGTTGGAAATTCTCTCTACCAAGTATACTTTCGAGAATTTCTTGCAGTCTCTCCTTTGACCCATAGTCGATCGCGATTACCTGCGTCAACATGCTTTTTTTTCTCTTATATATATATATTTTTTTAACAAAATGGCAGATAGCTCGCGGCAGTGCGGGGGAAGCTGAGATATGCCAATGGTTTTGCCCACTTCTTTTCGGCGGGTTTTAAACCCTGAGGGGAAGGAAATCAGGCTTTGGGATTTGGGTGGGACTCCTGGTCAATATATACGAGTACTTGACCGACCATTACTACGTCTACTCTACTTGGGTGGTGGCAATAGATACCATCCAAGGCTACATGACACAACAAAACGCCTCATGCTCTGTGCCGTGTCAGTAAACAATTGGTCTGCTAATCAATTTCGCCATTGATAACCGCCGCATTTTCCGGCCTCAGCCTGCCTCGTTGAGGATGATCGTATCAGCACCTGGTGTGGTCAGAAGGATTCTACGCCAAGTGCAGTGCCATTATCGTGCCTACAACGTGGCTGAATATGATGGAATAGATACTTAGATCGTGTTAGGCAGAACCGCATGATACTTGCAGTTGAGCCTTAATCGAAAGACCTTGTGACCATGTTATACCCCCCCTTGCTTCTATTGGCCAGACTGTGTTTCAGCACCAGCATTCAGTGGGTAATGCGAATTAACCTCTTTTTAACGCCTTAGACTAGATAGTACCGAAGAATGCACGCGATATGGCTCAGCCTAACATAGCCACTTTTGGTGGTATAAGAAGGTCATGATAGTAAGAGTGCAATTAACACGCACCACTTTCTCGCGACCTTTGCAGGTTCACATCTTCAGGCACGTCATTAAACACACGGCTGTTCCCATCCAGACAACGACAAATATTACTAAAGATGTCTTGGATTAACCAGAAGGCTGAAATTGACAAAAATGATAAAGCGTTGCTGAGATTCTCGGTAACTGAAAATGAAGTATTCCGAATTCAAAAGCATGAGGAGGATAATGATGACTGTCTTCGGACTGTTGAAGCAAATTGCGTCGAGCTATTACATCTGAGAGATGAGATCGAGTGGAGCACATGGATCGGATCTGAAGATCTATCCGTCACATCCCCATATTTAGCAGCCGAAGATGATGGCGCAACAGAACAAAGTCCGAAGGTTTCTAGTAGTATAAATTTGGTTATGGGTGGCAAAACATCATCCCTATCTAAAATGCCCTTTTCGGAAACAATCTTTACACAGCTGATGAGCAAATTGAAGATACACAGGTCGATTGTACGTGCAATCAATAGAAACACGAGTTGTACCTTTGCAAGGATGATGCCTGCTTTGAGTGGGGAATCCATGTGCCACAGATCAATAGGTATGCTCCATCTATTATCTAAACATGTATATTTGCTCATATAAAAGTAGTCTATACGTGTAGAACAGCCGAAAGCTGGGAAAACGATATGGCCTTATCTGTGACATTCTTTCCGGATACATTGACCACAAATGCTATCTGGTTTGGTTGCAACTTTGAGGAACGATCAATTCATGGTCATAGATTGTCAGACTCTATGATCATTACGAGCAAATTGCGCGAATTCGATGGAGAGGTCTTCCATCCCATGATGCTACCTGCCATGTTTGCGGAATTTGAGAGGGATAGGCATGTTAACCTCGTGCGCAAAAGTAATACTCAGTTTATACAAAGAATGATCGATATTGAATCTCGAAACGACGCCTTCTACGGAATACAACAGATTAATAGAGACACACAGCAACCAACGGAGAAGAACTATCCACCACAATCTACATCACCATTAAGAACAGGCTCGTTCTTTGATGGTATGAAGGGCAGAGTTGGGAGTTTTCTGTCAGGCAAAACTCTATCCACATCATGTAAGAGGAAACAAGCCTCACGTTCATGAAGTACGTATCTAAATATTCCTGATGTTATCAGCGACGTTTAATAGCTCAGTGGGATCAGAGACATTGAAATCTGAGAGCACTGAAGAACACGAAGATGAAGATGAAGAGGAAACTTGCGCCATGCTCTGGATTAAGATTAGCCACCTCAAGAATGGAATGGAAAGCTGGAAAACACAACTACGCAAGATGCTTGATCACTTACAAGAGCTGGAGGACACAGATTTTGGTATGAATCGTAACATTCCGACCAGAGTTTGGAGAAATAGAAGAGATGGATTGAAGGAATGCGGTAAACGAATCAGAGAAAGACTGCGTGATTTGGTTGACGAATATGACGAGTTCATAAGAGAATGCGATCACATCATGGCAGGAATGTCTCTTGCAACCCAGCTGGTTAATATCTCCTCATTCCATTATTATACTGAAGCTAACTCGCAACAGGATCTCAACCATATTGGTCGGAAAGATGCAAGACTTAATGAAAACATATCCAGAAATAGTTTGGCAGTGGCGGAGACTGCCCAGCGAGACGGAAGTCTCATGAAATCTATTGCTATTCTCGGAATGATATATTTGCCTGCAACGTTTGTTTGTGTATGTCATCCAAGAGAGAGACGCAAGTTGATTTACTGACAGTCAATATTTAGACATTCTTCTCTATGGGTTTCTTCCAATGGAGAGGGCAGGATGCCAACACGACGACGGTGTCACCAGATTTCTGGGTCTTTGCGCTGTCAGCTGCTATTTTTACACTGTTGACGGTGGGCGTGTTTCTAGCTTGCACGATGAACAGGGGAAATAGGATGCGGGATAAATTGCATATTGTTTAATGGTATGTGAAAAGAATCGTCATAGGAAAGAATATATATGACTTTGTAAGTCTGAGCGTTGTCGTAATTTGCTAAAAGTTATAGCCCATTGAACAGCTGTCCTGTACACGGTCAGTCTATAAACTTACCTCATCACTAACATATAAGAACTGATATCTGTGAATAACCAATTTTGAGTGGCCTTTCCTGCATACAGATGTGCCTCCTATCTTAGCCTTGCCACGTCCACCATGCCACCTCCCTAAGGTATTGGAGAATGACCGCCATATAGTATCAGGCACCTGGCTTCGCAACTCGACCGCACTCTGGAAATGTTAACTGGGCTCTGCAAGCCTATATTATTGGAAAAAGCTATTGGATTGCGTCGTGACTTTAGCTGTGAGGGTTTTGGCAATCACAATATAGAGAAGTGGCAAGTCATGATAGGAACTCATATCAGATGATTATGCTGTATCCATAGTGCTCTCCGTCATATTACTATATTATCCAGTTAGTTAAATTGATGTAATCATTTTGAAATTCTTCTGAAAATGACGTTAAGAATCAAAATCATTTATGTCAAAAGAATACGGCATTGATTGAACAAGGCTATCCGAATAGCACGAGTACATAGCATCCTGGTTTCCAAGATTGCCTACGCGAATTTAGGAGCCCATTAGGATTTTACTTTTACTTAATCGCAAGGAGATTATTGCAGTTCTCACCGAAGAAGACATTTTGCTAGTCAGCCTCATTTCGGTCGGTGAGATGCTGGAGGAAAACCTCGCTAGCCTGTTGGGTTGCTGCGAATCCTTCAGAGCCGTCTGTTACAGGAGTATGATTGGCAACACTAATAGATAGAAGCGCAGCCTGGTCGTTAGGATCAAGCTGCCTGACAAGGTTGGATGACATTAAATGTATAGGCATCCTGCGTGGCAAGGCAAACAGCGCCCTGCTTCTAGTGGAGAGCACATTTGGCGTACGCAGCGAGTAGTTTCAGCAGTTATGTTTAGGCCTGCAGGAAGGGCCGTCTCATTGGCCCAAAAGGCTCCAGAGGGGTATTGTCCGCCCCATTTGAAGCGAATTGCTATTGATCCAAGTGTGCTGCGAGAATACGTGTCTCTGACAGAGAGGTTAACTAACATGTTACGTCGAACGGCGTCTTGAAGGGCGACTAGGCTCAAAGACATCCCCCCCGCTATGGAGAAGTCAGACTCCAAAGTGAGCCATACGCCATCACTCAGAATACCGGTCTCAAAGAAGTCGGACGTTGCCCTGCTTGAGCGTAAAGTGCATAGGTAGTTTGATACAGTGGAGGGGATTCTTGAGGATTGTAGACGACTTCTGCTTATACTGATCATCTGTGATCCTGGTATGTATAGATGATCACTCCCCGGCATAAATATTACCCGTCGTGTCGCTCAGAATCAATTCCATTACTAGATCGATCTGTTCTGCTGGGTATTAGTGACACGATGGTCCACTACGCCCTATCTCGTGACAAATAAGAATTCGGCTCAGGGTATACCCGTTGGAAAACCCACTTGTACCATCGCACATTACTGTGCCTAAAAGAACGCAGATATTCCGTAATTACAAATGTCTGTTTTGATGTCCCTATATGGTCACCAGAGAATGCTGCCGCTCTTTAACATGGTCTCTGCTTTCTTGTTGAGAAGACATCTTGAGACTTGGTCACAGTGTTTGGAAAGTATAGAATCTGCCGTTTATATGCCGTAAACTGTGTGGGCCATGAGATGAGTCGCGGGATTGTAATCGGGCTGTTTGTGATAGGCTGCAGACTGAATGCGGACACTAGCCCGCGGCCCTTGTCGATGAGCTGAACGAGGCTCTGAATTGCGCCGATTTCACTAGAATCCAAGTAACGTCCCTTACTGTTTGGAATGTAGTGGGTAGAAGGCCATATTTGGTTCAATGTACTTGTTTCGCTGTATACACAATCTTCTAAACTCAAACACCTTAATGTTGTCTGCTTCGAGATCTACTAAATGCGTCACACACGAAATCACGTGAGATTTCGCCTACCATTTGCAACCCGTTCTCGTCGTGCATGTACAAGGTACAGGCACCCTTTTGGACATTCTCAATTGGGCATGTCTCAGGGCTTGAAAATCCTGGGACTGGACGCATGTACACGTAAATATTCAATTGAATGCCATAGAAAGAGCATTAAGAACACATCACATACTCTGTAGACGACGAACTCTTTCAATCACTATTTTTATTACATGATAAGGCGGCCTTTATCGGCAATCCCCGGCCCAACAACGGCGTCGTCTGCGATTGGATCGACACATCAAGCTTTCCAACAAACGCGACCCAGATCTGACCTCTGTCAACACCACGCCTCAGTAGCTGAGCAAATCGTATCCCAGGATGCACCACCGGGCGGCGATTAAGCAGTTTGGGCTCTCACGGAGCGCTGCCGGACGGGCGTTATGGCCTTCATTGGCGTCGTCCAGGTGGCATCTCCGCACAGCTACAGCCCGCGATCCCCTCAAGGCCAAGAGCCAGCTGCTGAGCTGCGCACCGCGTCTTTCAGTATCTCGGAGTTTCAGCAGCACAGCAATCCGGCGGAATCAATTCGACGATGAAACCGGAACCTACAGTGAAGCCGACCATGAACATGCCGTTATCTCGACCTTTGATCTCTTTTCCATTGGCATTGGCCCCTCATCATCTCACACCGTCGGACCTATGCGGGCAGGCAACATCTTTGTCTCAGACTTACATGCAGCCGGCCTGCTAGAAAAAGTCGACAGAATCCGCGTAGCGCTCTATGGCAGTCTGGCTCTCACTGGCGAGGGCCATATGACACCCTCTGCTCTTCTGCTTGGCCTTGAGAGCGCCGATGTGGAGACAGTCGATACAGACTACGTGCCTAAGCGCTTTGAGCAGATTAAGACAGACAAGAAGCTCTTTCTGGGCCGCGAGCTGGAAGATGGCAAGGGCAAAGAAATTGCATTCGACTACGAGCGCGATTTCAAGTGGGAATGGACGAGAAAGCTCCCCCAGCACAGCAATGGCATGCGTCTCATGGTGTTTGACAAGGAGGGCTACATGTTGGCGACCAATGACATGTTCAGCGTTGGCGGTGGATTTGTTGTGAATGGCGCTTTGTCAATCAACCGTCCGGACTCAGAAACACCATCAACAGATGAAGATGCTGGCTTAGGGCTGTCCGAGGTCCATCAACAACAGACCGAAGGCAACAGTGGACACCCGCTTGACCTGGCGGAGAACATGTACTATAAGGAGATTAGGCGAGAGGATGCGGCAGGAAATCGACGAACTGGACAAGAGATCAAACCCCTGGAAGGAGAGTCGTCGGCTCTACTCACATCTGGCTCCGAGGGTGGTCAAGCACCACCCCCTGTCACCTCTTCGTCGGAAGATGCCCCGGCATCAGATCGTGCGCCTGGTCATCAACCTCGATACCCCTTTAGAGACGCAAAAAGCCTATTGGCGTTGTGCGATAAGCATAACTTAACGATTGCGCAACTGGTGTATGAAAACGAAAAGAGCCACGGTTACACAGATGAACAAATCCGCGACAAGGTTTTCCGTATCTGGGAGGTCATGGACAACAGTATCCTGGAAGGTGTCCAAGCACCACCGGATTCAACACTGCCTGGCAGTCTTAAACTGCATAGACGAGCACCAGCGCTGTATAGACGACTCACAAGAGGGCTGTATCCTTCTCACGCCACCCAGGGCACAGAAACGACCCAGGCTCAGCTTCCGGAAAGCCAAGCATTGCCATCAGCTTCAGATGCATCAGGGACTTCAACTCTCACTACGACCTCGGCACCACCATCTTCAGGACGAAAGAGCCTCGCTACCAGAAGAAGCATGCCTCTACGAACACATGGCTCCTTTACCCATCCTGTACTACCATCGCCCCGACGACGTACCACATTCCCGGCAAGTAAGTATTATTCAGACTTGATAGTGTCATTCTGAGGAGGAGAAGCTAATCAGAACTGTAGTGGACTACTTGACTGTATACGCCATGGCAGTTAACGAGACCAATGCAGCAGGCGGACGCATTGTTACCGCCCCAACCAACGGCGCGGCAGGCATTATACCCGCCGTGCTCAAGTACACCATTGAGTTCGTCAGCGATGACCCGGAGCGTGACATTCTATCCTTCTTGCTGACAGCTGCTGCCATCGGTATGCTGTATAAACGCGGTGCCACCATCTCCGCAGCAGAGGGCGGATGCATGGCTGAAGTGGGTGTCGCGTGTTCCATGGCAGCCGGAGCATTCGCAGCCTGTATGGGAGCGAGCCCTCAAACCATTGAGCAGGCAGCTGAGATTGGCATTGAGCATAACCTGGGCTTGACATGCGATCCTATTGGCGGGTTGGTGCAAGCACCTTGCATAGAGCGTAATGCTTTGGGTGCCATCAAAGCCATTTCGAGCGCCAACCTTGCTCTCAGCGGCGAGACTGGCACGCAAAAGGTCAGCCTGGACGATGCTATTCGGGCCATGCGCGTGACGGCTCAGGGCATGAGAAATGAGTTTAAAGAGACGAGCTTGAGCGGTTTGGCGACTAGTGTTCCACTTCACATTCCCGTTAGTGTGCCTGATTGTTGAAAATTTTTGCAGCTTTCTGTAGAATTTATTACTATGCCTTCTATCTTGGTATAGAGATTAGTATACAGTAGACGAAACCGTGGTCGGTAAAAAAACTGTGGCCAATAGATGAAACCGTGATGCCGAATTTCCTCATGAGGAATGGAAAGGGCAACGTCGAAAGCTGAGTCTACGCTGCCGCTTCATCCTCCTTATCCCACCCATCACGCTGGTCTTTCGGAATCCGAATAAGAAACAGTGATATCAGCGCAGAAGCGCCCGCCATTCCAATCGTAAGGTAAAGGGCATGCCGAATGCCCCCGAGTTGGTCACGGCCGCCATCGTTTGTATACCGTTCAACCGTTCCAGCAAATCCCAGTCCAGTGCTGAGACCATACATCTGGATGGTACCCATCAATGACCCAGCAATTCCCTGGTGCTTCCGTGGGACACTATTGCTAGTAATGATCTGTGTCGCCGTAAAGATGAAATCGGGACTGAATCCCATAATGATGAATGAGGGAAAGCACTGAGCCCAGTACGTTTGCTGTGCGGGCATTGTGGCCAGGATGATCGTAGCGACCACCGCTGCTATTGCACCTGTTGCCATGACTACTTGCGCAGGGAGATATCGCACGGCAATTGCGCTGACGAAGCAGCCACAGGTTCCAACGGTGGCAAAGGCAGAGTTGACTGCTCCGGTGAGGAGGTTGGAGTAGTGGCGGATGGAAATGTTCCAGATTTGGACGTAGTAGAGAAAGATGCCGACTCCCATGAAGGACATAAAGGCGGACAGGACCATTGGTCCGAATGAAGGGGCTCCCCAGATGTCGAGGGGGAGAATGGGCTCTTTTGCGAATCTGCCTTCCCATATAACGAAGAGGACGAAGTGTAGGATGGAGACTATGAGAAGGGCGTAGACGTAGGGCTGTTCCCAACCGACAACAGCTGCTTCTCTATCTTTCTTGTTAGTAGGTGATGGTCTATTGGGATGTAGGAACTGTTGAGAGAGCAACTTACGTCCAGGAAAAATTGAACAAGACGAGACCAGCGACTCCGAAGTAGGCACCAATATAGTCAACTGTGCCATCTGCGTCCATAGGTCTGCCGTCTGGAGGCAAGACAAAGGAACTTGCACCAAAGACGACAGCACCAAAGATGGCCCTGCGAGCTGGATATCAGTATACTCTCTTACAACCAGTTTGCATGCAGAATGACTTACAAGAAGAAATATAGCCACCACCACTCCGTCAATTGTCCAAAAAAGCCGGGAAACACAGTCCCACCAGCTGCACCAACCGGACCCATGGCACCAAACATGCCAACCCAGATATTTCGCATGAGACCCGGCGGGAAAGCAATCGTTAGCATGGCGATTAGGTTGGGGACCATGATTCCGCCGCCGACGCCGCTGAGGGCGCGCATGACGATGACGGTGTCTGCGGATCGCATGAAGCCTGTGATGAGGTGGAAGAGGACGTAGATGCAGGCGCCGACGAGCATGGTGTTTTTGTGGCCGTGGACGGCGCCGATGCGGCCGCCTATGAGGACGAATGCGCCTTGGGTTAGTCTAGGATTGTTAGTAGACTTTCTTTGTTGGAATAAGGAGTGAAGGTGTGTACGGGTATGATGCTGCGATCCAGACGCTCTTGCTCTCGGGTGCTCCTAATGCTTTTGGAATGCCAATTGCGGCTACAAGACCAGCGCCGTATGGTATAGCCTGTTTTTGGCGGTTAGTTGCATTCTGAGTATGAAAGTCAAGATATGGAAAGGTTGGCGTACTTGAACCAGTTGACAGAAAACGATACAGAAAGCGAAGATGTTATCTCGGAGAGTCGGTTGCGATTTCTTGACCTCATTTTCTTCCACGACGGCGGTTTCCGTGTCACTGTTCATCATCATCGGGCTGTTATTTGGGTCATTGCCCACAGATTCGAGTTCGGAAGCTTTCGACATGGTGCTTGAAGTGTCTGCTCAATATCGTGCTGTGACATGCTCTGGAGAGATCTTAACTTTCTGCTGCGGGATGCTGTACATCGTATTTATTCTGCAATCGTGATAAGGGATGAGGCAAAAGGAAGAAACTTTGATCCCGAGGATTCCACTCGGACCCATCTTGAAAAAAATGAGGTTCGACATGTTGCAAGAGATGTCCGTGTAAGCAAGCACTCTTGCGTATAGCGGTTCAAGGGCTAGTTACCGTATTAGGTTGAGGCTCTCCATTCTTGATTAGTGATTCGGGGACTGGTTGTAATTCTTGTGGTTTAGCTTCGGAATTCTTGGGAGCAGCTGTAAGTGTTTTTTAGCCGTGTCCGCAGCCGTCCGGAGCCATCCGCAGCCATCCGCTCCTGTCCGCAGCATTCCGCAGCGTCAAGGTCAATCGTTGTAGATAACCTGCGGTGTCATCGGACCCTTAACGGCTGCGTTAGCCCCACTGCATTTGCATCTTGTACTCGGTGAAATCGCATATTAATAATGGCATTGCAAGGAATATTATCAGCTTGGACGATTGAATCAGGAATTTGGCCTGGTCCCCTAGGCTGAGCGCCTTGGCAGAACCCCTGAAGATGGATGGGAGGGTGATGGCACCTCCTGCTGTGGAGCGAGGATTCTACAGACATCAGAAAGAGGTTTTACAATGATAAACTGTTTCTAGAAACAACTAACTAGGGGTTTAGAGATAAATACCTATGCTATGTAATTTGGTGGCATTTGCTTGCTGTCACCATACAAGCAAATAAACATACTCTAAGTGTTGGGGCTGCGATGACATGGGAGGATAGTGCTTTCAGCTCCTCGACATAAATAATTTTGTCAACATATTAATGCTAGACCGGTAGGCTAAAATAGATACATCCCCGAGCTTGACAGTTTCCACATCGAATGGTACGCTGCCGCTCCTTGGAATCACTCTTGATTCACGTCCAGCTTGACATCCCTCAACATAAAAGGAGAAAAGAATGATACTCCAGGGACAGATATATTCACAACTCGTAGAGTTGGGTAGTTTATTTTCCCAGCAACAGCATGGTTAAAGCAGTTATGCCACGCTGGGAGGTCATTGTTCTTAAAAACATCCACGGAGTAGCGCATCCGGCGTAGTCGATACTGATCATCAAAGTCGAAATATTGGGTTTTAGTGTGAGTGGGATATCCATCGGGGAATATGGCTTCCAACACGAGCCATTTCTCGCCATTCTCGCGAACCAAGGGCTCCAGCTCACGAATCTGGATCTCTGGATTTTGCTCAAGATAAAATGGAAAGTTGAAATAATTCCAGAACGCATAACCCACGAACCAAAAGAGGTTATGAATGTCCCATTGCGATTCTGCAGTATGAGTAACAAAAGCTGCTTTGGGATTCTCTCGGACCTCAAGCGTATCTTGGCCGATTGGGCCAACTTCAGTTCGCGTCGGGGACCACGAACCGTGGAAATCGCCGAATCTCTTAAAGACTACTTTTTGAGATTTTGTATCGACTGTTATTTCCACTTTATAGGGTCCGGGAATTCCCTTGCTCTCTAACGCTGGCCCTAAAAACTCGAAGCTCACGGAAAGAGATTGGACGGATTTCCAGTATTCGAGGCCGCCATTGGCGTCGACAATGCTTTGCAGGAGGCTAAAAGAGTTTAGTGTACATTCGAAAATGGGTCTTTTGTTTGATCAGAATGGCGACACACTTATTGGAAGACATGATGAACAATGCTGATTTCAGTACTGATGCGTTTGGTGCTGATGGCATTCAGAGGTCTGTGGTTCTCTAGACAGAATTTTATATTTGAGACGGAAAGCCTTTCCACGGCGATATTATTAATCTAGAGTTTCTAGATGATCAGTTCAATTGTGTCTGCGATGTTGATTATAATAAGTATGAGTAAACTGAGGTCGTAGGCCCTTGTTATGGTAGGGATATCCAAGACGATATAGATACGTTTTAGTGTAGCACGACTATTGAACCAGCTTGGTCACTAATCAACAGATTTCCTAGACGACGATTTCAAATGAATCTTTTACAAATATGAAACCCAATGGCTGGGGACTATTTTACGCCGCGCAGTATAGAGAGAGAAGATTTGTCATACTAAACCAGTCGCTGCAAGTCCTACCCATTTAAGTAATTAGATAGCTCTCCACGAGGCCTGATTTAGGCATATTGCTTGCTAGGCTCGTGTTAAGAACCATTTTATTAGACCTTTAAGTGGTACCGACTAAGATACAATTCCAAATTTTATTTCCCCAGGCTTGGACTGGCCGATGAATTCGCTCTCCTGGTCAGAGGGCAACGGGTCTTATCTTGGTTAGCATATTCTGCGACCATATGCTGGCAAATGGGGCATCATATACGGCAGGATATTTGTAGGTGAAAAATTGGGTGTCAATCTAAGAAATTGGATTGGAGTGTATGTGATCGCATATAGTTTATGGAGCATAGAGACGATCTCGGTGCTCTGACATGGCTATCTAATACTAAATGGAACAAGCGCTCTGTCTTCAATGAGTCGTCAAGCTGATGAGGTCTTCGTCAAACAGTCCTGCTTACAGGTATACTATTGAAGTCATGGAATGCTTTCTTTGCGTCTAAGATCTCCATATATATCTCTGGTTTATCGAGTGTTAGAACCGTTATCTCTGAACGCGTTTTGCAATATGACTTACCAGCCACTTTCCAGCGCGATCGAAGATACTCTAAAAGCCATATGAAAGATTCAATCTTCTCTTGAGTTTCCTTGTCTGGATTACCCTGACCAATTTCCATGGCCATCATTGCCGCTAGATACACGGTCTGCATGAAGAAGATGGGCAAGCCCTCTTCTAGAGGCCCTCCATTCTCAAAGTCCTTTCGAAGAACTAATGCTGAACGTCCCAAGACTTCAAGAGCGCGCTTGGTCTCGGGGAATGTGTGACTATCTGCAACTATAGCAGAACCGATGCGTAATTGTTGCCAGTGCTGGTCTTGAAGTAAAAATATTCCACTGCGAAAGTCAATTATTGCAAAATAATACTTCTAAGTTTGGCTTACCAGTAAGAAAACATTGTCTGGCAGCAAAATGACAGTCTCCGAGCTGTATGCTCTTCTTCTGCGGCATTGACCTGTGCTTCGAGAGTGCGCCGCAATTGTGCTGTATCCTCCTTCAAACACGCCGGACTGTTCGCTTTAGATGAAGCGGCAGATGCTGCAAGTCGAAGGGCTTCGCTTGTCAAGTATGTGGCTTGAGCAAGTCGGGCAAAGCTACCCGTCTTGAGATGGAATGCGGCTGATATCGGAATAGCATCTTTGTGCGCTATGTTCTGTGGATAGAAACATTAGCCTCAACTTATTAATACATATGTGGTAACAAGGAAACCATACTCCTTCTATGAAAGCCTGGTCATCAATCGGAAGATAGTAATTGATCTCGGGATCATTTGTGGCTAGATGTCTGGAAGGGTCTCCGAAGTTCAAAAAGCTGTATTTTAAGATTAGTAAAGATAACGACGAAGGCTGAACTGATGTAAATGATTGCTGATTCGGGGTTCCAGGCGACTCACCGATCCAGAGCCAATACTCCCCACCAGCTTCTCCTCTTTTCTTCAACTTCCATCCATGGTCCATCAAACCCGTTGTTGTTGGTCATCAGCTGATCCAGACCAAGGGCAATGCCATATCTGGCACAAGTACCGACGGTCCAATACGCAGCAGGGTAAATTGCTTGGCCCATTTCGTACAACGCAATAAAGATTGTTGCCTGGAGAACCTGTAGGGACATGATGCCCGCGGCCTCGATCTCATGGTGGTATCTTTTTGCCGTTCTGTAGAGAGCTGTCTTTGGGCTGTCTCCACGATGGACAGTCGTAGTACAGTAGAGTTTGACACACAGAGCCAATAAGACGCCGTCCGCTTGTCGGGGAGACAGTGGATTTAGTAAAGAGCTGAAAAAGCGCTTCCGGCAAACTATTGGCAGCCATGAGGCATTCTGAGAAAACAACACGGCAGCTATGTCGCGGATTTGCCGAGGGTCTCCGACGTAAGCCGCAACGTCACTAGGTACTGGAAGTTCTAGGCGAGGGATTTCCAGCTGGATGTCGCGAAATATCCTGGGCGCCAGGAATTGGACAGCTCTCGCAGTATCGAACGCAGAATCCGGATATGGTGTTTGCTCAACCTGTGGAGGTGGATGGTAATCGGAGAAAGGTGAGTCGTCTCGTAACGGCTCTTCATCCCAGACAATTTCAGGAGTATACGAGCGCTTTGCTGGTGGTCTTGGGTAGCTGCAGCGCATGTCCTTGCGGATGCACAGTTGACATGCTGGAAAGACTCTATCACAACGTCTTTTGCCACGGCGACAGGCATGACAGGCGATCCGCGAATGAGTCGCAGTCATCTTCGCAGATATTATTTGGAAGAAATAGTGAACATAGAACAAATTTGTTTATTCGATAGTGTTTGACAAGAATTGGATCAGCTTAAGGGAGACTCTGCTGCGGAGCTGACAAATGAAGGCGCCACCACTGGATTTATGATTAGTATACCAAGAAGGAGTTCACTCCACATGGACTCTGTGTTTTATGGATAACTGGCAAGCATGTATTCAAGGGTTCAGAAAGAATACTAGACGTGTAAGATAAGAATACGCAGCTTAGCTTAGTATATCCGAGAGGCGATCTAAGTCTCAAGGCTAGATTCACATAGCGAATTACCTGTCAGACGATGATATATGTTCTGAATCAGGTGCCTTAGAAACAAACCGAGCCCTCTGTCTATGGTTTGCTAAAAAATAGACACTGTTATCCAATGAACTAGACAACACGAATGCACCGTCTAGAGCTGAAACAAGAGACATGACAAGCTGTAGGCCGTGTTCCTTGAACTATAGAGTAAATGGGTCTCGAGTCTTAGTCAATAATTCATCAACTAGGCAACTCCACGACAGAGTTTGTAAGAAGACAAGAACCTAGGAAAACGATTATAGGACTTTTCTCAACCTTAAGTGTCAGCTCTAGAAGCCATTGCAGTATAACTAGAATATACTCTACTTAGCGGGTTTCTTCGCCCTTCCTCCGAATCCCCATCCTATTTGATGCGCAATAGTGATAGACACCTCCAGATCATCTGCCCACGCCCAGACCAATCCTGGATTCTTTTGGAACATGCGGCCCGCAGCAATTAAGTCTAGCGGCGTATCATCAGCCTCATTACTTCCTTCAATGATTTTCTGTGCGACCTCCCCCGTCTTGATGCTTCCCACAGAGCTGACTAGCATCGTGTCTCCTACAGCTGCTTTAATCTTCTTTGCAAACGGCGCCTGATATCCTGGCCCACCGATAACCTTTTGTAGAGCGTGATTGCCACCGCTCGATACATCAAGCACGTCAACGCCACGTTGGGCGAAGAGCTTGGCCAGCTTGATGCTCTCGTCGACATTCCAGCTTGGCCCTCCGTTCCACTCTGGGTTCGTGTCCAGCCAATCGGTTGCGCTGATGCGTGCAAATAAAGGCATCCCCTTGGGAATAATTTGCCTCGTTGCCTCGACTAGTTCCAATGCTAGACGAGCACGATTCTCAAAGCTTCCACCATACTGGTCAGTCCTCTTGTTGACAGCCGGCGACAGAAAGCTTGAAACAAGATAGCCATGCGCAAAGTGTAACTCAATGACATCAAAGCCAGCGCGGACAGCACGTCGAACAGCAGAGAGGAAGTCGTGCTTGAATCGTGCAATTTCTGCAAGACTCATGGAGCGCGGCTTTGGATAATGTTCGTTGAAGGGCTCATTGCTAGGCCCCACGACATCGTCAGGCCAGCCACCGACTTCTTCGGTTGCCGTTGCGCCAGAACTGAGCCAAGGCGCAACTGTAGAAGCTTTACGCCCTGCATGGCCTAATTGAATGCCAATGTGGCCATTTTGACTATGCGCAAAATCGACGTGCTTCTTTAGAGTATCGACGTGGGCGTCCAGCCATAAGCCCGAGTCCTCTGGCGTAATACGGCCATTAGCCTGTACGGCGGTAGCTTCAATCATCATAAGTCCAGGCTGTGAATTATTTAGTGTTTGTTTTTATTTTCCTTTTCAACAGGACAATTGAAAGATATGGAATTTAGGAGAAACATCTGTTCAATGAGGCAGTCTTACGCCACGCTGGGCCATCCCCCCATAGTGGGTGATGTGCCAAGGTGTGTGAAACCCTTCATGTGCGCTGTATTGGCACATTGGGCTCACCCAAATGCGATTCGGCATCTCGATATCGCGAATTTTGAGAGGAGAAAAAAGCTTGGGCACAGGTTTCCCAGATGCCTGAATTTGTGAAGCGCTCCCCGGAACGGGGTCTTGCTCGGGAGTAAAGAAAGATGCGTCTTTGGCAGCAACATTATGGATTGGAAGGGAGCATTTGGACTTCTTCTCAGGAACTGGAGTAGCGGCGCGAGAAACAGTGATACCGTGATGAGGGTGACAGATGTGAGGGTGAGAGATGCGTTGCGTAAGATAGGCTGCCATAGTGTCTATACGGTGTAAGATGAGTATCTGGGCACAGTACAATGAATCTGACAAGAAGTTTTTTGTTGCAAGGCAAAGGAGAACATTAAATAGTAATCTCGTTCTACCTTCTGTCTCACATAATCCCCAGATGCGAGGACTATCATTGTGATTTAAATATCGATATCATCGGCATGAATAGCGTTAAGAACACAGATTAGAATCTGGTGGCTTCGCTATATGATGACGATGTGACGTAGTAAAGGATTTTAACGGAGTGGCATTGGCTGATTCTAGACCGCTCATACCTCTCGGGCGTTGAGGGGAAGAAAGTCGTAAAGATGACATTCTATGTAGTAAAAGTATGGAAAATTCATCTTGGTACATGTTTTCGCTTGGCATTTTCGTATCTTATATGGCTGCAACCATCCAGGCAAGAAATGGAGCACTAATACATGTAAGTGGCTGTTTAGGGACTGCCTCGTTCAACTAAGGGTTGAGGCTTCGTTAATATTAAACTATTGGCGACTTTAACTACACTTACTAACTGGCCGAAGTGTGCATAAGAAATCGTCCGTCGGAGCAATAGTATGTAGAGAGGCGTAAGTGTTCAAGCCGGAAATGGCATATGTTTCGGCTATATTCTTCTAGAAATTATTGAAGATTAATTCGCCCCTGTTCTAGAACGACATCTATCTTCGTAAACAGCTGACTAGTATCTCGTAGAGCCAAAGGCAAGGCCTGGATCTTTTCGCAAATATCCCTAAGTATACGTTTCACCCTCTAGCCTTCATTCACAAATTGTCGATGGGTGGCAACGGCGACATGTACGTAATATCGTCCGTGTGCAACCCTTCCCGCCCGCGGGCATTCAGCTGTCGGCCGACACACGTGGTGAGCTTCGTAACTAGAAGGGTGTGTCCGCTAGGTTTGGAGACGTGATCGGTGGTGCCGATATTCATGCCGAAGACTTTACAAACTCTTCGCACAACATGACTTCTATTTCGTTGAGAGGCACCGCCTGCTCAGGCAGTACCTAAGGTTGTGATACTCCTGGTTGGGACTTTCGCATAAGCTCTTTCCAGTCGCCCTTGCCATTGACATTGAGGGACAGGTATATATAGGTGTACCATTTTACCGATATTAGTTTGGCTAGTTATTATTAAGTTTATGTTACATTCAACATGCGTCATTGGAAGACTTATTCTTCTCAAACCTTGACAATCCGACTGAAACAACACAGGTTAATGCAGGATGCATGTGATTGTCGATCTTAGCTATAGCTAGAATTAAGCTTATGTTTTTAATCTAAAGCCTTATCGCTAGGTACTCAATCCTGTTCTACAAAGGGAAAAAGATCACTTAAAATTGGAAGCAGATATATATATAATCGTCAAAGAGTTGTTGTATAATTTAATTAGGCATCAAGGCAGTAGTAAATGCTGAAACAAGCATACGCAGGTGTTGATCGCCAGAGCTGCCTGTTGTTATCCCTGAAGCAAGCAAACTGTCGCTGTTGGTTGTTACCACTTCCTGCATATTGACCGAAGCTGAAGCTTCCAGATTGAATATGACTTGTGAAAGTGTTTCCAGTTGCGAAGCTAGCAGTGTAAGAGTTTCCCTCCCAAGTAACTAAACGTGCCGGGTTGGTAGCAAATGCTATGTTTTGTGAAAATGGCGCCACGTTTGACTGAGAGTCGTCCGCGTAGTAGGCAACAACACTAACATATGCCGACCCAACGTCAGGGCCACAATTAGCAAGATGCACTCCCCTGTAGGTGAATAACGCCATTAGTCACGTATGCAGTCACTTAAGATTGGACAAACATACTCTCCAGCCAAGGCGCTGGGAATAAGAAGAGCGACTGCTCCTAGGAGAATGGCACTGGGTTGGACCATTGTAGAGGTTTAATGTAAAGGAATTGAATAAAATTTCTACTGTTGAAACCAAGGAAGCGACACTAGGATAGTCTTTATATACATTTATTTACACTTAGGTGCATCTATCTCTCCTATAATTAGAATCCTGTGAACGAGAACGAGGCCATGAAGTCTCATACAATTCATCTCCACCTATGGGCGGTTTGCGGGCGCCCCTAGTCCTCTTTCCAGGCATAAGTTGTATGAGTTTTATCCGCCGCAGCAAGCAGAACCAAGTTAGCCCTTATATGGAGTAGAGCGACGGGTCCATGAGGCGGGAAATGAAAAGCGACAGGCAAATCCACCAATTGCTTTGAAGGCTAAGAGAAGCGAAAATATGACACGCAAATCCACTTCTGCGTAGGATCGTATTGCGCGTTCTTCTACCACTCTCTCTCAGTGCAGAAAAACAACACACAAGGTTAGAAACAGAGCTTTTATGTGTTTGGGAAGATCTAAATAATGTTTGATGCGAGGGAGATTTGCGAGTCGCCTCTATTAACCTTGACGCTGCTTAATACAACTAGGTAGGAGTTGCTTACAATTAGTAGATCACATAGCGTTCGTGCAATCTTGCCTACATGCCAAGCATGCCTATATTTCACATGGGTAACAGCGAGCATCCTTTCTCCATCGTTCTCGTTCTAAGAAGTCCCGTCTCACGTTAGCCACTAACCAACAACTTACGAGTGAACACCAGCTGCAGAATATTCTCATTTGTCTATTCAGATCATAGACATGAGATAACTCCTCGCTAGTTTCATCTGGTGAATCGAGTAGCCTTCCTAACACATACGCCCATGTCCATTAACAAATACGAAATCCTGTCACGCCTTTGTCGCTATTCTTTCCCTTGTGTGGGGCTGCTATGGCATCCAGTTTTGAACTCGCTTGACTCGGTTTTGGGTGGACTTGAAGCCAAGCGCCAAGGCTTCCAAGACTCTTTTATGCGCCTTTAGCATCTCTCGTCGTAAGCAGCTCAGCCATGCGTATAAGATGTACTTCCCCAGATGTGTTAGTCACTGCAGGCTTCCGCATCATGAAGGCGCCTAGAAAGAGTGCATAGACTGATATATATAAGCAGTCGGTGTAATGGATTCTGCCAAGTAATATCACAGCATATGCTTAAGGATTAGTTTGGTGGTCACATATCCGGGCGGAGGTACTCTCATCAGCAATTCTCTGCTTATATAGACTGTGTAGGCATTTTCTTCTTCATTAGTTTACTCTTTATTAATTCTGCTCTTCTGGTCAGGCATTTTCTATTATTATCAACATTTCTTCTTTAGAAGAAACTATCAGTTTTGATGTACTGTTCCAACAATGCCTTTGTTGTAGCTGCAGCTGTAGCTGCAGCAAAGTTTTGCCAGATCTTATTTTTATGGCTATCCGCATAGTCACACACACCCTTAACCACTATACAGGGCAGCTCGTCCCAAATTCCCGCGCCCTCCATCTCTAATGAAAGAATATTATAATGACTTGCAATAATGTCCCGCTGTTCAGCTGACTTGTAGACCGTGTCGCCGGAACCAATGCGGCCGATAAATATTGATGGCGCTTGAGCTTCTTCCGGTCGATTTTCACTCTCTAGGCGTTTCTTCCTCTCTAGGCGAGTTCGTTTCACGAGGTACTCATCATTACAGCCAAGTTCATCACATGATGAGTTATGACAAGAGGCACAGATAGGGTCTACGTTAGTGCGACTATGAGAGCAGAGACACTCGGTTTCAAGCCAGTGTTTATGCTGGTAGTCTGCTCGAAACAAGCGGTCCTTGTGAGATCCAGGGTATCTATAGTCGCGGTCAGGCTGCCTTTCCACGGCCAGCGTCTGGATTTGCTCCAAGAAATCTTTTGCACGCTGCTCCAGCGTTTGGCGCCAACGTGATGTCTCTAGCCGGGAAATCATATTTCGAATGCCCTTCGTTGGTCGGCCTAGGCTGGCTTCAATGCCTTCTTTAGGTCTGAACCCTTCCGGATATTGTCTTCCCAAGTCGTACTGTACAATAGTTCGGCTAATAATGACATCTCCTAGCAGCATCTCACCTTTCCCGTTGGGATTGGGAACACCACCACATACTCCAACTAGAAGGACAAGCTTTAGTGCAGAGTAACTAGAACGTAGGCTAGCAGCAGCTCCTGCGGCACTTGCCTTGCCCATTTCTGGCAAAAGAACGAAGACGACATCAATGTTTCCCATGCGCCCAGTTGTATATGTATTAAGATCTCCCTTTGCCTTGCCGTAAGGGTCACCATCTTCGTCCCAGAAGCGGTCAAATAGAAGGGAAACAGCGTCGTATTCAAGGGGTAGCGCACAGATGATGGCTACCTCAAATTCGTCACGGCTTGAGGGACGATTAGGGATTGTGTCGATCTGCTCCCTGATCTTTTCAGATAATGGCTCAGTGTTTCGAAAGAGTTTGCTACCACGGCTGAGAAAATTATCCCGTTTGTTCAATGTATCAGTATCGGTGGATTTTGTCATTGTTTTCCTGAAAACTATTGTTGAGAAGTTTGTTGCTTCAGGTATTGCGATTGTACGACTCCGTTTTGAACTTGGCCAGAGTTCTCGTCTCTTTCCCAGATCATCCGAATCACTACCGAATAATCCATTATGTCGGGTTGACACGGCTCCTAAGAGTAATTTCGATGGAAGAGGCTCAGGGGACTCGGACCGTTCCCTCTTTCGAGTCGTGCATTCCACTAGAGAGAGTTCAAGTTTTCGAACTATGTGCTGATATAGCTCCTCTCTTATTTTCATATCTATGCTTTCCCCGTTGGCAGTCTCATCTCGGAGGCTTTTGGCTATCTGGCGATGTACGTTCAGACATCCCACGACTGCCTCTATGTAAGAGTCGTTTCGCTCGACTTCCATGCGCTCGACACACTCAAAAAGCTTTGCCCAGGTTTGCGTGTTTTGTTCCCCGTAGTGAGAGTCAATATTAAGCGGTAGGTTGTCTCCTTCTTCAATTTCAATCAACAGTTTGGCGAATGAGAGCAAGACGGGATGCCCAATTCGGAAGTCGCGAAACTCATCTGAGTCTTGTAACTTTGAAGAGAAGGATAGATACAATAGATCTTTGTTGGGGCGGCCGTCATTCGGAACGAGAAAATGGATTCTTCTTGAGTCCAACTGGGAGTCAAAAAAGTCAAGGAGACAAAATCCGAGCTTCACAGCCAATGTTCGCTTTTCCTTGAGATTATATCGGATGAGAGACGGTTTGCTGATGAGGGAGTGGCAGGTTAAGGGCTTGAAATTTCCATTGGTTATAAGTTCGTCCAGTGAGAGCTTTTGGATGGTTTTTAGAGGTGGCTTTCCCATTGTCTGCCAGGCCCAAACTCCAAAAAGCTGATGCTCTTGGATGGAAAGGTGGAGCTCCTGGCCTTGACCTTGAAACTGCTTTAGTTCCAGGCAAATATCGTGCAGTTCTTTGATGGCCTTTTCATCTCTGATTGGTATTTAGCACCACAGTTCCACAGCCTAGCCGAGAAATAATGAAGTGTGTACTCACTCAACCGGAGCGCAAAGTGTTTCTTGCCAGGTTCCAGAGTTAGAACAAGATGACAAGAGTAATTGAAGTTTCGGTAGCCGATCTGCTGCTGCTATCTCCTCTGATACCTTCAACAACACCTCATGGCTAATTTCGCAAGTAAATCGTTCAAAAAGCAGGTGGAAGACAGCGGACGCCCGACTTCGGAATTGTGTGTTCTTCCAAGCCGTACCCTTGACGTTTCGACTGGACCCAACCATTGGTCTGAATTGGTTGGCAAATAGTTGGGCCATATACTTGTTGAAGCCAGTGATTGTTTTCAAATCTTCTCGCCGACTTTCGGGTCGATAACGGAACAGGGTGTGGTTCGGGCCACCAACCAGGTCAAATGCCTCTTCATGTTCGAGTCCATCAAGGAAATATATTAACCCCCAGAGATGCGGGTACGAGGAGTTGCTGTGCAAGTCCTCGTTTGCCCGAAATTCGATATCCACAAGATTATTTAATAAGCTGCACACACTCCTAAGCTGAGACCAGCACGGCTGCAGGTTATCATCAGACAGTTGGATGTCAGACTCCCGGAGAAGGAATACTTGGCGCAGCTCAGTCTCTAGCGCCATCACCTCATAATAAGCACGATCGTTGTACTCTGGGGCTCTATCCCATGTCTCGGGCAGCTCATCGCAATAGGCTTTCTTGTCTATCAAGAGGGCTCCTAATCGTTGCAGCAGGTCCCACTCATGGAGCTCAGATAGGTATGGCATTGTATTTGGAAAGCCCAATCCTACGTTTGCCAAGAGGCCGATGAGATTATTAAAATCAAGACCGAATCACTCGCCACGGTCTTGGCTTAGCTCTTAAAAAAGATTCATGTAGTCACGCATGTTGTGGGCAAATAGGACTCAACCAGGCTGAGGCTGACCAGGTCTTCTTAGAGATGCGGGGTATTATTATTCCGACAAGACGAACTCGCCAATGATGTGACAATATGTTGGTCATCAGCCGAGGGATGACTTGAACATGGTGCCTAATTTTGGCCTCCTCATCATCGTCATGCCGGTAACGCCGCAGGCTGAGGATCGCATATACAATCTGGCTTGTGAGTGTGAGCAGTTGTTTAAAAAACATCTTTCTCAAGGACACTCGCCTCTAGTCGCAAGTCTTCTAGCGGAATATCAGCAACGATTCTCAATATGGACAGCCTACCTGGGTGTTTTCGCACGCCCCAGTCAGTGCCTCGACAGAAGACTTCAAACTTTACATGACATTCGAGATATTGTTTTACGTCTGTTGGGATTGTTGAAGAGAGCTCTATCGCTATGTTTGTGCCTTAAGTCGCTCGCTTTCTTGTAATTTCCTGACTGGGATTGTAGTTGATCCTTCTGGTGGGGCTGCCACTGAGGATACCGAGATAAAATCTCAGGATACAGAAATAACCTTAAAACCGGGTGTGGAGAAAGCTCAAGATAAAGAAGAAAGCTTGAAATCGGGTGTGGAGAGCTTGACTGAAATCGAGGAGACACTTGATCGACTCAATCGACTGGGTGTTGCAATCCGACAGTCAGCTAGACTGAATCTCAATCACCGAGTGAAACTCTTCACTCAAAATGTCAATGTGAAAGATTATGAACACTTATTCACAAATATGGTCCAAGTCCTTTACCCCAACGCGCACCCATCCTTACAGAGTCGTCTCGCAAGGTCCATGACGGACAGGCTGGCAAGAATAGTATTTCTCAAGTCTCGACAGCTTGCTCTAGCAACTCGACGAAACGAGCAGCCACAGCAAATGGCTGATATTCCTGAAGATGAGGCAGTGCAAGAGGAAGCAGCTCTTACCGCACATATTTCACACCATCCGCCACCGCCTCTTATATCACAACAATTGTTGCCTCAGCCCATAGGTCCGCGTACTTCATTCTCTGACCTGTCATCACTGGACACGGGTCTCTTCCGATCCAGGCTAAACGATATATGGCGTCTAAAGTCCAAGACTCGCAAGACATCGTCTACGCAAATTAAATATGACAATTACCCACGGCCACCGAATAAATCAGACGTTGAACTGGTCGTTTGCGAATGGTGCGCCCAGCCACTTAGCGGAGAGGATCTGGATCCCGCCATATGGAGGTAAGAAGAAACACAACCTGTTCTAGCCATGAGATCTAATTTTGAGACGTAGGCGACACGTGGATCGTGATTTGGAGCCCTACATGTGCCTTTCAGAAGGGTGTGCTGAGTCCTCCGCGGGATTCTCAGCCTTCGAAGATTGGTCTAATCACATGCAAACTCACGGTCAGCGGTGGCATCAAGATGTATACTTGATGCCTTCTTGGATATGTGCTATTTGTGAAGATGATCACTACGCCTTTGGAGACCCAGAGAATCTTCTTTCACATATGCAAGAGACCCATATTGGCCAATTTTCTGCCGAACAGATTCAAATAATCTCACGACGAAGTAAGATTTCTAGACGCAGATCACTGAATGAGTGCCCTCTCTGTTGTTTTCAGATTCGAGACATAGATCTAGAAACGAAAGTTGTCTCGCAGAAACGATCCGGAGAGCCATTAGAGGGGAAGAGTATTAAAACTACACGAACAAGTGTTGACAGAAGCCCCCCAAAGCCTTCTGAAAATACAGACAACTCTACGACCGAATCTAGTTTGCAAGGGGCCAAGATTATGACTCAGCATATTGCTTCTCACTTGCAAGCACTGATGGCCCTTACGATCCGGATTGCTTCCCGACAAACCGATCAATCTGTCGCTATGGAGATAAGCAGCGATGTTGTGGATAGTGATGACGCTTTCTCTTCATCCCGCGACGAGGATCTACCGCCATTGAGCATCTTAAATGATCACACGAGCGTGGGACCTGACCCTCTCACATCCCCAACAATTCCATCCTACCGAGATGATAGTAATAGAAGATCAGACGATCATGGTCTTCAACAAGTCATTCCTCCCGAGTCTGAAGACTTAGGGAAGTGGGGTAACGTGCCTCGTCAGGGCGAGGTCTTGGCCGAGCTTGAAGTGCCTGCTCTTGAAGTATTGACTGCGGATACTGGAGATACAAACGAGGAGACTCTCATGGGTTCTGATGCTGATTCCAGTGACGAGAGAACCGCTGACAATGACGCGCTATCTACCAAAGGAATACCCATACAGGACAACCGCCAACGGAACGTAGATGACATGTTATTCCAACGAGCCAGCCTTGTTCACAGCCCGACCCCGCGAGGATCTCTCCTTACCTTGATGATGGAACAGAATAAGCGTTCGCAAAGTCAAGGTGATCATGCTTCGCAATCGAACTTGGCCATTCCTCAGTTGCAAACAGCCTCCAACAACCTCTCGCTACAAGGCTCAACCAAAGGCTCTGATGAGGCTCCTTTCGCCACAGAGGGATCCATAAACACTACCCTCGCGACTGAGGGATCTATAAGCACTACCCCTACGCTGATACAAGGGATCCCTATTGTTGGCAATGCCAGCGATATGCAGGATCAAGCTGCTCTCTCGCCGCGCACAACGCGTCGTCATATGCTTGAGACTGAGCTTACCGAGTCCCTGCGTCGTCACTTGCTATGGGAGCGACAGCAAAGACCTACTAATGTTATATTAAAGGATAGTAACACCCCGGACCCTGTAACTGAGGACAATGGCTGTGATGACCCAGATGAACCTATGGAAGCGCCGTCACTAGATATACAGGATGGCTTTACCTTTAATAATGATGACTGGACTTATTTTTAGTTATAGCAAACTACATATATGTTAGGAATTTATGTCGCCCATTGTTTCCCTTTATCTCTATGCAACATGACTTAACCTAACCTTCCCTCTTTTAGATGACACTGCTTGAATGTCGCAAGCCATATTCTACTATCGCTGGTTCCGTTCCCTGGCAGCTCTATTTTTGGTCTTTTGAGAAATACAAAAATGCGGGCGGTTTTGAAGCTTAAGCTAGGTTAGGGTTGATAGATGTTTGGTTAGATATTATCTGTCCTTGATACCTTCTACTTTATCGAGCCTCTGCTCATAAATTACATCCAATCCTTCAAGAGATCCTCACACAATTTCCACAATCGGTCTCCTGTTCCACGATTTACGAGTCCGTCAAAGATGTAGTCGGCCCCAGTTCCCCAATGCCCCCATGGCTCGATATAGGATCCGTTTTTCCCGCCCTGCTCGAGCATCTTTGTGTCGGCGACATCAGCGAAGCCTGCGAACAGCAGAGTGAGGCCACCGTAATGTTGTTCGTACAGTAGTGGGGATGTCAACCACTTGACGAGTCCGGGCTGATTGCGTTGGAATTCGGATTTGACAGATCCTGGGTGGAGGGAAAGTGACAGGAGGCCTTGCGTTGCGAAACGCCGGGCGAATTCATGCGCAAACATGACCATCATGGCCTTGCTCTGCGGGTATTTGGTCATAGCCCCCTTGAAGCCGCCCAGCTCGTGCATGTTCAGGTCATCCCAGTTAACACCGTCAGGCTTGGGTGCTGCTCGATGACCCGAAGACGAAACGTAGACAATTCTTGAGTGGCCAAGCTTAGCATCAGAGCGTGCGGCTGTCGTAAGGCAGATGGGTGTTAAAAAGTGCTGAAATAGGAACGGGCCAAGCGCGTTGACGCCAAGATGCGTTTCGAAGCCCTGAACAGTCTTGCTTTCGAACGGCGCTCCACCAAGTCCGGCATTGTGCCAAACCACGTCCAGTCTCGACTCTTTGGATAGAAATTCGGTGGCAGTTGCCTTGATGGTACTGAGATCATTGAGATCAAGCCGGAGGAAGAAAATCTCGCCTCGGCCTCGTTTGACAGTCGGGTGAGGAGCGGCCGGCTCGGACTTGATCCTGCGTATAGCTTCCTCTGCCCTCTCGGCTGATCGGCCAGCAATGTAGACACGGCCGTTGAGATTGTATACGGCCTTTGCAGTCTCAAAGCCACAGCCAGATGAGCCACCTGTGATAATGAAGACGCGGCCGAACTGATCTGGAATATCTTTTTCAGTAAAGGTTGGCTTGGGTGGGAACGACTCCCTCCAGGTTACAGGAGGCATTGTGGCGATGCCAGACTTTGCTGGACAGAAAGCTCATCTGGAAAGGTAATTGATGTTTAAATAATTTGGATCGTTGATAAAAGAAGACGGCATTGGTAAAGTATAACATAACAACCAGAGTCAGACTCTAGGAGACTCTAGTTAAAGCATCGGATTCCCGCGGCCGCGGGCGTCGGTGGATCCACCCGCGGGTATCTCACCCGCATGTCCTCGGCCGCCATGCATCTGGGCTGTTTCCTGGAGTTTACCTCTTCTTACTTCACAATTCGCAACGTATCGAAGTCTTGAAGGACCCAATCGGAATAATGTCCACGGCGTGTGTATCCTGCAAAGTGCAGAAACGGAAATGCGACAAAGCTACGCCAAAGTGCTTGCAGTGTTCAATGTAAGGCGTTCGAAACACGCAAAGGCGCGGAGCCCAGGCCCTACTACATGTAGATGACTGACCACCAGAATAACATCGTAGCCGATCTTGCGAGTGTATCTATCCGCGGCGGACAGGCAAAGTATCGCGAAAGATTTCTTCTAGTCGAATTGATCGTGATCTTGCGGCCGACAACAGCCTATCTCCAACTCCCGGTCTCCTCCATACCGACAATCCATGTGAATCCCAGAATGCCAACGAGTTATGGGCGCCGCGGGTAGAATTTCCATCTGTCTATTTTGTTGACCGATACGTCTTCCAGCAGCATCGTATCCATGTCCCGACAGCCTGTCCCGGGACCAGTGCGTTTCCCACCGGTTTCATTGGAGCAACCCAGGCGGAGCAAGACTCGTATGTCTCGGCCTTCTTCAATGGAGTCCACAGATGGCTGCCTGTTCTCGATGAAGAACGCTTCCGCGCCAGGTTATTGGGGAAAACGCCCGCGGAGTTGCCCGCGGATGTGGCACTGCTTCTCCTCTGCATGAAGCTCATCACCTCGGCACCCTCCGAGTCGTCACGAAACGGAACCCGCACTGCACTTTATCTTGCAGCCAAACAGGGATTTTTGAACCTGGAGATGGCAGGTGTTTTGTCTGTTGAATGTCTGGAAGCTGGCCTGCTCATATCTCTGTACGAGATTAACCATGCCATCTATCCATCTGCATTCCTGTCTGTGGGTGCTTGTACACGTTATGGCCAGGCTATGGGCTTCGGCGGACTAAATAACTTAAAACTGCGCCCTCCATACAATCGAAGCGAACTTGAGGAGAGTAGGCGACTATGGTGGGCCGTTGTTCTCTTAGACAGGTGTGTGCCCTTTTCACTCCCTCTCAACTCCTTCACACCTCACCCCCGTAGCTGTATTCGTGGATTTCTTTCCCAAAAGACTTTTTGCCATTTCTACTTGTTACCATCCTAATCATTACTTAGATGTCTCAATCTCGCTTCTCCAAGTCAACTCGCCTCCGTTCATGATCCACCAGACGATGGTAGTATGGTCATTCATGATGACGTATGATGACAATACCTAGTCCAAGGCATCTACATCGACGCTAATCTTCGTGAAGTCTCAGGAAACAGCCATCGCCAACAGCTTTGGATTCAGCAAGTTTGGGCGGCGTGACCAAGGCTGTCCTGCCTTGATTGCGCAGGCCACTAGACTATTAGGCAAAGTGCTGCGGCACACGTCAAATAGCTATTGCTCTGAAATGAATTTGAGAGCCCACGGTCTCGAACTCGAATCGCCGTTGCGCCAACGGCAAGAAAAAGAATCCTCACAGCTAGGCCGTACCATAGCCTCGCTTATCGATGCTGCAGAGACGGAAGCCAGGAAGTGGGCAGTTCCTATCGAGGAACAGCTTATGATCTGCTATAGGTAAGTATGAGAAAATACTCTATATCTTCGTCGACTTACATACGGTCAGTTCTCTTCTTGCTCTCTATAACCACTCTGAGGCATGCAAAGGCGATCATGCGCAGTGGGACGAGCAGACATTAGCCGCCGTCGAAACAACAAGGGCGGCGGTCATTGAGCGGTGCAGAGATCTCCTCTCCGACCCAGGAAGCAGTTTGGAGAGCATCTCACCCTTTTTCCTTCACTGCATTTATATGGTTGCCATTCTGGGTCAACCCGAGCCGCAGAGCGCCATCGCGACAAGAGATGTGCTTGTGAAAGCACTTAGACCCCTCGAGCGTCGCTGGCAAGCAGCCGGTGAGCCTAATGTCCCGTGAATCTGCTACCGCCTTTCTAACAAGAGCTGAAATAGGTGTCTATATAGAGATACTCGAAGCCAGAGACATCCTGCAATCGCCTTGAATATTATTTGTCGCTATTACAACTAGTCGTATCAATCCAATGTAATGAAGGTCATAAACCAACTCCCGTCAGGCTCGAAATGCTATTTTATCTTCTGGGGTTTCTTCTCATTTGAGGCCTCATTTTGACAACTCATCCCACACTTCACTGTCCTATCAATTCCCTAGGCGTTTTGGTGGGCTGTACTCCGTAGGCTCAATGTTGTCCGACTTTAGTTACGGACGAAGGATCAGCCACGCCTAAATCCCTTAACGCCGGCGTATCTCCTTGCTAGAATGACTACCATCCGTGTTTGCACCACGTTCGATCTTGGCTGCCTATTAAATTTTGATATCATGCTTCATAATTTTTGTTAATCTGATCTTATGCCTGCCTATTGTACATCTCTATCACTCCAGAGCACGTCTGTCCTGATCGAGTAAAAATGGTCTTCCCGAGCCCCGGGTGCCAAACATGCCGAAAACGCAAAGTCAAGGTAATTCATGAATTAAAATCATCTCTATCAAGGGAAGCTAGAAATAGGTAATTGACAATAAAAACAGTGTGATTGTACGAGGCCTCTGTGCCAAAGATGTCGGATTGGCGATAGAAGATGCACCTGGGACTCGGACGAGCAGACAGGTTTGCACTTTAGGAGTGAAAATGCGTTCGCCATGGGTCTTCAGCGACGTCCACCCAAGACAAGTGGCAACCAACCACCGGGACTTATGAGCTCAGGCTCTACTTTTTCACTGATATCAAATAACAGCAGAATACAGCCAGCGCTATCGCTGCCATTAGAGATGCACGCACTCTATTATTTTGCAGACAGCGTTTCTACGGAGAGGCATATACTAGGGAATGGTGGTCCTGAATACAGTCCGCACGTGCTTCGTCATTGGGAGTTGGCTAAGCCGGACTCTTGTCTCCGTCTCGCATTGGAGGCCTACTCGCATGCCCTGATAGGACGGAAAAGGGACGTGAGACCAGCCCTTTGTCTTTCCCAAAGAGTATACGCAAAGGCCGTAGAGGAGATCCAGAACGCCATGAGTACAATATCGAGCGATACGATATATCAGGTGATACTAGCCATGATGCTAATGGGCGGTTATGAGAACATCATGTATTTCGCTAGAGAAACTGCACCATTGCCTCCTGACGCCGTCGGTTCCCGTTTCTGGGAGAGTGTCTGCCATGAGAAGGGTGCAGCTAGCCTTCTCAGTGCACGTCGCGAGAGAGGCTTCGCAGCAGATACAGAGTTGGATAAGGCGATTCGACAAAAGTGTGTAAGTAAACCGACCAATTGATACCGCAGGGGTTATGTACGTTGTACGCTGACATGCAGCCCATTCAGCTTCGTATCATTATTCTTCGGGGAGGAGCAATGCCAGCTTGGTTAGAAGATGGCTCGGACTGGGGCGAAGAAGGACACGAGTTGGAGCTAGACTCGCTCATAATCCGTGTTTTGACATTGAGACATAAGTCGATATCTTTTTTGAGAGACATGGATAACGCAGACCCAGAAATCGTCAATGAAGTTAAGTCCATTGCGATGGAAGCATACGCGCTCGATTATGATCTCGCTTCATGGCCATTGGGGCTTGCTCAAGACTGGAGGTTCCAAATCAGCCGCACTCGCTCACAGCCGAGTTTGAACGCAGTGGATTTCCGTGCAAACACACCTTCGCATACTTATTCTTCGGTTGGCCATGCAGCAATATGGAATCGATACCGCGCTCTTCGTCTGATCACGAATAGCATTCAGAAACGGGCTTTCTTCGCACTCAAGTCGCTATCTGACGGTTCCATTGTGGATGCAAATATGCAGAGGTGCCAGGTTAACATTAACAATCTTGCTGTCGATTTGCGCTATGGTGTAGAGTTCTCTCTCACTTCACAGGCCCCTGCTAGAGGTGCTAAGGCTACCACATTTCTTGACGAGCCTCACCCGAGTATAGCTGCATTACTAGCATGGCCGCTAACTGTGGCCGTCAGCGTTGATGCCGTCGAGCCTCCAGAAAAGACTTGGTTGAAGGGCGCTTTGAAGGCTGTTGCACGATCTTTAGGGCACACGCTACTTGAATCCGTCAGTGACCATGGAGAGTTCAAGTTTTGACCATTGTTGTCCTTTGAGGACAACTTCGTTTGCAATTCGAATTTTAGACAATTCTCCAATGTACTAATAGTAATTATGATGAGATTAGAGGCCGAGCATATTCTCCGTGGAGTAGACACTTCGGGTGGAAGTTGGAAAAAATATTTATAACTATCTATTACATACGATTGACATCCAGGAACATAAATTTACTACCAAGTGATCAAACTGGCATCATTATTGACAACTGCATACTCTGTAGATAATTAAATTACGCGTATTTTTCAATCCCTCTCCTAGACACCGTAGTTCATATTCACGAACTTAGCTAAGGCCCCATCATAGATTGCGCTCAGGACTGAGAACCTCTGGCAATCAGATGCTCACCTTTCATACGGGAGATTTACTCCAAGTTACGGAGATGGCGGGAGTATCGGGCTTAAGCTTGAAACGTGTGCTACAATACTGCATTATTGTGTCTATAGCTGCTTGTATATGAGTTACTGAGGCCACAAATTTGTAATCTTCATTTACAAGGCTGCGGAGGATTATGGTCCGATTTTCAGGTCTCAGTCTAGTTGCGGGTATCTTCACGACCTTGCAGGATTTAGTGTGATCTACTCGATTCCTCCGGGATTTCGCTAAACATGCGATTGGAAAAGAGCTAAACCGTTTCTGGATAAACGCGCGAGGTCTCCATACTTCGCTCTTTGTCAGTTCAGCTATCTGCAACATCAATTAGTAAAAGAAGTTTGACGTGAGCGAAATGAAGAAGGAATAGCGAAAAACGGCGAGACAACTTCATCCGGGGGCCTTGTATTACGGAGTATGGGTTAAAATGTATGTTACGGACTTATCGGATGTTAAAGTCTCCAAACCTCAGGAGACCGTTAGTCGGAATGTGTATAAAAGGTCTGGACGACGTGATGGCTTCCAAAGTTTTTACAAGACAACAACGTCTATTTCAAGCATATCTCATCTTAAGATACAACCTGTTTAAAAGCAGCAAATTGCAGCCTATCTAGTTCATTCTTTCCCCGCAGAACCAATGGCTTTCTCACTGCCTCCAGCGCTCCAGAAGAGCCTTGACGAAAGTCGGGTCGAGTATGTGAGACTCGGCACATCAGGCCTCCGTGTATCTGTACCGATCCTCGGCGCGATGTCCTTGGGCTCATCTAAGTGGATGCCGTGGGTGCTCGACGAAGATGAATCCATCGAGATTCTCAAGGCGGCCTATGATCGAGGTTTAAACACATGGGACACGGCAGACCTTTACTCGAATGGCATCAGTGAGCAGGTCATCGGAAAGACGCTGAAGAAGCATGATATTCCACGCGAGAAAGTTGTCATCATGACCAAGTGCTTTCTCGCCATAACCGATGAGCCGGATATTTTTACGGGTCCGTGGCAGCGAGAGATGTCACAGATGAAGGATTATGTGAACCAATCCGGTACGTTATCACTAGCCATATCACCTTGTTGGTGAATTATGAGGCTAGATACAGGAAGCTAATCGTGTGTTGGCGTAGGTCTCTCTCGCAACGCCATATTCAGGGCTGTCGATGCATCTCTTAAACGTCTCGGAACCGATTACATCGATCTCTTTATGATACACCGATTTGACCCCTCCACGCCAATTGAAGAGACGATGAGAGCTTTGCACGATTTAGTCGTGTCTGGGAAAATAAGATACATTGGCGCCTCCTCGATGTGGGCAACGCAATTTGCGCGCATGCAATCCGTGGCTGAGCAGAACGGTTGGACCAAGTTCATCAGCATGCAAAATTACTATAACCTGTGCTATCGTGAAGAAGAGCGAGAGATGAACAGGTACTGCAACGAAACAGGCGTGGGAATCATGCCATGGTCACCCAATTTCGGTGGTAAATTGGCAAAACCACTCGGAGACGCAACATCCTTGAGAGCACAGATGCCTTCACCAACTGGCAACGGCATTACCAAGGCAGACGAAGCGATTATCCAGCGAGTAGAGGAATTGGCCTCCAAGAAAGAGTGGAAGATGAGCCAAGTCGCCCTTGCTTGGCTTCGCAGCAAGGGAGCTGTGCCAGTTGTTGGTCTGAACTCATTGCTGAGACTTGAAGAAGCATGCGATCTGCGTGGAAAAGAGTTGACAGCTGACGATATCAAGTATTTGGAGGAGCCTTATGTGCCAAAGAACATCGTTGGTCATACTTAGTTTCCCATGATCGCTGATATGACAACTAGAACGGCTGAATTCATCCCTCAATTTGGGCGGGGAAGTCCTAGTATATTGACGGCTGTTGAACATGGAGTAGGATGTAGGTACGAGAAATTTAGTAAAGATACACTAAGGGGTTCTGTGGGCAGTCAAGAAGATGTCTTGGATTATTATAGGAACGATTTTGTCCACAAGACAATATTTTAGATGCCTGTGCTTGGATTAGCCTGGGCTAAGCCAGTGTAACTAAAGACAATTTCTATATTCTATACTATTTCTAAGGCCACTAGATCTCCTACTCGTGCTTCAACGTCCTCAAATAAAGCGCTGTGGTAATCTCCAGGAGAAGCAAAATATCGACCAGCTTCAAAAGACATTCCCTTTTCAGAAAATCTCCATTTTCCAGCGGGTATCTCGGATCCAAAGGACTTCATATATTCAGAAAACTGCTCATCCAGAATAGATCGCGTATGTCCAAACCCCTTCCAATATCCATAGGACAGTTTAGTCAAGTAGTCCAAATAATCCAGGATATTTCCGCCGGTAGAACCTAGCTCCCCATCCATTACACCCTGCAGGAAACAGTCTCCGATCAGTTGATATTTTCGGACGAGTCCAGAATGGCCTTGAGAATTGCAGTATGATACAGGTCGTAGAACAAGTGGTAGGTTGCTGCCTGGTAGAATATAAATCTCATCGCCCTCCTTTATTAGCATTGGACCCAAACCAACATTCTCAAACGTCGCCATACTCCAATTGGAATAGTACGGTTTAGTCAAAAAGAATGTTCGGTTGGTTGTTGAGAGTCTCATAAGATCTGTAAAATGTCCAAAATGTCCAAATGTAGTGTTAATACGTGACCGGCACGGATCTTCATCTTCCTCTCGAGAATTTTGTGAGAGCGTTCGGTTAAGCCACCACAGGAGGGCCTTTGTATCCTTAGTGTTGAGTCGTTTCAGCCATGCACGTCCAAAATCTGCGGCATCGGACAAGATGGTTTTCAGAAAGTTTGCTTGAAAGCTTGGATAAATACGTGCTTTTGACCTAGTCATAGTCTCCCGCCATCTTTTAAGTACCTCTACAGTTGAATTTCGATCAGATGATGCATACAGTGGCTCTGTAATTTGGGAGACTGTTGCAATCTTGACGCCGTGAACTGCTAGAGAATGTCCAGAATGATGAATAAGTCCATACTTTGGCAGATCTCTCTGACCATCTTTATGGCAGTAATCTGCCAAAGCTTCGCAGAGGTGCCCAATCTCTTCTATCTCGGGCGAAGTAGATTTGGTATTCAAGCCTCGTAGCTTCTGTGCAAGTTCCTCGCGAAGAAGAGCTCGTGTGTCGACTTCAGCTTTTAGTGAGTCAAGGAGTAAAGCCATCTCTCGTTTAATGGACTCGTGTTTGAAGGTTTTGCTCGTGTCCGTAATAAATATTGGCGTCACTCCCTTACTAGCATTAAAAAGAGAAGAAAGAGTAGCTCGTTGGCGTTGGTTCTCATCAAGCTCTGTGCTCCAATCTGGAACCCAAGATGGTATGTCTCGTCTCGTTTTGCGACTATGATCTCCGTACAGAACGGAAAGAGACTTGGTATTCCTTATTGTCTCAATTACTGGCGCCATGAAGACTTCCTTCACATCTAACCAGTAATCAGGCCGAATAGCGGTTGTTTGGTTGCACAGCCCTAGAAGAGCATAGACCCTGTCTCGATCATCAGAAGCCTTGCGGTGTCCAAAATGCCGCATGAGCGATAGGAGATCAATGCCTTGTGACCTCCTCCAATTCTCGCGGAAATGATCCAAGTTGGAGACACGCGAAAAAAGTTTAAAAACTTTCAAGTCGCTGGTCGGAATATAGCTAGGATGGCCTGTGTATGAAGATTCCCAATCATGTAGGAGAGTTGCAACTTCGGCTAGTAATCCCCATGAGATTTCCACATTACCGTATCTCACGGTAAGCTGTTTAGCGACGACTGCTTCTTGAACCACCCATATCCGATCCCACCAGGATACAAGTAATGTGCGTCGCAATGCCTCAGAAAGTTGAGTTAAGTGATCTGGCGGAAAATCTGCCAGAAACTTAAATAAATCTGAACACCTTAAGCATTGGGCTACCGCGGTCAGAAAAGAAAATATTTCATAGGCCTGAATAGGTGTCTTCAATGGTGATGCTTTCCAAGCATCGATTGCAGCGGAAGCATCCACGGTGCCAACTTCAAATCTCTTGAACGGGCGTAAATCTCCAGGTGATTTGGAATGTTGTTTGCTGTAGTCCAGCCCATTACCGAGAAATATTATCACCTCGCTAGCATTGCTATAGATCTCACGCATCTGAGCAACCTGCGATGATCGCTCCTCGGTGTTGCTTTGGTCAATGCACTATGTATCGATTAGTAGTTGACTATTTGCTTGGTTTGGTAGTGGCATAATTACCAATGCATCAATCCATAGAGTGACTCTCTCTTCGTGATCTCTCAGATATTTTAGAGCAGTTTCAAGGTTGGCTGTCACCTTGATCTTGTAACCATTGACCAGGATCTCTGGAGGGTTTCGCCTGGGACGACCCCAAACATACGAAAGGGCCTGATATGGAGGATATCGATCGCGAAGTCGATTATAATACGTGAGCGTACAGTGAATCTCATCGTTCCATTGACCCGGAGATAGGTCAATTAAACGGAAAAAGCCAGGTTCTGTAGATAGATTGACTGTACTTGATGTCGCAGGCAGTGAATATAAGGGGTTATCAGGCATTCTATGGCGTAAAGTGTCCATATTTACAATGGCTTACTTCACGGCGGTAATGTAGTAAATCGTGTCAATTTAACCCCAAAAAATGTGTGCGAGAAACAACGCGGGGTATAGTCAAGAGCGTTTTAGAAAATCCGAATCTTCAATGATGCCGATCTACTCCCTCTCAGCCCAAAGGGAAGCCTAATACCGCGCATCTTTTGTTCGGGCGTCAGCCTACGAACAGGCAGCTGGTGGCTATGCAGGACAATAACCCGACCAATCAGATTCCAAGGCCCCAACACCGCCTTCACACAACGCACATCAATGGAGAAATGGGGTTTTCATTGGTAGCTGCTCGCTGTACATGTGCAAATTGAACTGACATGAGGCTTTATGCTGGGCTGATATCCGATAGGACGTCGCCACTCGGGTGCGACCAACGGCAAATCCATATTGATAGAGCTACATTACGCCCAGTAAATAAAGCCACAGAATGCCGGATGTTAAGAACAAAAGGAAGAAAAGTAGGAGGGTAATGATTGGCAAATACCTCGAATCTAATGCGGGGCTAAGAGCTAATCTCGTATTTATTTAATATCTATATATATGGCACATATAACAAGGCCTTAGAATTGGTATATCAATCACGTCCACAAGTCATTTTCGTCATGTGCATGTCTTCCACCAACTCAAAAAAAAAACAGCCATACAAATGAAGCTTGGATCTACTTCCAAATTCGTACTGACAGTGGCCGGCAGATCATGTATATCCAAGCTGTTATATATTTAAAAATAAAGGCATTCCGCCGCCATTATCTGATCTGATACCTTGGTAGGAATGCTCGTCTCGGAAATAGCATAAGAGATCACCACCGAATCATGAGTACAATCTTCGTCACTACACGGTATCGTCAAGACCAACTCGAAAAACGGCATTGTATCTTACACACCTATAAAAGAAGCACTTAATAGTGTGATCCTTGATTGTTGGGATGAAGATGGAACCACTGCTAATATTTTAGTTTATAATCTTACACTTCTACTAGCATTAAGAATTCACATGTAGAGAGAATCGAGGGGAGTACACTGGTTGTCGACTAAGGTTCGGCTGCCTTTGTAGTTTTTATGGGAGAAGACGAGAGCCTGTTTTGATTGACTTGGATCAGCATTAAGCCAACGTCATTTGACAAGCTTAGTTCGACTCACGAATGGATCTGGTACTGGACCAGCTCCCTTTACAGCAGATGCCAGAACGGCGAAGGTGAGCGGCAGCAGAGTGGACAATTGCATGATTGCAAATTTGCTATGTTAGATCTGATTTCTTGAGGACAGAGATGAAGTCAATATCTGAAGGTTGCAAAAATTGTTATCATTCAAAGAGCATTGAATAGTTATTTATATGCGATTCTTACATGGCAAGTTGCGGTGAGGGCAATGGACAATTTGAACACATCCATATGAAGCCTAATCCATAAAAAGAGTGGTAACACAGAGAGCACTCTGTAAAAGTACTACGGCGCACATTACGATAAATTCTGCAGGGGTATAAGACTTTCATTTCCGTGTATTTCAGATCGGGCTGTGTTCACCGTCACACATATTGGCTGAATTTAGACCTTGGCTTCAGTGTTATCTCAATAGTTTGCCTGATAACTTGGTCATATATGCTCTGCAGCACTGGGGAGGCATAAAATACTTTAGCTATATCATGCCAATTTAAGAGATCAATTGAGCTTTCATCCCCTCCCTTGTAATTAACTAATGATATAAAATACTAGGACAGGTAAGAGGGAGAGGGAAAAGTTACACAAAGCATGCATGTTTGAGACATCGGGCACTTCTTCGCCTCTATCCCCACATCGATCATAATACGAAGAGGGGAAAGGATTAGAAGTTGCATCTCTACTGAAGACACATTCTAGCCTATTGAAGCAATCTTACATCATTCGGCTACACACGAAGAATAAGTCAAGACTAATACGGAATAAAATCTTGTACTCGTAACCGTGCTAAGATGCTAGGAGAGCCGCCAACCCATCAAGGTAGGGCTCTTGTCAATAAGCGAATACGACGTAGGGAATCAACATACTCTCGGCGATTGAGAGCTGCAACTTAGACTCCACTTTCTCTAAGCATACATACATGTTAAAACCTTGGTTGACCTTTTGTATACTAGATACTCTAGTTACCGACTAATACTTCTAAAATAACGGGACCGTTTAGAACCAACTAAGGTCTTAATCAGAGGATCCGTAGCAATAGAGTTGCCTAGTTTCTGCAAGACTTCAAAGTCCCTTAATGAGAGAAAATTTTGGCTATTCTCAATGTTAAAGAAAGTCTTTAGGCCGCCTACCTGAGTGGGTAGTGAGTTTAATGTCTTTTCATGGTAGAGTGTTGTAGGTTAACTAAAAATCGAGAAACGATACTAAGCAAAGGTTCCTAGTTCCCTAAGATGCCTCTGTGATTAGCCCCTCGTTCATTAGGCACGCTTGATCAATGTTTAAAATCTACAAATAAAATTAGACGGCGTACGAAGAAACAGATTAACTTCATGAGCTAGGTGCGTTTCTCGTCGAAGATCATGATGTAACTGAGTCACGAAGCACTGGAGGGGCTTGCCGCGAGCCGTAGCGCATGTAAATGTACTTGGTTCTCCCCCCACCATGCATGGCTCTAGCAGGAGGCCCCGGCTATCCGGCCTGTTAGTGCTGTATCTAAAAGTACATGTACCTGAGCATGAGCCTGTGAACATGAGTTTCCCCTCTAGCTAGAACTACCTACTTGGATGTATCACCGTGTTTATGGTAACCGCTTTCTTTGCCGTCCATACAACTCATAGCTGCCATGAAGCGTGCTTCTCAAAGGCACGCCTATGAAAAGTAAGGATGGATCATTTGGAATCTGGTCGAAAAATCCACAGCTCTGCTTACTAGCCCCACTGATACTCGCTTTAGTGCTCTCGTCTTGCTCAGGTATGTATAAGAGCCATGCCCCTCAAATGAGGCTTTACGAATGCACTGAAGTATAGCCTCATACATCTACTTCAACCGGCCACTTAGCCACGGACAACCTCTTGGGCATCCTGTATAACGGTTAGAGAACGCCTAGGTCACCATGAGCAGCGCCGCGGATGATGTTCTCTCCTTGTTCCGCATCCACACAGAGGCTCTTGCGAAGCAAGATTGGGCCGCAATTACTGCCAGGCTTCATCCAAACCTTACTCGGAACCACATTGCTCTAACTGCTGAGCAGTATGTCAATCAAGCAAAAGAGGGCTTCAAGGCGATACCCGACTTGGAAGTCACCCTAGACCAGGCTTTCGCCGATAAAAGCGGCAGCCTCGTGTTTGGTCGCCTGATAGTGCGCGGCACACTCAAACAAGAGTTCATGGGAATCAAGCCCTCCGGAAGACCATTTGAATTTTCAGAACTCACCATTTACGAGTACAGAGATGGTAAAGTTTTTCGAATTCTCACGGCTACGGACAAAGAGTCAATAAAGAATCAGGTCGAGAGCCTTCCCCGGACACCGTTTGACACAGGGTACGGCTATGGGCTTCCTGAACAGACAGCCGGCTTGAAAGAGAAATTCACAGGTTTCATTGAAGGCATAACCAAGGGAAATGTGAAGGAATCTGTCCTCAAATATTGCGCTCCCGATGTTCTGTTTAATGGCATACAGAATATTACGAGGGATGAGATAATCCAACAGAACTTGACTATACAAGACGCCCTCACAGACTTGAAAGTGGAGTTTGACGGGCTAGTAGTTGATGAAGACCACCAGAGGGTTGGCTCTGCTTACTTTGTCACTGGACGAGTCACCAAGCCATTCAAAAACTATTCGCCGGGTCAAATCGTACAACAATACAAGTACGCCATCCATTTCATTAACGAGGATGGGCAACTTGGGGCCATTACGTCAGTAGTAGAGGGCGAAAAAGTTATTGATGAGAGTAATGAGGCCGCACATTGATATCATGGGAGAGAATTGGTCAAATCTGAAGGCTCTTAATGTGGCCTTAGACAAATCTACATCAAAACACTTCTAGAAATCTCAGAATGTAGAAATTGCTTAACCCACCGTTTGTATCCAAGAGTATTGTTTCCCACTTCTGAGTCTTTTACTATAGAATCTATGTGAAAAGGAAAATCTTGATCCGAAACCTCGAAATGGGACATTATTTAGTAGAAAAGACTGCGAGCCTCTTGCCTGTCAAAATCGCGAGGTTGTCGTGCGGAAAAATAATAGCTCCACCCTCGCTGTGTAATAATCGCTCTTTCTCATACGATTCAAAATGAGTATACCTACAATAGAGACCCTTTGCCATAGGAGCCTCTGTACGGCTAACTCATCCCTATCCACGTATTGATCATACTGTACTCTGTACGCGGATTTAGGACTCATTTCCGAAATTCCCTATTTCGGAATGTGTAGGTGGATACTCAGTCCGTCTGTGCTGATTAAATACATATCGACATTAGTCAGAATATCGGATCAAACTTCATGGCAGATGGTCACCGCTGCCGTCTACTAGATACCCTCACGAACATCTTTTGAAGAAACGTTGAGAACTTTAAGTAACAACCTTCAATACATAATCATGAGAGCAGGAACCAGCCGAACTGCAAACGAGCCACAGCTTAAGACGCGAATCCGTCGTTGGAGACGGTACCAGCCGCCAACGAATCTTGTATGTGGTAATGATTCGGTGGCTGAAGTAACACCATCTGGGCAAACACATAGACGAGTGAGAAAGAGGATCGGATTGGAATTTATCAACACAGCGCATCCTCATGATGCCACCTCGTCGACTGCAATTTCTAGCATTCGGTCACACGCGGCACGAAATATCCATGCGTCACATCGCGCGTCGGCTTCACAGCCGAAGGGGACTGAGAAGAAGAGGAGAACGCAGATGGATACTAATGACATCTCTCTTTTGAGTATAGATTGGCCGGTGCACCTAATGATTCCTGTTTACAGCGGTTTACTTCATTGCTTTGCACGGCCAATGACAAAATTTGAACATTTTCTTCTCAACTACTGTAAGTGGCCGCCAGATGAATAAAATTGAGAGTCTTCTACCCGTATACCGCTAACTTGCTATTAGATGCAGCGTCTGTTATCCCAGATGCCCACCTTTGGTGCCACCACGGTGACGAGGAGACCCTGTTTATTGAAGGTGTAAGACTGTATTGGCTTCCCTTTGTAGTCACAGACAGTGGCTTGCTAGCTGGTATATTCCTATCTTCATGTCGTAATCTTGCACTCCGCGAGCATCGACCACAAGTAAATCATGAGTATTCTCAACTTGCAATGATGTACAAGCTCGAGTGCATTAGGTCTGTAAATGAGGCTATTGCCGCAGAAGGACCAACCATTACCGAGACTACGATTGCGAAAACCCTACTATTATGTGCGGATGAAGTAAGTCAGAAGCTATTTCTCAAGTGCCAAGAGACGGTGTCTAATAAAACTATGGCGTAGTTCATGTGCGATGACCTAAATGCCTCAGCTCTGCATTTCGAAGGTTTGAACAATATGATTAAGTTGAAAGGAGGCTTATCAAACGTCGGAGTTAATGGATTTCTGAGACAGGCTCTTAAATGGTGCAATTTGGAAAATATTCTGAAAATAAGCTTACCGAATTATAATCCCAAAAGCACTAGATATACTATATGAGAAGCTATGTCTTTATCTAATGGCTGTATAATAATAGAACTTCCTTCAAAACCTTTCCATGCCAGGACATATTGAACGAGACTAGTATGATGGAGATTTATAAGACGCTTCACTAGTTCAGTATATTGAGAAAAATCTCTCTTATAGATCGGTAGGCTATCCTTTCGGCGCTCTTCCTTATAAATTCTAATAGTAATATACGAGACGTAACAATACGTCTGATCTAATGTGGCAGCTGCTTAGCATCTATGAAGAACTGCTCAAAGTCTCCCGAATGGAGTCCTCCAAACTCTTCCAACCATCTTGCTTGGCCCATTTTTTCAACAGCTTCAGTGGAACCCTATCATCAGCTGTTGTAGAAATTGCGGCTGGCACCGGGAAATCGTCAACAACTTTATGGCTCGGATCAATACGTCGAAAGATAGCCAAGACGTCATTCCAGTTGAAAGGAGTCGCCCAAGCTTGGATCCGTTCTTCTTTGGTGTCCTCATCAAGAACTGCAGCGACATGGAGGACTGCAACATCTTTGACATTAACGTAGATAGCTGTTTCATACTATTAATACACGAAGAAACTCTTTGGAGGGGCGGCCGAAGCGATACTCACATGAAGGCATCAAGCCAGCAAAGGTTGTGTCACCCTTCCACAATGCGCTAACCCAACCAGCTGTACCTCTTGCATGACTGGGGTGAAGCATAGCGCCAAGAGTGGTAAATGGGCTCACAACGTTGGTTACGAAGCCGGGCTTCTCTTCTTGAATGAACTTCCAAACAGCCTTCTCGGCCTCCACCTTACTCGCCATGTAGGTGACCATACCGCGGGAGGCGTCGTATGGTGGGGGAGCCCACGCTGCCTGCACAGCCGCGTCATTCCAGGTATCGCGGCCGACATGTCCCGAAGCACCGGGAATGGGCATGATGGCTGAGCCAGCTGAGGACGTGAACACTACCCGTTTAACGGAGGGCTCTGCAGCAGCGGCGCGTAAAAGAGAAACAATTCCGGACACGGTTTGTGGAATAACCTGGTTCGGGTCCGGATCAAGGTTCGAGACAGTGGCAACGTGAGCAATAGCTGCAACACCTTTAATGGCATCATCAAAAGCGTTTGGAGCTCCAAGGTCTGGCACCTGGATAAGCTCTACATTGCCAGCCGCATGCTCAGCCGAAAACAAATCGTTTGTGAGCCAAGACGCCTTAGAGATATCTCGAACTGTTCCGCGCACTTTATATCCCTGGAGGAGAAATTCTTGTGCTACATGTGTTGCAATGTAGCCCGTAAGGCCTGTTATGAGGACGAGGGAGCCTCTAGGGATAGCTGCAGTCGGTTCTGCCATGGCGATACAAATTTATGAATCCGTAGTAAAGCTAGTGTATAATGATACCATAATGGTAGTGAACAAAGTTTCTCTCTCTTCGAGTTATTGCCCATACTTATATACATCAACTATGTCTCGCTTCAGCAGAGATCTAGTTCCCCGAGTCCGCCTTGCTGAACAATCATTTCAGAATTATTAATTATTATCGTTCGTGGTTATGGAACAAACCTATATGGATTGATAATCGTGACACGTTTCCAGTAGAACAAGGACCGTTATAGCAATCGTATTCGATGGCAATTGAGATATTACTGTTTTGGGAATGTGTGCTAAGTATTTCTGTCTGTATGAGCTTTAAGGCCACGGACACAAATTTTGACGATTGATAGGCCAAATCTATGGAGCAAAGAGTTTATTAAACATTGCTTGATGAATAACAGAACGTCTGATTGGGAATATTGCCAATTATCATTTTACCGGCTTAGCAAGCAATGGCTTGATTAGTCTTTCCGCAGGACGAGTAGGCCAATTTATAGATGGAGATTCTCTTTATATGTTCGAGTCGCTCTGTTTACGGAGTAGCTGAAGAGAGCTAGTGAACCTGTTGAATTTTACCCAACATGACACATTTTAGACTTTTGAAGGGCATCCAGATGGGGATCTTCCTCCTCGAGAGTATGTCTTGGTCATGAACTCATTGACCATTTCTGCGGAGCGGAAATAGCTTCTCCGCCTGCCAAACGCTCCTATGTTGATAAATCAATACACCTAGTCATGTCAATGTAACTGATAAGAATTTAACAACGTGCACAACAAAGAGTAAAAGTGAGGCGATTCGCCCCCATGAGCGCGTCCCTGAGCGGGCTTCAATCGCCAGATCGGGACGCCAAGACCTTTTTTTCCTTTTTCAGAAGCTGTACTATTTTAGTGGATCTATAAAATCTCGCCGAATAAAACCCAGCGATTTCTCCTGGACGGCGGGCAAGATGCACATCACTAGAGATTTGTGTCAACTATGTGGAATTTTTCTTACTTTCGGAGGTGGTTTGGGCATTTCCATTATATGGACCTTTTTCGTGGCAAATTAGACGCGGTAAAACGTTGGACGGAAAATGAAGCAACGACAGGTACACTGTTGCTTTGGTGAAATCCTCACACGGATTCTATAATCCCGAAATACATCTTCCGAGCATGCTGAAGTTCCCATCCTGCATCCATCCCAGGTCCTGTTTTTCTTTTTGTGATGTCTCTTATTGGGCTCTCTAATGTGCAGGATCATTAACCAAATCATGACCGCGTATGCTTTGCCATCTACAAATGAAGGTCGTTGTTATTATGGCTCGCTGTCAATTATGCTAGCAGGCAGTGCATTGAACCCATTTCTCTTATTTCCGATGGCGAATAGCTTTAAGAACATGCACAAACAAGAAAAATATTGCTTAATTCCGCAGCGGAGTTGGAATGTGTAAGATGTTCAAACAAAGTTCATAGTAATGTGAATCATCAATGGCGGTCTAACTCCCGGACGGAGTACTCCGTAGCTACGGAAATATCCACTCACCCTGTAGAAGCTTTTACATTTAAACTAGTTTCTCTCTCTTCCATCGTGTTTCGCCTACTTGTTGATTCCCAGCAGGGCATTTATTTGTTATTATAATTGAATGCGCTCAAGAGGGCCTTCGTCATGCCTAAGGAAGAATCTCAAACGGCAACAAGCATTGATGACAATGCGGACAGCGATACTAAACAACCCGCTGAAACGGAAACTCCTTCCGACCAGCCATCACTTTCTCCAGCGGCAGTGGCCTTCATCCTCTTAGGACTGAGTTTGCCTGTTTTTCTCATTGCCCTGGATACTTCCATCGTTGCTACAGTGAGTATTCTCACGAATGGCGAAACTAACACTAGAACCAAGCTAACCGGCTTTTGCTTCTTTTCTAGGCTATTCCATATATCACTGATCGATTCCAATCCACAAAGGATATTGGGTGGTATGGGAGTGCATATTTTCTTGCATTGTACGTGTTCTGAGTTCCATACTATTGTATCGTGCATTAGTGCTAATATTGACCCTATCAAGATGTTCACTACAGCCGCTGAGTGGTAAACTATACGCAACGTTTTCTCTGAAAGTAAGCAAAGCTGCGATTACGACATTTATGCGAGAAGTCTAATCTAATCGCTAATAGTGGACATTCCTCACCTTCTTTGCCGTCTTTGAGCTCGGTTCTCTACTATGTGCCACGGCTACGAGCTCTAACATGTTTATCGGCGGGCGTGCTGTTGCAGGAGCCGGAGGAGCAGGCATCGTATCTGGTGCTTTTTCCATCGTCGCATTCATTGCTCCGCTTGAGAAAAGACCACGTAAGAACTGCTTTCTTCCACGAATATACCCCCTCAAAGTTAACTAAACAGTTTAGTGTATATTGGGTTTATATCCTCATTCTTCGGCGTTGCGACTGTGATTGGCCCTTTGATCGGAGGAGCCTTTACAGAACACGTATCGTGGCGATGGTGTTTCTATATCAACCTACCCATCGGTGCAGTGGCCGGACTAGTGTTGGTAGTATTCTTTAATCCACCTACTAGAGATATAGAAACCGAGCCCATCAAGCACCGTATCAAGGCTCTCGACCTTATCGGCGCATCTCTTTTCATTCCGGCAATCTTGATGGCCCTACTTGCACTGCAATGGGGAGGATCTACGTACCCCTGGAAGTCAGCCAAAATAATTGGGCTTTTCCTCGGATTCGGAGGTCTCTGTGTGGTCTTCATCCTCTGGCAGGTTTACAAAGGTGAAGAAGCCATGCTGCCCATGTCGATACTCGTCAACCGCACTGTTACTTTCAGCAGCCTCACTCTAGGTTTTGCATATGGTGCAATATTCTCAGTCGTGTATTATCTTCCAGAGTGGTTCCAAGTCGTCAAAGGAGCGGGTCCGATCAGAAGCGGCGTCATGAGCCTCCCAACCTTTGTTCCACAAATCGCCGCCGCTCTCCTATCTGGAGCACTGGCCCCCAAACTGGGCCCCCTAAATCCCTGGGTCTACATTGGTTGTGCTTTCATGGCTATAGGTATTGGACTCTATGGTACATTCGACCTCAACACATCTGACGCACACTGGATTGGATACCAAATTCTGCCAGGTATAGGGTTTGGCATGATGGCTCAAATGCCCGTTGTAGCGGTGCAAGCCACCTTGCCAACTTCCCAGAGTCCTCTCGGCGTTTCTACAGCCACTTTCTCTCAATTCTTTGGCAGCGCCATTTTCCTAGCGGTTGCACAAGCTATATTTGCCAATATCTTCATTGATAAGTTGACGGTGGATATCCCCGGTGTTGACTTACAGAGCCTGCTCGCCAGTGGCTCAGGAGCTATTCGCAAACTGGTGCCTCCAGATGATTTGCCAGCTGTTCTGGGCGCGTTTAATCAGGCTCTTGTAGGTACATTCTATCTCTCTGCGGGCGCGTCTGCAGCTGCGGTTTTGATATCATTTGGGATACCCTGGATCAATATCAAGGGAAAGAATTTGACAATTGAGCCTGGAGCATGATACGACACAATCGTTCACGCTTTAATACTGGCAGCCTGCGTTTCATTTCAATTTGCGGCTAGCTGGGATATATTGCAGGCAACTGATTCGTCTCTTCAATCATGCCTTGCGACCTTTAACTATGTATTATCACTATCAAAGACTACCTACCTTTAGAATGAACTGTCGCATCTCTTGGAATAGATACTTGTTTACCATATTTTTCACCCATATAAACTATCCTCTTATTTATTTCTCGTTCTTTATTATACCAGGAAGACATGTCGATATCTTTCAGATCTGGTTTAGGCTCTTGGAGAGTAGTTAGCTCGTTGGGGGTTTTATAAGGGTCATTCGCTTTCAATCTCAACTACAGCCTAATGTGCGATGTAGGCAGTAGTCATAATAGAGTAGATGTAAACAGTTTACTCCGTTTCTTTTTGATTTGGATGCTTTCATTATTGTTACAATTAGCGGCTTATCACCTTTCCTTCGCGATCGCAGACTAAGGGTTGCATTGCCCGCTTTGGGCTTTTCTATACGAAAACGCCGTAATTGGTCACCCCGCAAATTTCGTATATCTAACATTTGGTCAGAGCGATGTAATATAAATAAGCGACTCCCTCCCCCATTTTCTAGACTTGGGGGATATCTCCTGTGAGTAAACATTTGTCTCTAGGCTATCTAACATCCATCGGCTTGGTTATTGTGTTGATCTAGTGTTGCTTTCTCTCGCTTATTGCTCAACCAACCTCACGGACGTCGGGCTAGGAGACGAGCCTATGCGCTATCCTCATGTCTGCAACCAAATGTTCTGACGACTTATCGCCAGGCTCTCGAACTCTTCAATAAGCCATTCCCCGCGAACAGAGGCTGAAATGACTTCAAATATGTCATGGAGTTACACAAGGTCGTGAATTTCTCAGAAATTCGTGCGTATGTGGGGCCTTGCTGAGACGCGTCGCTGCATCCCAGCTGCGATGGACGCCGTCAGGATCGAATGTCTTAAATCCTGGCGCCAAGTTTACTGCCGCGAATTCTTGGCGATTGTCATGTCTGGGCATCGGTTTACAGATCTAGGCGATTACATATAGCTGAAGTTTCATCCAGTTACTACAGGTCCAAAGCCACTAAAGATCACATCGAGTTTTCGCCCCATACCATGGATCAATGTAAGCTCCATTCTTCATCCTCTTTTTTTCCTCTACTGGGTGTTTATATTAGAAAACAGATATGATTCCCAATTTTTTATCAGCAGTATAACACATTCAGCCACATGTCACGTTTGCAACTTCTTGTAGCAAAAAGCATTGGCCTAGGTACGGATCACTTCTGCTGCGCGTGTATTCCCGAGGATGCTGCTATTATACATATATCACGAATTCGCGTGGCTAACTTCACATATATTAATCACTATTACTCCATGTCCCGTGTTTGGCCTATTACTATCTCGCCACGGCGCATTACATGTACTGTAGATCCGCAGAGATCCCCGCTCTGATGTTTCACAATAGGTCCTTGCCGTAAATCAGTGCGCGCAAGTGGTCTGCAAGAATACATTGAACGTAAAATGAATAGGTCACCACATGAAGAAGATAAAATCACTTTTATAATGAGTTTAGCGCAGTGGACATGTAAGTATTACCCATCTCTTGAGCTGAGAATATGTCGATTCTTACCTCATTCACAAATTCCCTTGATATAACATCGAAACCAGTGCACCCTCAACTGATATCCCCGCTCCTTTGCACGATATCTCTCCAATTCTAACCAGTGTCAAAATAGCCGTTCCCGGCCGTGTTTAGCCTATCTTTGTTTTATGCGAGTTCGTTACTTCCAAAGATGCAGAACGGGCCGGATTCGAACACCGATCTACAAGACTTGCTTGCCCAACTCGGTCGTTTCCTCAGCGCCAATGAGAATAGAATATCGGCGGCACAAGTGTCGAATTGTTTCCAGCACCTTTCAACAAACGAAATCTCTGCACTACACCGTCTGTTCTTCTTGCTTTGTAAGAACAAGGTTGGTCTGTCTCAGTGACACCCCACGCATCTGCTAATCGAGCCCAAGAGAAGTGACATCCATCGACTACGGACGACACAGAGACTCACTAATGGGTTCTCGGGCTGCGCTGCGGGCCTGTCTGGAAACGTCCATGTCCGACCACATGTGAACGAAATGAGCCTTACTGAGCCTGGGCACCATCGATACAATCGCATATCTTCTTCTGGACGCGAATGGCCAGAGAGAGAGGATGGTTCAAGCACGCTCAGCCGTCATCATCTGCAAGGACGTGGGACCTCCTCTCCTCCAATTCCTGCGAATGGCGACAACATTCCGAAACAGCGTCGAGGCACCTATGCTGGCGATGCATTAGTAACTTTGATATCAGATGAGAATAACCACCAGGATATACCCAATATCCGATGCTCAAAACAAACCGCTTCATGCCAGCAGTCTAGCTCAAATACCGCCGCCAAATTGCCCACTCTCGCAATCGCCACACCATACCAACGTGACGAAGCCGCTGTTCAAAACTGGGCAGATTATAACAGCTGTGGCAGCAGCCGTTTATCCGCATGTGTTGAAATTAAACTCACGCCGAGTACCGAACGACTCTTGGAGAATTGCAAAACAGACCCTACACAGTTTCTTCGCGCGATCAAGGAAGCTAAAGTAGCTCTCCCGAATGGGCAGGGCTGGGAAGCCGCCCTTGCTACGAAGAAAGAAAACACTGACATTCGAGACTTGCTGAGGATTTATCATAGATTTGAATGCTTTAACATTTACAGTCATGTCGTGGAGGCTGGATACCACACCAGTATGCACTGGGTCCGCGACGGGCGCTCCAGCCTGATCAAAAAGCTGTGTGAAGACTTTCCGAACCGTTTCCAAAGTCAAAAAGCGGCGAATAAATGTTTGAACTGCGTTGATCAGGGTTGTAAGTATCATGAGTGGATCAAAATATTTAGTGAAACAGAAGATCTCGGGTATCTCATCGCATTGCCCTCGGACATGCCGCATTCAGCGTACGCCTCAACGCCCGGACGCATGGCTAAAGTCTGACAGATAATCATGTAGGTATACGTCCAGATGCACCAGAGAGCAAATGAACGCAGCTGCTATCAAATTCAAGGAATTGGGTATAGATGAGCTTGTGAGGGATCTTGAACTGTCGAGGCTAGGAAACCACATTGCATCGGCATTGAGAGATATGACGGCCAAGAAGAATAGGCACGCCAGTGGTAAGCCTTATTAAAGTGCTTTCAAAGATAAGTCATTGGTATACTCATATGCTCATATACCCAAATCAGGAGAAACGCCTCAAGTCTCTTGTGAACCAATGCAGTTGAACTCGTTCTCAAGCGTTGACACACCCGTTCCAACGGCACCGCCAGAATCGATAATACCAAGCACTGATGAAAATCCTCTACTCTTTGGTAAACTTGTTACTCTACATTAAAATTCGGGGTTTTTAAAGGATCATAACACTTACAAGCACCGATTAGATACGAACACAATACTCATTTCTCCGGAATATGACTTTGGGTGCCAAGGTAGACCATAGATGTTGAGACCGTCTCTGACATTCATACTGACGCCTAATAGCACAACTGATCTCTACCATGCGCTCAGATTATACTATGAGTCAACTCCCGGCGTCTTTATTACCTGCCGATAATTGGTATCAATATCTCCATGAGACTGAAAACCACGGCGAAAGTTAGAACAGCCCTTTGGATAGCAATGTAATAGATAGCTATCTGTCCTTTAATGAAAATATGTAAGTTATACCGTTTCTGTGAAACGGGAGCCTGTTATGTCCATGAAGTTCTTATAATATTGTAAGATTGAATGTTGTGGGTATAGTGGTGATATCTTGGCCCACAGCTATAGTTTGAGCCTGCCGGTACCGGTTTCGGTTGCTAGGTGCAAAGCGATACGCATCGTAGTCTAGATGTTAGCAACTTGAATCGATGACCGTTTTTGACCTAATTTAAACACCACTTGGAGACAACATTTAAGCTTAGAGAAAGCATTCAAGAAAGCCATTTCTACTGTAAAGATGTGGCCGTGTGAGTCCTGTTATTAAATACAGAGCCACTCTTCCACTACAATACTGGTCGCGGGATTGATCTTTGTCTAACAGGATAGAAGACATGGTGCCGCTGTTAAAATGGTTGTGGTGAATATTGTCAGCTAGGTAATTACATGTAACTTTAGCACATAATTAACCGGGTGCTCCCAGCGGCAGCAATAGCAAATTAAATCACCGAATGGCTCAAACTTTTTGGGGTTACCTTTTCTACAGTCTACAAGCCTATCCGTAGCCAAAAACAGGATAACAAGCACAGCTCGGTGGGCTAAAATGTGACTCGAAAACCATATATTCTAGCATGCCCGCACAAGATCAACCATCTAGAAAAGCATCCAGAAAGATCTTTTTAGTTTCTTCCATCCATACTTACTTCCCTTCTTGGTTATTTTTTGACATCTTTTGCATACAAGCCGCTGGAAAAATGAATTCACATATTGTGGCTTCGTTTCGACGACTGCCTGCGATTTTCTTTGTCATAGCTGCCCTTTCTTTGTCCGTCAGAGGATCTTCGGAGGCTAGTCCTACTCTTGAAGATCTATGGGGCTCTGATGTGAGTACTTCTTACTTGACCAATGCAACAGTGGCTGACTGAGGTTGGATAGTGGGCATTCTCTGGTATCTCGACATTTAATCACCTCCCATATTCGCGATGCTTGGTCAATCGCTCCGAAATATTCGATATCGCCGTTGTGGGCGTTCCTTTTGACTCTCTTACTACATACAGATCAGGTAAGATGGCGTCTGATCCAAAGATGTAACGCCGCTCACAAACCTAGGAGCTCGTGAGGGCCCAAAAGCAATCCGATGGGCATCTGGGCGCCATCTCTCGGGGAGAAGCTTCCATCCCAGCCTTCATTTCAACCCATACGAATCATGGGCATCGGTTTTAGACTGCGGCGACATACCCGTCGTTCCAATCGACCCCGTTCTAGCAATGCAACAGATGGGTGATGCCCTATTTGAGCTGCTGTCACGTTCTACCTCGCAGAAAAGCCGATGGAGTCATCCTCGGCTAGTACTTCTTGGTGGTGACCACTCCATCGTGCTTCCAATGCTCCGGGCTCTACATAAAATTCGACAAGAGCCTGTCGCACTTCTCCATTTCGATGCCCACATCGACACGATGGATCCTGACTCATATCCAAGGAAGGCCTGGAAGTCGCAAGCTTCTGAGATCCATCATGGTACGGTGTTCTGGCAGGCAGCTCAGGAGGGTCTCCTTCTCCCCGGCCATCTAGTTCATGCTGGCGTTCATGGTAGAGTTTCGAGCTTGCAGGATTTCCACAGCGATGATTCCCTCGGATTTTTGCGCATCCCTGTCGAAGAGATGGACGATGAAGGCGCTGACGCTATCATCAAGAAGATCCACGATACAATCGGGGAAGACGTGCCCGTGTATGTCAGTATTGACATTGATGTACTTGATCCGGCTTTTGCCCCGGGAACCGGCGCCCCTGAAACGGGTGGTTGGACGTCTCGCGAGATGATGAGAATCATGACTGTTCTGGCCAAGTTGGACGTTGTTGGCTTGGATATTGTGGAAGTTACTCCAGCCTACGACAGCGCCGGAGGTGACACGGCTTTTGCGGCTGCAAATCTTGCCTATGAAGCCATCTCAATGATGGTTCAAAAGGAAATGGAGGCCAGTAACTTTGATACACAGGCGGACTTCAAGTACCAAAGAGAGGAATTGTAATGGAATTTGCAAGCAATCTACGGACTTAGGCATCTTCAAGTCAGTACTTACTCCCGGATTTTTCCTCTGTCTGGCTACGTAAAAATATTATACTTGCTGTTGAAGTCCAGAGTTAGGGGCCATTAGCTATTAGATTTGGAGTTTAGTTCTAATTCAGACTTGACCATACAGTTGAGCGACTATCTCTGTTACCTGTTTCGTTCCAGTGGCTGGAAAGGATGGCTTCTGATACCACCAAGTGCAATAGTTTTGGGCGCCCTCATTTAATCTGTACATCTACGGGATTTCCGACACCTGAGCGACGCCCAATGGTCTAAATACCTCCTGCGTCTTTATACCCTGTCGTTCATAGAATGTTGATGTCTGTCACTGCCTCCCTACATTAGGCCTCATCAAACACAGAGAATGTGAGGCATCAGTATTTTGTATACTAAAACTAATCTTTGGGTGGCACTTGATAGGTCACATTAAATAACTGCATATTATTACGGGGCTAATTTGAGTGCCTAGTAAAACACTCTTCGCGATCATAGGAGAATAACTGGGTTTCGAGGTCAGAACACATAGTTCAGGACACCATATAAACTCTTCCCTGTCCGCCCCAGGTTCAGCATACATCTTTCTCTCTTCATTATAACTCTTTATTCTATCACTTTTAGTTTCTCTTTCCCATTCAATATGGCACCAAGTACTACAACGCAGGACGGCGAACATGTTCCGTCTGTTAAGGTGCAAAACAACAACCACTCCTCTCAGCACCTGAATGGACAAAACACATTGGAGGCCACGTATTCCAGCAGTTACACCGTAAAGTTTGGTGAGGCTGTTCGTGATGCGATTGACATGAACCAAGTCCGAAGTCACTTTCCTGTTCTTAGTGGGGAGACCGTACTGTTCAATAATGCATCGGGTACAGTGGTATTAGGGGATGCTGTTACAGTGTATGTTCCAAACTGACTTTTGAAAGTACGCACGGCACTAATCGACCATACAGAGCAAGTGAACGGATGATTTCTATGCCAATTGACCGCGGAGATGGAGACCCTCGAAGTGACGCGGCACAAGCCGAGTATGCGAACAATTGGCTCCAGTGTGCTGCTTTCATCAATGCGGATCCGTCAGAGATTGGTAAGTTCAAGATTAGATGACTGGCTCTATTTGATTAGGCTCTATTTTGCTCACCAAGCGTTTTATATCAGCTTTCGGACCGTCTACGACTGCTTTGTTCCGGCTATTAAGTCAATCCTTGCAACCGTATCTCAATTCGGACGCCGAGATGGTCTGCTCTACTCTTTGCCATGAAGCGGCGGCAAGCTCTTGGGTATATCTTGCCAGGAGTTTGGGCATCACCATCAAATGGTGGACACCATCACAAGATGAGAAAGATAGCCCTTGCCTTACGGTTGAATCACTAAAGCCTCTTCTGACTCCCAAAACGCGCCTCGTTACTTGCAATCACGTCTCTAATGTGGTTGGGACGATACATCCAATTCGGGAGTTGGCCGATCTTGTTCATACCATCCCTGGCTGCATGATTGCTGTGGACGGAGTTGCCTGGGCTCCCCACCGTCCAGTAGATGTCAAAGCACTCGATGTGGACTTTTACTGCTTCAGCTGGTACAAAGTGTTTGGTCCGCATATAGCGCAGTTATACGCACACCGCCGTGCACAAGACCGCTATATGAGCAGTATCAACCATTACTTCCTTGATGCCTCTACCCTTGATGGCAAAATTCACCTAGGTAATGTTTGCTACGAGCTGGAAGCGATGTGTGGTCCCATCTCGAACTATTTGAGCAACCTTGGATGGGACGCCATCATCCAGCAGGAGACAGTACTGACCAAAGTCTTCTTGGATTACTTGCTCAGTCGGCCCACGGTCTACCGAGTGTTCGGAAAACAAACCGCAGATCCAAGCCAGCGAGTGTCAATTGTGATATTCGAGGTGCTTGGGCGCAAATCTAGTGACGTTGTGATGAAGATTCATGTCCGCGACCGATTCCGGCTTATGTGGGGTGATTGCTGGGCACCACGAGCAACATTTGATGTTCTCCGGCCACACAGCGACGGAATTATTCGAGCTAGTTTTGTTCACTACAACACCGTGAGCGAAGTTCTGGCATTATGTGATGAGCTGGAACATGTGATTTCCGCTTTTGAATCGTGATCTTTAGCAGCGTGAAGCCCTAGTGCTCAATTCTTTGGGGGAGATTTGTGTTGGGAATGCTTGTTCGGCTCGTCCACTATAGTACTCTTTCAACAATGGTAGCCTCTAATCGGCACAAACACCTGGACACGTTTTTATTCATCTTTGGCAATCATAGATCACTAAGAAATACAAGCACCATTTGTTAGATATAGTACCCTCTTCTGTCAATGTGGACTGTAATACTACTTTCCAAGAATAGCTCCGCATCCACGTCCTTTTATTTCTACGTGAACGTAGTCGATCTGCGTCTTAATTACTGCAGTACTCGCAAGGAACTCTTGTCCTGCTGATTCCCAGCTATACTGAGATGAGACTCGAGAATATTATGTACTATGAAACAGGATCTGGCTTATATATATGCATTTGGTGTCTCAGCTCAGGTAGGTCTTCGACCCTCGTGATTGGATTCGCGTCAGTTTCTGGAAGCACGAGAAGCGGCGACTTGCCTCGTATTCCATAATTAAATCCCTTAGTATTTTCGCGGCCAGAGACGTAACCTTCTAGGTAGATACGATAGGAAAGATATATAACTGGATATCTCTGCTGGAGCATCATTAAATTCACCCTTTCAAAAAAAAAAAATTGATAACTATCATATACTATCGTTTATTGCGCCTACTATTAGTCTTTCCCATCATGTCTTCAATAACAGCATCGGAGCATTCTGAACTATGGATAAGGAACGCTCAAGTTCCTGGTGTGATTTCCACAGCCGTCCAACAGTTGATCGCACAGCGCGCAAGCATACATAGCGATCATCCAGCTATTGTTGCTTGGGACGGAAATTACACCTATGGCGAATTGATCCGGTTGGCGTCAAGTCTAGCCAACTACTTGTCTCAACACATTGGCCAACCCTCTGGCAAGATACTGCCAATCGTGATGAGCAAGTCAAAATGGATGCCTATTGCCATGGTTGGGGCCCTGCTTGGAGGCTGGGGAATAGCTCCTCTCGATATTCGTACGCCAGCGGCTAGGCTTGCCGAAATTCTGGATATCCTGGATCCACCTTGCATTCTTACAATATCGGAGAGCACGATAGCAATCGATACAACAATACCAATATTTGCTGTGGACGGCCTTGGCCTCGAATATCAGTTGTTTAGTAGCGTAGAGCGCCTAGTTGAGAACGCATCGACAAATATTGCGGCTGTTGTATTTACATCTGGCAGCACAGGATCGCCAAAAGGTGTGATGCTAAGCCCAGAATGCATCTCGACTTCTGCGGTGTGCGGATCACAAATCCTCCAGCTTGGATGGGGTTCCCGGCTTTTCCAGTTTTCCTCATACTCATTCGATATAAGCCTCCATGAGACATTCATGACTCTGGTTGCTGGTGGATGTCTCTGTATACCTTCAGAGACAGAGAGGCTGAATAACCTCGTCGCAGCCATCAACACAATGCAAGCCAATTGCATTTGTACCACCCCGTCGATAGTAATGTCCGCGTTGGCTGAAGCCATTGTCTCGACGCCGATCAAATTGATTGTGCTTACAGGCGAGGCACTCACATCACGAATTGGCCCTTTATTTGACATGGATGTTTCTCTGTTCAATTGGTACGGAGCAACGGAGTGTCCTGTCGTTTCTCTTGCGCCTTTGATCAAGGAGAACTCGGCATCTTCGCAGATAAGATCTAAGCATCCCGGGAACTGTTGGGTGGTCCAATCTGACAGCCCAGACGTTCTCTGTGGGTTCGGCGAGGTGGGGGAGTTGTTAGTGGAGAGCCCGATGCTGACAGTGGGATATCTGAATGCGCCAGGGCAAACAGACACAGCCTTTGTTGTTGATCCCGCATGGCTAACTAACGGTTATGGCAGTGTTACGGGTCGACGGGGCAGGTTGTATAGAACAGGAGATCTTGTGCGAAGCAACCGAGACTGGACGTTCGATTATATCGGCCGTAAAGATACCATGGTCAAAATACGGGGCCAACGTGTCGATCTGAGTGCGATCGAGTTCCGTATCTGGAGTTATCTTCAATCAGGAGCCGTGGAATCGCCGGTCCGAGTGAGAGAAGTACTCGTCGAGTCGATAATACCCAACCAAAATACTCAAAATGCCAGCATTTCCTGTTTTCTATACTTGGAATGTCAACTCGAGCTTCAACCCCAGTACTTACCACAGAAACATCTTGCCAAGTCAACAAACTTGCCAAGTATATATCTCTATGCGCCTGACACATTGTTACATGGCCTTCAAGCAGAGATTGATCGTTCCTTACGGGCAGTTCTTCCTGACTATATGATACCATCTCTATATCTCCAGCTGTCTGAAGTACCGTTCACTCCGTCCGGGAAAATTGACAGAAAACTTCTGCGCTCTTTGGCATCGCAGATATCCAGTGATGATCTGATGGCATGCCGTATTTTTCCACAGGAAGGTTATGTTTTACCTCACAACGATACTGAAGTGGCTCTTCAGCGTCTTTGGGCAGAAACATTGGGGCTGGATGCGGCCGTGGTTCACACAAACATCAGCTTCCTTCAATACGGTGGAGACTCTCTTAGTGCCATTGCCCTCTCTAAGGCATTAAGGACAGAGTTCAGTTTGAGCATACAAGTACCGCAACTCCTGCGTCGAGAGACTACGATTCAATATCTGGCAACAGTGATGGAGTCACACAAAAATGGCCAGATAGTCGATGGGCCACAGATGGATATATCTACGAGTCTGGGAACTTGGGTAACACGACTTGGAAGTATATCCATAAATTTTCCGAGCGCGGATTCTCTAGGAAGTCGAGGCTCCCAGGTATTACTAACGGGCGCGACTGGATATCTGGGAACACACATTTTGGGCGAGCTGTTCAACAACCATCAAGTGAGAAAGATCATCATCTTAGTACGGGCAGCCAACATTGACATTGCCCGAGAACGGGTTCGCAAAGTCGCAGTTACTGCAGGGTGGTGGAAGGAGAGTGCATTCTCTCGCATTGAAGTCTGGCTAGGAGACTTGGCCGAAACACGGTTGGGCCTACAAGAAGAAAAATGGGCAAAGATGTCCAATATCGACATAATCATACATAACGGAGCTGTTGTGAATTACAGCGCTAGCTACGACGTCCTAGAAAGGGCAAACGTCGTCTCAACCTTCCATTTATTAGAGGCGGCCCTCCAGTCTCAACACCTTCGAAGTTTTATCTTTATCTCTGGTGGCATCAAACAGGGCTTGCACCAGTCAGACGAGGAGTATCTACGGACTCTCAACGAATCGGAAGCATACAGCCAGACCAAATACGTGTCGGAGCAACTAACACTAGCCGCAGGCCGCCTATACAACGAAGTTGTCCACCCTTCTTCCCAACATGAGGAAGAGGGGGGGCCGGCGAATGGGAACCGAACCTTCATCGTTATCAAACCTGGCTACATCATTGGCGATCAGATGGCGGGTCTTTCTAACACAGACGACTATATCTGGAGGTTGGTCGCCGGAGCAGTTCGCATGGGATGCTTCCCTTCTGACCCGCCGGACTATTGGCTGGATATAGCAGAGGTCACCTACGTCGCAAAATATGTAGCTCGCCAAGCGCAACTAGGAATACCCAATGGTCCCTCCGAACCTATGACCCCTCCTAGGTCCATTCACAGCGGCTGCTCTAGTCCTAGCAGCGAGGATGATCGAGAGAATGGAACAATGAAACCCATTGTGGTATTCCATGATATGAGCCGCGGTTTACCAGTTAGCGAATTCTGGAATGCTATTCAGTCGCTGGCTCAAATATCTCTTAAACAACTGGACTGGGACTCATGGATTGGCCAAGCCAGTGCTGAAGTTGATCGAGACAAAGAAGCCCACCCGCTGTGGGCCATTCAGCTACATTTGGGGCCAGCCCTTGGCGATAGAATAACGGCTGAAGAAGTCAAGATCAGGTCAAAGGAAGAATTTGATATCTCAGGCGAGATCGAAGCGGCGGTCCGACGCTCTGTAGAGTACCTCTGCAGCATCCAGTTCATCGTCCTTCCGTTGAAAGAGGAGTCTCCAAACTCTTCACCCGCTAACTGGAGTTATCCATCTCATAGCGATACCGACAGCTCCGCAGACGACAATGAACATCTGGCACAAAGAAGAGTCATCGGAGGTGCCCAGGGCAAACACTACAATGCGATTATTAGTCGATCCAAGTTGAGGTATTGAAGTCAAGATAAACTAGAACCTCTGCCTTTGAGGTCATCTCAAAAACTTCAAATGCATTTTAACGAACTTTACTCCACACATCGAGGCTCCAGGGCTAAGCTACATGTATCCAATATGAAGGCATTTTGCAACGTAGATCCCAGGATTTGTGGCGATGCTATTGTGGTCAATTACTTCAGCGTCAAGGTGTATAACTGCGCAGATTAAGTCCATAGATAGAAGTGTACAAAATGTTAGCATACCCAGCAAAAAATACTTAGTGGCTGTCCGAGGCAAGCTGACCAACCGCATATTCTTGCATGAGTGCATCCCCACGTAATCGCAATTGATAACATGGAACCAACAATCATGAGTAATTAGCCGGTTGCAAGAAGACATGGATCTAATCTACTAGGGCCGACAGCGCCTACGAAATGTTGACTCACATTTTCAAAACCTCAAAACTCGAATAAATCACATCGATCCTGTGGTACATATTTGCAAAATGGCAACACAAGTACTTACGAAATTACAATCGGTAGAGCTCCAGCCTGTCAGTGGCCTCCCTGCATCGGCACCAGTTGAAGCATTGCATGATCCGTCGGGAAACTCTTCGTCCGCCATACCAGCAGAGGACGGCGAAACGCCTATCATCCACTCGAAAGCTCGAGCTAGTTTTGTTGTTGCTCAGCTCTTGGGCTTGAATCTCTTCAGCAGCTTCTGCAATGGTGTCGTCGTAGTCGGCCTCCCAGCCATGGCGGCCTCCTTGCATATCGACGAGGGACTTCTTGTCTGGCCTACCTCCGTCTTCTACCTCACTGCAGGTTCATGTCTGTTACTGGCTGGTTCTATCACCGACGTGATAGGCACCAAATCAATGAGCTTGATAGGAGCCTTCGCTGCCGCTGTCTCCGCGATGGCCTGCGGGTTGGCCCAAACCGGTGGCCAATTGATTGCCTTTCGTGCCTTGCAGGGTATCACGAACGCCATCATTGTTCCCTCGTCCGTCTCTATTATTTCGACCAGCTTAGAGGAAGGAAGGCCGCGCAATTTAGGTTTTGCGTGCTTGGGCTTCGCTGGTCCGATCGGATTCTCCCTTGGGCTCGTCCTTGGCGGCGTTTTTGCTGATAGCACCGGGTGGAGGGCCGCATTTTATCTTGCCGCAGCCACCACTTTCGCTTTATTCTTGGTCGGTGTTTGGACGTTGCCCAAGGCTGTTGTCAGTTCAAAAAAATCGATTTGGTCTAGAATTCTGAAAGAAGTTGACATCATCGGTGCAATCATTGGGACTACAAGTTTGGCGATGCTGTCTTATGTTCTAGCGTACGGATCCCTCCCCGATTTACCACTCCTCAGCGTAGCTAATGCAGGGCTTCAGAATCTTGTCTGCCGACATCCATAGTATCCATAAGGCATCCACCATTGTTCTTCTGGTCATTAGTGCTACCCTGATCCCTGTCTTCATAGGATGGATGCAGTACCAGGAAAGGCACCAGCGCAATGCACTTATCCCCAACTCGCTATGGAGAAACTGGGTGTTCACCAGTTGTTGCCTCACGGTACTACTTACCACGGCTGTATGTAACTGCATGGAATTGTATAGCAGTCTGTTGTAAGTCGTCGGTCACTGGAACAGTCCTCTTAGGGATGTGAGTTGACCATTTCTTCAGCTTCCAGCAAGTACAGAGTCAATCGGCGCTGCATGCTTCGCTACAGATTCTCCCGTCTCTTATTTCTGGAGCACTAACCAACATATCGACTGGGATCTTTGTAAACCGTATGCCCGTTATGTGGTCTGTACTAATCTCCTCCACTCTTAGCACAGTCGCGCCTCTTCTCATGGCCCTAATCAAACCTAGCTGGCCATATTGGTACGATGCTTTCTTTGCCCAGGTGAGTAATTATCCGTCAAAGATACCGTCTACTGCTCGAAACACCTTTTAGGAAAACAATCTGTCTCTAACTACATGTAGATTCTGGCTCCATTGAGTTGCGATATTCTCTTCACAGTTGGCCTCCTCGTCGTGTCGGACGTTTTCCCCACACATATGCAGGCATTGAGCGGAGCCGTCTTCAACACTTGCGCCCAGCTTGGAACCGCCATTGGCCTAACTGTCACTTCACTCATCGCTGCCTCTGTAACCAATGCATCTCTTGACGCAGATAAAGCCTCACCCAGTGCCCTTATGGTTGGATATCGCGCCGTCTTCTGGACTATGTTTGCCGCCATGGCACTAGTCTGTGTGCTCAGCGTACTCGGATTACGGACGATCAAACAATTGGGAGTCAAGCGAGACTGAGTTCTTACGGTAGGCTTGGAAAGCAACATAAAGCCAGTGGTATATAAGTGTGACTCGGTGATAGGACTCATTTTGTGTAGCGTGGAGAATTCATGTAGTTAGACTTTATATACCCAACCCTGAACATTGTTATACAACATATAGAAGGAACGAAAGTTGACTTTGTTTTTCGACTCTGGCAAGTAGTCGTCTATGGAACAATTCATGATCCAAAGCCACCCAAAACCTCATGCCTTCGGCGAGCCTGACAATTGGATAATACCTGGACGCAGTGTCGACATTAAATCTTCAGGATCATACTTTGCTTTGATCTCTAGAAGGCGTTTTCTGTTCTCCTCCCCATAACTACCATATACATCCTGGTGTCTGGCTGCATAGTTGAGATATTGGTAGCGGTGGAAAGTACCCTGAGCCCGAGCGGCCTTCTCAACTTTGTCCACAAACTGGTCGGCAACATCGAAGATCATCTTATCATGTTGAACGTCTGTCCACCTCCAAAGAATTGCTATAACTATTCAATTTTGTGTCAGTAAACTCTCATCTATTTGTATAATGTTGCATTTCTGGCGTACTTATTAAAGGTGTGTCTTCCGGTTTGATTCCCAACGCATTGCCAATCGCGTCCTTTGGAAGCATAGAACTGAGCAATGGTTGGTATAATATGGAGGGCACGAAACCATTGCAATCTTTTAAGAGAGCGACCGATTCTTTATGAATGGTATCAATCTGTTCCAGCGTCGATAGATGGAATTTCACAGACAATGAAGAAGTCCGGAATCTAGGAGAGGTAGTCAGCTTGTAGTACTTCAATCTCCTTATTTCGATCACCCAAGACGCAAATACCTGAAACCTGGCTCATTTTGACTATCCATTTCGTCACAAAGATTTTTCAAGCTTCGAATTTGAGCTGTTGAGGCAAGAGGAGTGAGACTTTTAATATCGTCAAAGGCCGCGGTGTCGGATTGGGGATTGCTGTGAGACGTGATGACGGCGTACACGCTGTTACCATCCTTTGCGGCATCGGTAGCTAACATGAAAGCTTCCGTACTAGGATCTGAGCCATCGTGTACAAACTTATTGAACGCGTCGAAAACTGCAGCCTTGTTTTCATGGGCGAATATACTGGCACCACCCCATATTTGTCCAAAATTAAAGGTTCTCAGCTCCATACGAGTGACGATACCAAAAGTGATGCCGGCTCCTCTCATGCCCCAGAAAAGATCAGGATGCGACTTTTCGCTGACATTTAGAATTTGGCCATTGGCAAGAACAAGCTTCAAGAGGGAACTGTAAGCGATCGACAAAGGCAGCTGAGGGATGGCGGACTCAAATTACCTCGTAGCTTATAACATTGTCACAGGCAAGCCCTCTTTCGGATGAGAAGAAAGAAATGCCACCTATTGAGTTAAGGTTAGCAACCAGACAGTGAATGCATATTTGCTTTTGAACATATTCGTACCTCCCATAGTAAGTCCACTAACCCCGACACTAGAGATTCGGCCGCCGACACATCCAAGTCCATGTGCCTCCAGCTTGTCGTAGATTTCGCCGAACCTACAGCCCGCACCAACGGTGACAGACTTGCGATCATCAGAGATGGTGATGTCCTTGAGACGGCTCAAGTCGATAGTGATTCCATTCTCCGCATTGGTCCCAGAAGCGTATGAGTTATGACCTCCAGATTTAACGGCAAAAGTAGCCCCAGTCTCCCGGACAATATTAAGGATTGCCGCGACGTCCGCAGCGTTGACCGGGAGAACGCGGCATACAGGGACGATCTGCGCAGCCTGTGCAATAAAGTAAAAGGTTGTGTCAAATTGGCCTACATCTGGGAGAGCGTCATCTGGCAAGATGACCTTATCAGCACCCAGCTTCTCACGGAGTATCAGAGCCTATATAATTGTTAGGCTCAATTGCAGTCTGCAGCGGTGGAAAATAGACCGTGAGCTTACAGCTTTTCCGCTAGCGTTTATGTCGGTTGCAGAAGACATTCTTCGTTGCAAAAAGCCGATAATGGGGAAAACAGTATAATACAAAACTATAGGCTGGAAAGAGAGCCGACTTAGATCAGGTTGCAGAGAATTTGTGTGAAGAAGAAGAAGTAAGGGTACGCCATATGATGTATGTAAATAGGCCGGTGTCGTCGTTATGTTCCCCTCTTTATCTGACCTCAGCATTCCCAGTCTACCACATAATAAGAAGACACTGTAAGCCAGCATAGACCTCATTTGGCAATAGTGATTATAGAGCAAAGTCCTAAGCCTAAATAGACTTTAGTGAAAAACCAATTGCTGATGACGCCCTGTTCTTTGAATATACAATGGATGCTGACTGTCAGCGGCTTTGTGCGCTAATTGGCCGCTCGACAGAATAGGAAGACGTTGCATATCATCTCTAATCAAGATCGTAAACCGGACACGAGGATAGTCCGAGTCGAGTACCACCGTTACAACGTGGGTGTCGAAGATTGGAACTTAGATCTTCACCAAGGACCACTGGCAAGATTACACGTGGAACGAAAGGATCAAGCAGCCTTGTAGGCGTTAGCTCAGTTATTCCTTCCTTCGGATATATCTAAATCTCCGGAAGATTTTTGCAGAGGTTGAAGATTTTCCACAAGGCGTGAATGAAAATCTGGAGATAAGCTCAGTGGAGCACGGCACAGACGTCTTTCTGATCCTTCCGGTGAATTCTTTCGGATCCTTCCGGTGAATTTCTTCGGATGCCCTACTCTTTACGTCGACATGACATTTTCCATGAAACATACCAACTTGAAGATATTGATTCGCGAACTTATTGGGCTGCCCTACAAAAAAGCCCGGGTGACTTATCACTTTCATCGATTGCTTGTGCACTAACGACCAGTCAGTGAACCTCGTACGTATAGCTCATCCTGCTCGGTTCGATCTAAAATAATCGCCGTTGCTTTTAATAGAGGGTGCAGGCTTTTTCCATAAATCAGGATAGTCTATTTTCAGATAAAACAAAGTTTAGTTATCTCAATAGGTAGAGAGATATCGAAGGCTGGATATTAGGAGAAATCCGAAGGTCTTATTAGAATCTGCCTATAATGCAATACGAAAGCGCAGGATCAACACAACCAACATCATACGCTCGATGATAGCATTGCAATATCTCAAGCCCCGCAATTCTTCCAATCCTTCGCAAGAAAGTCATTTAGTCACTTCCAATTAGCCGTCATGTGATTGGCTTCCAGTCGAAATGGCTGGTCGCGTTGGTAAACAAACACAGCTTCAACCAGAGCGACTCTATTTCCAAAGTAATCACGAACCACAACAAGTTCTTCGTTTAAAGAGAACATCTTGAGAAAATGTCTGAAGAACTCTTCGCATCACTTCCGTCAGGGTGCCGGATCTGCTATCAGGTATTTGGCAACCCATCGGATACGGCCATACTTCTCATCTCAGGACATAGTTGTGCCATGACACAGAAAACGGATTGGATTATTGGGCTACTTAATCCTCCAGATCATCCACATTTCATTATTCGATTTGATCATCGAGATACAGGCCGGTCAACATCTTTCACCAAGCCATCAGATGGAACACCGGTATATACACTAGACGACATGGTCGACGATATCGTAGGGCTCATTAAACATCTCAAACTCACAAACGTGCACCTCATCGGAACCAGCTTGGGTGGAACTCTTGCGTGGCAAACAGCTAGTCGCTTGCCGAATGTCGTTCGAAGTCTAGCTCTTGTGCTCACGAGCCCAGTTGGGCGGCAACAGATCCCTAGTGATAACCTGCCTCGGGTACACCTGGAGGGGCAGTGGCTTTTAGCCGAAGCATATGAGATTCCGGATGATCGGGACGATGACGAAGGTTGGATCCAATCATATATGCAACTTGACCTTGCTCTAGCAACTCAGCCGCCAACAGAGGAGGAAAAAGCTGAATCGAGAAGGGAGTCTGAGATTACATATTACCGTGAGAAAGAGAGCGGGACTATGTGGACCAAGTATAACCACTCTGATGCGTCGGGTGTGAGGTGGCCGCGCGAGTTACTTAAACAGATCCGATGTCCGACAGTTGTTATTCACGCAGCAAAGGACCAGATTTTCCCGCTAAAGCACGCCGAGGCTCTGAGAGATGATGTTGAAGGGGCAACACTTGTCATTATCGAAGACTGCGGGCATGAGATACCACATCGAGTTCGCCAACAGATGGTGGATGCGATTTTTGCTAACGTGAAGAAGGGAGAATAAGGAGACTTATTCCTGCGTAATAGACACTGCTGGCCTAAGCACATAATTGTTTTAGATATGCTATGTAGAACCAGACGGGTAGATATAATTTCCAGAAACAAAACAGGTTAGGAATATGCTTCAACAGCTTGGTGGAAGCCAAGTCTTAGTTTCAGGCTCCTGCGCTCGCACTGCGTGCTGCATGATAGTCATTCAGCTTCATAACTTCATAGTACTTATCTTTCTCTCCAAATCAGAGTTAAAATAAAGCATAAGCTGTAGGAAGCCGCTCAACCCGTACGTTTAGTACTGTTGTACCATGTGTAACACTGCCGATCCATTGAACCGCGATTGACATACGACTCACAACTCCGTGGTTACCAGTACCGTCTCTGGAGGCATCTTCATCACTCTGATATTTCTCTCCATCATTAAGCCCACTCTTAATTGGACACATTGAAGAGATTCAGTCTTTATAGGCAGCTTGTTTTGGACCGGGAGTCGGCGCATCAAGGCAATCATCGTAAGACTTAGAACTCCAAAAGGCCAAATATAATTATAAGTTACACTTTGCAACGGTGGCATGTGAGGTAACCACTCTACTCAGCAATGACAATTAACAACTAGTTGACAAGAGGGATCGCCGGCTGTGGTAGCAGCCCTCCTAATGGTGGCTCGCAACCTTAGTAGAAAACGCTACATGCAAGTTTGATGGCGATGGTGAACCGCTGTGTGTACCTACAGGTATGGAACGAAAACTCGCCAGCCATCGTCTCCAAGTTTTGAGTAAAACTAAACATCGGCTCTCAATTGAATCAGTATACCAAGCAACAGGCTCCAGAGACTTGGCTTCTTTCATGCTGTCAAAATATTTTGCTTCCCCTCTTCGCTGTTCGTTGGGCCTCTCCCCCAGTCTCCAAAGTCAGCCACATTCCAGCCTTTGTAGGCCTCCCACATATTGACCACTGGCCTTCAATGCGACCGACAGAATTCCCTTGCATCAGCTCGCAATAGCGCCAGTCAAGGCGTTTTGATTGAATCAATGATGGTAAAGTTACTGCCTCGCAGGCACGTGCATGCACATAGCCGCATCGGCTAAGTGAATAAAGGCCATAAGGCTGCCTAATTCCAGTCTTCATCCAGCGCAACTCATCAACCCAGGAATTCGGCCTTTCCATTTCTCTTCTTCAATCATTTTACTTCTGTATTACTCTAGAGTCATCGAACCAAAGTAATATGGACTTCTTGTGCTGTCTCTGCGATAATGATCGCGCACCGGCTCTTTCGCCGCATCACACCTACGGCGTGATCACCGAGAAGCCATCGCCTTATCCTCCAATCCATCGCACCGTTGAGGAAACCTCTGAGAATATTATCGACATTCTCCTCGCTGCGGAGAAGTCTGGACCACTGCTGTCGGCGAAACTTGATGACGCCGTCTTCGCCACTGGATGGTCTGAATGGCTTGCGAAAAACATCCTGAAGAAATTGGAGGAGGTGCTGAGAGATGGCCGCGAGAAGATGGGCCCGGCTATGGCTGAAGCCTACGACCAAGCAAGCAAGGCTGCTGAAATAACGTTCAGCGACTTATTCGAATACGTTAAGGAACATCCCGTCGAGATTGCAGCCACAGTGTTGCTCTCCCTCCTTGCGTTTGGAGTCCTGGTGCGATTGATGCCGGTAGCCCTGGAGCTTTTAGGTTTCGGCGAACTTGGTCCAACTGCTGGTGAGTTCTATGGTCTATTGGATTGAGCATATTTCTTACTTTTCTTCATCTTACCAGGTTCTTTTGCCTCTTGGTGGCAAAAAACATACGGAAGACACGTTCCAGCAGAATCGCTTTTTTCCTTTTTCCAGAGATTAGGCATGACTTGGGCGAAGGCTCAGTAGCATTCAAATGTGATGCGATGGACCATTTCTTTTGTTTCATGAAATAGCATGGCGGTATATCAGGTGCTTCTGCTTTTATAGCACAAGCGTAAAAATATTGATATGCGCGCATACCTTTCATCTTCGGCTTTAGTGTCATATTGATTAGAGTCTCTGCTTTCACGTCACTCAATCATACTATCAAACATGATATTTTAAGAGTCGACTTCCTCATTCTTAGCGACCTGAGACCTAGCAAGTTCCTCTGTGATAATGATCCCATTCCTTTGTCAGTATGGAGTGCTCTGGGATCTACATATCACTAATATGCTTTATTTGGCTTCAGTGATTGAAGATAATAGCCTTGGAATGTTTTTTCCGTTCGTAATCTTCTACGGATACCCTTTTTTGCTTTCTAAATATTATGGCTAACTATCTAAATTGTCTGAGACTAATTCAGCACGTTGTAATTGTATTATTGCCAATAGAAGAGACCCAAACAAAATTCCCATTAAGGTTGGAATTTTGGAAGGTTGGTGCCCTAAATTTAAATGTAGTATCGTGTGATATCAATCTTATGCTATAATATCATGAAGCTTACGCGTAGACCCATTGTAATATGCGTGTGAGGAGGCTTGAGGGCTGAGAAAGTAGAATGGAAGTGTAGGTTATGATGGCCCAAATTCTGTGAGCCCCTCGCACGAAAGCAGCTGCACGTTCCCTCCTGGATTGCCATCCAGAGGCCCGCCGCTTCCGACACCTGGAAAGGAGCTCTCACTACTATAATAGACCAGTTATCGCTCATTCTCGGGCAATCGCATCATCTAAGCGCTGACCCAATTGCTGGCCTTGATGGATCGGGTGGGTGTACACTAATGCGACCGCGGTTATGGCCCGTCGCAACCGATCGAAAAATAGCATCCTACGCTGCCTGTTAGCCGAAGCCGCCTATTGAAGATACGATATGCCTGGTCTGGATAATCCATGGCGTCCGCGTGGCTGATGCGCAGTAGCGTGTTGCATCTTGCGTGGGTCTTTTCTTCGCGGGGGCTCAGCTCGAACTGCACGACCAACAGCATTTCTCACAGAGCACGAAAAACCGGCTTTCTGTAACATTTGGCGGTCTTGTTGGCTGCGGCCGAAGATACAGCCTGGGAGGGCATGTGAAGGCCTCCGGTTGTTTTGTCTTTCCATCATAGCTCTAAGAAATACGTGGATTTGAAGCACAAGCATGAGAGGTGCTTGATGCTTCGAGTGGCACCGAGAATAGAGAAACGACGGGGACGGCATCGCACGCGGACGAGTCAGGGTTGGAAATTAAATATCCACTCCCCGTAGGGAGATCCAGAGATCATCGCAATCTATTGAGCAAGGCGATGACAAAGATACCTAGTATCGCGTACATTGTATGATGTTCTCTACAGAACAAAAAGAATCGAATTCCCAGGCGATAACTATGACACAGCACCTACTAAGTGCGCGATGCTGATCATTCAGTATAAAACTTCTTCCTACTTCACAGTTAACAGACGGCCAACTATGCTGTATTCAGGCCACTAATCACCAATGGGTTGCCGCTTTGAATACGGGGCATCCGTTCCCCCGGGATTCAGGGGTGGCATGGATTGCATGTTCTACTTTCAGCTATCGAAAAATGAGCTGCCTAATTCGATTAGTGATTTCGAAGATATGCATGTTGGTTGCAAAAACAGCCCATCTTCTATCAATTCTGCCCGCCGAGAGACAGGGCTCGTGATCATGTTGCAGAAAAGAAGAACCAACATGCATAACGACAGTTTCGTCAAGCGCCTCATCCACCTTCACAGCCTCACTCACTCAGGCATTAATAGTTGGTGATTTTCATCAAATCGAAGGAATTAAATAAATTTACCTATGTATCAAAAGACAATCAAGAAAATAGCTTCTACAACACCAAACCAAAAATGTCTTCTAGAAATCTGAGGCAAAATCCTGTCTTCCAGGAACTTGCGGTCATACAACGATATACCGATGTATGTCCGAACCCTCAAGACTCCGATTTCGAAACCTGTCGAGCAAAGAGAGTAGATGGCGGGAGGTGCAGAAACCCTCCGTGCAGACGGGAGGAGCGATGGCACGTTCACAGTCTGCTGCCTGAATTCCGCGAGATGTCGGAATTTCCTGATACGGACAGTTTCTACGATAAGATGGAAACATTCATCACCTACTCGCATTGTAAGAGGTGGCATCGGCAAAGAGCCCTCGATGCATTCGCCGAGTGGAAGAGAGAGCGGATAGCCAATAAATCCACCTCAAGACCACGCCCAACGCCGATTACACGGCAAAGAGTTACATCGACCTTGAGTACACCATCGGTACAATCCATCAGCACATCCACTATACAGCCAATAACTGCGGCTGCACTACAACTTGTACCCTCAGTGCCTACGCGATTCGTACCTTCATCAGCTAGTGCGACATCAGATGATGGCAGCTCTTTTGTCGACAGCATTGCAGAGTCTCGTTCTGTCAGCAGCAACACAACCTTCATGAGCTCTCTCCCCAATACTCCTCAGCGTAATGGGACACTCTCCCGGTTTAACATTGAGGATGTTGCTGAGGAAGAATCCGTTACCGAAGCCATTGTTGAGGGTGACATTGTCATTGAAGACAATGTTTATGAAGAGGTTGCTCCTGTTGTCCAAGAGGTTGTTGAGCAAGAGATTGTTGAAGAGGTTGTTGTTAAGGAAGAGACTCTTAGAGACAACATGATCGTTCCCGCTATCAGACGAGAAGATGAGACCGAGACATCTACTGGCCTAAACACTACCATTTTAGAGAGAGAAGAGAGTCATGAAAGAGACGACACTGTCATTAAAGGGCTTGGGATTACTGGTATTCAACGCAGTGGATCGATACGAGACCACTCGCCGGTATTCCAAGTGATCTGTTGCCATCCCACGCCGGAGAAAATGAAAGAGGGCGTTGTATACATCCTGGAACATCAGGAGAACCCTTCACTATTTAAGATTGGGTGGTCCAGTAAGAGCGCTGAGGAGAGATTACACCAACCGAACAACTGTTATGGAATCAACACGAAGATTATTTATGAGACCAAAAGATTCATCGGTGCTCCCCAGGCTGAGCGGATTGCGCAAGTCATACTCCGGCATGTCAACATTCGTGTTTTAGAATGCTTCAATTGCCAAGGGGGACATAGAGAGTGGTTCATTGCACCAAGGGAAACAGTACGTGAGACGGTGATGCACGTCGAAGAGTTTCTCCAGATGCCCGCATACACGCTGCACGGTGGGGAGTACAAATTATCACCAGAAGCATATGATCGTGTTGTCAAACAGATGTGCGACTTCTCAGTGACACGGCTGGGTGAGCTTATGCGCGGGCCCAAAGAAAGCCACGGGGAGACTGAGACCACAGCCGACACGTCAATTGACACCATACTGACACCTTTGGCTCAAATTACCGATGAACCAGAGGAAATATCTCGTCCCAATACTAGCAATGGACTTTTGGAGATACAAGAAGTCAACAAAAGTTTTATTTCCACTGTTGATTCAATTGCCTCGCATGAAACCCAGTCTCAGAAATTGTCTGCAGGAGTGAAGCTGGCAAGGAAAGTGAAGCGGCTCTTCTCAGTCGGTGATTCCGTCAAGACATATCTTCTGCGACCTCGAGGGTCAAAGCTTCAGCTGGACGGCGATTCCAAACGCCCATTCGGTTCTCGCTTTGTGGACCTGAAAGACAAAGCGCGTGACGCAGGCACAAAAGTACGACATGATGCTCGCGAATTTCGGAGAGATTTCAGAGAGGAATTGCGCCGCAAGAGTGAGGAGCAGACAGTGTGACTTTCACTTTCAGGATCTAGATTGTATGGAAAGGCCGAAGTGAATCGTGCGTCAAATTTTTGGGAGGATATTTAGGCATTGATACCCTTTTAAGTTTGCATGTAGACAATAGTATTTCGCAATTATCTCATACTGGTGTAGCTATTTCGTTACGTATGATAATTGCCTTTGGTGTTTTGTCCGTTGAAGTGTGGCATGCCACGAGACCAGAACTCGATCCCGTTGGCCAGCCTCCTGACCTTCAACGGTGCGTTCACCAAGTTCGTCTGGCCTCTTTGGCAGCTTCTATTTATATAATCTTTGTGATCCATTAGATCGTATTCGTGTCTGCTCCTTCTCTAAGTACGTGTAAGTAGTCCATCATTGAATCCCAGTGTTGCCCGCTAAAAGACGGGATATCATCGGCGGTTCGCATGTTTTCGTATGCCCCCGCCCTCAGAAACAATTGTACTATGCTTCTATGCGCCCCCCGGTTAAGATTCTGGTAGATTATCTCTGGAAGTTCCATGTAAAGCTCAGGGCGTATGTCTACCTTTGCATCAAGGAGCAGTTTCATGGCTGTAGCATAGATATAATGGCCATTAGATGCAAGCATTAAAGCCAAGGCGCCAGCGTCCGACTGACTCTTCGCGTCTGCCCCGGCCTCAAGTAACAGTTTCACTATTTCCTCATGGCACATGAGAGTGGCATAATGTAATGCGGATGCGCCAGCATATGTCTGAGCGTTTATATCCGCTCGGGCATCAAGTAGAAGTTCTACTATTGCTGCAAAGCCAGCGATAGAGGCGTGTATTAAAGGCGAGAAGCCAGCGTTTGCCCGAGCATTTGAATCTGCTCCCGTGCTCAGTAAGGATTCGACTGCTGCCTTTTGACTGTACATAGCCACAAATAAAGCTGGATCGCAATAGCGATCCTTAGCATTCGGATTTGCCCCCGCCCCAAGCAACGTCTTCACTACTGCCGTATAAGATGCGCGAGTAGCGAGTATTAGAATCGGTTCATCGAAGTCGTTCCGGGCTTCGAGGTTGGCTCTACCTGTATTGATCAATTGTATCACAACTTCTTCATGTCCATTGTCTAGGGCAGAGAACAGTAGTGTGTTAATATCATTCTCAATATCAACCGGCCTTTGCTTCTTGACAAATAGATCAATTATTCCGCGATCTGAATTGCAAAAAGCGTAGAATAATGGTGTTTTGCCCAGTCTGTCCTTCAAGTGCACGTTTGCACCCGCCTTCAATAGCAACTTGACAAGAGCAACATCCCCATTCCAAATGGCATATGTCAATGGAGTTCGGCCGTAACAGTCTTGCAGATCGATCCTAGCTCCCTTCCTGAGTGGTAATTTGAAGTTCCCTATCTTTTTGCGAGTGCCACTAATGAGCAGCTCAGCAACCCTCGGAAAGCCATTTCTTACAGCCCAGCATAGCGCCGACCGCTGGTATATCTCGTCTTGGACGTTCAAGTCGACGTCCATATCAAGCAAACGTTGGACTGCAAAATTGAGTCCAAAATAGGATGCCATTATAAGGGTAGTAAACCCTTTAGGGCAGGTTGTCTGCATGGTGGTCCAATAAACGGCAACCCACGTCTTGCAGCAAAACGTTGTCGTGTCGCAGATTGTCAGGATTGACTTTGTCAACATTGACTGTGCTTCACTATCCATCATAATGAAGTGTGAAACCCAATATTTTGCGGAGTAGTCAAGAAAGGTATCTCTCCACGCATGCGACCTTGATTCGTACAAGATCTGTGATCCCGCAAGCAAATGCCAGATGCAAATTTTTGCGAGAGTAATATGAGATTCTTGTGGCTGTATTGAATACTTCCATTCATAGTCATCAGACTGACTCTGCAAGGTCTGTGTCATATTCCTTTTGACTAAGAATTCCTTCACAGTCTGGTGAAGTAGATAAACCTTTGAGTCAACGATGACGATACAGAGACCACAGATATTTCGTAGGTTTTCGCGGAAACGATGATCAGGTACAAGCTCCATATCAGGGTGCGGCTGGCGGGTTTCACTTGACGCAAGCGCAAAATTCATTTCCTTGACGGTTAAAGGCCGTGCAGCTGCTACAATAATATGCAATATTATCCTAGCTTGCCTAGTATTAGAGCTTCTAGAAAGTATTCTCTCATAGGCCTCGTCGATTGTTTTAGGTATATTCGAAGTAGCCTCAAGTATCATCTTTTCGGTGACATTAATGCTACTCTCGATCAAATCCAGAGTCAGGTATACCCACAAATAGGTTCTGTTAGGGACGTGCATAAGCCTTTCCAACAGAAGACTGCATTCGTTTTGTGTCAGCTGTAGTCTCTGCCCTATATCTTGAACTCTGGCGCCGATATAGACGTTAATCTCTTGAGAAATCTTCTTCATCTCATCTTCGCTTTCTCCGCTCAAGTGAATTACTGGTAATCCCGGAATATCTAGAGGCTGAAGACCGCGATGGATTTCGACGTAAGGCCGACTGGTGATGAGGAACTTAATATTGAAGCTCCTTTTAGTACCGTATAACGCGCATAGCGCTTTGAGAAGCTGGGACCTTCCCTGGTCACTCTGATCTTCGCACTCATCAATTGCATCGAGGAGACAGACAATTTCGCCTGCATTCTCGTCCTCCACTACCTGAAGAAATGTCTGCCAAAGTTCGCTGAATGAAGCGTTGAATGTTTCTCCACCAGTATTGAACCTTTTCAAAATCGCCTCAGATAGCAAGGAGGGTTTTTGTATAAAAATCTGACGAAGTATGCAGCAGAGCGCGCTGGCCACATTCTTTTGATCTGGGAAGTCATCCTTAAAGAAGAAATAGCACACGGTTCTGGACACCGTAGTCTGAACAACAGAGTCGACCAAGTGTCTCATTAATACCGATTTTCCGCATCCAGGATCAGCCGACACCCAAAGCATGCTTGACGAGCTGCTCTCACTCCAAGTCCGAAAGTGTTCGTGCGACACAAACCAGTCGCATGTGCCCTGGACTCGCTGCGGATTTCGGTCTTTTCGGTCTTTGTATGGCGATTTATAGAGGCATTTTAGAACGTTGTCCACTTGTCCTGGCTGGGTTTCTGCGTTGGTGCTGGCGTAGTGATTGTAGTTCACATTGCCCTGAATGATATAATTCTCATTCCCAAAAGTATTTGAAGAGATCGTACGATTTTCTTCCATTATACAGATATCAAGGCTAGGAGCAATGAATATGCCTGCGAACTGCAAAGCAGGGCGGGGTATGACAGAAGATCGCGGTATTGCCCGTCAGGTCGTATAACTGACGATAAGCACGCAACGGAGAAACAAACAAAATTATGGTGAAAAGGAAGTTGCGATAAACGCCTTTTGGTCTATCTTTGTAACGCTCTCAAAGAAACAATCCCTGAAGGCTGGTCTTGTGGTTTATATTGTTGGTATGATGTGAGATTAGAGCCTAATCGCGCTTGCGTCTTGGAGTAGACGATCGGGCACGAAGCAAAAATGACTAAGCTCTCGTGGTAAGAAACTAGAGCCAATTGTCATAGAGCTCCAGTCGCGATGCATCTTAAACTATCAAATTGCAAGGCTGTGATGGCACATGGAAACCAACCTTCCGCCACGAGTATAGCAGAGTACACGTATGTAGAGGTTTGCACGATTTGCAGTGTAATATTAATGAACATTATTCTCAAACAATTGTAAAGCACCTAATACAAGCAACTAAAAAAGCCTAGATAACGAAAGGCAAAACATCGCTCCTCCATCGGTCGGCTTCAATTTCCCATTCTCCTCTTCCTTCAGTTTGCCTACCTTTGGCTCCCACAACAGATCGCGCTCTGGTCAATTTGGATTGTTCTCTCGTTTCCACAAAACAACCCTTTTCGGCGTCTCTAGCTTCCTCTCTCATCGTTTTACTGACCTGCTCCAATTGTTCAAGGAACCGCTCCTCCCCTTGCTCTCTGTGTCTCTCTGCTAAGTCCTGTATCGTTGAGCTTCTGCCTCAGCGGTTACTTACCGGCTTATACCCTCTTGCCAGCATCGCATTCATGGTAACTTTCATCTTGTTTATCTCTGCTTTGAGACTTGCTAGCTGGTTTTCCTGCATGACGATCACGTCTTTAAATTTTTTGGAAGCCGCTTCGTGATTAATTCGGCGAGCCGAAGGGCCCGATGGGCTCTCCATTTCCTTCTCAAATTCTATAAGCCTATGACGAGCCACCTCATGCTGGATGTTAATGCGCAAGTGTTCCTTGATTTCTTTTTTCTTCTCGCGGAACCTGTGTAGCGCAAAGTCTAGATCCATATATACCTCACGATCGTAAGCCGAGCGCTGTGCAGGATCAGTCAGGGTAGAGTGGGCAGCCTGGATCTTAAATCATAGAAAAAGTCAGTATAAATCTTTTCACATTGCAGCTGATAAGGGCTTACAGATTGGAAAAAAGCCGTGGCGTTGGGATTGTTTGGATCTTTGTCCGGATGATGCGCCAAGGCGAGGCGTTTATAGCTCGTCCGGATCTCATCAGTCTCTGCCCATACTGGTACTTTGAGGATGCCGTAATAATCGGGTTTGGCTTCGTGGGCATTCATTGTGATGTAATGAAGTGGTTGAATAGATTATGGAATCTGGATAGATAATAGATGCTAGTATTGATTGTCGATCGAAAGGCAAAGTGTATTGAGGGCCACAAGTCGTGAGGTTGGTGTTGTTATGCTATGCTCTGATGGTTGGGATGGTATTTATATGCAAAAGCTCTTCAGTATGAGGGGGCTGTTTGGTAGCTTAGAATCATGTTCACATAAAACAATGATGCTAAAGAAGTCATTCGTTCAAAACCCGGCACCGCAACGGCACTTGATAGTATGATGAACTCTAGCTAACACCTGTCAGATTGATTGGAAAGGAGAATTCTTTAAGAGCAACATTGTTCAATAAACTGGGAAAGTTGGTCCACCAGAAGGCTATATCAGCCTTTAGATCAAGTTCCCGTTCAATCATGAATGCTATTAGCGGATCTAGAGTTGATCAAAGTATTACAGGAATGCAAGTCATGCTTGATGTGTTGTTGAACCCTACAGATAAACTTAGATGGATAATCCCGGCAGGTCAAATACATCTCAAAACCAGGCAAAGTATCAGCGGACTGAAGTCCCTACTCCGGAGGTTTAACGTAGTCTAACAGCTGCCTGTACTTGAAGAATGTTCAACTATAACCTACCCGAGAAGCAATGTTCATTGAGTGTGTCATGGACTCAAGCAATCCTTCCGACTCCACTGACAATTGTGTAAATTTGGAGCATCAGGTTCACTGAACCCTAAGATGCAGTGGCTCATCTTGGAAATTATAATGCTTTCCTTTCATAATCAGGTATAAAACTGCTCGGCTGTTGGATGAGTTCCAGAGTATTGTATTCTATGAATAGGACACCTTTGTTTACTTCTCGCCATTTTCTCTAATAATACATAATACTCTTTTTTTATTGTCACCCATTGTTGCTTAATTGGTTGTGTTCTTTGTTTCTCACCGATTTTCTGAACCATCTATTGTTCAAATATGCCCATACTGAATCTATGAACTACGAAACAATCTTCTTTGATATCATTCATCGCATTGCCTCAGATGTATGTATGCTGAAGTAAGGATGTACAGTCGCGTTTTATGATCTTGTTGATATGAAGGCTGGGTAATTGGACAATAGAGACCGCTTCAGCTCCTCATCTTGACGAGCGCATAATTCAACGTGCCTATGGTGCGTTTACAGCCTTTTTTAGTAGTGTGATGTTCCCGCATTATCGTAAAAATAATCGATCTAAAAATGCATACGCAATCATTCAGATTGCCTTTAATCAGGCAGTCCTATTTTAAGTAGTACGGAAGAGGGATTACAGGACGGCATGTAATTAATAAGCGCGAACAGAAACAGCTAGTATTCGGCCGGGTCTACAGTTTCTTTGATCTTGACTCGGTGATTATTGCGTTATCTGATTACCAATAGCGTTTCTAAAACAGCTAGGCTTGCTCATGCATCACCAGAGATGACGGTGGAGAGGCATCCTCTTGATGATGTGGGCTACTTACAAATAGGTGATTTGTAACACTATTATAGCGCCAAGATGGGCACTTTCCTAAAGCGATTGAAACAGGAGACGAGAGCCGGATATTAGGTTTCTGGAAACTGAGAATGATCTGTATTATGGCAGAATGGGTTTGGTAGAGTCTTTGGATGAGCTTTTTTGGAATGCCGACAACTCAATATAATTAGCAATATACTTGAGGGTTCATAGACAGCGAAACAAGACCAAGCGAGTATATATAAATCATGGTATCGGCATCAAAAGAGTCGGTTCCAATTGAAGTATACAACCCTTCCGTTTTGAGTCAACATGGCCGTCTTTAAAACTCACCTGAAAATTTCCTTCTTCTTATCTCTCACTTACTTCTGGCTTGGTTTCGTTGAAGCCCAGATCTTGAAGCAATCATGCATTAATGAGGTGTGCAGTGCCAAACGTGTCACCATCTCCAACCCTCCCATCAATCTCTGGGATGCCAATGTTATCACTGCGTTCAACGAGTTCATGGTCAGCCTACAAGATCAGAACGACACCAAAGTTGTCGTTTTCGATAGCGACAACTCCGACTTCTGGGCGTCTAGCCTTGACATTAATTTACTCACGCGGCTTGGGATTCCTGGGCGCAATGGTACTGCTCTTATAGACACATACTTTGCAAACTTGGATCTCCTCTTGAGTACTCCAGTCATCTTTATTGGAGAGATTAATGGTCGAGCCTGGGGTGCTGGGGACGAACACCTGCTAAGAATGGATATGAGATTTGCTGGACCAGAGGCACAATTCGGCGCGCCCGAGGCAGCTCTCGGCGTTATTCATGTCGGTGGACTTCAACAGTTGGTTAAACTCATTGGTCCTGGACGCGCTGCAGAATACATGCTTGCCGCTGCACAGGTCAGCGCTTCCGAAGCAGCTCGCGTTGGCTGGGTCAACTCTGTTCATCCTACAGCAAACGCGCTTCGAAAACATGTCAATGCCATTGCGGCAAGGATTGCACTCTTCCCTATCGAGACTCTTCGAGCGACCAAAGCCAGTATTGCGGAACAGGCTCCTCCTAGGGCAGCCTTTGAAAACGATCTTGCTCGATTTAATCAGCTGGCAGCACTACCGCAGGTTGCAGCAAATGTGGGCACCGTTCTGCAGGTATCCAAGAACGAATCTAAGGCTTTCGAGGAAAATCTCAACGATAATATCGTGAAAAGCTTTACCAAGTACCTAACTAAGGTACAAAGGCGTAATATGTAGCAAACTTAATTATTTAATGAATAACAAGATGTTCTAAGTATGAGTGGCTGCTCTCAGGTTTTGATTTACCGAAGATTACCTCGTGAAAGACGTTGTCTCTTTCCCCACGTGATATACCATGTATCCAACACTCTCCTACGATAGTCATGCTATGTGTGTTCAGTGTTGGGGTCTCAGTCTGCCCGCTGACAATCACATGAGTTTCAGCCTCGGCATCCCTCCAAGGTCTCATGACAAAGGGAGCACCACAGCCATCGACTTTGAACGTCAAATCCCCCATAGTAGCCGCTTCAGGAGCCAAGCCGATATACCCTGTATCCGTGATAAAGAATCTCCGTCCGTCACAAGCATCAAATATTTTTTGCGCTTGCATACAATAGCTTGGAGGTAATTTTTTAGGGTAATCCTCAAAGCGCTTATGGTTTCCTTCTGTTTCAGTAGCATCATTGCTTTCGTCTAAGGTAGTCAGAGCTTCAACAGCTTCGTGGACGACGTCTGCATACACAATGTAACCTGCTGCCAAGGTCTTCGCAAATGGGGAGAGCTCACAGTGCTGCCGCCAAAAACCTGGTTGGCGATCAGTGAGATCTGGAGGCATAGTCGGCATTTGATGCCACCATTTCGGGCCGGAGCCAAGCCTCGTCCATTGTTTTAGGGGGAAGATGTCCCGACGGATATCACAAACATCCCCAATGAAGGTGATAGTGCCGATTTTCGAGGCGCTGACTCGTAGCTGCTCCTTTGGCTCTTTGTCGACTAGGAAAAAACGAGAAACGCTCCACATGGCCAAATTTTCAACAGTCGAAGCATCTTCAGGCTTGAATGGTGCTAATGGCAGCTGGAACTGGTACGGCGACTTTGTGATAGCTTCCCAATCTATAACCCAAGATGGGAGCTTCTCCACATGACGTAGAGCTAGACCGATTTGTAGCGCTTGAAGTCCAAAGTGCTCTAGTAGGATGATTGTGAGATTTGTATAGACCTGCTGAACAGACATCGTATAGTCTGCTTGGATGAATAATGCTTGGCGCAGTCTGTCAGCGGCTAACCCATCCACGCTCTTGTTTTCAGCTTGGTTCTGATACGCTTCAAGCACTTTGATCATCTTCTCATGTTCCCACTTTAGCAAAGGGAGCATCGCGTACACCTTATCCCTCGCATCTGTTGCCTGGCAGTCTTTTGTGTTCTTGAGAAGTCCATACAGACGATGATTGTAGTGAATGAAGTTGGTTCTGCTACGAGATCTTTGGACAGTGTACTCAATAGGATACGGAAGAGCTCCCTTTACCCAGCGATTATTCCGATTCCAGTGGCAGAAAGCACGAATGCTATCCCAGCCGACTTCGTACTGGCCGCAGACAAAAATGGCATCTTTAGCGAAAGCGATCTCCTGTAATACCCATACCCGATAGAACCAAGGCCGCTTGAATAGTGCGCGAATAGATTCGATATTTGAGGGACTCTGTGGCATCGTGTTCCAAGACGGATAAACGTCGTAGTCAGAGGGCTGATCGATTTCGCATATCGAGTGCATGGCTTCGTCACTACCATCGGCGCTTTGCCCAAGATATACCACGACACGGCGGGCTCCTTGATATATCTGGGCCATGAGGCTAATTTGATGGTTGCGCTCAGGTATTGAATGCTGATTGATACATAGTGAATCGATCCACAAGACTCGAGGCTCGTGAGTTTTCCGTAGAGCCATCAAAGCGTTGTGACAGTTTGTTGTAACGAACATCGTAGCACAAGTGTTGTTGGCACTGTGTGAAAGTACTTTGATCTCATTCGTCTGATCTGCATCGCCCCAGGTATAAGAGACGGCTTCGTATGATACACTGCCAAAGGAGCAAGCTAGTATTCGGATGGTAATAGGGGCGTTATCCTGACCGGCTTGCAGTTCCAGCAAGCGGAACGCATTTTCAGCCTCCAAAGCAGGACCAGGGTAGGTATTTGAGATTGTCTTGTTCATTTTGAAGCTAAGGAGGACACTTAAACACTCTGTTGAAAAAGAAGAACAGCGGTTGCAACTCTCAAAGTTTCCACAATGGTTGAAATGCGACATATAAATATGTACAGTTGGGCATGAACATGAACTATTGATACCCAACAGAGGGGGGCTGGATTAGCCACATCGACTCATTTCTTGAATACGAATACATCTCAGCCAATTAATACCATACTTTCCAACCTAGATACTTCGATATCACATTATACTGCTCATAATCCTATGTTGGAAGCTATGTCAGAGATTCCATTATTCAGCCAGACACTCGATCAATTTCGGACGTCTGAGACTATGAATGCAATGTTTAGTGATCAATTTTTGCAGAATCATCATTTCCAGCTTTCAATAACAATTTCCATTCGCCCATCTCTCTTCATCACAATGTGGGGTTTGTTGAAGATGCAGTAGCTTCTAACACCCTGCAGGCAGATGCAGCTTGTTCAAAGGGTGATATTGAGAGTCCATATTTGGCTAAAAGTCCTATGCAAGACCCTATGTGGCTATCACATACTACGCTAAGCTCCTCAATCTACAAATTAGGGCGTTTCTCAGCGCCTATAAATACGACAGAGACAGAAGTACTTCAACATTATCAACTGGTTACTTCAAAAGCCTTTATTGTCAAAAACCCCAAGTGGAATATCTACATTTACATATTCCGTGTTTCGCAAGCATGTTTGAAACAGCCTATCGGCCTGGAGCGGCTGGATAGGTAATGTCGTGATAGACATCCTCAGCGGCGTAGGCATACCCATCAAAGTCGGGAATGATGCAGGAAGTGGTTGTTCTTCTGTGGTATATTGACAATATAGAGCAACTGGAATAATAAAGTGGTGTATTGGATGCCCGGACGCAGCATCTAGCCATGTATATAAACGTACCCAGTCTCATACTACCAAATGTCTCAACTCTCCCACGCCCTCGTTACTTTTCCATTCTCGGGAGATCTTTCTTGGGGAAGCCGATGCTAAGCAGGACGCTTTCTTGAACATGACCCCCCTCGATGAGATACTTTGCTGCCTCTTGCCACTCAGTACGCCAATAGCTGTCAACCGACCGTGGTGGACTTAAGGATAAGACGGCTGGGTCTGCTCCCGCTTCCTCAATCAAGTACTTGACCATCTGAATTCGATCCCCACTCCCGAATATCGCAGTAGTCAAAACGCTGCCGTACCCGTACCTTCCAGGGAGATGCGCATTCACATCGGCTCCATTCTCCACCAAAAGCTTTGCACACCTCAGCGAACCTCTGTATGCGGCTGATGCTAGAGAACTGCCGTACCTGTTTCCTCATTCGTCAAGTTCACGTTTGCGCCATAGTTTATCAGTAGCTTTGCTAGATTAATGCTGTCAAAAAAGGCAGCTGCTTCCAAGGCGCAAAAAAATGTGCAATCTGTACAGGTGATGTTGGGGTCCGCTCCGGCCTTAAGAAGCGGTTCAACCAAATCCTCCGCAAATATAGCAGCTCGGCAGAGCGGACTTCGACCTTTCCTGCTAAGATTTGGGTTGACGCCCTTTTCCAGGAACAGCATTGCTGTTTTTGTTTTTGACTTGTTGATGGCTTCCATGAATGCGCTTCCATACTCACAATTCAGCTCCTTATGTATATCGCTTCCCCGACTAATAAGCTCGGAACAAAGCCCATCATGGCCGTAGGTCGCAGCAATAGCGAGTAAATCCCGCCCCATTCTATTGACCTGTGAGACATCAATGTTTTTATCCCACCAGCCTGTGAGCAACGTATGAAGACCGAGAACACAAATGCCAAAAATGGACGTCTGTCTGGGTTCGAGATCCCAAGTGCTGAAGCGGTCGCCATCGTTATCATTACAGAAGCTCTTGTGTTTACACCATGCCTGATATTGTTGACTGGAGGTCGCTTGAGGGCCTTCGGCCCCCAAGAACCGTTTAATAGCCTCCAATAGACCTGTCACCTCATGATCCTGGTGTGGAGTGTTTTTCACATGCTGTGACCAATATTGTCTCATATAGTTTTGAAGAGGATGTCGTGGATCCAGATAATTTTCCAGATCTGGTGCCGTCTTGAGGAAATCTTCCGCCTCATTATAATATTCAGGTGGTGTCCAGTTCGAGTAGCAATCTGTTAAACACGACACCAGCAAAATTGCCACATCTTCGGCAGCTTTGTCTATCCAGCTCTGATGTTGATTCTCAAAATACTCTGCAACTGATGCATGAGCGAATTTCCACACCTTTAGTTGAGAGTCTAGGACAACCAAATGTGAGCAGATACTCTCTAAGGTAGATTCGTCAATGGCGTCTGATACAGTAACAGACTCAAGGTTAATCTCCAAACGGATGGCCATCGGAAGCTCTTGGCTTGTCAATGGCCTTCTCGCACATAACACCCACTTGACTGCCCGTTGTAAGATCTCTTTTTCTTCAATATTAGAATAGATCTCTTCGTATGCGTCTGTGAGACTCTGAGGAAGGTTCCCCAGCCGCTTCAGGATGCTTTGATTAGTTCTCAGCTTTTTGAGCTCTTGCCATTGAAGATAAACCCATCGAAACCTATGCATTGTTTAGTACGATAAGATGTTTTGAGTTTGATTGAAACAATGGCATGGTACACAGGCAACTTACATTCCATCACTTTTCTCTCCGATCGTCTTCTTTACCTGCTCCTTAACTTCTGCCGAAACAGAACTCCATATACCGCTAACCTTTGCTACCTCCTCTTCAACATATTTCTCAATGTCTTCTTTGTTGTCCGCAGTACTTATCTCCACCAGTTTCCTCAGACCAAGGTGTTCTTCAATGTCAGCCTCTTTACGACTGGCAATAAACACTTTGATGGTGCCTTTCCCCTTGTCGACGAGGTTACGTAAAACTCGAGCAAGTGTCTCTCTAGTATCCATCTCACATTCATCCAGAGCGTCCAAGACCAAAATAGTCCGGGAATAGAAGTTTATGAGTTCAATCAAGGCTGTCTCACATTCGATAGTACTAAGCCCTCTTTTTTCTTTCCTCGCTTTCAGGTATATGGTATAGATATTTTTCTCAATCATAGTTGGATGATTTGGTACTCTGGCCAGCTGAGAAACATAGCTCCTCAGGATATACTTTGTCTGTTGACGTTCCGGGTCTGAACGACTACAATAGAAATAGGCAAAGCCTTCATTATAGTCGGCCTCCTGTTGACGGGTAGCAGGAAGGTGGTCGATTACTTTGGAGGTAAGGAATGACTTTCCTGCACCAACTGTAGTAAAAGAAAAGCGAGAAAGGTCAGTTCTTCACTCTCAGTCTCTACTGTTTATAGATCAAGGTCAATGAAGCAGAGTTACATACCGTTTCCTTGAAGCCATAGCATCGAAGAATAACTTGATCTTTCCCATTCAATAAACCTGGAATGATTTAATAGCCATTCGCATGTCCAAGGGGTCCTTGCTTCACGCTTTTCTTGTTGATGTTCGCCGATCGGTATAGTGCTGATATATTCTAGCGCCTGTTCCACTGTACCATCCTCAACCTTCTGTAGTAGCTTCTTGACGGTATTTTCCACGTTTTTCAATGGTTCATCGAGATTTTTGAGTAGCGTCTGATGTTCTTGAGATGCAACTGCACCACAACCTTGAGCAGCCATTGACACTTTGCGTTCTTGTTCTGTCAGTGCCGATATCAACTTTGCGCCTTCTCCACCAGAGACGAGGGCACGCAGAAACTGCTTCCCTTGACCTTCATTCAGGCGCACAAAGGCGTGGGCGAGGAGCTCCATCAATCCCTTGTATAGATCAACGAGCGCATCTTTTAGATTTTCTGTTGCGCCGTTACAAGAGCCGCCACTAAGGTATACGTCTTCATACACCCTACCATGTCGCATAAGTCGTAGGACCTTTTCAGCGCATCCGAAAATGGCAGCAAGGTCCTCGCACTGGGACACATTTGCCTGATCGAGGATTTAAAAGCTGGAAATAAAAGATTATTAAAGTGTATAACTTTACCTTTAAGAGTACTTTGAGAGCTGACCATGCGACTGAGGCTCCTGCAGGGGCGAAGCTGATAGAGATGTCCCCAATTGCTGTTATCCACGACACCACACTGTTGGCGTAATCTCTCCACATAATCTCGGAATCACCAATCCTGATCTTCAGAGTCTCATCCTTGTACTCTTCTTCTCTATTTCGGACGAGAGTGATGAGGTCTTGGGTCCTCTCCTCACCACTAACGTTTTTGGAGGCATCACCGATCCATTTTTTAGCCTTATCATCCAGTTCTTGGTAGGCTTGAGACCATAAGTCAGAGACATTATTTGGTTTGACACTCTCCGACATTACGGCCGGTTGAGACTCCTCAGACTTGTCGTTGATGGCAACCTTTTTTTCTGGGGAAGTCGTTGAGGGAATTTTTAATGAGATTGCGCTTCTGACTGGTGAAGACTCAGCCTCGGATACCGGGCCCGAGGAGCTTTTCGTTACATCACGTTTCTTACTCTTCCGTTTAAAGTGAGAGAAGAGACGGCCTGCCATACTCAAGTGGACGAATTTTTCATGTGAGAAGCCCCTCTCCAATGTATCTGGGATGTAATGGCTGATCGAAAATATACAAAATCGCAGTGCTACAGCTAGGTAGCAAGTGGTTAGAGTAATTGATAGAAGACAGGCCAAGGTTGGGGCCGAAGTGAGGCACAAATGCGGAGTGGACCAGCAAGGATGTGACCCCTCAGCGTGCTGAGCACGTACGCGACAAGGCTGAGATCAGAATCTGGCCTATGAGAATTCAGGAACGAGTCCCATTACAATCTGTCAACAATCTTTCGGAATTATTAAAGAAGCAGGTCATATGCATATACTAGACAAACTGGGAACTACCTAGGCACCTTTGAAACCGCTACAACACTCCTTACTTCATGCATCGGCATTGACAATTGATCATGCGACAGGAAGCGCAGATCTGCCCGTTAATTGGGCAACTAACACATAATAAACACTCCAAGGCCGCTCAGATGGCAGTGACAATCTAAGGGAGGCACACTACCATAATCGGCACCGTACTAAGCAGCAGAAGTACAATGTAATATAGTATGTGATCCATCAAAAAAAATAGGCGCTGCACCAACGCACCATATAGATGCAGAGCTCGCCAATTAAGTCGTCAGAGCTGGTGCAGACCCGAGAAAGGATGAATAGCAGGCGATACTGGCCTCTTGAAGGTGGTAACAGCAATCAGCTAGTGATCGTGAGTGTCGATAAGAAGTTTAGCAAAGAAATGTCCGGGAACCAATTCCAATAGAGTAGTAACAGCTCAAACTACCTAGTTTCTAAAGTCACTTATCTAGCAGCAAAAGTTTATTCCTAGACTCGATTCACCACAGTTGAATAGTATCTTATTATTTAAGATGAATGGGAGACTGGACTTGTAATACTATTATTGTTAACAAGCTGTAAAGAATATGAGGGAAAGAGAGGATCCATCTAGCTTTAGTCCTGTTCTCTAGAACAAGAGATTGAGGCTGGTTTAGAGTCACGCGGATATCCTAATTATGACAATTGCTCTTCGGGTTTGCTCGAGTTTCCATAAAACATGACAACTGTCTTTCATGATCGATCATCTGCTTCAAAATGCTTCGGCCAAGATGCGCGGAAGTGGTAGGTGAGGCCTACATCTTTGATCTCTTTCAGTTCCTCCTTAGTTAGTTTGATCTTCAAAGCCTGGGCATATTCGTCCAGCCTCTGGGGATCTTTGGTAGTGGTCACAGCAACAACCCCGTTCTGTATGATCCAGTGGATAAGGACAGCTGCCTCAGTGGTGTTATGCGCTTTGGCAATGCGGGACAAGGGCTCACGCAGCGGTCCATTAGGAGCCCTGAATGCGGGAGTCAGGCCGTTGAACGAGCCCACTCTCAAGCCATTCTCACACAGCCACGGCAAGTATTCGTTTCCGCGCTGCAGATAGGGATGAAACTCGATCTGGTTCAAAACAGGCGGAATTGTCGCACCGGCCAGCGTAGCCTCGACATGAGGGCGTAAGTAGTTGCTTACGCCTATCGATGTGGCGAGGCCATCCTTTTTGATCTCTTCCATTGACTTCCATGCACTCTGGAAGGCGGCATCCGACTTGGCAAAATATGGGGTATGAATTAGATAGCTGCGGCAGTGTTAGTACAAAGATCGTTTTGACTATCAGGTAGAATAACCTACAGGTCGAAATGATCGATCTGCATTTTTTTGAGACTCTCTTCAATTGCCGCACGGATATTGTGGATGCCTTGGGAGACCTTATTGGTAATGAAGAATTTTTCGCGTGGGATCTTTGAATCTTTAATGGCGCGGCCGACTTCCTCTTCGTTCCCGTACATTTCAGCGCAATCGAGATGGTAAAACCCTTTATCAATAGCCCTTTTGATGAGATCCACGAGCTTCTGGTTAAAATTCGTATCTCCGTCTTCCTTAAACCAGGCTGTTCCGGTGCCAAAGGCAAGCTATAGATATTTGTTAGTGTCGATGATACGCTGATGTTCTGCCTACACGGAGCTCACCACCGGTATATGGTTGCCATCGCCGAGCTCCAGAAGTGGGATGTCCATCTTTGGTGCTGAGCAAAGCAATTGAAATGGTTTCGAAGTATGCAGAAGATGCAGGCCGCCGGTCGGTTGTTGGAGGAAATGATGACAGCGTGGAAGGTCAGTGCCAATTATCCAAGTCCGAGCGCGGAGTCGCAGAATTGGAGGCATTCAGGAGCGATCTGCTTTTCCTATCAGGCTAGCCAGCTCGGATGAAGCGGCAACAAAGAAGGAATAACCAGTTGGAGCGACTTGAAGTGATCTTGTAGGATCCGCATGAGCTTTTATAGTCGTGGACAAAGTCGATAAGCCCTACAAGAGAGAAATGAACGGACAGTTCAATTTGAGCTGCAGATTACATGTACCCGAACACCAAGAAATTGGCTTCAATGTGCGGGGTAGCCTAGGAAAACTGAGTTGCTGTCACCCAACAACCAACGAGGCTCTTCAAGAGTTTGCTCTCCGAGCAGGAATGCCAAAAGCCGAGCAGGAATGGACAAGAAACAACAAGGCTCCTACGTAATGAGGCAATCAATTGTAATCACAGTCCATTCGTTGCGGTCCGGCGAGAGATACAATTCGCAGTTAGATGTCATATTGTGAGATATAGAGTTGCTATATCTCATCCTCTTATAGTTTACTTCTCCTCTTCAGCTGTGTTGATAAAAAGATGTTGGGCCTATCTTGGACATGGGCGCTCACTAAGCCTCAAACACGAATGCCGTCTTCCTGCCAAACCCTTCAATACCCTGGCTTTCGACAACCTCCTTGACATCGTCCTTGTTCTCAGCAATAAATTTGGCCATGGTTACCCAGTTGTTCTTTCGTCTTCGGAAAAGCGCTTCGTCTAACCTCATCTCCTGAACCAAAATTTCCATGACAAAAGGTATCTTTTCATCCTTCTTGGAACCCTCAGGCTTCTGCATCGCACGATCCCAGTCCCCAGCCTTGCATTTGAAGTATACCACACGTGTTTTTGGCTGTGGAACCGGAGACGCAGCATCCCCAGTCTTGTCACTCATGGCAATGTAGTGAACAACAACACAGTGATTCACGGTGGAAGGCTCTGACGCCTCGCTGACCTGGAACGGCCTTATTTTGCGAATGAAGTCTGTAAAGGCTTCATTAACCTGGTTGATGACCGAGCTGCTGACATCAGGAACGCCGGCAAGGATGCGTTCAATGACATATTGGCGAAGTTCCGAACGCGATTTGTTCACGCACACGGATTCTGTCAAAGTGCTCTCCACTTCGTAAACAGCTCCGACTTGGGCTTTGGCGAGCGAAGTCATGGTCGCATTGGCAGCTTCTTCAAAAGCGAGAGCAACCTCGTCTGGGTTTTTGATAGAATAAGTCTCTTTGCGACTCTGATTGTCATAGTCCGATACCTCGTTGACGGCGGCGAAGAAGCGAATCATGCCGGCGGCGCTCATGAGAGACTCAAATGCTCTATGTACATTTTCGTCGTCACTCGTCGGCTCGATGGCGAAGATGTACGAGACTGGGACTTCGCCGCGCTTGATGAGGTCTTTGGGCTCCAGGATGCTGCTTTCGACCAGGCCGACAAGGGCATCCATTCGACTGCCACCCCAGAGATCCTGGTGGTTGGCATAAAACTTGCTGTTGTCTCTAATAAGCTATCCTGAAACATCATAATATTGAGAGGCACATACTTGAGGTCTGGGTGATCTGTATTCATATCCATGATGATGGTTTGAGACTAGTTTGGTCAGGTTGTACGGAGGTTATTGCTCAATAGATGGACTGAGGGAGGACGGCCCTATATATATATATATAATTACATGTATATATCCCGGAAGTTCTGAGACCCTATAATAGACTTTGTACATCATGGAGTGTCTCTATAACATCCATTCAATAGCACATGCAGGAGCACGATTAGGTTGGGTGTCCTTTGGTGCAGCTAGAGGGCTTACGTGGACAAGTAGTATTGCACTCGACACACACATCGGCGTACACGTATGCTATTACGCCTATTTAAGCCGATGGTTAATTTTATAATAATTTATACTAAAATAACAAATAAATTGCCTTTTAGGGATGATAAATAAGATGAAGTAATATTTTTTCCCTATGATTAGAAATCACGACAGCACTAGACGAAGAGCACTTGAAGTAACAAATTTGGATGCATCATGGGTGAGCATGGGACAAAAGATATCCCTTGAGGGTAACTAAGGATATATTTCGTGATAGAAGTGTATCTGGATAGAATAACGGGAACATACAGCAATGTCACGATTGCGGGAAAACTAGGGAGTGCAGCATTTTCTTAGGCAAAGACTACCGGGTACTCAAGCCGTTAATAGACATAGTGACGAACGGCTTCCAATAGACCAGATTTTAGCTTTCTAATGATATTTATCCTATCAAGCGGTCTGTTTCGGTTTAGGCATCATGATTGGGTTTCTCAACTGCAAAAATCCCTCAATGGCAGTATACGGACCCTTTTGCAGCCCAGGCTTGGTGAGGTTACCCGTCTTTTCAATGCCAAACGGATTGAATTTAGGCTGGGGATCCTCTTCTTCAGACGGCTGCGCATATGGCTGGAAAAAGGACCAATCTCCCGGCCCCAAAGAGGGCAGTGGAAGATTCCGCAACGGCATATCCCTAGCGTTTTTGCTAGTCAAGAGTTCCTTCTCATGATATTCTGGAACGTCATTCAGCGGTATGGTCAAAGGCCCCGCGTGGAAGAATGCGGTCATGGTGTTCATGGCGCTTTGCCAGCTCCAGTGAGGCAAGGTCAGCGAAACGGGTGGCAGAAATGACGAATAGGCTTGCACAGGAGTGAACGGGTCGATGATGGCACCAAAGACGGACATGCGTGCATTGCGGCGGTCGTCAAATGCTGCCGGCTTGACAATGAGGTTTTCATTGTCATATGGTGCTCGAGTAGGGAATGGAGCCTCCCAGAAAGGTGTAAAGAGGGGATAGTTTGTGGTGTTGAGACGCTCCAGTGGTTTTTTCTCACCCTCCTCTGGCGCAAAAAATGTCTTGACCTTGCTCAGATTGAGCTCGTCTGATTTCGGTGTCGTGGTATCAAAGTAACCCACTAGACCGTCATATTCAGCCTCACGGTCGCCAAAGCGGATCTGGAACTTATAATATGGCGACTCATCATCGTCGTCGTCTGGCTTGGTCAATAGGCGCTCGGGAGCCGTCAGGGGACTCTTAGTGGTTTGAGTCTGCAAAGGTTGGCTTTCAAGCTCCAGCGACCAGCCCATGTTGACCAAAGCAAGAGGCTTGCCTACGACGGCGTTGAGAAACGATGCGTAAGAGGTCGGTGCAGCAGCCAACTTTGATTGAGCAGTTGTGATCATATACCAGAATCCCTCCAGATATGAAGGATCATTAAGCTCTTTAGCCAACGCATCAAGCTGCCTGGTCTCTGGCGTCGGAGGATCTGTGGACGGTGCAAATGGTAGCCATTTGGGAGCATCCAGTGCGCCAAGGGGCCCTCCAAAGCGGACCTCGCGGTAGAAAGTACCGTCTGGCAAGAAGAGCTGGATGCCAAAGTCGGCGTAGTTGGTGATGACCCAGCCCCAGATTGGGTTTTCCCACTCTGTTGCCGGACGCCAAGTAGCTCCATTCGCACCTTGATCTAGTCCCTCTTTCATGTCAGGCGGATCGTCAGCAATTCGCTTGACAAAGTCCGCATTTAGACGGGCGTTCTGGTTAATTTGAGGGGGCAGTTGAAGGAATTCGCACTGCTTGGCCTCATCTTTGATCACCGTATTAGCGTAGAGTTTGCCGTCTACCTCGATGGTCTGTGGCTCGTAAAAGTCACTGATGCAGGGGTAGATTGGTGGCGGTCCATCCACTCGCGGCTTCTGGTCAATGGCCATCAGAGCTTGCCCAAACTTGTCAATGACATTGAGTTTGCGGAATCTAATTGTACAACAGCAGTTAGTATGGTTCGTTCTGGTTGATATGATAGAGACTGTATATATGTGTGTGACTGGTGTAGCTCACCTAAACTGTCCGTGTGTGACCGGCTTAAAGGGATTCCATTTATCTGTTGCAAAATCTTGCTGTGCTGCATACGGCGTGAGGGCAGAGTTGCCCATGATCATCTCCAGGTTGGGCTTTGTCAAACCAGCAGTTTCAATGACAGCTTCAACCATTGCTTCGCTGACTTCGCCTTCGGGACCAACGAATTTGTTCTCAGGCTTCACATGGCTGCCTTCTGCCTGGGTGACCAACCCATCAAACAAGCCAGAAAGCGGAGAGGAAAGATATGACAACTTGCGCATGTTCGCTTTCAAATCGTTCCGGTCGTCTTCGGTCAAATACTTGTCCAAGATATCTTTGGGAGTGTTATCAAATAGTTGGACGACCTTGGCCTCCAGGGAGAAGCTGGGCTGCGGTAATATGAGCGAGCGCCCAGATAAAATGCGTGTATCTGGACCTTTATCTCCCTGAGAGATCTTTAGATCATCCCAAAGAGGAAGGGCTTCTTTGCCGTCCCTTGGCTTCACAGTGATGCCATAACGAGAGAGTACGTTGGCCGATAGGCGAGCTGTGTGCTCGTCCAAGTTCCAATACTCAAAGGGAATGTGGTCGTACTCAATCTCCCACTCCACAAACAGCGGGAACCATGGCTGTCGCTCTGACCACTGATCCCACCAGCGCTCAATTTGAGTCTCGGGATCAATCGTCTTGTCGTGGAACTGTGGGTAGAAGCGAGTCTCCGGCGCTGTGCCAGAATCGCCACCACCAGGACGAAGAGCATAGAACTCTGTCGCTAGATCAATTGCGTGCGGCTTAAGTAATGGAGGCAATTTTGTAAACAGAGTCAAAACTTTGTTCAAGGACTCAGGTAAGGCAGCGGACGAGGGAATGACCTGATATGGTGCTCGGACAGAGACTCTGTTCAGATAGTCCGTCGGCCAGCCTGACTCTATGCCGCCAATGAGGACAGTAGGGTTGTTCGCCCGGCAATAGGCAGGCATGCTGGCAGGTTTGGCTGTCGCCAAGAAATTCGTCCCATGGATGGCGATCGGGGGATCCAGCATAAGATCAATCTTATGCTGCAGCTCATCCATGCGGTCTTTGAGGCGAGAAATGTGCTCTGATAGATCTTTGGCCTTTTGAAGGAATGCCGGGGCGGTGGGATCAGTACCGTCATTGCCGGCATCACTGACAAACTTCCACCACAGAGAGAACATGTCCCAGCGGTACTGAGTCATTGCAAAACGGCACGCATCGAGGAGCTTCTTGGTCTGATTCAAGTCGCGAAGCGCAAGGATGGCTTCCCTCTCTGGTACCATTGGCTGATTGTCTGATTTCCCGTCATTATCATTTCCGGAGAAATAGTACCTTTCACCTCCGGGAGAGCGTGTAAAGGACCAGTTATAGATGGTATCCTTGGCTTGACGTTGATCTTCGACGCCATCATCACGCGCGTATAGAAGCGAGTCAATGGCCAAGATCGACTCTTCCAACTTGGCAATGTCGCCGGGGATCCCTGGATGGTCCTTGCGAGCCGTGCAGTACGAGATGATAGCATCCATGGGAGTTGTTCCCACAGAGACAGCCGCCAGCTCCTGATCGCGGAGACGAGCATTGTACCGATCTGCCGGCACATCTTTTGGCTTGTTTTCATGGTCCCATGTAACGTCATACATGGCGCCGTGACACATGAGATGCAGCTGGCTGATTTTCTCCATCCAAGAGTCTGTGGGATCCGCTCCTTGGAGAGTCATGAAGAGGTTTGCCAGGCTGGGGCCGTGGGCGATTGTCTTGCCAGAAGTCCACAAAGGATCAACATCATCTTTCCAGTGCCAGCCAAGGACATAATAGCTAGCTTTGGCGTAAGACAGATACTTGGGTCCATCTTTATCGCCAGCTCCGTACTCAAAATTGTCTAGCACACTGAAGACATTCGTATTGTGCATCTGGAAATCTGCAAACAGCTGGTTGCCGCTCTGCAGCAGACTGAGATTGGGCGGATCAACGCTGGGATTTGGTGTTTCGGACCACTCCGCCAACGGAGTCTTTCGTCCGATGAAGACTTCGGCCTGCTCGCCAATGTTGATATCCGAGCCGGCGTGTCCCTTGACAAACGGCGCAAAGTCCGTCTGCAAGTCCATATCCAATGGTATCTGGTCCAGTGACCAGATGTGGTCACTATCAACCACCCACGCCTCATACTCTTTGTCTTGAAAGGCTGATTTGGCATCTGCTGGTTTTATGCTATCCAGTTCAATCTTGCGAATCACAATCCACCGAGTCGGCGGTTGGACAAAGTCTGGCGTGTCGTTGCTGCCATCCTCTTCAACGTCCCCAGGCGCAGCATGCAAGCCACGTCTCAGGCGCTCTTCTCGCCTCCTCTGCTTCGAAACTGTGCTGCCCGCTGATGTGCCTGATCGATAGAAACGAGGCAGAATCCAATGGATGTACACACCGTGACGATGGCGGAGAGCTTTGGGCTGTCCCTCATCATCACGGCTCCCGAGGTCATAGAGACGCGGGTTCACAATAGCAGGAGCAGTGTTATGAAGATCTGCGTGGTTCTGAACATCCTTCTGCAGCATGTATTTGTCCAGTCGCAAGAAAGTGTAGTTAGGCTGCGTGATGGGTGCGATGCGTGTTGTATCATCGTCCTCTGCACCACTGCCACATACAGCTGGGTTTAGCACAAAGGCCTCCAACTGCATTGGCACCAGCACGGTGTCAAAGTCTTTGATTGTATCCGGCATTTTTTAGGTGGTTAATGTGTATGTGCTTTGTGGAAACGAAGAAGAAGAGAAAGATCAAGGTGCATGCAGCTTCCGGGCTCAGGTCATTGGAGCAGACACTACTTCCTGGTGATTCAGACCCGTAGCCCTTACTGAGATGATGCCAGCAAAGATGAAGAACTGAATCTCAATTTACATGAATTTCTTGCTCACGTTACTTGGATAAGTACGATTCCATATTGTATCTCTCTATCAGCACTACTTGATCTCAAGAATTTCATAGCCTGATTTAGTTTAACCTTCTTTTTTGAATTCATACCTCCCTCATTTAAGTATACATAGTTATAATTCTACATAGGAGATTACCTCTCATACTATCAAAAATGCTTGGTATATACGGTACCCCGTTGGTATCAAGCAACGATGATAATTTTCTGCCCTGTACCTCTTAGTTAGACTAAATAACTTGCTCCTTACTATACTAGCTTATTCGGGTGTTGATCGCGTTCCCCCGCCCGCAATAGCTCAATACTGAGTCCATTCGGAGGCTAACTCGTGGATTCCGTCGGCACACCTCTACTAATTCCATCACTTCTCACTTTCATTTTCACTCAGCTACTCCACAGAAAACTAGAGCTACCGTAATGACGACGGTGATGCATTGCCGAGCCACACTCAAGCTCCTTCTTGTCCCCGCCGCAAGTCACTGATACAAGTGACAACTCTTCAACCCATGTCCCAGCCGCCAAGAGGGCAGACAACCTTGTCAGGACCGGCTCTCAGTGAGGGGTAAACTATTGAAAACAGGATAGCGTAAATGGCAAAGACATGGATTGGCCAATGCTCCATTCACTAGCCAGCGCGGTCGACTAGTTCCCGTTTGTCTATGGTTAGTTCCCGCCCCCTCTATTGATGGAGACGCGGGAACTAATCGACGGCGCTGAATAGTCAGAATAGTCAACCCGCCGAGCAACGACCGTCATTCAGCTCATGTTGTGATGGCAGTGGCTTGTCGTCTCTTACCATTTTCTGCTTCGCTTGCATGGCGATCGTGATGAAGCATCCATAACTGCCTACACCACGGACATGCCAGTAATGTTTGGCGTTGCGATCACATGCGTCCTGAGCCGTTGTGATTGACAACTTGGGATGCATTGGAAACATGCTACATCGCTAATTGGGTGTCATTGAGCGATACAACCGCCCGCCGCAGAAGAGAAAGACTTTTAGGCATTTTATTGGATGTGGTGATATTCCTTCAGCTGCCAACAGGTGCGTGAACCAAGCTGAACTACAGAGTCTAGTTGTCAAGAGGCTGGCTGACTGCCAAACCGATGGATCAATGAGCTTCAATTCGGACTGGGGAGGCGCCGGCTACGTAATGATGGAGCAAAATCGCGTACTCCGAGTTCAAGTTTTCCTATCGCTTGGTCAACGTGGGTAACAGCAAGGCAGACAGGTTCCGTGGGCCTCTTCTTGGGCTTCAAGTTGGAAGGAAAATCCGACCAGGAGGACAACTATATCAAGGACGACAGCCACCTTCTAATCGAGCTCTCGACACTTCAAACTTCATCATTCAACATCTACAAGATTCTTTCCACAGACATCTTCACAGCTCTAAGCTCTTTGCAGTAACTTTTCTAACTTAAACACAATCACCAACAATGGCCGCCCTCGCAGCAATCTACAACCCTCTTGCTCCTAAGGACAGGAGCGTCAGCCTGTTCTTCAACACCAGCACTGCTCAGGTTGCCTTGAGCTTGATGAATGGCACTGAAGGCAATGATAACAATGATATCATCGCTTGTGGTGACGATGATTACCCTGGCTACATCCTCAACCCCTCTGAGATCGCTGGTGGTACCTATCGTGGCATTCAGCATGTTGTCGCAACGACAGTTCCTATTACTGAAAAGGGTGCTTCTGTGACCAAGAACCAAATCTCTCTCATCTCTCCAGTGTACAAGAAGCTGAACACTACCGCCTTGGCCAACAAAAACGTTTCATTCTCCGCGGATAATGTGGATAAACACGCCTGGGCATACTTCTTGGAGTAAGTTGATCTTGTGCCAGTTAGAGAGTTGACAGGTTCACTAACCATATATATAGTGGCTCCGCTAATTACCAGACGGCGCTCAAGGAATACGACTTCCTATCAGGGAGCACCGCAAAATACCTTGATCATGCCGACATCAGGGTTAACAGCTCGCTCGCTGCCTACTACAACATCAAGAACAAGCACCGTTTTGTCATTTACCAGGAGGTTGGCGCGGGAAACCATCTCAAGGAGTTTGATATTACCAGCGGCCAGAGTACGTTTTATTTCAAGAATGCTTTCCTTTATATGCTAACATTAGTTTTCCCGTATAGCCTTCGACATCCAGAACTCGGTGGGTGCTGCCCCAGGTACCACCATTGCCGTCACATATGACCAAGGCGGCAACAAGGCCTACATCTACTACGCCGATACAGATTCCACTATTCGACGAATCATCAAGACTGGTGCTGATCAAACTGCGTCCTGGTCGTCAAGCGAACCAGTCGAGAACGCTGTCAGGATCAGTGTTCCCGGCCAGCTGACTGTTAGCACCGCTAATGGCCTCAACCATCTCTTCTACGTGTCTGTCGACAACTCTCTTGCCGACAATGATTTCACCCACGTGACCGATCAGCTCGATGAGTAAAGAACTGGGAGAAGGCTGCCCTGAAATTAGCAGATATCAGTTAGATATGACCAGATAGCAATACAACTCGTCTAGAGTTATTGAAAATCTCATCGTCGCATTTGTTCTGCAGTGTTTTGTAGGATGGTGTTCGATATGCCAAAGCTGGCTCCTTATATCATCTACGCGATGTGTAGCTTAGCTCGATGGCTTCGTCAGCTCCAACTTGATAGAAGTCAATTTGTCCAAGTAACCAACCAATTGTCCAATGAGTACTGGAAGCACTACCCACAATATAGTGTCGGCCAACAACATCACGCATTTAAACAGTTATTGACGTGACTCTCATATAATAGAAGGTAGTCAGTCCAGTATCCATGCGGCGATATCAATGTACACACTTATGATGCTACATATTACATATACCACATATTTAACACAGCTAAATAGCTTTATCACTTGAAAATAGTCACTGTATCCAAGTTTTTTTCGTTTAGATAATATTTTGAAAAATAGCAAAACAATGAAGTAATGTTGACAAAATAATAGCAACTAATGTAAACTATGCTATGGAGTATCTGTAAGTGTATAGTGAGTTTGATCAAAAGCATTTCCCTATAGGGTACGCATTATGGTCATTCTCTCTCTCTTTTTTTTTAAAAAAAAACTATAATGCATAAATCTCATCATACGTAGGTACGACACTGAGCCGCACAGGTGGCACATCGATTACAGGGTAAACGTGATTTCTGCGATTGGATTGAACACCGTGACTGTCACAACTTACCCACATGTTGGAAGGCTCTACGGAACCGCTCCCCGAGCAAATATGTGCTTTCACTCTGTCATTGTCTTCACATGTAGTTTATTATCAGCGGGGTAATTTCTTTGTGGCGCTGCTCCGTTGGAATTTGAACGATGATTGAACTTGAATGAGAATAACCACCGGATAGCTATCTTCACTCCCACCTGGGTTACGCTTCACCCCTCCCCCTTCTCTAACCGCCTTTGAAACGCGCCCAAGCGCTTCGAGGCAGGTTGCAGTGAAAGCTAGGCAATAAGTGTCCTTAAAAAGCGGACCCGGCAGTTTTCAAAGAGCTGACACCCTGGCCATCTCCACCACGGGAACTTGTCCAATGGGTTGGGGCGGAGGATCCCGGGAGATCAGCTATTAACGTGCCGTGTGTGGAGGTGGGCGATGCCCCTGTTGGGTCTCTTCTTGGGCTGGAATATCACATGAATAGTTTCGGTATTTAGCTTCTTATGTTCCTTATTAACTTTGTATTCTTTTGCTATGTATGCGTATTTGGGACGAAACTATTCGTCAATGGTATCGTTTTGTTTTGTAAATCACGCAATAAACTACCTATCTAGTTTTCCTACATGACAGAAAAATAAAGTCTGCACTTACTATACCTAAATTATCAATTCTTATTACATATTTACTCACCCATCAAGCATGAGGAATCCAATGAAACTGGTTTCCTGTTAATTTCGTCTCCCTGACCCCGCCTCAGCTATCCGTTGACGTCCATCACATAAAACTACTCCGCATCAGCTTGCCATCGCAAGCCACTCTCTCCTCTCATCACATTGATATATCAGAATTACTACGCAAGCCACAGTCAGTTCATCTTCACCTCATTGAGCCCTCAGCTTATGTCCTTACGCAAGCCATTGCAAGATTGCAGCGTCACATTGCATATTCAGCTACTGCGTCGCAGCCAGCTCACTACTACCAAGTTTCATCACAATTCACCAGCAACTTCTTTACGCAAGCCCCATTCTGCTCATAATCAATAGATTAAACGATCAGCTTCTCTATGCAAGCCACAACTGGCACCTTCTCCCAATCAGAGGCTCATCCTTCATCGTCCCCTCTCTACTCCTCGGCTTATTCGACAAGGACTAGCTTCCTTGTCACTTTCCCGGATTGCTTCCCCATCTCTCGTAGTACTCCATCAAGATCTGCGGGGTCGGTATACTGATACACGTCATCCTGCAACATGTTCCAAAGGTATACCTTGCCATCGTATGTGAACAGGTAGGCGCCCCCTCCAGATTCGCTGCTCCTGATCATTTGTGGCTGCAGCTTCGAAAACTCGGTTAAGCCGGCGTTCATGGCGGCCTCAGTACCGAGGCCTTCAGCTGACCAGTAGTAATCGAGGGCCATCTCCTCTTTATCGACAGTCCAGCCGTAAGGTGGGTTGTCGACGACCTGCATGTCGGTTAGAATAGGCCTTGGAAGATATGTCCACTAGGCGTTAGATTTGCGATCATTGGACATGGGAGACGTACCATGACTGGTTGCTATGAGAGCTGAAAACTTGTGAAGGGAAGCAACGTTGACGTATCTGTGTTGTAGCCGACGCTTGATGCGGTGGCAGTGCGAGAGGAGAGGAGTTGTCGGTTGCTGAAGGAGTAAGATGATGATGAATTGAACTACAGTGAAGAACCCCTCCTTAAATGCGCCGAGGCCGAACACGTGATCAAGCTCAATTACAAGCAACTGCCCTCGTCTGTTACTGGACTCGAGTCACTCGGGCTTTGAACTCCCCCTTCTGACCAACACCATTCGAGATCGATCACCGTCTCTAAAGTTTGCCTTTGCGGTATAGGAAAATAGATCCTAGGAAGTTATGGATAACCCCCCACCCGAGCCAGATCTTCTACGTCCCTATGGGGATCCGGGAGAGGGCGTTGATAATAATTGGTTTCGTGTGAAATTCCGGTTCACAAGAGATGATGTAAGTCATCAAACCTGGGCCAAATATAATGGTCTGTTGCCGTGCAATACGAGACTACGGCAAAAAAAAAGTCCAAGGTAAAGCGATTGACGTGTCAGTAGATCTTGACGTGGATGAAAGATGTGGCATCGAAAAACAATCCCAACTGTCCCCCTAAAGAATTAAGGACCGACGACCATTTCAAATTCTTGTTGAAAATCTATGACCAGCTTGAGTCTCTCGCGTAAGTACTCGGCCCCTAAATATGGACAACTCGAATGGCTCTGTGAGAAACTATATTCTGTCCACAAAACTGATCTCCAGACAAGGACGGGCGGTGAAAACTACGAGAAGCCGATTGGCCCGCAAAAACGCAAGTGCCACATTTATCGGGAGCTTAATACGGGCTATGGTGATAAAAAGAGTCAGAGAAAAGACGTTTCGGACTTTTTGGTCAAGTCGTGGACCAACAACTACGACAGTGGTCCGGATGTCAGGAACATCAACTTAAATTACTGGTGCATCTATGACCTGATCGGTCTGTTCATGAGTCTGCTGGGCAGTGCGCCTCCGGCAGCCGACAGAAACAACTACTTTCTTCCCCTAACTGCTGTATACGCAAGATGGTGCAGCAGACTCGCCGGGAAACTGAAGAATAAGAAGAGCCAGGACCCCTCCAAACCTGGAGTCGGTCCCATACCTACTATGTTCCAGTGCACTTGGCGTGAGCGAAAAGATGGGAACGGTAAGAAGTGGTTTTTCCTCGGCGCATCGGTGGCCGGAGACCAGTTCGCGAACAATCCTTCCGGAGCAGATTGGCAAACCAAAGTGCAAATGGAGAGATTTCAAATGCTGCTCCAGCATCAACAAACGACAATGGTCCAGAACGGTGAATTCAACAGAACTGAGCCTGAAGTAACTTCGCCCACGGGGACGGGGAATCTTTGGGGCAATTGTGCCGAGACATATCCTTTTGTTCAATGCATGTCCAATTTCGAGTATGTATTAAAGCCCGAGTTGTCTGCTGTTTGGTCAATTTTAACTTATTATAATTAGTGTGACAAACAGCAACCAGATTGTGCAGGGCCTGGCCCTCTCAAAGACGTTTATCGACCAAAAGGAGCCTGTCGTAAATTACACTGGCTACGCTGACGATCTCATATGGACCAGCGTCAGGCCTCCTTGTAATAACTGCGCAGAGTTGCTCAACAGGGTCCAGGCAAATCAAACTTTATTTGCACAGGCATTTGAGATGGATAGGGCTCCTTTCCGCAATCCACCGGCTCCTCCACAAGACGCTGAAGTCGAGGAGGGTTTTGTTATACGGGACATGAAAGAACCACTGATTCAAGAAATGGTGGAGGTGACATCGAATTAGGAGGCCATGTGCGCATGTATGTCTGTCTTTGGATCGTTCGGTGAGCTACATGTGGGCTAGTCTATAGGTAGGTAATTACAATGAACAGTTTTAGTATTATGAATGTGTTGATTTGCTCTTTGCATATGTAATCTTTGACAAATAACATCCGTGATAGAATCTGGATGCGAGCTACTATCAGTATTGCCCTAAAACATTACACATAGACTCTGTAGCACCTCTTTTTCATCCTAAAACGTTAGTTGCGTATCATGGGACGCAAATAAGAGTAAGGAATTAGCAATGATAGTAAACGCTGTTAGAAAAGGCTACATGTACTCAATTTCTACTTCTTCTACCCGCAAACGTGCCTGCTCTCCGTATACCCTCAAGCGGTCAACAGCGGTGCGGCTACATACATCTTCATGAACCCCTTCTTCAACCTGTCGGGAATTCCCGCAGTGCTCTTGAGCGAATCTGGCTTGTCCCACTTGAAGCTCTCCGCCAGAAGACCTACAAATCCCTTTTGCCCATCGTCTTCCGTGCCCCACGAAGGGTTAGACCAGCTATCTAGCACGGCGGCGTACTGTTTGTCAAAGTCTTCCACCTCCTTGTCGTGCTCATCTTTCTTCTTGAAGGGCTCAACGGGTTCCCAGGCTGTGTTGGCATTTGCAATGGTTGGGAACGGTTTGACAGACTTAAGGCGCTCCAGTGAAGCATCAGCTACGTCAAACGCCGGGAAAGGATCGGGAGCCATTTGGGCCTTGGGTGCGGTCAACTTGACGCCCATCATTAGAGTAACGGAACTGTCATCGCCTTTGAGAAGATCGGTGATGTTGTTTTTACCACCGCTAGGATCCTGACTTGGGTCATCTGTGTTCTCAAAGATTAGCTTCTCATACACGTAAGGTCAAACAGATAAGAGACACTTACACTTGGCCCAAAGAGCTCTTGGTACATTCTTGGTGTACTTTTCGTATTGCCATCCATTGTCCTCTTTCCCATTCTGGGCGACAGTCACAAGAAGAGTTGATGTCATGGTTTGATCCAGTTGCATCGGCTTGCTAAAGACATCGCCGCCTTTAATGATAGGATCCTTGTCTTTTTCATTCTTAAACTCATTGATGGCCATCTTGCAGGCCACAATGAAAGAGAAGGATCCTGCGCGGACTACCCACGGGTCGGTTGTTTTCCTCGTCGGATTCTCTGCCGAATTCAATAGACCAGTCTGGGCAAGGAAATTGTGAGCTTCGTTCTTGTCTGGATCTGGGTACTTGTCGTCTGCCAACAGAGCTGTCTTTTCTTCTCCTTCTTCCTCTGCTGCTTCTCCCATAGTGATGAAAGCCTGAGCCGTCTTGGACGGGTCTTCGGATGCTTGCAGTACAAGCTGGTAGAACTTGAGTAAGTCCACGGCCTCAATCTTTGACTCCGAGTCGCCAAAGTTGATATCAAAGGCAATGATCCAGAAATCGACGTGGACGCGACCTGCCAATGGAGGACCCCAGAGGTACAGCTGGGCACCGATTTCGACAGAAATATGGGTGTGAATGAAGAGGAAGTCAATATTGTACCGGACTCCAACAGACAAACCCGCTTGGGCATTGAAGTGGAACGGCTTGTAGTTGATGAGGAAGTCAGCAAAGGCATCGAACCAGGCCTCGAGAGGACCGGCATGGAAGGAAGCATGAAGTCGCCCACCGCCCATGCAGGCTTTGGGAGTGATGGCAAAGTATGCTTGCCCCGTGATACTCAGGTTGCTGCTGAGGCTCCAGCTAATGCCTAGGCGAGGGGGATTGGGGTATCCTACTGGGACCTTGTATGCTTGGTGATAACCTCCCAACGTGAAGACGAAGTCGCCAACAATCGATTTGTCAGCTTTGGGAGCATCGAACCAGTAGTAAAGTCCCATACCGCCAGTAAGATGGCAGTCCGGATACAAAATGAAGGATCGCGGAGACAACTGCGCTTCAATCTTGAGGGTGCCGAATTCGAAATCTGCCACGGCCGCAATACCAAGTTCAACATGGGCAAACTTGACGGGAGCTTTTGGATTTGGAATGTCCGCGAGGGCGAGCGCAAAGATGCCCAGCTTGATGGCTTGACCAAATTGCACAACCACAACCGCGTCGAGGCTGATCATCTCAAAGGCATCAATCTTCATACCCACAGCAGCCCAGTACGTGTCATTGAGAGGCTGGAACCATCCAGAAGGGCCGGGATCTGTGAGTTTCTGCAACGCTTCCATAGCATTCGCCGCGCCACCGAGATCAGTGCTGGCGATGAAGGGGAACTGGTAAATCTCCGCTGCCGTGGGCACACGAACATTGCTGTTGTAGCCGAAGCCACCGCATATGCCTGATATCTCTGCAAACTCCAGTGTAATGAGGGGCCCATCAAGTTTGGCAAAGACAAAGACGGATTTGAATTCGTCTTGGTCCTTGGGCTTTACCGTACCATAGAAGCCGGCCGCTTGGAATTGGTAGGGCACCCAACCCACGATGAGGCCACCGGCGTAGTAGTCGATGCCGCCTGTGTTGCCATGGCGAATGATGCCTGCGATCATTAACGGGGGCTTGTCAAAAGCAGCGGCGAGACCTTCAATGCTTGCCGAGAACGAAGGCTTCGAGTTAAGAGACTTGATATCAACCATGATGGTGAAACCAATCAGCGAGAAACCGATAGGACCCAACTCAAAGGCCGCATCGAATTTCAAGCCCAGTATCTTATCCTTGTATTTGAGTCCGACATTGCTGATGGATATTGGGCCTGCCTTCTTCTTGAAAGGAGCCTGAGCACTTGGACTTCCGTCGTCAGCCGGCTCTTCCTTCTTACCCTTGCCACTCTTCAACACGAGAGCCTTTTCGGATGCAGATCCAGACTGCTTGCCCTTGGGCTTGGGTTTCATGAATGCATAATCCAACAAGCAGGACCTTTCGCCTGTAGGACTATGGATGATGACGGCAAAGTGACACCCGGCGGCCACCAAGATGTCCGTATCTTTGGCTAGCTTGGGATCGATCTTGTCCTTGACTAAAATCGGATCCGTGGCATCAGCATTGACTTGGGCGAGGTCCTTGCGTGTAAGACCAGCTTCCTTCCCTGGCTGAGGGTTCTTTGCATTGTCGGGATCTTGCACCCAAAGGAAGTAGAGTTCATCCAACGGCTGCTCCACGTCGCCAACCAGTGGAATCGTGACCTTTTTCTTCGAAAAGCCGTCAACGGCGACTTGAACCAGGCGCTTGGATGAGGCCGTTTTGCCCCAATCGGTGCTTCGTAACTGGGCAAACTTGACATGGACTTGGCCGATATTGATTTGAGCCAAGAAATGGAACCAAGTTGACTCCTTTTTTTCAATGGTTGCAGTCTTCTTTTCAACGTCCAGCTGGAAGGCCTTTTCGTTGTCCGTGACAAGCGGCGTGTTTGCCACAAAGTCGGGAAGTTCAATTTCATCATCTCCGAGAATGTCCTCAAGCACCTCCCCGATGGTGACACTCTCATCGGTGGGGGTGAGGAATGCAGTGAATTTGAAGCCAGTCTTGTCATGGGTAAATGTGAGGCCAAGCTCCAGGCCCGCAATGATCAAGTCACCAGTGATTGCAAAGGACGTGCCCTTGGACTTGCCTTTATCGGTGCCCTCGGTAATACCCTCGTATGTATAATTGACCTTGAGGGTGCGAACTACAATGGACTCAATGAGTGGGCAAACTGCATCTTTCACATCGTCATCGAAGAACTCTACCAATGTTGAGGCGTAGAGGTTGCTGAGGGAGGCGTTGAGCTCCCATTTCTTCGCCTGAGACTCATAGCTCAAAGAACCCACTAACACTGCAGGTACTTGATGCTTAGCCTCAACACTTGGCACAATGCCAGCACTGAATGCAAATTTAAGGGCAAATCCGGAACTGCTCTTGCCCCATTCAAAGGATGCGTCCAAAGAAACCTCGCCCAGATATGGTTGAGGGGCGGAGCCAGGGGTGATTTTCTTGGCAGTGGCCGTACCGGCAATGGCAAAGGAGTGGTCCGACAGTTGGATATAGGCGCGTGTAATCTCCGAAGGGAGTGTGTTGGGAATGTTCACCACCGTCTGGCCGGGTATCAGAGATGCAATCTCAATACTGGGTGCCGGGTCTTTTGTGACGGGTAACAGGATATTCCACGTTTCTACCCACGGCTGAAGATCCAAATTGTCCATAGCAGTGGTGTCTACCATTGAGTTATTATATCGTTAGCAGGTAGTTCAATCAGTGGCATCACAAACGGGGGTTTCCAATGACTTACTATTCCAGAGCTGTCCTTCCAGCGTGCCGAGTCCACCCCTACTCCTATTCCAGCGATACGAAAGGAGGAAGACGGCAGGTTTACCAGTTTTGGCTGTACCAATGTTGGCCGTAACTTCAATATCAAATGAGAATTTTGCCAATTTAGGCGAGTATTTTCCTTTCTCAGTCTCAAGTCCAACGGTGAAACGGCGCAGAGTGGGAGCAGAAAGCACGCTTGTGCTACCTTCTTTCTTACTCAGGAGTCCATTGACAAATTCCTCCAGGCTCTGGTCATCAATGAGCTCGGCAAGCCACATCAAAAGACCCTTGAGTGGGCTTTCTGAGAGAAACATGAATGTCAAGCTAAGGCTGCGGGGTCCAAATTCAACACCAGCGACCATTTTGACTTCTGGAGCATTTCCACTGGAGCCCTTGACCGTGCATCCGATGCTCAAGGCAACAGTTCCCTGATCCACTGGAAGATCTCCCTTGTCAGTTTGTCCGAGAACCAGCTTTCTCTTGCAGACGGCATCTGCACTGGTAAGCCTCAAGCCTTTGAGGCCGATATTTAGCAGATCTTGCAGGTATGTGAGCTGCTCAAACTGAAACTGCAGACGAATTGTGGTAGTCATGTCGGCGTCCGGCACTAACCACATGGCATTACGCTTTGGGTCATTCTCTTTCCCAGGGTTTTTGAGAGTCAGTGGTAGACCAGACAGTTTCTTGGGCAAGAAGTAGTCCACCATATTCTGTGATCCAACATATTTGAATAAATCGCCAAGCTTCACACCGGTAATGTCCTTTGTTGTAGTGAAATCAAGGCCCAAGGTAAGCATCTTGCCACCAGTATCAATGCCTGGGGGGACAAATCGAGGTTCTGTGCCTCCGCCGATGAGGTCACTTGAAGCACCAAACGTGTAAATGAGGACATCCACGGCAGAACTGAATGTGAGAGCCCATGGTACAGTTAACGCCACCGTGAACTTCTCGATATTCTTGTCAGTTACATTGTCAAGACTCACGGTGCCTGTGGCGCCGGTGTCGAAACTTTGAAACCATTTCCTTGTCTTATCCGTATCCGCCAGGGGTGCCGTCAGATTTGGTGCTTCGGAGAGGATAATAGCTTGTTCTTTGTTTAGAGTCGCAACAAATTTGTCCGTGGGTGTATCTGCCTTGAGGATTTGGACATCATCACCAGGCTGTTGGCTGGCTGTGCTGGCGTATATGGTGTAGGTCTTGCCATTTTGAAGTTCTCGTGAAGTATCTCCGGCCCGTACAAGGGCTCCTTCAGTAGATGCCACGCCCATGATGAGAATGGCTTTAGTCTAAAGAAGCTACCAGTATGATGTCCTAATGGAAGGGGGATGTCATAGTATGAGAACTTGTATGCCCACTATGAATTTCAATGAGTGAGATACGCTTTGCTTGTTGTCTTTCAATTCAAAACACAGAGTCTTAGTGCATCCACATCAAAGACTTGTGAGTGCAGTGCAATAATCTCAAACATCACAGGGGATTTGCTCCTCCCTAACTCTCTCTCTCTCTCTTTTCCAATTCCGTCACCATACGATTCAATAGTAGCGAGGGCCGATCCACCCCCCAGATACCCTGTCTGATTCGTTTCCCAGACTCAAGGGTAACTCGGCCAATAGAAGTGTCCATGAGACTATCACCGCACATGGCGTAATTGATCTCGTCATTGGCGTTTCTCGCGCGCTTCGCCTCCTGCAGTCTGTTCTTAGCGATCCCAAAACGGCTTTCAGGTGCTTTTGTTTAAGCCGAGGACGCATCATATATCATGATAGCATCAATGCTACTGTGGCTTGGAGGATTTTCTAGATACAAGTACCGTATACTTCCCCGCATTGCCAACCCTTGAGATCCCCACACCCTCAACTGCGACCTGCATGAGAGCTGAGCTTGGGGGTGCGTTACAAGGATCTTAGCTAAAGAGACTCCCTGTCGTATTGGAGCGTAATAGTGAGAAAAAAGAGAGACTGAGACAACAGAAACTACGTAGAGAAAAATGATGCACCTCGAATAATATACCCGGTTTAGGGTATTGATCTTTATCTATACTTGCTTTACAAGACATACAGTTGTGAACTTAAACGATAAAGGAAGTATTCTGGAGGTATGTACAAGTATTGCGTAGTTTTTCTTGAAATTATATCCTCATTGGTTCTAGACTGACTTGACAGACTTGCCCGATAACTCTAGTGGTTGAGTTACTCAATCTTCTACCATCGGGAAGTAGCATCTATGGATATTACATACATACAGAAACGCTCCAAAGACAACAATCTGGAGAGCAACACTCAGCAGTAAAGCCTCAACTGCTCTCGCAGTCCAACTATCACAATGGGTATCTACCCTGGCGGCAAAAGCGTTCGCATCGACTCTCCTCGCCACCTCACTATTCGACATGCTCGTAATCTTGTGGCTGTACATCAACGCAATGTCCGGCTTGCTCTTCGCAGCTCTGGAGAGCTTCAAGATGAGGGAGAGAGCAGTGAGGAAGAGATTGACCCCTTACCGGCAGGCCAGCAGAAGCTCAACTCATACTGGGCTCCTGGTCTGGAGGCAGGCAAAGAACATATTGTCTCTGTAGAGCAGGACATTAACCCAAACACTACAAAAAAGGGCAGCAAGAAGTTGCACTTGACAGCTGAGCAAGGCTTCTTTGTTGACGCTCCTCAGTTCTCGCTGCCTGACGGGAGTGTTCACTCGACATATCCTCCTGCGGGCTACAGCGATGATCACAGAATCTTGCCGCATATTGTCCTCACAGACCCTCACCTTCCATGGGAGCGTTTGGGCAGCCCAAAGCAAGGCACAAACGCCGAGCTGAGGGAGAAGGTGAGGCTGATGGCTCTGGGATCTGAAGAGAAGCCGGTGCGTAATCGTGTACCTTGGCTGGTGGTGCTTTCTTTTGACCAGAGCGAACTGCGTATGCCTCCTGAGGATCTGGACAAAATCTTCAGTGCCACGAGCGATGGTGTCATTAAGCCCGTCAAGCAGTCCTCTACCATGACTGTCAATATGAGCATCGCAGATTTGTGGAAACTGCCGACCAGCGATGTCATCACACCCGTAACGCCGGACCTGGGCCCAGACTCGATGAAGGACAGCCGCGGAGATTTTATCTTCGTCCAGCCTGAAATCTTCAAGAGCTTCTTTTCCACATGGGACAAAGACAACAACAGGGTGATTCCAGAGAACAACAAGGCAGATACTTTACAATATCAGTATCTGGCACATGTACGCAAGATCAACGGCTCAGGCATGGCCCTCGCAGGGGTAGAAAACACTGCTGTCTTTAGCATTGTCATCGGTAACAGATCTGGCCCTCTGGACAATCAGACGCCAACAACCATGTGCGCACATCTTGTGTCGATTGAAGGCGTGGAAGACATGGCGTTCCCTAGCGACAGCCAGCGCTATGTAGCTCTCTGCTCGCTCTATAGCTGGAACTATACGGTGTTACCGCCCGATACCCTCAACGTGCCCGATGCCTTTGAACATCTTGGCAGAACTTTGGATGTTCTGCGCGCTCCAGAAAGTATTATCAAGCCGCTGCGAGATGCTCCTGACAAAGTCCGACAGCGCATTGCTAGTCGCCTTGACGACGGTTACACGCTGGTCAAGTATCGCACGCAGACGGGTGAACCGACGGTTGCGCTTTACAGAGGGCCATTCACGCCCACGTATGTGCCAGATCTACCCCATTTGACCAAGTCCTCAAACTCCAGTGTTGATCTCCAGATCCTGGACAAAGAGATTGGCATTATGGACATTACCTATTCGATAGCATGGCAGACTGGTCGCACCATGGCTCTTGGCGACGAAGTCTTTACTGCTGCCCTTAATAGGCTGAGAACGGCTATTCATGGACCTGCCATGAAAACGGTCAAGCTGCAGACTATCAAGGATATCAACGACATCTCGTTTCGAACGAAAGATGAAGTTCTTGAAGACCTCCCTGAACTGGTCCAGAGCCTTGCAAATATTCACATCAGGCGCGACGATGGCAATAACTTTGCGCCTCCAGTGCCTGGCCAGCCCTTTTTCTCCCCTGGAGGAGCCAAGAAACGCTGGTTCCGCCCGAAAATGGGTCGCTCTGATCTTCCCAATATGTCCTTTACCGATCTGGACTTTGAGCAAAGGTATAAAGCCGCGGCGGTAGATGTTGCCCGTAGGCTTGCAGGGAGCAAGTCGCAGGGTTTGTTGTATGATGAGACAAATGACCCAGTGTCGACGGACTGGATGATTGTGCTTTCGTGGCTCGTTGATAAAATGTTTCTGTCGGGAGTCCCCGCGCACAGTTTGATCCCGGACCCAACGTATTTGGGCCCAGAAAGCCTGAGGTTCTTCCGCATTGATAAGAACTGGATCGACTCCATGATTGATGGTGCTTTGTCGTTAGGCAACCATTCGCTCGTCGACGACGATCGGGTTGCTATCAAGACGGCGCTCAATCTTTACATTGATAGCATACCTAAAGGAGCTAAACACAAGATTCAGATTCCTGCCTACGGGTTCTACCTGCGATCCGACTTGGTCACCATGTTTCCGGATCTTCGTGTCGAAGTACTCCCTGATGAAGAGGCTCTTCGCGCTGCTGGCGAGGAACCCCCAGCTGGCGCTCCACTCCTCCGCCACAACATTGTCACAGACGGCATCATGATGGGCTTCATGGACCGCCTACCAGGGTCAAACCAGTTTGGCCAACTCGTCTTCACGCAGCCAGCCCACCAGCAGCGGTTTGCAGTGGCTCGCGGACTTGATGTCGATAAAATCAAAGTCAATATACGCAAGCAGTACACGGTGGACCAAAAGACTCGTGAGACAGACGACGACAGGCATGACAAGCTTACGCAGATCATAACCAACCCCACGGGTGACAAGTCCAAGGACAACATCTTTATCTGGGGTTCAAAGCCGGGGCAAGGCCTTAATGACCTCCGCATCTTGCGTCTCCCAAAGTATGCAGACGTGCAGCTAGAGGAGCTCGAGAAGTGGAAACAGACCGCTCCTGATGGGACGCCTTACTTCAAGGATGATACGGCAACCTCGGCACTCTTTTCTATGCAGTTGAACGATCCCGTCTACAAGCTCACCGTTGATCTCAAGGCCCATCCAGAGAATGAGAGCCTGGCCGCTCTTGGCCCGTCGAGTGGCCCCAGCGCTACTGAAGTGAGAACGCTGAGACAGCTGGAACCAGCTCGAATGGCCATGCATCCCGGTTATAGACAAGGTGGCAGTGGCGTCTCTTCTCAAATTACGCGCCATGATGATGATGAAGACGACGAAGGTGCAACGGGTGTAGCCTTTCAACGTCATGGGGAATATGTGCCTACGGTGAAGTCCCTTGCAAAGAACTTGGCACCCCATGTCCGCCACATCCCAACCATCTCAGCTCACAAACTGCCGAGGCCAAGCGAAGCCATCTCATCATTTGCTGAGCACAAGCCACACGATAGGTTCAGCGACCCAGCGAGTGCACCAAGATACAGAATCACTGTCAGCAGCAATATCGGCAGCCATTGGGACGTCATCACTCTCCGCAAGCCAAACTTGCAGCAAGACATCATCTTTGCCGTCTCTGTGGAGCAGAATCAGAGTAACCAGTACATGCTCGCGGAACTCGACATTCAGATCAAGCTCGGTCCAGCTAAAACCGATGACAACTATTTGATGCCGACTTACGCAGGCACTGGCGCCATCATGTTGACTAATCTCCGCTTCAACGTGCTGCCCCAGATTCTGGATGATGGCGGCCAGCGGGTGTTGCGCCTGCGAGTCTTGCCACGCGCCGCCAAAGGCTGGATCGACATTGGCACGGTCAAGGAGCTTGGCTTTATGCTGGGGCTCGCCCAGGTTAATGAATCACTGGGTGATCCAACCCAGGTCGAGCTGGATGTATGGGCAATCTATTGTAAAGATGCGCAGAATCCCAAGTTGGGAGACGATAATACCGTCAAGATACCTAATTCGATCACGACGAGGGTCACGGTGTTTGACAATCCACAATGGGCACAGTAGTCAGATGAAAATATTCGGATCAGTAGATTGGTATTGTCAGTTAGTTTTAACGGTAGCGAGAGAAAAGAGGTAGTGCGACTGGACATACATTGAAGTTTAAGGCCCTCCGTAGCTCCTCGCGCAGTCTCAATTGAATGCTCACAATTCCTCTTTCGCTACTTTGCTCTTTTCAAGGCATAGTTATATTATTGTAGTCAATTGCCCAGAGACATAAGGATTGCGGCTTTTGGGGTGAATATACGGAGTCCCTTGTCCATTGAGAGCACCCAAGCCACAAATTGGTGTAAGTAAATGTAGGCGAGAGTGATTACATATACTGACCCTTGCATGCAGCATAGTAGTGGCATATTTGTTTCAAAGGCGACACTCTGTATAAAGTATGGAGCGCATTGTAACGTATCATTTTACAAAAAGCATTCAATGTATCAATTTTTAATTATTCTAGCTTTCAAACATCTTATTCAATGGGCATGCTGACTACACGCCTGATATAAGTCATGCGAATTTCCAGGCTTGTTTACACCATGGTATCCGAGGCTCGTACATCTGTCTGTCACAAACAATGGCTAATCAGTTTCTTGAGAATCAGGGTATTAATATATGTATGATAATGGTGTGCAGCTCGAAGAGGCATCCAATGAGCATTGCAGTTAAAGTCTCCATAATTCTGTCACCATATCTGAGGGGGCGCCCGAATTTATATATCATCAGGCTGCAAAAACTTCAACCTTCCTACTACCTTCTTTATTTGCAACATCCCACGTTTTGAATACGTTAAGAAGCACTCATGACGACAAAATGGGCCTCAAAACTTGGCTTAAGACTCATTCTCTTCGGCCTTCACGTTCATCCTCCTCTCTATCCACGAGACAGCCTGATGCAGCTGATTCCGCCGATTCCCAAAATGATCAACGGTACCTGAAGAAACCAGGCGCTAACGTGGCACCGGATACCAATGCCTCGACTGTCTATCAAGTAACGGCAAACGAAACCATCGAACGATCTGAAGCTATTCAATCCTCAGCGATATCACTGTCAGGGGTCCAAGGAAGGAAAGGCACAACGGAATCACAGAGCCGGCCATTACTGCCGATGTCGGTGCTAGAAGGCCAGCCAAAGCTAGGATTTACTATATAAAGGAGTGGAAATTCCCTTTGTTCTAGGGGGAGGTCAGAGATAAATACAGTCATTGTGTGCCCCCTAGCTGCTTGATCCCTTTGTGATAACCTGAACCTCTCCTTGACTCTATCACTCTCTTCTACGCCGCCGTTCCTGACAATCACCAACATTTGATAACATTCCGATTCGAGAACTTTGGAATGTTGCATACGAAAAGCTACGAGAAGAAGAAGGCGCTCTTGTTGCAGAATATGAGGCTAGACTGCAAGGGAGCGTTGTCGCCGGTCTGGGTGAGGCATTTCAGCTAAAATCAAACACCAGAGAGCGGATGTGGGCGATCCTCCAAAGCAAGATGGACGAAGTGAATAAGAATTCAACCAAGTTCAATATAGGCAGCACCGAAGTCAGAGTCAGAGACATCGCATAACAGGTTTTAAATGTTGTGGGCGCTACCAACAGTTACATCAGCCAGGCTGTAAGCGCCAATCCATCAGCTTCGATAGCTTGGGCCGGCGTCAGCTTTTTGCTACCGGTAAGTCAGGATGTATCATTTATTTATGTACGCAATGAAGTATAATAATATGCAATGACTAATATTAATGAGCAGCTATTCATGAATATAACAACTGAAAGTGCCCTTCAGGCAAAAGGATTGGAGTACATCTCATCTCTTATATCCCAAAGCCAGATAAGAGAAGAACTCTATATCAAATGTTACGAGTCACGCAAAGACAGTCAGCACGGGTTTCAGCAATCGCACCGCGAATACAAAGCCGCCTTAGAGCGACTCTACAGACGAATATTGAAATTTCAGACTAAAAGCTGTTGTTATTACTCAAATAGCTCAGCTTTTCGCTATGGTCTTGATGCCGTCAAGTGGAACGACTGGGATCAGCTAGTGAACGACGTGCGCGAGCGAGACACAGAGTTTGCTGCTTTCGAACAGATTTGGCGAGATTTACAGCATCTTGAAGAGCGTTTAGCTGCCGAAAGTCTACAGCGAGAGACCATAAACTCTATAATCGCTATAAAAACAGAAATGTCCATATCGCGCGAGGTCGCCGAAAGTTCAATGACCAAACAAGAACGACATGAACTGTTCAGCTGGCTTTGTGATATTGATCCCTCATCGATATATAATACTGCTCGAGAAAGGCACGAGGCTGGCACTAATGAATGGCTAATCAAAAGTGAAGAGTTTCGGACTTGGGAGAGGAGTGATGGGTCGTTGCTATGGCTGCATGGAAAAGGTAAGTTTCACGCTTTTATTTCCTATAGAATAGATTATGTGTGGTTGTAATATCTCTGCTCAGGTCTTCAACTGATTATGCATCTGTAGCCGGTTCGGGAAAATCAGTCATAAGTTCCTCAGTCATCAGCTATTTAAAAGTCAAATACGCATCACAGCCTGCAGCTTCTCTTGCTTACTTCTACTTTAGCTTCAGCGACGTCAAGAAGCAAGAGGTAGACGGAATGCTTGCCTCTCTTATTAAACAGATTTGCTCTGATCTGTCTGACATACCTAAATCGGTCCAACGTCTAGTAGATTATAAAACGAAAGGTGAACGTCCAGATACTAAAACCCTTGAAGAAGCACTTTTAGCCTCTACATCAGAGCTCTCGTTTGTACATCTTGTTATCGACGGCCTAGATGAGTGTCCACTTCTTAACAAGCAAAGAGAAAAGCTATTAAAGAGTTTGCACTCCATCCTTTCAAATGCACCTAAGAGCCTTCACATTTTTTTAGCAAGCCGAAAAGAGCGAGATATTGATCTCGGAATACGTAGTCTTCTATCTCCACCAGAAAGAATCGAGATCGACCTTTCGGCCCGACAGTGGGGACTTGACAATGATATCCATCAATACATTATCTCAACACTAGCGACGGATAAATTCCAGGATTGGTCAGTTGATATAAAAGAAGAGGTAAAACAGTCACTTATTCAAAAGGCGGATAGCATGTAAGTCACTCGAGCTTCGTACACAATGAGTGGAGTGCTATTATTAACAGTTTTATGTCAAGGTTTCAATATGTTCGGTTTCAGCTCGAAATACTTCAAGAGCTTTCATCTATACTCGAGATCCGTAAGGCTCTCCTAGACCTTCCTATCGGACTTGATGCAACTTACGACCGAATTCTCGAAAACATTAATGCCAAGTTCCAAAGGCGTGTGATAAATTCGCTAAAATGGCTGGCATTCTCAAGAAGGCTCTTGACCATTGATGAATTAGCTGAGATATTTATCATTGACCCAGATAAAGATATTGTCTTTGATGAAAACGCGCGGCTTTTCTCTTCTTCGGCTATAATGAAGTATTTTTCTGGATTAATTGTCGTTGAAAAAAATGTGATCGTCAACTACAAAGACACAGTCCGCCTTGTTCACTTTTCCATCAAAGAATACTTAACTTCTGAGAGAATAGAAGAAAGGCTTACTTCGGCCTTCTCAATTACGGAAGCGGACGCTCATATATATATCGCGCGTTCGTGTTTCTCATATGTTGCGCACTTGGGCACTACAGATGAGAGAAACACTGAAACAACCACCTCTGATTTGCAAGAGACTTATCCTTTAACGGACTACGCGGCTAAATGTTGGGCGATACATCTCGAGGAAGTACCGCGTGCGCAGTGGCCAGCCAATGTCATTCTCAGCGCTGTACTTGCGCTTGCCGATCACAGCCTAAGCCTACTTCTTAGTCTAACCGGCCAAGGAATAAGAGCAATCGATCTTTTCAAAGAGATGTTGAAGAAGCCACATTGTTACACTGCTTACAATGGCTTTCGTCAGCTAACCGAGGTGATGATCGCTGAGAAGCATGGTGCGAATGAGTATATTACGCAAGAGGATCTGGATTTCGGACTGCATTATGCGGCTTTTGGTGGCCATTTAGATATTGTGCAATTATTTCTCGAACAGGGCGCCAACATGAATGCGCATTGCGGCAAATGGGATTCAGCAATGCATGCGGCTGTGAACGGCGGACACATGAATGTTATGGAGTTTTTTGTCAGCAACGGGGCCAACGTCGACTCTCAACCGGCTTTCTTTATGTGTTTTCCCGAACAGGGCACACACTATTATTTAAATTATCTTCTTGACCGCGGTATGAGCATAGATGTGCTGGATGAACAACATGGGACCGCACTACACGAGGCAATAACGAACAATAATTTTACGCTTTTCGACCTATTGTTGGAAAGGGGTGCCGATGTTAATGCGCTAAGTGAAAACCTCGGCACACCGCTCCAAACAGCATGCGTGAGGCTGGATAAGTATGACTGGAGGGAGGAAGATTCTGAAATGCGTCAAAATCTTCGAAAACCTCGAAAGCTCTACTATATTGAGAAGCTGTTAGACTGCGGCGCAGACCCCAGCATCCGTGGTGGAAAGTACGACACAGCGCTACAAGCTGCGTGTAGTACTACCACCGCGTGGAAAATGGGGGTGCCAATCAAAGCTGTACAGCTTCTCATTGAGCACGGCGCTGATGTGAATGCTCAAGGAGGACACTGGGGGTCAGCCCTTCATGCGGCAGCGGCGTCAAATTCCAAGGAAAAGGTCGAAATGATAAAGCTGCTCCTTGATAATGGCGCCAAAGTCGACCAAAAAGGTGATAGCACCTGGGGGACTCCGCTCCATGTTGCTTGCCACGAAGGGACCCTTGAGGCGGTCCGCTTTCTAGTCGACCGAGGTGCCGATGTCAACGATGAAGGTGGTCGATTCGGCACGCCAATTCTAGCTGCTGCTGCTCGGGTGGAGTACCAAGATCCACCCAAGCTACCGATTTTAACCTTCCTCATGAATAAAGGTGCCAACATCAACCATCAAGGGGGAGAGTATGGGTCTGTGTTACAAGCCCATTTTCATGACTATGTCGATGATATTGAATCCTTTCTCTTTGCCCTCAAACACTGCGCAGATGTCAATTCAAATGGCGGCGAGTATGGGACCGCCCTCATAGCTGGCTGTGCATATCCTCATTCACTGGGCAAAGAGTGTGTCCGGCTGCTACTGGATCACGGCGCCGATGTAAATGTACAAAGCGATGAGTATGGAACGGCACTTGTCGCTGCTTGCCTGCCGCATGATTATAAAGATACGAAAATGGTGCAATGGCTGTTGGAGTACGGCATTGATGTAAACGCACAAGGCAGCAAACATGGAACGGCGCTCTCAGCTGCCTGCAGCTGGAATTATTCTGAGGCGGCGGAGTTGCTGCTCAACCACGGCGCAAATATCCATCTCCAGGACTGCGCCGCTTGGTATTCAGCCACTCATGAGATAGCTACTCGTGATGACTTCGGAACGCATGAGTCCGATAGCAGTGGTGACGCTGTCATACTTGAACTTCTTCTTGATCGTGGCATCGATATCAATCATGAGCATGCAGAGTATGGCACTGCCCTGCACGCTATGATGACTGCGGAGCAAGCAGGTCCAAACTGGCTTGAAGGGATCAATCTCCTACTCAAGCACCACATAAATCCAAACATTATGAATGAGCGGTTAGGCTCAGCGCTTCATATAGCGTGTGCGATTAAGCACGAAGCCATACATGCGGATTTCGACTACAACTGCTCAGGCTGTAAAAGCATCAACGCTTCATCCAGCAAAGCAGCGTACCTTCTTGAACAATATCCTAACATTGATGTAAATGCACAAGGCGGAACGTTCGGGACAGCTCTCCAGGCCGCTGCTTATTCGGGCCAGACTCTATCAGTGAGGCTATTGCTAGACAGAAAAGCCAGCGTTAATATACGCGATGGAAAGTACCACACCGCCTTGAACGGGGCTGTCATCAGCGGTCACTGGAACATTGCCAAAATTCTACTCGTCGCCGGCGCGATACCGGATTGTCAGCTTCAAGAAGAACCTGACGAGGCTTGGCTTCAGACTGTTCTAGTGGAGGACGGCCGAGGGGCAGTAGAGAGGTATAGAAAGTTTTGGGAAGTGGAATTGGAGAAGAAAAGGGGAGAAGGGGCCTCGAACTCATAACGATGTAACGAAAAAAATTTCTTTCCCTCAATTTGGCTAGCATTTGAGAAGAATCTCCTATTGAACACGGCGTGATGAATCCTCCAAAATACATTATGAACCGATTCAATTTATATTTGTCAAGTAGAACAGGGAAGTCTCCTGAAGAATTGTTGGCTCCAGATCATCCCAAACATTGCAAGGTATCCCGCTGCTGGCATCGATATTACCATTGATATATCACAGAATGCTACTCGCTAGTCCAACAACAAGAGTCTCTCAGCCATTTATACCATTAGCCCAGGTCATTCGCTGTCTCTTCGACAGGCCCTCTAAGGTTAATGCGCGATATATAGTGTGAGTTCTTGTTGTGGATTGCTGAACACGTTAAATAGCTGGAGCACGGACAATAGCTAGGCAAACACAAAACTCTCTCAATCTGAAAGTGATTATTGGTAAAGGGTAACATATAATACCACCAGCGTTTACAGCTCTCAGTCGAGCGCAGCACTACGAGGTCATGAGCTCTTAGGTGCATGTTATATAGTAGAACGCTATCTCAGCGCATTCAGAATATTTCTGTAAAAGGATGCTTCTATAATTCTGTAATCACTTAACAATATGGAGAATCAACTAAAATGAAGTTGGTATAAAGCTTGATTGGCTGTGTGATTGTTAATCCCAGGGTGTAGTGGGAATAGAGATAGGCAAGAGCGAGCACGTGCATATGAACCATGGTAGCGGAACATTCGGGGTTTTAAGTTCAACGGCTTCTATTATTATATCCTGCGTCTCCGTTTTTGGATCCACACGAGATGTCCAGTTCGAATTCGAAGACAGCTACATTGACCACTCAGAGGCAGCCAAAGTGGTGTAGGTTACGCATTCTTATGTACCTTTGAAAGGTTAAAGAGTAATGTATGTCTGTGCATATGAAACCCTACTAAGAAAATATTTATCAGGACATTCAGTCGGCCAAGCATGTAAAGGCATCAGCCGTGCTTTTGTCAAGCTCACTGGACTCGCCATTCGAAAGGGGTCGGCTTATTAGAGAGAATCTCCCTTTAAAATCTTGATAGTTTCAAGAATTTTATCCGGGGTATCCCCGTTTATGCAAGTTGTTGAAGATTCCTCCTTTGGTCGAGGCCCCATCTCACATAGAAGCGCTAGGCTACGATCGGGACTGTCTTCAATGCATAACTTGCTTAGTAGTCGAGAAGCTAATGCCGCGACCATCGACATTTACGGCGCAAATCTCGATCCCGATGCATCGTCAGGACGAAATGCTCCGGGGCGGCCGTTGACTCGTCACGTGGGCACGGCATGCAACGAGCAACAGAACTTCCAAGGCACAGCTTCCTAGGCCTACTCACTAGGACCAAGCATTCATCGTCCACTGGCGATGCTGTGAGGACAGCAAGAGGACCCTTGGCTGGGATCGCGTTTCCACGGACACACCCATGGCGACAGCCTCTGGTAATACTGGGCGGCCGAAGCCGTTCTTCCCAAAGGCAGACGCCGCCATCCTAACATCGAGACATGGACTCCCGCCGGCTCGCCCGCGGACCGTCTGGCCTGTCTTCGATCCGGACAATGTCGACAGGCCGATCGGAGCGTGGACCCCGGAAGTAGGGGAATGCTTCTATCCTCCAAAGGTGGACGAATTTGCGGCATCGTCAATCCCTGACGAACCCATGTGCATCCCCGACCGATATCTGCGCGCCTTTCTAGCCGAGAATGAGAGGTTGAGGTCGTCCATGCTTTGGTACTACACCCGCGATATCCTCAGCGAGACCGAGTTTCTCTCTGGGCTTCAGGAAAAGGCACATTTAGCACAGGAATCCACTGGCTGGGAGTTTGTCGTCATCGGCATTCTCGATGTCAATTACTACATTCGCCTGGCATCTATCGGGCTTCCTTTGGCCATTCTTCCACGCGGAGAGACCTTGTGTGCACACACCGTTACCCAACCTCCCGGCGTACGTGAATGACCATATCCGATATGTCGAGTTTTACTAACCCTTACTAGAATGTTTTTCTGTTGCCAAATATGATGGAAGACTGGAGATTCAGAAATTCACCTTACGTTGAGTCTGGTGGGCTACGGGCATACGCTGGAGCTCCACTCCGCTTGCAAAATGAGTCGGGAGACTGCGTTAGCCTTGGATCACTTTGTGTCACTTCAAGAACAAAACAGGAACCTTTGACCAAGTCTCAACAACAAACGCTCGCTCGCTTGGCCGATTGGGTCGTCGCCGATATTGTTCAATGTGCAAGAGCAAGGCGTCAGCGAGACCGGCGCCGAATGTCAGAACTTATCTCATCAGCACAAGCCGAAGCAGAAAAAACATCTTCTGAAGAGCCGATTTTACGGATACTGAGGGCTACGTATCCAGATGCGGCCGTAAATGTACAATCATCCAAGGAGGCCCACGTCGAAATCGAAGATCATGACCCTATACCCTTGGCCGACTTCGACGGTGGCTTATGGGAGGACACAGACTACCTTGACGATTTCATTAATAACTCAAACCAAAAGGCTTTCCCGTCAACCAGGGTAGTGCGTGCCATTGTTGCACCATGCGACACCCTAGCGGGACCTTCTTCGCTTCTTGTAGCCTCCAAGGACTTTCGACTGGTGTTTGATGATGTTGATTCCTGGTTTGTTTATACTTGTGCAACCATGCTCTCTCAAGTATGGCACAAGCGCCTCCTAACGGAAGTAATGAGAGCAAAAGAAAAGTTTCTTCGCGGAATTTCTCACCAGCTACGAACCCCGATTCACGGCATACTCGGTTCTGTAGACTTGCTGGCCGAAGAGCTTTTATTGCGAAAACAGCGTGAAAGTAAGGATGCGACATCATTGCCGGCCATAGATTTGACAGCCAAGCTTTTAGAATCCACCGTCTATCTGGATACCATCAAATCGGCAGGACGAGATCTGATGTCGATAGTCAACAACATGATTACCCTAAACCGGTGGGCCGACATCGCGATGACGAATCGACACTATGCTGAACACACTATTAACGATCTTGAGATGGAGTTGGGAAATGAGCTTCGAAAAACAACTTCAGACGATACTCGTTATAAGGCCTCTGTTTTCTTTCACCATGACCCATTGCTAGATTGCGTCAACTTTCGGACCGACCTCGGCCTCCTTCGTGATAGCTTGGTACCAATCATCATTAACGCCATTCAAAATACTCCAAAGGGCATCATAACGGTAACCACATCGATAGATTCGGATCACCAACAGCTCATCGTTGATGTTGAAGACACTGGCCGTGGTATTCATCCTGACCACCATGAACGCATATTTGAGCCTTATGAAAAGGTTGAAATGCATTCGCTGGGTGCTGGACTCGGCCTGACCATCGCATCCAGGTTGGCAACACTGCTCCACGGGTCTGTCAGCTTGGTGTCGTCAGACGTCAACCGTGGATCACACTTCAAAGCCACATTCCAGGAGATGGAATGTGCCCGCGTACCACTTTTATCACAGCCCCTTGCTCAGAAGTTCAATACTTTACCCTCCAAATTTTACAACATGACGACTGGCTCAGATAACACATTGTTGTTCGACCGCTTGACTCGATTCCTGGCCTGGCACGGCTTTAAATCCTCCGACAGCCTGGATGGCTCCTTTGCCATTTTGGATTTTGTGTCAGACTTGAAGAAGCATCGCTCAAATATGTCCCAGATCCCCTCAGGATACGTTGCCCTCTGCCTGGTGCCGGCTTCGGAAGGGAAATGCTTCCTGGATCAGACATCTAAGAACATAATATATCTCAGCGCACCCTTTTTACCTTCCACGATAAGCTCAGCACTCGAAGAGGCAGACAAATATCTTTCAAATATGAAAATCTCTAATGCATGTACGCCTCGACCTGACGATTCTTCGATCAATCCCTTGGACATCCCCACAGATCTGAGCACAGAGAATGAGGATAAGCCCTCAACCTGTCCAAATGAGCAGGTGGCTCAGCCAACTGCAGGTAACCCAGCCCAAACTGGCTTAATAACGCCCCCCGTGGAAATAAATTACGATGCTTCAATCCCCACCGCCCTCACAATCTCCACGCCTACGGCACTACTTGTTGATGACAATGTCATCAATCTCCGCATTTTGCAGATGTACTGCACCAAACGGGGACTACCATACCACTGTGCGACTGACGGCCTGCAAGCTGTGGAGATATTTTCCCGACAACAATCCCTGGCCACCGCTGGCAAGGGAGCAGGGATCCACCTAATCTTCATGGATCTTCAAATGCCAGTTTGCGATGGATTCAAAGCCACTCAACAGATACGCCAACTGGAGAAACAGAACAAGTGGGGGCAAAGTATCATGTTTATCGTGACCGGCCAAGACAGCCCGGCAGACAAATCAACTGCAGAGGACGTTGGCGCTGATGAATACCTGGTGAAACCTGTCGGCATCAAAGTTTTGGATCGTAATGTGGCTCGGCATTTTCCAAAATTTAAAGCCGGCTGAGGGACCATATAAATGCAGTACACGAGCACACCAGCATATGCGCGGCCGTCTATCGCCGCCCGCCGTCTTCCATATCTTGTAGTCCGCCAATCCGTTGATAACCCAGTACACCAACGGCTATTCAGTACGACGAAATACGATGAGCACTGCCAGACGTAGACATGTCAATGAACCACAGTACGATTATACGAGAACCTTACCTAACATCTGTCAGTACAGTACAGCCTTACGAGGTAGACGAGCGACGTCACAAGATATAGATCATTTTTGAGTGATGATATATTGTTAATAATCCCACCAATAGTAACATTTTGTCTCCGCATTGGTCAGCTCCTGTATGCTAGTGTGTTGTTTAATATATGCAGAGAACATATAAGTGTACTATTTGGTAGCCATGTCTAGAGCACCCCTATCCAATCCTTTTACAAATCTCGGCGTGCTTTAAAAATAGTTGCTGCGTATTAATCTAGAGCGTTATTTGATACCCGACCGCAGCTTTTTTATAACCTCCCGGATGCGGCAACGTTGGACTTAGTCAATTCAAGCATATAGACGATATAGGAAGGTCATAATCCATCGACCCGCGTAGAACGTAAGCCTTGTGTTCCTGACTAACTTGCGTTACCAATGGGGTAGTTACATGGTTTGGACGATTTCTAACTGGACTTGTTCGCCCTAAGTTGATTACTTGGGTAGTTATTGAGAATAACTGTATGACAAGTTGATGCCGCAATTTATACTACTCCGAGCGTTGACTCTGTTCTTCTATACCTTATCCTCTCTTGGGCGTTGACTATTGCACTATTGCACTATCGCGCTAAGTATAAAATTAAGCATAGCGAAACCCTTCTATAAGTTTATATACAAATAGGCTACATACATTATACTCGTAAATGTCCAATTACAATTCACACTACACCGCACTTGTGCTCCCATACCTGCAGGGACTATAGTGGGCCGTAAGCGCTATCAAAAGGTCAGCTTATGTAGCTGCGAATGTTATAGCTTCATATGGGCTCGGCTATCAAACTGGGTAATTCGAGCGAATCAAGCCGTGAAGTCGGGTATCACAAGCCATAAGGCTGTAAGTTTTTTTTCCATCAATGAACCCATCAACCTTTCACAGCGACAATCATTTCTATAAAGAGTCTCAACTTCCTTCCACTTTGGCGACGATCTGAGAACTCTATTCCACAACTCAACCAATCAACTCAGTCTTCCAACACAAACAGTTCCCTAGTTTGGACAAAACAGAGTCACGATGCTTTTCTTCGCTCTTCTCGCACCTCTCCTCGGGCTTGCAGCTGCCGCTCCCCTCGCAGACGCCCCAGAGGGAAACATCAATGAGCTCCTTAAGCGTGGTGATGGCACAGGTGTTCACCTTGTGAACTGTGATGGCTTTGGAGGCGAGGGTACAATTGTCCCCCCCAGCTCCCACGTTGTGGTAAGTTTACAACGACGATCAACTAACTCTTGTCGAGAGTTTCCAAATAACCATATTATTGTGTTAGTTCTGCGACAACGATAGCAACTGCAACTTCTCGCCCTCCGGTGACAACATCTGCACGATGGGAGTGAACTTCTGGTTTACATGGGAGGGACAAGCTCAAGCCTGCACATTCTCTTCTGGTGCTCGATTTTCTTGGTTTGTCAACAGCGACGCGCAGTCGCAGCCAAACTTTGTGCACGTCGGGTAAGTCTTGCAAAGCTCTCTGGTGTGGGTTAAGCTCTCAGACTAATGTAATGTGATATAGCGATGGTGGCAACCAGTTCCGTGCCTACGCTGGTTTCAAGGACGATAAGCACACCATGTTCTTCAGGGGAAGTGGCCAGTGCCATTCTATCTACTACTTTGTTTAAGAGTTAGTGGAACGGCGTTGACGGACAAGGAGGGGTTCTTAATCTTGGGTTACCATTTCACAACTGCCAACAGTCAGCATTTTGGATGAGTGTTGGTACAGTTGATTATGACTCATTTTGTTTCATAACCTTTTATTTGATAAGGTTTCCCCTCAGCCCTACTGAATTGGGTATTCACGTAGCATTGTGTAACCCACTCTGTTACGGAGTATTTCTGCAAGGGTTACTCGTCAGCCCTACTATATTAGGTACATATGTAGCATTGTATATAAAATATAAAAGTAATTGGATCAAGGCTGTATTTTTAAGACTGTTTGACACCTGGGCGCCTTATAGTATTCCATCTTCGATAATACCTGTGGTTGTCTGATCTCTTATATCCCTATCAGATGGTTGTTTCTATTCATATGTACTGTACATATACTAAGTAGGCTGAATAATAAATAAGTGGACTATGATAGCCACTGTGGCAGTTCAATAGCTTATCTCAATACATGACAGAGAGTGGACTGAGGCACAGGCATACCCTATTCTCAATCAGCCTCTTGGCACATCATTCAACGGCCAGCCTTATATCTACGCATGGGAAAGGCGGTGCAGGAACCGGTAATAAAAACTCAATTAAGTTGCTAACAGAAATAGTTGAACTTGTGATGATGCGCTTTAATACAAATACAAAAATTTGCCCTACTTGAAATCTCAATCATTACCGCTCTCCCTGAAAAAAGCAAACTACGGAATGACAAAAGTCTATACACGCAAGAGCGTAACATCTTAGACATGCCATTCATAACTAAGCATAAATAAAACCATGTGAAAGAACATTGACTCCATAAGCGTTAGAAGCTTAGGTGAAGCTTCTTAAAACGATTCCAGAGAGCGTATTGGTAGAGAAGGGTCTCTGTTTGCTGAAGTAGCCTCGAGCACTTCGAACTCAGCCGCCAGTTTCGCTCTCTTTTTTTTGTTTTCTGCGATTTTGCTCTCCTCTGCTTGACGCTTTGTATATCGTTCTTCCACGCCCAAAAGGTATGATGCGATCCTAGAGCTATGCTCTTCCGAAGATGCCTGCCCGAAAGACGAAAGAGTAGGTCGGATATTGTCCCATTCAGATTTTTTGTCGGCATCATCGTCATCAATCTCTTTAATCTTTCTTTTATGGACTTCATCTCCTTTGTGCAGTTCAGCAAGACCGGCCATAATGGATTCTACTTTTTGATGACGTTCTACTTTGTTGTCAAGCTGTTGTTTCTCATATAGAACTTTTCGCTCTTGCTTGTTGATGTCATCTTTTCCTGTCCGGGCGAATTTAAGAATCTTAGAATATAAATCCGGGGACGAAGGTGGCCTCTGATTCATATCTTGTCTTCGCGCCTCATCCTGTGGGGGATTCATCAATGTGTGGCTATCTGTCTCCGTACTTGGCGCAATACCTAGAGCCCTAGGTTCTGGATAATCGGGGATATCGTTTGGAGAATTTGTCCCCGGTGTGGGCACATTTGTCTGAGGGGAGGAGGCGGATGTATCATCTGCGTCATCTCTGGCGGTCGGGTCTCCTTCATCTTGTGTGCCAATACCATCAAAATTATCCGTCAGATGACCTCCCTGATCGTGGCTATTCTCAACATTGTAGCCATCAATATTTTCGCCCTCTTGGTGGCCCATACTGATGTTGTCACTGATGAGTTGGAACTGTTGGTCAAGATAATCGTTACCTTTATCTCCGATCTCGATCTCAGTCTCGTCTTGCCCAATGTTCTCGTTGTCTTCATCTCCAGTCTCCATCTCTGCCTCGCTATCGTTTACAATCTCTTCATCATTACCATCGTCATCATTACTCCCCCGCACTGTTTATATAAGCTTGAGAAAATCTGATAACGGCATGAGATATACGAACAGCAGCCTTCAAAATCCGAAACGTGGAAATGAGCTCTAGGATTCTTTGGACCTTTATTGGAAACCTTTGGAGCGTTGAGCCGATTGAGCCGATTGCGCCGGACTTCTTCATATAATTGCTCGAATGTGAGGGTCGGACGTTGGATAGAAATTTTCCTTAAAATTCGTGCACTACCCTGCCCGATATAGTTGAAAAAAAGAACAAATTTCCATGGTTCGGTAGCGAAACATGGCGGCATTTTAGATGCATATGCACTGATGGCCCCGAGGTCTTCGAAGTATGCGTTCCTGATCAAAGCAGTGATCTGCTCGTGCGGAAGATTTTCGAGGGCCCAGTATGGAAACGGCTGGCCATTATGAGCATTTTCAGCCTCATATGATCGTCTCAGCTGTTGCCATAGTTCATCCAACTGCTGCGGTTCACATTTAGTAATTTCCAAGGAGCAGAAAGCTTCTTTGGCCCCCTCAAACCCGTTATCTGCATCATTATTTAATAATGGAGATATTATGCGGATACGGGTAGGGTGGCCTCGGCGAGTAGTACGAGACATCATATGCAACAGTATTAGACGAAACAGGGTAAAGAAAACTTGTCTGACTCCAGTTATATAATTAGGGTCACAAAGGCGGCAGGAGATATTTATTGTTACAATCAGGTACCTCAGAACATTTTTGTTTTCCTTGCCCCTTTTATAAAATTTCAGTACTGTTTTTTTGTTGTTGGCTCTAGAGACTCCCCCATGCAGCCTTGCTTACATGCTTGCGCTAATACTAGGCAGCTCCTGCAAAGCAATTTAAGAAAAGTGGTATCTCACACAGCTACACCAATAGAAGCAGAATATAGAAGCGGCTGAGACACGGCAGAGTTGACCTAGGACAGGGGTTTGCAGGAGAGGAGATACCTACTCATACGAGTATATAAGTCGAATAGAGTCCGTCAACCTCCACATACGACCATAGGTAGTGGAAAATTCGGGGTCTCGTCTGCTCCCCCAGAGACAAGCCACTAACCGGCAGATTAGTAGTTAAGTGGGAGACCATTAGCGAACACCGGCTGTTGTATGTTAAGTTATTTTTTTACCCTGTTTTTACAACTCGACATCTTCAACATGTCGAACCAACACCGGAAATATGCAGGCTATAACAAATGTGGTGAGATGCAGAACGGTGTGGTGGGGCTGCTGAAAGCCCGCGATGCGGTGAACTTATTCATACAATTTTAATGCTTCAATTCACTCATATCTCGCTTTCTCTGTCTTTGGGTATCTGTGTAAAAGAGCCTTTGCAGCTGCAGCTGCGGTTGCAGCAGCAAAATCTTGCCACCTCTTGTTCTTGTGAGAATCAGCGTAATCGCAAACCCCCTTCACAATAATGCAGGGAATCTCTCCCCAAATTCCAGCGCCCTCCATCTCAAAGGCAATAACACCTTCTTTTGCGGCAATGTTATCGCGATCTTCTCCAGATTTCAGAACTGTATCGCCTGATGCGACAGTGCCGATGTGAATTGCGGGTTCCTGTGCTTCTTCATGGTTGCTCTCTTCAAGCTCTTGCTTTTCCTGGAGACGTTCCCTGCCAACTAAATAACTCTCTTCGCATCCCAGTGCCTCACAAGTCTCATTTAAAGCCTCTTCGCAAACAGCCTTAGTGTCACTGCTACAAATAGTGCAAGTGCTCGCCCGTGAGCCGCGATGCTTGTGACGGTAATCTGGCCTAAATAGCCTGTCTTTAGGCGTCCCAGGATATCGGTACTTGGAAAGCGTTCGCCGATTCTTGCTTTGCCCCGCGCTTTGAAGCTGTGTCAAGAACTGGGCCGTTTGTCTTTGAAGGAGACTTATTCCCCGATCAGTCTCAAAATTATTTAAGAGACCTTGGATATTCTTGGAGGCTTTGCCTAAGTTATCCTGAAAAGAGCTCTTGCGTACAAAGCCGTTAGGATATTTCCTGCCAAAGTCGTATTGGACAACTGCCTTGCTGATCACTACATCGCCTAGGAGAATCTCATCCTCTGCAAAGGAACTAGCGCGAGGCACACCTCCGCAAACGCCCACAAGTAGTGCCAACTCGATGTTGTTATAACTTGATCTGAAGCTAGCCGCTGCGGCTGCGGCGTTTGACTTTCCCATCTGTGGGAGAAGCGCAAGGACGACATTGTGCTTGCCAATGCGGCCTGTTGTATAAGTATTGAGATCACCGGCAGCTCTGCCATAGCGATCGCCGTCCTCGTCCCAAAATTCGTCGAATATTTGACAAATAGCATTGTATTCCGTAGGGATGGCACAGATAATCGCAACGTCAAAGTGATCGCGGTCTGGAGGAGCCATGGGTGTCATGGTTGCAGAGCGGAAACTAAGGCACGAATTAATACCCAAGCTCCTTCTTCACTTGATAAATGGGTCAAAAACAGGTGAAATACGAACAAATTATTCGAGAGAGCCTCCGAACTGTTGAAGCTGGAAAAGTTGGTTGTGCTCCGTTGCAAGATCCGTGGAGAGGGATAATCGTTTGTGCTTCTGTGAGATAATACACTCTGAGGAATTTTCCTAAGCCGCGACGTAAAGCTCTCTTCATGACGATTATCCAGTTGTAAAGGTTCTGCTATATATACTTTGTTGGATTGAGCAGGTTCAGAAAATGATCCTCGGCGTTTCCGCTTGAGCCCCTCGGGATGAAGCTCCTTCTCCAGGTTTCGGACGATCTGTTCGTAGATGACTTCTCTCATGGCAGTACCTGATAAAGAGTTTTGTTCATCTTGGCCTCTTTGCAGATGCATGTGTAGATACAAGCACCCTTGGACAGCTTGGAGGTAGAAGCTGTTCCGGTCTTGTCGCGCCTCTTCCACGTAGCCACACATCTGAGCCCAATTCCCAATGTTTTTGGTAATATTTTGTGGATCAACCTCAAGCTTTATCGGCTCACCGTTGACAATTTCCAGCAACAGTTTGGCAAATGACAGGAGAATGGGATTGCCAGGGCCGATTTTATCGTGAATATTAGGTTGCCTGGAGGTGGGAGGACGTGATCTCACCAAAATGTGCCACCACGGCGGCTCCCCGTGAGAACGAGCTGAGCGCATGATGAATATACTGTTAGCATTCCAATTACAAAATGCGCGCTCAAGGCTTTTGTCGAAAAAGACCATGAGACATCTAGCTAGGGCCAAAGCTAGAGACGTCTTTTCTTTGTGATCAAATCTCTCTATGGCCAAACCTTGTAGATAGGCTCCGGGACTGATTGGACGGAACATGTTTTTATCGAATAACGAATTCAGAGTTTCTTCTTCATAGTCATGAAGGGACGTGGCCATCGGCGGCTCCTCGTCCGTAATATCGAATAGTCCTCTCTGGTCGAAGAATAGGCGAAGTTTTGTACGCTGCTTCCATGTTTCGTGAATGGCGATGCAAATATTATTCTTCTTCCTCAGATTCATTGGGGCCCTATGTCTTTGTTAGCTTTGCGTTCCTAGTAATGAAAATGTTTTACCTGATTCAATTACTGAATAGAGTCGCAAACAGCCTCTTGCCAGTCACACCCAGACTGACAACACGACATGAGCATTTCAATTTTCGGCCGGTTTGAGTCTGTATGCGATTCATCCAAGACTCTCAACTTAATCTCGTGTGTCATGCCGCAATTTACTTGTTGAAATTCCTTGAAAATGGCATCCATGACAATGCCCACAGGGTTTTGCATCACGGTATTTTGATGCAGCTTGGGCTTTGGCTCATCTGGGCGCATCTGTGGCCGGAAAGCATCATGTCGGCTCTGTGATTGATCCGATCTCGCTATCAACCGCTGTAAAGCTACTTTCCAAGCCGCTATTTGGCTTATGGCTTGGTTTCTGATCGCTCCGGAAGGCAGGGTAAAAAGAGACGAGCTTGGGTCGCTTAACAAGTCGAATTGGCTTTGGTTTGATGCATCGAGGAATAGCATCAAGGCAGCTAGCCTTGGGTAGACGCTGCCGACTTTTGCGATATCGTGAGAATCGCCCAGAGAATCGTCGTCATCTTCATATCCTCTAATAAACTCTTCATTCACCATATGATCGAGAGACACTAAAAGACCATGTGCCCTCTGGTGTAAGTCATGGTATTCCTCGACTGATAGGTCCACATCTAAAGTTGCTGTCTTCAAGATGTCGCGCAGGTCGCAATCCAACAGATCAGCGTCGTTTTGAATCCTGGTGGGACGATCTACGCTCGCTTTGCGACTGGTAAAGGGTGCAAGTCGGCCCACCAAGCGCACCTTTAGTGCTTGAAAGCCAATCCATCCAAGAGACTCTGTTGGAAGCATGGCATGTCTGTATATTTGACTGCCTGTTTACAACGGATAAGACCATGCGTGGCCAGTACGATCCTTTGTGCGGTTGCGAGTGCGGTTTGCGGCTGAAGATTGAAAGCGGGGGTTTCTGAGCCTCTCATAAGCAAAGCTACCGGCCGGAGACCATCATGCATATCATCTGAACCCTGTCCGAGTATTGAAGCCTTATTGCGCTATAAACATCCCATGTAATAACGCTAAGGATCAAAGTGCGTGCTACCATACCTTTAGGTACATTCTATTGTGCATTAACCGCAGAAGAATGGAGATGAAATTGAATGTTCAGTAGGCCCGTTTCTGGACGGCAGATGTCTAAGACTAAATATACTTCATAGTTCGAATACGTCGATAGGTGATTTAATATTCATGTATCTGGAAAGCAGATTAGAGTACTAGTGACAGTAGGAAAGACAACTGGCTCAAGTATAGTCAAGTACACGGATGGGCTCGGCCGTATATTTATCCTCAGGATTTATAGACAATGCATTAAGGCGGGGTCAACCACAGATAGAGGGTTTCGACGACGATTCCCTACATCCAATAGTCTCTTCTTATTTACTGAGAACACATTTTTGATCTTGCTTTAAGCAGCTGAGAACGGCGCCTCTAATCCACAGGCGAATGCGACTGCGGAGTTTTTGGCTCCTCCCGCATACTTCTACTCTCTACGTGCTCTTTATACCTGCGGCTGCATCCTGCCCATGAATTGGGCTTCCCACTAAATGAATATTTGATACACAGATATCCACATGCTACTGAAGAGTCATGGATGAAGACTGTATTGAGTCTGGCGAGCCAATCTATGAGCTCGCGAGCGAATGCGAGAAGCTATTCGCCGAACAAATCTCGAGGCTGAAAGACGAAGCCAACCTTAATGGAGCAAAGGTTGTTGGGGAATACCAACAACGGTTTTCAGCATGGGCGGCCTTCTTAGGCGTGTTCGCCGTTCCCGAGATGTGCCTTGATCGTAGACTACAGAGGCATGCCGATATACAAGATCTGGCTCTTCGTTTGCTAGATATTATGAAGAGAAATTTGACCTATCGTACGTCAGGCTTTTTGTATCTCTACTCGATGAAAGCTGATATAGAATGCAGTTTTCGAACCTGAGAATGCCTCTGATGGAGAGGATATCGAGGTCTCCGATTCAGACGGAGGTTCATCGCCTCAGCCTCAACTCCAAATCAGCATAGAAAGTCTAAGAGGTATCGAGGGTGCCATCGAACGACTCCATCATCTTGGAGGGACCATTCAATTATCATCAGAAGCAAGCCAGGCAACTAAATTGGGAAAATTCGCTGCAAAGTTTGACTCCACCTCATTCGAAGGAGTCGCGCGCTTAGCCATCACTTCATTCTATCCAGACGCAAGCCCATCTCTGATCGATCAACTCGCGCGCGCAATGACGGACATGTATCAGAAGTTTCACTATAGGCGATCGCGCCAAGTGAGGCTACAACCTCGACCTCAGTTACAATTATCTACTATAAACGAAGAGTCAGCTCCACAGATAAAGGCTGCCACATGGGAAGCTGATCCACCACCAGTTGCTGCTCCTCCTACTCCAGTGAACGATATATATAAACGGCTGGCTCGCCCAATAGTTATGTCACATTTGGGAGCAAGATCTCACCAGTCCAAGGAATCCAAGCCTACGTCTCTTGACAGCCAAGAGTTCAAAAAGAGATTTTCGCAGAGAAAGGACGGCTCTGTAAAAAGCAAAACAAAATCTATCGCTGCTAATCTTGTCGCTTATCCGCAACCATCAGAAGCTAGTCTAGTCTGTGATTGGTGCTTTTCACCTCTCTCTGAGGACGAGTTCAAAGGGGACAAATGGAAGTATGAGCACCGCTTTTATGATCCTTAGAATACCGGGTTAATAACACACTCCTTATCTAGGAAGCATTTAAATGAGGACTTTAAGCCTTTCCTCTGTCTCTCAGAGAAGTGTAGTGAGCCCTTAAAACGATTCGCAACTTCTAGAGCCTGGTTTAGCCACATGCTCGAAACTCATGGTCAGAACTGGCACCGAGAAGTACATTTGCCGGCTTGGTGGAGTTGTCCATTATGCAACAACCAAGAGACAACATACCCAAAGTCGCAAGACCTCTCAGAACACATATTAAGACTGCACTCGGACGTTTTTACCGAGCAACAGATTCAAGTCATCGTGCACCAGAGCAGACTTCGAGCTCCCCGCCCACAAGATACTTGCCCTCTTTGTTGCCTTTCTATGAATGATGAACAACATAACAATAAAGATGGCCAGTTGTTGAAGAAAGCATTCTCGAAGCCTCCAAACAAAAGCGAACAGCTCGCAGAAAGCTCCAAACGCATAAAGACAGAGATTGGTTCTATACAGCTTGATCAGCACAGCGATACCAATACTGAATCAACAGAGGAATCAACGCCAAACCCTGAAATACCAGCCTCACAAAGCCAAGGCCAATTAAACATTGAAACAATCGCAAGGCATGTGGCTGCGCATCTTCAAGGAATAATGCTCTTCTCTCTTCGCATGATTTCTCTAGATGCTGTCGCAGATAGGTCAACAGATGATAAGACATTGTCTGGTAATACCGACAACGATTTGTCCCGCCTCGGTTCAAATCAACAACTCTCTCTTCCTAAGACTCAAGAGATAGTTGACAGCATCAATGATTTATTAGTACAAAATGAAAGCATGGACGTTGATAATTCTTTGGTGGAAGATACCATTCCGGACTGTGAGCAGGACATGAATTGGCAAGATTTCATTCCAAACAGTGAGCCTCTTCCAGAAGCCGACACGTTTCTACAAAAAGTGATAGATTCTGGGGCGTTTCAAATCAAGAATCAGTCTCTAGCTCTTGAAACTACCGCCAACAACGCATCTCATGAACAACCAATAATTGGTAAGCGAACAATACAACTTGAGCTATTACCCAGACGAAACTGACATCCTTAGCACGACCTCACACACCACCAGCGACGATCATAATATTTCCTTTTCGCCACGATTCCGATTTTATTGGTCGCGACACTCTTCTTCACGATCTCGTCCATGAATGCTCTTCGCCTCCCGCTCGTTTAGCCCTCGTTGGCATAGGTGGCATTGGCAAAACTCAGTTAGCTATTGAACTAGCTTATCGTTTGGTCACGTCAGCAAAAATGTCTGTATTCTGGGTCAACGCCGAGAGTCAATCGAGCATCAACGAAAGCTTCAGAACGATTTCATCGAACCTTAGCGCGTGGAGGTGGGATATTTCGGAACCTTCGTTTCAAGTTTCACACCGTTGGCTCTCCGAAGAACGAAACGGTCGATGGATATTATTCCTGGATGGTGCCAACGATCATAGCATTTTCCAGGAGGAGCTCTACCTGCCTAAGAGCCGAAATGGGACAATCGTCATCACAACTCGCCGTAGAGATGTGGCTTATAGACTAACTGGAAACCAGCAGGACGTGATTGAGATTGGACCTATGTCAGTACATAACGCCGTCTCTCTTCTGGAAAGAAAACTAGGACGAACAGCGAAAGAACAATTTCCAAAAGATGGCGCAGCAAGTGGTCTTGTGAAGTCGCTCGGATTGATTCCACTGGCTGTTTGTCGGGCGGCAGCATATATACAATCTACATTGACTAAGCCACTCATCAAAGACGATGATGGTCGAAGCTACCGATTAGACAACAGCGATTCATTACTTCGGCGTCACCGTTTGGATGATGACCAGAAAATGCTAGAAGCCCTCTTTACCAAACCTCGTGAATCCTCAAACCGTGGTGATTCACCACCCCCGATACTCTACTCCGACGAAGAAGATGCTCTTGGCGATACTTTCATGTATGAGGGTGATGAAGACGAGCACATCGTTAATCAAGAGAATTTTCATACTGTCAAAAGTACTAAGAAGGGGGCCAAAGTTGGCTATCGTTCTCATGGTATCCCTTTTGATAACGATATGGTAGAGTTGTCAGAAGAAGATGAACCGGCGGCCAAGACAGTAAAAGACGAGGAAGTAAGTTGGCGATCAATTCAGTTTCACATCGCCTCCGTCCACATTACTAGATCGCTGACCTATTCATATAGGAGCTACTTCAAGCTGAAGAACAATTAGTTCAATTAATAGACAGCGAAGAAGAAAGGATTAAGCTATTAGAATTCGAAGTTTTCAGCCCCGATCGAAGCGGACAGATCCAGAAAAGCCTCTTTAGGACCTTCAAGTCTTCATTTGATGCTATTCGCTCACAAAGTTCACCTGCAGCTGATCTCTTGTCGCTCATGAGCTTTTTTGACCGCCGAGGCATTCCGAAATGGTTGCTGAGACCCTTTATACGAGGTCATGGCCCTCAATTGACGGATGTTTCTCCCAGTCAAGACACCTTGGATGAGGCAAGCGGCGACTTAGACGTCTTATTAAATCTGGACTTGGAGTTATTACTGAATCACTGCCTCATCACAGCGAATGGGACGAAGCAAGTGTTCGAGATGCACGGGCTTGTCCAGCTCTCCGTGAAGAAGAATCTGGACGCCGCTCAATTACAAATATTTGAGCAGCAATGTATTAAGAGGCTGGCCATGGCGTTTCCAAGAAGCATCTACTCCAGCTGGGCAACCTGCGAAGAGCTCTTTGCCCATGTCCAAGCAGCAGCCAACTACCAACCAGTCCAGAATTTGCTAGAGGATTTTGCAAATCTTCTGTATAACGGAGGCCGATTTGCGCGGCTACAAGGCAGATACGAGATTGCGATGCAATTGGCCGGCCAAGCGTTAAAAGCGCGACAAAAAGCAAAGAAGGATGATACGAAAACTTTGACACTAATTGCGTTGATACTCACAGACCAAGGACTATATGACAGGGCTGAGGAATTGCTTAAAAAAGTAGTGGCTGCTTGCAACAGAAGACAACACACTACTCCCATAGATTCTGGAGCCGAGATGCCTTTCCCTAACCCAATGGCATATATGACTGGTAGCCGACGGATGATGAACGATTATCAACCCGAGATCAGTCCCGAAATCAGTCCCGAGATCAGTCGCGAGATCAGTAGGAATAACCTGGCGCTGATATATAAGGCCAAGGGCCGATGGATAGAGGCAGGAGATATCATATTCGGTGCTGAGTTAAAACGAACAAGGCGACTAGAATCAGAGTATCCAGGATATTTCTCAATCAAGGCAAACTTGGCGTCAATGTATAGAGCTGTAGGCCGGTACAATCACGCAGAGACTACACAGAAAGAAGTGGTTGACAGCTACAGAAACAAATTTGGTCCGGATCACCACCTAACTCTGACCAGCTTGAATAACTTGGGGTCGATATACAGACTCCAGAGAAAGTTAGGAGAAGCCGAGACTCTCCAAGCACAAGCACTCGTCTCCCTTAGGATGAAGCTCGGGGGAGAACATCCCGATACACTCACATGCATGAACAGCTTAGCATCAACATACAGGCTCCAAGGCCGCCTTTACGAAGCCCAAGCTTTACAAGAAGAAGCATTGGAGATGCGAGGGAACATATTGGGGCCGGACCATCCTCATACGCTCGCCAGCATGAACAACCTCGCCTTGATATACAGCGCTCAAGGCAAACACCAAGTTGCTGCCAAGCTACAGTCGGAGGTGGTGGAGATTTGTAAGACGAAGCTCGGGCCAGAGCATCCTCATACTCTAACGAGCTTGAACAATATTGCTCTCATTTGGAAGAGCCAAGGTCGAGATGCGGACGGCAGGTGGAAGATGGACGAGTGTGCCGAAGCTCGATTGCGAGTTCTTGGCCAAAACCACCCGTATACCATCTCTTCTAGGGAAGCGGCAGAAAGCTGGTGGTCGTCCTCTCGACATGCAAAATTCCCTGACATATCGTAGAATCAAGTTCGCTGTGTGGGCCATCATCTCTTTAGCAATATGAAGATTACCTTGTATGAAACATCGTGAGTCAAATTTGATTTGTGATTTGAAGAAATTTGTCATTGAAGAACAACGCTATATGTCCAGAAAGACGCTACCATCAATTCGTAAACTCGCATTGACAAGCTTCTTCTTCAGACTTTCCTCTACGAGTTCCGCTGTGCTATCCTTGACCTCTTCTCCCAGCTGGTCGATTCTCTCGTTCACCTCTTGTTCTAGTCGCTCTATTGTCATGTCTGCTCGGTCATCAATGGCTTTGAACAGTTCCTCGGATTCAATTTTTACACCTGTTATGCAATCATCCAGTTGTTCACCGATTTCTTCTAGAATGTATTGATCACGATCAACGTCTACTGCATCCGAGACCTTGTCTTCGAGTTGCTTCAAACGATCCTCGATACTGTCGAGACGAGTGTTGATTCGACCCTCCATGCCATCGATGTGAGTGCAAATACGACTCTCTATACCATCGAGATGGCTGCGGATGGATTTGAACAGATCATCGTGGACTGTGGGAGACTTGTCATTCGTAACATCAGAATCAATACGTCGGCGCTTATCTGAGAGGAATGAGTTAGCCTTGATGGATCAAGACAAAGAAACCGGGGAACGGGATGAGGTGTGCTTACTAGAAACTTGTCCACGTTGTGGTTCGTCGTAAGATGGGGGGAGATCAGCCTGGATAGGTGCCTTGCCCACATCTCTGCTTAGATGAGCGACTTCGCCTCCTCTGCCGCCATACAACGACTCCAGATTGGCACATCTTTTGTTCGTCAATGGCCGGTTATGAGCAGAACTCAGTGAAAAGATTCGGGCGACCGACTCCAGCCGCGTCTGTTTGGGTATGGTTATGTTGGAACTGTTGAGATGGATGCTGAAATCAGTCACGTTGGCCAGGGCGAGCACTGCATTCAAAAGGCCTTTGCTTCTCTGCTTGGACTCTAGAACATAGCCTTTGGGAATAATAAGAGACGGTTGTTGTGCGATGGAAAAGGACAAAATCTGGCGACTGGGTTTGGAGGAGCTCGGTCCTGCGGATCTCCCACTATCCAACGTAATAGCTCGCACTGATTCGGGATGTATGAACAAAAAGATGGTGTGTTTCTGGCCTTTGGCTTTACTGCCTTTATGGTGAATGTTGCAATAGAGCTTGAAAAGAGACGTATTGGCCAAACTGTCGAGGTAGATATCGAGATGGATGCCATCAGCATGCTGAGTTTGGTTGGTGTCATCCTTCCACGTAACAGCATTATTCTGATAAGAGATGTTGGGCTCGACGGTCTCTGTATCGCAGTCGCTGGGGTCTGACAAAGTCACATCATCGTCTTTATTCTCGTCGCCATCGTGATCCTCATCACGATTGGCTTGAGCCTCATCAATGCCTTGCGGTATGTGATCACGACTTCGACCTAAGACGTTAGTAGACCACCAAAAGCAGCGAACGGGGAAGCGATGCAGGCAAAAGTCGCTGGCACACGGCCAGAGGCGAGACGGAATCGGATATAGTGGAAAGTCCCACCACTCCACCGGACGGCATTGACACAGAGAGAGAACTGCTAATAGCAACTGATGGGAGCGAGGAGTCACCGGCATGAAGCGAGTAACAACCTCCCGCAGAGTCAAGCCCGAGGGCCATCGTCCACTTCTCACCACCAGCGGCCTACAAGACCCCGCCCATTTCAGCAGATTCACACAGGTGCAAACGTGCTGAGTATGCGACGGAATTTTATTGGTTTTCCCGAAAGAGAACCTGGTCTTGCTTCGCAGGGGGCCGTCTCTGATCAAGCCATCGAGTAGAGCGGCACGGCAATCCACTTAGGCGTGTCGCCCAGTGGAATCACACAGGGACTGTTTCACTAACCCGATGGGAGACGAGAAAGGCTGCGTGGGATCGTCGTCGTCGGCGGCGATGCATGGCGATGCCATGGTCAGTCGTTGGTGATGTGATGCATGATGAAGAAAATGGCTGGAGGAGATGCGACAATAGGCGATGAATGTACGTGTCGGAGTGGAAGAATTTGATTCCGAGAATGAAAGTCACGTGCATCGGAAATGAGTAGGTTTTGTGGGGTATCATGCCTTGATGAGTCAGCATCGTTATCCTACCACTCTCTTACCCTGCTCCATACTACGAAGCGACACACCTTTGTCAGATTCAGAAGCATATACATCTTTTATTACCGGAATCAATATGAATGTACACAGGAAGAATAACTCTCATGGAACTTAAGTGAGAAAATTTGAGCAGGTAAAATAAGCTTTAAATATGCTAAAGAACTACACTGAATAAATGCAAGAAACAGCTAAATGAAGCAGTGAGTATCAGATGTTCATGAAGAAATCTTGTTGCTCAGAAAGAAAATCGTCAGTCATCAACATATAATTAGAAAAATCCTTATACGCCCCATCCGGAAAATGAAAAATATCACTCATAGGTGAATCTGTCTCGGTAGTTCCCAGTGATGCTCCAAACTTTTCCGAGAGAGAGCAGGCACCTTCTTCTGGTATGCCCAATCCAAACAGTTCACTGATATCCAAAGTTGAATCAGACTCCTCTTCTTTCAACTTATGGAGATGCGCCGGAGTCAGTCTGAATAAGTCGGACCAGAACAAGTTGCTGTTGTCGTAGGGCTGGTCCCCTGTGCCGCTTATACAGCTCAGTGCGACGCGGGATAGCTTCTTCAAAATAAGGTCGTACTGTTTCGCTTGGGGGCTGTATGGCATGAAATGCTGCAGTATCTGGTTTGCTCTGTAGATGACGAGTTCGCATTCTCGGGCGTCGCCTAATCGTCCGAAGTAGGCGGCACATACAGTCAAAGCCGACACAAAAGTCCATGCCCTAGATGTAAAGTCAGTAAGTTCATTTCAGATGCTTTCATAGAGAACTACAACTTACACAACAAGTGGCATATTGTTAAACAATACTCCATTAACATACAGTTCATGTAGCAGCTGGATTGTTTTCAGAGCTGTATCAAACGAAGTCATGGCCCCATGTTTGACATTCTTGTCAACCTCTGAAGATTCTTGACAGCCGCTATTCGACTCAGGGCTTTCAGTCGACTTTGGTGTTTTGTTATATTTCGCCCTGAGACAAGCAATGAGAAACGGCCTCGTCAACAGCATCATGCTGAAATAGTAGTTGCAAGCAACAGTAGCATTCCGTATGATAAGCTGTCTCGTCTTGGGACATTTATGCTCTGGAAACGCCGCAGGGCTTATGCTGCGAAGTTCAAATGGCAGCGCTGTTCCCATTTCACGAAGTTGTCGAGAGAGTCGTTGAAGTCGCTCCAGCGGCGCAGAGTGTTTTGTGTATATCTCGAGGACAGTCTGTTTCAAAATCGAAAAGGCTCGTGCTGACTCGTACATGCCCAGCTGTTGACACTTATCGGGATGCTTTGGGTCGGGTTGCCGGTTGTCTTCTTCTTCGGCGGAATCCATTGCAGCGGCCAATGGAGCTCGCCCCATCATGGCGCAGAAGAATAAGTCGTGATAGCACAAGGTACGCCATATTCGCTTCCTATTTTGGCCGTATTAGTGATGCTGCATCTATTCACCCAAGGGTGTATTTCTTACCTCAATTGCTTGTTCTCTTCGCATTGAGTAAAAGTAGCTTCAGCTCGATGATACCCGAGTGCTTTTGCCGCGCTGATTGCAATGCCCAGATTCAAGTGCGCTCCATCTCGTCGACAGCTGCCAAGCATGTATAGACTTATCAGCATAAATGCCTGTGTTGTTTCCATACTGGGGTATTCCGTCAGTTCCAAAAGTGCGATTCGTCGGCCGTGGTAAAAGAATGACTGAGAGCGGTGGTGATCTTGCGCAGAGTTGCTTCGTATTTGAGAAGCGGAAGCAAGCACGAGATACAATATCGCAGCGCTGCCACTTGTGACTGAAATATTCCCATTGATCCAGCAGCTGAGCAGGTTTTCTACATAAGATCGGTCCATAATATCGAGGATACCACAGGTCTATAATCAAGTTGACAAGTTAGCATATTCAAAATGGTATAGCTCTATAGGTTCGTAGTACCGATGTGAAAAATACCTGAACCAAAGCTTCCAGGTCGCCAAGATTCGCATTATCATAGGCCAACACACTTTCACCATCCGTCGACGGAACTTCTTCTACTACCGAGAGCGACGAAAGTTCTTTGGCTGCATCAGCAAGCTCTTGTTCGCCTTGGATTAGTTCTTGTATGTTTTGGAGGAAAGAGAGCGCCGCGCAATCTCCATAGTACACTACAATTTACAAAACAGTTTAGCAAGCGTGATCAAAATCTTGAGCGCCTTTTTATCCTTTGTGTGCTTGGCAACTGGAGTGCATGGATGGCTACGTACTTGACTGTCCTTTCGTATCGCGCATAGTGCTGGGTAGTTTTGGGATCGCAATATGTATGCCATGCTTTTCATCATCTTCATGAAGTTGCGTGCGTTTTACATGCGGGTCGGATTGATCGAATGGTGAATTGTCCGCCTCTTTCGCATCTTTTTGTGTTGGTTTGGATATGTCCGCGTCCGCGTCCTTTGGCCATCGCCGTTGGCGTCCGTATAAGCGTTTGTGTGATGAATAAGAACAGGCGGTGGATCTCTCCCGCTTAATACACTGGCTGCAAGGACAGAGGCCATCGCATTTTGTCTTGTTGGTCTGGCAAAGGATGCAGGCTTTCGCAATTCGTTTTCTCTCTTCGGCCACTTTATGGCGAGGCATGATGACGGTAACAATTAGGTTTGAGGGGATAGAAGAGCAGGGGGTTTCGGGTTATGACAATGATAAATAGGACTCAAGAAACGTTGCCCAGTTTATTACTCTAATAAAGCTGCTTATTTAATGCGGGGATCGCCTACGTTGACTAGGTTTGTCAGACTCACACACACATCGCCAACTAAGATGCACTAGCCTCCGAACCGGTTCCTATTCCCCATTAGATAGCTATTGGCTGCGGATCTCCCGGCTTCGCTCTCTTATAGGATATGCGGCCGGCCGGCAGGAAAAAGAGAGCCACCAGGGCGCCTCCGCGGACCTCTGGATAGTGATGAGTCCCGGGACCTGGCGAAGTCCACCCGGAGCCTTGCCACCCGGACATTCCCATTAACTCGGCTGATGAATCCAACTGAACGACGCAGTTGAGTTCGCCGTATGGATGGAGGTGGTATTGGCCGCGATATTCTTCTTGGCTGTCCATGTAAACGGTCGTAATGCTAAAGTGACGGTTCAACTCAGACGGAGGACTGATCCTAGTGCGACGATACTTTGGACCATCTATCTCGTCGATTGCCACCCAACCTTCGTCGTTCTCGAGAGCTTGTCGAATTAGGCGGCAGAAGTCATCATAGTATGGGTTTCCAGGACCGTAGTCTCGGTTCAGTGTCGCTTCGAGATCTTTGCCCGGAGTTCTATAGGGAAATGAGCGGTCAAAGTATGGTTTTGATGTCTTTGTCAGGCTCCCTTACTTACAAGTCTTCAACTTCGGCCAAGAATTCTCGAGCCCGGTCGATGAGCTTTTGCTGGTTGGGATGGATGCTGCGGGTTGTCTCCATTTTCACAATATGTAAGACACGAATAGGTAGGACACCGACAATATTGGCACGGAGACGCTGGGTATTGCTTCAATAAGTATTGGAGTATTGGTCGGCTTTATAAACCTCAGATTCCAATACCTCGGATCCTAGGACCTCGGACTGCGACGACTTGTCTACACATGATCACTCCTATTATTCGCCATGAAGCCTCCGGTTTGGGATCTACAGGGTTGTTTTTAGCGCCGGATACGTTCCGGAAAGATGATGTGAATGACATCGGCAGCTTTCATGAGCGATGCTTACTCCGGGTAGCTCGCTAATTCGCTAGTTTGAAGATTATCTAATAGAGCATGCGTGAACACTCTTATGAAGGCAAATGGAGCAGTATTGCGTTCAGAGGGCATGTATTCCAGATCTATCCGAACAGATTATCGTTTCTTAAGATTCAGCCGAAGAAGGTGTCAATTCTCTCCGAAACACCCCCTTGATAAGGCAAAAATCCACTTTACGGAATAGATATATGACACCGATACTGGTATTATCAAGAAAGTTGTGGAATACTTTATAACTAGATCTCGTAAAATTTCCTTGTATACTCTGTTTTCTTTTCTATATCATGTGATTCCAGATCCAAGGGCGTTATCCTCCATATTCTCATGTCTCATATCTTCGCTCTTTTTATAGTTAGATGTCTTCTATATTTTTGCAGCCAAAGTCTCTATAACAACTACTGGGAGACCCATTGGTCAAACCGCTTTGCAATATTTATGCATCGCTCGTCGACGAATCTCGTGTATAAATTTGCCGCATACAAGTTGATTGTTGAGAGGATGATGTAGCCCCCGATCCAACAGACTGCGCCTGCAAATTTGTTTTCACTCGCGCCAACCTCGGATTCCGTTCCCCCTGTTGCTATGAACCAAAGCATATTCCTGACAGGATCGCTGAACAAGTGGTAGATAGATTGATGTACGAGGTATAGTGAGAAAGAAATCCTCCCCAAATACTGTACGAATTTGGAGTTGAGGGGGCGTTGAAGTACTTCTGTGGCGCTGATCGCAGAGACAACTAACACAGAGCCAACCGTTTTCCATGACTTGTCAATAGTCCCCCAATTTCCGTCCCATCGCGAGGATTCGGCAATTTGTAAGAATTGATATCCCGGTGGGAGAGCACCGTCGTCGCTCAAGCAGAGAAACCAGATGCCGACAACGAACATGAGCCACGTTTGGATGGTGCTGAAGTTGACGGATCGCGCCTGGACCGGGATATACGGTTTGAGCCAGGCTAGATATACTGCCTCGGTGCTAACAGTCTGCAACTCAGACAACACTTGCAGCTCAGCCAACCAATACCCCGCCAGAAATCCCACTACATCCCAATACCCAAAATAGAACCAGTAAGTCATTGAAGCTACAAGCAGCCAAAGTCGAGGCCTCGGCTGCCAAAACGCCAGACCCAGGAGAGCGAGATACACGACGCAAGACCCGCGGAACTCAAGAGCCATAGTCCATAGCTGGCCATTAAGACCACCGTTGTATTGGATGGCGATGATGTTGATGTTATCGAGCATGTACCGACCGACAAAGGTAACATGGAACCATGGTGCAACCCAAGGCTTTCGACCCCATACAACGTCATCTCCGGGCACCCAAGAAAAGAGATTGAGAAAGAACAGGATCTGCGAAATGACCGTGATGCAGAACACGGGAAGATAGATGCGTAAGCCGCGACGTGTGGCTGCCGAAGACAGTCGGCGAAGGAAGCCCTCACTGTTATTAGCGGCCCTTAGTCGGATGAGGTTGATTGAGATGGCGTAGCCGGAGATGACAAAGAACAAGGGCACCATAGCATGCGCAGCAAAGATCAGGCGGAAGGGAGGCAGCTGCATGAGTTTACGATTCTCCTCGGGCGGATCCGCCCAGAAGGACCTGAAGCCGGCGTGCAACACGGCGCCCATGAAATAGTGATCAGTCGCCACAATGGCCGCCGCGATGCCCCGGAGGCCATCGAGCCAAACAGCTCGGCTCATGCTGCGCGTGTTTTATCGACCATTGACGGGGCTGAACAGAGATGATGAAGTAGAAGAGAGATAGATGCCTGACTGATAGTCTTTCTGAGAAAATTAAAAAAGGGGTCCCGGGAGTTGCTGTTTCTAGAAAGGATGCTAGCGCGCTTCCTTCGGGCTATTTCTGGAGCCACTGTCAGCCTTGAGGCGTGGAGACGACAGACGTGGTGAAACCGAAACCCCGGCAGATCAAGATCTTTCTTTACCTTTATTGTGCGACGAACTAGTATATCAATATTACCTCGAAAAATGAGATTGGCTATTGATGGCGAGAATAATTGTGAGCATAATATCTATCAGGGAGCATTGATGTCAAAAGAGCAACAAAGAACAAGGGAAAGCAGCGGCAGATGATCACATAATACGAGCTGTTCAAGTCTCCCATCAGGCAGTACCTAAGGCACTTCAAGATTTCTACCTTCCGCTTTCAGAAGGGGAAGAAAAAAAGAATATATATAAAGGATTAGATAAATTTTCGGGTACTACACTACGTTTTATAGCGGAATTAGCTACCTGGTTGGTGCAGTCAACTTTATTCGGATCTTTCGCATCTCTCATTGAGAGAAAAGTAAATCCATCCGCATAGCATCAGCTAGACAACAAAAAGTGTACTGTATTTATCTTGGAAATCGTACCACATGTATGCTGTAATTATTCCGTACACTGGTTGTATCATTTCAAAATATCGCAATAACTGTTGCTGCCCGGTAGCAACAACTCCATCTGAATCTGTTAGGCTGATTCAACTCAACACGAGGGTGCCCACTAATTACATCGGCAAGGCATACAATCCAGGCAGAAGCCCGACCAGAAGAATATTAGACTCAAACCAAGCTCACCAAGATAAGAAGATGCTTGATCACAAAAACCCTTCAATAATAGCAACTCTGACAATTTATTATAATTACCATTTCCCCTCCCTAGCAGGGATCTTTGCTACTCAATGTCGAATTGTCAAGTCTGCAATGATCTCAAACAAAAGAGATCGGGAGTCAGACTCGCCATCGAATTTACATCCAGCGAATTAGAGCAATCAGCACTTGTCGAAAAATGCCAATTCTGTTCTATTATGCGACAGGGAATTCTTCTTATGCAAGATGAAACTTGGTCATTTGCGACAGATGTCTCTACTGTTAATGGCTATGCCTTCTCCGGCGATACCCTCTTCTTAGAGATCTCCTTCCGCAAGGAAAAGCGAAAGCCAAGAGTCGTGATAGAATTTTTCACTGATAAAGCTCGTAAGGACTACTTTAGTCATATAATACTGCTTTACGCTCACCAATATCTCAGACCCGGATCCGACGCTACGGAAAGTATTCTGGCCAAGAACGACTAGCAATGGCCACCCCCTATCTAAACAAGCAATAGACTGGGTGAAAACGAAAATGGTGGAATGTGACAATGATCATCTTTGTCATCCTCCAGAGCTCTCTCCCTTGCCAGACAGGGTTCTCTCACTCGTAGCTTCTGCTGAAGGCAACATCACGGTCAGGCTCACCGAACCAGACAACGCTCTAGGCAAATACGCGACTTTGAGTCACCGTTGGAGCTTGGATCACAACTTTATCACCACCATCGAGAATCTTGGCAACAGAAAAGAGGGAATACTGTGGGAAGAGCTTCCGAAAACGTTCCAGGACGCCGCTCGGTTCTGCTTGGAGCTCAACATATCCTACCTCTGGATTGACGCGCTTTGTATTGTTCAAGACGACCCCATGGATTGGGAGCTTCAATCCGCAAAAATGGCCGACATTTACCATCTGTCATGTCTCACGCTGGCTGCAACTTGGTCTGATTCCAACTCATCTGGATGCTTCCCAACTCAGGCAGATGAATACGCCGAGCACTCATTGGAAGTTATACATTCGGCTCAAGACAACTTCTCGCTCAAAGTTCGTCGTAAGCTTCCCCATTGGGCCACGAATCCAACGGCGATGCCAACACGGGACAATCCGCTGCTCTCCAGAGCCTGGGTATTCCAGGAACGAGTGTTGTCGCCAAGAGTCCTTCATTTCTGCCTATGGGAGATGATTTGGGAGTGTTGTGAACACACAATTTGTGAATGCGGAGGGTTATCCAACAGTCTCAATCTGAAATCATTATTCGCGATTGCGTCACAGCTGAAAATCAGCAATGACCAGCCCGAAAGCGAAAGTGAAAGCTCAAGCAGGGAGGACGCTGTACAATCTGTAATCTCGCAAGTGAATGAACGTCAGTCAATTGGAAGACTCGATCCGGATTTTGATGAGGTCAATGACCAACTTGATACTCGAGAGCAGAGACTCAGAGCATCAAGGGAGGATGCCTTGAAGACTTACAATTTACAAATGAAAGAGATACTTGTGCCCGTCAAACAGTGGCATGGCCTCGTCGAGCACTACTCCAAGCTAAAGTTGACCAAACAGACTGATCGCCTTCCAGCGCTATCAGGTCTGGCCAATCGGATGGCTCCTTTCCTCGGCGATTATCACGCGGGGCTATGGAGGTCATCCCTATTTCTTGATCTTGCTTGGGCAGCTGACAAGCCTTCAAGTCATCTGAATCGCTCACAGGAATACATTGGCCCTTCCTGGTCATGGGTGTCTGTAAATGCAGGCGTTCGCTATTATAACGCAGAAGACATTTGGCTCGAACAGAGCCCCATCCATAATACAGACCATTCCTGGCAAAAATCATCTTACCGACAGCCAATCATTCGTTCGATTCAAGTCAAGGCCAAAGGGAAGAACTACTATGGCGAAGTCTCATCCGCTACCTTGGTTGTTTCAGGTCTTTTACGCTCAGCTACCCTAGTTGTCAACCCAGCCTTCTTATCACCAAGGGATATGACCACTTTTGAACTTGAGATAGGGCTTTCTGAAACGTCTTCGTGCAAAGTACCCTCCGTAAGATTACCATTTTCAGCAGACTATCTTCCCAATGAGCGGATTATGCGCGAGCCAGGCGCACTCTATCTCTTTGCACTCTTCCCACGAGTATGTCTTGTTTTGTCGGACACACGCCTGCGGAGAGAAGAATTGAAGGTTTTCCAACGAGTCGGTATCGTGCAATTGACTGAGCACCTTGAATCAAGGTATGGAATTGACTGGTTACATGGCTCACAACAACGCGAAATAATGATGATTTAGCTTGAGAAATAAATGAATGAATGAACTGGCTATGAAACACTTGGATTATGAGTTCAGTGAATCCGAGACTATATTACACACTGGTTAAGGGCCACCGATGCCAATAAGACAGAACTGGAGTATATCCGCCACACAGATCGAGTAGAAGTCTAATCCAAACTTCAAGAGAGCTATTATCGCAACCATAAGATGTTCAATCATACTATGTACATATTTAGCTAATTAAGCGTTGTTTGTGCGTATCAACAATAACACTAGACTGGTTGCTTGCTCCGAATTCGTCGTGCTGCTCTTCCACTTTCCAGTCATACCCATTCACAATAGCAAGAATCCTTATTCGAATAGTAGTATTTTCAAGCATATACACCAATGCTTTTACTAATCTTTTTTGATGCTTTGCTTTTGCGCTTGATTTGCATTGATCCACGCGATCTAGGATAATCCATACCGTTTTATTCTGGTTAATCATCTTCAGAATCCTCACAGCTGCCTTTCGGAGAAGTGCATCAGTTACGTCGCTGTAATCATGCAAAGTATGTTTCGATCCTCCGGCTTCAGTTGCTTTCTGGTACTTCTGGATTTCTGCGTGTAATTCTGCATACTGAGTATCATCCTGTAAAGCTTCATTGGTTTGTCTTAGTAGCTGAAATAAAATGCACCAGAGGACCTGAGAGAATGAATCATGATCGCGTTGCCCAAGAATGTAGAAAGCGTATACGTTAGTATCCTGTGATCCTCTCAGACTTTTGATGGTATCCAATGCAAAGGGAGAGAGCCAGCACATCCCGGAGTAAATGTCGTGGTTATATCCTGCCAAAATCAGTGTGCATGAATGTTCAGAATATTGCCATTGGCGTATTTTCGGGTTATTTTTGAAGGTTTCAAGCCGAGACCCTTTCATAACCTCTAATAAAGAACATTGCTGATCAAAATATGCATCGGTATTACGGTGATACCTCTGTAGTAGTTCCCATTCATACTCTTGAGAGTATATTTCGAGATGTAGTAACTTCTGGATCGCCAGCAGACGATCGTTATCACGCCCTATCTGCAGTTCTGAAATGTTTGTGAGTACAATAACAAGCATATCATATGGGCGCTATTGAGTAAGCTTACTTTCTATTTGTTCTTGAAGGCCTTTGGATATTCATCAGTTGATAATTGCGGGAAGTTTCACCATGTAAAGGGAACTTACGTTTAATTTCTTCCATCTGGTCTATGGCCCACGTCAGCATGTGCCCTCTAGAATGAAGGAAGAGACTAACCAAGATTAATCTGTTTGATTCTATCGACATTTTTGCTTAATAGCTCTTCGCTGGTAGATCTCACATCCACGAGAGCCCTCTGGACCTCAGAAGCTCGATCTTCCAAAGAATGTGAAAAGCTCCAGGTAGATCTAAGCCATCGCCCTGAACGAATAAGTGGATGTCATTAGTATAGGATGATAAAGATACTTACTCATGCTTCCACTAGAGTAAAATCTTGTAGCTTCTATGCAAAAGCTCATGAAGCTTTTATAAGCCTGAACAATTTTGGACTGCAGTTGCTGATCAAGCTCATGATCATCGTCATAAATATGCCGATATACTTCTAGTCCAGCGGTTCTATCCCTGATTTGAAGTAGTGTATCATATATGCTGGCCTCTAATTTGGCTCGGTTCCTGATAACCTGAGAAGTTTGATTAGTTCAACTTGACATGAACAATGGCAAGGATTCATACGGTAAAGAGAAAGGAGATTATTCCAATGGCCATTCCACCATACGGCGCGCCAAAGTCTTGTACGAGCTGCACGATAGGGTTCATGTGCTGTAAGACATCGTAGGCAGATTCTGCAAACTGCTGAGTTCTTCGAGCTGCAAGCCCAACTCCATGCTCGTGGCTCGCTTCGAATTTGCCTCTTGAATCGATTGTCAAATTCCACTGTTTTATAAACGCGGGAACGCTGTCAATCTGTAAAGCGTGTTTCTCTTCTTCCGAGAATCGACTGTGTTTGTTGATAAAGGCGTAAAGCTGTTTCTGTTCTTCATCTGTCTTTTGTATCACAACCCTGAAGCGCAAGTTAATTATAAGTATGCACAAAGAAGCCTTTGTGTATTGTGGCGTACATATCCCTGTTGCTAAATCCCCTTTTTGCTTTCGATAGGATGTTTTCTTGATCCATTTCCAAAGACGGTCTAGCAGAATTGGGTGGAGCAATCAGGTATGGCAATACAGCAGAAGCTTGGATGCGAAATGGAGATGCTATCTCAAATCTGCCAAATAGAAAACAATTCCTAAATCAGAGGCTCGAATCTGGGACCTCATGTACTTGTCTGTGGCCTTGAAGAACATGCGTGGCTTAGTATGTAAGCAAAACCACTGATTTATATCACCAGTTACCTTTGTCTTTCAGCCGCGCGCTATGGCAGCGTCATCATAGGCAACTAGTGGAGAAACTGTCGAGAACGTACCTTGTATAAGCTGTTTTTGACTCTTGGAAAGAAGGCCAATTAAATCGCGCACAAAAGCTGCGATCCTGGCATGTCTCTGTTCTCCAGGTCAGTGAAGGATTCACATATCCCACATATTCCTGCGGCTGATATAATTTGAGGGGTCAAGTAATACACCCAACACGCATACACGCTGCACCGGCGATGGCCTATTTTGGCTCCAGCGCTGTCCAACTTCGCGTACTACAATCCATCTGCAGCATAAGCGCCAGGGCCCCGCCAAATCATCACCGAAGCTTTGTTCCATTGGTCTACTATTAATACATTTAATATAATTCAGCGGCAAATGTAACACAAACAAATCCCAACCCAATTCAATTGCATAGGTAGTTTGTTACGCGAAGATGCTTAGCCAGTCGATGCCTTCGCCAATAGGTATATACCTACCTGTATATATACATGTATGTAATCTTAGTTCCTAAGGCGCAACGCAAACAAAGATCCTCCAGCCTGTCCAGCCGCATTTTCTTTTGTACTAATCGAGACAATACTCAACGATCCAGTGGAGATAATTGCATTTGTATCTCCATCATGGCTTTCTCTGTGGATGCGGACCCGGCGTCCGTAAGTGATCCTCTTGTCAGTACCCAGCTATATAGTATCCAAATCGTCCTCGTTACTAAATCAGAAAAAAAATTATTAAGGATCTGGGATCGAAATTGGTGGCCCTCGAGAAACGACTAGAAGAAATGGAGACGAAATACCAGTCCCTTCTCAATACAACTAAGCGAGATACAAAAGAGTCTGAAGCAAAAGATCGTGACTCGACGGAGGTATGAACACACACACACCCACCTCCAACCACACCCACAATAGTGCTAATAAGACTTCAAAATAACTGTAGGAACAACTTGACACTGTTAATTCCGAGACGAAAACTAAGATTCACAGTGTAAGTCGGTGATCAAACTCATCTACCACAATGCTCTAATATCTCCCCTAGGAAGAGGCCAGTCCAAACACTAGAGTCAAAATTATCAAAGCAATGAAAGATCCGGAGACAGGCGAGCGTTTTGAACGCCCAGATGATTCTCAAAACACAAAGCTAGATGATAGGAACAACTTCGCCTTCATCCTGAAGAAAACAATGCATAACAAGTTCTTTAATCAAGAAGACACCTCTGAGATTGATATAGTCAACCTGAAACTATGGGAGCTCTTGAAGGAACATCTTGGTAGTCATCCCTTTCACTACTTCCGTGGATCGCCTGTCACACTCTTTTCTCCTTATGAAGCTATCGTTTATGAGTGGGATATACTGGTAAACGCCGCAGCACAGCCTCCAAAGGATGACGAAGATAATCAAGCGCGAGGAGATTTGAGAATTCTCTTGGATGTTATCTCTGGTGGTTCTTGCGGTGATGCTAAACTGGATAAATATTTCAAAGTACGAGATTTGTCTTTGAAGGAATCGACTGTTCAGTTTGACGACCTATGGACGATATTCCCTCCTGGAATGTTGGTTTATGGCAAACCTTTCCAGGGCCAAGATCAAGTGTTTGTTGTTCGAGACATTAAAACTAACTGGCCAGAGCGCGATGACCGTCTACAACAATACTTGCCTTGGAGGCTAGATTGTTGGACATACGATTGGACTGGCCTCAAATTTCAGAGAACTGCCTTCACACTCTTATTTGAACCATTTGAGGGCCACAAGCCCATCAAAGCTCTACCATACTATCCTTTCAAACTCAAGGTTGATGAAGATAAGTCAATCGAGAATGAGTTAATTGAGCGTGGCAAGAGATTTCGATCTCTATGCACCGCAAAAGAAGGATCGCAGCTTTTCGAGTATAGCGGCCAAACTATCTTTGGAAAGAAAGGATTCTCCGGATTGGGCGATGATGTGAGTTGCTTTCGTGATTATATTATAAGTGCTATATTTAACTTGATTACTAGGATGACGATGATACCCGATCAAGAGCTATGGGGTTGGAGTTTGGCCACCTTCCGAGAAGTCGTCGCGGCCCCATGGAGTCGGCTGGCGTGAAATCTTCCTTTGTAAGTCATGGCATCCCAAGAGGCCTGGTGATTCTAACGGTCATTGTAGGTGAACAGCAGAGTTATGGTCGATCATCTATCGTACTTCCAATATGGTCCTCCAATTGGTCTTAATGGATACCTAGAGCCAAGTTCTGGCAGCGCGGAATGTGTGTGCGCTGATTGCCAACAGAATGAGGGCTTAGCCATCAAGTATAGGACTCGGTTCGACAAAACGGAAGTTCAGGGGAACGAAATTTGGGAAGATGAACAATACATGATCTGCCCTCCTCGTGTTCTTGGCTATGTCCTTGAGGAGAAACTATGGGCACAGCTTCAGACGACCCTTGTCAAGGATATTCCATTCGATAGTAAACAGGATGCTTGGCACAACCGACTACATCTCGACGACGATGGAGAGAAAAAAGAATTGCTCTTTAATCTTGTACGCAGCCATATTTCAGAAACAAATCAAGCAAAGAGAACTAGAGACGCTCTCGAAGTTGACGACATTATTCCAGGAAAGGGGAAGGGCCTGGTTATCCTCTTATACGGTATGAATCACTACAATAATTGGAATTTTATGCTGACTAGACAATGTGCGAAGGCCCGCCCGGAGTTGGGAAAACGTCAACAGCGGAAACTATCGCTCTTTCCACTCGCAAACCTCTCTTTTCTATTAGTGTGGCCGACGTCGGGACTAAAGCGTGGCGTGTAGAGTCTAATCTATCCAGAATATTCTCCTTAGCAACCACATGGCAAGCAATCCTGTTAATGTGAGTGATGATAACTCAGCTATCTTCCATCTTCACTTCCTTCTTAACACTAACAATAATGGCTATCTAGTGACGAAGCCGATGTCTTCTTGGAAAGTCGAGGAAGAGGTGGCATATCCACGGACAGAAATGCCCTTGTTTCGGGTAAATGAGGCTCCCTAGAATGAGCGTATCCTCCGGCTGATATCATCTAGTGTTTCTTCGAGTCCTTGAGTATTACCAAGGAATCATGTTCCTGACAACAAACCAAATCGCCCAGTTTGATGTTGCCATTCCATCTCGGATCCACGTTTCTATCCAATACAACAGCCTCAAGCCGAAACAGATGAAGAATATCTTTAGTGGTTTTCTTGACCCCCTTGATGACAAAGGGCTGGTTGATAACTATAAAGAGATCAAGGAATGGCTTAACGACGACGTGTATGATATCGGATTCGATGGTCGACAGATCCGTAATATTGTCACTGCTTCTCTGGGATTAGCGCGCGCGGAGCAGAAATATAACGGCGGCAATGGCAAGCTCAAGAAGAGTCATTTGAAGGCTATTGCTAACAATTCCCGCTCATTCAAAACGGATTTTACAGTACAATATGACCGGTATATCAATAGCCAGGAAAGGTTAATCCGCTAGTTGAAAGTTGCGCATTTGATTCAGATGCAAGGGTTCAAACACATACGTGGTTAATTCAAAGCCAAAGTATTCTTTCACAAAAAAACGGAAACGGGAATGGGCGATTCAAGTCAGGCTTCGATTGGTGTGTAAGTTAAGCGCAGGAATCCTCTTCATAGACAAGCCAACTTCGGCGGATCACTATTGGTAGATACCCAGTAGCTACATGTAGTGAGTGACCATCAGCAAACACTAGCTGTTACATGCTTTTGCATTTTTGCTATATTTGTGCCCCTTGGGAATTTGAGGCCGATGACTCCTATGATCAAGCGCATACAACCATACTAGGTAGGTAGTAGAGAATTCGGGGTCTCGTCAAGCACTTCTCTTGAGTACAACGTCTTCCATTCTTGACATCCTATAGCTCCAAACCTGTAGTGAAAAAAGCCCGTTTTTGGTGACTACCCAACCCCGACTTTCGATTAATCATGTAGAGCGCATGCATCTACCTCATGCAAGGTGGATGAGGACGCCCAATGCAACCAGCAGCGTGAGCAATGTCGACGCCGCTGCCACGCGAGGATTGGCTGCTGAGGGTTGACCGGGAGGCGGGCTCGGATCCAGGCAGGTGAGGTTGGCAGCGAAAGAGGTGCAGATAGAGCCCACAGCTCTAACCCAGGCGGATATACTGGATGCAGCTGCAGAGTCGATTGTCGCCGCACATGGGTTGGTGGTTGGGCTGGGACCAAACGAAGAATCACATTTCCCGGGAGAGGTTATGTTGAATGCTTGAGCCTGTGTGGCGCCACAAACGTCAGACGATGTGGCCGCCTCAAGATCGATTGCCTTTCCAGACTTGCTGACGGTGAAGACGGTGGTGAAGTTTTCGCTATACGTTGTCCATGGCCCCTCCGGGTTGTTGTAATCGCAACTGTTGTACTGCACGTACCAGGCGAGAGTCCAGACGCCGTCTGGGTAAGAAATGGTGTTGACAGCATCGCTGACCAGATACGGGTTCTTGGGCGTGGATCTCGCCCCGGCCACATCGCCGGCCACATCATAACCACCAAGGCCGATAGATCCGGGCGACCTCGTGTTGTTGCCCTCCCACATGGTCCACTGGATTTGCACGTCCAGCGGGACAGCCAGAGATGAGTTCTGAACTGCAAAGACCACAGGCATCAGCCAGCTCGGAGCGTAAGTCTCATTGCGAGGGAATAGCAAGTCCACTTCAAGAGTGGCAGGAAGGGTGGGATAAGTGCTCTTGGCACCCATTGCAGTCATCAAGCTAGCCAACAGCGCGGCAAAGGCGAAGCCAACATGGCTGGAAGCGCCCATGATGGAAGATGAGAACGCTTGAAGTTGAAGGGAATAGAATGAACGAAATGGCGGGTAGCCCGCACTGATTATTAGCTGATTGCCCAAGGGTAAGAAAAGAGGGAAAAGAAGAGAATGCTGAGTTTGAGGCGGGAGACCATGGGGAAGGGAATAAGGAAGAAGAAAGCAACACCCATGGCGGTGCGGGTGGTGATGTCCAGATGGCCATGTCGTTCGAGTCAGCAGCGGACGCATGCCATCACATGCAGCAGTCAATTTCAACTATGGAGACAAAGTAGGACAAAAGGCCCTTCTGGGATCTTTGGTCGCACCAATATTCTGTGTGAAAGGCACGGTTTCACGGGAGAGACGGCACGCAGGAACCGTTTTGTGTTGTTGGTTCACCCCTGTCTGATATCCTGTTGAATCTCCGGGACTTTGGATCTCCACTGGTCGGTCTAATGGCAAACCAGATCCGCTAATTAGCTTCAATTTTCCCACAGATATTCTCCTCCAACTCCATCGCTTTATACTCCGTACGGATCGAAACAAGTCAAAAGTGAATGCAATCCACGCAGTGTTTACCAATCAATCTAGCAGAGCCAGTTACATTACCTATATTTATATCAACCGCGCTACATCATCGCAATTATACATTTGTGCAAAACCTAGCTGCATTCGGTGGATTAGCCTCCTAATATTGCTTCAGTTGCAAACGAGCGCATACACGGCCATGAAAGCTTCGTTGACAACGATGGCTTGAGAATCCATTTCTGATCATACAGCTCTGGACCTCTCATCGTTTTACAACACGGATTCCCAGACAGAGAGACGACCTGGAACACTTTTCATGTCCAAGAATTCGAGAATTCGCAAAGAAATACACCGTTGTGACTCCCACACTGCGCGGATATCCACCCAGCGATGTCCCACCAGACAAGGAAGACTATGCTGCTGCCGCCTATGTTTCGGACATGTTCGCGATGATTAAAAAGGTTGGCAAAGGCTCGGCTGTCATCGTGGGGCACGATGTTGGAGGCGTTGTCAAGAAAAAATTTACTTCGGCGTGTTCGGACATGTTGAAGGGCCTCGTTATGGTTAACACACCAATTATCCCAGTTTTCCTCCCCTTGATTGAGTCTAACAGCTACCAGTAACGGCTATCGGAATACACAATACCATACTATGCGTACCTTCCAGACCAGCCGAAAAATGTTTCCACCATAGTGCAGCACATCTTGAACAAAGCATACAGCGATCAGATTGGAGACTACGTGCGCAAATCTATGGAATTAGAATAGTCGTGCTTCCAGGCGCCGGGCCCTGGTCTTTCAGAGACGAGCCTACTCGGTTCAACGCGGAGCGAAAGTCTTTTCTCGATTTCCTTGAATACTAGGATTTGGGTCTAGAACCTCAATGATTCATCAACAGTAGAGATATAATTGCTCAGGGACAAGAATGCGATGCCGCTCACGCTACTGTGGCAATGAACAGTTGCATAATACTGGCTTGTTTGCATGCTTGAACCTGCCGATCGGCAAAGTTCACGATACACTTCTCAATTAAATCGGTATTCGTATCTATGCAAATCACTTTGATCTAAAATAGTATGTATCGTGCATGTGTCCGTAGATCAAGCTTAGAATTACGACTAAAAAGCTTGGCGCACTTTGAAGATGGGAAGACAGCTAATTAGCAATTACAAACCCATTTCTTGTCATATCATTTACAGAAATTCCTCTCGATAGCCGCGTACAAAATCACTCGTTTCTACTTCACTTGAGATGCTACACACTTTACTATAACGCTCTAGCTTTCCAATACAACTACTCTTCGAGATGCTCTTTTAGGCGCCTGCTCCGGACATTATCGGTACTTTTTAAATCGGCTGCAGCCCCGTCCAGCCAATGAGCCACGGGCATTTAATGGTATGCTTAGATTAGTATCGAATCAAAGACCTGAACCTAAAGATAGGGAAATAGGCCAGCTAAATTTTGATTTTGATCGCTCTGGCTAGCCTGGATGCGGAAGCTCGAAATGCTAACGTATGGAGAACGGCCGCTGAACTTTTGGCAGGTCGTCGGTGTCGCAATGCAGCAATCAGCATTGAATACTAGTCAGTGCAGTCTCAGAAAGTGTTTCAGCTCTACGATATATAAGAGGGGTAATGCTGCTGATGTTGAGAAATATCTCAGGCTGAGCAAAACTGCTTCTTGTCAAACTCATACTCATATACATTCTGAGTCAAAATGGCGTTGCGAAATCTCGTCTTTGGAGCCGCATGGGCCGCCGGATCTGCGTCGGCAGCCTCAGTAACATGCGCATCTAATCTGCCGCTGAGTTGCCAGAATACCACCGCGGTCAGCAATACTTGCTGCTTCAACTATCCAGGTGGACAGCTTCTTCAGACGCAATTTTGGGACACCAACCCATCCACAGGCCCCAGCAACTCATGGACTGTCCATGGCCTATGGTAAGACGCTTCCAAGTTATTTTAACACGATTGACGCGCCCGTTGGCTGTTTCACTAACCGTTCAATTAGGCCAGATAACTGCGATGGAACCTTTCAGCAGAACTGCGACTCATCAAGAGCGTATACCAACATCTCAGCAATTCTAGCAAAATCAGCGCCTTCTACACTTTCATTTATGCAAACATATTGGAAAGATATCAGTGGCAACGATGAGAGCTTTTGGGAGCACGAATTCGGCAAGCACGCTACATGCATCAGCACGCTTGATCCGGATTGCTACACCAACTATCAGCCAACCCAGGAAGTTGGGGACTTCTTTACGCGAACCGTGAGCTTGTTCCAGAGCCTTCCCTCATATGACTGGCTTGCTGCAGCTGGCATTGTTCCTTCAAAAACTGCCACCTACACTTTGGCAGCTATCCAGGCTGCTCTCACTGCACACCACGGTCACAACGTCATTATCAACTGCGATAATGGCGAGCTTAATGAGCTATGGTATCAGTTTAACGTCCGTGGATCTGTTCAAACTGGCACATTTACTCCTGTTGATCCCGTTGGCTCTGGGTCTACTTGTCCCAAGACGGGCATCAAATATCTGCCAAAGTCTGGTAGCCCTGCGCCTACAACGACTCTTAAGACAACTTCCAAGGCGGCGTCAAGCACTAAAAGCTCTGGCGGCGGAGGATCCACTCCTCCACCGGGAGGAGTTCTGTCAGGTAAAGGATTCCTATATATCGATTCCTCCAGCACAACGAGCGATGGCTTCCTCGTTAGCAGCGGAGCCTGGTATCGCGCTGGCGGTACTCCTGCCACATACACTGCCACTCCGAACGGTTCTACCTTTACACTCAGCTCAAGCAAGGGAAAGTGTGCCATCTTGAGCGACTCTTCTTTAAGCTGCAGCAGCTCTGTCTCTACTGCCAGCAGCTTTGGCTACGATGGCACCCACCTGACTTACCAGGGATCAGCCAAGTTTTATGCAGCTGCAACTCCAAGCGGACAGGATCAAGGCACTGTCTTCGCAAGCAGTCACGCTGTTTCTGTGGCAATTGCATGGAATGCCCAATAAAGATTTTGAGACAGTTGCCTAGTACGCCGTATATCATGTAACGATCAAAATAAATGGGTGCGTGACCGGATGATGGGTTACGACATAGATCACAGTCCTATTATAAGCACACTGACCTTGGTCTTTTAACTTATGTTTAAACCTATATCAAATTAAAACTATATATTTACAATATAAAAGTATATGTAGTTTAAAAAGCTTAGTCGATGACGAAGCCTCCATCCATGATTCTGTAGAAGTCGACTCTTGGACACTCGGACATAGATGTGAGAAAGACGTATATAACGCTTCGCGGTAATAGTACATTGCAAAGAAATAGATACACCTCCAATCACTACAGACTAATGAACAATGAACTATATATGAAGTGAAAATAGGGAAAGTAGTTCGAGAATCAAGGCTATGCTCGAGGTACAGCAACTCCCTGACCATCGGATCCATTTGCGTAATCGGAAAACATGGTCATGGCCGCCACTACAAGAGCTTCAGCTCCAATGGATAAGGTTGGCTGTATCGCCGGGGCAAATAAGGCGCTGTGGAGAGAAGGCACCGCATCGAGACGATTTGCCTTGGCTCTTTCTTCCCAGTCGGAAGTATCGTGACCTCCAAAGAACCAAAAACAATACGGTTTGCCAACAGCTGTTGCTAAGTGACTGAAGTCTTCAGAGGCCGGAACGATCTCGCAAGACAGATTGTGGTTCTGGTGACCAAAATGCGCAGAAAAGCTGCGATTAATTGTATGTGTAGTATTTGGGTCGTTATACATTGCCGGGATTGATGAGACGACTTCGAATACCGGGTCACGCGGACTATCTGAAGCATTACACTCAGCCACGACAATGCGTTTGATGGCACCAATTATGGAGTCACGGGCCTCGGAACCAACAGTGCGGATGCTTAACTCAATGGTCGCATGATCACTGATGACATTGATAGCCTTTCCGCTGTGCAATGATGCAACGGTCACCACGGCCAAGCTGCCTGGAATAACCTCTCGACTGACAATGGTCTGCAGCCGCACCACAATGTGGCTAGCAAGCACGATCGGATCGACTGACATGTGCGGCATGCTAGCATGGCCACCGCGCCCATATACGATGATCTTCATCTCATCAACGCCTGCCATAAGCGGCCCAGGGCGAGTGTCTGTGTGTCCAGATTTTCGAGGCGAGACGTGCTGTCCCAACAGGATATCAGGAATCGGGCAGCCGTGTTTGTCATAGAGGCCATCCTCGATCATGCGCCTAGCTCCGTTTCCAGACTCCTCTGCTGGTTGAAAGAGGCATACCAGAGTCCCTGACCACTGCGTCCGTCCAAGAATGAGAGTCTCAGTAGCCGCCAGGAGCGCAGTGACGTGCATATCATGGCCACAAGCGTGCATTACCGGTTGCATTGAACCATCAGCGTCCTCTACACGCTTCTTAGACGCATATTCCAGTCCTGTCAGCTCTTCCACAGGGAGAGCATCCATATCGGCGCGAAGGAGAACCGTTCGGCCTATCCCGTTGCGCAGAACAGCAATCAGACCAGTTCCCGCAATGCCCCTAGTAATCTGAAGATCGGGAGAAATCTGGCTTAATCTGTTCGCTATCGCTTCTGACGTCTGTACTTCTCTCCAGGATATCTCGGGGTTAGCATGAAAAGTCTTGTAGAATTCCTCATACAGACGGTAGTCAGGCATGTGCGCCACGAAAAAAGCCTTGAACGGCGAAGTTGGTGACATTTTAATGCAAAGGGGTTGGTAAATAAAACACTAATAAGATCTTTACAACGCTTAAATAGACGTTGTAGACTAGAGGTAAGTGATGCGGAAACTTAGATAAATTATTATTCAGGGCTGTCTTGGTAGTTTTGCTTGCTTGAAGCATGATTATGAGGCAGTACAATTTCCACAACAAGTAATACATCATAGATAGCAATATATAATAAAACAATACGGTTCCGATGCACCATGCTATAACTTGGGATGAATTGATAATTCCTTACATATCTCTCTCTCTGGTTTAGCAACTACTTGGTTTAGGAGCCTAACAAAAGTTCATCACTACTTGAAATAGATTTACACAGTAGTTACTGCCGTTCTAAAATGCAACATTATAACCCATAGCATAAACTTGCTTCATACTGTACAAGTCAAGCTAAGGTAGCTCCCCCAGGCTAGATTTTGATATTTCCCAAAAGACCCTCTGAATACTAAAAGTAAACACTAGTTAGTAATGAATCGTCATTCCGTATTGCGTACAGGATTCATTCTATATTTTTTGATTTCTAATCTTTTCACTAGGACTGCATGTTGGCCCTTATGTTACTTTGCATCGCTACCAAGGTACTAACACTTGATCACTAATCCGTAATACGTCTCTTGACATAAAGTTGTCGGCTTTTGCTATGGGATATAGATAGCACTGTATTTAACAGCGGATTCGCTACAAAAATTAGTATTAGACATCTACAATGGCCAGCCAGGTGTCCTTTGAGAATGCAAGAGTTTTGGTTTTGACGGAACAGGGGCCCAGGGATGATCAATCGTTCAAGGTATAATTTCACCGTCTAATAAGCGAAATCTGTGTGTTGATTGTGTTAGTCTTAGTTCAAACTAGAAGATATTGGGTCTCTGTTCTCACCAGAAACAAGTGATTCAACCCAAGCCATGGCCCTGAAATCCTCCTTTCCGGACGTTGAATTTATTAAAGGCTCGTGCCTGACAGAGGAGGGCTTACGTGATGCTTTTGTCAATCAAGACATTGCATATTTTTATATCAATAGTTTTAGTGTTGGCGAGCTATTTAAGTTAATGATTACCAATCCCCCAACTCACTTACATGTACTTCTGTTTAGCCCAGTTCCATAGCAATGAAGCTTCTTTTAGAACTTTTCTACGTAAGGACGCAAATCTAGCTCCAAAGTCCACGAAGATCTGTGTTGTGTATGTAAATGCCAGAGACTGCTGGCAATCTACACATGGTTTAATGTTAGGCCAAACTGTGCTTCAGGAAATCCATCTATTGTAAAGAAGTAGCAATCTTACCGCATCAGGTTTCAGCTTCCCGTCTTCTACCCCGCCGTTGATGACGATATGCTTAGCCCAAGGCACGTCAATACCACCATCGATGACTGCCAACGCAACGTGGACTCCCTGGGGGCCGAATTCTCGAGCAAGGGACTGAGTCACAGCTCGCTGAGCGAACTTGCCGGCTGCGACTGTGCTGAAAAAGGCCGATCCCCGGAGCGAAGCGGTCGCACCAGTTACGAGGAGTGAAGGAGGGTTAGGAGATGACTGAACGGAAGTAAGAAGCAGCGGGATGGCCCTTTGAGCGAAATAAAACAGCCCACCTCTGTTATATCCCAAGTTAATGAAGTATCTCAGGTAAGGGGGTCGTTGTCTTTCAGATTCTGCTAACTTGGTCGATGTAGTGATCGAAAAATGACTTACGCTTCGGCCGCTATGCTTGCTTGAAGATCTTCGACTTTGAGTTCGAGAAAAGGCTTACGAGCAAATGGGCCTCTCGCATTATACGCCGCCAAAGCAAGGTTCGCACCATGCATATCTCTTTCTATACGCCCAAAAGCAGCATCTATAGAATTAGGATCGGAGGCATCGGCAGTGATGCCCACGGCGTGGCCGCCATTGGCTTTGATGTCAGTCACAATGGACTCGTAACTCGAAGAGTTGCGGCTGATGAGAACCACGGGGTAGAATTTGGCGAACTGAAACGCCAGGGCAGAACCGATTCCTGGGCCAATGCCCACAATAATGGCGTAAAATCGTTTGTCCATGATACTATACTCAAGGAGAGGATGGCACTGGAAGATGTTTCAGGTCGAATGGCGTCCAGGATATTGGTCTTGACCCAGAATTCAAAAGGTGCCATGTGCTATATAAGTACTTTTTGAAGGTTCGCCTGTGGTGGTATATATCTCATATAGTAGGAGGTTACTTGTTACGAACTTGAATCCAATACTCTGACTAATGTCGATGAACTTGCACAGACCCCATATCCACTTACACATTCCGAAATGGGAAATTTTGCAAATGAGCGCCTAATATCCATATGGTATCGATCCGTCGGACGAATGTCTTCTTAATTGGGTACCCAAAGTCGGTTGGTGTGATGCGATTATAAAGATGTAAGGCTGTAATCAAGAACTATATGACCATCTAAATTACTGTAGATTCATTGAGGAACGGCCAAAGTTGGTTTCGCTCAATGCAGCAACCATTGCATATGCGTTCTCTAGTTCATATACATCTACCGGCACGTCCTCCGCCTCGCCGAGATATGCAAAGGGCGCCCACCTGGGAAAGACGACATCGACAAGCATTAGCACCTTCTGACTAGGCGCGTAGATGAAGATATTGCCAGGTCGGTGATTGCACTTTGTACGAAAGCTGGAGGGTTTGATTGCCGTGGGAAAGGGTGTACTCGCTCTCAAAAGTAACGTCAGGGAGGGGTTCATCAGCACTAGGTACTACCGAAAGTAGCCCCTTGCTGATGCTATGCGCAATACGGGTTGCATTCTCGAATATAAACGCGCTACCGACATGGTCTGAGTGAGCTTGACTGTATATGAAATGCGTTATGTGTCTGTCCGTTGTGTTGCCAATCGCATATGCGCTGTAATGGCCAATAGATGGATGTGCATCAACAACTATCACTTCGTTGGTAGAGACAAGGAACAGACAGTTGCACTGGTTATCAATCACGATGTAAGCGCCGCCACCGAAACTCTCAATTCGCCATCCAATGCTATTCAGAGGAGGCTTCTCGGTAGATACTGGAGCCCAGGAAGGGATGGTGAGTATTTCTCGAGCACTGCTAGTGGTGGCTGCGAGAAGCGCTAGAGACCAAGCACTAATCAGCCTCATTTTTTACCTATTTAGAGCCTTGACGATATCATAAGGTCGAGAAACGAATTGCATCTAGATTGGTAACTACATGTGTCAGGAACGATGGCTGGTCTACGGAAGGATTTCTAGATGTTAAAGAATCAATATCGGTGCGAAAAGAGCTCTGCATAAGGAAAGTAGCAAATGACTTGATCGAGTGCCAGGTTAAGATAAGTAAACCCCCTATCTTGCAAAATGCATGTCGTGAGAATGTTTCTACTTTGTAGATAGTAAATAGATTAAGTTGCGGGGGGTAAGTGATTTGTAAAAGTAGACAAATAGATGAATAAGTAAAGTTGATAGCATTATGGTAGATTTTACTCTTTCGGGATGTCTAGATACTTCCTCTTGTAGTGCTCTGCTGCTTAGTAACCACCCTATGTGCTTTTAGTATCACCAGCTTAAGCATACAACTTCAAGCCCCTCCAGTAGGTTGTCGCTGGTAAGACTTTAGACCATCTGAGGCTTGACTGTGATCCTCGAAACAAACACCTATCTCAAAAGAAGCAACGGCGTATGCTAACACCGCAGATGATTGGCTAAATGACCAATAAAGCCACACCTGCAACCCATGGTGGCAACATAGCTGAACGTCTTGATTCCATTCCGCTGACAAGAGTGTATTAGAAATCGACTCGGCAAAGTTGAGCCATGCCACTGTAATGTCATCCGCCCACAGGGAATTATTTGTTAAAAGCAGAGCCGTGATAATCCTAGAATCAACCACAACTTGCCGCGATTACAGACGGTCACATCCCGCCACAAGAAAGAAGTCCTTCTGGAAGCGTCTCGACATAGGTTCGTATCACTACGACCAATCCAGCTGCGTATTGAATTCTACCGGACTTACCCTTATCCGTGTTTACAGCATAGCTTTACAACTATATTGCTAACCTTGTTGTGTAATCTATCAGGAGCAAGTCATGATGGCGTCCGATGTTCCCAAACCTACAGTTGTGCTTGTTCACGGAGCATTCGAAGATGGTTCAATCTGGAAAGGGGTCGTTCAGCAGCTACAGCGGGCTGGTTACCCAGTAATCGTGTTCGGCAATCCGCTCCGGGGAGTACATGTGGACGCCGCGTTTCTGCAGAGCATGTTGGACAGGATTGATGGGCCGGTGATCCTCGTGGCCCATTCTTATGGAGGCGCCGTCATCACTCAGGCCGGAGGGGACGAAAAGGTCAGGGCACTTGTGTACGCAGGTTCAATCCTGCCCGAGGCCGGGGAAGCGCCAAGCGTGTTAATTGAGCGATTTCCAGGAAGCTCATTCCTTACGTCTACAGACGTGGTCCAGTACACACTCCCTGACGGGACCAGCGGCGCATACCTCCTCTACCAGGCTGAGAAATTCCACAGTCAAGTCGCCGCGGATGTGTCTGAGAGCGAGGCGGCCTTACTACTTGCCACCCAGCGCCCAATGGATAGGCTGTGCCTCACTGAGGCGCCGACAGTCGCTGCATGGAAGAATCTACCCACCTGGCAGATCATTACCACCGAGGACCTGGCAATTCCGCTGGCTGAACAGAAGTTCGAAGCTGATCGCGCAGGGTCGCATTTTGTCGAGGTCGACGCTTCGCACGCTGTTACGGTGTCTAATCCGGGAGTCGTCGCCCATGTGATTGAACAGGCTGCCCGCTCACTGTGGCACTGATCTAAAGAGGAATACCGTCATATTCTTCCAGACTAATAGCGTGTATGAGAATCTTCAGGAGTTGTACAAACAAGTGTGACAAGTCATTAAGAAGCTCTTCTGTTGTGTGGAAGTCCAAAATTGTGTCTTTGAGTCCTAACAAAGTGGCCATAAGCATCAGGCCGAGATATATAAGTAAAAAAAGCCACGTTCAAGATATCATACTAGTAGTTGATTGAAAGACTATTGCGGATTTTCGCTATGATCCAAACAACGAAACCTGATCTTTGTAGTGCTTCACAAAAATGGCAAAAAAAATGGCAAAACCTGGATGATGGGTTATGACATAGGACACAGTCCTAATATAGGCACACTGACCTTAGTCTTCTAAAAGATGCTTAGCAACTGGGTATGCATAATCATTATTAAGATGCTTGTCTAATATATCCATAATGGAAAAAAACAATCCCTTTTTAAACTAAGGCACCTTGCTACTAGTCTGTTCTCTTTTCAGTTTATTCTTGCTGTGAGTTTGTCACATACGACCATAGGTAGAGGAGAATTCGGGGTCCCGTCAAGCACTTGTCTTGACTATGGTGTCTTCCATTTATGGTATCCCAAGTCTCAAAATCTGGATTCAAATGATTCCCTTTTTTGGCCGACAGGCAACCCCGCACTAAGATTATTTTATTTTTCTCACCATAAAATCGCCCGGAGACACCTGCTTCATAGTTCGCTAGAGTTAAGGGCGCTTGCCACCACCAGACGGCCTGATGGCCATTTTTTCTATCACATCTGCTTCATAGATTATGGTTTTAAACCCAAGCGAGATTGCATATTGAGGTTGTTGCAGGAAATGACCTTGTCTATCAATCATAATCATCAATCTCAGCCAAAACTTGCATGAGAGCCTTGCAGCAAAGCAAAGGGAATGTGGCAGTGACGTGTGCCGCAGCAGGTAGGCCAAGGTAAGTCTTCGAGTGGCATCACAACGCAAACGATCGATACCCAGATATTTATGACGCCGCTCCTGGGAACGACAGGCTACACCTTTTTATGGCCCCTTGCTATAAAGGTAACGGAGACGACGAGAAATCCTGTCTGGATCAGTGGAGGACTGTAGGACACTCTGGAAGGGACTTCTTGTCGAGCAAGCGCCTACGTGGGTCAAGTTAACAGAGGAGCTATTTTAAAACGTTATCAATTTGTAGGTATATGCTTATATATAGGCATATATGACTACGCATTGCTTAAGGCTACTACACAAGCTACAAAAATGACTGCCGGCCTGTTATTATTAGGAACCTGTAAGTAATAGGCGGCGGTATTTTTGCACCACTCTTGGCTGCCTGAGAATTCTGTTAAGGCAAGGAGGTGTTTAGATGCAAGGGCTGAAGTACGCGAGGCAATGTCTCAGTTAAGGTGGCAAAACAGAGCTCACATGGCCAATATTACTTCGGTGACCAGGGTACAGCTGAACACATTCAGCTGAACACACCTCCCATCTTGTAGCTGAAGATCTGCACTATTTAATGGCCTGCTTCCTGTTCTAAAGTATGTTGCGTTTCTTGTATCGTAACTACTCTTTCAACTTGGAAATAACTTGTATTTCTTCCATACATTACAACAAACCACAACAATGCTCTTCAAACTTTCTACCTTGGCCCTTGTTGCGCTCTTGGGGGTTCAAGCTCATGCCCAAATCACTGCTGCTGATATAGTGAAGGACATAGAAAATATCAACGAGGTTTATATCGATGCCATCGACTACTTGGCTTCTCCTAGCCCCGATAGCGTGGACTTTAACCGTGTAAGTCAATTTATTTAGTTTTATTTCAAATTCTTATCAAATTTGCACTGCAAGACTAATTAATATTTTAAAGCGTATGGGTTCCTTTTCGGACCTCATTATTGCCGAATGTGCGTCAGTAATTGCTGATTCTCAGAATGTTCACCTTTCGCTCAGTGATAAGGCTAGTATCGCTAGGGCATTGACCAAAGTCTGTGAAATGCAAATTTCTAAATCAGTTTACCTATTGCTAATGAAGATTTCTAGACTGAACGTTTTAAATTGTATTTCGAAATCATGAAAGAGGCGGTAAAAGCTATTGATGATACACCCTCAGTTGAATGTATTGCGAAGGTCAAGGCTGCTTTAAAGGTAGGGCCCCTGAATAATCTCTCCATACTTAATGGAAATCTCAGCATAGGCATTTAAAACATCTGAATGCGCTATGTATCGGATATGATACTGATTTTCTTGTAGATTTAATTGATGAGACACTGTCAATTCTACCTTCCACAGTAGAATTAACTTGTCTCTGAACTATCCATGACCTGATATGAAAGTTCGGAAGCAGATTTAGAGGCAGTTTAATATCTCTTTGTTACAAAGCTCTTAGCGACGAGGATCTGGCGATCTTGTCCACATTGGCCCTAAATGGAAGACAGATAAACTATGCAATCAGGATCGCTATGTGAATAGCTAGAGAAGAAGCTATAACACCTCAACTAGAACGTTTTCAGAGATTGTCGAATGCAATTTTAATAGCGAACCATGAACGACGTGAATTAAGATGTGTGAAAGAATTTTGGGGATCTCTAATATATTTTTTCTGTGTATAATTTTTCTGTATCTTGTTTTGGTGTTCTATAGGTTGTATCTTATCCTGCCGATACTGTGTGTGTTTCGTGTCGTACTAATATCTTCCTGTCGTACTAATATATTCTAGCAATTTGGAATGTATCTACCTAGTTATAAATAAGATAGCCACATTAATGATGACAGCTTAGGCTTGCGTTTCTTATTCTTTCTTCGTCGCTATAGGCTCCCTTAGCCATCGGCATAAGGCAACCTGCCTCTGTCATCTACCGCATGCGGCCATAAGTAAAGGAAAATTCGAGGTCCCGCCGCGTTCCTTCGTCGATGTTGGGGGTCTATTAATGCTGGAGATTGAGGAGTCTGCATTCGATGTTTCGCGATGTCTGTTTAATCACAGTCAAAAATTGGACGACTACACCAGAATCATCGAAGCTGCAGCAACTAACAAGACACCCATTTTACACTCCAAATTCCTACTTGGTCGCCTCAAACTTTTGCCGCTTTCCTTTTCCTGATACGTACATCTCGATTGCTTCTTCTGAGGAAAATATTCCTGCAATATAATGCTACTGAGGCCGTTTTCAAGCACATACGACCATAGGTAGAGGAGAGTTCGGGGTCCCGTTTGCTCCCCCATAGACAAGCCTTTAACCGGCAGATTAGTAGTTGAGTGGCTGGCCATCAGCGAACACCGGCTGTTGTATGTTGTTTCTTTTTTGCATTTTTTTGCCATTGAATTGCCATTGTTGTGCGTTATTCTGTCATTTGTAGTTGGGTGCTGCAATGCGGGTGAGACGGGCGCCCTCACGACCAATACCGTAGACCATACTCAATAAGCTCCGCAGGATAAAGTAACATTCCAATATCTCTTAAACTATAAACAAAAACTCAAGTGGTCCCTTTCAGTCCCTTTACAGTCAATAAAGTGCTTTATTATACATCTTAGAGTCAAAGAGCTGGCCACTCCCTCATGAGTCATTTACATGCAAACCTACATAAACCATCTTTTACAAAACAACAAGCTATATTAAGAATATATATTGTAATCCGCAGTGAATACTCGCAGCATATATTTAGAAAGAATAATATCCCATTTATTTTATTTGGTGCTATTCTTCTTTTGGATACGTTCCCGAATAGATTCCGACTTCAACGCAGACTCAGTAACTTCCATTTTCAGCATCTTTTGTTCCATTTTAACAGTCTTAAAACAAAGCCTTACCTGCATAAGTCATTTTTAGGCAGTTTGTCCAAAGAAGCCAATAAGACCGAGGCAAAGCAACTCTAGTGGTATCGGCGCCACAATATACGGTACCTTATATGGCCAGCCTTGCTCCTAGTACAACTAACCAGTATACCTGGGCATTGTATCTTCAATCCTTCGTAGGCCACTGAAGATCAGAGAAGCCAATAGCCGTCTTCCTTCTGCCAATCTGTATTAATAATCCCGCAATCATATTGTTACTCACTATGAGCGACAGAATCCGCATGCCATGTGCCATTGCACCATTGGCTCTGAAGGAAGAATCGGTGACTGCATATCACCGAACTCGAGCATACGTGTACCTATCAGGGTCAGGCTGCAGTTATCATGTGTGTATTTACCCACTCCGCTTTTTACTTATTTGTGAGCTATCTGAATCGACTTCTATTGGCAAAACTACATATACTTTGCATGAACGTTATATCACGCTACAAATACATATAGCCGCATATCCCCATTGATCATAGTTCAACCCTTTCAAACACACATCCTCTGCTAAAAATTACGACCCCTCATCTTTTTGCCAAGATGATGGCGCTATCAGTCCGAGATTTCTACATAGGAATCATTTGCGCCTTGCCGCGAGAATTCGATGCTGTGACCTGCATGCTTGATACCGAATACAAGCCTCCTTTTGATCGACTGCCCCAGAGTGAAAATACTGCATATGTTTTCCGATACGGCCGCATGAGCGATCATAATGTTGCCATTGTATGTCTACCTTCGGGGAAAACTGGCACCATCTCGTCTGCCACAGTTTCCGTCAAGTTGATGGCCAATTTTCCGAACATCAAGTATGGCCTGATGGTTGGAATTGGCGGCGGAAGCCCTGGCCCAGGCCCAGAGAATGATATCCGACTAGGAGATATCGTGGTGAGCCAGCCAGGTGACAGATACGGGGGCGTAGTGCAATACGATTTTGGGAAAACCATTGCACAAGGAAAGTTTGTTAGGCACGGGGGAATCTTGAATAAGCCTCCTGATTATCTGCTGAGCGCCGCGGCAGAGCTCCTGACAAAACACGTTCAAGGCAAATCAAGAATCATGGACAATTTTCGTGACATGATTACTCGTGATGCAAACAGGACTGAGTATTTCGTGGCGCCCGATATCGACACAGATGTCTTGTACGAAGCAACGTATCAACATCCTGAAGGGCAGCAGACTTGCGAACAGTGCGACTCGACAAAGACGAGAATGCGGCCAGAGCGAGCCCTTGAAGGCCCATTCATTCATCATGGATTGATCGCATCTGGAGACCAGGTGATGCGCGATGGAGTGACTCGAGATGCACTACGTGACGAGTTGGGTGTTATGTGCTTCGAAATGGAGGGTGCAGGGCTGATGGACAATCTTCCATCGCTGGTGATCCGAGGCATCTGCGACTATGCCGATACTCACAAGAACAAGGCATGGCAAAATTATGCCGCTGCAATAGCGGCGGCATATGTTAAATCGTTTCTGCAGTGTCTCCCTCCAGAAAAAGGTGAGTAAACTGCGCGAAATTGCATACGTGTTGGCCTTCCATCTAACTGCTGTCTTAGGGCTGACTGACAATGACATCAAAGCGGCCCACAGGTGGCTCTCGAAGCATCCTGAAAGGGAGATTCACAAAGATAATTTGAGTAAGCGACAAGATGGAACCAATATTTGGTTCATTGAAAGCCGCGAGTTCAATGAGTGGCTCAATGCTCCAGAGAAAAGCTTCTTGTGGATTAGAGGAATCCGTAAGTCGAGCGAAAATTCCCTGATAAAATTGTTATAGATGTAGAAATATGGCTTACAAGACCGCAGCGGGTGCTGGGAAGACGATTATCGCGTAAGTAAACTCATTATCCCATGAAAATGTGTGAAAGTCACCACTTATACCCATCTAGCTCTACGGTGATAGATACACTCCAAGCCCATGTCGAGACGCGAAACATTGCATTGGCCTTCTTCTACTGCACATTTACGAACAACGAAACGACAGACTACCAGGCAATTCTAGGAAGTTTAGTATCCCAGGTTTGTTATAGGAGTCGGTCTGCGCTCCAGTCCCTAGTAGATCATCAAAGAGCGAAGCTAGCCTACAACGTGGAGCAACAATTCGTTCTTCCCGATACAGACGCCCTCATAGATATTCTACAGAGAGGCCTAAACGATCTCGATAGCATAGTCCTTGTCATTGATGCTCTCGACGAATGCAGCGATCGTGCATTGATTACGCGGAAATTTCGTGATATATTTGAAAATACAACGGGCAATTTAAAGATCCTTGCGACTAGCAGAAGTGAAAGTGCCATTGAAAAAAGTTTCCAAGGACTACCGGATATATGGCTCACAGACTACACACATCACGACGTGAAAATCTTCGTTGACAGTCGTGTGGACTCCATGAGGAACGATACAGACGAGGAAAATATATCTGACGATGTGCTGCGCGAAGTCCGGATTACTATCCCGCGTATTGCCGGCAATATGTAAGTGTAAATTCTTTGGGTTAGTTAGTTACAAGTCAAATGTGCTGATAATGTTACAAGGTTTTTGCTAGCCAGATATCAAATGGAGTTAATAGAGGACTGTGACTGTGATGACGAAGTCCAAGAGGCTTTGGAAGACCTTCCTGGAGACATCGATAAAATGTATGTCCGCATTCTAGAAAAACTAGCGGATCTGGTCCGGAACCACGACGGCCGGAGACAACGGCAACACGCGATAATACAGTGGCTTGTTGCTGCAAAGCGTCCCCTCAAGCTAGAGGAGTTGGCGGAAGCTGTAACTATTCGTCCAGGCCAGCAAGAGCTTCGAAAAACGGGAGTGGTACATGGAAGAAGACTGACCGACATTTGCGGACCATTGGTGTACGTCAATGAAACAACAAAAGAAGTCACCCTCTGTCATTTCTCGGTGAAAGAGTTTCTGATTAAGGATCGATTTGCTGAAGCCATCAGCGACCCAAGTCATTCTCGGTTGCATTCCTACCGTGTAGATCTTCAGCAGGCTCATGAACAACTCGCCACAAGCTGCTTAATCTATCTTTCGTTTGAAACATTCAAGAATCCTTACGTCGACGAGGACGATCTAAACCGCCGCCGACAAGAGAACTGCTTTCTTGACTATGCAGCGTATCACGTTGGCGAACACTGCAGGGAATTATCAAGTTGCAGTGACTCTCTAGTGGCTTACTTGGATAACCTTTTCCTTCCTGAGCAACAACTTTCGTCTATACAGAGTTCTGAGCTGGCAAGTAGAATCAATGGGTATAGAGCGTTGGCTACATTCAGTGTTCTCTGTCCTCCAGTAGGAGATGAATACTGCGGTTGTTATACCAGCAACATCCATGGAGAGTTCGGCGGTTGGCAGTCGATAAATGGGACTGACCTTGCTCAGCCTAGCGACGAGGATGGTGTGAGCCTCGTCAAGATGTGCAAGGAACACCAACAGCAAACCGTTGCTTCGCATCCCAGCTGCAGGTCTTGGCTACAGCTCTATCGCATTCTGGCCCCTGGAACGAGAAAGGATCACCATGGCAATATAACTCCTCTCTATTTTGCTGCCCTTTTCAATTGGCGCGCCGGGGTTGAAGTATATTTGAAGCGAATTCAAGACCGGTTGACGACAAGCGATCTGAATCATGCTTTGAGAGGCGCCGCCATCGGAGGCTCAAACAGAGACGAAGATAAAAATATTTGTGCTGAGCTGATCACAATTCTTATCCAGGCCGGTGCTGAGGTCAATTCACATGTGCCAGATCTTGGCAGTGCCTTGCAATCAGCTGCATTTTGTTCCAATCTGGAAGCAACCGAGGTACTATTTCGACACGGAGCAAAATTAGATGAAGATGAGGACATTTATCGACCTGGTGGAACAGCTGGAGGAGCACTACAGTCAGCAGCCATGGCCGGCAACCAAAAACTGGTTGAGATGTTGATTGACAATGGAGCCAATGTGAACCGCGTCGGTGCCTGGGGTGGGACTGCGCTCAACGTCTCCATTAGCAATGTAAATATCGATCTTATATCATGCCTTTTGGATCGCGGTGCCGACCCAGCCATTCATGCCGGGTACAATACTAGCACACTCCACCATCTTGCTGGCCACTATGTACCAGATTCTGCCAAAGCATCGGCCATGCTCCAGTTGGTCCTGGAGCGTCGCGGCGCCGGTGTAAATCTCAATCCTTATCCTTACGGAACTCCTTTGCAGCAAGCTTGCTTCTCTGGCAAAAGAGACAAAGCCCGCATCCTATTGTCGGCAGGCGCAGATATTCTTGCTGAAAGCGGCCAGTTTGGAGACGCTATCCAAGCGGCCTCGATGCATGGAAACAGTGAGATTGTGACAGATTTACTTGACAAGGGCGCCAAGCCGGATTCCGATGCAAGACTCCTGACATCCAGATGGAGCGTCGACTTTGAGGTGCCATTTTATGGAAGAATCACCGTCCTCCAAGGCGGACTGGGATTGGTTGATCACTGGTACGATGCTGGTTCCAGTTCCTTTAACGCTGCATTCCCTCGGTTTGGATTCTACGCTCCTGCTCTTCAGGCGGCTGTTCAATGGCGTTCGGACCCTTGGAATAAGATCCTCTTGCTGCTCGAGAATGAACCAACGCACCGAGAAGGCCATTATGGAAGCCCTCTTCAAGTAGCCGCCTTGTTTGGGGAATTACAGAACGTCAATGCGCTTCTTGGGGGCTCAGAGTTACGCGCAGATCCTAATCATGCCTCCGGTGGCATCTTCAACACCGCGTTGCAAGCAGCATCGTACAATGGGCATGAAAAGATTGTCAACACACTTTTACACCACGGTAGTGAGATCAACCAGGGTGGAGGGCTATACGGGTGCGCCTTATTGGCTGCGGCGGCGGCTGGACACGAAGACATCTGTCGTCTTTTGATCGAGAGTGGCGCGGATCAAGACCAGCTGGATACTCATGGGTGGTCTTACTCCGACTGGCGCCTTCAACGGGACAGAGCCTCTGTACGGACTGGAGGAAGCTCTTTTCGAGCCCTTGGTCCCAGCGAATTTGGTGATGGAACCTTCAAGTCACCACAGTTGAGATTGGGCGAGAACCGCATAGAAGTTGAATTTCAGGGTGCACCATGCTGCACATCGATAGAGTTTCTTTTTAATTGGGTAGCTGCCGGTCGTAAGTACATGAGCTCGTACGAAATTTATCAAATTTTGCAATAATTAACCAAGATTAGGCCCATGGATGATGGGATACGCTTTATCAGCCCCTTCCAGTATTGCGGCCTCGGTGCTGGCGAATCACCCATTTCCACCATGTCGAAGCTCTTATTTCGAGTTTACGGTTATTTTGGCCGGAGATGAAGGGTATCTATCCCCCACCCCCTCTTTCTTTCTTTTTACACAATAATCTTGTTCAGCCTGTTAACTTGGAAAACGAAGCATTATTTCTATCGGCGTTGGCGACGAGCTTATGCCTCGCTTCGAGCTGCCTGGTCGATTTCCCCGGTCGTGGGGCTATGAAGGATCGACGGGGAAATGCACGGGCGAGAGAAAAGATTTGGCGACCTTTGACAGATTTTCCAGCGGAGACACAGTTGGTTGTGGCATTGACTGGACAAGTGGCCACCTCTATTTCACCAAGAACGGTCGCAAGCAAGGTTAGTGGCTCTTATTGTTCACATTAATCTGGTTCTATTGTTGATATTTGCTTCCCTTTAGAACTCGAAATCTCGGTTCCATCCGAATTACGGCTGTTTCCTGTAATAGGCATGTGTTCAGAGGGAGGAAGCGGCAAGGTTAATTTTGGGACATCGCCTTTTATTTATCAACTGAACTAAAGCTGCAAGATGACTATGTACTTTCATTTCTCAAGGTGTACTAGAAATCAAAGTGTTCAACTAACATAAATAGGTAAGCTTCCCTCTTATGCCTATAGGTACTTCATATAGTATTCCTTGAACAGGAAGTAGCTTTTAAGTAGGTATGATCATATATCAAATTGATGATTAACAGCTAGCTATCTGAAACTAATTGAAGAGCTGATTGAATGAAACTGGCATCCAGTCGTCTCTTTCTTCCTACTCAGACCTGTCCACTTGTACCCACGAAAATGAGGCTTATTCCCAGTCCTTCTGATACACCAATTGGCTGACTTGTACATACTTTCCACAAAGTACGCATCCCTGCCGGTCCAAGCCCTAACAATATCCAAGAGACGACCTTTCAACGGCTCCGAAATATTCAAGCCTCTATGGGTCAGAGCAGTTCGGGTCAGAGCACAAACATCGGCCGCAGTCAACCCCAACAGCATTAAAGGTCAACTCCCCATAAGTCGAGATGTCATTGGGGTTAGGATAATAAAAGGGAACACTTCCACAGACGTTGCACCCGTGGCCAACGACTAGTTCATTTGTTAGCACCTTGTCTATGCAGCCTCGGCAAACCCAGTACAACTCAGGTCCTCTAGATATACATGGGCGCTTGATCACGCAAGAAAACATGACTTACTATCAGCGGCCAGTCTCTTAGCATCGCTCCCCCAGCCTCCACCAGTTCCTTGGAAGAATGCACAAATGCCGTTGGAGCAGGCGATTTGCTGTCCATTGTTGAACCAAGTACTGTCGCTCGCTGTGCAACACTTGATTAGTACAGAACTAGCACTAGGATCACGAAGAGCAAACCGGAGTTGATGTATGACTGGAGCTGCTTTGCAATCCCGGAGCCTGCGAAACTGCAACCAGCTGCGCCTTCGCAGTTGATGCCCTTTGCAGAGACGGATCCGATGCCAGCGAGGGCGATCAGGATGGTAATAGCGGTGTTGGAATGCATGATGTTGGTAATTGTATTGGTGCTTTGGATGCTCTGAAGAAGACGGGTTCGAAATAACAGAGACGAACGTGTCTTATATATACGTCCTGTGGTCTCTCCATAAACCGAATCGACATGGTCCTTATACGGCACTAGTAGTGATGTGGAACGTGATATGTTGTATATCGCAGGGTTCCTGGCCAATCACTTTAGTAGACACACTCCTTGATTTAGTCTAAGTCGAGGGGGCCGAGGGACTTGAGAAGATGTTGACACAACCATCTGGGGTAATATCTAGGCTATTACGTATCTGGGCTATTATCCGGGTTATTATCTGGGCTACCATCTGGGATACTATCTGACACGATCATCTAGGCCATTATCTGACATTACCATCCAGGCTGTGAACGGAGTCCGACGTCGGGCTCGTGTTTCCGGGGTGGTTCACATTTGACATAGCCGGCCAATGACATATTGAAGGCAGCATGCAAGAATTGAGATATGGCCATGTTCTTTCCGAGTAGCTCTATGTATGGTACCACTTGTCTCATATAGCATATTTCTCTCTTGCCGAATTCATCGAGTTACTGCACAAAGAGCTATTTTTGATTTGCAAAGATCTTCTATGTGGTGCTCAATTTTTCCGCCACCCTCGTAGTCTGCCAGACAGTAAATGTAGCAAAAGACACATCCCACTTGTCCTGAAACTATTGCGTATAGTCCCAGCCGAACGGCTACAGTACCATGACGTTAACTGAGAGAGATGTTTTACGGAAGAGTTATGGTCCAGCTGCTTACTTGCTGCACTCCGCTCTCGCTAAGGAGATTGCAGCATACTACGCGTATCCCACTGGCACTGCTCCGTACCTAGTCGCGAGGCTTACTGGTTAATTAACCAGTAAGACAAAGACAAATCAAGAAAACCCAACTTGTAGTAAAACCCTGTACACATTCCAAATGCGGTATACAGGTATAGAATAGCGAGAATCGGCGGTGAAGCTCTGCTCTTATACTCTGGGTATCTCACATTTGCATCCACCAACTACAGTATACTAGTATTAGCAAACTAAATACCAGCTTATCCTTCAAGACATAGCTTAGCTAGAAACAGACGCTTCGCTTAAATAATGTTAGGATTAGGATCTTTTAGCAATACACTAGGATGAAGCAGTTCAGGACAGGGCGGGTAAGTTAGGTTGAACCACATGCAGGTACCCCCGCAAGTGAGTATCAGAATGGGTAGAAAGAGCGAGCTGAATACATGCGTACACTGGAACAAGAGATACAACACTACTGTGACTTTTATAGAGCAAAATGACTTGTTAAGAGTGTAACTAATAGTTCTGTTTCTTATCGCTACGACTACAAAGCAAGGATGCCATGTGTGCGCAGCGTCTGGGGTTGTGTGCTGATCGTCCGCCAAGCGCGGGTATTCCCTCATGCAGCTTGATTAGGCTTGTCTGTAATTGGGTTGAGGGGAAATAAGGTTATGACATTCTCTTAGGTCTATTGAGTTAGGTGGTTTGGAAACTAAGAATTATATTGCTGACGAGAAGCAGAGAGGCCGGGGGTGGAGTTTAGCTGGTTATTATTTTCGCACCAAACAGCGCTTGAGTTTAGAGGAGAGTCTGGCAACCACTATGCAAGGTCTCGTTGCAATGATTCCCGTATAGCCTAATGGTTGCTACATACGGATACTGGATGCCGCATAATGGCTACGGACTGTATCTTGAGTCCCGAAAACAGCTAATCACAGCCAACAGTTCTTACCGTTTTTGGGTGGCGTCTTCTGATGCTTCCTGTTGTGCTGATGAGGGGGCCGTCTTCATAGGCCATCTTCAATATTCCACAAGATAAAATAGCGTGCCGATGTCCCGAAGATGATGGAATCGATAGTTCGTATCGCAGTAAGGAGTAAGCACCCCAAGTTGGCGGCATTATCCCGCAAGCTGGCGGCATTCTACCGGTGGGAGCGAACGGAGTCATCCCGGCTTCATCCCACATCCCCCGATCCAACGCCGAGAATAAGCACAGCTAATAAATCTCGGTTTCTCCCCAGACATAGTTGAGGACCAACAGAGAGCAATGATATCCAGCAGAGAAACCAGTCATGTCATCTGGGCAGCTGAGTTCGTCGTTTCAGCCAGCATCATTACATGACCCCCACGGCATACATAAACTCAAGATAGGTAGCCTGTCAGATAAATATATAAGTCTGTATAATTCTTGAGCGAGTGTGGAGCTTCACTTTTGCTCGGATTTGAGTCTGATATAGTCATCACAGTATAATCATCGTCAGTTTCACACAAGCCTGTCCATTTCAAATCTACTCGCCAAGAAGAAACCCAAGCTAAGAAAACTCACACAAATCACACAAAAAAGCAAATCTCAAAGATAATGAAAACCGCCCGTCCTCACTCCCCTAAAAAGCTTCCTTCCTACCAAGCTACTCCCCTTCCCTCTCCCAGCGCCAGAATGAAAATGAACCCCCTTCCCTTTTTCGCGCCGCTTCAAAAACAGATATATATGTGTGTGTGTGAACGTGTTGTGTGTGTAAATGTGTGCATATATCTGACGGCAAAAAGAGTAAATGCGTTTTGCTATGCGAGCAAAATAAAACACCATGCTGGCCATAAATCACCCAACGTATAAGCCTATAAGCCCCCTCCATCCGATACCCCAAATCGTTGAAACCCAAAACCCGCTTCCTCATCATCATCATTTAAGCATATCCCCCCTCCAATCGGCCCATCCTAGGGCACCCCTCGTTATAAATTGTTGACAGCCCCCAAACTTTGTCCTCACCGTCGTACCCTCAAGGGTGCCGGCAGCAAATCCAGCGGCGGCTCAGCAGGCTCGCTTATGCTCCTCTGCCTCTCCGTCCTATCATCCCTGTCGTCTCCGTCTCCAGAGCTGACACTGTCATCCACCTCCACCGGACTACTCTCATCCTCCTCGCTGCTATCACTCTCCTCTTCCTCGAACACGATTTGTCGCATGACAGTCTTTTCAAACAGGTCAATCACCATTCTACGGACGCCGAGTCGGTAGTGATTCCACTCCATCAGCCCCATGACCGTCTTGAAGAATTCTGCGCTGCGGAAAGCCATTGGCTTGCGAGCTTTAATCTTTTGCAGTTCGGTGACTGCTTTCCGGTATAGAACAGTGTTTCCAAGGTCTACTATAAGCTCGAGTATGCGCTCGCTGATGGCACTGTCGTTAAGAAGGGGCGGCATTTCCGACAACTCCAGTGGCGGCCGAGCGGGTCTAGGCGGAGGCTGCTCTTTTATGGTGCATTGTGACTCTGGCAGTGTAATAGAAGCTGCCGTCTCGTGATGCCATGGCGATAGCGAAAACAGCGTCGACAAGTTGGACGGAATGCAAAAGCCAAGAGAATTGCCCATCAGCGTAGTATTTGCATCCCATCCGTGTTCTGACAGGATTTCCAGACCATGTGTGGATCGAGAAATGAGACCAAGAACGAAAAAGGCCGTTCCACGGAGACTCATCACCTCGTGTTGCGTTGCAATCTTGATAATCTGCTCAACCATATCGGTAGACTCCAGGAATGGCGCACCGAGCTCCATAGATCCTACGTTGCCCACAGCCCAAAGGCAGCCCTTCACTTTGGTAATCAGCTCAGGGTCTTCCGATTGCATGCCATGTTCGCGAATTGTGTTAGCAAACTCCTCAAAATGACCTTTGTCACTGAGCAGCCGGCAGCCCTCTTGGGTTCTCGTCAGCTCCCTATAGAAGTGGGGTGGTATATGGCTGTCGTGATAATCAGTTTCCGCCTCATGTTCCTCAAACACGCTCAGGCGATGATGTTGTTCATCCGTATCCGTCAAGAATGCCTTGGCCAAGCTAGCCTCGATAAGGCCGACATACGAATCGTTTCTTCCTAAAAACCAATCGTCCATTTCGTTGCTGATATAATCTAGTCCATCTAGATAGTGATAACCGATGGACGTGGACAGGAATCGCAACAAGAGTGGAGCTCCAATTTCGCCAAGATGATCCAGAGCCGGGCGACACTCAACGATATACGCCAAGTATGCTTTTCTATTGCAGGCCTTCTCCAGTATCTTGACCGCAGTAGAGCAAACTTCAATCTCTGGATCGTATAGCTGAGTGACTAATAGTTGGATGGCCCATTTCGAGTCGCTCATTTCGCCCCGGCCATCAATGGACGGCACCCTCCGAAGAGTGCATTTTCGAAGGGTATTTGTGGCGTGTATTCGGATCTCTTTCGTACCCGCCGTCAGCGCTTTGGAAAGCAAGATGCGGTGGTGACCCTGGAGGCTGTAGTCAAAACTAGAAAGGAGGAGCTTGACAAGATCAGGGCGCGTGGTCAGCTCATAAATATGGTACATCATGTTGAACATGCGCCATCTCTCCAGCATGGCCAATCCCTTTGGATCGCCAGTAAGCACTCCGAGCATTGGAAAGTAACCAGCGCAGAGGGTATCCGTTAGCCTGTCCTTAGAAAACATGGGATACTGTGCAGTTAATCCACTGGTCTGTCGCCTAAACGTCAGCATAGAAACTATAAAGTGGTCTTATTTAGATGAAACTTACCGGATCGCACTGAGCCAGACACTCCGCAATCTGCCTCAGCAGCTTGCTATCTGCCAGAAATCTGACTCCCTCTGGTGATTGCAACAGGGAGTGCACCAGAGCACATCCAGCCCTGACATACTTTTGTGCATTTCGTGTGTTTCGGACGTCGGCAAACTTGTACTTGAACGGCCTGTAAAAGCTCATGATTCTCTTCATAAACTTGGAGGCTTTGATGGCCTCTTCAAGCCTCTTGCCGACTTGCAGAGGACCGTCAATGACCTTGATGATATTCTCCCAATTCCATTTGGAATAGTTGGAGCTATTGAGCACACCGGTGTCAATGAGAAGCTGTCGAAATGTAGCATCATCAAATGCCACCGTAGAACCTGCCTTGCGTTGGTCATCGAGGAGAGCTAGATCATTCATGCTATCACTCGATGGCAAAATGCCAGCCAAGGAGTCGGCTGGCGCGCTCCGGTATAATGTACGGTTGATGCTGCTCATCTGGTATACAATGCCCGACGCAATGTAGGACTGGTGGTCACCAAACTTGGCCGCCGCTGAAAAGAGTTCCGGCAAGAGTTGTATTTCTGCGCTCCACGAGGGAGGGAGCAGTCTTGCCGCCAGCTTCAGCGCCTCGCCGATCAACAGCGTCGTCTTGCGCTTAAGCATAGTGTCGTTCTCGGAGCGCGCAACATGGAGTAGGGTCTGAATAAGCCCGGATCTGATGAGAACCGCCAAGATGAGCGCTGTGTAGTGGTCCACAAAGTTTTGCTCTCCCATATCCTCTTCTAGATACCCTCTATCTTTACTCTCAGCTTTCAAGTGCAGGCTGTTCACCCTTCCGTAGGTTGTCAGCCTGCGCCCTGCCAAAAAGGACACAGCCCAGGCAGGGGGTTTAATGCGAAGGAGTGAAAAGAGCAAGTCCAAAATCGTCTCTCGCACAGCAGGGTTTGGGAGAGATACACTCATAATAAGAGATCGAATAGACCGAAAGTCGTACATGCAGAGCGTCATGAGGCCAGACCATGATCGCATAGCAACAGAAATGGCTTTGCAATTCTGCTTCAGCACAACTTCGCTGCCAGCAAGTTGGCTTGTGAAGACGTTAAAGACCACATCCAGACCATATCCCGGTTGGATGTATTTCCGTCTATGCGGCGTGTCCAAGAGATAGAGAAAGGCAGCCGTTAGACTCTCGGGGGCCTTGTAAGTTCCCTCGGAGAGAGCCTCAGAGAGCGGACCAAGACCACCTGATGCCAGGATTAGACGAGGATCTCGCACCATAATCTCCGCCAAAGTTTCGATGCAGATTGGCCGTAGGCGATCTGTATTTTGTTCAGTGGGCTGGGCTGATCCAGACCGATCATCGCCGTACTCGGCTACGGCCACAATGGTCCGTACAACGGCACGCGAGATCTCTTTAACTCCGTCCTTAACGTCAAGAAATGCTCGGACAAACTTGAGAGCCTGCTCTCTTTCGACATCTGCTTTTCGATAGTTGTTCAAAGATCTAAAAGCACGTTAGCTTGATTTCTACCGAATACCTGATATCCCGGAAAGCCTACCGTATAACTAAAAAGTCGGTATTCAAGCTCCTAATCTTCTTAAGAGAGTTTCGATCCGAAATCGCATATCTCGTCGCGCGATAGCCAGCCGCGACAACCTCCCTGCTTTCGCTGAGGAGCATCATCTGCATGCGGAGGCCAAAGACTGACCACACCAGGTCGTATTTAAGGGTGGGATATCTCTTGAACAGGTCGACCAGAAGATTCGCCCGAGTCACATAGTAGTCGGGCGTCATCCCCCCAACTTCCAGCGCTTGGAGGAGCTCGGCAAGGGTAAATGTTGGATTCTCGGTAGATTCTTCGACATCTGAGCCGGGGCCCGATCGGACGCTATGCGGTGAGCGATGTAGAGCAACATCTTGCTGGGCTCTGGTCCTGGGAGGTGTGCTGGGCGGAGCCGCTCTGGTGGCCTGGGCATCCGAGATCTGCTGCTTCAGCACCTTGATGCGCGAATGGCTGGCGGTCAGCTCCGCCTCGACTCTCTGGCGCTGCTCCTTTGTCTGCTTGGGCTTCTTGAGGTTAAGAGCCTCCAGCATGTTTTCGCTGCCCTCCTTGATCTTCATTTCTCTGCTGAGCTTGTCCCGCAACGCCGAGAGATTCTGCTCGGCAATCTCGCCATCCTCGACCTTGTCCACGAAGCTGTTTGGGTATACAGGCCCTGCGTCGGTCCGGCTGCCTGAGCGGATGGGGATCATCTGGCTGCGCAGCTCGGAGGAGAAGCTGCCGGGGCCGGCGCCAGGATTGAGACTGCTGGCTCGCGGAGCATACGAGGCGGCCGAAGCCGATAGGTTCCTGGAAGCCCCGCCATTGGGAATCTGCAGCCCAGTGCCCTCGCGATCGATGCTGGTCCGGCCGATGGTCTGCACGTCGGACCGCTCGAGGCTCTGCGAGGGCCGGCCGGACGTGGCAAACCCCTTCTGGCTGGACGAGGAGCTGGCCAGCATGGCGACGGCAACGCCCACCGAGGGGGGGGAGGGACTATGCCCTCAGCATTCGTATGTTTATGCGGCCAGGAGTGTTAGCGACTCTGGTTCGGGGGGATTCGTCTCGTTCGCGCTGTGTCCAAGCAGTGTCGTGGAGAAGTGAGATTCGGATTGTCGACTCGTCCGGCTCGAAGCACATGAAACTGGACGGGCAGCTGTGCTTATTGGCGGACCTGTGACAGAATGGAACGCTGGGTAGATCGCAGATCTGAGCGGTGGAAACTTGGCGCGGCGGAAGGACAAGCTAAAGACCCAAACCAAGGCCGAGCGAAAATCTGAGCACAGCGAATTGCGCAGATTCGACGGGCGCGGCTGTGAAGCTGGTCAAGACATGCGAGGGGACGAGGCTGAGCCCGCGACACAGCAAATCGAGCACTGACGCAGAGGATGGACTGAAATGAAGCGTTACCAGCCGTCAGGATTTCAAAAGGCCGGGCTGAAAGCATCCATGCATGGCTGGTGAATGAGGTTTGGTGGCTGTACGGCACTGTAGCAGCAGAGCTGTGGCACAGCAGTACATGCGCTGTAGGCCATTTCACCAGCAAAGAGCAGGTACCTGTCTATTTCTACTGCGCAACATCTACCCTATTGTCGGCGATATATGAACTCAACTCTTTAAAATGCCATGAAAGAGTAAAGAAAAGAGGAGAAACGATCTCCAATCTACAGATAATATCAGTGCTAATTCTTTCAGGCCTGTATCAATGCAACCTAAACTAGAACCCATCCGTGGTAACGTCAATGACCAAACGTCGGGGCGCAATAGCCCGATCGCATGATGGCATCAAGCTGTGGCTGATGGGTCTTTAGCGATCTGCACCGTAACAACGACCCCAATGTCCATGATTTCCCACTTAGTCCAAGGCCCATCTGATGAAATCACAAGAGAGGCAAACTGACCAAAGACTAACAAGCTCGCAACTCACTACGACTAATTCACATTAATCCTTGCTTATCTTGATTGAGATTCCCCCAGCATCTTAGATAGCCATCCATATCTACATACAACCCCAATACCCTCATTCGATTCGGCATCAAATATGCTTCCATCAGGTCATCTCACGAAACCCCAAAATACATCCCCTTCCCACCAACTGCACCACTAACATCAAAGTACCTCCATAAATCATCGGCCCATCTCCTCAGCACCAAAAATCCCGGATCCCGACCCAAGCTTTCCATCAGGATCCAGCTGCCTGGGGCCTCCGGGGCTCCGCGTCTGGGATTCGGCGGGCTCCGGGCCTCTTTGTGTCGCAACCCCACCAGCCATACTGTACGTTGGAGACTTGCAATTCAGTTGTCTTTTCTGCTCATCAGCTCGTGCTGCAACGCGCCATGGCCCGAAGGCTTGCCCTTTTTGCCGCTGATGCCGCTTGCGGGAAAGTCGAGCCGGTGCTATGCATGGTCGATCGGGACTTGTTTGCTTATTGTGCAAAGTCAATGTGAGGCGATGTCCGATAGCTATCTTGCGCGTGTCAGATAGGAAAGTGGATATGGAATCATCTCATGCTGTCCTCCGGATGCACATGTAACCAACGGGCATGTGCTATATATAATCCAGGCCACGCTCCTGTAGATTGACCTTGCATCCGTCTTTCTCTAGCTTCATTGCTGAGTGTTGTGATAGTTGACATCTTGGTTTGTTTGTTCGCCGCTTCCAATCTCTGTGACACCTCCGCCACCAGCTCTCTCTCTCTCCATTGAACTCTCTCCTCCCGAGTAAATCACCAGCTTTCATCTTCACACAAACAACTCAATTCATCTCATCATCATGGCCACCGCTCACGTCTCCGCCGCCCGCTACGGCAAGGACAACGTCCGCGTGCTCAAGACCGACCGCGACGCCGCCACCGGCATCCACACCGTCACCGAAATGACCGTCAGCTGCCTCCTCGAGGGCGACATCGACGTCTCCTACACAAAGGGCGACAACAGCGTCGTCGTCGCCACCGACTCCATCAAGAACACAATCTTCATCACCGCCAAGCTGAACCCCGTCAACCCCCCGGAGCTCTTCGCCGCCATCCTCGGCTCCCACTTCATCGACACCTACAGCCACATCCACGCCGCAAACGTCAAAGTCGTCACGCACCGCTGGACGCGCATGGAGATTCGCGGGAAGCCGCATCCTCACAGTTTCTTGCGCGACGGCCAGGAGACGCGCAACGTCGAGGCCCGCATCACTCGCAAGGGCGGCATCGTCATCAACAGCGGCATTGAGGGCCTGACTGTGCTCAAGAGCACCGGCTCGGCATTCCACGGCTTCGTGAGGGACGAGTACACCACTCTTGGTGAGACCTGGGATCGCATCCTGTCCACCGATGTTGATGCTACCTGGAAGTGGAAGACCTTCGCAGACGTTGCTGCTGTGCGGGAGGCAGTCCCCAAGTTCAATCCGGCGTGGGAGCAAGCCCGCGAGATTACTCTGACGAGATTCGCCGAGGATGAGAGCGCCAGTGTGCAAAACACCATGTACAAGATGTGCGAGCAGATCCTGGGAGCCGTACCAGAGACGGAGCTGGTCACCTACTCGCTGCCCAACAAGCACTTTTTCGAGCTTGGTAAGTCCCTCATTGATATACTATATGTACGAAAAATCACAATTGCTAATGAAACCCTCCAGATTTGAGCTGGCACAAGGGCATCAAGAACACCGGCAAGGATGCCGAGGTCTACGTCCCCCAGTCAAACCCCAACGGCCTCATCAAATGCGAGGTTGCCCGCGGCGCTGCCCCCAGCCGTGACTCACACTTGTAAAATAATTCAAAAAATTCAGAAAAAAGAGAGATATCAATTACATGTTTAAATAGGTAAATGTTGGCGCCTTGGGTTGTGTCAATGTTGGATCAAGGACATTAGATGGCTGGATTATCATGATAGTCATGAACGGCTGCTGCGACAAAGTACGCAGATAGCTTGGTTATAGCGTTTTGTTTTCAATTGGATTACTTTTGACAAGTATCGCCTTGTAGCCGCATCGTCTTTCAGATCTGCTGCGTGATTTGTGTTTGTTTTGTATATGTACTTTACAATTTTCTTCCTCAAGTTCAGCCCTCTAGTTTTCTATGAGACCTTCATCCCACACCCTTCATACCAGAGTCGTCAAACACACAAACCATATAATACAAGTAGCAACAACCAATCTTTACAAGATTACCGTCATAATCATCATCATTTCCCCTTCTCCCACCTCATCCTCATAACCTATCCTTATCCGTGTTCCGTATCGCCTCCACCATCTTATCCCACCCCTCCGACCCCACAGCCTTTCCGCCAAACCGTATAACATTCTGCTTATACGGATGTGCCTCGCCCTCAAACGCCTTGAGTCTCGCCAATCTCTTATCCCGCAGCCTATTCTTGGGCAGCATACCGCTAACAGCCTTTCTCAGCACCTCGCTGCCGCCGTGCTTCTCCATGAGCACGTCCATCGTCACAGTCCTGAGGCTACCCGGCCGTGTGTTGTGTCTGTAGTAGTTTTTGCGCCATTTCTTGTTGCCGGTGGTGTGTAGAGCGGCGCAATTCGTCACCACAACGTAGTCTCCGCAGTCGGTTGAAGGGTCAAAGGTGGGCTTGTGCTTGCCCATGAGCAGGACGGCAATTCGGGACGCCAGGCGGCCGAGAGAAGGAGGAGTGACGTTGGGCTGGGTAGAGAGAGTCGGGTGAGGGGTCGAGGCGGAAACCTGGTGCCATACTCGAGAGTAGGCGAGCCTTGTCTGTAGGAGCAATTGTTAGAAGAAGAACTCCAAGAATTTAGTTGGCTGGTTGCAGAAGCTGGAAAGGCTTACCAGGCCGACGGTCTGCGACATCTTGTGTATCTTGCAGTAATTGAAGGTCCAAGTCTGTGCAAGAACCTAAGCCTCGAGGCGATAAGCACCGGTGAGAATGTCACCGTGAGTGGACGCTTCACCAACCTACAAAGCGGGCAGTATCACGAACCTCGACCCTCGAAAGTTTGCATATCCAATTGCTGACTCATCTTATCGTATGTAAGTCACATGACCTCCTTCCCGTTATCGCTCCTTGGATAAGCCCAAAATTTCCCATCAGAAGCTCTGCTTGCGGCTCCACCCTCCGGACGGGACCGTGTAATCCCGGCGTTATGGCATCACTGCAGTGGATTTCAAAGCACTGGAGTGCAAATACTCGGACGTTCACCTTGAAATAAATGGCGCTTAGGAACGCTGCGTCTTCCAAGATTCTGGCAGCTTCATTTGGCCTCTTTGCTGGCTATTCAGCGTATCGATACAGAGCTTCTCATTCTGCCAGCCCTACCTCTAGTAGCGCCCCGACACCCGGTACGTGCATGTATTGCCACTTTGGCGAGCTTCACTCCAGCTTTGACTCAAGCTTGGTTTACAACTGCCCCGCGTCCTTACTGACAGCTTCATCAACCAACCAGGCACAATGGCTGTCAAGCACAGCTTCCAGGTATGGCTTCTGCCTTGACTCTAAAAAGAGTTTTGTTCTTTTTCTTTCTTTTCTTTTCGAAACAAAGAAAAAGGAAACGTGCACAGTCCATGGAGCGTTTGAGAGGCTGATGAAACACTGGGCAAACAGACCCTCTTCGCCGTCCCGCTATCCTGCGACGGCTGCGTCAAGTCCGTTTCAGACTCTCTCTACAAACTCGATGGCATCACCAAGGTCGAGGGAAACCTCAAGGACCAGCTGGTATCAGTCGAGGGATCTGGTGAGCATGGCATCATGAGCATGCTACTTCACGGCATCATCTCTACGCATCTGCTAACGCATCGGGCCATGCCGCAGTCGCACCATCGGCCATCGTTGAGGCCATCCAAGCTACGGGGAGAGACGCCATCCTTCGCGGATCCGGCGCTTCCAACAGTACGTTTCAAAAATCTTGACTGCTGAGCCTAAGCTTCCATGATTTTGCCATGATAGCGGCCCCCTTTTCCACGGGGCGTGTAACTTTCATGTTTCGTCAGGGACAATCGATTGGCCTGAAGAAACAGGTGGCTAACACGGACATTGTTTATTCAGGCGCCGCCGTGAGCATCCTGGAGACATTCGCTGACCAAGCGGAGCACCACGAGGATGATACCAGCCGGGAAGTAAGAGGCCTCGCTAGAATGGTGCAAGTTAGCCCTGACCGGACATTGATCGATCTCACAATAAGGGGCGTTGCTCCCGGCACCTATCGGGCAACCATTCGTGAGTTTGGAGATCTCAAGGACGGCGCGGAATCTACTGGCCCAATCTGGTCTGGGGGCGAAAAGGAGGAGCCCAAGGGATCTCTTGGGATCATTGAGGTATCCAAGGACGGCCGCGGATCTGCGTTTGTGGACCACGCCTTTCAGATCTGGGAAGTCATTGGCCATGCCATGGTTCTCACCAGACAAGATGAGACGCAGCCGCTCAAGAACGACGACAACACTGTAGTCGGCGTCATTGCGCGAAGCGCGGGTATGTGGGATAATGACAAGACCGTCTGCTCCTGCACGGGCAAGACGCTGTGGGAAGAGAGAGAGGATGAGGTCAAGAAGGGAATGCTGTAACACGATACAACAACCCAGCCAACCTATTTTGGATAAAGAAGTAAAATGAATGAATGAGCAAAGCGACTCTTTTCTGCTGCCAAGCTCTCTAAGCCATCTCCCCTCTGCTTCCTCTTCCTTTGTTCTTTTAAGCTTATCTCACAAATCTCCTACAAATCTCATCAATCCATAACACTAGGAGGTTGTATAAGCCGGCACCTGAGAGTTGAAACTACCCGAGCTATCTTCCCTACGATAGCGGGGCGTTATCGCAAGAGCTCATTTGGCAGTTTCATGCTGGGCAGGGATTCAGAAACAGCGTATTGCTAACCTGTAACGGCGGAAACCACGGGGGAGATCGACATCGTCAACCCCAAGGCGGGAATGCCGAAGCACGGTCCTCAAGTTCAATCTCACTGAAACAGCTTCAGTTCATGCGTGGTGTCTCCCGCGGCGTCTTGTAAGTGTACAGAGTATCTGTACGCATGACATCTCATGCTGGGCGTACAGTAGAATGCCAAGGGCCAAAGCGCAAGGCTGATCGATTGCTTACAGCCAAGTATTCTCCAGACCTCGGGCGATACGAATGTGTGTGCGTCGAGAAGTGTCAAGGCGCTTTATCAGCTTGTTGTGAAACGGCTATCAAAGGCAATGAGGTCATGTCCCGGCACGCGGGGTTGACAGCTAGATACTGCAACTCTTGGGGTAGCTGGATGTGATAAACATAAACGCCAAGATTGTGACAATGACCACCCCGTGTCTTGTCCTCAGCAGATGATCGGATGATAAAGCTTTGACGGTGGCACCACTGGCTGGGAATCTCTTTTCGAATATTCCACGTCTTGTCCGCCTTAAATCCACCCCCTTTCTATTGCACCACCCCTTTGCAAGTTGCTGCAAGGCTGTTGGCCCGATTCTGAGGCCGCTCTCGCAAAGCTCTCATCGTCACATTCGACAGCGGGCGAGGGATGGTCATATCCATGTTTTAGCTTGCCGTGCTGAAAGACCTATTAGGCTCCATGACCTAGTTGCAGCATCTTCGGCGCGTACAGAGCTAATAAGAACGATTTCACGGACCAAGAGTGTGGGAAAATGCTGTGATGGAATTCGCTAGCTGGCATGAAGCATCGGCTTTCACATCAGGAGAGCGAGCAGTGTATTAGTGTTTGTGGGCATAGAAATAGCATAGCTCAAGAGAACTTTGTCCAAGGATGACGCGAAGCAACGCCAGGTGTAGGCCAATAGGTATGTGAGGGGGGTCTAACGAGGTTATCTCGCATTTCGCTCGGCCAACTGTTGCCGCCCGCTGCATCGCAGGATGACCGACAGGACGACGCCAAGTGGCCGTGATGCATGGCATTAGTGGTGATGAAAGCACGGAATGTCAAGGGAACCCCAGCTTTTCTACCCAGAATGAGGCACCAGGTCCGCTACCCACTCATGTGCTCGCGGTGATCCGGCGGTGAAAGTTGATGATTCTATCATCTCGCCGTCGGATGCGTGGGATATATGCAACTGGTAGTTAAAAATAGCCTGGGAGATGAATAAGAGCCCATCAGTCATGACACCATCATCTGCGTCGAACGGAGAAATTCGAGCGCGAAGTAACCATCTTGTCCAATCTCATCGCGGCATTGGGTGATGAGTAGATTGGATTGAGGGAGCTAATAAGCTAGCCTGCAGATGAGCACAAGCCAACAGTATTCAGGGCGCTTAGTAGCTCTGCCTCTAGTCACTTTCACCCACGCCGCTGGCTCTCGCTGCCCAAAGAGCCGGGCCTGGCCTGGCCTGGTAGCGACTCGCGGGCCATGACATCTTGTTCCTCTCACGTTGGCCAGGAAGGGAGACCAGTGCGTTGCGTGGCTGGCAGCCCGTCGAGCTTCTTTTCACTCCTCTCTGGAGGTGGCTGAACAAGGGCTGGCAGACGGCAAGGGTCAGCAAAAAGGTACGCGCCGTCGTTGGCCGCGAGCTCTGATCCCCGAGAGCCAATTAGCGGAGCTGTCAGGCACATCGATTCGGGAACTGCAACGCCGTGTGTCCCAGAATAGCACAGCTTGTTGACTTGGGAAATTGGACCCTGTGTGCTGTGTGCTAGCTCTCTGCAGCTGCATGAGAGTATGCGGCCCATCGATCGACTACGCGGAGGAGGGACCATGGACAGCAAGAGCGCCGAAATATGAAGCATCACATCAGCTACTTCCACAGGTGTGTGCACTGGATACTGGATGTTGAGATGAATTCCAACGGGCATGAGAAGAAATGATGCACGAGAGTTGAATGCGTAGATAGAAAAGAGGCAATGATGATGAGCAAGTTGGAAGTCGACATGATATAGATTGCATCTTATCTGGATAAGAAACGAGGCTGATTGATAAGATCGTCTGGCAACTCGTGTTGGCTTGCTCTTTCTCTTTGAGATGGAGTGCATGTACGTATTCCACGTTTTGCGGGCACGTGGCTGGAAGGATTGAACCAACTTCATCCAACCAAGCGATCCAGCACTAACAAAACTACGACATCAAACAAAGAAACGAATCACCACAGCCAAACAGGCGACGCGGATGGGCATGATTCGACTCTCTTGCCGTATCGACACACACACGGGCTCGCGACCTACCTGATCCATCGTCGCCAAGAGCTGAGGTTGTACCTGGTAAGCAGATTGCTGGACACACAACGCTACTCTGCCGGTAACTCTGCTCCGACTTGTACGAGCAGGTAGTCTGCTTTGGGCAGGGTTAGGATGATCGAGGTGCTGGAAATGGTAAGCCTTGTCGCTTGGTCCGCTGCAAGCAAGCAATAACCTCACATACAGATACAGTTACCTGTGCGCCCAAACGAGACCAAATAACCAGCCAAACACGATGGGCTACTCTAATAGGCGAAGCGTCTCTAATACGGAGCCATCGGTAGCAGGAAAACAGACGAAAAATCGACTGGCACACGATGGTGCAAGCCACCGGTAGACCTGGTATCGACCTGCGACACAGGGAGGCAGACCCGCCACCCCTGGTTCCACGACAACCATCGACCTCTCATGTCACATTTTCACTGCACTGCACTTGTACACGTCTTCAAAGGCCAATTCAAGGCCAATGCCGAGGCTGGGGCACAGCTTTACACTCTACTCCGTACACTCCGTTCAGGCTGGCTTGCGTACCCCCTTCCCGAATTGCCCCCTGGCACGGCGTTTGGCCGCTCACTGACCCCCTCGTGAGATTTGGAACAAAGGTGAAGCTTCACCAGCCCATGTCCAAAACCGTGGCACCCCCCCAGAGAACGGCAGGTCAGTTCCCAGTTCCACCATCCCATGCTAAGCTCCGAGTCCCAATTTTCCATTTTACTACTGCACGCCACGCCCATTGCCCCTCGTCCTCTCTCCACTCGTCACTCACTCTTTTTTGTTCAACTTCCCAGCCCAAATGCACGCTACTTGGCCCGTCACCTTGGCTTGTCGATAGCGCCGCAAAACCCGTCGTCCACCTTTGGGAACACTACAATCTTTTTTTCTGCTTTCATCGTCAGCTCGACTTAATTCACTCATTGCTCCCGGGGTCAGGACATCTAAAAATAAAAAATTTCAATCATTCGGCCGGCCGGATTCTTCACACTGCAACACAGAGAAGATACACGCAGGGAGCGCCAAAATAATCGGGTGACATCTTACAGATCAGCACCGCTTGTTGTACACATACCCCACGAATTTGTTGCTCCCCTTCTGTCGACGCACAGAGCACGGAGTAGCGACTCGTATACGCTCGCTCGATTTCGGGGTTTTCTAATAGCAACCCAAGTTGTCTCCGACTTGTAGAGACAATAATAGGCTTATTGACGTTTAAGCGAAGAGACGAAAACAGGGCGTCTTGGTGGCCTGAGAAAATCTCTCCGACTGTCGATTCTGGGAGTCGATAGCTTCGAGGATTATCACGGGATCTCCCTCGGCTCGCGCCACACCTCGCCAAGGTACACCCGCCTCGCACAAATCTCTTGAGCCAATACCAGCCAAGGGCGGGGGAACTGAACATCCCGGAACCCAAAAAGACATTGGACTCTGATCTGACAAGATAGCACGCTGCAATTAAAGCTGGTCTCTACCCCCTCCAAGTGCCGAAGCCCGATAGGCCGTGCTGTCCCTTGTCTCACTTAGGCCCCAGCTTTCTAAGGCGCCAATTCCTTTGTGGGCATTGGATATATATTCGTCTATACGCCGGTGTTCAGCCAGCCACTCTGCCACCAACAGTGTGCTCTCACATATAGAAAGACACGATGTCGTTGAAACAGGTAAGAGAGGTAGCCGTTGTCGATGATGGCGTGGCGAATGCTGATATCGTGGGCTTCTAGGAGATTGAGACCTGGGTCGCGGCCCTAGGTCGTTATGACAACAATGAATTCGACGATGCCCTTGGAGAGTTCGACAAGATCGCCGACACGAGCAAGATTCTCTTCAATATGGGTGTCATCCATGCCACTCTGGGCGAGCATGAGAAAGCAGTAGGCAACACCTTTCTTCTCAGCAACGCTTCCACCTGTCCTGCTAACCCATGCGTTTGCGCTATCCCTAGGTCGAGTGTTACCAACGAGCCATCCGACTGGATCAGTACCTAGCTGTTGCCTACTTTCAGCAAGGCGTCTCAAATTTCTTGCTTGGCGACTTCGAAGAGGCCTTGGCCAACTTCAACGATACCCTGCTGTATCTGCGAGGTAACAGCGTGATCGACTATGCCCAGCTGGGTCTTCTCTTCAAGCTATACTCGTGCGAGGTCCTATTCAACCGAGGATTATGCTACATCTACCTACAGCAGAAGGAGGCCGGTATGCAAGATTTGGCGTATGCCGTCAAGGAAAAGGTCGTCGAAGACCACAACGTCATTGACGAAGCTATTCGGGAGGAGGCCGAGGTCAGCATTATCCAACATGTCTGTGGAGGGAGAAACACTTAACTTACAGTAACAACAGGGCTATACCGTGTTTTCTATTCCTGTGGGTGTCGTCTACCGACCCAACGAAGCCAAGGTTCGCAACCTGAAGACCAAGGACTACCTTGGCAAGGCCAGATTAGTTGCAGCCTCAGATCGATCCAATGCATTCACTGGGTTTGCCGGTTCCGAGATCAAAAATGTGAGTACTTCAAGTCTCCCGGCATGCACTTCGTTTGCTTATCTGTCTCTCCCTAGGCCAAAACAGAAGCCAAAGACGACCGACCGACCGAAAACTTGTCTTTTGCGGCGACAAACCTGGTCAAGCCAGGCATCCAATCCCGAAGACAGCAGTCCGAACCACCGACCAACCGCAATAACTTTCCTCCCACACCTCCACCGGAGAACGACCGCCTCCCATCTCGAGGTGCTTCTGTACGCAACTCTGGAGGGAGGGCGAACCCCGCGAAGCTTAGCATCCAGACACAAGAGAGCAGTAGGAGATATGAGAAGGCTCCATCTCCACAAGACCGCGCCCCGAAACACTCGCGCTCGGTATCGGCTGCGCCTGCTAGAGGCTTCTCTACAAGAGAACCCTCTCGGAGACAGCGTGTTATTGAAGAAGAGTCCCCATACGGCGATGAATCATACGATGGGTATGGTGAAAGCTCGCGGGGAAGCAAGCAATCTCGATCTCGACGATACGACGATGACGACGAAGGGTCGGATTATGACTACGGCTCCTTTGACGAGGGCGAGTTCGAGATGGTATCTAATGTGCGACGTGGCCCAGGATCCGTATCTCGACCATCCCGTGCGGCTTCGCGACGACCCGACATTCGCAAGATTCGGGTCAAGGTTCACGCAGACGACGTGAGGTACATCATGATTGGTACATCGATCGAATTTTCGGACTTTGTGGATCGTATTCGGGACAAGTTTGGGCTGCGAAAGCGGTTCAAGATCAAGATGAAGGACGAAGATGTACCGGACGACATGATTACGATGGGCGACCAAGACGACTTGGACGTGGCCATCCAGAGCGCAAAGAGCCTTGCAAAGAGACAGAGGCTGGATGTTGGCAAGATGGAGGTAAGCTTGACCTTTGGAGCCTAGAGTTTGCTGCTGCCTTGAGGATTACACACCCCATTTCCCCTTTTGGCATGCTGCGATTTGTCAGTTTAACGGTCTAACAATCTTTCTCTCTAGGTTTGGGTCATCGAAGTTTAAAATTGGATTTCTTTTTCTTCTCTTTATACATATGCACGATGCAATTATACCCTATCCGATGCTCTCGACAGAACACAGCGGACTATTTTCCTAGGTCACGATACCGATTACGACACAATAGCGACAGAGCTTACCGTTTTCTTTTCTTGTTCGGTTTTTTCCAACGTTATTGCTCTCGAGATGCTTCGATTGCAGATGCTTAGACCGAGCGCGACACTGTAAAGTGCCTCTTATTTTTCTTTTCTTTTACTTTCTCGTATCTTTTTTTTTCTATTAGTGCGTTTGTACTGGGACACACGGAATGAAGTTTTCTTGTTGTGCCGTTGTTTTTTCTTGGCATATGATGTAGCGGGCAACCGAAGCAGAAGAGGCAGTGTTGAGTAATGGGCCCTTGGTGGGGGGTTTCTGTTTTGGTTGTTCTTTCTTATATATGGATGATGTCCCTGTTGGAGATGGGCCTCGTTGAGCGAGTAACATGGTTCTAGTATGGGGATGCGGGGGTTTCCTCCCATGCCTTCATATTGGGACGGGCAAAGGGGCAGTGCAAAAGATGAATGCTTGATAGAAAAATGACGGGCTATGCGGCCCTGTCTGGGGGAACAAGACGATGGTTATATGTTTGGGATAGTTAGAGAGCCTTGGTTTCAGGCCACTTATGTGCAACGACTTGAATTATTTCATTCACGCAACAATTCCCAACGTGTGAAACTGTGACTCGATAACCTGATGATGACTGCACGTTACTTGTATATGTACTGGATATTCGGACTGGCATCGCCCCTGAAGGAATGATAAGGTTGATTTCAGATTCGCCAGATGCCGATAAGAGATGAACCAGGGCCCGGAAAGAAGTCACCGAATCAGGTGGTGGATCGACAACATGCAGCATCTGACAGGGGACCAGGCAGGAACAATGTCGGATATACTAGACTAAGAGCTTAGCAGAGCAAAGAGAAGAAGAGTCGGTAAGTAACGAAGATTTTTTTGTTGAGGCTGTGTGCAAGGGTCCCATATCAAAACCTGCTTTTTGACCTAGACAAGCCGGGGTGTGGAGGAGGAGCATGGGGGTTAGTGCTGTGGAAGCTTTTGTGGGAGTTGTCGGCTACTTTTCTTTTTAGCGATGCGATCGGATATAAAGCGTGGGAGATGCAGAAAGACCGTTTTGTGCGGACGATTTAGTCTACGAAGTACCGTGATTTCAATATTCACTTAATTTGGTGTTTTGTCGATGGTGTTTTTACTGACCTACCTACCACGGAATAGTTAGAGGCGGGAAGCGTGGCGATCTACTGTATCTCTGCTCCCCCTTTTTTATCCGCGTTGGGCTGCATATGCTAAATATCGTAGTGTTGTTGTAGATATATTGCGCCTTATTTGCACTACAGCTAGAGATAGACGTTGGCGCTTAGGTTCTTCGATTTGTGCTAGTTTCCAGATGTGCAAGATTTGGCGTTGCATGATCTGCGAGATTTGCTCGGGTGTGGCTGAGATTGGCGTTTGTGGATGAGTTTAACTGAATGGGTGAGTGATTGGCTGTGGGAGATATTTCCTTCTGCTTCTTCTTGTTTCTTTCTTCTTCCTTGAGTTTCCGGGATATGTTTCCTTTGTTGGATTTGCGGTGGGAAAAGACAGCGAGACACAGACAGTCCCAGTCCGATGAACTGTCGTATTTTGCTGCAGAATGACGAGTTTTATGGAGCTGGGTCGTGAGATCCACGTGCTGTAGTAACACCGCCAGACCAAAAAATCTCGAGTGAAGCCGTGATTCAACGCCTTGGAATCGTGCAAACTCGAGATATCAGAAGTTTATAAGCTCTGCAACTTTATTTTATAAGGACATCGGAAGTATTATATTCTTTGTCAAAATGAGCGATCCTAATTGACTGAGCGAGAACATTCTTCTCTTTTTGGGGGTCCCACCGTATCCTTGTCTGTTCTACCGCGAAAAAATGTTGGTGATGGGGCCTTTTTAGCATGGACGTAGATAACGACAGTTTCTGTACGGAAAAGGGGGTCGATAAGGCGGACAATCCTAGAATGCCATTTTTCTGTCTTTTATAGTAATCATCTCACCGTCTTGTCAACAGCACAATAATTATCATGTTGGAAAGAGAATGATATAATCTCGGTATTGCCATTAGTGTCGTCTTAGAACGACTCCATCATCTCACTATCATGAACCCTCCAAGTATAACCAGACCAAGCTTGCTTCATTTCTTTTTCCTTCTCTCGCCAACAAGCGAACCCTTCTACCCCTGCCCATTTCTATCCAAAAACAGGCATCGTCTTTTCACATGTCACCGTTTAATACTAGGCCCATAACGTCGGTCCCACCGGTGATCCATTTGTTTCCGTGGCAGACGAACTCTTTCGTCCATCTGTGCTCCTATCCGACTGCACTGACTCTCACACCGACCATACCCAAGTGCCATGTACCTGTTTTTCTTCCTGTCGGTACATGGCCTCGTCTCTTCGGCTGAGGCTCCGTGCAAGGTCAAGGTTCACCCCTAGCCAATGACCAAGGGTACTGATAGTCGTAGTCATAGTCGTAGTAATGCTCCGTTGCAAGTACGAGTACGCAAAGCGGGCTGAACAAAGTGCCAACATTCGACGTATAGACAAGGCTGCCTCGAATGGATCCCGAGTATTTAGTAAAGGAGCCTTTCCCCCATGCAGTCGGCTTGGCCCTCTTCTCTTTTTTCCCCTTCTTCTGCTGCGTTTGTCCCCCTTGCTTGAGTCGTGATACTAGCTGTTGTTGCTTGCTTTCGTGACTGTCCACGCTCTTTTAAACAAAAGCAAATCATTCGTTTATAGCCAACAAGCCACAAGGGAAACATCCGTCGACACAACTTCCAAAGCCCAAGATGAAGACTTCTGCCGTTATTGTCGCTGCTTGCGCTGCCGTCGCTGGAGCCGTGCCCACGTATCGCTTCGGCAACTGGAACTCTACCGTCGTTAACTGGAACACATCAACTCCTACCAACTGGAACACTACCACCGGTATCAACTGGAACACGACCACCGGTATCAACTGGAACTCGACGACCATTGGCAACGGAACTGTCGCTGTCAACACAACGGTCGTCATTGCGGATTCTGCTCCCTCTACTCCTTCTGCTCCTTTCTACCCCAACACCACCGTCAGCATCAACAACACTTGGGTGAACCAAAACGAGACTCATCTTCCCCCTGTGTTGATCCGTCGTTTCCGAGCCCTGAGAAAGACGGTGGTCTAATCCATGTCTTGCCTGGATACAACTAAACAAACAGTGAGCTCAACCTCTCGTGATGTGGGTTTGAACCCAAAGCTAATCTAGTCCTCTAGACGAAAAATGATGGATGAAACTTGAGACTACGAGATTTGGTGCTTTGGTGCTTTGAAACTTCTTTTTTATGCGCCGTTGGGATTATGCCGTTGACCTGATTCTTATGATTTATAATTTGCCGAGATGAAAACGCGAATGATTGGATATTTTGATGTTGATCTGATTCCCCATTAGAATAGTTAATAATTTTAGAAATGAATATGCTTCATGGCTGATTGGATGCGAGTTCTGTATAGCACATAGGTGAATTCTATTTACGTGTATGAGAGACTAAAACTCTTGGGCGAGATTATACGAATACGAATACCCATGCTGATATGAGTCAAGGTTTTGGTAGAGAGTAGTTATCACGCATACAATTTGGAACGAGTATTCCGTGTTCAATGAACCAGTACCTTTTCCATTAGAAATCTGCCCACTACTGTTCCTGTGTGTACATGACGTTGCGTAAATAACCCCCCCAACGCGTCAAAATCGCAACTCCCACGGTATTACTCTCGAGCAACACGAATCACAGTTCCCCATATCCAACCTCACAATTCCCCAAACCAATCGCCAAACGACTGCAGAATATCATCAAGAATCCCCTCAAAGCGACGCAACTGATAGATATTATACGCCGTCTTTCTCGCCAGCTTATAAGCCCAAAGCATCTGATCCTCAATCATCTGCATCAAATTCGTGGCCTCATCCAGCAAACCCTCCACCCGCTGCTCGTTGTCGCCCATCTTGCCTCGCATCATGTCGTACAGCTCCTCGTCTTCGTCTTCTTCCTTGTCTTCTTCAAAGAGGCCGTTGATGCGTTCTTGGAATTTGTCGTAGTACTCACAGATGGCGACGCATTTCTCTAGGAGATAGCCGCATCTCTCACGCATCGTTTCGCATTTCGCTTGGATGATGCTGTATACTTCTGCCTTTTCGAGCAATCGTCTTTGGAGTCCCTTGCATCGCTCACGGGATTGAATCCATTTCTCTCTGTCGGAATCGTCCGGACGAACGATGCGAATCAATTGTCGGTACAGCTCCAGAACGGGCATCACGTCGTTGAGTGTCAGGGGTCGATTGAGCTTCTTCACTTCAGCGCGGGCACGTGCAAGCTTGCCTTCGAGCATCGCAGCTCGCATGTTTGCATAGAGTGCCACCTGCTCTCTCTCTGTGGCAATGTCATCAGCATCATGATCGAGACTCTCGGTGGAGGAGGAATCATCTTGGAGTGTTGCTTCCTCCAGAGCCATCATGTCCTCGTCCATCACATCCGCATCCATCAAGTCCTCGTCATTGTCTGCAATTGCTTCATTAAGAGCGACGTGAAAGAATCCCGGTGGATTTTGAAACTGATCTTCGCCCGGATTATCATTCATTCTTGCGAAGCGATTGTTCGGTATGTACTTGCTTTGGTATGGTTAGAGTCCTCCCACCCTCTTGTTTGGTGGTGAGTCTGGAGCAATGCGAAAAGGCGAAGCGAAAAAGGCGTGAGGTGGAAGAGGAAGAGTTGGAAACGCAAAGTTTCTAGAACTTGCGAAATTTTTGCACTCTATTACCGTTGCATCTTTTATGCTTGCCAGTGCGATAAGTCGAATATGCTGAAAGGGGGCTGCCAGCTGCCCGTCAGTTGGCGGGAGTGGCATCCTGGGTCGACGACTTCGTCTGGGGCTTCTGTAGGGGCATCTCTATGTACATATAATGACAGAGGCAAACGCAGGGCAAAGTACTCTATACAGTTCATATTGTGTTATTGTACAGTCTATCGTGTGGCGATAGTTGGAGCGGGAAAGGAGGCAGCAATATTTTCGCCATCCAACGGGAGAATGCCACCGGCAACACCATCGGATTATTCAATCCTAGTTCAGCTCATTGAGAAGCTCCTTAACAACATTTAGCCGGTGTGCCCATTCATCTCGTCCCAGAAGAGCAAACATCCTCGAACTGCTCTGAGAGACAACATCTTGCCCACCGGCAGCAATCACTCGCAGTACGTTGTGAATCGTAAGTTGGTCGACTCCCTGGGGTTCGACTTTCGACTGTATGGCCTGCATCACCTTGCTGCAATCACCTTCCCAGGAAGATTCTTGTGAGATTGCCTCCTCGAGAGCATCAAGGACCTTTGGCTCGGGTCTTGCCTTTGCGAGAGAAGTCTTGTAAACGTCCAACGGCACACGCCAAAAGAGATATGGGTGCTGTGATATCAGATCGCTCGGCGATTGAAAGCCTCCCTGTTTGGATACAAGTGCCTTGTACACGTATTGACCCTTCTTGGAAGGATCTGTTAATGTCAGCACGAGCTCGAGTGGTAGATGCCATGCTCTCGCGGTCAACTCCGGGCTCTCTATGGTTCCGTTTGTGATTGCTTCAACTTCGTTCAATATGGGTTGCGTCAGGTGTTGATCGATGAGCTTCGCCTCCTGGTCTGCTAGCGCCGGGACAGGCTTCCAGAGCATCGCATCACGGTACCTGTTATTAAAGTATTCGAGCTTTGACAAGTTCAATTTAATGCCGCCACGTGTGAATTTGAATGTCAACTGTCCCGTGTTAGCAGTGTTTGTAGAATACCGAGAGAGGTTAAAACGTACAGCATTGGCCACATCCTCTACCGTCCTAGGTGGCTGTACATCTCGTTTGAATGAGGATCCGAGGTTGGCCAACCAGGACAGCAGAGCCATAGGGAATGTGCCACCAGTCTGGTACTTGGATATGTTGACGCTATCATTTCGTTTGCTGAGCTTGCTGCCGTCTAGATCCACCAGCAAACCAAGGTGTGCAAACGTCGGAGGCTGCCAGCCGAAGGCTTCGTACAGGGCAACATGCTTGGGTGTCGAAATAAGCCACTCCTGCGGATATTGTTAACCCAATGTAGCCGTGCAAGTAGCCGAAATATAGAGTCACCTACCTCGCCACGGATTACATGTGTTATTTTCATCAGGTGGTCATCAACCACGTTAGCCAAATGATACGTGGGAAATCCATCCGTCTTCATCAAGATGAAATCTTCCTCCATGTCCTTCTTTTGAAATCGCCCGTAAATGGCATCGTGAAGCTTAGGCCGGCCAAACTTGTCACTCTTGAAGCGAACTACGTGAGACTCTCCGGCCTTTGCCCGTCGGTCCGACTCCGCGGCATCTATGGAGCGGCATGTCCCAGGGTAAATAGTCGGCTTGCCGGCCTCGTGGAGTTCACGTTTCTGAGATTCCAGCTGCTCGGGTGTGCAGAAGCAGCGGTAGGCGTGGTCATGATCCAGGAGTGTTTGGGCATGTTCTTGATAAACGGGTAACCTCTCAGACTACACTCTGTTAGTTGGAACAGAGTGCTTGAGTTAGCTCAACTTACTTGTCTGTACGGGCCATATGGTCCACCGCAGTCTGGTCCTTCATCCCATGATAGCCCTGCCCATTTAAGGTCCTTCATTAATCGCTCTTCGGCATCTTTTACAAGACGGTTCTATATAGCCTTATTTAGCACTGGTCCCTTTTCACTGAGAGTGTCTCCTCCGTACCTGATCTGTATCTTCAATACGGAGGATGAAAGCTCCTCCATTGGAAGCAAGCACAGCTAGCTTACAAAAAAGCGCTGTCCTCAGAGACCCTAGATGCAGGTATCCCGTAGGAGACGGAGCAAATCGGGCGCGGATCGGGAGGTCGGCGCTTTGGCCGAGAATTGTGGGAGAATCCGATGGAAGAGAAGCGGCATCATTGTGTTTCTTATTCTTACTTCTTAGGCCTTTCAATCCCGAGCTATAAGTTCGTTTTTGAGATTGACATCTTTTCTCTTCCCCAGGGTGTGTTGAATTGGTGGTGTATAGACCAGAGAGATTTTGTCTGTCACAACGAAGAGCGGCAGATGTGCCAAAACTTCGGCTCAGCTGGTGATTGGAGATGCCTATCCGTGATTCACATATTGAACGGCTGCCCAGTCTCTGTAAGCTCAGCCGAAGGACGGATGAGGACATGATAAAAAGCCACAATCGTGTGAGGCCTCATTCATCATTGTGTGGATAATGAATGGGAGGCATCATGCGTTTACTTTGATATGTGAGGCGTAATTTTCGATACAACGCCACATGTGGCGCCAGGTTCGGCTAGATATGGAGATTGCTGATAAGGCTGATAGACGGCGATAAAGACAAGACACGGCTGTCTACCTAGTATCGCGGGGCGAAGTATAAGGTACTATCAAGTATAAGACATTCGACGAATTAGGATGTGATGAGGACTGTAAATTGATGTAACGGGACCGATGCTGTGTCCTGACAATTGAATCAAACGCTCTAGAGGCCTCCATTATCTTTAATAAAGATTTCCATCATGAATTATGCCTGTACTTGTGTGATACAAGCCCCGAACTATGCGTGACCAAGCAAATTCGGGGTACCTGATCCACGTCCCGCAAGTCACTGTCAAAGCCGTGGCGCTGCGTTTGGCGGGCAAGCGGCAGATGCAAAGAGCCGGCAAATCTTTTTGCGAGTAATGCAATTTAGCTGCCCTCCCATTTGTTTGCCCAATTTCCAACTCCGATACGGCCAAACGGAGATTTCATCACCATTTTTTCTTCTTTGGTGTTTTCTTTGTTTCATCAGCCTTGCATACAGTCTTTGATTGGCAAGGCAGCAGCTGGATTCCGTACGTTTGCAGGCTCCAGCATCGACCCCGCGCCACGCCAAAAGATTTTCTGGATTCCACTCTGCAATCGCCTTGAAAATCTGCATTTTCTCCAGCAAAACGACAATCAGCCGTCAGTATGGCTTCTGAAGCGGAAATTGATCTCTATGGTATGTTTGAGCGTTTGGACACATCTTCTGTCTTTCCTCCTCTTCATGTTCTTGTCTTATCTAACCTCTCCGTTTCCAGAGATCCTCGAGATCGACAGAGGTGCAACGCCCGACCAGATCAAAAAGGCCTATCGCAAGGTACCGCAACACCGAATCCGAATACCATTCGCTTTATTACAAGCTAATATGAACAGGCTGCACTGAGATACCACCCAGACAAAGTCCCCGAGGAGCAGCGCGAAGAGTCAGAGGTCAAGTTCAAGGAGGCCAGCCGAGCCTACGAAATCCTCAGCGATGAAGATAAACGCCACCTCTACGACACCCATGGCATGGCTGCCTTTGACGGCTCACGAGGAGGCCCCGGCGGCCCCGAGGTCGATCTCAACGATATCCTGTCCCAGATGTTCGGATTCAACATGGGCGGCCCCGGTGGCCCCGGCGGTCCTGGCGGCCCTATGAGACCCCGAAAGGGACCGGACGAGGAGCAGGAATACAAGGTTACGCTCGAGGAATTATACAAGGGCAAGACTGTCAAGTTCTCTGCCAACAAACAGGTCGTCTGCAGCGTCTGCAAGGGCTCTGGGGGCAAGGAGAAGGCGAAGCCCACTTCCTGCGAGCGCTGCAAGGGCCACGGTATGGTCGAGGCCATTCGACAGATTGGCCCCGGCATGATGCGCCGCGAGACTGTCCTGTGCGATCACTGCACGGGCTCCGGCAAGGTGTACAAGGAGAAGGACAGGTGCAAGAAGTGCAAGGGCAAGCGAACCACACAGGAGAAGAAGGCGCTGGAGATTTACATTCCCCGGGGATCCATGCAGGGCGAGCGCATCGTTCTGGAGGGAGAGGCAGATCAGTATCCGGACCAGATACCCGGAGATATTGTCTTCACCCTTATCGAGGAGCCCCACGACGTCTTTTCTCGACTTGGAAATGATCTCTCCGCAGAGTTGACTGTTTCCCTGAGCGAGGCCCTCATTGGATTCAACCGCGTGGTGCTGAAACATCTCGACGGCCGGGGTATCCAGCTCAACCGACCGCGGGGCAAGGTCCTGAAGCCAGTGGATTGCATCAAGATCCCTGGTGAGGGTATGCCTATGAAGAGGGGCGACGCCAGGGGAGACTTGTATCTCCTGGTCAAGGTCGAGTTCCCCGAGGATGACTGGCTGAAGGATGAGTCTGCTTATGAGGCGTTGGCAAAGATGCTGCCACCACCACTGCCGGCCGTGGAGGCTGAAGAAATTGACGAGGTCGAATATGAAGACGGCGCTGACATTGAAGAGGTGAGCATGGCTTTTACTCCACACTGGCTATAACATGAGAGAAGCTAACTTGGAAATGCAGATGGGCGCTGATCAAGGCGATCCTCGATTCGGCAACGAATGGGAAGACGACGACGAGGGCGAAGGCCAGACACAATGCGCCACACAATAAGGACGGGAAAAAGAAAAGACTCATCTGACACGTCAAACATGTCACAATTTGTTGTTTTGCTTGAGGATAGAAACTAGACTCCGTTTATTGAAAAGAAACGGAAACTTGGCCGCCCAGGGAGTGGGCTTTTACGACTTTTTTTTTTTTGAAATTTCTCCATGATGGACGCTGGGATAGAGGGTTTAATATGACGGTCATTACGGGAGAAGAGAACAATGGATAGGGATGGGAATGGCTGGTAACAATGACTTTTTTTTTTCATTAGGGGCGCGAAAGCCTTGTAGAATCCAATTTGACGATTTTGCTTATGATAGCTGTCTTCCTGATTCTGATGATGCATTAATACGAGGAGAATGGCTACCCTACATATCTGAGGATTTGGTCGTGTATAAACTAACAAGGTGAACATGATACATCCAGTCCTGGTATAAATAGGTACGGTATGATTATCGTTTCCTTTGTGACTATTACTGTGCTTAAGTATTGTTGAATGGCAGCATTTCCTATACTCTGGTGATGCTTTCAAGATCAAAGTTATGCCACGCCACAGTAAATCTCTCTGAAGCTAAAGTACACCAGTGAAGTCGTTTCTACAAGTACACGTTGCTTCCAGCTTCAGCTATTCAACTGTGCACAACTCCATCACTTCATTTACCCCAAGCACAAAAGCCCATCTGAATATCTATTCTAATTCATCATCTGTCATTCACTCGTTATGCTGTGCTGTACATTTCATTTATAGCAACCCCAGTTAGTGGTGCATGTACCTGTACCTTCAGCTCTCTCGGCACCCTCGCCGCCTTGGCAGCCCCGCTGACTGCCGCCCCTCCAAATCGGAACCTCCCTATTGAAACTCAACCTCAACTTGAGCCTCACCCTTTCTCTCTTCTCTCCTCTTTATAACCTCTTATCACCACTTTTCCATCCTTTCACTTATTTATCTTCTCCCTCCTCCTTCACCACCTACTCTTCTCTTTCAAACTCCTCCTCCATCTCTCTCTATCCAGCTGCCTACATACAACTCCTCTCCACCAACGTCATCATCATCATCATCCATTATCAATCATCACCATCACCATCATGTCCCGCAAAGGCGTCGGCATCGCCGCCTTCGACCGCTCCCGCATCACCTCCCGTCAATTCGCCTCCCACGGCTCCTCCCTCCGCGCAACAAACGCCCAAGCCCTCGAGACCCAGCTCGCCGTCTTCCGCTCCCTCCTCCAGCAGTTCGCCCAGACCCACGCAAAGGACATTCGCTCCGACCCCTCGTTCCGCGCCCAGTTCGCACGCATGTGCTCCGCCATCGGCGTCGACCCCCTCGCCTCGTCAAACAACCACAGCAGCGGCTCCGGAACTTCCGTCTGGGCGCAGCTCCTGGGAAAGACGGTTAATGACTTTTACTTTGAGCTGGCGGTGCGCATTGTAGAGGTTTGCGGTGCGACGCGAGGCGAGAACGGGGGTTTGATAGGACTCTCGGAGCTGCGCGAGCGCGTGTCAAAGGGTCGTATGGAGGGCGCGGATTCTATCTCTGACGACGACGTGCGCCGCGCCGTCGAGACGCTCAAGCCGCTTGGTAGTTATGCTGTTGTCACTGTCGGCCGTAAAGAGTACGTGCGTAGCGTGCCGCGTGAGCTGAGCACCGACCAGGCTGCTGTCGTGGAGGCAGCGCAGGTCTTGGGGTACGTGAGCGTGGGCATGTTGCGGGACAACCTCGGCTGGGACGAGGCCAGATGCAAGACGGTTATCGATGATCTGATGGCCGGTGGTATGCTCTGGGTGGACAAGCAGACCAAAGGCGAGTGGGAGTACTGGAGCCCGGGCGTCATGGCTGATGCCGGTACGGACGGCGAGGCGGGTGTTTGAGGAGGCTGGTAAAGGGGTTAACCTCCAGGATATGGCTACTCAAACTTTCAAGAGACAATGTGCAAGCAGCCACTCAGCCAATGTTTCTGAATCGAATCAGTCGAGTCGATGACCAGTCAAAGGCACAACAGTTGGCTATTTCAAACTAAGAGCCTACAATGTCTCTTCTACTCATGCATATTCATATCGTCATGGAAAAGACACGAACCTGTACGCTGGAAGCCAATAACAAGTCAAAGTCTGCACATCGTCACATCGTCACGGCAAATACACGACTCGAGAACAGTGCAACCACCTCAATTTACGTCAAAGTATATAGACGGCACGCCCAGACGGACTCTATCTACCTTGATACACGACATCAACAGGGAGAAAACAACAAAGAGGACAAATACATGTGCGGACCAAACCAAAAAGAAAAAAGAAAGAGACAAAAACGTCAAAAAATCAAACATTTATACAGGGAGCATCTAACCAAGTCATTACTAACAAACATCGCGTTGCCCTCCCCCCCAAAAGCCACCTTTCCAACTCAAATACCTCCCATTCATTGCATCATATCTCTCCTCGGAGAAGAAGAGGAGCAGTTCATTTTGACACATGGAGCCTCCAAGACAAAATCATGTCGTCGAGACGAAACAAAAGCTCTCACTGGCAATTTTTCTCATTTAGAAAAATTCGTGCTCCCTTCTCTCGCGTCCTTGGCCAATTATTACGCGAGGGAACAAATGGCTTCTTAACATCTTCCGCCACACTTCAGATTATGGTTGTTTTTTAAATTACCTGGCTGCCTTAGAAGGGGAGAGTACTCCAGCGCATGTCCGCCGCCAGGGTATCATTGTAGGCCTTTAGGTCCCAGTTGTCTTTAGTATTGGGGGTTGTGTCCGCCAATGTTGGTAGGAGGAGGGGGATAATCCTCGGGACCGGGGCGACCCATCTGGGGAGGTCGGTTATCACGGCTGTCACCGTAGGGTGGGCGGTTGTCACGGCTATCGCCATAAGGAGGACGGTTGTCACGGCTGTCGCCGTAAGGAGGGCGGGTCTCGCGGCTTTCACCGTAGTGCTTCTTGCGCAGGGCGGCGAGACGCTTCTTCTTGGTGAGGGTGTTGATGTAAGTGCCAATGACAAAGGAGACCAAGTTGAAGAAGGGAACCCAGAGCTCGTCAGGGAGGAACTGCTGGGCAAAGGCCAGGCAGATGGGGGAGGTGAGCCACGAGATGCGCATGACTCTCCAGAAGCCGACCTTGACGGTGGCGCGGACCTGGTGGAAGGTACGAGCGCCGGCAATGAGAGCCATGGCGACCAGGTAGATGCTGTTCTGGATAGGCGCAATCTAAGCATGAACCAGTTAGCATGAATGATGTCATGAGGGAGTAGAGCAAGCAATTCGCTTATTAGATTGGATGAGCACATACCACCAGGTTGCTGACCACGATCTGGATGATCTTGGCCCGGAGACTAACGCGACCCTTGAAGAGCTTCTGGAGGAGCCAGATGAGAAAGTGACCCAGGGGAGCGCTGACCAAGGCACCGTACGCGGCCATCTTGGGCACGCGCGAGGTGAAGTAGTTGCCATGCTTGTTGCGGTCCTTGGCCAGCCACGAGGCGAGGAATTCCTGAGCTCCGGCGAGGGTACCGGCAGTGAGCATCTTGGTGCGCAGAGGGTTCGACTCGAGCTCCTTGATGTAGGCCTAAGACAGCCGTTAGCCAAACCTAATTTCATACCCACTACCAACCTCTGGTGGCTTTTCTTCCTCCTCCATTCTCCTTCGCTCGGTTTGCGCGCCCAGGATAAAAAAAACATACCGCCAGATAGCCCTTGGTGCCGGCCATGGCCTTTCCTCCTGTCAATGCCGTGCCGAGAGTCTCGGCGAGGGGATGCTTTCCACTGGTACCGGGAAGAGGAGCGGCGCCCTCGAAGGCCCTTCGAATAGGTCCGGGACCTTCGGCGAGAGCGGCGGCGCGCTCAGCAGCCTGCTGGGCGGCCGCGTCGACAGTCTTCTCGGTGACCGTCTTGATGGACCTCTGGACTATGGGGCCATTGTCGGCGGTGACGCTTTGGAAAGGCTGAAGAGCGCTCGAGGTCGCATCTTGGAGCGTCTGGATCGTGTCCCGCTCGAATTTGACCGACATGGTGCTCGTCTTGCTGGCGGTGTCGCTATGGTCGGGTCGTGGTCGTGATCGGGGATCGTGGCGTCGGCGACGGGGAGCGGCGGCGGCAACAACAGTGGCAGAGACAAGCGACTTGAGATGTTGTTGCAGGATCAATCGACGTGCAGCTTTGCTCTCGTGGGGCTGGTCAGGGATAAAACGTCGTCATGAGACGGGCGGAGAGGGTCTGGCTGTCCAACGACGCGACGGCGGGATGATTAGCAGATGCAAACGCTTCGGGCGGCGGAGAGATTGGGGAGCAATTGAGGCTGTCGTGGTGACAGGGCCTGGCCAATGGATTTGTTTACACGACGAGACACTGAGCCTTGATGCGCTGAGTGGGTCTCCCAACCCCCCCGGGCCCTGGACATGTCTGGAGTCCGCTGGGCTTGCTGATCCAGCTCTTGAGCATGCAAGTGCATACAGTTTGGGACTTGCTGCCTCGGCAAAGGGGACTTGAGGAGGGCCCTTGAACCGCCTCCCCTTGCCAACCGTGTCGCGTCCGCTAGGATGACGGCGTGGGAAGACGAAGCGATCCTGAACCTGAGGGGAGCTGCGGGAGGGACAGGGAGACAGACAGGCGAGACCAGCAACACACAGCAAACAAAACAAAACAAACAACAAAAAGCGGCCTCAATGCCAAACTTACAGGTTCAAGCAGCAACGTTCACGGGAACTCGACGTGGTTTGTCCTGGGGCAAAGACGATTGTACCGGGGGATTCTCGTTTCGAATTCTTCTCAGCGGCCCCGAAGGGAGTGGGAAGAAGGGAGAGGCGAGAGAGGGAGCGCGCGAGGGAGTGAGATTGAAGAGTGAAGAAGCGCAGAGGAGATTGAATGAGAGAGGCTGGGCGGGAAGGATGACGCCGGTACCTCGTACCTGTCTAGGTCGAGCGAGAGAGATGAGATGAGGCAGGTAAGGTACAGACAGACCACACGGGGGTACTTGTGCCACGACGGGGTGCGTGGGCAAAGGATAGGTACCGATGAGTACGGGATGCTCGACGGGATTGTACTCGTGCTGGACTGGCGCTACAGTACTCCGTACTCCGTAACTACGAGTACAGGCACAGCTTCGACCTCGACCCTCGAACACAGACAGCCAGAGCCACAGCTTTCGTACCTGAGAATCCCCCCGTATTTCCTGTAATCCGACCGATGGCACCTAATAAACTTGTGTCTGCTTTGGGCATCGGGTGGGTGCGCGGCGGCCGAATCAAGAGACGCGTCTGGCTGCGCGGTTCCAGTTTTCCGCACCTGCAAGCAAGCTTTTGGGCTGAGCTGGAGCCCGGAGCTGGGAGCTGGGAGCTGGGAGGTGAGAAAAAAGGCTGGGAAAGCGGATGGGGTCGCACGATCGGGCAGCGCAGCGTTCGGTCGAGTCGCGACCTGAAGCTCCCGCTGCTCGTTGCTGGCTGAAAGTGGGCGAGTGTGGGCGAAATGTGGGCGGCTCCGGGCTGGCGATTGGAGTGTTGGGTCGAGGCTAAGACGCACGAGAGGCAGGGGGTTGAGATGATGAGAGGCAAGGCCTGTCCAAGGCCTGTCGCAAGGTTGCCAGGCCCCGAGCAGGCCCCAAGCAAGCCCAAGGCACGGCCGGCCGCTACCTGGACGGACTGCACTAGTTGTACGAGGCGTGCGGTAGCATCATTGGCAAGGTCAAGGTTGTCTTTGCTTTGTCGTGGTGTTGTTGCTCAGCAGCGGCCGCCATTGGCTGGAGTCGCGCGCTTTTGCGGCCCCTGCGAGGGTTATTGACGGCACCGTCTTTGGTTGATTTCCCTTCTCCACAGCAACCACGAAGATTTTTGATACGATATAAGATGGAGATGGAGGCTGGAGGCTGGGGGGACCCGAGATTGCATGGCTGGCTGCTAACCTTGGGCTTGCTGTGCCGTGCCACGCGCGTGTCTGTCGTGCATGGTGCAGATGAGATGAGCGATGATGACTGTGGCAGCGCCTCACTCCCGATCAAGTTTGCCTGTTCTTGTACCCGTTCCTGTGCCTGTGCCTGTTCCTGTAAGCAATCAACCGTTCGCCTCTTCTCCCCCCTAGGTACTGCACTGTATACACTACCGTGCCGTAACCGTGCCTGGGTGGCGGCATGGCTGCTCCCGTGAGATGCAGTGCACAAGTTTTTGTTTGTTTTGGGGAGCTGCAGCTGTTGGCGTTCCTATTGGGTCCGCAGGCGGTGTCGTGTGGAGGGCCGATAACAAACGGCAATTGCGCGCGTTCATTGGCCGATATTGGCTGTTATGCAGGCTAGTGCACGCACGTACAGGTGATACATGCTGGATTAATATTTATCGAATAATGGATATGATTGATTGAATAATGAATGGCTGTGGTAGTTTTGCATTTTGCTGGCCAATAGAGAGACTGTTATATTGCCATCGGTCCCTGGCTGCCGTCTCTGTGACTGTGGTTTGACAAACAATGATAGCTGCCCGGCCACATGGACATTGATGACTTATGATACACTGCAACACACCTGTCTCGAATGTTTCAGCCCTTTCTCATGTAGCTCAAGCAAACCTCGGCTCAGCTCAATGCCATATTGTCTACTTTATCTAGTATAATACCAGCTGCCTTGCCCATTCACTTGACAATGAAGCCTCATCATGGAAGTGCTAATCCAATTCAGCGCTTTGTATCCTTTGAACAATTTGATGGATCAACTTGGCTTCATGTCGTCCACGGATCTCTTATCAGATGGAACCTTTAAGCCGCTATCAGCATCTTGACCAGCACCTAAATCATGGGCGTCAATCACTAACAACAACCTCCAGTTGAGCCTCCAGCACTGCAATGGCGGGCAGCTGTTTGGCACTGACAGTCAGTCACGCACCGGCAACGCCTGCCTGCAAAACTTTCAGGTCCCCCTTCAAGTGCCTGCCTCGTCCAAACTGGGAGAGGGAAAAAACTTCATCTTTTCACTCCCCAATAGTCCAATATTTGGCCTCTCCATCGTCCTAAATCTCGCCATCATTCTTCGCCAACATCGTTAGGACTTATCCAGCTCTGGTTCAAGCCCCTGAGCATCGCCCGAGCATCGCCTGCTCATCCCATTTTGGAGTCGACAGCAGCTTCACGATAGCCCATCTCTGCTTCAAACAGGGGATCAAACACCCGTCAACCATGTATCATCGCTTTCCTTCGGGCTTGCACAGGCGCCCAGTCTTCGAGCCACAATGCAGCCATGCCACCATGACGAGAATCTACAGCCCAAGTCTTCTCTGTTCCAACTGTCACTATCCCGGGCCTTCTGGATGGCTCTACCAGTGCACGCAGGATAGAGAGGACTTGATAGAACACGCCGTGGCGAGAGGAGACTTTGTATGGCAACGAAGATGCGACGAAACTCGCCGTTTGTGCTGACGAACTACCGCGGACAAAATGCTAACTGTGGCCGCAACTAGATCAGCATGGACCAGTTCGGTGATCAGTTGACCCCAATGATGGGTATTCGAAAGAGGAGCCCTGCTGCTCGCGAAGATCGGCTCAGTTTCTTTCAGGAGATCAGCCAGGAGCAGCTTGCACAGTATCGCCCTGACCAGGTCGCTCATATCCTCAGGCAGCGTGAAAATGTACGCATTACCCCCAGAGACCGTTCTAGTCGTTTGCTAGGTACTGACTGGTATCCCAGGTCCAGCTCGTTATTCAGCGAGACAAGGTTCGCAAGAATAGCGCCGCGATACTCAGTCGCCTCGCTGAGCCGTATGGGCTAGACAGCGCTTCATGTAACATTGGATTCCAGAAGCCATGGTTGTGCACTCCGCAAGAGGAATGCCAATATCGAGTGTGTCAAAGCTGTCGACCTGCATGTGCAGACCGCGCATTTCTGAGCCTCAACGCTGTTGCCGATGGCGAAGTGCCCCCAACTGCAGCAGCAGGCTACAGCTTCCATCTCCTTGGCCAGCGACCTGTCGTTGATGCAAATGTGCTCACGAACATTGGCTGCCGTCCAGTTCCTCTGGTAAGTTGCATTGGCGTATACATACCTCTTTACAGCAGTTGAGATTAATATTGCCGTGATAGCCTCACTCTTCACCCGCTCACTCTACGCACGATTCACATGCATCATCGATGAGTGCCACGGACTGGATCGATGCCCAGATAGCTCGTGGGCGCCGTTTGTGGACAAGACAGGGGGATGACACCGAGATCGAAGAGTACGATGCTGATTTTGACTGGTCTCTGACACCCAACGCATCGGGAAACGTTTCTGTGCGTTTAAAGTACTCCCCCAAGTGCGAGAATCTGGATGTGCTTGCAGAGGCTACTGGATCCGGCACGTTTGATCCACAGCAATGGACACCTCCGCCATCGCCAGTGATTCATTTGAACGAGACCGATGACCGTATCGATGATATCGGCTGGTGAGTAGTAGTTATATTTCAGAACGGTATCTCATTCTTGGAAGCACCTAACATGCAAGTAGTTCCACTCCCTCGGAAAAGGCTTCTTCCAGTCAGAGTGACATATTACTCTCCGAATCGGCAGTCCCTCAAACGGCAAGCGGGCACCTTCGTGAGTTGAGCGTTGACGAGTCACCTAACGAAGCAACAAGTGCCACATCGACTCCTGTGTTGAGTGAGCGGTTTCCTCCATCTCCACTCAAAGTTCCACACGGGGTGGCCATGCTAGAGGAGAGTGTCGAACTGGGAGTTCCAGATGTCATTACGCAGGCTTGATCCCTTGCTCTTTAAAGGATTTTATCCCCCCCTTTCGTTTTTGTATGGTATGTGATACACATTGGCAGGTTGATAGCGATTGTTTGTTTGAGTCATGCCGCCTGGATGGGTTCAGTAGGAGGCTTTTGTCGAGCCAAAACGACGGTTTCTTTGTCGCTGCTTGGTCTGAGACGGAGACAGTTGCCTCTGTAGCTGCGCTGAATAGAATCTCGTCCATAAAATGAGTGTGTTGATTATAGGTGCAGCAACTGTGGTAGTAAAAAGCTAACCCTCGGCATATCTCAACATTGCCCGCGTCTAATGCTAAGAGAAAGTAAAGAAGCACCGTATCGCCACATCTCTCATCAATGGTATTCTACCGCGCAAACAAATATAAAGGCTTTGGACTTTTACCTCGGCGTTGTAGCTGCCAACATGGTTGCTACAATTATAATACGTAGGTAAGAAATAAATAGGCAAATGGAGATGAGTAGATATATCAGGTTCTCCTATCTTCACCGTCGCATATTTTATTTTCACCGTAATGGGCTATGTCCGTACTGAAATTGACGCACATTCATCACCGTTCCTATCAAGCCATATCTACCTAGTGCAGTACGACGCCCGGGCGCACCACAAACCTCGCAACACCACACAAAAGTATAGTATTGTAAAGTTCAAAGCTCACAGAGGTCATCGCACAGCTGCGGCGGTAGCCGGGTAACTTCGTCACAATCGATTAGAAGCTTCCAATCATGGAAAAAGTCGCAAGCTTATAAACAGATTTTTAGCTAATGATACTAATTATAGAAACCAGATCATTATAAAGCTTTATTTGCTTTCTGCCATTTAAAATTCTCTTTGCCAAAATTGACTCGGACTCTGCCAGCTTCAGCTTTATGGCCAATGCAGGGGTAAAGCTTGCGAAAGATCAAGGTGCTTGATTTGCGGACTGTTATAGTATAAAGCTGTTAATAATGGCATATTCAGGAATGTTTGACAAGAGTCAATGTTGATACTTACACACAATCTCTCCATCGCATGTGAAAAAATACTCATTACGCTCGTAGTCAATACCGCAGCCAACAGTCTGGCCTGTGCCATATGTCTTAGTGGTAGCACGTCGTGACGACTCATTTTCAAAGATCCCGCCGTCGTCACTATGGTAACCAATTGACCAGATATTCCATCCTGGCAGTGCCTGTACTTGATTGGTAAACTCTCCAGTCAAACCAATCGCGAATATGACACGACCGGCATTTTCCGACTGAACGGACTCTAAGATGGTCAGTTCAAAATATGAATACGATTCGTCTAGCTCTCGAGGGGGAAAGGGGAAATTAGCCCGAATTGTGATGGCAGCTGCATTTCCCCTTTCATATGGCTCTGCTGTGGGATAGTGTTAGAGAAGTATCAAGAAGCTTGATTCAAGCTGGAGGTTACTTCCTTACATTCGAAATACGCCTCTAAGCCGTCAGCCTCAATATGTGGTGCTGCATTCTTGCTCCATTGTTGCCATATTTGAGGCCATACAAGAGCTGTTGGGGTTTTGGTCTTTCGCAACGCTGCTTCTTCATACTCAGCGTAGTCTTTTCGAGGTTTTGCTTGGTAAAGAAAGTGATGAATATTCCAATCATCTTGGTCGACCTCGTTTTCAATTTTCGCCTTAAAAGGAGCCAATTTTGTCCATAGATCGAGCTCGTTTATTTCAGTAGCGATTCGCAGGTCTTTTAGACCAATATTGCATGATGCTGTATCACTAGGAATACATTTCACACAGGCTTCAAGAAACGCGATCGACAACTTCCTCCGAGATAGAATACCGAGTTGAAAACAAGATAGCTGGTCACCTTGCTCTTGCTTGAAAGGATCCAGACCGAGTTGAACAAAAAGTCCAGATAGTTTACCATCGTCATATCTTGACCTATCGGCACGCAGATAAGTCTCTAATCCATTAAAACCTCCATCAGACTTTTCATTGATTAGCCATGGGTTATTTTGAAGCAAAAATTCCACTATTGTGGGTTTATCGTTCCTTATGGCCCTCCAATAAGCTGAGAGGGTATCTGGATCATGCGACGCAGATTGCGAATTTTCGTCTCGCATACCAATGTCGGCTCCAAAGTTCAGAAGCAGCTGCACCATTGGGTCATCTTGGTCCTCTGAACAAATGGCTATATGCAACGGGGTTCTGCCACGATCATTCGTAGCATTAACGTCAGCACCAAACTCAAGTAAGATCCTTGCTGCCTCCAAATATTGGCTGTACCCTTGCGAGTTTGATACCGCAAAATGCAGAGGCGTATATCCGTCAGGCGAGGCCACTCTTGCATCTTCAGAGGCTCCAGCTTCCAATAGGATTCGCACAAGGAATCCGTTGCCATTGCGAGCTGCAATATGAAGAGCGCGATATCTTGCTGATGCGACTGCAACGTGATCTGGATTGGCCCCACGGTTCAACAACACTTGGACAGTTTTCGTATTTTCTCTGAGGCAGGCCAGCAATAGTGGCGTGGCATCCTGGCCGTCTTTATATTCGATATCCGCTCCCTGATCCAGCAGTTGTTCTAAGACTTCAAACCTGTCTTCTGTGTGGTTATATGTTGCTTAGCTTATGATTGGGGAACTAAACACCGGAATCCTAATTTACACTTACCCAGGGCTGCATGATGAAGAGCTGTGAATTTAAGCCACTCTGTTGTATACTGAAGATCCGCATAAGGCTGTAGAAGTTGTACAACGGCTGTGCTGCCAAATATCGAGCCTTCGACGAGCGCGTTGCTAAGCCAAAAATCTTTATCATCCTCGGCAGCAACCCCGTTCGTACCGTTTTGGCTCCCGTCTTCATCCACTTTGTCTTCTTCCGGGTCTCCACCAGTGGGTGTACTACTAGAGACTAGATCATTCGATTTGTGTGTACGTAAATCTATCGATAGAAGCTCATTGACAACACCGTCCCAGCCTTGATTAGCTGCCGCCGTGATTAAGTCTACTAACCTTTCCCTCGTTATCGAGTCGACCGAACTAGAAAAGGCTTTCTGCATCCGCGGAATGACGTGCCAATGGCCGTGTTTTGCTATTTCATCTAGGCAACGGTATAAATTATCTTCTGATGGCTTAAAATCGAATGTTTTTGACCAAAGTGAGATAACGAGCCTGGCCAATTCTGCGCGACCGTATCGGCAGCATTTTTCAAGAGCTGTTTGCCATATGTCCGTATTGGATTCGGCTGATTTTAAGAGTAGCAGTTCAGTTGCCCCAGCGTGTCCGTGCCGCAAAGCATCCCAAAGAGCGAGTTCAACTTTTTCTTGGTCGTTGCCTATTTCAAGGAGTAGCAATTTTATAATGGGCCGGGCGCCTATCGATGCAAAGAGCCGGAGATTGGAACATCCAACCTTTTCGAATTCTAATTTGGCAGCAGACTCAACAATAATTGGCTTTATGAGTACCTGACTATCCAAAAATCTTCCATCTTGACCATATAAGAATGGAGAAATGATTTCTGTCATGGCAGATGCAGGGCCATCTTTATCATCATCGCGAAAATATTCAGCATCTTCTCCCATGTGCAAAGATAAGCAAGAATCTGCATAGAGTGTGAATATATGAGGTTGGAAGACAATGGGAGAATCACTCAGGGTGTCAAAGGGGCGCCTCTTCGACGTGAAACCATCCATCTTCCTGAGCTCAGGGGTAGAAAGAATCTTTAAACACTTCTGTAGCATGTTGAAATCTGGCTTTCCTCGTTCTCCTTGTGGTGCTTTGTTTTGTAAAAGAGTGTCTGATCTTTCCCGAACAAAATCGCGCAGAGTACCATGAACAAAGCTAACAACACCGTTTACTACACGAAGTAGTGGACCACAGGCAACTTCCAGGTCTGTCTTCAGATAGGTAGGAGCTGCAATAAGCATCTTCTGCAGTGTGAGTTTCTCATTCCCCAAGATATTGGAACTTGAGGGCGCTATCCACATTGCACCTGCCAATTCGTTGACTGTTAAAGGTCGTTTGGCGAAAGCGACGCAGAGCAATACTTCTCGGAGCCAGGCATACGGCGCATCTATCTCTTTCAGCATGTGTTCATAGACGGCATTGTAGTCGGCAATATTTATTTTCGTGTTTGTGTCGATGGTATTTGTGCCCATCGTCCGTCTCAGTGCTGATGCCAAGCCAATCACCAGGGGCGTCGCGTTTTCATTTGCAAGTCTTTGTCGGAGATCCGCGAGGTCATCACCATCCAGCTCTCTGTTTAGAAGGAGGGATTTCTTTGCATCAAAGCCTTCGTCCAGATTGATTTTGTTTGATTCTTTCGATGTCCCCAAAACTCTCAGAATATCTTCACTTGGCCGATGGGTTATGAAGATTTTGTACCTGGTAGGGCTGCCGAGAACTAGTCTCTGGAGGTCTCCTACAAGCTGGAGACGGGAATCTTCGCCGCATTCGTCAATAGCATCAATCACAATGATAACATTGAATTCCGATAGCCTATTAAGCATACCGGAGAGCAGCCGATAGAGGTCGGATGACGTTATTTCCTCTGGAGACGGCATGAGGGAGTGTAATCTCCGGACGTAGGCGCTATCAAATGAGGCATCCCCTCGATATAACATTTGAAGGATAAATGAAAGGAGGAGATTAAGATATGATCTTCTCCTATAATCGCTTTTACTAAAATAGTAGGAAAGCAGAATGGATTTGTCGGTGTTGAAGGCTAGTGTTTTTGAGATTTGGCTGGCGAGAACAGACTTTCCAGATCCCGCACGACCGAATATCGTCGTAATTCCTGGTTCTATATCAAGTTGCTCGCTGTTTAGAAAGCAATCGGTTACATTTAATGGTATCGCGCACATTTCTCCAGGACTACCATCTTGTTCATGCAGACTTGCAAGACACTGGCGACAAGCCACGGCATCGCTTTGGTACGCTGGCCCATTAGGGTTAGCATCTGCTAAGAAATAGGCGAATGAACAAGCTCTCATATTACCTTCCCGTATTTCTTCTGTCCACTCTGTAACTAGTTTCATAATGTCGTTCAGATTGTTAATCTCAAGGAGTCGGCTGTAAAAACTCTTCATCATGTATTGATTACTGATCATGTCATATCTTGCTGACACTGCTTTGAAGATTGATGATTGCCTTTCCGCACACTCCTTTAGTTCTGTTCTTGTGACTGGTATGTTTTCATGACTATTCGCTTCCGTCGTTGCTGGTAGCAGTTTTGAGAGGATATCATTCCAAGAATAACCATGAGATGTGTCCGGAGCGTCAAAACAGATCTATGCGCCAACGCATCAGAGTTGTACATTTTTATCGTCGATATGGCTTTTGCTTACTAGTCCCCTGATAGCAAGGGCGATATTAATGTACGTTTTGTCATGATTTGCAATCCAAAGTAACTAGAATAAAGCAACATTAGTTTGACTACTCAGTAGCGATAACAGAGCGTGACGGGCTCTTCACCTCCTTTATAAGAATTGTAGATACGTCATGGCATAAAAACACGATAGGTCGCTAGATATCACGTTAGTTATAGCAATTGCCTTACATAGTGAAGAGCAGACCACTCTGAAATTGTCACCTTTTTGCCCGTCTGCGTATTTATTGATTTCAGTAAATCAGTAGCAGCCTTCTCCAAACCAGACTTCTCAAACAGTATTGTCTCTTGAATATTTACATCATATGCAAGTATTCGACAGAATGATGAAAGTTTGCTTAGCAAAGGTCCGAAACCCCTGCTATCTGCCTCTGGGGTGCACCAGGTGGTACGGTATGAGCCATGAATACCGTGAATCGCAATGACACTTGCAGCTGCCCCGTTAACCCTATTCACGCAAAATAGTTATAGATAGCTACAGCATGAACTTACTCTATTGTAGGACGAGTAGGATTATTTGGCGGTGCATAATCGACCTTAACTCGGCAACCACCGCTCTTATCTTCGCTCATTGCAAAATCTTGGTTTTGTCAAATTTTGGAGATATGCAAAAGGTTTGTTCTTCAACCTCCTCTTCTTTTCTTTTTCTGACTCAAGAAGATGTAAAGAAGTTTGATTGAGTTGATAGACGAGGAGTTTTCACCTGCAGTCAAAATGGGAACAGAATCACAGGCTGGAGGAGGTGTATTAGGTGAGCCCTCTTGTACACCAATAGTGATGTAATAAAATGATACGTAGAGCTTCGATTGACCGAACCGCTTAAATCTTCCTAATGTAGAATTCGTTGCCCATATTAGACAAGTACGATGAGAGAGGACTTGATGGCCATCGCTTGGCCGGGATGTGTGGCTCAGAATCTTCTCTAACGGTATGAGCCTTCTGCACTCTGGAATAGCTTCTTAGCATTCTGCTGCTTTGCCCTTTTTAACCGACTACCCCGCACCATGGGGAGGGAGCTGAGTGTAACACTGGCTGGTTTCGCCAGCCTTGCGTTGGATCAGGCTGGCCATGTAGTGGTTGCTCAGCTTGGGCGGAAATCAATCCATTCTACCAATGACATCGTTCATACTATCAGGATAGCACTTTAATAACTCATTTCCCATAATTAAATTGACTCGATGTAGCAAAAGTTCATTGCTCAACGAATTATACATCAGACTTCGCCAATACTCCCTGGCAATTGACATGCATACTGCGCACTGCAAGCCATATCACACACTGCCACGCATGTTACAATCTTGAACTCGTATCACATGCAGTAACCCCCCTTTTGATATCTTGGGCGTATCATGTACAGCCACGTATGCTTCATGGACGCCTTAGAAATTACCTCCACCTCAAGGCTCATATACTTGCGGCTGACTGGGAAACATACGAATCAGCCAAGCAACTCATCATGACGAATCACAGGACTTGCTCACATTAGCAGAGCCTATGACATTGATACAACAAGCTCCCAAATTGGTTTTGTCAACGTCTTGGAGGGTAGGACCGAAGTCGAAGCGCATGGTTTCTGACGGGTCAAAATTGACAGGATCCAGTTTTGTATGGGCACCGACTTTGCGTTTTATCTTTTGGCGAAAAGTTCCAATATCCGCAATTAATTGTAACTCCGCGCGAAATTTGGCCTCATCCGGTAGCTCTAGAAGAATTGCAGTTCGCAGGTGGGCTGGTACGCCAACCCTAAGCGTCCTGTTTTCCATTACCTCCCATTGAGCTGCATTTTTAGTGCCTTCGTTGCGCCCTTCAATCCATGACATACCATTAAGTATTGCATGCGATTTGATATCCATTGTAGTCGTACGCTGGAAGCTTCCACCAACACTCAGAGTTGCCAAGCTGCAGCCACCCTGCAATGATACATCGGACTCCAACGTGTCTGTCTTAGTCTGGGTTGCCTCGTCCATGCGGAAAGTCCCACAGGGAGCCAAGTCTTTGACTATTGGCTCGTCACGTCCTCCAATTGCATTGTTTTCACGTCCAAATGCAATTGATATTTCTACCCGCTTAAATCGGCAGCGTTGTGGATTTGAGAGAAACTTGAAGTCAACGACGAGGAGAACCCCCAGTGGGCCGCCGGGAGTAATGGTTCCATGAACTATAGCAACGATATCAGCCTGGTACTTGATATCGGATGTCTTGTACTGGTCGATATGGACTCGCTGCAGCTCATCTGGTGTATTTTGAATTCGGAACCCTGCTCCTTCAATACCAAGGTCCAAAAGTGGAATTTCATGGTGTATTACTTCGACCATGTCTGATACTAGTAGGCTTCAGGCATAGAAGATAGAAAGCATGAGAAACGTGTTGTAGATTCAGAAGGGGCCTTGCAGCTTTTATAAGAGTCTTCTGCCTCCGAATGTAATATGTCATCAAAGTGGATCCGCTCGAGTATGGGAAGAAGCAAGCTGAACGCAAAAGTGACAAGCCCTGCGGTGTATCACTTAGTACGGTTGGCCAAAAAGAACCCATACCTCGAAATCCTTCATACAGAATGTACATGATTCTGGTGTATGCTGTGGAGCCGTCTTGACTCTTGCTGACCCACTGTAGCATCTGGTCTGCACCAAAAACCGGCCCCTCCTCTCCCTCCTCTCCCTCCTCTCCCTCCTCTCCCTTCCATCTTTCCACTATTTAGTTTTACGTATAGCGGCAAGATACAGTGTTCTTGTGTAAATAATTATTCGTAACAACATTAACTCACCGAACCAGAAATACCGTTAGTCACAACAGCCATGAGCTCCAGCCAGACTGCAAGTGCATTATCAACAATCCTCCAGCAACCGCAAAGGCCACAGCAGGAGACTTTCGAACTTGTCCATCGGCCAACCCAGTCACTTGCAGATGAAGGAAATGACGACCCTTCCGAGGACGTGACATCTGATGATGTTGACTACTCTTTCATTGTAGTGCAACAATCTTTTCAGACACTACGACGACTCAAGTTAAAAAAATTTAACCGCGAACCAGACATTGAAGATGTTGATCAGCATTTCAATAACGACCAGACTGTAAAGCCCCAGCTACGTAACCTGGATAAGAGCGGAGGAGAGGATATATCGTTTATGCACTTTTTGATTAAAGCCCCCGCGCGTTTACAAGAGAGGATGCCCCTGATTCAGTGGGCCATGAAAACGTATCCTGACCAATATCTCAGAGGAATTGACGGCGACAAAACCTCTATCTTACAGATCCTTCACACTAAAAGCAAGACGTCCAATGATGCTCTCCTCAAGTTTGTCAGCGCCTATCCCTTAGAGGTGGCCAACATCCTCCGCAAGACCAAAGACGGGGGCAAACTCTTGAGTGTAATTATACCTATGGTTCGAACGTTGAATGCCCCCGAATTTCTCACATTTTTCGACCCAAGCCCTGAAAATCTGAAACCCAATCCGGTAAGCATTGTTATGGAGCCCTTTGAGAAGGTGTGTGCAGCTAAAAAAAAAACCACATTGATACATAATTAGAACACGAGAAATAAAAATTCACCACCAGAGGTCGATAATATGGAATTTGTTCCTGTCGCAAATGATGTTTCTGTTCGAGATGGCCGGGATGTGTCGTATGAAGAAATGGGAGAAGTAATTCTTCTACATTGGCCCAAGAAAACTACTACAGCATCGGGACAGGCCTCAACCCGAAACAGAAAGCAAATACACCCTGAACGTGCGAGGTATAAAGATGAAAAAGGTCAAACCCCACTTCACTTGGCTTCAACCTACTGCGATTGTGATGAAAGTCAAAGGAAAGCACAGTTCAATCTTGTGCAGAAATTCCTTGCATGGTGCCCAACAGCAATAGAAAATATGGACAATGACGGGAGATCAGCTTATCTTCACCGCGTGGCTTCGTCTGGTAAACCTTCGTTAATCAATCAAGGCGATGAAGGAGATGAAATTGCGTTTTTGCTAAAGGATAATATTATGCATTTGGATGATCGCGATTTGGTTCTAACGCTTCTATACGGATGGCCGATAAATGCTCAACCACCATCCCAGAGGCCAGATTCTGCAATGCGCGAGAGAGAGATTCACCTTGATTTGCGCGAATTACAAAATTCAGAGTCACAGCGAAATTTGATCCGCTTTATTAAAAATTTGAACTTTGAAGACATTCTTCAATACGTCCGCATTCCACAGCACCCCTTCTCATCACCTGATTTGACCAATGATCAGATCAAGCCGGAGAAGAAGACGTCGGGTCGCCGCGACTTTGAGGAAATATTTAAGGTGTTGCACGATAAAAAAGTACGAAAAATTCTAAAGCTAGTGGTGGATGATGACGAGGATTGCCTTCATGAAGATGAAGTGATAGAGTCTTTAAGCAGGTTTAAGATTGAGGACTTTCAATGGATGAAAATGGACTTATCAGTCATGGTTCTCAGGCACGCAGTTCCTGATGCGCAAAACGTTCACCTCTTTAGCAGTGGCAATCACTCTGTCCTTCGAGATTGGTCAAGTTCCGAGGGTTTGTGTCAGATGACCAAGGTAAGTTCAACCAGCATTTCAAAACCGCAACACTATTGAATTACTACCATGGCGTATCTCAAACAATAACGTGTTATATAGCTAGAGTCCGTATCTGTCAAGATCTACCGGAAAACGGAATCACAAACAAAGACAGAAAGCTACGCCAGAGACTTTATTGAAAGACTCGTCAATCATTCTCCTCATATCCGCTCGATTGAAGTGGCTATTGAGCCGCGCAAGAACAAATCCCAGGAAGACTGGACCAACACCGGGTTCCTCGTTTCAACGTAAGATACGACGTATTATTCAATTAACACGCATCATGTAGCTGGAAACTGACGGCAGATTCTCATACAGGAACAAATGGATCCAAACCATGAGAGATTTTGCCAAATTTTTAGGCAACGTCAGGGATAAAATGAAATTGAAAGGCGACGCTGTCCAAGTTGCAATCCTTGACGACGGAATTGACTGGCCCTTTGCTCATGAGCGTCAATGTAGAGGCCGATCATTCTACGCTGACAAGAGAAATGACTTCAACGGCCAAAATGTGTGGTACTCATCTTCTACGGGCCACGGTACACTTATGGCTGAGCTTGTCCGAATGATTTGCCCAAATGTCTCGTTTTTAATCGCTCGCCTAGATCAAACAGGATTAGAAAATAACACTTTCCAGCCAACTCCGGAATCAGCGGCCAAGGTGAGAACAATCTTCTATTTTTGTGACTACCCAGATTTCCCTAACATCAGCATTATGCAGGCAATTAGATGGGCTATCCAGATGGGGGCTCATATCATTTCAATGAGCTGGACCATTCCCGGCGACTACCCAGAATTAACTAATGCTGTGGACGAGGCGCGTACCGCAGGAATCTTATTGTTTGGATCGGCCAGTGACCAAGGAGCAACCTCGTCAGTCAAGCCATACATGGCCAAACTGAGCGGCGAAAAGAATCCCGTCATCTGCATTGGCGGTGCTCGTGAAGCCGGATATGGTGACGATAGAGCTCTCTTAGAGGGTGAATTCTTCTTCCCAGGACAGATTAACGGACTCACAGATTCCTTGCCGTCGTTGAAATCTAAATTCAGCAACAGCATAGGTAGCTCTGTTGCTACAGCCTTGGCTGTCGGATTTACAGCACTCATCAAGGTGCTTGTAAATATGCTGCCCGAATACGAAAGCTACCGCGAACAGCTGCAAGATCCGAATAACATCCGTCTTATCTTCCAAAATCTTCTATCAAAGTCAGACATGAATAAGCTGGCAGAGCAGCGCACTGCTGTCATAATCCCAATCGAGAAATACATTAAACTCAAAAGACTACGCAACTCCCTGAAAGGAGTGTCGGAAAACGACATAGCGGAGCGTAGCAACAGAGTTCTGAAAGACATTCTAAACCGGCTTCTACGGTAAGTGGCCATATGCTAGTTGTATACTTCTAGCCAAGAAGCGAGAAAACAAGTTGATCATACTCTAACATACTGTTTTGAAACAGAGCCTTGATAAACATTAATGAAGATAGGAAATTTGAGGATTCAGGATCTGAAGATAATGATGACAGTGATTAGTTATAATTTAGTATTATTTTGATCTTCATTTTGATAAACGTCCATCCAAGTATCGCTATATGATCGGATTTTGAACGTGAATAATGTAAGTCATATAATTAATAAATATAACCAACGCCGTCTGTTGGTCGTTTTGTAGGAAGGAGTACCCCGTGCTTCTGCTCGAATCATATTGCAAACATCTTGATTTTATCCGATTCAGAGTCTTATAACCAATGCGAAATGTATATCGTCTAGCCCTTGAGCCACATTCTACTATACACAACAAATAAATGAAGCGTCCTCCCTTTTATCTAGTTTCCCTCAATATCGTTGTCTTTATCTGTTCCCTATTCACGCGCTCAGTGGGACATGCAGTCGCCATACTCATTCCACTCTCATTTGATCAGCTTGGTACATCGATCCCCAAGTTTAATAACGGCATTTTGGTTACAAGGTAAGTTCATAAAGTTACTATGATATAGCGCACACCTTGGTCGAGAGCCAAAACATGAACGTTAGGTATATGGCATTTGGCTCTTCATCTATTGAAGTAGAACAGATGAATGTAATATCAGATGGAAATCATTGCTTTGCTGTCATCTTCCGTAAATGGAATCAGTTATATAATCAAGACTGTTTATTGGTCGCCTTGTAAGGTGAGGGGTTAAGCGACTTCTCAGAAATATAAAGACAAGGCTGGACCTATTAACATCTTGATCTTATCTGTTTCAGAGGCTTTAAGCCAGAACAAAATTTAATTGAACCATGTCACATTCTCGCAGTGTTGACAACAACACTTTTGGCGATAATACCACAATCCACCAGGGCGATATTAACAATGTGTTCAACTACCCCCAGGGTACAGAGATTGACGCCCTTCAAGGCTGAGCCAGGCTAATTATTGCCAGAGCGACGGGAAACTCAACCACAGCCTTTCCCGCTGATCCCTTTCAGTCGCGACCCCGATTTCGTCAATCGAGGAGACATTCTCGAACAGATTTTGGCGCGCTGCTTGGAGCCGGCCGGTCGAGTGGCGCTCGTGGGCCTTGGTGGTGTTGGCAAATCGCAACTGGCAATCGAATTCGCCCACAGATTCGCTGAAGAGCATAAGAACATCTGGATTTTTTGGATCCATGCAGCGACACAGGTGCGTGTCCAAGAAGGCTTTAGGTTGATTGCCGACGCCGTTAAATTGCCCGAGAGGAAGCAACCCCAGGCTGATATACCGCTTCTTGTGAAAAACTGGCTATCCATCGAACATAACGGCAGATGGGTTATCATCCTTGATAGTGCCGATGACATCGAGGTGCTCTATGGCGCAGATGAAAGTGGTCATAGCCAACGGTCACTAGCGGCATACATTCCCAAGAGTCGAAACGGAGCCATTGTCCTTACTACGCGCAACAGAAGCCTTGCTTCTAAGCTTACCGGAGGATACAAGCACATAATTGACATTAATAAAATGTCGGAAACAGATGCACTTACTCTATTCGAGAGGAAGATGGGATCGCCTTTGGATGATGCAAGCTTGGCAGAAGATCTGGTGAAGGCATTGGAGTGTATACCGCTGGCCATCAGCCAGGCTGCTGCCTATATACAAGCCAGAAGGCCGCGAAGTTCGATTGAGAAGTATCTGGCCGAGTTTCGAAAGAGCGAACGAGGAAGCATGAAACTTTTAAAGTATGAAGCAAATAATATAGGGCGAGACGAGGAGACATCGAACACAGTCCTCAGAACATGGGCAATCTCATTCGACCACATTCGCTCGCAGCAGCGTTCTGCCGCAGATCTTCTATCACTCATGAGTTTCTTCGATCGACAAGGCATTCCCGAGTGGGTGCTTAATGATTCCAAGATGCGAAGCAACGATCTGGATGGAAACGAAAACTCAGGATCTGAGACCAGCGAAGATTCTGATGGCGATATTGAAGGCGGGTTTGAAGAGGACATCTTAATTCTGAAGAACTTCTGCCTTATTGCTGTGAGCGAAGAGGGCGACAGGTTTGAGATGCACCGACTCGTACAGTTAGCAATCAAAAGTTGGCTGAAATCTTTTGGACTACAAGAGACGTTCTTGCAGCAGTACATTACGCGGATGGCAGTGTCGTTCCCAATCGGAAAATATGAGAAGTGGGCGATTTGTAAGGACCTTTTTGCACATGTTCAGGTGGCCCTTGATTACCAACCAAATGAGGACACCCTGGGACAGTGGGCAACTTTGTGTTATAGGGGAGGAATTTATGCGTATGAGCAAGGGCAGTATGAAATTGCAGAGCAAATGGTAACCAAATCTAAGAAGGCGCGCGAGAGGAAGTTGGGAAAGGATGATGAGGGGACTTTACTAAGTATAGGGTTATTGGCATCTATAATATCACTGCAGGGCCGTTGGGATGAAGCTGAACAGCTGCAGGTGCAAGTCATGGAAACTTACAAAACGGCGTTCGAGACCAACCATCCAAAAAAATTTTCAATCATGGGCCAACTTGCATTAACATACTGTCATCAAGGCCGATGGGATGAAGCTGAAGAGCTACTGGAGCAAGTGGTAAAGGCTCGCAAAGCTGAATTCGGAGCCGATCATCTACGGACGCTTTCGAGTATAAACAATCTTGCATCAATATACAGGAAGCAAGGCCGATGGGACGAAGCTGAAAAGCTACAAGTGAAAGTATTAGAGGCTCGCAAAGCCAAACTCGGAGCCGATCATCCAGACACACTTGTAAGCATGGGCTCCCTTGCATCAACATACAGGAAGCAAGGCCGACGGGATGAAGCTGAAAAGCTACAAGTGAAAGTGTTCGAAAATCGCAAAGTCAAACTCGGAGCCGATCATCCAGATACAATTGCAGGCATGAGCAACCTTGCATCAACATACAGGAAGCAAGGCCGACGGGATGAAGCTGAAAAGCTACGAGTGCAAGTACTGGAAGCTCATAAGACTAAACTTGGAGTCGACCATCCAGACACACTTGTAGGCATGGCCAAGCTCGCAAGGATCTGGAAGAAGCAAGGTCGACGTGAAGATGCTCTGGCGCTAATGAAAGACTGTCTCCAGAGACGCCAGCGAGTCTTAGGCTTGCAGCATCCAGATACCTTGGATTCTTCAAAACGGCTAAAAAGATGGAGCAATGATAGCGAATAAGATTATGTGTATTCACCATACGTTACATGAGAGTTTAACAATACTGTCAATACATAGCTTTCAGGAATAAAACCATGAATGATGAAATGTATATTCAACTTCAGAACTACCTATGTTCATTACTACATCTCAGAAATAGCATATCATTGCATTCCATCACACCCGCCTCACTTATCCTCCTTCTTCAAGGCCTCATCCATACTAGCCTGCACCTTCTTCATCATCTCATCCCCAACCTTCTTCGCATCCGCAAACCTCGGCTGGAAAAACTCCTGCGTGCTCACAAACCTCTTCTCCCACGTCTCAAAGTGTCCCAACGTAACACACTCCGCCCACCCCCTCGCCGCAAAGGTAAACTCCAAATCATCACTTCTGTACCGCTTGTCGTCCACCGCCGTCCGGAGTGTTTGGTCAAGCATCTCCGTGTTGCGGAAGAGATGCTCCGTTACACCCAAGCGGAGACGGAAGAGGGGCGTGCTGCAGAGCATGTGGTCGTAGGGGACGATGCCGAGGGCGGCCCAGCAGTCGACCATTGCGAGGAGGGATAGGTGGTTGTTTGGTCGGGCGGGTTCCTCGGGGGTGGGCGTGCCGAGGGAGAAGGCTGTGAGGATGGAGGGTTCGAGGAGGGGACGTGAGGCCCATGATTTGGATGCGCCGAAGACGCGGTCGCGGGCGCCGTAGATGCGGGCTTTTAAGTCGTCAAAGTTGCCCTCGAGCATGAGCTTGTAGAGCTCGGTGGTGGATTTGGCGTACTGGGAGACCTGTTTGCGAGCTTCCGGGTTGAGAATCGCCAAGCCGGCGTAGACGTGCCATTTCTGCGAGTAGATGCGCAGCATAATGTTCATCTTGACGTTTTCAATGCCGCCGACGTACCGGCTGAGCTCCCAGGGATACTGCCTGTTTGCGTGCCACGCCTTACCCATGGAGAGAAACGCGGCATGTGTGACGGCCTGGGTGTCTGCCGTGATGCGGTCATGTTCCTGGGCTGTGAGATGGACATATTTCGACTTGAGGCAGCTGAGCACAATCTCGACTTTACGGAGAGCTTCGTCTGGCGCGCGGTGCTGGATGAGAACCAGGGGCTGGTTCTGGGGGTCGACGCCGGGGCCGTGGAGGGAGTGGCATGAGACGATGTAGACGTCTGATGGGAGATGAGCTTCAAAAGCCTCGATCTCGGGGGATTTGCAGGAGGTTTGGCCGCCGACGATGGCGCCCATCTTTGTTGCTGGAAGATATCATGAGCGTCAGTCAGTTGGATGCTAGTATACTGAAGAATCATGAGGTGGCATACAGGGTCCATATTGGGCAATCACACGATCAATAAAGGCCGCCTCGACCGAGTAGATGATGTAGTCGCTCGCGCGGGATACGAGGTGGCCGTTGCGCAGAATCTCAATGTTCTTCTATACGGAGAGACAGGCTTCAGCATCCGACTTTGTCACGATGGAAAGAAAAGCAAGTGAAGAAAAGAAACATCATTGCAGTGAAACGAGGCAGCGCAGTGCGTACTTTGCCATTGTATTTTTCTTTAAGGCTATCGTATCTATCTTCTCTGTCGCACGCCAGGATTCTAAACTTGCACCGTTAATTACTCGGTTTGTCTTGGGTACGGCGAGCGTCTACGTGGGAAAACAAATGGGACACCAATTGCAAGGTTTTTCTCTAATATCTTTTTCGACTGTTAGCTTCTCCGCTTTGTGAAAAAATTCTAGACAAGTCGAAACAACAAAAGTGTAAAGGGAATATTTTTTCAGACAAGTAAAAGTAAGGTAGCTAGCATTTTCATCACTGAAAGCACAGGTCCGGTTCTGATCACCATAACGGTGGGACAGGCGTCCCTGTGCAATACTCGAGCCAAATGCGCTCATGTCATCACGAAAAGGGTAAAAGGACGCGCCAAAGAAGAGAAGAAAAAAAAAAAGTAAATGCTTACCTGCAAAAGAGAAATCTGCCAGAGGCGGAGAAAAAGCATCCATTCTCAAAGACGCAAAAACTCACCTCCAGCCAGCTTCCGACAATCTCTCGGCGTACATCCTGCCCATGTCGCCCATGCCAATCAGCCCGACGGTGAAGTTTTCCATCCCCGCCGGGACGCTGGACTGTGCCGAAGCCATTGCGGCCCTGCTGCTCGACGGGGATTCCTGAAGCAGAGGGTCTCAATTGCTGTCGCCCAGAAAATAAAGACCTGGTTCGTCTTTTGCTGGATTTTTCCTGCTTCGGTGGAAGGCGAGGAAGAAAACAGAGCTGGGTTTGTGGGAATGAGAAAAGAAGAAAATATTTGCGCGAAGATGCTTTATGGGGTTGGAAAAAAAAAAATCAGATGAGTAAGCAAGGATTAGTGGGGTCGGGGAGCTTGATAGTCCGATATCGTGTGCCGAGAGTGGAGATGGAGGGCCATGCAAGTATCCGAGCTTTCAAATATACACGGATTACAAAGTCATTCACCAACTCATTAGACTTCATTTCACCTCATCTTCTCTGCTCTCTTTTCCTATTAGAACTTTCTTCCTCCAGAAATGGAAGCAATATACGCCATCGGATCAAACGGATCCGGCCAACTCGGCATCAGTCACAAAGAAGACGTCTCCGTGCCAAAGCCGGCTCTCTTCCACCCCGAGCAGCCCAGCTCTCGCATCGTCAAAGTTGTTGCTGGAGGGAATCACACTCTCCTTCTCACGGAATCCGGCAAGCTGTACTGGAGTGGAGACCCAGCTAGTGGAGCATGCGGACTGAAGCCGTTCCCAAATATTCCCGTGTTCCTGGAAGCTCGACTCGCAAAGGAAGAGAGTGACGAACAGGTTGGAGAGATTGCTCTCATTGCGGCCACTTGGGAAGCTTCCGTTGTTGTTTCTAAAGATGACCAAGGAAAGAGAACCAAGGTCTTCAGCCTTGGTATAGGACAAAAGGGAGAGCTAGGCCTGGGCGAGTTGATTGTACGGACACCATCAGCAACGAGGATCAAAGACTTTCCCCCAGCCGGCACAGAGATTGTGGACTTGTCTGCGTGCATGGGACATGTCGTTGCTGTTTTGGACAACGGCGACGTTTACGGCTGGGGCAACTGCCGTAAGTCTCAGATTGGCGAGCCCAGCGCGGTAGTCTTCACGCCTCGTAAGATTGAGGGCGTAAACTTCAAGGTGGTCAGAGCGGTTTGTGCAAAAGAGTCTACATGCCTTTTTGGAGAATCAGGTAGCGGGAAGCTTCATGTCCTGGGCTCAGATAAATGGGATTTAATTTCGACAGCCCCTTCAGTAGCTCCAGCTTGGAAAGATGTCGGAGCTAGCTGGGGCAACTTTTACATTCTGGGTCAAGATGGAAGCCTGACGGCTTGGGGACGAGATGACCATGGTCAGCTCCCCCCATCAAACCTGCCGCCTCTCGAAAAGGTGGCCATTGGCAGCGAACATGTTGTCGCTCTCACAGCAGATGGCGATGTCTTGTCGTGGGGCTGGGGAGAACATGGCAATTGCGGACCACAGGTGGAGAATAACGATGTCAAAGGAAGATGGAACGTGATTGCATCGTCAAAGCTCATCCCCCCTGAAAGTAAGATAGATAACATAGGTGCCGGCTGTGCCACTAGCTGGATATCCATTACGTCCAGCTGAAACTACAGTCAACTGGAAACCAACGCATGCCACGATGCTTCTCTGTCCGATAATTAGTCGGGGAACAAGGCCAAGCCTTGGACATCGGACAATCTCTGAGTCGGATCCAGGAATGTTGACTCTGCCGCTGTGGGCTGCGCCTCCTCTGTCGGCTCATAACCGCTAGGTCGAACATCATCCCCGCGTCCCATATTGTGCGAAACAGAAGGGTTCTTCTCCAAGTTAGCCTCCAGTCATGATCTCGACGATTTGCAATGGGAAACTTACAGGATCTGCACTGTGGTCCCATTCTAATCTGGCATCTTCATCAGCATCCTCATCGTCGTCCCTTACGGGCTCCCATGCCTCGTCTTCGACAAAAAGACTCTCCGATCTGAGTGTTGGCGGCGGTGGCCTCTGTGACGGCCGGAAATCGAATGCTCCAATGCGCGAAGCACTGGCTCTAGCAGCGCTCAGTCGCGGAGTTGGATTTGGTGGCTGCCGTGATGATGATGGCGGCGGCATGGAAGGCGATGCGGCTTGCTTCCGCTGAATATCGGCCATGGTTTGTGATGGTGTTGAGCTTGCGCGACGAGAAGTCTCTTCTAAATGCGGCATGGCCTTGCTAATGCTGTTGCTGCCTTTGTTCGCAGCTCCTTTACGAACCTTTTTGGTCCTCTTTTCGGGATTCCCTCCCCGTTCGCCGACGGTCATGATGAGAAATTCACATGAGATGGCATCGCCGGAGTAGGAAATTTGCATTGGCCTTGCGGGGAGGGAGTAACGGGCAACAATCGCGTTGCCGGTGATGGCTGCGTGCTGTGTGATTGCGCGAACGTCTTTGATGGAGACGACGATCTGAAGCTTATCTTCCACGTCAATATCGTCAAATTCGTCGGTTTCGACAGCAATCGAAGTATGCAGAGGTTTCTTAAGAACCGCTATTCTCACAAGTTAGCTTGTTCCCATGAGAATGTAAAGACTGATACTCTTACCATCATCGCTAATGGTCTTCTCGCTAAAGCAAGTGAAGTTGACATGATCGCCATCTGTATTAATGTCAAGGTACTCGGTTCCAGGTCCAAAGTGATCCACCAGCTGCTTCAAGGTCCTTGATGAGATGCTCCAGTGGTAAAGAGCCTCCTGCTTGTTGAACTTTGCATGTACGGGCATGCTGACTTCAAAGGGAAGTCGGTGCGTAGCAGTCAGTCCATTTCGGAAGATGATTCGCGCAATGAAGCGACTCTTGACGCCTTCTCCATCTTCAATGGCGACATCGCAGCGATCTATGATACTCTGCTTGTCCCCTTCGCTTCGTGATTCTACTCCAGATCTGCTGCGGAAGAGAGAGGCCAGGCCCTAGAAATGGGACTAGATTAGCATAAAGAGTCAGTATCAGATGGAGTAGAGAATCGCACTCTGATGTACATGGAGCAAAAGAATTTCTCCTGAAACGGCCCCGTGCCCTGATACTGGTAGCGCCCAAAGAAGCGGCTGGTTGCGAACCGGAAGCTTGCGTAGGCTGACTTGGAAGTGTTCATTGTGGAGAGGAAAAACTGTCCGCAAAGTTAGCAGCTGCTGGTAGAATATCGAGAAAAGTAGAGAAGATTTGTCATTACAGAATCCTTTCGCGCTTCGATAGATACATCTTCGCTGAATTTGCTCAGGCAGTTGAGGGCATCTCGAAACGCCGTGACACCCTCTTCACTGAGGGTGAATGTCAGGACGGCCATGGCGGCATGTGATGAATTATGGGAGGAGCTGCGATCGGTAGATTGGCCCCGTGACGTTGAAAATTGGAGGTTAAGCCATCATTAGTAACAATAAAGTGAATTCACGTGTTTGCTTCATACGGAATGAAGCCGGATGAATGAAGGTGGACGTGCTGAATGAGCTTGTCGTTCACGAGCTACTGCTGAAGATGCACTGGTCGGTGGTGGTGGATAGTGGGATAATCCGCATTGATGCATATTTACCGCTTTTATGAATCTCATGCATTTATGGTGATTCGATTTCATACCCTGATCTGTTTTCATCGAAGCTGTCTACGTTCAAGATAAAGTTGATAAAAAGGAATATAATATTATCAGAGCTTCGTACTGTTTATTCTATATTCCTGAGACGACAGATCCGTGCATATTCACCATCTTCGCATTCGATTGTCTCATATTTGTCGTCAATCACCATCTTCCTTCCCCCCCCTTCAGCCTCATGGGAATGGTGATTGTCAACGTGCCTGCGGAAATTATCTCGTCTGCTAAATGATTTGCCACAGGGCTCGCAGAAACATTTCTCATTTGGGATATTGTTCTCCTTCGCATACTTCTTGTGAGATACCCAGTAGTGCCTATTCCGCGCCTTGTTGTCTGCAAACCGTTCGAAGCAGCCTGCCTCGCATGGAACCTGTTTGTTATGCGTATTCAGGTGCTTTCTGTTAAGAAATTACAAGTTAGTTTTGTATACCATATCATTGTGTAATGAAAGGAATATTTACTTGAAATTGCCGTCGTGCTTCTTCCATTCGTCGCAACACCATCTATAGCCAGGCCGATGTTCCCCTGAGAAGACATTAGACATCAATCACGACTGGTTCTTGAGGGAAGATACTGACCAGCGGGGTTCATTTCTGATGAAGGGTCATTAAAGCTGACTGTAGAAGAAATTTCCACTTCATCATCAAAATTGTCATCATCCGTGTTGAAAGGTGCTGGCTCGGTACTCATTTCTGGATCGACAGGCATGGTGCTGTCCCAGCCCATGTCTTGAGGATAGTTTGTCATGTAAGTATCCATTGTTGTATCGTTTGATCTATGCTGATTCGTAATAAAAGCGTTTGTTATGCTATTTATCGTTTGGTTGTATGGCATATCGCTGGTTAAGGTTTCCGTTGCCAAATTGTTCTTGAAGGCGGCTATCAAGTCATATATCGACATGTCATTCGCCGTTAAGTATTCTGTTAATTTATGTTCAAATTCATCGTTTGTTGTAATACCGGTGGTCCAATCGCTACCAGAAAAGTCTCTGTTCTCAAGCAATCCCCGACAAAGTTCAGCCAACCCAGGGGTGTGGGGATCAAGGCCGAGCTCATGTGACAATCGATCCAACTAAGTCAGACAGATGGGAATCTCACGAGAAAGAGACGCATCTGATGGATCAGTGCTCTCTGCTCGCGACGAGGGCGATGCCATCTCGAAATACTCGGGGCTATCCCAAGTGGTAGAAAGATCGAGACCCTCTAGATTGTTATTGCAGCCTAACGGCTGCCCAGGAGTTATTCCAGAATAACACATCTGGTACGATGCGTTGATGACATCCAAATCGGCATCAGACATGGATGCATTTATTTGCGAAGGGTTGAATAGTATACCAGAGTCGTTGTCGGGCTGCACCCACGACTCCATAGGAGAAACAAGCGTCATGTAGGGTTCGGATTCAATACTAAGGTGAACATCAGGCATATTTGCAGCTCCATTGTATGTAACTTGTTCGAGGATAGCACGGCTGCACAGTTCCCGAAGCTGCAAAGATCATGAGCATTATCGCTGTGAGCTTGGCTCATAGAGAAAGGTTCACCTTGTGTCTCTGAGGGCTGCCAATCGCTGGCATTGAGCCGCGTTTCTTCCTACGCCGGATTCCCATGTCGTTTTTTACGGAGAAGTGGCAGATCTTAATCTTTAAATTGCTTTTGATATCGCAAGCGACAGCCTGCGCGGCGGCCTTTGAGGACGACACAGAGACGGAGGGAAAGGGGAGAGGCAAGGCGGATTTTATAGATGTTTATCTTCATCCACGTCCAACGCAGTATCTAGATATTCCCCAGCAAAACAGATGTCATTTTTGACAGTATGTGCAATACTAGCCAAATCAGGCGTAAATCTCCCTTTTCCCCTCCAAGCGAGGATAAAACTGCCTCAGACATCGGGCAGTTCAGCGTGCCAACACAGCAATTGTTCGTGCAGCTTGCTTGCGTGATGCGGCCTCTGATTGGAGTAACATGCGCGCAACATGGGGGCGTGACCGGGCCTCTGGCAGATTTGGGTCTCCCTTACTGCGGCCTCTGGCATCTGCAGGGGTTCTAAATGGTTCATTTTGAGGTGGCTTCTGCAAGAGGCCGCGGGTGACGCAAACGAGGCTGGCGAATAGGCGTCAACGGCATGGGGACGATGTACACATGCATTGTTGTTGGAAGGATCGAGTACACATGTTGGCGAAAATGGTGCACATTGCGAGCACGAGGCAGAATTGTCGTGAAGCTTGTATCGTATAAATGAATCATGGCCAAGCTGCTCAAGTGTCGTCCAAGATGAGGAATTCAAAGCGCCCATGTGTAGTCAATTGAATAAACATCAAAACAAGGTATCAACCCTACATTGAACATGTCTCGCAGCAACAAAGTCCATCCATCATCACCTTTGGACCAAACAAATGAGGAACCGATTGAGCTACTTTCTCGCATTGTGCATAAATTCTTTGAGCCCGTCATCCTCCTGTTGGCTCTGACTGAAGCTGTTAGCCACATCGCCAAACCGCGGTCCCATGAAGAGAACATCGATGTCAAGAATCCCGAGGAGCTCTTCTACGCCTTTCTCAACAAACTCAGCCATGCGTGTGATAGAGCAAAGGGGGGCGACAACGTCACCTCTTTCGTCGTCCTCAAAGACGAGGACAATCCTGACATGGCTCACTACGTCTTCGCGGTGAACCAGCAAGATACAGGCCAGTTGCACACTACAAAGGCGTACGTCACCACGCTTCTGCACAAAGTCGCCCAAGCTCCTGAAGGCCAGGAAAATCAGCATGATGCGATGCAGTCTCTGCTATGCTATATTTTGCGCTTCAATCGTCCTCGGGTTTCTGTTTACTTGCGTGAACTCCAAGAGCATGCAAGGTCTTGTCTCAAAAGTTGCGAGGCAGGAAGGACGGACGACGGTACGTCACCAACCTACAGCTATGAGATTGCTTAAGTCGGCTAACTGTCGATGGCTGTTTTAGACAAACTAGTTGCTGAGGAATTGGCAAAAATTCTCGCTTCTCCCTACGTTGGCTCGGAAGTTGGCCACAAGGAAGCTGACTGTAAATCCCCCATACCTAGGAGACAGGCCGGCCATACATGATGACTGACTATGTTTACTCCATCAGATTTTCAAAAGTGCGAGACGACGATTAAGCTTCTCACCAAAATCGAAATGTCTAGACAGGGAAAGATAATCGAAGACCGTGCCTTGGAAGATCGAGTCGAAGGGTACAAAAGCATGGAATGCTGGGCTGATCTTTTCCACACCATCAGACGTATTCTTGCCTACCTTCACTCAGTCAGATTCTTCCTGCTGGCTAAGGAAAAGTGGCCCAGCCTCTTTGAAAACTTTACCGTCTCCTTCATCTCGTCAAGTCGGCCAGCGCCCAAGCCCTTTCGCAACAAGAGCCTCTACGCCGAAGGCATTGTCGGCCGCATGACGCGAAAGGAAAAGGAAATGGCGATATTTAAGGACTTTGTACGAAATCTCCAGCTCTATAACCTTGACGACCGCATCAAGCAAGAATACAGCAGAAGCACCTTCAGGCCAATCGTCCATGCAGAGGTCCTCATGCTGAACTGGATCTCGAATAAGGGCGAAATCGTGCCCTCGAGATTCTTCAATGACTGGATGTACATCGGAAGCAGCAAACCGACGTGTAAGCTATGCGACTATTACTTCGAAGAGCATAGGTCGAACGTCAAACACCGGGCCTCCCATGGCAATTTGTATCCCAGCTGGCGCGTGCCCGATGTATTTCCATCCCAAGATCCGGCGTGGATAGAAAAGAGACAGGTCATGATGGATAGAATACTACAGCGGGTGCGTAAAGATGCATTTGATGTTGTGAGGAGGAAAGCTATTCCGGGTATAAAGGCCGATGACTCAAACACACGTTCTGCGCGAGTGACGCTCTGGGATGTAGGGTCTCTGCGTGGTTCAGAGGACGATATGGACGATCTTGCGTCGATGCTGGGACAGGTGGATATTGGCTGAGGTTAGGAAAGACTTCTTCTTTATAGGGTCGGTATTTTGGTTATAAAACGTAGGTAATAGTATTGCTGGTATTCTCGTCATAATGAAGCCGTCATATTAAACACTAAAGCAAATGCTCAGTCCACCCTCAAACCGGGGGAGTATCACAACATCAAATTAATCTCCCAAAGCCACTGCACAAATTCTCCAGACCTTTGCCTTTAGCCGCTCTTGAAGCAGGAATATTTCCCCAGCGAAAACCTCCACGGCCCACGACGCACTCCATGTTGATCGGCGTGGACGCTCGTGCCAAAGTGACGGCCTCCAAAATTCTTCGCCCAAAACAGACCCATTTTTGCGACTTTTGTGGTATTTTATGTAGAAATTGTCGTTGGTTATTGTTGTTGAAAATAGAGACTCGGGAGAGAGTATTATTATGCTTCTGCGGTTAGCCGTTGGCGTTGTTTCCATCTCAGTAATGCGAAGCGACTTACAGAGAATTTTTGTAATAAGTTGAACAAAGACGCTCAAATCTTTGGCTTTAAAAGAAGATTATCTTGAAGTTATGAAGAAGGCATCATATCTCACGTCGCTTCCAAATCGTCTTATACCTACCTAGTACCTAGTGAGTGGATGGCTCTTGATCTACATTCGATGACGTATTGGTTTCTTGGCACGCAAACGTCTTGGCAGAATCTCTTTGTCCTTCTGTGAGGCACCTGATCTAGGTATTAATGCACCCTTAGACCCGTACGCAATGACGCAACAAGAAATAAGCCTTGATTTAGAGTTAAAATTAGAGTATTACTTCACCTTGGACCCTTTCACCGCCAAGTCTACTAACAATGTATTATCGAGACGCCATCTTCAGCCATCATTTGCTAAACTGTCTCTCCATGGCGCAGCAAAGTTCAGCTCGCACAAAAACACAGCCATACATTCATTAATAACACTGTATGTATCACTACTTTATAAGTACTACTCATCACTACTAGGTACAGCAGCCAAGCTTCCATCATGAAGAATCAAGACCTCTCCTCCCAGCAGCCACCAAACTCAGCTCTCCCCCCTTGTCCCCCGTCCCAGTCCAGTAAAACAGTCCCCCAAGAGCTTGATGAGCCGCATATCTCCCCTTCATATACACAGTCTGCGGCACATCAAATGTAAGATATCCCTTGTCCCTACCTGAGTCGACAAACCACGCCGCCACGGCTCCCTCGTCCACCACAGCATTCTTCACCCACTGATCCGGAATATCACAATAATCCATCTCTCCCGCCCTCTCTGTAGAACAGCCAGGGCCTTCGGCGCGAGGAAAATACCTTGCGTAGGCAGGGATCCCAAGAACGAGCTTTCGGCTGGGAAACCCTCGAGACAGAACGTATTCGACACCGTCTGTGGCGCATAATTTGAGCTCTGGGTGTGAAGACTGGAGGCCACCCCTAGGCGAGTGAAGTTGTGCATGGTTGCCGCATACACTTGTCCAGGAGCCCGTAAAGTCGTATGCCATGAGGTTAATGTAGTTGACAAGCCTCGACACAGCATCAAGATCAATGTGCTTGAGAATGTATTGACCGACAGGAAGAGCCGTAGTGAGGAAATAGTCCTCTTCAGGCAGCGCATTGCGGCACTCCTGAAGAAGCCTCACATAATTACGACCCTGCTCGGCGTCTTTTGGATGTTCCCAATCAACTAAAGAGCAGTAAGCAGAGTGTCTGTAAGAGTAGAAAGGATCATCTTACTATCAACGCCATCGATTTCGTGACGGTCACAAAACTGGCGGACTTGCCGCGCAAACGTCTCTCGAGCATCGCGGCTGGCAGCTAGAGCTGGGAATTCTTTGCTACCGGTGCCGCCTCCAATAGAGACAATGGTTTTGAGCTTTGGGTTATTACGTTTGAGCTTTGCGAGGGCAGCTAGAGCGCCTTTTTCGCCATCCACTTCCTTGACCATGTCGGCGTGCTCATCGAACCACTATCTCAAAGTCAGCACAGTCGAGATTGGTATTACAGGCCATCAACATACACGAATAGTACCATTTTCATGAACGCTGGATAATATCAGCCCTCGTTCTTACACTCAAACACATCTCAGAACTCACCCAACAAAAGCGTAAAACACATGCGTAATATTTTCCACATCAAGAGTCGCCGGCGTCTTATCCTTGTAAACCAGCCAATTGGGATAATACACGCCATTCATATAACTCCGATTCAAAGGAGGAGGCCGGATCTCGTACTCGTTATTCTCATCGGGCTGTTGCTGGTGCTGGTCTTGGTTATCGTCCGACGACCCGCCTATGCATGAGCATGGGCAGAACCAGCCTCGTGAGCGAGGAACCATTTTGACAGGCTACTCTTCCTTTCCAAGCGAGCGGTGAGAGCTTGACGAAGGTATCGTGAGATGATGAATCAGGTAGGTCAGAGTGCCGCCGTTTTTTTGCTTCTTCCCGCTGATGCTGATGCTGATGCTGCAGGACCCCGCAGGTGCTCCGCCTCTTTTCTGCTAGGGACAATTCTTTTGTACAGAGTGTTACACGTCAGTGCCTCTTTTAGATGGATTCCGATGGCTGATTTAAGCAACAAAGAGGCTGTGATTTGGCATGCGCCTTTGCGTTTAAGCTTCCATCTGACTGATTGAGTGGAACTGGAGTTCTTGCACCGAGTGTGTAGAAGAAGCGGTCTATACTTGTATCATGAAGCAATTGAAACAGCAAGCCCGCCCTATGGTATGATACAGAAAATTGACGAAATTTGAGAATAGAAAGTGAAATTGATATGCCTAATGTAATAAAATTGGATCAATGTGAGAGAGGACGCGAAGTCATGACGCAGCCCTGCAACTTGCCGTATCGGGCAAATGTTAGCCTCCGTTGCCATGATCCACAAACTTCCTTTTGACTTGGTGCCTTTATTGGCTATAACTTCCCGAGTGGCTTTGTTAGAGTTTCTAAGTATGACAGTGAAAGGGCATTAAACAATAATTCTCGGCATTCCGCTTCATTTATAGCTTCGTGTATATACCCATCTAATAACATCCATCTATCCGGTCTATCATCATGTCGTGTACAAGTCAAACCATCAAATCTATCCAATACGCACCTCTTGATGCCCAGAAATAACTTCAAGAATAAAACCAATGTCTTGATTCGTCACCGCAAATCACATCCCCATTTTCATCAAGCATCAGCGTCCCCCACTGTCTGTCATTATAATTCTCCAGCGGCGAAGTCCAGAACCCGCTCCGTATAAGGTCCATTTCGCCCCTCAGCCAATAAGCCATGATATACCAACTCCTGCTTGTGAGAGGGGTAAAATCGTCCTGATAAACCTCCAATGCTTGAACCACTTTCTGCTGAATCTCAACACTATCTGCAGCCGCCCACCCTGGAATCAGGCAAAGCGGTATGAAGCTGGCTCCTAGAGGCCTGTATTGCGCAGCATCGTGCGCCAACTTGATGGCGTTGTCGGTCATCGCGTTTGCCTCTTCAGCCATGCTCCCATCATCCATTCCAAAGGCACGTAGATACCCATTATAAATCAGTGCGCATCCTATCAGCAGGCCCACAGAGACTTGGTACTGAATACGCAGCTTTGTTGCCGCCCGCGTCGGCGTTTCGGAGGCGAGAGTATCAGCCATTTCTAGGCCGCCTTTCAACAGCGGTAATTCATAGCGCATGCGTTCATATGCCACGGCAATGTCGTCCTTGTACTTGGCGGGCTCTCGGATCAAATCTGGGATCCTGGCAAGATTGCTGAGTTCCAGACTAAGGAAGTTTTTGGCACTGCTACTAAGAGGTGCAGCCGGGCCCAATGCGCGCTTCTTGAGGTTCAAGAAATAAGGACTCAGTCGTATCTTTGGGTTGAAGATGGCTTCTATAATCTGGCATCCATGCAAAGTAAGCCACTGTTATACATAAAGAGGTATTGACACTTACAACAGGCACACAAAGGGTATCACGTATACTTTTTTCGAATGGGTCCGGATTACTCTTGGACCCAGCTGCGTCGAGCAGGTGTGCAAGTCCCTCTCCATGGCTCATCTTTTGATCACTATCTCTTCCCGTCCAGCCCTTTAAGGTGGAAGAGAGCCATGTCAGCGTGCATGCTTGAGGAGGCGAGTCACTTGGGCACATCTTACTTGACAAATCATTAGCACGTAGACGGCACACAGCGTCTCTGGCTTGTTTGCACTTTGCGGGTCATTCAAACAGGTCCTCAGAGCCTGTAGTGCGTTTACATATTTCACCACAGACCCCCGGGATAGTGACGACTGATCATGCCTGCGGAGGTGTGGGTAGAAGCCTACCATGGCCTCTACCGCAGCATCCAGCGCCACATTGGTACCCAGACGCCGAGGGAGATCTTTGAACCAAGGGCCATAGCAGGCAAGATCATAGCTAGGGTCGTTGATATCCAGCAGCGAAACAAAGGCCCCAGATCGAGCGGTATCCTTGTTCGATACGAGGCTGGCGATGGACGACGGGCTCTCGCTCCCGCTCCCAGACGCCCTGCTCCGGGCCTTTTTGGATGATCTCTCGACCTGCAGATCGGTCTGGTCCTTGAACTTGTATCGCAACTGGCCACACCCTATGCATGGAATGTTTAGGCGCGAACAGCGGGAGCAGGCGGGCGAGGCCATGTCGCACTGGAGGGTGCTTTAGCGGCACGGCACGGATGGCAGAGATGTGATGTGGCCAGCATTTCCATTGGCTTGTAACTCCATTTGGGGACAGCAGACGTAGATGGAGCAATTGAAACGAACCTTTTTCTTCTGCTTCCTGCACGCATCGCAGCCGCGATAGGTCGGCACGCCTGGCATGGCGGCGGCTGATTGGGAGCGCTGCGTATTGCCTAATCAGGCAGTGGGGAGGGATGAGAGGAAAGACGACGCCGTCGGAAGATGATTGCCGTGCTATGCTCGAGTAGGTAGGCAGGATGATGATTTTTTGGTGTTGGTAATGCAGTTTTGTTGCTTTGCTTTGTTGCTTTGCTTGTTTGGTGGTATCAATGTTTGCCTCTCTTGTGGATTGGTGTTGGAGCGCCTATTTTCCTCTCTTTCAGACGTGATGACGTGGTGACTGCAGCAACCAATCCTTTCGACTGAACAAGCCACAAGATTCGAATCCTCCGCAAGACAAGACAAAGCAAGGCGAGGCTTATTGTAAGGCTGAATCCGCCTCCTGATGGCTTCGTGATGAATGATGTCAAGACGATTTTCCGCTCACAGCGCTCGAGGCAGCCTGGAGGTCACTGGCCCATTGTATTAGCTCATCTCGGGGCGCTGATTGGACAGTTATACAGCGGCGATCACAGCCATATCGGGTGTGGCGCGGCGCTCGCCTTGATTCGGGCAAGAGGCAGCTGTGGCTCATGCAGGTACGTACATAGACCGGGCTCGATGAGTTGTGAGATACATGTATATAAGTGCAACTACTAGGTAATGCTCTGCAATCGTTTCTCGAAGAATAATTAGATGTGTTTGTATATGTGCTACCAGATGCTCTTCAAGAATTGCTATGTCCATATATATTAATGAGCACAAGTGGTTAAGTAGGTTGACTCGATGTAAAGATAGCCCGTCGTCGACACCTTGCACACGCCAACCTTTAACCATCGTGCACAACCATCCGAAATATTCTCAAAAATAGCAAGTATTACAGTGTCAACTGTTGCAGATAAAATGGCAGTATTCATCAATAGGAAATCACAGTCAAGGCTCCGCCTGGGAGATCAGCTAGCAGACAAGAGATGTATAAATGACTTACATACCTATTCAAGTCCTTCGTACTTGACTCGAGTCTGCTCCTGTCGAACAAAGTTCCAGATCGTTTGAGAAGCAGCCATCTCTAAGCCCATCCACCTGACCGTCTCTGGTTGTTTCTTTCCCCAGCTGCTACAGCATTTTATTCCTCCCTGCTGTTCTACCAAGTTGCCCCCGAAACGTGTGTTATCCCAAACCAGCCAATCCCATCAATACTTTTGCGAATAATATCCGCATGGTATTACGCGTTTCTGCTGATTCACTACAGTCCCCTTTTAAAGTTATAGAACGATACATTGGCATTATGAGCGTCGCTTCACAACCCAAGCGAGTTCTTCATCTCGAACGCAGCGCGACGGAAAACTCGACGATCCTGGTCCTCGAACAGTTTCAGTATTATATGTCCGCCATATATGCCTTTAAACTATACGCATTCGAACAGCCCTTTCTTGAGCTATACCACCATCCCATTGCCGCAAATGTCCTGGTTGGGGATGCTCAATCCTACTTGTCTACATCAGATATACGCCTGACATTGAGTGGCCACGAATACACCTTCACCATTGATGCCGATAACAATAGCTTCGGTCTGAAAGGTTACCATGAGGGCGAGCTCAGGTGGGTGAAGAGCTCCCATCCAGCAAATCTGGAGCTGGAGCTAGTCGACCATACGGGAAAGCTTCTGGCGAGGCTGAAAGAACGCGGTCGGCCTGAACGGAAGATGCTGGAGGTTTATGAAGAGTGCGCTGAGAACCTTCTAGTCCTCATGCTTCTATCTGGATTAGTGGCAGTAGACGCAGTCTTCCAACGGATCCCTCTGCATGGAAAAGGAGTGGCGAAAGTAAACTCGGTGAAGAAGAAAAAAAAGTCAGGGAAGGCTCCACGCGATTGAATGGTTCGTTTGTTTATGCTTTGTTCAGAGACTGGAGAGCTTGGGAATATGGTATGGGCATTGAAAAGCGTTTTGCTCTGAAAACAGGCTCTCATTTTGCATTCTGTCACGGTTTGCATTATCAGGTGCATACGATTGTATTTTAGCCATTGTCTGCCATAGATTATGCAGCAGAATGTCTATGATGTCCTAAACTTTGGCGTCAGCTGTTTGATATTCCGCGCTGCGGTGCTTGAAAGCTAGCAGTAACATATATTGTAAAACGGGATAATGACTAGTTGACAAGTTCGAGAACGCCAATACGAGGGTGCTTCTCTGGTTAGAAGCTCATGTTGCCCAACGCAGTACGGTTCTCTGCAACGGCGACATCATATGAGTTAGCTTCAGGCGTTTTCCCATCATCCAACGGAGGATGATATGTTAGTCCGTCAAAGTAATCCTCTTCTGAACATGCTTTTGGTATAGCCAATCAGAGAAACCTCGAGGCAAGCCTATAAGAAGAAGACACTTTGTTAAAGGGGTCTTACCATTCACATTATCTTACAGGGTTTATTAAAGCAATGTCTCTCTAGGTACTCAAATAGCAAGACAGTAGCGCCACTTGACTAACAATGACAACTCTAAGCCAAAGTGAAGGTCATCAATCTCTGTAAATACTGGGAAGCAAGACACTCGTGACGGCCTTGGCTAACTCGTGAGTAAGGTGGCAGAATTCAAGAAATGCCCTTGAGAGGAGCCAACTCCCGTACCATGAGAGCCGAGCCAGTTCACGACAATTAACATCTCCCAAGGCGTTCTACATTGACCTCTAATCTGTCGAGTTCTCTAGGGCGGAAGTGGTTCGCGCAGACCATTCACGGCACTTTGACTCAGCCCAAGTCCCGAATACGACTACATACATACTTTATATCATAGTAGATGCCCGATCAACTTATTTCACAGCATTTTTAACTCCTCCCAAGGCTATTGCTGCCATTACTGCAGATCCGACTGCAAGGGTGTACCAACTCTTTCACAGCAATTTTAAATCCTCTCCAGGATATCGCTGCAGTCCCGCAGTGCCGCTATTCCAGGGAAAGAGGCACCCATTTCACAGCAATCTTAACCTCTCCCAAGTGCGTTAACAACAGCATCAAATCCCAACTCAGCACATATATACCCTTCCCCCCCCCCCCTCCCCTTCCCCAAAGAAGCCATTGCAATGCCAATGCCAATGCTGTTGGTGGACAAAAACCACACCACACCCATTCACCTAAAGAAAAACAAAAAGCCGCCGAAAAGTCTATCTCCTCCAACCTGGCCAAAGCGCCTTAGTAAACAAAAAGAAAAAAGGAAAAGTCCAACGCTCGCACACTTCTCGCAGACATTTCTGTCATCCTCATTGGATCAAAACGCTTACTTACTCCCAAGCATAAAACGAGGCTGCTGCATGAACTAAAAACGGGGGAAAGGGATCGAAGCCTTGCCTCGGGAGCCGAGCCGGGGGGGCGAGGAAACATGTGCGACACTTTAGTATGAAGTCTTACTGCCACACACAGACCAGCCAGCCGTTCGCATGTTATATGACTGAGGATCTTTTTCGGCCCCCCCTCCCTCGAGACATGAACTAGCCGAGGTATGCTGTGCTACGCGGAGTCCGCGGCATGTAGGTAATTCGAAGACAACGGGAGTGGATTGCGTAAACTTGGGGGCTTAGAAAAAGGTATCAAGATTGCGCGAACAACGTTACGGCCCTTTTGAGCCAAGGCGTTAAAAGAACCGTGACGTGAATAACAAGATAGCCAGCCAATCGGTGGGTTTGGGGATTTGGGGGCTAGTTTGAGTGAGCGCGTTTTGTAGATGAGACAGCCACTCAGCCTCACGTACGGAATAGATGAAGGGCGAAAGGGGGGGTAGGTATGAGCCTGTGAAGAAGAACAAGAGTCATGAGTCAAGGCAGTGGTAGCATCTTCACAAGCCTGGGCATCATATCATGATATGCCTCATCGTAATATATGGCAACAGACAAAAGACGGAAAGGCGATAACAAGCACTCATCAGCCACATCGTCTCCAAGGCCATAAAGCGAGAACAAGGGTGAACAAAAAAGACAATTGCAAGGATTCATATAGCTCAAGTTATTTCCCTAGGGGTCTGTTTTTCCGCGCTCCTTGCCCTGCGCATTCCTCCGAAAAAGAACATGACACAGCCATCCAAACAGAAACTTGTCCGCCGCCGCCGCCCTTCCTCCCTAGAAAATTTCCCTTTGCGCGCGCCCTGAGCGTAGCAACAATCTTAAAAAAAAATACAGAACCAAGAAGGAAAAAAGAAAATCGAGTCAAATGGAGGGTGGGAAAATAAGAAAAATAAGAACCAGGAGTGGTATATCAAAGGAGATATACCGCATAAAAGAAACGACTATAAAGCAGCCGACCGGAACGCCTCCGTTCACCCTTTGTTGTGTGCCACCGTAAAACCCCCAAATTTCCATCAAAAACCATCCTTGTGATTTGTAACAGCCCGCATCCGTGAGCCGTAAACTTTGTTTCCCCCGATTGTTGCCGCCATCATGGGCTGTTTTATCAAAAACAGAACCAAGCCAGGCCGTGACAGGCGCTGGTAATACCCATAGTCATGCGTGGCCAAGCCCGCGTTTTTTGTTTTTTTTGTTTTCGTTTTTCAGTGCGCAAAAGAGATTTCAACAGAACCAAGCCAGTGAAGTGAGAAAAGAAAAAGGGTAGGGCGATTGTTGTGATGAGGCGGTCTGTCGTGCACATCATATGTTTTACTTTTTTTCGGCAAGGCCGCGAGGCCTAATCAGCTGTGAAAGCAGGTTGCAATAGAGGGTCGAAAGCTTTAGCCAGAAATCGACTGCTAAGACGACTCCGGCTGCAAAGACGACTCCGGCTGTTGTGAAGACGACTCCGGCTGTGAAGACGCCTGAGGCCCGGCGTTGGACTACATGACCGAGGAAGCCAACAGGCGTGATTCGACATCGTCCATACCCATGCCGTCCATGCGAGGTCCTTCCATGCCCTGGAGCCGTTGTTCTATCGCCTGGAAGCGAGGCTCGTAGCCGCCGGCGCGGGCCTCGATGTTCTCCATGCGCTTCTCAATGTTGTCGAGCCGCTGTTCGATGCGCATCAATCCCTGGGCCATGTCGTGGCTCAGACGGTCCAGCTTGTTGGTGAAGGAGCGGATGGAGGTTGCCAAGGGAGCATTCTCCTGGCCGGGGGTGCCGGAGGGGACGCGCGGCTCGTGGTTGTGTCTTGGTTCTTGCAGAGCGAAGCGCCACTGATTGCCCAGCTGGACCTCGCAGACGGCCTTTGCACGGAAGGGACAGTCAATCTTGCGCGTCGAGGGGTTGCGCTTCTTGGCGGTGCTGTTGTACTTGACGCCGCCGCGGTCGCAGACGAGGTCGTAGCGGGTGGGCTTGCCGTCGCGATAGTTGGAGGCGCGCAGCTTGACGATGCCGTAGCCCTGGTCCTTTGCGACGCGCTGGACCGAGGCCATCAGGTCGTCAAACGTCCTGAAGATGCCCTCTGGCGGAGGCAGCAGCGCCGGCGGGGGGGTATTCGGCATCGCGATGAGTTGAGCCACGGTGGCGAACGCGAAAGGCGCGGACCTTTTTACACGAGGGGGAAATGGGGTTGTTGGTGAGAGGGTTGCGAGGGGCAAAGAGGGAGCTTCGGCGTCTCTCCTCTGGCGGTGGAAGCTGCGGAAAAAGAGTCGAGCGACGAAGGTCGTTGATAGAGCACGAGGTGCCGGCAGTGAATCGCGTTTGGGGGGCGTGGGGCGCTTTGGTCTAGAGATGTTCTGTAGATGGATTAAGTCAAGGTACAGAGTGCAATGCAGAAGAGAGAAGCTGGGCTGTGAGGATTTTTCCAATCCGCACTGTTGGCCAAGTTTCAAGGTTTGGCGTTGATCCGGTCCGAGCGATGCGGGCCAGTCAGAGGGATGCTCGGGGGTACAGGTACCTGGGCCGGTACTCGCTGGGTTCGGCGTGCCGGGAGCAAAATTCAGCAAAAAGACAGGCAAAAGCAAGGCAAACGCACGGCAAAAGGTACAACCCCGATGGGGCCCGGCTACGTAACTTATACCTTGGTCGAGTTAGGGATGACGGGGAACCAGACTAGCGCAGAAGCTGCTGCTGAGATGCCGAGTTTGACGTTGGCTCTGCTGAGGAAGCGTTGCATGTCACCGGCATGTCGCTCCGTCTGCCCTTTTGTCCCTAGGGATTTCTTCTCCAACCCCCTCGGTCTTTGCAGGTGTTTGGCCTGTGCCAGGGTTTGGCAGTGTCCATTACGTACAGGCACCTGTCACGGCCGTTCTGTATCAGCGCAGTACAGTCATAGGATTACACGGGTTGCAGGTACTAGTACTCGTATCGTCGGCGCAAGAATGCAAGGACAGGCAAGCAGGAAACAAATCATTTCTCGGAAAACAAAACGCACAGATTGACGGGCATGGGTCCTTGCCATGGAAACATGTTCAATCACACCCTTCTCACGCCATGTTACGGTCAAGCTTTGGGTCAAGGTATTTCATCTAGAAGAACATCATATGTACAACAAGGTACATCGGCGTCTGGTCGTTTTTTTCTGGAGATGCGCGCATATCCCAAGTGGGTAGCAGGCTGTTTTTAGCACTTCCGCGCAACCAAGGTACAACTCTATTTCGTACCTACAGCCGCAGGGCCAAACCGGTTCCGAGATGCCCCTTGATTGCGCGTCTGTTTCTGCATCTGTCTCTGTTCTCTCTGTCTCTTTTTCTCTCTCTCTATTCGGGCTCAAAGGCCCAATCCAATGAGTACAAACCAATTAATGCCTCAGTTCGGTAGATGTGACATCATGCTGTAGACGAGTACAAGACACATCTTCAGTGTATACTGCTGGCATTACATCAACGAAATACAGCACAAGTACCTGACAGCTTACTTCCCGTGCGAATTCCTCTGACCCCATCGACCCACGCATTTTTCGCTCACTGCGCCCAAACAGGGGTCGCACGATACTTGACAGGCCAAGCTGCCAGAAGTAGCTCCAGCGCACGTGACAGGCGGTACATGCTACATGTACATGTATGGCCCAGAAGTCCACGATGCAGCCCTTCGGAGCTCGCATGTCTAATCCAGCTCGTCGCATGCAAGGAGCCCTTCAAGCAGGGCCAATGGCGCATGCATGGCCATGATTCTGTTGAGGTAATTCGTGTCGGCCAATTGGTCCCTTGGGTACCTGGAAGGATTGCACACGAACAGTACCTGGTACCGTGAACTCCCGAGACCGTCAGACGTCGCATCAGCACTGTGCTCTGTACTCGGTACTTTGTGTGGAAGCGTCCGCCGAGTCGATTCTACTGTCAATTGCTGTGTGAGACGCGGCGTTTCAGATGGCAAGGGCACGGCTGCGGCTTCTTCCTGAAGTACCAGGTACGCGCACTTGGGTGCCCGATAAGCACTGGTTTGCCTTATACTTTCAAGCTTCGAACCCTGTCTTTGCCTGTGTTGCCGCCCCACGTCGCGCGAAGCCCATCATCCCCAACTTCTAGAATCGCCTCTCACTCGCCCAGATCTGCTACTACGTATGCGTGGGGGGTGATATTGTCGATGCTTGTGCGCTTTGCCGGATTCCGCATTCTCTCGCATCACCTATTGTGATATCTTCTACTTGGTTCTGATTGCCTGGCGCGCGCCCTCGGAAGCAATGGAAAACAAGGCGCCCACGACGGCCGACAAGGAGGCAGCCAAGCAGTTGGCTGAGGAGGAGCAGGCCCTTAATCTGATGATGCAGCGGCTCAAGCTCCTACACATCAAGGCACGTTTGATTCATTTGCGCATTCGTGTCTAAGCGAGACTAACCGAAGTCCCCAAATATAGGAACGCATGCTACGGGACACCATCCCCACGATGCTGGAACCTCTGGTGCAGAAACATCCATCGCGTAAGGAAGCCCTCCTTTGTTGTTGTCACATATCACGTCACCTCGTTGCGCGCGCGCTGTACGAGTACTAACCCCCCCTCCAGCAGATGTCATGTATGCCGCCTTCATGAAGTCCGTCAATGACGCACAGGCAAAGATTACCGACTTCACAAACCTCATGAGGGACGAGACCAGCACCGAGGCCTTTGCCCGCGCCAAAAAGAGCAGAGAGGAGAGACCGCTGGGCATCACGCCTTGGAGGCACGGAGATTACCCGGGCTGGTTTGATTTGGACAAGCCCTGGACGGCATAAACGCCATCATGTTTCACATTTGTACACGTCTTCTTTTTTTGTCTTTTTCATGCAGGGAACGCTGGCGAATCGGTTTAATGGAGTAGAGGCGCTGCGGCGACCGTGTTCCTTTGCCAGCTCTCTATACCCGGATGATGTTGCGTGGGTTGGTCTCTGGAACAGACAAGGTTGATTTCGTTTATTCAGGTATGGGTACTTTAGTTGTTGGATGTTTTAATCACAAAGACTTGAATGTGAGCAGTGTTGGCCATGAACGTTAGGAGCTGCGTATGTGTGCATGTGTGTTTATCCAAGTGACTTTGCCGATGATATAGGGGTAATAAGCCGAGCGGTCTCTACCTTGCCTCTGCCATTAGGTCGTAGGAGACAAGTCGTAGCCACACTTTTCTCACGGCGTGGTTCTGTATAAGGAGGCAATGTATCAGAGCTACACTGATTATTAGAAAGCAAACGGTGCAGAAATAGCGGCACAACAATGAGATGTATCCGACAGATATACTCCCTTCTACACACCATACGCCGAGCAAAAGCAGCTATGAGGGATTCGGCACATCTATGTTAATCAGTACCGTTAAGCAACTGAGCAGAAGATAAATTCTCCCTGGATTGCCATCACAGTTGATAAAGAAATGGTCAAAATATTTATATGCCATCAATCTCAACTCACGAGATGCATTGAAGCCTGCAGCCTCATACCGTCAACTTGTCCATATCCAACATGCCCAGTTTTGCTTATGGCATCGGCTCTAGTCCAGCAAGCGCCATTTCTTAGAGGGTCGTCACCAAAGAGAGAAAACCTGTCGTCACGTGCACTCCAAGTGGGTCATCCACAGCACGCTAGTCGTTCTCTGATTCGCCAGCTTAGCGGGCACAATCTGTTGTTCCGCCCACACAAAATTTCCCCAAATCTCGAAATTCCTCTTCTTTGGTGAGATACTCAGCACAACCACCGAGCATCACCAGATACAATGGCGTCCCACCGAGTCACCTACCGCCGCCGTAACGGGTGAGTTTTCTTCTTGTCGTCGGCCATGGCAAATGCGAATCGAATCGAATCGAGTTCTCGTCCATGTGTCATTCCTGCGTGGCCCTGCTTTGCGACGAAAATCCATACTGACGGGCGAAATCTCTGCAGCTACAACACTCGCTCCAACCGGACCCGAGTCATCAAGACTCCCGGCGGTGACCTCCGAGTTCTGCACATCAAGAAGCGCGGCACTGCCCCCAAGTGCGGTGACTGCGGCTCCAAGCTCCCTGGTGTAAGTTGTGGCCCTTGAAGAAAATTTACAACACGGAGGACTGGCGACTGGGAGGGGAGAGGACGAAGAGGATGAGGACGAAGGATACGATGGGACTCGGAGACATTCGTTGAGATGAGGAGATTGTCGACTTGGAGGAAACCTACCGTCTCAACACCTGCGAAAACAACGACACACCCAACCTGTCCCCTTCGATGACCTCTTCTCTCGCCTTCATCCTCCACCCTCAAGATTCGGACGACCATGATCAACCACAAGGAATCAGCAGCTGACAAGCATTGACACATAGGTTCCCGCTCTCCGCCCCCGCGAGTACGCCCAGATCTCCAAGCCCCAGAAGACCGTCCAGCGCGCCTACGGTGGTTCCCGGTGCGGCAACTGCGTCCGTGACAGAATCGTCCGCGCCTTCCTGATCGAGGAGCAGAAGATTGTCAAGAAGGTGATGAAGGAGCAGGAGGCGAGCCAGAAGAAGAAATAAACAACAGTTTTTTAAAACAAAAACTACTATGAGGAAAAATTTCGACTGATGGAATTGGCTTTCTGTGTGCGGGATGGCAAGGAACTCTTTGGGGGTTTGGTTCATTGCTTTGGTGTTCATTAGGGCAAAACGGACTGCATGATACATATTGGCCGAGCCGACCCATGGCCGGTCTGCTGCTGTCTTTAGGACTGCTTCCTCTTGGTGATCTAATGGAAACGAACATCAAGTTGGTACGAAATGGCCCTTTTTTTTTTGCAGGTGTGAAGTGTTGTGTGAGGGCACCAAGTTGGTGTTTTGGCACTCGTCGGAATTGTAGAGCCGAATTGCAAAATCTGGCTTTGAAATGTCAATTCAATAAAGTCGATGGGTAATTTTTGAGTCCGTTGCGCTAGTAAATTGCCAATTATGCGGATGGCGTACCTTGGCTGTTGGAATATTATTCCATCGTAGAGGCTGCAAGTCACCATGACGTTCGCACATGTAAAATATCACACCCAGCTGCCCCGCGACAGGAAAAAAAAAAGGCCAAGCTCAGCACCACGTCTTTACAAATCAACCTCACGAAACTGCAATTGTCTACCTCACCTTGAAAGAAGGGCTCCTGTATAATAGATTGACAATGCGCGGGTCATTACGACTCCCGAATGGCCTCCGAGCCGCCCGCGCAAGCATACGAAGCACCTCAATATTACCTCCACGACTCGCAGCTCCAACAAATACTCCGTCGCAAGCCTCAATCCTACGCAACCATACATTCAATCCCTCATACAAATCCTTCCATACGAGCCCTAGTCTATCAAAAAACCGAGACCGAGACGCGATCCCCGATACTTCACACCGCACCAGCTTCAGCGAGCTCGACGTGCTTGGCAGCGTACCCGTGCCGTCAACGTCGGTGGACGTGTGCATGCACGACGGGTTCGGGCTGAACAGCGGCATCACGATAGCGGGAGGGGACGGGGCTTTGCTTGTGAATGGCGAGGCGTTTGCGTGGCGGCCGTGGGAGGTGAGCGGGAAGATGAAACTTGTCAATGAGAAGGGGCAGTTTGAGGTGCCGGCGGAGGCATTTGGGCTGTTTGACGTGCTTTGGCCAAGACCTGGTATGTCTCTTTTTTTCCTTCTGTAGCAGGTTTCCTTGGGGAGAAACAGACGGGGTTATACGAGCGGGAACTTGTGTGTGTGCAGTTTAAGCTAACGATGTGATTTTACAGATCTGTTGGTTATTGGGGTGGGCAAGACAAACATGCCGCTGAGTCCACGGACAAGACAGCATCTTACGCAGCTGGGGATGAGGGTAGAGATGCTGGACACGAGGAATGCGGCGGCGCAGTTCAACTTGCTGGCGACGGAGCGAGGAGTGTCGGATGTGGCGGCGGCTTTGATACCCATTGGCTGGGAGGAAGGATCCGGCGTTGTTTCATGATTGTTGTACGGGCCGTACATATTTGGGAGGGTAGCAGCTGTACGATATGATGGGTAGCCAATAGAACAAATCGAGCATACAGTGGTTGCATTGGGTGTCTTTGGGTTGTGGTTGTGGTTGCGGTTGTAATGGTGGTGAGAAAATGACTCTTGGGATTTGAGCTATGAATGTGTCAAGGCTTGGGGTCTATCTACCACATGTCTCTAATGTAATTCGTAATTGAACAAGAAAGGCAGAAGCTGAATTTTCAGTTTTAATTTGCAAATATTGGCAACAAATGATGTGATATTACTGTCGAGTTAATCTATCCGCATAAAGGCTGTTCAACTCAAATCCGAGGGCGTGGCATGATGGGATATCACATGGCGACACATACAGCAATTCCCCTTCACAGCCACCAATAAGCCATTCTTAAGTCGCGCAACATACACAAACCACCTCCCAATCCCATCAAAAACCATCCATTTAATTTACATCTTCAGTAAATAAGCCAATCACGGTGATTTCCCCTCCATCACTCCCGCCTCAAACAAATTGTTGCGGCTCCAGGGTAAGCCACACAACCTCTCCCGCTCTTGGCAGGGCGGCCAGGGCTCTTCGTATTTTGCCTTTTCGCGCAATGACGAGCAGTCGTGGGAGCCCGTGACAATTGGTTGGTCACTAAAAATCCCAATTCCCATCCCGCCTCACTTTAATTTTTTTTCTAAACCTTTTATCGTCATTGTTGGGATTTTATTTTATTTTTCAAACATCACAGGCCCATCCCTGGAAATTCTTTTTCTTTTTTTCTGAGTGCAATGAATCCCGGCTGTCGCCAATCAATTCTTTGGAGACTTGATTGCCCTCCATCCTGCTGTAAATCTTTTCCTTGATGCGGATTTCTCTGACTCACCTGACTTGACGCTCTCTCTATCACTGGACGGATACCGGTTTTGATTGAGAGACCATCATCACCTTTTATTCTTTCTTCTTTTTCCTGTTTCCTGTTCTTTTTTAAAAAGGACAGAGTTTGCTTGTTCAGCGGGAGGTGTTTCAAGCGGCCGTTGTTTGCCATCACAGGCGACCCCCCCTGTCCCGAATTCCTCTGGTAAACCTCGTCGGCTTTCTTTGTCCGTGCTGCAGCTTTTTTTCCCTTGTTCATCGGCTGCGTATCGCGATATAAAAAGGTGGAGCGCCGTTCCTGCATTTGATCCCGGTTCTAGACGATAAGCCTTGGATTCTGGCATCACCAGCGGTCACCCAGGAATTGAGCCTGAGAAAGTCGAACACCAATTGAACTGTTATCGCCACTCACAGATCTGCGAGCCCAATTGCTGTTTTGTTTTGCGCCAATGGCAAAGGCAAAGGCATCGCCAGACTCGCCCCCGCCGGAGCAGTCGCTCTCCGCGGACCCTCACGAGACGGATCCCGCTCTGCTGCGGCATCACTCGCACCTGAAGGCTTACAAGACGAGCCGGTTCGAGTATCCCGAGATCCGCGTCTTCTACCGCCAGCACGTCAAGGCCGACCAGCTGCCCAAGAAGCCGGCGCCGCTGCCCTTGCTGGTGTGCGTTCCGGGGCTGGGGGGCTCTGTCGCGCAGTTTTATCCGCTGCTGAGGAGCTTGATTGATCTGGCGCCGTGTCTGGCGATTGACTGGCCCGGTGGCGGGAGGTCCAAGTTTGCGCCGACGCAATGGGAGGCGTACACTTCGGAGGCGCTGATGGAGCTGTTGGAGGTGATTATTGAGGATCATCGCGACAAGGAGCATGACCAAGGTGTGGTGTTGATTGCGCACAGCATGGGAACTGCGCTGTCGGCTGGCTTGGCGAATAAGAAGCTCCCGCATAAGACGGGTCTTGCTAAGCACGTTGTCGGCTTGGTGGCGATTTGTCCTGTATCTGGACCGATGGAGGAAGCTAAAGCAACAATGATTAAGAGGCTCTTCTGGATCCCCGGCTGGATCTTTGGCCTGTGGCGTGCGTGGGATGCTAGGGGAGGACTCAACAGCACGAGTGTCTCACGCTTCGTGGGAGAGGACGCGCCTACCGAGCTGAGGCTCATGCAGTATCGATACAACCAGCAGAGCCGAACACCGGTGTGGAGACGAATGGCTTACGGCGCCTTACCGACTCGGTTCCAGGATGGGAAAGCTATCGGAGGCATTCCTGGACTGGATGCGTGGGCAGGCTTGGATATCCCTGTCTTTCTCATCGGCGGCGAAAAAGACAATGTGACGTCGCCCAAGGAGATTGACAAGATTGCAGCGGCATTTCATTCGATGGATGATGCCGCGGTGTCGGATGGAATTGAGCAAGCACCGGATGCTTCAGGACCAGATTCGCCCGAGTCTTTGAGCGGCTCAACCCAGCTCGATGCTAATACCAACGGCAATGGCTTGACGGCAGAAGACGCTGACGACACCGACTTTGACGAGAGTGAACGCAACAGTCCCTCAACGCCGGTAGAATATCCGCCAGACTTACCGCCTCAGTCGCAACACCCCATGAGAGCCCTGCGATCCATCGTGCTCAACGGATCAGCTAATCACACCCTCCTCTACTCCCCGCGTACCGTCCGAGCCCTCGCCGGCCTCGTATCGGACTTTCTTGCCGAACACATTACTCAGCGGCTTTCTCTTGCTTGGCAGCTCCAGCACCTCTCGCGCGAGGGGAAATGGGACGTCAAGAACCTCATCAAGTGGCAGGGCGTGAAGCCCGTCTCCGAAACTATCGGGCCACCTGGGAAGCCCGTCTTTCGTGTTATTAAGACGCTTCGCGAAGTTGATGATGTGCATTGCCCGACGGTATTTGCTGATAACTGGGGGAACATCATCAAGGACGTCATTGACATTTCCAAAGACCAACCTGTATACGACCCGCGCGGTCTTGAGCGTCGCGGGATTCACTACCATAAATTCCCCACGGTGTCGAAGATCCCACCTGATGGAGATACCGTCGAACAATTCATCAAACTAGTCGATTCCATCCGCGAGGCACAGCGTGAGCGTGCCGTAGCAGAAGGATGGGCTGATCCGGAACAATGCGTCGTAGGCGTTCATTGTCATTACGGGTATAATAGGTCCGGATACTTTGTCGTATGCTATCTGGTGGAAAAGTGCGGGTTTGCGTTGGCGGATGCGATTGAGACGTTTAAAACGGCGAGGCCGAATGGGATTCGGCATTCGCATTTTTTGGATAAGTTGTATATGCGGTATAATCTCGAGGAGAGGGCTGTTGAGAACTGAACCTTTTTCTCTTCTTCTTGTTTTGGATTTTGGATTTGGATTTTTCTGGGAGATTTTCACATGGGATGGAATAGATGGAATAGGTTATATGATTTGAACTCTAGGGAGTTTAAAAACAATCGGGACAATGGTAATTAAGGCGTCTAGCGGATGATATCTGGGAGGATATGAAATATGATATCATGGGTGTATTTGTACTAGCTATCAAACCAAAACTCTTTCTAAAAAAGAAGAAGAGAGAACAGAGATGCTATGCTCATTGCTATATGCGAAACAATCTATATCGGGGTGTAAATAATACGCCAAAGCCGTCAACTAAAACTCATGTGCCAGAGTAAACAACCAAGAAGAAAAGAGAGCAAAGCCATCTATCTAGCCTTCTACTCTAAACAACCAAAAAACAGCATTCGTAAATCTCTAAAACTCAAATCTCTTGTGCATGATAGTGCTCTACGCCGCTCATCTGCTCGACTGCCATATTCTGCGCAGCTTCGCCGGGCTTCTCCGTCTTCGCCCTCAACTCCTTGGTAATCTCCTCAACGTCCCCCTCGACATCGAGATAGCGCCTCAAGAACTTGCCGACATCCGTGTTCTCGACGTTTCCACGAATCTTTTCCGTTCCGGGACCTCCAGACGAGTAAATGTTGACGTCGACGGCAGTGTGCCCGTGGGTGCTCCAGCCGACGTGAGCGCGCAGGGAAATCATCGCGGAGAGGATCTCGAGGGAAGCCTCGGCGTTGTCGGCCAGGGACTCGAGTTCGTCGTCGGAGGCGTTGGAGATGCCGAGGCCGGGGACGACGAGCTCCTTGTTGATCCACTTCTTGAGGTCGGCCTTGGCCTTTTCCCTCTTCTCCTTCTTCTTGTCCTTGGAGGCGGGCGTGACGGACGCTGCGTGGGAACGGAGCTTGGCGGCGAGGAACTCGGCCGATGAGGTGGCCCTGGCGAGGGCGCGAGGGTACCAGTTGTACACTGGCAGATGGCCGGGCTCCTGGATGGCGGTGGCGAGGCCGCCAGTTTCGTGGTCGCTGGTGGCTACGAGGACCGTCTCCGTCTTGCTGTCGGCGATGAAGTCGAGGACGGCCTTGAACGTCTTCTCGTACTCGAGAACCTCGCGGACCTGAGCAGCAGGGTCGTTGAAGTGGCCGGCATGGTCGATGCGGCTGCCCTCAATCATGAGGAAGAAGCCCTTGTCGGAGTCCTTGGTTGCCTTTTCAAGAGCTCGCAGGGCAGTGGTGGCCATCTCGCTCAAGCTGGGGTAAACGTCGTGCTGCTTCTGTCTATCAATCTCGAAAGGAACGTCTCGCTCGGCAAAGAGGCCGAGGAAGGGAAGCTTGACCTTGTCGCCGCCGTCGAGAGCGTCAAAGCCCTGGCGGTTATCGGTGTAGGTCCAGCCGTGCTTCTCCTGAGCCAAACGGGTGACATCCAGCTCATCCTCACGGCATCCGCCCTTGCTGCTGTTGGGTAAGAAATGGCAGCGGCCGCCACCGAGCATGAGATCAACCGAGCGGCCTAGGACGCCCTCTCCGATTTCCTGGAGGGCAATCGAGTCCTCCATCTCTCGCCTTAGGACGTGGCTGACGAAAGTAGCGGGCGTGGCATCTGTGATGTCTGTTGTGACGACCAGACCCGTTGTGTATCCGACCCTCTTTGCCGCCTCCATGACAGAACCGCATGGCTCAAAGTCGGGCAGGACTGAGATGGCGCCGTTGTAGCTCTTGAGGCCGCAGGCAAAGGCCGTGGCGCCGGCAGCGCTGTCGGTGACGAGGGAGTTGCTGGAGCGAGTGCGGCTGGTGCCCCAAAAGTGCTGGTCCAGGACGAGAGTGTCGTTCTCGGGGAGGTTGTTGATGTACTGGCGGTAGCTTCGAGTCAGGGAGAGCGACGCCGGTCCCATGCCGTCGGACACCATGAAGACCAAGTTGCGCTTGGGAGCGACAGTATTATTGTTGTTGTCGCCATGGCCGGTCTGAGCGTCATGCTGGATCCAAACAGCAGCGACGATGAAGGCGGCAGTGGCAAGCAGGCCCCAGGCGAAGAAGGCAATCTCGCGGATGCGTGAAGAGCGCAAGGCGGCCTTTGCCTGTGCGGCTTCGGCCGACTCGCCGCGGTTGGATAGGAGAGGATGGCGTTCGGACGGCTGCATATCGCTGGGAGTTAGCACTTGTGATGGCTTCAATTTTACGGAAGGGGTTTGCATACCATTCTGTCCAGCCTGATGAGTTTGATGGGCTTTACTCTGCTGGAGACTGCAGTGAAATCTCCAGGTTGAAGCCTTAGGGCTAGTGGGAGCAAGGAGACGGAGTTGAATGGACGGGACGGGATCCAATGGACGGGATGGATGCGTCACAGTCACGGGCCAGCGCTATAGCGGGTTGCTAGCGGCGAAGAGCCCTATAAATTGTAGCTAAACCCTTGCACGGGTGCGGTGGGGCACTGCCGCCGACCCAAGACAGATGGAGGTCGCGTGCCAAATCGATAGGAGTTGAGCAGCGCTGAGTTGAGTCGGTGAATCAGTTGAGGCTGTGATGATCTCAGGTAAGATGTCCCCGTGACTCGATTCACTTGTTCACGTCACGCCCCATCTCGATCTGCGCCGGTGGACGAGGGGAAAAGGAATGACATTTGATGGACATTGGATGAAGTCTTTGCTCGATGGGGCATTTTCATCGATACCCAAGCTCCGGGACATCGGCGGGTCTTGCATCATGTACTGCATGCACTTCCGCCTATTTTGACGGGCGGCGATTGGCCAGTGAGCATTACTAAGGTATAGACATACTGAAGTCGATGAGCCCGTATCATGTGAATTGATCTGTGCTGGATTACTGTGCACTGCATCTGCATTACTCTCCATTCCTGCTCTTGTGTCTCATGTGTCTCTCCCGGCTGCTCTTCATTGGTGCGGCACTTGCAATCCGGGGCCGGTGGACCTTGATGTTACGTCGTTGATATCACCAAATATGTATCAAGTATTTACTTTGAAATCAAATTTTATTTTTTACGTTTCTATGATTTGCTTACGGTTATTTAGATGCTACTATTCTGTGTCCCCTACTCCCCAATATAGAGAGTGACTTTTGATGAACGTTTACGGAGTATAAAACACAAATCCGTAACACAGCCTCCAATACCTTGGACTATCATTTCAACCCGATGAGATGAACTTACTCTAGACACTAAGCTCCGCAGAGCTAGAGCCCTTAATGTACGCTGCATATGGCGCCAGCGCCTTTTCAACAACTCCCCCAGGACCGCAATACTTGTCGACAATCTCAGCACTACGGCCAATGTAAAGGTTTGCCTTGAGCATGCCATGGATATCACCCCAAATGGGCTTGAAGAATTCGTTGTTCTGGATGCGTGATACGAGATCATTGGGCTTGCCCTCGTTCTTTACAACGCTGCCAGCTTGGTTCGAAATGACACGAATTTGCTCGTGCGTCTCCTGTCTCGATGCTCCTTGAGCAACCATTCTCATGATGATCTGATATATTTTTTGTAAGTTGCCACTCAAAAGTTTTGCAAGGGGGAGGTAACAAGGCTTCCACTTGCTGCTTTATCGGCACAATGGTTTAAAAGGTTTCAACACTTACCGTCTCTGTGATCATGAAAGGAAGCTCTTCTTGAACTCGGAAGGCAATACGGTTAGGGTAGACCACCAATCCGCTTGAAATGTTATCCAGTCCAAGGAGAATTGCATCGGCCAGCAAAAACATCTCTGGGATGTCGATTCGGCGGATTGCGCTATCATCAAGGGTCCTTTCCATCCATTGGTCGGAAAGAGTGTTGGCGAAGCTGGCCGGCTTAGACATCAACTCGCGCGCCAAACTGTAAACTCTCTCGGACCGCATTGGGTTGACCTTGTATGCCATGGCAGAAGATCCAATTTGAGACGACTCATGAGGTTCCTCAATCTCTTTCCATGTGGCCAAGTGCCTCAAATCTCCCGTGATTTTCTGGGCTGTCGCACCAAGACCCGCGACAGCGTTGGCAATGATCAAGTCCACCTTTCGGGTGTAGGTCTGAGTAGAGACGTCATAGCAGCCGGGAAAGTCGAATCGTTTGCAGAGAAGCACATTCAGCTCGTCACATTTCGCGGAGTCACCCTGGAAGATTTCCAAAAAGGAGGCCTGAGTACCAGTCGTTCCTTGTGCGCCTCGGAACTTGAGTTCACTACGAACTTGCTCGATAGTGTGAAGGTCAAGCATAAGATCTTGCGCCCACTGGGCCGCACGCTTTCCGACAGTGATCAACTGGGCCGCCTGAAGGTGCGTGTATGCAAGAGTAGGTTCCGCTAAATTATGATTAGCAAGAGCCGTCTCATCAGTCACACCCTCATAGAATGCCAGAATTGGGCGTTTCGCTTTCCAAATACTCACCCTTCCACTTGACTGCAAAGGATGACAGGTTTGAGATAACCTTGGCCAGTTTCTTGGCAATTAGATCTAGGGCATCGCGCATAAGAATAAGTTCAGTATTGTCAGTGACGAAGCAGCTTGTGGCACCAAGGTGGATGATGCCAGCCGCAGCCGGAGCAACAACACCAAAGGCGTGAACATGCTACTCAGAATTAGATATATGAGCCATTAGAGGCCGGTAGACCAGCTATCGGCGGACGCCTTACCGCCATGACATCCTAGATGGCTCGTCAGCAATGGATTGTAACAAAATATATGAAGTGGGATTCTCACATGTCTGCGAATCTTCTCTTCGATTCGAGCAATCTCAAACTCGTCATCCGTAACCACAAGGTGAGCCTTCATTTGCTCAATAGCTTCCGGAGTGATGGTGTTAATGCCGAGCTCTTGTTCGCACTCAGCAAGATGGTACCACAACCTTCGCCATGTCGAGTGTCTTGAGCGCTGACTGAACAGCTTCGACATGGCGGGGCTGCAGTAGCGAGTGGTGAGAGACGTCTGGTAGGCATCGAACGCAGAGTTCCCCTCCGCCTTGGAGCCCTGTTCCTTAGTAACGGTCGTCATCTTGGATTCCCTGGTTGGTGAATTACAACAATTGAAGTTTGTTATAGCTCCGATACAGGAAGAAACAAAAATTTCACACAGTTCTAGCAAAAGTCTACTATAGCAAAAGTCTGCTCCGCTTTTGTTCCGATCCAACCCTATCTGCTTATCGCTACCATCACGTGACCCAGATTTCTGGTGTTTTAGCGACTTGAAAAGCAAACAACGGATGTGACGACATCTTCTCTAAGAGACCGTCGACGATATGCTATAGTAGGCTAAATAAAGTAGGCTGGGTAATTAAAAGCCATTGATAGGTCGCTTTACAAAATCTGCTGGATTTAGAGTAGCTGTTTCGCGCGTAGATATTGGCTGAGATACAGTCACTCGATTCTTTGGGTGAGGAATACAGGTGGTAATGGAGATACTCTTGGGAAGGTGGTCCTTCCATAGGGCCGAGCGTGCCTACTACATGCAGTGACTGCCTACTAAAAAATTCCTCCTCATTTTCAACTTCATTCTGCCAACTTCTACACGTCCTCGCAACAAAATGACAGTTGAGCTTTTTGCTAACACGCACCTCTTCTTTCATGGTTGAGCAATGCGTGCTCTCATGCCTCCACCACTCATTTAACGCCCATTCAACATCATGCTCATATTATCTCATGGCTGACAAGATTCGGGGAAGCAGGTAGGTATATAGCTGTATACTGATGTACGTCTCACCACAGCTCAAACCCTAGGATGAGCTTTGAACCAAGAATCGAGACAACTGGACGACTGTGTGTGATTAGGCAGGCGTGCATGCATCACTGGTTTGTTACATGGATTGACTCTGACCCTCCCTATTTCCCGCCGCCTCAGGGCAACCAGGTGGTGCAAACATGCCATCCATAGCCTGTGCACTGCCAGGGCGCCTTGTGTGGCATCCTGCGGGAAGAAAGACGAACAAAGCATGCCGGGTGTTACAGCTGTGGGAAGGGAGATGTGCTGTCGACAGGCAGCATCTGGTCTGGGATAGGTTCCCTTACGAGCAAATACCACACGAGACCCTCGTTGAAGCTGCGTTTGTAATCATCACACGATTTCACAAACTGTCGATATCAACCTCTTGTGCCCTCTTCTTTCCTCTCTCTTCCCATCTCATCCCGAAAGACACTTGACTGAAGCATGAACGGGCAAGAGGCGCAAGACACGCAAACCGTAGCGGCATGCGCTGTTGTTTTCTCCCATATCGACGACAAACCCGACTGACGGTGTTCACGAACACGTACGTTCGAGTCGGATTGCGAGGAGCAAAGCGGTGCGTGTTGCAATCGTTCAGTCGGCGAGCTATACGGCCTCAAATATAAAGACCAGAGATGAACACCACTCGGAAGGGAAAGGCGTCCTTTCAATTTCGACACTCCATACCATGTGCACATACATTTTGATCTTATACCACTGCGGATGCTACGGGTCCATTACATGCCACACTTCCTGTGCCCAGATCATGTCCGAGATCCATCGAATCAACGAACCGGAGGCTTGGCAAGAGGAAGGGCTCAACCAGCTGCCTTTTTACATGGACGACGCATGTGGGCCGTGGTGGCATAACACGATTGTGGTTCAAAGAGCGGCCTTTTGCGACCAGTTTTGGGAAAACCGCTGCCCATCTGAGCAGAGGGCGGCTGCGTGGCCGGGGTATAATTAAGCCTACGACCCCTGAAGGACAAACAAAGAAATGGAAGGAAAATTAAAGTGAAGAAAGAAGAGAGCCCCCCGAATTGTCTGGAAACCCGTTGTGTTTGCATCTGAGAACGTTTTGCGGAGCTTAGTTGCTGTGTTTGGAAACTCTCACGACGCCAAAGTGTCATTGCAAGCGTGTAAGTGCCTTGCTAGCATGACCCCTGAGACGACAAACCCCTTTTGGCAGTGACTGACTTGTTTCAGTTTCATGTCGAATTGCAAAAGAAGCTCAGAAAAAGACTTTGCACAGGGGGGTTCATTTTGCATGCGGCCCACGACGTCATGCAGGATCCAGATCGTGGCGAGAGAGAAACACTTTTCATCTGCGCTCTTATCTACGAGATGCTGCATTGGGGAGCTGGAGCTGATTTGGGCCAATTGCTGCGCCTGTGCATTGTTCAGTCTGGCGCATATGCAAGCCGTCGGGAGCTGAGGCCCTGCTGTGACGCCTCAACGGCGGCTGCTTTCAAGCCACAAGCAACTCCTGCATCCAGTCTTGAGCTGAGCTGAGCCTGTCAGAGACAAAAGGAACTGAAGCCCCAGCGGCTATTCGCGATGTGGCTTGATCTGGTTTGACCTGGTGTTTTAACAGGCTGGGCGCTAAGCTCCCCCAGAAGCTCGAATCTCCAGCGACTGCTTTTAGTGCTTGTGGCCGGCTGGCTCCGGATTTACAGCACAGGCGATGCCAACCCCCCTGGAGGCTCCAAACACCTAAAACGCCGAAACAAACCCCCGTGTCGTCTCACGTCCGTCTAGATGGCGGCGCTGAAACGATTCGCGTTGGACAAGGACGGTGACGGCCCAATTGCACCCCGACGAAGCGTTTCGTTTTCAAAGGGCCAGGATGGGCTTTGCGGCAAAGACACCCAAATGGCCACATGGTCTGTCGCCAGGCGCCGACAAAGACCCCGAGCTGCGAAATGAAGGGGATCAACGAATATACGCTCTTTGTCGGATCGAGCCGACAAAGAGCGATGCTGCAGCCGCGGTTCGCGTGTGTCTTGGCGAATGTGACCCTGGACGAGTAGACCCTGGATTGGACGAGCACTAGCGGCAACTGAACAGTATGAGAGAGATTGACCTGGAATATATAAAGAGATGGCGCGGTGCCGAGTCTTGGGAGGGGATTCTCGAGTTCTGGCAGTTGCTCTGAATAGCTTCACTTTGCGTGCTGTGCTCGCTTCCTTCTTTTTTCTTTCCCTTTTCTCTTCGTTCCTTTCGATTCTTACCTTTGACGAGGTCATCTGCTGTGCGGATTTTACAACGTTCTCTTTGTGAAAAGCCTATCCTTCTCTATTTCTAAGCCTCTCTTTTCCCGGTTCTTTGAGATATCATTCTTTATTACACAACACTCTTTACTGAGCGAAAATGATTTCCAAGACGACTTTTGCCGTGCTCTTTGCAGCCCTTGCCGCTGCTGGCCCCATCCAATACCGAGAGGTGGCCTCTCTGGACCCAGCTGCTACCGCTGAGGCCCATCCCAGGGACGACACTGCTACCCGCGCCTTTTCCAATGTCCAGATCAAGACCTCTGATGGCAAGTGTCTGAGCGTCGACCCCCTCTCTGGAGACTTCCGAGCCAACCTGACGCCCATCCAAATCACCGACTGTGGCAGCAACGATGCCCAGGGCTGGGACGTCATCACCTCTGGCGTCCACAACGACCAAAAGGGCGAGGCCCTGATCGTGAGCACCAAGACGCAGGCCTGCTTCAACTTTGACCCTCGACGTGCGGCCGGAAACCAGGTTCTCCTCTTCTCGTGCGGTGGGCGAGCTGATGGCAGCGGACAAGTTACCAACTCTCAGCTCTTTGCCTTTACCGGAGGTAATGGCCCGCTGAGCTTCGCTCCTGGCAACGATCCCACAAAGTGCTTTGCTGCCAAGGGCAATGTGATTGACATTGCTGACTGCAATGCCAACGATGCGACTCAGAAGTTTACTTTCGGTGGTGCTGCTGCTGGAGGCTCTGGCAATGACAGCAACAACAACAACTCTGCTGCCGCCAGCTCGGCTGCTGCCACTTCTGAGGCTGCTGCCACTCAAGCTTCTTCTACTTCGGCGGCTGCTGTGACGAGCGCTGCTGCTGCTGCTTCTTCTGCGGCCCCGGCGAATGACGAGAACGCCCAATGCTCTGCTCCCAAGATTGTTACCGTCACTGACGTTACCACTGTCACCGCTGGAGCTCCCCCTCCAGCTGATGCCAGTCAGACTGCGGAGGCTGCTGCCACCACTTCTGCTGCTGCTGCTGCCACAAGTGACGCCGTTGTCAACAACTCAGGCGACGGCAGCTCCCAGACCACTGCAGCTCCTCCTCCTCCCGTCATCACCGGAAACCCAACGACCCCCGTGCCCGTCTCCGGAGCTGGAGGCACCCTGAACCCCTCTGCCGTGGCCGAGGCCCAGGCATTTGATGCCAGCGCCGTTCGACCCCTGGAGAGTGTCAACATCCGAGCCGCCGATGGACGCTGCTTCTTCGTCAACCCCACGGCCGGTGATTTCCGCGAGAACCTGATCCCCGTTGGACTGGCCACCTGCAGCGAAGACGCCAGCCAGAAGTTTGACGTTGTCACCAAGGGAGTCCACGACGACGCCCAGGCCGGCGAGGCGCTGCTTGTTAGTGTGCTCACCAACGGCTGCATCAACTTTGATGGCCGCAGAGCCGCCAACGACCAGGTCATCATGTTTTCTTGCGGTGGACGTGCCGACGGAAGTAAGTCATTGACATCATTCCCCCCACCCCATCTCAGTGATCTGCTCGATCCACCCGATCTAAGGGCATGCGAGTTATCGCGTACCGTTTTAGTTTCACAAGAGATCAAATGCTAACAACGGACTCAACAGGTGGCAAAACCGCGACTTCGCAGCTGTTCCCCTTCAAGGCGGGCGACAACAACATCGTCCTCACTCCCGCTTCGGCCACCAACACGACTTGCTTGGTTGCTGGCGCTGACCGGGTGGAGTCTGCGCAGTGCAGTGGCCAGAAGGATCAGACCTTTGAACTGGTGGAGATTCTGTAAGAAAACATGTGAGAGTGAGAATGAGGGTGAGAGTGAGCGTGGCTCGTTTCACGGAGAGCCAGGGGGGAGTTTTGGATCAATGCATTGGAGTCAGCCGCTAAGGCACAGGCACAGAGCTAGAATTGGAGGATGAAGGGCTTTTTCACTGTATAATATGTACTACTTACTACCGCTGTACTGTAGAACGTTGTTTCTCTTTCTTTAGTCTCGCCATTGATCATGATGACGAGATGGAAATTCATTTTTTTCTTAACGACCAGCAATGGATGGACATGCACAATCAATTCCCAGCTTTGTAACTTGTAAACGTGAAATCATGGAACGCGGAACCAATTGCCGCATCAATGCCTCGCATCGGACCGTGATTGGCCAGCGCCGCTAGATCATCGCTAGAACAACGTCACTAAGATTGGCCTAGAACTTTTGGGTGGCCTTAGGGGCTTGCCTTGCTTGTGCTATTATTGTTTCGAAGCGAACATGCCCTGGGTCAGCCTCCATGCTAATAATACCTCTGGGTTATTAATCCTGTTTTTTATCAATAAGATGACACGATCCGGCTGGCGATGCGGTGAATGCAGCTTCTTTATCTTTGTTTGTCCTTGAGGGCGAAGCCAATTTGGATGGAAGACAGATAAGAGGCGAGTTTTGACGCAGCGACAATTGCGCTCGAGTCAGGTTGAAGCCCAACGACGACCCATCTCAACAGCATCGATATCGACATCGCCCATCGCCGTCATCTAGAGCGACGCGAAGAAGAAGAAGGGAGCTGACCAATTCTCTCTCTCTATCTACCCCTTGAATTGAACATTATTCTCGACGATTCTCACAGCCCGCCATGGAGCCCATCCACGAGGCCGAGGCCAGCGTCTCTCCGCCTACGAGACCAGTCTTTAATCGAGTCCACTACGACCTCAGCCTCGACACAAACTCTCCGACTTCGCCTCCCCAGGCCGATGTGCAGCGACTCTCGCGCTCCGACACGGCGGTTCATCGCGAGCCGTTTTCGCCCCTGCGCCGTCGACGGAGCACTCGTGTCGCGACCTTTAGAACCATTGACGACACCGACGACTTCGATTTCGATGCCACCTACACGGAGCGTCCAGGCTGGCAGCCCGGGTCGGAACCTGGGTTCGATCCGAATTTGCCTGATGGCGGGCATGCCTCGATGCCGACGCTGAGTGCGCCGTGCGAAATTACTGTTGTGGACTTTTCGAAGGATAGGATGGCCAAGAAACACTTTGATAATGATGGCTTTGTGTCGTTTCTGACGGAGCCCAAGGAGGAGTGGGCAAAGTGCCGTTGGATTAATATCAATGGGCTCTCTTGGGATGTCATTCAGGCGGTTGGCGCGCACAAGGGCTTGCATAAGCTTGCGCTGGAGGATATCATGAATATTAGGAACAGGACCAAGGCAGACTGGTACCCGAGCCACGCCTTTATCGTCATGACGCTGCAGAAGCTGGTCCATCTCGTTGACGAGGACGACGACTCTGACGTGAGCAGCCTCTTGTCGTCGCGGTCTACGACGAAGCTCAAGAACTTGTTTCGTGGTTTCGGTCGCAGCAAGGAGAGCAAGGTTCCTGGGTCTGGCTCTTCGTCGGATCCTGAGAAGCGGACTGTTACTAAGTGCATGACGGAGTTGTCTGAGACGCCGGAGTTGCATGAGACGTCCATGATTCGGTCGCTGCAGCGGTATCATGCTTCGGGGAATGAGATTCGAACGGAGTACATGGAGGCGAATTCGATTCTTGCGCCGCTCAACCTGGCTGTTGCGGCTGAACAGGTCTCTATTTTCCTGACTGCGGACAATACTGTTATTTCCTTCTTTGAGGTTTCTGCTGGAGATATTGAGAGGCCCATTGTCACCCGTCTTAGCAACCCGGGTACAGTCTTGCGTGAATCCTGCGATGCCTCGCTGGTGGTCCAGGCCATCATCGATGCCATTATCGATCTGGCCATTCCTCTTACTGCTGTCTACAACGACGTGCTTGGCGATCTGGAACTGGACGTGCTCACCTCGCCCAGCATCAAGCAGTGCAAGAACCTCTACATCTGCATCAGCGAAATCAACAAGATGCTGCGCTTCCTCAACCCCATCGACAACCTCGTCAACGTCCTCCGCGACCACCGCACCTCCCTAACCCACGAACAAGCCGTCCTCGAGCTAGAGAATCCGGCCAGCGGCGTCATCGTCACGCCCATGACGCACACGTACCTGGGCGACGTGCTGGATCATTGTATCATCATCACGGAGGCGCTGGAGCAGTGCAAGCAGAGCAGCGAGAATTTGATTAATCTCATTTTCAACACGATTTCGGCGAACCAGAATGAGAGCATGAAGCAGTTGACGACGGTGACGATTATCTTTTTGCCGTTGACGTTTATTACGGGGTTCTTTGGGCAGAATTTCCCGCCGGATGGGTTTCCTGAGATTAATAATGGGATATGGTACTTGTGAGTTTACCCTTTTCTTTTTTTTTTTTTTTTGCTTTTGTCTACAGAGGTGGAAGCTAATGGAGAGATGTTTTTAGCTGGGCTTGTGCTGTTCCAACGGCGTTTGCGACGGTGCTTATACTCATGCGCGAAATGATTTATGGGTGGTTCGTGCGTGTGATTCAGAGGAAGAGGGTGTCGAGTCACAGGAAGAGGAACAAGGCCAAGAGGAAGACGAGGTGATTTGGGAGCTGTCGTTTGGGATATTTCTCTTGTTTTAAGTTTGAGGAGAAGAAAAAAGACGTCTTGTTGTGGATATTGGTGGAAAATGTCGAGATACCCTTAATGTTATCCGTCTTGATATATAGATGCTTTTGTTAATCATGATTCTTTTTATTATTTGCATAATACTATCTTCTTAAAGGGCGCTGAGAATACCCATCACAGACCGAAAGCGAAAGAAACCTCATAACCTCATTACTTTACACTGAAGATCCAACAATCCACTCACACGATATACCGCTCCTCATCAAGCAGCGTCTTCTCTCTCCAACTCTCCTCCACCCACTTCTCGCTCACCAACCGTGGCATCTTCCGCCTTGAACTCAGCCTCGAGCGCAACTTGTCGCCCACGTCCCCAATCTCCATCACATCGTCTCCCAGCACCACAATGTGCGTTATGGTCTCGTCGTCTAGCTCCTGGCTGCATGATCCGCCGCCATATCGTATGTATCGCTCCCACTTATCCTTGGTGTTCTCTTTTGCATCGTCGGCGAGGTAGAAGAGCACTCTGCAGCGTGAGAACATGAAATTTCGTAGCGTGGTGACGTCTTTGCCGTGCTGTTCTAGCTGCTCTAAAAACAGGACCTTGTCGAATGACTCCATTCTTTCGAGTTTTGGCATGTCGCGTAATAGTTCTCGTAATTCGTCTACGCTTACATCTCGTGCGTAGCTGTCGCCAAACTGATCTGTATTCAGCGCCGCGGCATCGACCAAGGCATCTGTCGCATAAAATAGATGACTCTCCTCGTACGGGAGCAGGAATCCTCCGTTGGGCTGCTCTAGGCAGTCCTTGATCCATCTGGGTCGGATAATGTCCACCTCTCCGTCTTTGATTAAGCTGGCGACCTTGACTACCTTCTTATCACCGATGAGAACCATTTTTGTGCCTGCGGTGGCCCTCTGTGAGATGGAGCCACCGTTCTCCTTGATGATGGATTCTAGTTGTGTTTTCGTCTTTTTGTATGGTTTCAGGGACTCGGAGAGCACGCAAAACTCGAGGCCTTCAAATAGCTTCGACTTGTCGCCTTCGTATTGAGGGGGGGCCGCATCATCGCCTGCAATGACGAGCTCCTTCTTGATTCGCTTCGGATTTCGTCTTCTGCGATCTTCCACCGTCATTTCTATTGCTTGACGCTCGGTTTCTACCCTCTGTTTGAGCTCTTGAAATTCCTCTAGGGATAAGGCCGTGTCCCAGCTGCGGTCAAGCCGTAGCCTTCGGAATCGAGGGAATCTCAATGTGAAGCCACGGGCGAATTGATCCGAAGGACCAACGCTGGCGGCCTTGACAGAGACTACAACTGAATCTTTGGGTCGAATCCACATGTCAGGCCGTTCATATTGTTTGGCTTCACCACCGCCCAGCTCAATGTACTCTGAAGGCGGGTTTTTGGGATCCCATTCCATCCATTTGCCGTCGGTGCGATGCCGAATCTCGGCATAGTCCTCTGTTCGAAAGCCGCCGCCGACTTTGAAGAAGCTGAAGCATTTCTCCGGGTTGGCACCGGCCTGAATGTGGTTCTGAGTGACGCGGAGACCGCACAAATAACTCGACAATATTCCTCCTCTTCTTCCCGAGCCGTAGTAGCCACCAATAATGACACAGTCGAGCGACTCGCCGAATTCTGACATGTACTCCGGTTTCACCTTTAGCCAGTCGTCGTTGCGGCTGTTTAGACGATACATGGATCGCGGATTCTTCAGGACGAGGCCTTCTGATGCGTTGGCAACCACTTCTCTCAAAAGCGGCTCGATGGCATCAGCTGACGTTGCCTTTGTGTATTCGTGGACCTCCAGTCGTCGATGTACTGACTTGACTGCCTTGCTCAAAGCGTTTCGACGATCGCGCAGGGTATACTGAGTCAGCTGCTTGTCGTTTAGGTACAGTATGTCAAATACTCGAAACAAGGGGCGGTGACCAGCCGCGTTCGAATCAGACTTGTTGTTTTGTTCCGCAATGGCTGCCGATTTCAGAGTACCAAAGGGAACAATCTTGTCAACGCCCATATCCCAAGTAATCATCTCGCCATCCAAAATCAGATTTCGCACGCCAGGCGCAAAGGCATTCTTTAAATGTCTCGTCAAGCTAGAGTTTTCATCCAGCAGCCCGTTGCCGTATAGATAGGTATAGTCCTTGGCTTTTCTTGACCAGAAGCAAAACCGTCGCCCTCCTGGATGGCTGGGATCCTCCATCATGTGCATCTGCATGCGCTCACCATCCAACTTTTCCTCTATCCAAAACTCGGCGTCATCTTCCGTTGGTCGCAAGAGTTCAATCATCTTTTGGAACGAAGCTGGCATTTGGAACTGAGCGAGCTGCGGTTGGAGGCACTGCATCAGTGCAATACCCGCTTCATCCTGTTCGAGTCTAAACTCGGGATCGTAGAGTTCCCAGCATACGCGCCTGAGACTTGATGAAACACTGAAGAGAGCCTCGCCATCAGGGTGCCACAGATACAAAAACGTCTTTTCGGTAGCGCCCACCTTCATCTGCTTCAGAATGATGCGAATGAGCCACATAAGCTCTTCCGCATTCATGCGATTGTAGAAAGTTTCAAAGATGGCAAGGTTCTCGGCTTCCCCACTCGAGGCAGCCAGCTTGTCCAGCTGGTGATTGACCTCTGCAATCGTCATGTCGCCCACCTGTGTGCGCATTGGCCGTTTGGAGATGACTTCGAAGCATCGGCCGGCAAAATCGCCCGCCAAACGTGCCCCGGTTGTCTGGCCCGGCAGCTTCCAGTGCAAGAGATTGTAGCCGTCCTCGGAGTTTTTGTCAATCTTCATCAGCTTGACGAGAAGCTTTCCTATAGCATTCTCTTTCAGCCCGTAGACGCCGCGATCACGGTCCTTGTCTGGTAGGATCAGGCGCAGAGCAGGATAAAAGTCATCGCCGACTTCTTTTCTCCATCGCGTGATGAATCTCTCGACAATGTGTCGCCTCTGTTCCTGTGGTGATAGCTTCGCTAGTCCGTGAGGGCCCTTTTTGCTGGCAGGCACTGATGCGCCAGCGGGCTGCTTCTTGTTGTCATTCAATGGGTTGAAGAGATCTCTAAATAGCTCCGAGAACTTGAGCGTCTTGGAGTGATTTCTTGGCTTATTGGGATATCTTGATGAGTGTCAGGAGTAATGGCAGCAACAAATACAGACAGCAAACTTACTTTTCGGCCAACTCTTCCTCCGTCATGCCCCCTGTGCCATATTGAAGATCATCTTCTCTCAGTGCATCCTCATTGGGAGTCTTTTGCTCCTTGGCCGACCATTTGCTCATGTCGCGCCACGCTGAGATTGATCAATTGTTATAGTGAGTGGCTTATAGCGTATGGCGTGTTACGCGTAGCTGTTGAACAAGGCTGTCACCGCCTAGAGAGATTGCAATTGTACGGAAGAGAGTGAATACGTGAAGGATTGAGCGTGATTCAAGATGAGTCGCGTCTCTGCTTCTCACAGCTTATTATAGCCGGCTTAAATACAGCTGCATTTACTCTGTAGCGAAGGTGAAGTCATTAGAGCTGCTGCTGTTGGAATTGTGGAGCTAGAGGCTGTTGCCTGCATGAAAGCCACACTTTAATGGGGCTCAGCTGCTTATGTAACGGTACCTCGGTACTTCTACGAGGCATCCAATGCACAACATCTTGTGGCCTTGACAGCTTCACCTTTCGCAATTGTTGCTCCTTTGGGCATCTCCGGAGCTTGAATGGCTTTTCCCCGAGACAATTGCACAGAATCTTTCAATCAACATGACACACGACACATTGACACATGCGCCTTAGTCGGCAACAAGATCCGATCCAAATGCTTGGATTGTATCTCACCTTGGCTATTCAAAACCACACTGTCTTTCCACTTCACCGAATGAACCAAACATTGGATAAACCGGGGCTCAGCTTGACTAATCAGCAGTCATGTCAAAGACGACATATTACCATATGAGCAGCCGCTAAAAACTCAGCGCCGCCAAGATGAACTACTGGCAGGTACAATCCCTCATGGAAACATGACACTCGTGGTCAGTGCAACTCGATCGCGAGGGCAACACGAGGTGACATGCCGCTATTGTAACCGCCTCTTTTCTTTACTCCAAGCCTCTACACTTGGAGCCTTTGAGCCCAGTGGTTCCTAGCTGTCGACATGCAAACTAGAAGAGAGAAGGAGATATCTGCCGGTTGGTAGGGGGCATTGTTCCTTCCAGCGTGCTATACAGAGCGTCTTCCTTTCGGAAAGCGGGAACCCAGAGGGATGTCTATGCTGGGATGGACACCTAAGGTAGTCAATGTTTGCTGTCTTCCTCGAGCTCTCACAGACACCACAGGAGACGAGAATACCAATATCATCACACTCGCTACAGCGCCTTGCCTGGCCAAAGTACATTTACAAAATTCTCAAACTCTACATTCGTTACAGCTTCATCTTCATAGCATCTCTTCCAAACGAACGCTTTCTATCGACAAGCAATCATGGCGGACGAAACTGTTCAGGATCTGGCTGTCAGGGAGCCCAGCTTCCCTGTTGATTACAGTTATGTGATCGAATTTATGGTCGGACAAGAGACGCCGGAATTCGATTACGACGCTTCGCGACCCCCAGAACTTTGGGCCTGTCCCGCCCAAGAAGAAGACCCTAGCGCTGCTATCCTGGACAAGTGCAAGGATTTGCTGGTGAGAGCGGGCGAGTCCGTAGCCATCTGTCGGGACCCTTCGTCTCCCGATACGAGCATAGAATATTTCTCTGAAGAGAATGGACCGCCCATGGGCTTAGGGGGCCACTGGCTCATCGAACCCTCTCCCACCACTTATTCAAGGCGACACAGCCCCGAGGATTATGAATGGTATGGCGTGCGGCTTCGCAGTCCAACCTACCGCGAACTGGAAGCTGTGGATAGGATGACTCCAGTTCAATGGATCCTTGCTTTATTCCGGCCAAGAGTCCTGATTCATGTCAACTCGACGTGTAGATTCAACGTTCATGTCAAGCCCGCACTCATGCCAATCTCTCTGCTCACTGCCAAAAAGATGACGACACTGGTGTGGGTTCTTGAGAAGGAGTTGTTTGAGCGCGTCTGCCCCAATTCTTACGGGTTGCCGTACCCTCATGTCAAAACCGTGGAAACGTGTTCCCGAATCTCGTCTCTCGTCTGGTATGGCTCTGGAGGAAGATCCCGTCAACAAGATCCCCTTAGGGCTGCAATCTCGAAACAGCATCTTCCCGACCTCCGCAACATGGACCTTTTAACCAGACTCGAACTCGTATGGGATGCTGGCTCAACCGGCGAACTCGCCAAGGGCCTTCTTGCGTACAATGGGGATGCTACGTCGTTTGCTATACGGCCTGCTGGAAAGTACACTCATGGCCCCACGTTTGAGTTCCGCTATAGCCTTTGGCATCCTTACGACGACCTGGACGCATCCCAATACTGGATTGACTTGTCCATACGCCTCCTACGGGCCACAGCGCAGAATGCCGACAGGTTTAAGCAGTACATCTCACAGTTGGATGACTTGATACACGGCTTCTCAGTTAACAGCACGCCCCCTACGCATCGATGGAAAGCGCTCTTGTCGACACTTGGATTAACAGAGGAATGGTCTGCTCCCTGGGAGGCCATCGTTGAGCACTACAAAGCGGGCCATCGGCTTGCCTACCGATTCATCGATCGGCAACAGTTTCTGGTACCATCTGAGGTGCAGGCCCCAGGGCGGCATAAGGTGCAACGATGAAGTGTCCTTCACCCAACTTCTGCCTTTTCTGCGTTTTAATTTGATTAGCGCTCCTTGACAGCGGATTTTGTATTTATTGTCCTTGGTAATGGGACTGTCTGGTATAGCTTGGGGGTCTTTATAAGCGCTAGATAATGAGTTATGCAATAGCAATTAAGGCGTGTCTGCAACATGCCACCTTTTCTCATGAATTAGTATTACTTTTCAATCCCCTGATATGGAATGATATGCTATGGATGCTATCTAAACTCGCTGAAGCCAGCGAAAGCCAGCCAAAGATCCGCTCTATGTCTACATTGTTTCATTAGGTAGTCGGCAGCTCGGGGTCTGTCGTTCCTTTTATTTTACACTTCCGTGTACTTGCACTCCTTGACTAAGACACGCAAAGCAAAGGGCTAAAGCCATCGCTCCATCGCAGGCCTCCCATGATGGCAATCATGACTGCCAGAGCGACCGCCACGCTGCTAAAGCCATATATATACGAGTGGCTTCGTTTGAGGCTGCTCAACTCGGCAACCCACGTTGAAATAGTTGTCAAGCACCCGCAGAAGCCATCTTCGATGCCCTGCAGCACTTGACACCCGACGATCCCTCCTATTTGAGCGTGAGCGATATCCCACGACATGCCCAAGACGGCGGTGCCAGCGATGTTGGCGGCGAAAGTACCCAGGGGAAACGAGGCGATCTTGCCGTTGAGATAGATGGCGAGGTAGAAGCGGGCGAGGCATCCCAGGGGCGCGAAGACGAGGGCGAAGAGGATCTCGCCGCGCCACTTGTTGTGCGGGGGGAAGATTGCCATGAGGACTGCGCCGAGCCAGCAGCCCCAGCCGAGGAAGACGCCGAGGGGATCGAGAATCTTGCGGGTCACGGGGTATGGGATGGACGGGGTGAATCGTTCTAAGGCGATGGCGAGGTGTGCGCCGAGGATTAATCCTGCTAGCGAGAGGGATACTGTCGTGATGGTCACGGCGAGGAGGGCCATGAATGAGTATCCGCCGTTGCGGCCGGGGATGCCTAGATTGGGGGTGACCATTTCGTTGGATAGGGCGAGGAAGATGTCGCGGATGAAGCTTGAGAAGCTGGTGAAGCTGCCGCAAAAACCGGTGGCCAGGCCAATGTAGAGAGGAATCGTCTTTTTCGTTGCTAGATGCGCCTTCTTGGCTGCTACTAGATCGATGACTTGATCGCCTTGTCCTGAGCTCTCTGAGCCAGTGTTTGAATTTTCCTTTGCGCGCGCAAGCATTTGGTCATATGAAGGTGTTCCCCATTCATAGCGGAACAGCATCCGATCTTCGGAGAGGAAGCCCATGATGAGACTGCCGCCGAAGTTGGCCCATAGAATGTCGAATATGACGGGATCGCCAGGGTATGTATTCAATGCGCTCAATCCCACGCGCGCAAGAGTGCCCCATATGGCGAAGAAGACGAGGTATGATATCGTGTAGATCTGAGTTGCCAGCCTCGACACATGGTGTTCTTCTTTTTCATCGACGGCTTCGACATCGGTCAATTCTGCCGGTGGGGGTTGGCGCGGCGACTCTGCAAGGCTGGCACGTCGCGATTCCCGCTCTTCACGGTCTCGACTCCGGATCTGCTCTAGGCTGTGGTGCCTGTATATGGATGACTCGGCGACGTTTTCCACGGGGCTTGTTGCCGCCAGTTCATCGAGATTCGCCCAGTCGTCTGGAATGTCGTAGGGTTGGGCTTCTGTGACGGATCGCCGCCGTTCGCGAGCTGGGGAAGGCGGCTTTTCTGTTGTTGGCGGTGGATTTTCGTCTGGGATATTGACTGGTAATCCGGCGGTGGCATCGTCGAGGTTTTGGTACGCGATTGGGGCGTTGTAGCTTCCAGAGCTCGATCGCCGCGCTGGGTCGTGTGATGAAGGTGATGAAGCCATTGTGGGTGGGTTTGGAGGCTGTCTTGGCTCTCAAGAGTCGCTGGAGTTGCTCAGCCGGGCAAATAGACAGCGTTGGAACCACAGATCATGTCGTAGTGAAAACTGCGCATTTACTGGAACTGAGAGAAAAATGCGATTCATATTTGAGCTGGATGGGAGGGAGTCGGATGGGAGATAGACCAGGGCAGGGGAGAGAATTGTAAAAGCCGAGAATCAACCGCGATCCATCGGCATGTATATCCGGTCAGAGCTGTACCTCTGGGAATTGACTTCATTGTGCCTGGAAAGATAAAGAAATACTCCTATATCGGCATTGAAGAAATGGCATCTGGAAGAATTATTTTGCCATCTTGGCATTCTGTAATCAGCATCTTAAATAAACAAATCGCCGTATCATGCGCTATCCAGCCGCAGCAGCGTATAAATCATGCCCATGTGCCTTATCCAGGCTTACAAGGTCCATATCCGACATATCCATTATCCTTATCAGCACAGACCCCGCTAACGGCCCTCTCCGATGCCCGATAACCCGCCTAACAGCTCCCATCTCCACCACTCCGCACAGCGCCGGCAGCGCTATGCTTTAGCACTGGCCTTAGCACTGGCCCCTCCCCCACCTTGAGGTCCCTCTCACCTCTGATATGCCATCCCGTATCTCGCTACGTAATTTGTGCCCAGCCCGAGACCATCAGCTGCATCTCTTCTCTTACTTCTTACCTGGTCGGTCCATCACGGCCGCTTCTTTCTCCTCTCTGTCTACCGCCTCTTGCTACGGTGTCTGTTTTCTTATTTTCCTCTTGATTTGTCGCCTTGGTGTATCCCGGCGTCTCCTTGAAGCCCCGGCCTTCTTCGTCTTACATCGCTTACTCGTAACTCTTACTTACAACATCGCTACTCTACATACGCCCAACATCTCCTCCCGATATCCCGATATCATCGTCAATCATGGCCAATTTGCCTTCAAACGTCCATGTCTCGCAGCATCCCAGTCTGCTGGCTAAGCTCAGCCAACTGCGATCCCAATCGGCTAGCCCTAGAGACGTCAAGTCCTTGATCCACGAAATCTCATTAATCATTGCTTGTGAAGCCATCAGCTCCGCCATAAAACCAGCTGATGGCCCTAAAGTGTGTATTTTCTGCAGCAAACGTGCCTCCTCTTGCCTCATCTCTAACGCAATCGCAGGATAAAACACCACTAGGTTTTGAATACACAACTGTCGTCTCTGAACCCAGCAATATCTGCATAGTTCCAATCCTGCGGTCTGGCTTAGGCATGGTTGAAGGTTTGTAGCACACGATACTTCCCTCTCTTCTCACACCTACATAGAGACTTTGTATAGTGACTAACAGCCTGCTTGCAGCTGTACAAACCATGCTTCCAGCTTCAGTACCCATCCACCATCTCGGCATGTATCGCGAGCCCTCGACTCTCGACCCCGTCGAATACTACAACAACCTCCCCCGACAAAACTCCTCCTCTGGCCCCGAGGGAAGCAAGCTCGCCATTATTGTCGACCCTATCATCGCTACTGGCGGTACATGCGCCGCGGCCATCCAGACCTTGCGCGAATGGGGTGCCAGGAGGATCCTTGTCCTGTCTGTCCTGGGAGCCGCAGAAGGTGTCCAGAAGGCTGCGGCGGAGTGGCCTGAGGGTACGGAAATTTGGACCGCAGGTGTCGACAAGGAATTGACGGATGGCGGCATGTTGAAGCCCGGCCTGGGTGACGTTGGAGACCGTCTGTTTTTGACCATTGGAAAATAATCACCAAACCAGGCGGCTATCGAAGGAACATCATGGGCAACGAGATGATGAATCGGTTCTTGGGTATAGCAATAGAGATGGTGTTCAATAGGCATAGGCGCAGAGAAATTCTATTTTGGTGGCTTTACTTTTCCTTCTACTTTTTTTTTTTTTGCGGTTTTCTTTTTCCTTTCTTTCTCCCCTTATCTGGGTTTACTCTATTCTATGGGAACGCACAATCCAGGAGGAGAGGCGCAAAGGAAGCTCCAGCGGAGAGCATGTTGGAAACTCTATTCACCTGTATATCTGGCCTTTTGCAGTCTTTCAACTGCAAACACTGCGATCCTGCAACTGCAAATATTTCACTGCCCGCGAGCGCTTTCTTGCCACAGACCACTTCTGGAAACGACATACAACAGCTTCTATCGCTTACTAGGTATAACATATCTGCCCCGCCATGGATCCGAAAGACGCAGACTACGACGCAGACGATTCGCAAGCAGAAGACTCATACACCGACGGAGAAGAATGCGAGACTAGTCTTGAGCTGTGTTGTGCGGCCTGGCGTACTCCTCAGCAACAATGCGAAAACACTGCCGTCATCAGCTGCAAGAAATGCCGAATGGTAGCTGTAAGTACTCGGCCCAAATAGAAAATGTCAACCACCGCGTCTTGTGTATATTATTCCCCCTCTCTCTTGGATCAACTGACGCAGCCTCATACAGTATTGCAGCGAAAAGTGCAGGGAAAATGACCTGGTAGATCACCATAAGTCAAGGATTTTACCAAGTTATCCTCGACGGACAGAATATGAGGACGGCGAGATTCCAGACCACCCTTTCTTTGAATCGACCAGATTCTGGGCCAACTATCCTGCGACTGATTTTTTGAATCTGGCAAAGAACGAGGGATCAGAGTATGACGGCCGCCTGCGACTTCTTCTCTTGGGCCGTGAGTTTTGCTATCCCCGTGTTGGAACTATGTGACAATGATTTCTAACGAAAACGCAAAGCTTTCGCTCTGCGACACGTAATTTATTCTGTTGTCGCCATGCCAGAGACGGCTAATCCATCGCTTGATGTGACTCTCGTTGAATCCGACTATTGCCATCTTGTGCGGACCTTTCTTTCACTACTCATCCTTTCATTAGACACTGTCAACAGTCTTGTTGCCGCAGAAATCGTTGTAGACATCTGGTACTCGGCCAAATGGTCTGATTGGACCTATTCTTCTATCGAGAAACATGTGGGACAAAAGTTACGAGGCCTTCGTCAGAAAATTGAGACTTGGTATAAGGACAAGCAAGATAAACGAACGTTGTGCTTCACGGCGACACTGGGAACTCCAGACTATCTTACATTTGATGTTTGTCTAGACTGGTATACATGGAAAGATCTTTTGGACTGTTGCCTCCAAGAGCCAGAGCTAGGATCAATGGCCAGGGCCAGGGCAGACGATGTATCAAAATGGGGCGAGCCTCTAGACCGAGTATTTCGCATATTCTCGTCGTCAAGAACGGCGGCCTTGATGAAGTGGCGGCTCGACGGCATCGTACAGCCTCACGGCGAATCGGCGGAGGGATACACGATACCGAATCCGTAAGTTTTGTGTTGTTTCTATCGAGGATTAAAAAAAAGGAAGGAAAGTGGAGGACAACGAACAGTTGCTAACATTTACAGAGCTTTCTTTCTCCCTGGCAGAGGCCCACCTGAGGGGATTACCAACGAGCCTCTTTCAGAATGGCCGATGAACGAAATTTTGGGATACGACCCGTATCCTGCTGAAGACGACGTCTATGGCAAAATGAACTTTTATCTCCGCCGATTGGTTGTTTTATTTCGAGCTCGTTTGAAGAAAAAGCCAATTACTGCATATGTCATCGCTTGCGGTCATGTAGAGATACCAGGACACATCCCAACGTACCACAATGAAATGCGTTTCTACGATCGTATAGAGGTAATTTGCAATGCAGAGCGCAAAATGGACGAACTTGCCCTAATATAACGTTATTAGGTTGGAAATTGGTTCGACATTGATGCTCAACTGTGCTTCTTGGCTTGTGCTCCTCTGCTACGACACGCGAGCGAGAACCCACATGCAGCCATGTTAACCTTGTGCCGAGAAAGCGTTATACAGGCAGAAGACGAAGAGGCTGAGAAATTCATGGAACTCGAAAAATACCACCTATACCACCCGGCGTTTGACCTATTAGAAACCATGGCGCCTCTGAGGAAATCTGTCGGCGAGCCATACGACGCAGCTTTAGTGCCCCGACATATCATTCTCTTTATATATCGCAGCTGGAGCTTGTTTACTTACGGGTAAGTTGATTTGTCCGAGCTAGATGTATCCATCATATGATTGACTGAATCCCGGAGCAGCTATCTATCCAATCTAAGACTTTTTGGATTCCCAGTGCCGGGAGACGAGAAGCTGCAGCGCCCTAGGGCTCCTTTGACGTTCACAGGGTACCTTGGTGCAAAACTAAAGCAGAACACAGTTCTTAGCCACTGGGGGAATTTATTGGTGGACGGCGAGGATAAGATCCCCACCATGGAAGAGTTCATGCGTTGGGCGAGCTGGCCAGCCGCAAAGCCACAGTATTGGTTGGAATGGAGAAAAGTGAGAGACGTGACTGCTGGAGAATTCTTTGAGCATCTTGAAATGCTGCAAGGAAAGCGGGCACTGCGGATATGGAAGAATTTATATGGAGACCATGGGATGAGGGAGGAAGAGAAGAAGGGGGAGGAAGAGAAAGATGAAAGAAAAGGCGGGGATGAGACTGTGGTGAATGGGGACAAGAGTGTCCCAGGAGACATGCCTATGAATCCGCTGGCGAACAAGATGCTGATGAGGATCCATATGGCGATAAAATCTACATGCGAGGCAGAGGAAGCTTATAGAAACGGCGGAGATGACGATGAAGATGAAACAAACGGGGGAGATGAGGAGAATGATGAAAGAGAAGACGAAGATGAGGCTTCGGTGAATGGGGACGAGAGTATCCCAAGAGACCATCCTATGTATCCGCTGTTGAAAGAGATACTGATGAGGCTGGACATAGAGAGGAGATTACGCGAGGATGAACATGACAGTACCTAGCACGACAGCCGAAGTCGTTCTTCGCTGCAGTGGAACTGAGAGTGAGGGATGGGAGAGGAAGTGGAACCTAGAGGAATAATAATGACGGAGAATGATGCATTGCATTGGTTGTGTTGGGATATGGGCCGTGGTATGTTGTCCTGCAGCGAATAAAGCAATAGTACATGTAGTATGAGCGTACGTACTCAGTGATATTAGCATAGATATCGACAACAGTGAACAAAGGCGTTTGAGATTATCGCTAGCAGCATATTGAATATACTAGGCAAGAGTGAAGAGTGCGGATGGATTTGACGTTGAAACCATCCTCCGTGAATTCTCGGCGACTGGGTGGGATGGAATTATGTAACTCATGCCGTTGCCTGACTAGGACTCAATTCACGATGATTAACAAGACGCATGACTAAGAGATGGAGCTTGTTTATATCAGCCTCGAGACAAACTGCAACTGAGTGCAACTCACGCCTCGAGTGGATTGATTCCAAAGATTTAATCCTTGCAACTCGACAGCTCTAGTTGCTTTGCTTATGGACCGTCGGGGTCCGAGGTCCGCGATCCGCTCAACCTTCTCGCACCGTACAAAACACGCAACTAACTGGCTGGATCTCTCCAAACCTCCGCGGCGGGGATTAAAAACTCTCAGTCTCCGGCCTATGAGTCTTACTTGTCGATTGTCCGTGTTCACACGGCTTGGCTAATGCTTGCTTACCTTGCTATCTCCGATGGAAATGTGGGGAGTTGTGCCATCGTGCGTTGAATTGGGCAGCCCGGCGAGTTGAGAAGGATTTAGTATTAGGTGTGCTTGCTTTTAGGTAGTGATACATTACATGTCTGGTGCTAAATAGACTGGGTGTCGTATTGATTGGCCTGACGTCAAATGCGACTATAAATTGCTGGATGTCTGACGTTGTTTGTTGAACTTTCCCCGCTCAAACTCAATCAAAGACGCGGCGGACTCGAGACAACTCCAATTGAAACCGACAGAGGTCAAAACAACTTACAGCTACAGAGAAAGACTAAACAAACACAAGACAACAATGGCTGAACCAGAGGCTAAGCGTGTCAAGACCGAGTACGAGCTCATCTACTGGCCGGGTATCCCTGGTCGTGGTGAGGTTGTCCGGCTGCTCTTTGAAGAAGCGGGCGTTGGCTACATCGACACGGCAAAGGCCGCCAAGGCTGCTCCCACAACGCTGTCATACATGGCAGCGACGAACCTGGGAGACGACAAGAACCCGCCGGTGTTTGCGCCGCCGATACTGAAGCACGGCGAGCTGGTAATTAACCAGCTGCCCAACATCCTGCTGTACCTGGCGCCGAAGCTGGGGCTTGCGCCGGCGAGCGGGGATGCGGTGTATCACTTGAATGCGATTGCGTTGACGATTCTGGATGGGCTTTGCGTGGAGGTGCATGAGACGCATCATCCGATTGCGACGGACAAGTACTATGAGGATCAGAAGGAGGAGGCGAAGTTGAGGGCGAAGGCGTTTAGGGAGCAGAGATTACCGAGGTATCTTACGTATGTGCAGAGATTGTTGGATGGGGAGAAGAGTGGTGAGGGGGGTTGGTTGTATGGGGGGGAGTTGACGTACGTTGACTTGGTGCTGTTTCAGGTGAGTCTCGCTGTGAACTTTCATCTTTCTTGTTGTGTTGTATGCTGATGGAATGTGGCAGTGCCTTGATGGAACACAGTATGCTTTTCCTAAGACGGTGGAGAAGTTGAGGAAGGCAGGCAAGCATGACGGCGTGTTTAAGCTATATGATGCCATCAAGGAGAGGCCGAATATCAAGGCGTATCTGGAGAGTGACAGGAGGATAGATTACGCGGATGGTATTTGGCGCCACTATCCTGAGTTGGAGGAGGATGAAGAGTGAAGCAGCTGGAAGGGTAATTGCATCGATACATAGCGACAATACTAATGCTGCAAAAGTTTTGTTGAGCAAGTGATGTGAGTTGGCGACGGCTTGATGCGTGATGATACTGCTGTTGGCCGAGAGAGTGAAGTGATGGTATCGGTGAGGGATGCTGATATCCGGTTGCAAAAGCGGTCAAAGGACACGGTGAATTCATTGTTGAGCATCGTTGAGAAGGGGCATTACGTATATAGATGGCTTGTGTTGCCAATGACCTCAATTCACTTGAGGAAGCGGACTCATTTCTTGTCATCTTGCCTTGTTCATTGGTGGTTGTTGGGATTGCGTGATGTGAAATCAACGGATGGATGCTGTAGAGCTGTGTCTTTCCGTCTAAAAGCGGTCAACAAGGTGTCTGAGATGCTCTGATCTACTGAAGGATGTGAATACAGCAAATGTAACTCATTCTCTCTCTGTCTGAGTTGACAACTATATAAGTCGGCTATCATCCCACTTCGAAAGACATTGCCATCTCATCCACATTTATCCTTACAGAAGTATGGACTATTACAGACACTGATAACTGGCCAACATGCCGACGACTACTACTTCCTCTTTTATATCCTCGTTTATCTACCGGAAAGGGATCTCGATCCGACCTAATTGGGCTTCGCTGCGCAGCCATGGCCCCGATCTAACAATGCGCCCTTCATACTCACAGAAAATGATGGAAGGTCCCTCGCCCTTCGAGGTAGCCGTGGTTGGCGAAGACAAGTGAGTTTACGTCAAACACTCATCATCCCTTGTCTCTGTGTTTATTACTTGCACTAACTTCAGATGAGTGAAGAGACAGAGATGACGAATATGAATGGCGTTCCAGACCTTGGAACCTGACGAGAGACTTGCTTTCAGAGCTTTACGAATTGTAAGTACAATACTCAAATGAACATACTGCAGCGTCTCCCTCTTCTTGCCCACGCTAAGCAGAGAACGACTTCTTCAGATACCAGACCTCACCCATCACCATCAACGAATACAACCTACACACATCATGAACCAACCGAAGAGCACCGAGTGGCAGGTTGCCGAAGGCACCGGCCTATGGCTCATCCAACAGTCCTCAGATGCCATCCAAGCTATCGTCTCAATCAACGATTTGATGGTGCGATCATACTTACGGCCAGCACGTCGTCTTACAGAACGGCTCTTCATTCTTGTTCAGAGGCTTTACGTTTCGCACGCGGAGAGAGGCGATTCTACTCCAGGCGCATTTCGCGCTTAGAGGAAGCCAGGAAAAGTATTAATCATGGTAACCGTGATTCATTCCACACGAATTAGTTGCATGTTTCAACTAACGTAGGCATAGGTAGCACTGTCGGATGGAACTTTGACGAGATATGGGAGCCTATGGAGACCTGCTGGAACCAGAAGACATCTATATTCTCGATCGCTCGCTTTATGAGAACTCCCAACTGAATGGCGGGCGATTACCACACCAATTACACAACGACACAATCATCATCAGCTCCCACGGACATGAATACCGTCCCACAGACGGTGGGTCGCTGGGTCGCTGGGATATCCTGATAGAGGGCGGAAGCTTCGACAACTACCAAGAACCGCGCATTTTGCGAAAAAGGCCAAAAAACGAGGGAAATTGCGGTAAGCTAGAGATCGAACCTTTTTTTCTTGGAATCATTGTACTCAATTTACAGAAGAAACACACACAAGGCAGAATGCTGCCAACCATACATTTCGACATAATGGCAAGCTCACATCAACAAGCTGTTTGAATGCGCACCTACTAAACAACAACCCGAACATGGTGGGCTCACCTCACGCACGTAAGGTCTGACATCAAAGACAAAGACTACCAGCTTGAGCCTGCGATTGCTCTTTGGTGCAACAATGACACAACTTTGCGCCCGATAGCTCGTGTCTCACTTGCCAAATTCATCGTTTACTATTCACACCTTATTACATGGCCGAGAGTCATGAAAGATACCGGGCTTTTACACCCTTTCCGATTTGTTCAGAAAGCTTCAGCGATACATCTGTCTTGCCTAGGGCCAAACCTCGCTGTGGACGACAATGACATAGATGAGGATCTGGTTCTGCAACTAATGACACGCATAACTTCGCGATATCCCTCCATTGACAGGAGCTGCACGTGGATGGGTGCATCCACCTACAGTTCCTATCAACTGCTGCGTTACCATCTACCCATGTATGTTGCCTGGAACAAAAATCCCTCCGTTGCCAATATTCCCTTCTCCATATCCCATATCCCATTCCCGATGAGTCCATCCGTCCGCAAAAGTGATTGACACTGACAGTTCAGTAGATGATGAGATGGAAACCCTCGGCTGGCAGCAAGGCACAACTCAGAGATGAGATCATACCAAAAAATATAGCTGCATATACAACAAGACCCAACCCATACTTTCGCTCTATGGATGAGTAGGATCGCAAATAAACACCACGATGACTTTGACGGATGTAGAGGACCATTCCGCCCTTGCTTCTTGCTGGACCAAACTTGGGGACAGTTGAGGGAGCAGATGCACGCCGCAGCTAACGCTCCTGAAAACGCAACGGTACATGTACTCTGGACGGCGCCGCAGAATGCCCAAGTTGCAGATGCCGTGGAGCGCCTTCGTCACCTCATGACAGAAAAGGTCATCATCCGCATTCACGCATGGGAAGCAGAGCTCAAATGCTTCATGAGCCCTGAGGCACAGACAGCCAAGACTATGGAAGTCACCGACAAGGCTACAGCCACTCGCAAACGACTGGTAGAAGGTGGACCTGATCCTCCACCTCATCTTCCCGACCTCCCTGAGTTTTCTAACAAAAAAGAGAAGAAGATCAATTGCCGGTCAGTATTTAAATCTGTGTTTAGTAATTGCGGTAGCTTGGCGGTCTTTTTCCATATTAATCAGGCAAATCTGGAAGCAGCTTTTCTCGCAATTCTCAGCCTCGCAAAGCGCCTTCGCAGCCTTGCTCAATCAACACCACGTTGATTTTGACGGATGAAGAGGATAATTTTCTCCTCATACAAGCAAAATCACGGCTTACACATGGATAATACAAGATTGCATTGGGGCAAAGTGTAAGGAACCCCTGATGAAGGTCAATCCGAATCGAAATGATGGAAGTTTGACAAAAAATGTTCAAGTTGGCAATGACGACCGATAATGCTTACACCAGAAAGCCTTCAATTATCCATGTAAGTCGAGCAACTTCATGAATCTGAATTGTACTAACGATTAAGACAAGAAGCGGCTGAGAACCGACGAATGGATTCTAATCAGAAGGAAGCTGTAACCTGAATAAATTACCGCTCCAGCAAACATGCCTCCCACAACCAAAGCCATTATGATTGAGGAGCAACAAGTGGCTCATATGTCACCTTCTTAGACGCAGCCAGCGGAGATCTGTATCTTGAACCCAAACCTGTCGATACTACAAGTGGCTAGTTTGCAAGCAACGCAACCAATATCCGTCCCGTTTTCCAATGAACGCGAACAACATCTTTACAGGACTCTGATATTTGCTATAGTTTACAATCATTACATTTTGGATACAGCTGCCAGAGGCTCCTCGAGATCCCCTTCTGATGTGGTTCATCAACGAAGGAAGTCCGGCGAGGAGCAGGCGACTACTGCCAATGGATATATCCTTTTTATAGCTTGAGCCAAATTCTCTGTCTCCGGACAAGAATACCCTCACAATGGCCGAGATCGCGGAAACCCCTTACCACTCCTGCACATCGCACACAGTTATCCAATGGGGGTAGCTATTCATGGAAGAGGTCCTGTTCATGGGAGCCAATCTATGAATTTGACAACGAATCTGGTTTTCCGCGATATATCTTACTACACTTGTCTGCTTCTGGTGGATTTGACAAGATGTGGTTTCACATTGTGCCTAAGCAGCGTGAAGAGCTCATATCGATGTTGAGACTGTTCCAGAAGGTCTTTCGACGAGCGAAAAGAGATGATGCCGACTCCACGGACGACAAGTTGCCACATGAGATTATTTACCCAACTCTTACGCCAATCACTTACACCAATCATAACGTCAAACACCATCCAGAAGCTTTGCACGCCTACATTACAGGGGAATCCTATGAGGAATGGAACATACTTTGCCGCTCTCCTCCGCTGCCCACCATCGAGCCGCCTTCTCACCAATCAAGCACGGAAAACTCCACGAAGGAGTCAAGAAGATGAAGGCAACTTGGTATATGTCTCATCTTTATCGTGACACAAAGCAGTTTGGACCGATGTCCGTTTCTTCCGCCAAAGGACATATGGGGACACAGCCACAATAACTGGCAGGGACCTCTTATGGTCATTCAGCTGTTTAAGAGTTCTTGCGGAAAGTCAATGATAATTTTGACAAGAAGTCGCGCGAAAACCCGGCCAAGTGAAGCCATCCACAAGCGCTTGTTGAACAACCTCGAGCTGTTTGCACCGCATACCAACCCTTCTAAACTTCGATACCCATGACCGTAGACCATGTGCGAGATCTCTGTCGACGCCATGGACGACATAATCACCCACCTTCCCAACCGCGCGAATATCTTATATGACGAATATCTCGACCAGGGGACGGCACTTCCGGGATCACTTCGAGAAAAGAAGAATGCCCAATTGTCGGCTATTGCTAGGGATGAGGAGACTGCTATCATTGAGGCCGAGCGGGAGAAGAACAGCGGCCCTGAAGCCGATCACGATATTAGCATGGGAAAACTTAGAGATATGTGTGATCAGCTGGGCCACTGACAAGACATACAAGGCGCTATTTGAAGCGCAGCGCCGTTGTAGCCTGCTGAAGAGGATTCAGACCACTATTCACATCGATTTTACGCTCTCTGTCAACCACCGAGCGCATGGTGACGTTCACGACTGGGCCCGGGGATCCCTCAATGTGTCAGACATGAAAACGGTGAACGAAAGAAACGACGAGACGCCGTGGGCACCATCGCTGACAAGACCTACCTGAGAATTGCCACAGAAAAGACTTACATCAACAAAGGAATTGACAGCGATTCCATTGTCGCCAAGCACCAAATTACCAGATCATAACTTCAGCGCTTTTTACCACTGGTCCCCTCAATCCACACCCAATTACAGTGCGGCGCCCCGGCACACGACGTATTTGACAACACACAAGACCAAGATCACGAAGTTCAAGATCGCGATTTTCGATATCGCGATGTTTTCCCTCCCTGACGATGATGCCTTCCTCGGCGATGGTATTCTCGATCCGCAGCTGTCATCAGAGATGTCAATTGGTGCTGGCCTCAATGAGGTTCGTGCCTTCTTCCCGTCAAACACGCCGGCGACGTCAAAGACCCCGGCTGCTGAAGTTGACTTTGACGATGACGAATTCGATGACCTAGAGTGGCCGCAACCCTATGAATTTAACGACGAGATCGCGCTCCAACGGCCTCGTTATTTTTGAACGAATTGGGTCAGATTGATAGTCTATAGTGTTGTAATGTGAAATTTTGTATGGTGATTTCCCTTCCCAGTGTGCTGCACTGGAATTTGGTGTATGGGTGTGGCAATTGCGATTAAGGGGTTCAATTTAGCTTGTGTTGTATGGTGAAAACAGGAAGACTACAAAACATCCCTCGGGCTCCTAGATACTTGTTTTTCTAGATCATCAGTTCTATTTGTTGCCTTTTATTGCTCAACAGATAACCACGAGAATCCTCTTGCAATCCAAAATCGCATGATCCCCCTGAAAGGAAGACAGTGCCAGAGTTCATCATCATGTCCATTGTGATGCTCAAATTCCACCCGTAATTTGCAAACCGTTCCTATTCCATTTTCGCCATTGTCACTTTCCGGAATTTTGGTTCTGAAACAGATTTGAGTGGGGGTTTTCACGGTCGCTTCTCGATCCCTCTGTACACGACAGTCTCCGACAGTACGACTCGCACCATTCTCATAGTAGAACATGAGGCCTCGGCAAAAGTCGAAATCATCCTCGTAAAATATCCTAACAGAAGAAACTCCATCCAAACTGGCCCAGGAGTAATAAGTGAATGGGCCCATCCAGTTTGCACTAGGGTTAGCGAATATCGGGCGGCTGGAGACGTCGAATATTGCTGGAGATGCTTGATATGCACCAAAGAAAGGCAACATCTCTCTTTTGTTAGGCTCGCAGTAAACCAATGAGACGGAGTTCTGCGCTGCTAAAATCTTGTCCTCACCGGTGCCTCCTTGACGCTGTCCAATAGTGATATCACCGGCCTTTTCCATTCTCACAAATATGGCATTTAGACGATCATCTGACCCATTAGCGCCGAGGTAGGTTATCTGGTCACCCTTTGGTAAAGGTAAATACACCCGAATAGGCTCTGAAAAGATAACGTCAGGACGTTTCTCTTCCAAGACAGCTTTATCTGTCCAAAGGGTGGATTCTTGCTCCGTGAGGTGGATATGCATAGCCAATACAACGGTAGTATTGAGATAGAATGTGATTCCGCGTATTTCACTCAACTCAACAACATTGAAGCGCTGTATTGGCGTTATCTTTTTTGGATACCCCATACAGAGCGATAAGTTGGGAGGTGTTGGGCTGTTCCATACGTGGAGGCGGACATTGCGCAATTGTCGAGGTAGCTTGAGGCGGAAACGGCCGTCCTGAGGGAATAAACGGTGAGGTCTAGATGAAATGTTGATGTGACTCTGATGGCACACATACCTTTAACTGCACTTTTACTCCTTCGAGGGATGCCTCATCTTCAACAATATAAGCAAGGTGGTTGGCCGGCCTTGACCACAGTTTCGAATACTGTGGCCGAGCCGGAAGCCGTTCCATCCGTCTAATACCCTCACAATCTATAGTCAACTTTATAACTGGTAGTGGCGGTGATGAGGGCTCAACGCGACGCAACTCTCCATCGCGCTCCCAGGAAAGGACGCTTCTCAATGGCATAGCTCGGACGGGCTGCGGGCTGGTCCGAGAAATCCAGGCTGCAAGTCGAACCGCCATCATACACCTCCAAAATACAGAATCCTCAGAGTATCGTTTGATCATATGAGCGATTTCTCTGGGTAATGAACAGAGTAGCGGTATTCCACCGAATCGAGCGGTCTTCTCAAGAACCTCGTCGTCGATTATATCATTCGATAGATAAAGGCGCTCCATTCCCCGCCAAGGATGTTTCCACGCAGTTAGAATCCAGAGCCTATTTAAGGCCTCTTCGCCTGCAACGGAGCATACTTGTTGGAATATCTGGTAGCAACCCAGGTGCATCGCACAAAACTCAGGCGATGTGGCGTGGTTTGGAGAGTTGTTGTCGGCAAAGCTGTTTCCATATCTGTACCTCATAAATACGTGGAAGTCTTTTAATGGGTACCTGACAAATGGTTCCGTCAGAGCGATATGCGCGGTCGAATTGTAGTTACCGCAGACTTGACACATATAAATATCATCAGCGACAAGACGAGCATAGCTTTAAAGGAAGGATGGAGTTAAAATAATAGTCATGTCGGAAGATTTCATACGTGCTATGATCTTTTCATGCTGGTAAATGGTAGTTGAACAGATCCCGCATTGGGGAATATCTGCCCGGTATTCACGATGGCGCTTTCGTGCCATTGTCGAAAGAATATTGCAGTACAGGTGAGGTTTTCGAGACAAGAATGTGTTGAGTGTTCACCACGGTGAAGACAACGAGATTCTCGATTGTCTAACTACCTACGCTTACCCACATCTGGGCAATGCCGAGTTGAAGAGATCTTACTTGCCTCCACATCGCTTTGTTCTTTTGGAGACCGCTTATTAACAAACAGCCGGGATTTGGCTTTTGCGGTTCACAATCACTGGCATGTTTTGCGCCAGCTTACACCAACTAACTAACCTGATGTGTTAATATTCTCGAGCAGCGTCTCTCCATTGTGATGAGCGACCCTCACTAACCCCCACTTCTCTCGGTGGTTACCTTTTCAAGCCCGCTTCTCAGACTCGGCTCCTGGCTTGATAGGACGAGATTCAATAACTACCGAACTCAATTCCACTTATAATGACTATGTACATCGCGAGACGGTGTCTAACCGCCAATTCATTTATTGGACGAGCCTCTACGGATACTCTTACAACCCCCGTCAAACGCACGAGGCAGCTGATCGATCATCTCAACCACAAAATGACCAGCGATGATCTCGCATATCTAGTGGAAAGGCCCCAGGGTCTTCACTCTGTCGCAACAATTTTTTTTCTAAACTCAAGACTGTTATTTCTCGAGATTTTAGACTTTTCTAACACACAATTCTAGAAACCAAGCGCCAATCAATTCGATGACCAATAGCCACGACGGATATACACACGGAGAAACTCCCGGACATATGGGCAGCAGACATGAGGGGTCCACGGCGTGCACTGTTAGAGGCCCTGTCGAAGCTGTCTTCTCTTTCTTTTCATAGGACCTCTAGATTGCCCATCAGAGTCAAAACTAATTTTGAAGACGAGCTCAATTTGAACCCCAGAAGCTCACCATTTCTAGACGATAGAACAGCTCTATTCCCAAGCAGCGAAACTGCGCAGAGGTCTCTCCGGACCAGCTTGAACTATAATTCTCTCAAATAGTCTAGTTACTACAGCAGATTGAGCTCCCCAACATGAGTCAACAGATGTCAGAGCTCGATGATGATTATTTTACAACTCTTAATTTATTTACCACCGCTTACCACCGAGACGTGTACGATGCTGTTGACCCAGAAAATTCACGGTTATCGCAAGCGGGAAAGGTGATTGTAATCACTGGAGCTAGTAGTGGGATCGGAAAGGAGGTAGTTATCTCTTTGCATCCTCTCCCTTCAAAGAGTGAAACATTTGGACTGATGCTCGCCGCTAACACAATTAATAGGCTATGGCGCTGTCGTTTGCAAAGGCTGGTGCCAAGGCTCTCTACCTTGTCGCTCGAAGTCAAGACGGCCTAGATAAGACTAGAGAGCTGGTTCTTTCGATCAATTCAGATGTTAAAGTTTTTACAAAGGCTATGAGTATCACAGATGAAGATGCTGTTCGAGATCTCTTTCTTCAGATCAGTTCTGAATATGGTAAAGCGGATGTACTCATCAACTGTGCTGGCATCGGGTCGGGCGGGCCTTTTCTGACAGCTCCTGTGGCAGATATTTGGCGAGATTTTGTTGGTATTATAACTCTATTCGCCAAATTACAAAAAGCTAATACTATGTCTTCAGGAAGTCAATGTAAAGGGCACTATCATCATGAGCCAGTATTTTGCAAAAGCATTAGGCATGACCGATAAAGGTCGCATTATCAACATTGCAAGTTCATTCGGTCCATTCATGGCGCCAGACACAGACAGCTATGCTCTCAGCAAGCTGGTCCAGATCCAAATGCAACGGTATATCACGGCAGGAAACCCAAATATCTTTGCCGCAAGTCTTCACCCGGGATCAGTCCGTACAGCTATGACAGCGCCAGAGTGGGTGCGATTCTCGAAGGATACGCCGTCATTGGCGGGAGGAGCTGCTGTATGGCTGTCGTCCGCAGAGGCAGATTTTATGAATGGGAGATACCTTGATGCATGCTGGGATGTTCCCGAGCTCGTAAAAAGGAAGCAAGATATTGTTCAGAAAGGGCTGCTCCTGATGGAGCTGCGTGGCGACTTTACGGGGGGGAAAGAGTAGGATATTGTCACGACTCAGCCTCTTATGTAGCCGACTTTAGAAGATCCGTACCTGGACGACTAAAGAACGGAAAGACTGAGTGATAATAAGAGCGACGAAGCACAGCGCTCCCAGGAATGGAACAACGCAAGCCAGTGATTTACAGTAGCGTGAAACAACAAAAGACGTCGCTCCCTGAAAGAACGACTGGACACACAAGCTGACTTCATCACACTCATTCCGACCGTGTAGATAGCCTGTCGTTAACAAAAGCACCAACCGGAATACAAGCTTTACCTTCTGTTCTACCTTTACACAGTTGCTGGCATCCGTGCTCACTCAATGTTATTTCCTGTCTTTTCTGCCAATATATACACCTATTGACTTAGGCCTATTTATGTACCTTGGAGACTAACCAATGTTATTTTTATCAAAGAGTTTGAAGTATTTTAAGCTTACAAGTCATACATTTCGAGATGTTCACCTAATTGTTCCCGTCTCCCCACTATACCAGCTACTTGTGGATGTTAAAATCCTGGCATGGGATATTAACGCGTTGCACGATGAACTCAACACTACTCGACTACTATTACTTTTATGGATTGCACCATCTAGATCTTCACAACGAAACAGCCCCGATAATCACTTTATAATAGCAAGCGAGCTCACAATATTAGATGATTCGCTTCTCGTACAATTTCCCAGGCTGCGAGGCAGTACGACAGACTAAGCTCCGCAACTACACGAATCAGGACACACCTAATCCTTGTTCTCGCATTAATGTGATTGTGCGTGCAGCCAACACTTAAGCCACACCGGGCATCCAAGCTGTTTTCAGCCAATCGCCCGACTTGCGGTGGATTTTTTGGCCCCCTTGCATATGTAAAGAGACATTGCAATATCATATCGGTGAAAGTTGAGCAACAGCAAGGCGCCACGCTACACCAATATATGCAAGGTTGAAATTACAAATGCGCATGTCTCATACTTTGCAACCAACAGGTTTCATTGATGAGGTAAATAAATAGGCTGGCAATCGGCGCAAGATTGGATTGTGACGTAGGATAATGTTTCACACGCTGTCAGAGTGAATGTGATAGCCCCCATGCATGTGACTGGACGGGCAAATTGTTCATCATGTATGTAGTAGTAATAGAATCACTCATCCAATTAGTCATGAGACAATGGTAATAAGCCTCATCGTCAGCTTCTTCCCCAGCCTCGTGATATAAAGAGACAGACTTCCAAGGCCATTCGTAACCCAACTTTCTACACATCAAGCCAATTTCAAAACTTTTTTACTCAAGACACGAAAAAATAATTGTTTGTCTCTTCATACCCTCCTACTTTGATACACATGCTAACGCTTATAGGCTCTCAATATGTCACTTCCTACTCTCAACCACGTCTTCACTATGGCCATCACCCCGAAGGAGCCGGTCAACACTGGTGAAACGCCAAGAGGAAAGGCCAATTGGTTCGAAATCTCGGACGGCACAATCACAGCAGCAGATGGTGAACACATCGCTGACGTCCTCTCCGGAGGAGGAGACTACCTCACGCGATATGTCGATGACAACGTCGCAGAGGTGGATATGCGACTAATTGCCAAAGACTCGGACGACCAAATTATGCGCATCACCGTGTCGGGATACGACTATCTCGACCGAGCCACTATGCTGGCCTTGGATGGCAGAGCTGGCGAAGACACGGGAGACAACAACTCGGGAGTCACTGAGCCTTACGGCTTTGAAGTATTGAAGTTCAATACGGCGAGCCCAAAGTACAGATGGCTAAACTTTGCTGTTCTTCTTGCGCGGGTTAAGTTTGTCGTTGGCAGTGCGGGCATTGAGCGTGTTGTGTACACAACCTACCAGGTGTCCAACTGAGGACACTTAGAGAGCGTACGTTCGGGGACATTCGATGGGTGTTCAAAATCCGGGTATTTAGATAACGTATACGAAGCAATTTCTCAGTGAATATTTGTAATTTGTTACCCGTGCATGTTGTTCTATTTTCTCATGTATGCAGGTGTAAGTTCTTAACTAGATACACTCATGCTATCCCAGAACAAAGTATCAAAGGTATATGAGATTAAGCCTTCTCAATCTTCCGAAGGCTGTTGACAGCATCAACAATGGTGTCTTCTAATGGTCGGTACTTGACACCGAGATCTGTGTTGGCCTTTGTAGTATCTACGAGATAAGAAGGTGGAATAGGCGCTCCAGTCTCTCCCTTTGGCGTAGTTTCTCTGAGTTCAGGGAACTTGGCTCGAATAATATCGCAAATCTGTTGGTAGCTGTAAGCCGAAGCAGCAATGAGGTAGCGCTGGTTTGCGGCCGCTGGCTTCTCGAATGCCTGAACGTGGGCTTCGGCGACTTGTTGAGAAAAATATTAGCGGTAGGTTCAGGTAACTTTATCCTGAAGTTTATTACTTACGATCGCGGACATCGACATAAGAAAAGAAGGCTGTGGGTGGGACTTCTTGTTCTGATCCGTTAAAGAGGCGGTAGATGTCATTGGAGGAGGTATTCAGCTCTTTTGTGCCTCCTACATGGTGAATAAGAGGGCCGTAGATGAATGGAGGGCACAGTGCCGAGATTGTAAATTCGGGCTAGTTAGTATACGTTAGTACAAAGCATTGTCTGGTATGTTTCATTGCAGCACTGGATATACCTTGTTCTTCTCAACGTAGTCAAATGCAGCCTTTTCTGAAACACTCTTGGAAGTTAGATAGGCGAGAATGGCATTTCCGCTTTCAATAGCTGCCTCTTTGGTCACAGGGCTAAAGTCTTTCTCTGTGTAAACGTATCCGGGCCTTTGGCCTTGGAGAGGATCCAAGATGGAAGAAATTGACGATGTAATAACCACGCGACTGATATTTGCGTCGCTGCTTTGAATGGACTCCAGCAGGTTGATCGTGCCGTCTATAGCGGGCCTGAACAACTGAGTTTCGAAATCAGTTGTGCCCAACTGCATAGGGGATGCAACGTGGATAACCTGGAGGAGTTGAGCATCAAATTTTAGTTAGCATGATTAGCAAGGGACATACCCCGTCTACTCCCTTCAGAGCATCATTAAAAGCTCCCTTTTCCGCAATATCTGGGACAATCACGTAAGAAAGCTTCGCGCCGTGCTCTGGGTGGCTTGCAAGGACTTCCTTTCCTCGGGTTTCCGATCGAACTGTGGCCTTTACGTTATAACCTTTATTGAGAAAAGCTCGAATGACGTGAGCTGCGGCAAAGCCAGAGCCTCCGGTGACTAGAACTGTGGAAACCATTTTTGTAGTGGTTAAAAAAATAATAAGATCTCTTATAGATGTGTTATTGGTGCTGTTGTTTTGGTGTTTTTGATATCGAATATTATTGAGTAGCAATGTCTTCAATGGTCTTATATAATTTTAGGATATGGACTTCATGTTCCTCCGTAGTGGGATGTGACGTTGCGAAACAAACGTCATGATATAATCTGGTCATTTATAATTGGTGTTTATAATCAAGGTTCTAGTGTTGTTAATACATCGCTTACAAAAGCCTTCCCATTAGATATGAAGTTGCGAACTCGAGGTGTCCGGATGTCAGATAGATTCCATCTAGGTTGGCAGACTAGGACAAAATAGGCTACACCTCATCCCTGTCATTGCATTAAGTCTGCTCAGCTAGCCCACTTGATCCAGGTGGAGACGTGACACCCGCGTGCTAAACTAAATATACGCCCGATCATTTACTACTGGTGGCTGGTGTCTAGTGCTTTTGTGTTTGAGTCGTCATGCTGCAGATATTAAACAAGCTACATGTTTTACATCGCTATTATGTGACGGGATTCTAAGCTTTGAGACCTACGGACTATTGTAATATGACCCCTTCGTCGATTCCATTCTGAATAGAGACAGTTTCATTACTGCACTTTGGCACAGGATGTCAAGACGATTGTTACACTTTCATTTGTTCGTCAATGGCCGCATTTGCGATTATATTTCTCCATATATCTGCCTTGACAAAGTATTTAGAGACGTGCCAAAAGCTGAATCACACCACATAAATCCATTTATCGCAGCCAAATAGTCCTGGGAGGTTACATAGCCTATGGACCGAACGCTTTCCGACAACAAGGCCGCAAATTGCATTCTCAGATCATCAAAGAGAATCGGCGAGCAGGCTGCAACAGTGAGTATCCAAATGAGGAAAATATTAGATGAATCCCACTTGGGAAGCATCCCTTCAGAGCCAAGTGCCAACTGCAATTTTGTGCCGTAGAGCATGCCCGCACCAGGCTCAAAGTCAAATTTAGAGCGAAGACTGCCAAGGTACAAAATTCCCGCAAGGCGGAAGCATTCCCTTTGACGAGCATGAATATCATCGTGTATTGATGACCGAGGAAGAGAAAGGAAATGATGTAGCACTGGTGATATGTGAAAAACATGGAATAAGGGATCTATCCATAAGTCTCGCGCCAAAGTTTCCGACGCAATTATATCATTGAGGTGTCTCAACTGCTGACAAAGGTAATTGGCTATCTCACATCTTTCAACAGTGGAAATAACGCAGCCGGATGAGAGTTGTGCTGCATCGAATAACGCCAAGTTCAGTTTGCTCTGGCCGGAAAGGATATTGTTAGGCGGAGGAAACTGAGGTGTTGCATCTTGTCGGAAGCGTCCATTAATCTCGATCCTTATCAAAATGTGAGTTAGTCATTCTATCTTGACGCTTAGAGACTTACCTTACCAGAACAGAGCAAGCCGGAGAGGAGGTGAGTGTAATGAACCCTCGCCGCCCTTGAGTTGGAGGATGCGCGAAAGACCGTCCATGTGGACTTGAAACATTCCAGGCTCTTTGATCAAATTCTGTGATTGTGTCAGAGCACTTATTGTTTAACCCAAGAGAGCCTCGAAACTTAACGCGTATGCCGCGGATGTCAGAACGGCAATAACAACCTCGTCACTAGCACCAGTTGCCACGCTGTTTAACCTCTGCTGAAGGTTTTGCGTTGAGATCATAGCATACTGGGCGTCTTCGCCTGAGTCGCTCTCGCATCCTAGCCAATGAACGAGATGCCACGCAGACGCAGAGAGCATTTGCGAAAGCGCTATTGTCTCTCGAGCCAGATCGACGAAGCCGATTTGAACTAATGTGTTGAATTTGGGACATGTTCCATCATACACTATAAAACCGGTTAGAGGAGTTTTGCCAGAATATTATGTGAGTGACGAACTGTGATCCCATAGACGATGTGCTCGACGATTGTCTCCGAATCCGAACGACTGAAATGGATCGGACCGACTCGCATCTAGTATTGTCATCGGTCTTGGAACGACTTGACTGGGCCCAACATTTGAACTCTGAATTGTTCCATCTAGCAATGGCGTAACGTCAAGTTCCACGTTTGTTTGGCGTCGCTCGTATGGATGTTGACGGCGATAGTTGGCCTGAGCGACACTGCGAACTCGTCTTCGTGTCTCTGGGTCTCTCCCCGTTTCATCCCCAGACAAGACAATGAATTCGAATAGTTTTGCACCAGATTCATTTGAGCCTTTCTTTGGTTTCCGAGTGGGCATTTTCCTGATGAATGTTTGTCCTTATTATTGCAAGAATGAGATCGTGTTGAGGCTTCAATTCGTATTGAGTTTAATGTTCAAAGAGTTAACCAGTGCTTACTAACCGCTACCTACCTAGCTAAAGTATTCCGCTGAGCCGGGCGCCACCTCAATCGCAAGATTCCAAATCGGCATTGCTGCTGGTCTTAAACAGAGTCATAATGTTTCTAAATTCTTCTTCGCGTTGTCTGATTATGAGATTATCCTTCAAGGTTGAAATAAAATGCGAAAAATGATGTCTAAACGATGACATTCAAGTTCTCACACACCATGAATGGTAGCGTCACGGATGTAGGTGCAACGTTCACAACGACTCTCTCTAAAAATGATACGAACCAACCGATAATCAGGCTCTTTTGAGTAAATAGTATCTGAATTATAATATCCTACCTGCGTTGCTCAGAACACATGATACGCCCGCATCTCTGGCCTGAGCGACATGTTTTACTATCTGCAGCCTCAAGCTCTGAAGAGGACCCCCACTCTGAAGAGGCCGAGCAGATAAATTACCTGTAGGAGGTTCTATGATCTTGCTTACAGCCACAAAGACAGTTGTTTCCACTGGTTTGAACTTTTGTTTCTCTAGAGTTCTTTTTCGCCAGATTTTCGGGCGCTTGATCGTGCATTTCAATTGGTGCAGTTTTATCCACCGCAGTTGGGTCTCTTTCACTGCGGCCACATGCGTTTCAGGTTGGATGCATCACCACCCAGTTATCCATGCATATATCTTCGGAGGGAACCCCAAAAATTTACCGTAAATTTCTCGTCAAAACTAGAAACTTTTAGGTTTCATCACTATCTGCCTCTTTGTCAGTCGATTTGGATCCTGTGCTCGTTACATACGGGACTGCGAAGCTATGGAATGTTCAAAGAGCGAAGCTTTTATCAGAAGACCGAGGAAGCGCGCAATGCCATTGTTTCCCAAATCCTTTGACGAGTGCCGAAAGTCAAATGCCAAAGAGTGGAATGTTTTTACCCCCGATGTTGATGTCTCAAGATACAAGGAAACTTTGAGTAACGACCAAGAAAAAATTCTCCACAATAGAGCTGAAAACTTGGTTTGGAGAGCGGTTGGTGCTGAGTTTTATCATGCTTCAGAATTTTACTGGGAAATATGTGCCTGGCGCGACATCTTCGACTTGATTCACAATGATGACAAGCTTAGAGTGTAAGCTATCCTTCACTTATTACACATCACTGTACTGACATATAATTCACTATAGCGACAAGAGACCATATAAATTTGTGGAAACAGACAGTAATGGCGAATTATCTGTCAAAAGGCGAATCCCAGATGCAACATTTGGTATTAAAACTTTCGATGGCATTTGCAACAGGCTTGGATTTCCTGCTTATAGGAGAGACTTGAAGAAAGAGCCAGAACCGCTGTTATTGGAATGTCGTCTCCGTGAGATGATGCGTAATAAAAGCTGTGGCCTAGTCGTGGATGGAGTATGGGGAGAAACAGGACTCATCTTTCCATTTGCAGCTTATGAGGCTAAAAGCAAAAGTCATCGCTACGATGATTCAGCTGAAAAGCAGGTACAACATGCTTGCCAAACATATCTGGCTATGCTAGATGATCTAGCTCGCGACCCAAACAACGTCACCGAGTATCAGACAAAAGAGAGCTCTCAGTTTCAATTTTTCGCATTTACATCGTCTGCAAGCTTTTGGGAGGTACATGTAGCCTGGAGCTCTTTGGAAGAATGTGTAAGTAGCCCTAGTTACTATGCGATGGGTATAAATGGCATACTAATCGGAAACCATTTTGAGCAGATGATGGAAACGATTTGGAAAGGGGACATTCGGAAATATTCCGAAGCAATGCAACTAATATATATTGTGGATCAGATCCACGATTTTGCCATTGAACAACATTACCCATTTGTGTTGAAACATTTGGAAGCGTGGTATGCTCGGGATAAGCAGTACCATGTGTATAGCGGTGAATGGTACTACTATCCCGAAAGAAGACCACTGTGGCATAAACTCGAAAAAGAATCAAGAATGGTTAAGCAAGAGAAGGCACGGGAGGCACGGGAGGCACGGAAAACACGGGAAACACATAAAGGCAACCCCAAGCCTTCTAAGCGTGTTCGGAGAAAAGGTAAAGGAAAAAGTCCCAACTGGGAATTATTTGAGCTGAGGGATGAAAGGAAAGTAGTAAGTGAGGAAGTTACCACTATGCTTTCCAGGCCTATATCGATATCATCAGACTCTGATTGAAGCCAATTTTGGATTGCCAACTTTAGAGAAGTGGATATTTTGGCTTCGGGACCTAATGTACATAATTGAACCATCGTCCAAATGACAAAAAGCTTGAAGTGATTCTAAAAATCCTGTAGATTTCTAGCCTTCGAATCAGACTTTCACCTCCTCACCAACTTGAGGTCTTTGAAGTTTGTGGCAGCCCAATATGCACGCAAATATGCAAAGGCAGCCTGTGTTGGTCGTCGTGCACAACGTAAGACCGTACTAGGAAATGGAGGCGGCTGTGCTGAGGCTCATGAAACGTCAAGCTGGTCGCATTTTCGGCCAACGCAGAGTTACACTCAACCGGCTGAGCGGCCGTTGACAGGCAGATTTATTTGGATTTGTCTCATATTTCCAGCCGCACGAAAGCCCCAAGGCCGTGTTGATGGCCGACTAAGGGGCTCAAGAGAGAAGCGACCAGCATTTCTTCAAAGATACATTCCACTCTACGGCTGATCCTTTCTTGGCGGGCGCTTAATATTAGGCTCCGAGCCTTGCTTTCTCCCGACCTGGATATGCCTGGCCTCTGTGATTATAAACGCTTCATCTCTGAGGCCTCTTGCAAGTATACATAATACGCATAATCCACAGGCCAAAAGCGCATCGGTATCTCCTTACCTAATACGGATAGACACATTGAATCAAATCAGAAGACCACAACACGATGTCTTTCTCTGTACCTGCTTTACTAGGCAGAATGGCGTAAGTCAATGTACGTTCGACAAGAATAGATTCAGAACTGAGCTAAGTGTCTTTCCAGATTGCCAAGGAAGCGCGCTATGCCCTTGGTTCCACAACTATTTTCTAACCTGAGGGAGCGCGATTCACTCACTACAAAAGCCAAACTATGTTTGCGATTCTATCCTGTTGTTCGCACTTCGCAGTACCAAAAAACTTTGAGTTCTCGACAGATAGATATCATTAACCAAAGAGCTTCCAAACTATGCAGAAGTGTACAGAGCATGAAAGGACAGGAGTTTTCGGAATTCTCTTGGGAGGTTTCCGCGTGGCAATATGTTTTCGGCTTAATTCGCGAGGACGAGTGGTTCAAGATGTTAGTAAATGTCCGCTTTTAGATGCAATTAGGCGGCTTTCTTTGTTCGTATCACTAACTTCAAGATTTCATTACGAGTTAGGGATAAGAAGGCATATAAGTTTGTTGAAGAAGGCACCGATGGGAAAAAGATTGTCAAAACAAGAACTCCAGATGCCACGTTCGGTCTCGCCACATATGACCCCAAAACTCTTCATCTCAATCGCCAGTCTATGGCCACCGGATACCAAGCAGACTACATCAACAAGGAACTGGACGAGCGGCTCTCTCAAGATCGGCTCAAATCCATGACGAACAACCTAAATTGCAGCTTAGTTGTTGATGGTTCATGGGGAAACGCTAATATTGTGTTTCCGTTTGCGGTGTATGAAGCAAAGAAACGAGAAGCAGACTATCGAAATGCCAAGCAACAAATTCAGCATGCATGTCAAATATATTTGTCTATGCTAGATGACCTCGCAAGGAATCCTGATAATGTTGCCAAGTATCAGTCCGCAAACTCTTCTCATTGCCAAATGTTTGCGTTCGTGTCATACGGGTCACAATGGGCGGTTTATGTGGCATGGAGCTCTTCAAAGACGTGTGTGAGTTACAGCTACTTTATTAACCAATGTATCATTCAAATGTCTGACTTGAATACCTCATAGAATATTGAATTACTATGGACTGGGGACGTTGCATCCTTTACTAGTGCATTGAATCTTTTATGTATTGTGGACCAAATCCATGATTACGCCGCTAAATATCACCGCCCCTACGTACTAGATCATCTAACCCCCTGGCTCGCTTGGAGTGAGAAGCATCGCGATGATCTTGCCACGTTAGAAGGAGTCAAACCAAATCACCAAAGCTGGCGATGTTTTGAGTCTGATATGACCCTGTTCAGGAAAACTAAACTGCAGCAGGCACGAGAGCAAAAAATGAAGCTGCATGCACTTGCTGGAACGTCGGGATCGAAAAAGAGTCGGGAAAGAAAAGTAACAGGAGATATTTCTACAAAGAATCGGGTTGTTAAGAAGGTGCAACAAAACGATGAGCAAAAGTGTCAACAAGAAGGACAAGCAGAGTAAGGTAAAGATGGGTCAACTGCATGTACTGGGTTTGAAGCTATAGGGATTTGACAAGAATTTGTTAATAGCTGTTGATTTAATTATATGTACCTATATAAAAATATTAATAATCGCAAGAAGATATCACGAGTTCAAGTGATAATGTGCAACACCGCGACTTCCGAATGTACCATCACCAACTTCGGGGGCAGATGCACCTGGATGCTACTCTAAATCCTTGGCATGTAATCAACTAATCATAATAATTTGAAGAGCGACCAAGTAAACGCCGTTGTATCGATACACATCACAGTTGATAATTACCATCAATAAGACCCCCAATCAACTACCGATATGCCGTTGTCCATCTGATAATTGTACGCCTTTGTAACTGACAGGTTGACAGACCTGCGCTAATCGCAATCCCAGCCTCGAGTTTCCATTACGTACAATCTCCCACGACGGCTGGGCTAGATCCTCGGCCCCGGGACCCACTTGCCCGGCTACGTTCCGGAGATGCCACCGGCCACAACGAAGCTCTCCAGTTGTTTACAATCGGTGTTATCTGAATGGTTCATGCGTAATACTCCGTATGTCCGCTCTCGGAGCTCTAAATAATATCCCCATCGTAGCCCATAGCTTAAATGATTGACAGCTGGGCAAGCAAGATAGCTCCAAAGGATAACACCGGTTTAAGTGAGACCCTGGTCTCAGATACGGATCGTCGTGGCCATTCACAGAGCAAGCCCTTGCGACAACGTCGTACAGGTAATTCATTCAACTCTTCTGACTTGCAAAGGGCGTAATGCTCATAATGAGTGGGCCCATATTACGGACCACATGTAAGCAACGTGCTGCTGTGGCTTGATAGGGAGTCCAACAATATTGTATGACGGCACCTGTCTATGCACACGTACAGGCGTAATCACTGTAGATCTACAGGTGAGAAAAGTTTAATCAAAGTGTTGCCTAATAACAGAACATCCACTGCCTCAAAGAATAAAATTCGAAGCAGCCCCTTGTTCTATTCCGGGATACTACAAAAAACCATAACAGGCTTGAAGAGCTGGTAGTTGAACAGCATAAAACTTCACACTCGCGTTGTGATATTCTTAGGCTATAATAGTACATAGATTTCCTCCTTGATCTCATTAAACCGGGTCAAGATCCTCTAGGTGGGTCATTACCACAGCCTACTCATACACCGATGTTTCCCGGGACTCAGGGGGGGATCAGTAAATATGACCTCCACAGAAACATGTTCCGAACTCTCATCTCAGCTCGCGAAGAAATCATGATATCTTTCCTCTCATCCGGAGCTAAACAAACTAACAGTCAATAGATTCCCCAGATTACCCCGGACGAAGATTCCGGGGCAGGTGAGCAGGATCTTTCCCCGGATATATCCTGTTCAAATATTGGACAGTTGGGCTTGCAGTTGATCTCTCTGCAAGTTCTATCAAACTTTCCTTCATCAAATTTCTCTTCAAATTAACCTACACAATGGCTTTTACAATCACTGAAGCCGATACCGTGGATACAATCCCCAACGGCAAAGACAAGAAAATCGACGATAATGCCATATCACGCCACCTATCCAACAACGCCACCCAAGCCGATCTCGAAGGCGAAAGCAAAGCCTACGATGTCGAAACCCAACGTGCCATCCAAGGAGACGCTCACTTCCACCGTCTCAGCTGGCGCCGCCTAACCGTGGTCCTCATCGTCGAAGCCATTGCCCTAGGAAGTCTCAGTTTACCTGCGGCCTTTGCAACCCTCGGCATGGTGGCAGGAGTGATTCTCTGCGTTGGCGTTGGTCTTGTGGCCATGTATGCGAGTTATATCCTTGGAAAGGTGAAACTCAAATATCCTGAGGTTGCTCACTATGCGGATATTGGGAGATTGATGATGGGAGGAGTCGGGTCGAAGTTGTTTAGCATTATTTTTGCTTCGCAGTTGATTCTGGTTACTGGGTCGCATTGTCTGACGGGGACGGTTGCTTTTGAAACTATCACTGGGAGCGGAGTGTGTTCTCTTGCTTTTGGGGTTGTTTCGGCTATTATACTCTTTCTACTGGCGATTCCACCGTCGTTTACGGAGGCAGCGATCTTGGGCTATATCGATTTCGCCTCCATCATCATAGCTATTGGCATCACCATGATCGCCACTGGCATTCAGAGCTCAAATCAACCTGGAGGTTTGAGTGCTTCAACTTGGTCTGCTTGGCCTCAGAAAGATTTGACGTTTTCAGAGGCAATTGTTGCTGTTAACAGTATTGTTTTCGCATATGCCTTTGCTGGTGCTCAGCCTTCCTTCATGGACGAGATGCACACGCCCAAGGATTATATCAAGTCCATCTGGTGGCTTGGGATTATCGAAGTCATTATTTATACCGTCACAGGAGCTGTCATCTATGCCTTTGTAGGCCAGGATGTTCAATCACCTGCCTTGTTGTCGGCTGGATCAGTCGTTTCTAGAGTTGCATTTGGCGTGGCCCTCCCTGTCATCTTCATCTCGGGCTCAATCAACACCACTGTCGTTGCTCGCTTCATTCACGGCAGGATATACAGAAACTCCATCACTCGTTATGTGAATACGGTCAGAGGCTGGGTGTCATGGCTGGCAGTCGTTGGACTTGTGACGCTGGTTGCGTGGATCATCGCCGAAGCCATCCCCTTCTTTTCGGAACTATTGTCGATCAGTTCCTCCCTTTTTGTGTCTGGGCTATCTTTTTACCTACCTCCAGTGATGTGGTATGTTTTGCTCAAGGAAGGAAAGTGGTATGAGAGAAAGAATTGGAGGACTGCCTTTTTCAATGGCAGCGTCTTCATTATTGGCATGATTATCCTCGTTTGCGGCACCTATGCTAGCATTGTCGAGCTGGTGAGTTTTGCCTTTTCCGAATCTCTTCGGAGGTGATTTTTGTGCTAACTATTACCACCAGATTCACAAGTTTCAGAGACATGCCGTCAATAGGCCATTTACATGCCAGTCCCTTGCTTAAGCGGACTTACGGCTTTCTCTGGTGGTCTGGGCCCATGTAGTCATCATTCATTAGATTAACATCACCAAACTTATCTACATAATGACCTCCTCAAGAGAGCAATTATATAGTATACCTATTTATTATTAATATCCTAAAATAAGTAATGTAGTGCCCATATGGACTCATCACTATACACCTATCTAGAGATTAAAACTGCACGCTCGCATACATCATATATCACGTACTCTCAAAAGTCATCTGCATTCCACTTTTAACAAGAATCTAATTGTAGACACACATCATCTATATCTATCTATCTGTCTATACATCTTTCTGTTTCTATGACTACAGTTATCAATTTTTTACTGGCGCATCATACACCTTCTTTCCTCGATACCACGTCTCCTTTACTTGGGCCTGAAGTAACGATTGCGGGGTCCAGTCCATCTTGGCTACCACAAAATTGGCCTGTAATCCCTTCGCCAGGCTTCCGGTCCAGCCTTCGGCAAAACAAGAGTACGCGCTTCCATGTGTCACTCCCTGCATAGCTTGGCACAGGGATAGGGCGAACTCGGGATTCACCACTGTCGTGTAATCCCTGTCACGCACAGATCGACGGGTCGTCGCGGTGTAAAGATTTCGAAGAACATCCCATGATGCGGTGGGAGAGTCAGACCCGATGGAAATGTTGGCTCCGGAGGCAGCGAAATCGCCATATGCGAATGCTCGTCCACAGCGAGCCGTACCCAGCAGTTCCGGCCAGGCCTTGAGCAGGACTGGATCGGCATGAGCGGGCTGAATGGATGCGGTGATGCCAGCAGCAGCAAGTCGAGCCCCATCACCAGGACTAGTTACTTCGAGGTGCTCAATGCGATGACGGCGACCTGGGGTACCGTGCTCCGAAAGCGCATCGATGGCAAGTTTTGCAGCGCCATCCCCAATGGCGTGCAGAGCACACTGCAGACCAGCTTGATCTGCGTTGCGAACGATTGGCCCAAGGGCTTCGGGGGACCAGATGGGATCCGTCGATACGCCTGTAGTAGAGTAAGGCTCTATCAGAGCTGCCGTGCACGAATCAACAACGCCATCGCACATTATCTTGATGCCCACGATGCGGAAGTCTGGCGAAGTAGCAGCGTTAAATTCTTTGCTCAATTCAATTGCTCGAATGAGCTCTTCCGAGTCGCCTTTTGTAGAATTCGTAGGACGAACAAGCCAGTGAGCTGCAATGTGTACAGGCAGCTGGCCACCCATTTCTGCGCGGAGAGTTTTCAGCGCATCCCATGCAACATCGTCCATAGCCATTTCTACAAATCCAGTGCATCCAACGGCATGGAGAGCATGGATTGCATCTCGCATGGCTTCAACTCGTTCCTCTGGCGTAGCAATTTGTGCCAAGTGCGGCCATACTAGGACTGTGCACGCAGCTTCGCTTAGGAAGCCAGTTGCTTTGCCCTGTGCATCGCGATGAATGGTTCCTCCTACAGGATTTGGCGTAGACTCCACGCCCATCTCTTTAATAGCTGCCGTGTTGCACCAGCAGGAGTGAAGATCCCTCGATACGATATAAATGGGTCTTTGATCCAAGTCGTCCAACATGGAGACGTCGGGATTTCCGTCAGTCATGAACTCCATCCAGCCACCACACAGAATGCGAGGTGCATCGGGATGTGTTGCTGCATAAGTGCTGATAGCGTTGCGGATCTCCTCTAGGTTCTGACATCTTTCCAAATTTAGTCTCTGTAGAGACTGACCTAGCAGGAGAGCATGTACATGGCCATCGATGAAGCCGGGAAGAACGTGACGGCCTTCAAGATCCCGCACGTCGGCGCCTTTTGAAGCAGCCACAGATCTGATATTGGCATCATCACTGCCGATGTATTCGATTCTGCCATTTTCGACGAGCATGCAGTCGTGGAATTTGGCATCATGCTCTTGTCCCTTGCCTTGATCGGCAAAGAACTTGCCGTTTGTGAACAGAGTGGTCGTCATCCTTTTTCTTTGCTTTTTTTTTTTTGTCTCAGTGTATCAAGTACAACAATGCTCAACGCTTGCTTGGATGCTGAATGAACAATCTTCATCCATTTCGTGAGTCTGAACTGGACTATTTGAACAACGACCATTGACTCGAGCAGACCCGGTTATCAACGGGGCCACCTGATGTCCAGTATCGTAGCATCCTACGAACAGACTATTAGCCCAGGCCATCTAGCCCGGCGGGTTGACGATAGCTCGGGAAAGGTGGGGCCGGAGCATTTCTTTTGGAGGCGGCTTCGTTCACTGGTGGCTCTCCATGGGGCCAGTAGCAATCCGTGGCCGTGTCGCAGACTTGCGTGGGTGGGGGGGATCCCTCGAGACAGTGCCTTCGATCTGGAGTGGCTTCATGCCAGCCCATGTCTGATGAGTCAGGCTGACAGCTGGCTGGCTCGCTGCTCTCTTATCTACCGTAGCACCCATCTTCCCCATGAGGGTCATGGGCTGACACATTTTCCCCAACTTTGCCCACATGCAACTCGCGAACTTCCCACACTCGCGTCTCCAGATTGAGGCCCCCCCCGTTACACCCACGCCTCGCACAATGTTGCCAGCTAAGGTGCCGGTAAGGAGCAGGTCCAAAAGAGGGTGCTGGACCTGTCGTATCAGGCACCGCAAATGCGACGAGGGCCACCCCTTCTGCAAGGAATGCGACAACCGCAGCATCCACTGTCACGGCTACGGCCCCAGGCCGACGTGGCTGGATAACGAGGAACAGGTTCGCGCCGAGCTCTCGCTGGTCAAGAAGGCTGTCAAGCAGAATGCAAGGCTGCTGAGCAAGGGTCCCATCAGACCTGTTGGGATAGACCCTCAATTGCGGACAATCTCAGCGAAACAGCAGCAAGACGCGGTCACCGGGCCCGAGCAGGCCTTGTGGGCCTCCTGCCCAAGTCAGGAAATGCGGTTCCGAGAGGCCGAGCTCATCATGCTGTATCTGGACTACATCTTCTTCATTCAGTATCCGTACTACACTGACAAAGCAGAGCTCGGCGGCCGTGGTTGGCTCTTCTGGTTGTTGATGAACAATCGTCCGCTCCGACAAGCCTCGCTGACTTTGGCTGCACTGTATCAGCGAACCAAATTTGCGCGGGGAACCGAGTACATGGAAGCGGAACTCATAGAATACCACACCACTGCATTGAGTGCCATGCGACATGCACTATCAGGGAATGAAGGCGATCTTGCACTAGACGTCGGCGAGAGGCTCATCACCTTCATCTCCAGCGGCTGCTGTCTAATTAGCTTTGAGGTTCGTATGAGTGACCATGTGTGACTTTCAAGTGTGTGTGTAAAAACGAATTCATCCTCCTAACTTGGGCGCATGGTATAGGTGTTGCAAGGCGGCTCAAGGGGCTGGCAGACTCACCTTGACGCCCTTACAACTGTTGCAAGCAAGATTAGATTACCACCATTCGAAGACTCAGATGATGACGAGTCGACACCACCATACGCGCCGAGCGGCCCAGGCTCGTCTCTCCGGCGTGGGATGAAGTACGCAAGGCGCTTTGAAATCACAAAGCTTCTTTGGTTTGAAATCTTGTCGACAGCCTCCTCTGGCATACCTCCCCGCATGCCCTATCGACAATGGCTTGACTCGGAAGAAATTCTCATGGCAGATTTTGTCGGTTGTCAGAATTGGGTGATGCGACTTATTGGAGACTTGTCCATGATCGAGGCAGGAATCGACTACCCCGGCTTGGACGAGAGGCGAGCATCGCTGGCCAATATCGAGAAGATGCTGCGAGATGGCATTGAGAGATTGCGTGTGCAAAGTCGTCATGTTCGTTTGCCCTTGATCCTTTGTTTAGATCTATCGCATCACCACCAGCCATACTGACACTCTATCGCAGCCCACTGCCCCAGTTTCATGCTACATATCGCGAGTTTTTGCAGCCGGAGCTCTCGTGCATCTCCACCTGATCCTCTCAACGACTCACCCAGCCGAGGCTGATATCCACGGTGCCGTTGCCGCCGTGATAAAGGAGCTTGAACAACCCCCTGAGAAGGTGTCTCTTCGAGGCGTCGTTTGGACCATCTGCCTGGCGGGATCGATGGCTCGACCAGATCAGCAGCCATTTTTCGAGCGTCTCATGACTCGGATTCTGAGCACAGCGGAGACCAATTTTGGGAACTGCGAGAGCGTGCAGCGCATATTGAGGCATTGCTGGACCAAGAGACACGAAGATCCACTGGCAGAGTGGACTTTACGGGATGCCATGGCGGAGATTGGCGACTATCCGCTGCTGGTGTGATTTGATGCATCCCCTGGCCACAGGTGCCTGGTTTCATTTTTAGCGACGGAGTTTATAAACAGGAAGAATAGCGATGCGATATGGTTTTGGATTTGTTAGGGCTGCGTCATTGGAGGTTTATGAAAGACATGGACGGATGGATGTTGTGCCTTCCTTTAATATCTAGATTGTTGAAGAGCATTATCGATAACCCAGGTCGACACCTCAGGTATCCAATGAAAGAAAAATACAGCACTGGTTAAACTCAACCTCTCACCTCTCCTCCATGATTTCTCTTGACTTATTGAACCCCGTCATCGTGAACAATCTCACCTCTGCACTGTTGCTTCCAAAACGATCCCCGTAATCATCGCCCGATTTACGAGTCTAGATGCTCCAACTAAGCTCCAATTGGCCTGTCGGTGCATCGGCAGCGCTAAGATCTGGCTGCTTCCAAGGAAATGCGCGTTCTGCACCATGTGAGGCCCCCCGACTGCCGCTAAGCCGGTTTCACGACGTCATCTGCCGCGCATCAATTTTGAAATGATCGCCATCAAAAACTTCTTCAAAAACATTCGGCATCGTCTGCCAAGAGCACAATTGTCTTTATGAATCAACTCAGCTCGACTGTTCGCTTCGTGCCAAGACATCTCACAGAAACACGCGTATTAAGACGAATCCGGTTGCGGGATATGGCTAGGGCACCGACCATTCCGCCGATACCCTTCAATTCATTCTCTCTCCGCGACTAGCTCAGCCGAATAGCCAATTTCTTCAATCGCCTCAGCTCAATACTCTTGGCTCATTCGACTCTATCAAAACACATGAAGTGGATGTGGAGATAGGATAAGAGCTTTCCTCTCCGCCAGAGAGCTACGAGCCCTCGTCCTGACCGCCACACAGCCATTGAACAGGAGCCGCAGAAATGTCGCCACCACCGCGCAACAGAAGAAATGGGGCTCTTGGCAAGGACCACGACCTGGAGGCTCAACTCAATGAGACTCTTAGTCCTGATAAGACGCGCAACGCTAGAAATGGAGTTGTCGGCGAGGACCACCACCCAAATACTCACTTCGGTGAGACTTTTCACCATGGTAAGCCCAGGATTGAGAATGACAATTGTCACCTTCAGCCCACGTAAGTAACCGGGGAAAAGAGATGGCCAATAAAGACGATTATTCGCTAACACTGGTTGCTTAGCCGATGGTGGTTCCTATCCTCTGTCTTTCCCATGATTGCTGGCACAATTGGCCCCATAGCTTCAGCATTCAGCATCTGTGCTTTGGTTTCTCCATGGAGGCAGCACTTTATTCAAGGAGGAGACCCTGACTCAGCGCCATATATCCCCGATCCAGCGTGGTATGTCCCATCTACGATCCCCAGTCGCAATAAAGGTGTTTCTGACCTTTCATATATAGGTTAACGGCAATAAACGCCGTTCAGCTGGGCATTGCCATCATCTCCAACTTCTTCCTACTCTTCAATATGGCAAGAAGAATTCGCTTTGGTATAGCACAGCCTATTACCATAGTGGGATGGTAAGAAGCGCACAGTCCCTTAATGAGCCAATGCAATGGCGCAAACTAATGCTGCGATAGGTATTTCTCCGCGATTGTCCTGATTTGCCTGCTCTGTACAGGCGCTGGGCCACTTATTGAAGACCTCCCTTTCCCGCGGGATGAGATGATCTGGTCTCAATCATTTTATTACGGTATATGGGCAGCCATTCTCTACTTTATCGTGGCAACTCTCATGAGTATCACATTTTGGGGAGCCATGTCCGGTCACTATCCCAAGGATTTTATCCTGACTCTGAGCCAACGCACTCTCATGCTACAGACTATCTCGGTGCTTGTATATCTCCATGTTGGGGCGGTCGTTTTCAGCAACATCGAGGGTTGGCGATTTCTAGACGCCGTATACTGGGCAGATGTCACTCTCTTCACTGTTGGCTTTGGTGACTTTACTCCTACGACAAACCTTGCAAAGGCGCTGATGATTCCATACGCCATCGTTGGAATAATCAGCTTGGGTTTGGTCATTGGATCTGTTAGAGGTCTAACTCTCGAAGGCGGAAAACGCAGACTCCTGGCACGTATGGAGGAAAAGAAGAGAAGAAGAACTGTTCGCAGCATCACACGGAAGGGAAATGACGATCTTCTAGAGCCCATCCAAGAGGACCCCGGATTACCACGCATGCCGACGGATCAAAGCAATAACAGCAATAAAAGCATCAGCAGTGAATATGAGCGACGCAAGGCAGAGTTTGCTCTGATGCGCAAGATCCAAGCCATGACATCCACACGGAGAAAATGGATGGCTCTAGCCATCTCCGTCATGGTATGGCTCGTATTTTGGCTGGTCGGCGCCGTGGTATTCATGGAGGCAGAGAAGCGCTACCAAAACTGGACGTACTTTGACGCGTTTTACTTCTCTTTCATCGCATGGACAACCATCGGCTATGGCGATTTTACACCCGTGTCTAATGCCGGGAAATCCTTTTTTGTCTTTTGGTCCCTCATGGCTTTGCCCACCATCACGGTGCTCATCTCTCATGCCGGCGACACCGTCGTCAAGATCATCAAAGACAGCACTATCCGCCTAGGAAATGTCACCATTTTGCCCGGTGAAGAATCTTACATGGCTAGTCTCAAACACCTCATCAGCAGAATGACTCTTGGAAAGTTCTTTCAAGCCCATTACGAAACTACAGATCCATTAATTGTGGAGTCGAAGAGGCATCACCTCCAGCGGCTAGCCCACATTATGGACCAGCTCGAGGACGAAGACCTTTCTGAACAAGAGAATGAAGGTGAGAGGGATGAGAACGGAGATGAGACAGGTGATCAGGAAGATGAGAGAGGTCGGCCTGCGAATGTGCGCCGTCCTTCACAGTCAAGTTTCACCACCAAAGTTCGACGGTCTCTCTCTCGCCTCCGCAGCGCACACTCAAAGATTCCCACGGGGGCTGACTTGCATTTCCTTCTCATTTCTGAGATTCGAGTTGTTGCTAGCCATCTGAAGGCGTCCAAGAACCACCACTATGATTTTGATGAATGGGCGTGGTATCTGAAACTAATTGGTGAAGACGAGCATAGTGCTTACACGCATGCTAAAGCGAAGATCAAGGCAAACAAGCACAATGATAATTCTCCCGAGGCAAGTGCAAATGAAGAGCCTGTGAAATGGTCGTGGGTTGGCCATCGCAGCCCTTTGATGGGAAGCCAAGGGGAGAGTGAGTGGATATTAGAAAAGCTTGCGGATAGGCTGCAGGAGTGTCTGTCGGCCGAGAGCAGGCGGCAACGAGGTCAGCGTAGAGAAAGTCGAACGCATATTTAATGGATGTCGCTTTGTAAATTAGTGTACATGTATAATGGTAATTAGGAAATGCAATCATAAACATTGGATTAACATCAAACGTTTATGCTAGAAGAGTCATCTGTGAATCTCAAGAGCTGGTATTCCAGTTAATAATACTATGTATGCTGTGGGAGATATGGATCTTAGCAATGCCTTATTTATTGCCCGGAGTAAAGACTTCTTCGTTTGTTCAACTATGTATGCATCGTCCAAAGGCTAATCGAATAATGTATCCAAATCAACCGGGGGCCTAGTGGATGCCACCCTCCCCCTCCTCTTGGTAACTGTGACTCGGTCTATGCCGCCATTGGACCTTCTGGTTGCCTTGTTAAACCAGGCTTTGACCTCTTTGTCTTCAATTCCGTCGAGAATGTCGTATGGTGCCATGGTTTGTGCCCCAAGATAAGTGATGGCCCAAACTCCTAGCATAGATTTCCACAAACTCGGCTTGTCTTCGGAAACGCGCAATCGAGCACAGATCAAGCTTTCAAGCAGGACTGGAAGATGCGGATAATAGAGAAAATCATCGACACATGTGAACTTGGAATCGTCTGCTGTATCCTCTTGAGGCTCTTCTCCGCCTTGAACTTTCGCTATTTCTGGGGTACTCTTTGCATCCTGTAAAGATTTCGAGTTGTGAAGGCTCTTGATGGGCTGTAAATTATCTTGTTCCGCATATAATCCCAACTCTGGAAGTGGCGTGTTTTCTTGAAGGTAATCGCCTCTGGGCATGTCTTCTTGAGCTGGCTGTCTGCTTCCTAAGGCTGCTGTCCGTGGCGGACCAAGCTTCACGAAAGACGGTAGGACGAGAGCAATAGGCTCATTCATAGTCCGTACAGACTCCGGGGGAAATACAAAGCGAATGGAATTATTGTCTATATCTTCATATTCTGGAATTGATTCTCTGTGCCGACGCTGTACGTCCTCGTCCATTGTCTGTAGCGTGGCCGGGTCGGTGGAACCCCACGACCAGTCTGCTCGAACGCATCCAGCATTCAGCAGTTTTGCCGCGGCGACGTCTCGGTCGCATTCATTCACGATAAAGATGTAGCCCTAACATCTCCATTTAGTATCTATATAAAGGGTCGAGCAGCAAAGCATCGTGGCACTTACATGGATGAACGCCCTCACTCCACAATGTTCCAGAGCGGGCCCGCCCCAAACAACCACAGGAATGGGCTTCAAGACTTCAGTAAGGAAATCCATCGAATTCAACGACTATGGTGAGATTTTAATCACCGAAGCGAAAGTTAGCGAGCTTTGGGGCAAATCGAGCTTTGCACGCAATGTTTTGTGCTGATTATTGATAGAGTTGGACAGCAAATGTTGCAAGATGTTGGTCGCTGTGGAATTACATATAATTAATTCTGCCGATACATGTATCTATCCAACACAACAGACTTAAACCGCTAGTCTTCCTCAACACTACTGCAATTGCAATTGGGAAGGACATCTTTGCTGTAGAATGGAGAGAGTAAATAGAGCGATGATATGATGACTTGAGCATTTGGGAAGCCTTTTCCTGCTGCCTGGCTGAAGGCCAGTACACAGCCTAGCACAGCCTTCCTGATTCCATGCGTAAGCTTAAAACCAATACCCCATCACATCATCTTCAAGAACAGCTATGCTAACCTACAATGCAAGCCGCTCATCATAATTGCTAATATATTTCCATCTATCAGGAGATGCCTAATCTGCTTTCAAATTGGCAAGCGCGCATAGAAACTTTGGAAAGGTGTTTTAAGTCTGAAATGCGGCTGTGCAGACCCTCTAGTATGTAGTATCTACCGTATTGTTAGCAAATCGCTTTGGTATGGTTGGGTTGCAGCTAGAAGTTTGGCATCAGTGGTAAGAGAAAGAACAATTGTCCACAGCCGTCTTCCAAGTCGGGCTGAGCTGATATCAAGGTTGATATTTTACAACAGTACCTGTTCAGCACCCCATCGACTTCCTACAAAGGAAAACCTTCTACACACTATCTAGGCGGTAGATGCCCGGTTCCTTGAGTGTCTCTGCTACTATTACTTAACTAGTTTCTGATCCTTTCTGATCCTTTCATCCAGTCTATGGTATTATCACTAACTTTAAATCGGGAACACAGGATGCGGAATAGCAAACTCAGAATGTTGAATAGCCACTCCCTTTATTTATCTACTTTATCTACTATATAACGGGGATTTTTCTAGGTGTCCCAGCATGCTATTTGAGTGACACTCTGGTTTCTGTTTCTCTAGCTGTGACCAACCGTATGTTTATTGTAGCAACCAAGTTGTGGGAATAGAATTGAAGAGCCCAGCTACACAAGACAAGAGTTGGACTCTCTCAGCATGCACACAATGACTCCGGCATTAACTGACGATGCGGCTTTCCTGTGGCAATGTATTCAATTTTAGCAACAATTAAGCCATATTGATCAACCGCGCGGCACCACCATGGAAGAGAGTTCGGTGCTTAGTTTCCTAATCCGGTAATTATTTTCGAACATCTCCCATTTACCAACCCTGATTTGCCTGATCTATTTTTATATGACATGCCGCACTAAAGGGCGATCATGTCACCGCATTTGTCGTCATTAATATCTTCCAGTCATGATCTTCGTGTGTTGCGGTGATACTGACTCCTTCAATTCATCATCACAGTTTTGCACAACGGAGAGCGTGTAACTCGCATTGATGCTAAATATATACTTATATTCTTCAACCTTTCACGTTAACCTGGTTCTTGTGTGAACGACAATGTTGATAAGAGTCTAATCGTAGTTCGTCGAGACGTTGCACAACAAGGAATCCAAGGCAGATATGACGCGATTAGATCACATTGAGTATTGAAGCATTCTCTCTGTAAATGAGCGGGAGAATTTTATCCCCGCGTCGGACAGAATTCAGTCGAGTCTCACAACGTCGGGCTTAGCCAAAAGTTATATTGAGACCCATCGGGTGCGCAAAGAGCAATTGCTGAGCCCCATTGGTAGAGTGAGCTTACAGCAAGGAAGCTACTTGGACGAGCATTACAAGTGGCGTTGTACCTCTTTCAGTATGTTCTTTCGACTCTTGCATATATTACATACACTACAACACACAGCCAACGAAAATTGCTATAGTTAGCTACAAACAGATGTGCTGTCAATTCTGCAACCTCTTGATGCTGGGTTCAGGGTAATCGCGGTTTTTAGTTGGTGAGAACAAAATTGGAGTATTGTCTCTCAAATGTCGCTGTGCGTAGCAACCGTGTTGGAGGACCTCGGCATTGTGCCTGACATCAACCTTGTAATGGCAGGTGTGCTGGCGGACAAATTTCCCATCGTGGTTAAAGAAACTTCAGGAGAAATAAGCCTGGGGTTCAAGCTCCCTGTCTGAGGGTACCAAGTCAAGGTCCTTTCTCCCCTTAAATCACAGGTTACCGCACAAATTGATAAGTTACGAAAGACATGACATCTAAGATCTGAAATAGAAATCCATGAATGCCAAGAAGCTTTCTGTTGGTAAACGTAAATGCTGGTTGAATACAACTAGCAAGATGCCAATGAATGCACAAGTCAGAGCATCTGCAGTATGGAATCAACATCTTCACCTTGGACTTTAAAACACGGCATCTCAAAGTGGTGTCCTCATGTATGGGAGGACTCACTTATAGAGTATAGCCAGTTTGTTTACAATCCCACATGCAGCTGATCATGAGATCGTAAGATATTCTTAGATATGGTTGTTAGGCTCGGGTAGATTTGTTGGGCCGACTGTGGTGTCACGGAATCCCTTCCCGATCGTAAACTCGTACAGTGCATGACATAAGCTTCTTCGATTTCATCGTGCGACTTGTATGCCTTTATGAGAAAAAATTTCCGCTTGCGTTATGGAACAGGACGCTACGCGATGGATTTTGCCTGCAAAGTGAAATTCCACCTTCAACATGCGAGCCTACGTAAGCTGTGGTTTTGGTCCAATCGTGGATCGCGGATTTTCAAAGCTACACATGTTTGCCTTATTTATAGCAGTCAGCGGCCGCTATTTATCAGCTATGCCATAAGCCGTTGCCCTTGAAATACCCCTGCACTTTCGTACAAGTGGCTCAACTTCTCCTTACAACCTACAGGCAACTAGCACGATGGCCGGGCCGCTCCATGACTCCAATTCGTTCAGACCAGATGCGGAGAAGGCAAAAACAATGCTCGCCTGTCCAGAACCGGCACAGCCGAAATTACGAGTTCTTTGGAATGATACCTTTGAGAGGAATCAGTCTTGAGCCTTGTTGTGGTACCCCAGCTCAACTACAGGGCGAGCCAACGTCAAGGCAATAGCGTAGTACAGTGTGCGTTTGCACGGGAACGGCTGTGTACAGATACGAGGCAAGGCTACCAACAAGATTCATCCATGCCTCCAGAAAAACAGGGAATCCGCCGAATCCGTGCATGAAGTAGGAAACCGCAGATTACACGGATTTTGCGCAACTCACTGTCATGTTCAACTGTGAATGGCTGGAATGGTAGCGTTTGGCAAACTGGATGCGTGTTAACGGGAATCAATAACTAAACAGGTTAAGCGGGCGCTCCTTCAACTCAACAGCCACCCGTGTAAATACAACTAGCCGTCGGTGAACAATGTCATCATTTGCAAACTCTCTTTACGGATTTCTACAAGACCAAAACAAGCTTAAACCTCTGAGGTTGGGTGGGTTGGACATGGCTTGGGTTGGTCCGACCCTAGCAGTCAATTCTCATGTTCAACAGGGCAAATGTAGTTGAACTGTAGTTTCTCACATTTAGAAAACTCTTCTAGCTTCAAGGATCCATGTGGAACCCAAAAGCCTTCAGTCATGAGAACGCTTATGCGGCTCTGCTGCTTCCAGGTCCACGGCCCCCAGCGGTAAGGCAAACTCCGGAAATTTAGAGTATGCGTACTGGTCCACTGCCAATCCTTCGGGACGTTGGGTTCAGCCGTTTACACATGGTCAGGTATCTTGTCTGCGCCTTACGGATGGTTGTAAGCAGGGAAGCTTGCCTTTGGTGTTGGCTAGTACCTCAGCCACTGATTCCACCCGGTCAGCACTAACATGGGGCCAACGGCGATTGGGCTATCAAACGGGGATTTTGGTACGGACATCGTAAGGCCTAAAATATAATATAAGATGTGATCTCTCTCTAGCCAGTTAGTTGGTGGGCTACCAGTCAGGCTTTTCTCTCTCTTTCATTGTTGAATCGCCGACTGCAGTGAAGCAAACTGTGTTTTTCGTCAAGATGGCACTCTTTACCTATCTCGTTGTCGCTCTGGGCGTGCTGCTGATCGATGCCGTCCTCGAGCTGGCTTTCATCACCAGCATGGTGGCATGGCTACACAACACTGCCAGCGGCACATTTGCTGTCAACTTCAACGGCTCGACTTTCGATCTTTATGGCATACCGAAACATTTCTTGGTCGACCAAGGGCACTCTAGCAACGGCGCGGCGGGAACAGCAATCGTCCTCATTTGCATAGGGGGCTCCCTCGTTCTTTTTCTTAGAAGCCGACCCCACATTATCGGAGCGAAAGCCACATCCTTTTTCTACGGTGCCTGGCTTGTTATTCTCGTCCTTGGCCTCATGCTCACCATTGGGTCTCTCGGCTACGTCTTTTCTGTTACGAATGCGCATAAGGGACAGACTATCGATCTTGACGCCGCCTCGAAAACCGGCAACCACAAGTATGCCCTCGATACGTGGACGCCTCAAAACTGGTTCCCAGCCATGCTGAAGCTCGACTTGGCGGATTCAAACCAGCGAAACGATATTGCCAACCATCTGAAAATCATGAGAGGATGGCAATACAACTTGATTCCGCTGTTTTTGGTTCAACTTACGACAACTGTTCTTGCTATCCTGGAGTTTTTGGAGAGGCGGAAGACGCGACCTTCTGCTGGAGAGTACGACAGCGTGAAGCGGACTAGCCAAGAGCAGAAGATTGTTGCAACTGCTACTCCTTAACTGAACATTCGATTCGGGCATCATTAAGGATGCGATTCTTGTACATATTATTTTTATTCATCGAGGCATCTGCATAGGGATAAAGCGGGTTATACAACTTACGGTGGATAAGATTTCTTCATTCTGGCTACTATTAGAAAGCTTCTTTATTATTAATCCAACCTTTCCCTTTTATTGGATCATCAACTTGTTTCTTTTCGTTGCCGTTCAAACAGCAGGAACTGTGGCTGCATAGTGATCTCTTATGTAACTAACTTAGAAAGTGTTTTGCTCACTCGATCGCAAAATACAATTTGAGAATTCCCATCAATAAACGTTGAATAAAGCAATGGCCTCGCTTGGTATTACATATGCACTTGGAGTCTTCGCAGCCCAGGTTGTATGTATGGAGAGAGCAAGTGATCGAGACTGGATAGCCGAGTATAGAAGAGTGGACGGATTCATTCACAACATTGCCTTTGAGAACAAACTTGAAAATGTCTTTCATAAATTCCATACTGTTCTCCTATTGTATTTACAAGCTAATGACAACGTTTGTACCCTACTAACAAATGATTAAACACATACACGAGCCTGTCATGTGTCCATTGCGGTAGCTTTGATGAATCGCATGCAGAGCGATTGCCCGATTAGGCAATAGTGTATGATCTCGGAAATGAACACCGTCTCGACATATAAACCTCAACAACCTTCAAGAAAATACCTTTTTTGCATTTCTACAGGTTATGAGCAGAATAGCGTAGCAGTTTAGCGTCTCGTTGGTTGTCACGAGGTCGCACGTTCGAAGCGCGTCAAAGGCCGTTCCAAAAGAAATTGCCAGATTCCAGGAGAAATTGAGGTCCACACCACAGCCAGGGTAGACTTGAGCCGTTCCAACTGCCAGTAAGATGCCGCCGAGCCAGTAAGAGCATGTTGAGAGCCAGTAAGAGCCGCTGAGCCAGTAAGAGCTATTGTTTAGAGCCAAGTCTATTGAGCTAGTGGGAGTCTTGAAAGATGTAACTCAATAGCCGTCTGAGAACATATTTTTTTTTGCATTTCAACACACCGCGTCTGTACTGACTGTATGCAGTTGCTCTCAGTTTGTATGCACTGCTAGCCGGTCTTGTTTCCATTGACACAGTGACACTCTCAACATCGTTATCACTAACCATGTGGCATCTCCTTGATGTTCTTCCTCGAGTGTCTCCAACGGCCAACCAATATCAGGGGCTTGCCATGAATACTTCTGACTTGAGACTAAATAAGGAAACGCAGTATTCCCAACTACCATTGATAAGAACTACTTTGTCATAACTAAGCTGTCTCAAGGGGATTGCGTGTACTTTGGGCCTTAAGATGGAGGTGGCGAGACATTCGAATGTGAAGTTGGTCGTTTTTGAAGCTTGTCTGGAAAATGCGGTCTCGTTCGTCGTCATAACTCAATATTAATAGCACGACATACGGAGGTGGTGTTATGGCTCGTACAGCTAAAGTATAGTATCCAAGCCAGTGCCGCAAAGTGAGGATATGGCGCATGCAAAGTATACCTATAAGTAGCTCACTCCTCAGAATTTGATCATCGGGCACATTTGTGCTAGTATTAACCAGTGACATAATAGAGTGAAGAGCTGCAGCATCTAGACTTAAAATACCGGGAGATCTGTAATGATAGAATCTTGAATCCAAAAACATTCGGTAAGCCACTATATTCGGGTGGGTTGAGTTTCTCGAAGCTGAGTTTCAACATTGTTGAGCATATTTCCAAGGAGTATATAACATGGATAGAATTCCTTATCTAGATGGAAACCATTATGGGTTGCTTCCAGTACGTCTCAACGATAGCTACTTCAGCAAATGTACTGATACCTTGACTGACAGAGAGTGAATAAAAATCTATGACTAAACGAAGCTCATTCTCCATGAGATGAAACTTGGTCCACCCCGCAAACCCTTTGACACGCGATTTTTATATCCTTTTCAAAAAAGAAATTGCGTGGTGTCGGCATGAAGAAGGTAATATTCTATCACCAGGTTGGGTAAGGGAACTGTCCGAAGGAATCCTTTCTCCTGGCTGTTCAACTGCTCACGAGGGGTCCGAGAATGCTCATATGTGGTGGAAATGAATGAGATTTGCCAAGAGAAAAGAGTGATTCATGGACTAAACCGATGGTTGGCAAAGACTATGAATATGTAGTTACGGCCAAAAATTGACACTATATTGATCAGTCGCTTGTGATCATGGTACGTCAACTCATCACTCTTAAATGGAAGCCAAAGAGGACTTTTGCAAACATACAGCATACATAAATCAGGACAGTCGAGCTTTACAGATTAGGACATGATTTTCAAGAGAACAAACCATGTACTGCCGACAAACATCAAGAACAGCTGTAACGAGGCTGTTCAACTTCAAGTCATAATCACAGCCCTGGTTACTTCAGCCGCCGTTCTATGGCTCAGTTACTGAGGTCAATAGACGAGGCAGCATTCGGATTGTGAAGAGACAGAAACAGCGCAGCAGCAGGGCGAGGGAGCCTGACCAACAAATAACTTTCCAGGTTCCTCGGATTCACGCAGCCGCCTCATTGCCTCAGCAAATAGAAAGACGTCTCATATAATGATCCCAATTGTTCGCTTCTTATAGAACGGGCCGAGAAAAAGGACAGTATGATGTTTAGCAAGACCATCTATTAGCAAATGCAGTATGATACAATAACAATTATGCTGGAAGCGTATACTCGTCAATACAGTAAACCAAGCAAGTACATCCACAGGCCTGATATACAAAGAACCACCCACGTAAACGAATCTCTATGTCTAAAGTACTTCCCCACGCCATTAATCGTACCCCAATGAAGCAATAAATTCATGATATAAACAAAAAGAAAAGCTCAACGCCCCAAACGCATGCACAAACCCAGGGTACCTTGATAGCTACTCCACTCCACCGTGCTCATGTCGAGCCTTTGCAGTTGCTGCTTGACAGAGACGGCCCAGCTCCTCGATAAACGCGTCCATCCTACGCAGATATTCGAGCTCATGGGTCGTAACTCTGTGCATAGGCATGCTTCTGATGACTTTGGTAGCCGAAGCCAACAGGTCAATATCGTGCTCGGCATATTCATGTTGAGGATTTCGTAAAAGATTGAAGAATATGCTCAAAAGGGCTGAGACAGGGTAGAAGATGAAAACCCTAGCGTAAAATGCGTTAGAACAACGAGGCCAACAATGTTAGGAAGAGGAAATAAAACTATAAACTCACCAAAACGCTTCGCCAGCCAGTCGAGGTGCAGCTTCCCTCAGATAAATGAGAGTCGATCGACTGGCCTCGACGGATAAGTCAAGACTGGATTGTAAGCCGAATATCATCTCCTTCCCGGATTCACTCCAGTCTACCACACATCGGCCACTGGCGCAGTGTATCATGTTCAAGAGATAGTGGTAGTCCAAGTGCAGTTCGATATGCAGCATACTGGTGTTTATGTTTAAAGTGTCAGCAAGCTTGACATGTTGACGAATAGACAATGCAGGCGCGTATTCGGGTGGAATCGAAGCGCGCCAGTTTTCCAGGTCTTCGTCAAGTTCACGGATGGTACGGAGGAGCTCAGCATCCGACTTTCGCAGCGAGCCGGCGGAGTAGAGAGCGCTAACAGCCTTCGATTTAAGCAGACTTAGACGTAAGTCACTAGGGAGAAACGGCACCTGGGAACTGGTCGTGGCTGAGAAGGCCTCTTCCGAGAAGCGGTTTGCTATATAGTCTTGGGGGAGGGTAAGATCGCAAAATTCGTCGCTGATGATGGGAGGCTGGCCGTTTCTCAAAGCTATATCTTTGTCAAAGAGGTAGCAAAGCCAAAATAGCCGGCGAATTTGGCGTTCCTCGAGTTCCTGGAAAGTGAGATTGGTGGTCTTATGTGGATCGTTGGCGATAGTGTGTCCTCCTAGGATACAAACGGTACGACATGCAATAGAGTGATACATGCACGCCCCCTGCAAATGGCCGCATAGTGTCTCGTTGAGGAACTAGGAGGGTCAGAAGTGAATCAAAGGTGAGACCAGGATATCCAATCATCGAAGACTTACCAGCATGACCATTACTTGCAACGTTGTGAGGCTCGCATCTTCAACAAAGTCTGATATCAGCAGCTGCGCTTGCTTGGCACAGGCATCACTGTCGACAAGCTTGGCAGCGTCCGTAGTAGCAAAATGATGGCTAGTGACACAAAGAAAAGCAAGCACACAGGCTTTACTACCAATCTCCTCAATCGTCGCATCTGTGACTGGCGCGCCATACGCTACTCGTATTGTTTCCTCGAATATCTCGCGTTCCACCACGGGGAAGACGAGACGAAAGTCAGATGCAGTAAACGTGTCAAGCAACGCCTGTGTAATCCATCTTTCCGGAAGCTTTTGGATCTCGGCCTGCTTCGCAGGACCCTTCAAAGACTGGAGTGCTAAAGCTGCAGAGGGGACATGATCTGTTTCTCTAAAAGCGAAAGCATCGTCATTACGGAAATGGGGCCATAGCCCTGTTCTTGAGTATATCCATTGCTCTCCAAGGGAGGTAAAATGGGGGATGCCATTCCGGGAACAGATGGCAGCAAATTTCTGGCCCGAAAACCAAACCTGACCTAGGGGAGCAGCGCCAAGCTGTCGAGGCGACTGCGAGTTGTCATTGGATCGACAGAGGGTACATCTGCCGTGGGTAATCTTCCTATGAAATTGGCTGGAGCCGTCAGAGGGAGCCAATGAGGCTGGAGAGGCGGCAGCGGGAGCCGCAGTAACAGCAGTAGCAATAGAAGCAGTAGCAGCAGCAGAAGTAGTAGCAGGAGGTATCTGCACGCCTTGCTTGATGGCCTTTGCCCTGGCTATGCCTTGTTCTATTCGCTCAAGGCGTTTGACAAGACTCTCGGTTGAACTCCTGCAACACAGTCTTTGTAAGCGGAAATGCGAAGACAGCAGTGACAGGTACTTACTTAGTTTTCTTCTTCCTGCCCCTAATTCGGTTAAGTGTGCAGGGGAGATCATGGTGTCGGCACCAGTTGCATAGTTCATCGTGTTCGGATCGATCGCATTGGATCTACCACCACCCATCAGGTATAAGCGTGAGGATACATGTGCATAAGTCTGGACGCGATGGTGTTTGTAGGGTAATGGGGAGGATCAGAATCAGACTCAGACGAGAGAGGCATGATGACAAGCAACAGAATAGGACTATCATTTTCAAAAACGAGACTCGGGGTTGTGAATCCATTACCTTCCGCTTATAACAAGCGTCGCAAGCACGCCTTTCAGCCACCATGCTCCTTACTTTGGCTTTTGCCTGCCCTGATGCTCGTGTTTGCTAATCAGATAATGACAGTTACAGTTGATGCAATCAATGCTATCAAGCAACAGGCAGATGCTTTCGGTAATATGAGGGTCTCGGAGGGATTCGATATTTTGCTTCGGACATGGAATAGGCTTTTCGATTCGGCTGACAGCCCGAGATGCGCCTGCTCGGGGTTGCGAAGTGCTGACTCAGCGGAGGTTTCGCTCAAGCGGGCCTGTCCGAGCAGGCGCTAGTTGCGCTGAGGTGGATCGAGCCAGGGTTTAGCCGGGGGCAGTAGTGCCGAGGTGACGCATGGCGTCGGAATCTTGGCTGTCAGATAATCGGAACAACCGCAGCAAAACTGGGCCAAGCATGTGCTGCGATAAGGCTTTGATGCTGCCGGGATCCTTCGGGGGGTTGTAAGTAATCCTCTGGGGGGATGATTGATTATGCCGATTTGATTTGCAATGCTCATACATACGGGGGCGCCAGCAGCTCCTGCATTCGGCCGAGAGCAACGTGGCTTGGTAATACGACATTGACCTTTGACGACATCCGGAGACTTTGGCACAAAGAGGGAGAGCTCGTGAAAGGGATTTGTCCGCTTAGTCACGCCAAGTACAGCTGGAGCTGAGCGAGCGGTATTCTAGAATGGCGGCACTTTGAACGAGCCGCGACCCCGACGATGGAGTCACCAGTTGCTACAGCACCCACGATGACAGTATGCAGTGCTACCGCCTGGAGAGATTGTACGCCGTTACAGCGTTGGGATGAAAGATGAAACATTCTCAGTACAGTAGTTTCCTTGGGAGGATGCGATGCTGAACCCGATACACCTTCAACTCACCAACGGCACATCCTCCAAGTACCATGTGGCAGGCAATTAATTCCAACATGGAAGTGCTTGCATCATGGAAAGATCCGGCGATGTAGGTGGCCGGGAAAGGGAATAGGCGATGCTACCAATCTGCCTTATCCAACTCCAGGGTACGCAGGTCCGAACGATGTGGTTCGTCAGAGCAAGATCTAGCTGGACCCTAGCTGATACTACCGTGATCATTGCTACAGGGAGCAGTACCAGTAGTGCGGAAGCGTCCAACTACCGCTTCACCTCCCGCTTGGCATCAAGTGCTCGGGGCATCGAGGATAGCCCATGATTTTCCAAGCCCACCACATGCCGAATGCAGTTTATCGAAATGACTAAGCGGAACGTTGAAATCTCAGCGAAATGGCGGCAAGCCGGAACGGGCGTCAGGGGAATTTAAGCTCGTGGGGCGGCTATCCGAGTGCGAAGACAAAGAACGGAAGCGAGCTTGATTGGCACGTTCCGCCTCCGTGTTTCTAGGCCGCGTGGATGGACCTTTGGCTCAAATCCTGATACAGATCCTACGACTCCATTGGTTGACTCACATCACTCATCCTTCCAGCTCCATCGTGGCCATGGCTTTTTTTGGGATTACTCGTATAGGTGAAGCCGGGCCCCGTCTCGGTCTTCTTGTCAGGGCCGAGGTCCACCAAATTGGCTCAATATCGTGTTTTGCCAACGAGGCACGGCTGAAGCTGGGGCTGCTGGGGCTCTTTAAATGATAGCTTTTCTTCGAGACGGTTTCTTCTTCTTTGTTCTTGAGTCTTGTTTCAAACACAACCTACACTCTCGCTTCACCAATATCCTGCTATAGTCCTTTTGTTAGTGGTCTCTCGCCACTAACACGGACTTGGGATCATCATGAAGTCCACGTACGATGAGACACTCACAGACGTCAACATGTCGGAGGCCCAGACCCGTAAAAACTCTGTCGACAACACCTGGTCTATGAAGCCCGAAGTTGTCGCCATCCAAGAGCGTGACAGTGCTTCTGGAGCTCCCCGTCGAGAACTAGGTGTCACCTTCCAGAACCTTACCGTCGAGGCTGTCCGAGCCGATGCAGCCATCCACGAAAATGTTCTTTCTCAGTTCAACATCCCAAAACTGATCAAAGAATCTCGACAAAAGCCGCCTATGAGGAAGATCCTCGACAACGCCCACGGATGTGTCAAGCCCGGAGAGATGCTCCTCGTTCTGGGTCGTCCCGGAAGTGGATGCACAACTTTGCTCAACATGCTGGCCAATAGACGGAGTGGATACGCCCAGATCTCAGGAGATGTCTCCTTTGGCTCCATGAAGGCTGAGGAGGCTAAGCGCTACAGAGGCCAGATTATCATGAACACGGAGGAAGAAATCTTCTTTCCATCCCTGACTGTTGGGCAGACTATGGACTTTGCGACGAGATTAAAGGTCCCTTACAAGTTGCCCAACGGCATCACAAGTCAGGAGGAAATCCGCCAAGAATCACGCAGCTTTTTACTGAAGTCTATGGGTATCGAGCATACCGTAGATACCAAGGTCGGCAACGCATTCGTCAGAGGTGTTTCTGGTGGAGAAAGGAAGCGAGTTTCCATCATCGAGTGTCTTGCATCCAGGGGCAGTGTTTTCTGCTGGGATAACTCAACTCGTGGTCTCGACGCCAGCACGTAAGTGTCATCTTTATGTCCAAAATGCTAGGAAGTTTTCACTGACTCAATCCTATTAGTGCTCTTGAGTGGGCCAAGTCGGTTCGAGCGATGACGGATGTTCTCGGTTTGGCCTCCATTGTCACCTTATACCAGGCTGGAAACGGCATCTACAACCTCTTCGACAAAGTCCTCGTTCTCGACGAGGGCAAGGAGATCTACTACGGCCCCATGCGCGAGGCTCGCCCGTTCATGGAGAGCATGGGTTTCATCTGTGACGACGGTGCCAACGTGGCTGACTTTTTGACTGGTGTTACCGTGCCCACTGAGAGAAAGATCCGAGATGAGATGAAGTTCAAGTTCCCCCGAACAGCTGGCGCCATTCGCGATGAATACGAGAAGACACCGTTGTTTGAGCAAGCGCGAACTGAATACGATTATCCCACCACATCGGAGGCCCAGAGCAAGACAAAATCGTTCCAAGAAGGAGTCGCCATGGAAAAGTACAAGGGACTGCCAGCCTCGAGCTCATTCACTGTGAGCTTTGGAGTCCAGGTACAGACTTGCATCAAGAGACAGTATCAGATCATCTGGGGTGACAAGGCCACCTTTTTCATCAAGCAGTTTTCGACCATTGTACAAGCACTTATCGCCGGTTCTCTCTTCTATAACGCTCCCGACACTACTGCTGGCTTGTTCGTCAAGTCCGGTGCCTGTTTCTTCGCCCTACTCTTCAACGCTTTGCTGTCCATGTCTGAGGTTACTGAATCCTTCATGGGACGGCCCGTTCTGATTAAGCACAAGTCATTCGCCTATTTCCACCCCGCAGCCTTTTGCCTTGCCCAGATCGCGGCTGATATCCCTGTCATCTTGGTGCAAGTCTCGGGATTCTCTCTGATTCTCTACTTCATGGTTGGCTTGACAATGTCTGCGGGCCACTTCTTTACCTTTTGGATCATTGTTGTGGCCACCACTTTTTGTATGACCGCCATGTTCAGAGCCATCGGTGCCGCCTTCAGTACCTTTGATGGTGCCTCCAAGCTGTCTGGTTTGATCATTGCCGCTACAATCATGTACAATGGCTACATGATTCAGAAGCCGCGAATGCACCCGTGGTTTGTCTGGCTCTTCTGGATTGACCCGATGGCCTATGGCTTCGATGCCATTCTCTCCAACGAATTCCATGGCAAGATTATTCCTTGCGTCGGTACCAACATTGTTCCCAATGGCCCCGGGTTCACCGACGCTGGTGCTGGTTCTCAAGCTTGCGCTGGTGTTGGAGGTGCAGTTCCGGGCCAGACTTATGTTGATGGTGATTTGTATCTCAAATCACTCTCTTACAGCCACTCGCATATCTGGCGGAACTTTGGCATCATTTGGGCATGGTGGGCTCTGTTTGTGACCATCACTATCGTCTTCACGACCAAGTGGAAGGCATCATCGGAGAATGGACCTAGTTTGGTTATCCCCCGAGAGCAATCCAAGGTTGTCAATGCTCTGCGCCAAGCCGACGTCGAAGGCCAGGTTACTGAAGGTCATATCTCAGAAAAGGATGACACCAACGTCAGCGGCGGTCAGTCCGACAGCAACTCTACTGATGACACCGCCGTGGCAGTTCAGGGCAACCTCATTCGGAACTCGTCAGTCTTTACTTGGAAGGATCTGTGCTACACTGTCAAGACCCCAACTGGTGACCGCCTCCTCTTGGATCATGTACAAGGCTGGGTAAAGCCTGGAAACCTGACTGCTTTGATGGGATCTTCTGGTGCTGGAAAGACCACGCTCCTTGACGTTCTCGCCCAGCGAAAGACTGAAGGTACTATCCGTGGCTCTATCTTGGTTGATGGTCGACCCCTTCCGGTCTCATTCCAGAGATCTGCAGGCTACTGCGAACAGCTTGATGTGCATGAGGCGTATGCTACAGTGCGAGAGGCTCTTGAATTCTCTGCCCTTCTTCGACAGAGCCGCGACACACCACGTGAGGAAAAACTGGCTTATGTCAACACTATTATCGATCTGTTGGAACTGCACGATATTGCCGACACCTTGATTGGTGAAGTCGGTGCCGGCTTGAGTGTTGAGCAGCGTAAGCGTGTCACAATCGGCGTCGAGCTCGTCTCCAAGCCCAGCATTCTGATCTTCCTTGATGAGCCCACATCTGGTTTAGATGGTCAATCCGCCTACCACACTGTCCGCTTCTTGCGAAAGCTCGCTGCTGTTGGCCAAGCTGTTCTTGTCACGATCCACCAGCCTTCTGCCCAGCTGTTTGCTCAATTCGACACCCTTTTGTTGCTGGCCAAGGGCGGCAAGACTGTCTATTTCGGAGAGATTGGAGATCAGGCAAGCGTTGTCAGGGAATACTTTGCTCGTTACGATGCTCCTTGCCCAACCGAGGTGAACCCTGCTGAGCACATGATTGACGTCGTCTCCGGAACTCTTTCACAGGGCAAGGATTGGAACGAGGTTTGGTTGTCCTCGCCTGAGTACTCCAACATGACCAAGGAACTTGATCAAATCATCAGCGAGGCTGCAGCGAAACCCCCCGGCACCGTGGACGATGGTCATGAGTTTGCCACGTCTTTGTGGGAGCAGACCAAACTTGTCACTCACCGCATGAACGTCAGCTTGTTCCGCAATGCTGACTATGTCAACAACAAGTTTGCGCTGCACATCTTTTCGGCTCTCTTCAACGGTTTCAGTTTCTGGATGATTAAGGACTCTGTCGGTGATTTGCAGCTGAAGCTGTTCACAATCTTCAACTTCATCTTCGTCGCCCCAGGTGTCCTTGCCCAGCTGCAGCCCCTCTTCATCCACCGCCGTGATATTTTCGAAACGCGCGAGAAGAAGTCCAAGATGTATTCGTGGATCGCCTTTGTGACGGCACTGATTGTCTCCGAAATCCCATACCTCATTATCTGTGCTGTCCTCTACTTTGTGTGCTGGTACTACACCGTTGGGTTCCCCGGCGACTCTCAGCGAGCTGGAGCGACCTTCTTCGTCATGCTCATGTACGAGTTCCTCTACACTGGTATGGGTCAGTTCATTGCCGCGTATGCGCCGAATGAGGTCTTTGCCGTCTTGGCGAACCCCGTTGTGATTGGAACCCTCGTGTCATTCTGTGGTGTGTTGGTTCCTTACGCACAGATTCAAGAATTCTGGAGATACTGGATTTACTGGCTCAATCCCTTCAACTATCTTATGGGTAGTATGTTGGTCTTTGATCTCTGGGGCCAGGATATCAAGTGCTCCACTCACGAGTTTGCCACCTTCAACCCACCCAACGGCACAACTTGTGGTGACTACTTGCAGAGCTACTTGGCAGCGGGTCCCGGTGCCGTGGCCAATCTGATCAACCCCGATGCCACAGCCAATTGCCAAGTTTGTGCATTCACCAAGGGCGAAGACTACCTCCGAACCTTGAACTTGAAAGAGTACTACTACGGCTGGCGCGATGCTGCTATCGTGGTGCTGATGGTGTTTAGCTCGTACTCCCTTGTGTACCTGCTGATGAAACTCCGAACAAAGATGTCAAAGAAGGCCGAGTAAATGGGCTTTCTCTTTTTACCCAAAAAAACTTAGCGACTTGATTTAAAGGTCACGCATCTCTCCAAGCACGGAAGATGTTTTTGTGTTATTTCTTTTATTCCCCCCCTTTCGGGATGTCTTAAGTACCAAGATAGATATGGATACATGGTTATATGGGCATTAATTATATGATAGATCACTTGTAAAGCAATTGTCGAGGCGGTTATGGGGTATGTGGAGGACACGTATGACACTTTCTTACGAATTCATGTTTTGTTGAATACAGACAGACAGACATTATCATAGCATAAGACTCTAAATCGTTTATATAATAGAAGTCTCCTTCTCCCTTCAAACAGTTTCTAAGCAAAAAAGCCCTTCTAGTAGTAATAGTACACGCTGGCTAGCATCCATCTATAACATTTGTTGGTGTCTCACGTTCTTTTATTTGTTCGGAGTATCATGGAATGATGCATGACCCCAAACATGTTTAACGGACGCACAATATCAAAACCAAAAGACTCGTAGAGAGGTCGTCCTTGTGGTGTTGCCATCAAGTAGCAGTCTCTGCCCTCTCTCGTGGCCTGCTCAACGCCCCATGTCAGAAGAGCCCTGCCAATTCCCTGTCGCTGATAGTGTGGGTCAACCCCAATCATATCGAGATCTGTTGCACATTAGTTAGTTGAGGTCCCATGTCGTCCTATTTATACAGAAATAGAGAGAGGAGAGGAGAGGCAGTGACAATGGGAGGAAGGGGATGACGAACGCCACACGTCTTTTAACCCTCTGTCGCCGAATGAGGCTTTATGGTCTTCTTCCAGAATAGTCTTGAGCTCGGCGAAGACCTTGAAGTCAGTCACATCTGCCGGCAGCTCAGGGTCTGCAGGGGTGACGACGGGGGATTCCTCGGATGATCCAACCGGCAGATCCCATATCGCATAGCCAACGATTTGGTTGTTCTTGTCTAGAGTGGTATTCACTGCCACGATGAATGCGCAGTTTGGCGTACTGAAGCCTACAGTCTTTTTTAGCCGGCGCCACGGCTGCGATGCTTCTCCATCGGGAATGTCTTTCGGCTGGAGGTGTAGCGGGAAGACTTGGCGCGTGATCCAATCGGTTGTTGGGTGGAACGCTTGGCCGGCGAGCCGCGCGATGGCGGGGATTTCTTCCTCGGTGGCCTTTCTTATTAGGATTGTCATTTTTTCTAGAAAACTTGAGGAAAGAAAAGAGAAAACAGAATATTTTGTTCAAGGCATTTCAAAAGGGGCTTAACGGCGGGGCGTCATGTTTCTCTTATGCTGTTTTAATGTTTCGTGGATGGGCTGAATAAATTGATTACGGGCCCAGCTCCCTTTTTGTTAGCGAATTCCTGACAATGAACTCCGAAGGCAGCATTGAGCTAAAATAGTTGGCCGATGACTCGAACCTGGTGGCTACTTATACAACGGCAAAGTGGGCCGACGGGGAGCGACGGGGGAGGGGGAGTTGACATGAGTCGGCCAACTCGAAACTTAGGGCGGCAAATTCACGTTGTCGTTTTGCAACACCGTCGGATTGGAAGTTGAGATATTCCGCGTAAACCTGCTGGCCCCCAATAAATAAGGAGGTAGTCAGCTGATGGGAGGACTTGAATGTATGGTGAGCGAATGATTCCTAATCTGACAACCATTACCTATGTTATGCACAAGCAATTTCTTCTCTGGCTATCTTTCCGGGGAAAGACGAGTTTCTGTAGTATTTTTTGTCTAACCCACACTAAGGTCCATCTGCCTATCGTCGAAGACGCACGCATCGTTTTAAGAATGTTATAAAAACAAACTTTGAGCGAAACAAAACCTCATGCGTAATTAACAAACAAAGGCACTTTAAAATGACTCGAGACAAGTTGCTGTACCATGGAACTGCATACGTTCAAGGCAACGCCTCAGGCCCGCTCGTCGCAAGCAACCTTGAGCTGAGCTTCTGGGGAGGCGTTGATCCGCTGACAAGCGAAGTCATAGACCATCATCACCCGTTAAGCGGGAAACATCTCCAAGATGCAATACTAGCTATTCCTGGTGGTCGCGGCTCTTGTTCCGGCAGTGGGGTGTTGCTAGAGTTGTTGCTAAGTGACAGAGGGCCAAAGGCTCTGATATTCTCGAGAAGGGAAGACATCCTGACTCTTGGAGTGGTAGTTGCGGAAGAGATTTTCCGCAAATCTATTCCAGTTGTCGTTTTAGAGACGCAAGACTTTGAAGAGCTGTTGGATGCCAACTACGTGGTTGTGAATGGAAACACCGTTGCGAAAATACAGCTTGAGAGTGCATTGCAAAGCTTTGAGCACGTTGCTATAAAAGCTCTGGACACAACCCTTGGCTACAATATTGAGTTGTCTGATAAAGACCATGCGTTTCTTAGCGGATTACATGGCCAAGCAGCTCAAGCTGCCATGCGAATCATCTTACGCATGGCTGCTATGGAAGGAGCCTGCAAGCTGATAGACGTCACACAAGTTCATATAGATGGCTGTGTCTACACGGGACCAGGATCGCTCAGCTTCGCAGAAAGACTTCGTGACTGGGGAGGCAAGGTCTCGGTTCCCACCACCCTCAACTCGATATCCGTGGATCAAAGGCGTTGGCGCGCTCAGGGCGTTGCGTCTACATTTGGTGAAGCGGCGGAGAAATTGGCCACAGCTTACACAGACATGGGTGCACTGCCGACTTTTACCTGCGCCCCCTATCTGCTTTCTAGCGCACCTAAGCAGGGCGATCAAGTTGCATGGGCGGAGTCTAATGCCGTTGTATATGCTAATAGCGTTCTCGGGGCGAAGACTATGAAGTATCCTGACTTCCTGGACATATGTATTGCGCTGACGGGGCGCGCACCACAGGGAGGATTACACATAGAGAGTAACAGGCGGGCTTCACTTTGCTTTGAGCTTCCTGTTCTTCGGGAAGATGATGTTGACAATTCTTTTTATCCATTGTTGGGATACTATGTTGGCAGAATTGCTGGGAATCGCATACCGGCTATTGTAGGACTTGACGTTCTTCATCCCTCAACAGATGATCTGAAGGCATTCGGGGCGGCATTTGCTACCATGGCAAGTGCTCCAATGTTTCATATCGTTGGTGTGACGCCAGAAGCTGCTACACTACAGGATGCTACTGGCGGAAGAGACGGCGTAGAATCCATTCATCTTGATATGAGGCAGCTTGAATCAGTTTGGAAGACGCTCAACAGCGCACAAGACGATTCATCGGTTGATCTCATCTCACTCGGAAACCCGCATTTCTCCTTCGCCGAAATGAGAAAACTAGCAAATATTTGTCGAGGGCGGGAAAAGCATCATAGAGTTGCAGTCATGGTGACGTGCGGAAGAGCAACCTACGGACTGGCAAGTCAAGCCGGACTTGTTGAAGAACTGGAACAATTCGGAGTTCAGGTCATTACTGACACATGTTGGTGCATGATTGGAGAGCCGGTGATTCCAATAACTGCAAAGGTAATCATGACGAATTCTGCAAAATATGCTCATTATGGGCCAGGCCTTACGGGGAAGAGGTTTTATTTTGGTAGTATTGAGAGCTGCGTTGCGGCGGCTTGTGATGGGTGTTATGATAAGAGGACACCTGGATTCCTTGATAGATATAGAGACGAAAGTAATTCGACAGAGATATAAAGCAATCAATAACACAAAATTTATCCAATGTGAGTAATTATGATGTGATGTGAATATTAGCACCGTTCATCGAATACTACAAAGGCAATTTTGCATTGGGATCTACTGAGCCGTTATTTTGGTTGACGCAACAGACGCTATATCTCATAGGCAATGTGGTGGTCATTCGCCACTATATCATCTCTGCATGCAATATGATTGGTATTAGTCTGTAGAATTAATGAAACCAAGTGTATTCGCCGTATCTATAATGTAGGACCTGCTATTCACCCTTGACCCCTCTTGCATACCACTCAATTGTATAGGACTTGATGCTTGTGCCGCCATTCGAGGCATCAGCCGCCGCCTCAAACTTGTCAGAGTTGCTGAATAGTATCAATGTTCTTAACGATGCATCTTCCACACAATCGCTAATCGCCGCCATGTCTGCTCCCTCCGTAGCTACATGCTTCTCGTGAATCTTTGCCAATAGTTCCCTGTCGCTATTATTGGTGGCTTTCAACAAACGCGTGTACCGGCTCTCAACGGCAGATGTTCGTAGGACACTGATGCCGTAATGCTCGACGGTCGGTGCTGCACTCATTAGAGGCATAGAGGCTTCGAAAAATGGTTTTGCGGCAGGACCCGCGATGAACGCTACATGGGCATCCACGCTCTCCCAGTTAACCAACGAAACTACTGTAGCACTATGTTGATCTGTGCTTGCAGTGACGACGCCAGCCATGGCCAAGATCAGGCCTGGTCGAGCCAGAAGAATAGGCTCTAGAGTACTGCGGTATACATTTTGGTACTGTTCTGGGGGGACGCTGAGGCTCGTGTATACGAGTTCCCCAACAATGTTGGTGTTTGAAGCCATTCTTGGTAGATGAAAGCCTTTAATTGATGCGTATGTAAGTCGCTCTAGAGAAGTATTCGTCTAGTATTTTTGACAGATGACAAGGAGAATTGTGGTCTCAACTTAGAAACATATCGTGTCTACTCGTTCATCTTATAAACTGCATCCGGTGGATGCCGCCCAGGAGGCGGTGTTTTACGGCCAGTTTAAAGCCGTAATTCCCACCGCCATCGGGCGCTCTGGAATCTCGACTCAGCTTATTTTTTGGTTCGATTCAAATACTAGCCAATTGAATAGTAAGTTAAACTTTGTGAGTAGCGGCCAGCATTCATTGTAAAGCGGAGTGGAAACGAAGCGGGGTTTGTCGGTGTAAGACAAGGCGGCCCTCTATATGGAGTCGTGGTAAAATGGCCTGATTTGATACTCGAGTGTTGGTGTTCGTATTAAATACGGTATGAAGAATGTGTTACATGTGTCGGTATGAAGTGAGTCCATTTGCCGGAAATATTTCAATAAAGCAGGATTCCGGTGCCCTAAAGGTCCTCTGGGTCTTGGCAGAAACCGGATGATCCGAGAGATTCTGGCGATGGTAACAAAAGAGGCAAATTATCGGATGTGTTGTACTCAATTAAACAACTTGACCCTTTACAAAAGTTTGCGAGTGCTTTCTACTTCGCCGCAATATGATACATGCCAAATCTAGCTGTCAGATCAGCGATTTCACAACTCAATTGGAGGGCAGTTGAGATTGATCACCAGCTAGCGCAGGGCCACCACAGCTTAATATGTGGGTGTATGCTACATTCTTACAAAATGCTGGACCTAAGCAATGAATATGAGTATTGTTCATTCACGAGTAAGAATTACGATTCCTCTGCAATTGGCCTGTCGGTCATACGTGCGTAGGTACCTTATGTTACGCAAACCTGCACACTTACATGAAGGTACATGTATTCATATGGCGACAGTTTTAAACATTACTATCCTACTGAGTAAGTACGAACATATGTAGACTTTATCATCTCATGATATAATCGACAGAATAGCTGGAGAAATTGCATTGAATTGTTCACGAGTGCATGATCTTAAGTTAGATACAAAGTGATCACTTACACACAGAGTCAGCCGTAAGATGTAGTATACACAATGTGCCTATAATGAATGTCATCTATATACATACCCCTTATCCATGCAACTAGTGCTAGGTACAACTTATTTCATGCATCAAGCACATGCATATGTGCATCTACATACACTGATGGTGTATTGGACGGGGCAGCCTCAAGCTGACACAGACGACCAGTACATATAGAAATGGTGTGTTAGACCAAGAACCTTGATGTCCTCTATATTTCATAGAGTAATATCAAACATCCCATCGCTATGCACGTAAGCGACAATCTAACCAGACTTGGCTCCCCTTTTGTACACCCGTGGAACTGTGCGTAATACTTCGTATGGCTTCAAGCTCTGTGAGTGAGTGTGTGTGCCATGAATGACGAAAATGATGGCATCGAGGACAGGCCCACCTTGGCCGTGATACAGGGCCTTAGCGCTGTGCCTTAGCACCTGCTACCCCGCAAGGCCCCTGCAGACGGGAACTTTTGGCGCTGCTGTGGCGAGTCTGATAGGCCCGGGTCGGCCCCATCCAGCGCCCATTGCTGCAAAATGCGGCTTAGCCCGCCAGCAAGTAGCGGACTTGACCTATCTCGGAGCTGGAGCTCTTATCTTTGGATGAAACAGAACATGGAATTGATAGAGAGGTGAAGCTGGCGATTACATACAAACTCCGTGCAAGGAGTTGATCTTCAACTCGCCGTTTTCTTCCTCTTCTTTTCTCTCTGTCGTCTTTCTCATCCCCCATTCCTCTGTCGCGATTCAAAGGACTGGGAGAGAGCCATGGACGAAAAAGCCCGTCTTCCTCCCTACAGCGCGTCGGAGCTGCCACTGCCAGCGTCCGGAAATGCCCATTTCCGCGCTCGCCGCGCTGGAGTCCGCCGATCTCGTGTCTTGAAGCTATTTGCCGCCACTTGTCTAACACTCCTGGTGGCCGGGCAATGGAAGCAGATCTGGCGAGAGGACGCCAAAGGGCCGCTGCTGTCGCTGGACAAGCTCAACGATGACCTGCAGACCTGCCAGAAGCTCAGGCACAAGCCGCAAGATCCAATCGGTCTGGGACGAGAAAAGAATGCCAGATGGATCGAGGGTGGCAAGCCTACCCTCATCAAGAACGCTACCATCTGGATTGGCGAGCCCGTCGAGGGCACAAGTGAGGCCGATGCTAGAGCCGGCAAGGGCTGGGAATGGATCCAGGGCGATGTATTACTCGAGTATGGCCTCATTCAACGGGTCGAATCTCACATCTCGTCACGAGCGCTCCCGCAAGACACTCAAATCTTTGATGCTGCAGGGCGTCAGCTCACCACTGGCATCATTGACATGCATAGCCATGCTGGCGTCGACTCGCTGCCATACCTGCGTGGCTACGCCGATACCAATGAAGTCTCCGACGACATCACCCCATGGGCACGATCTATTGATGCCTTCTATCCTTTGGATCCCCAGATTGAAGTCATCAAGTCCGGCGGCGTCACCACTTCGCTCATCCTTCCTGGTTCCGGTAATAGCATGGGCGGTGAAGCTTATCCCATCAAGCATGCTGTTGGTCCCAAAGATGGTCGAAAAGAATTTAGCGCTCAAGATATGCTGGCTGACCCGGACCGCAATTGGCGTTACATGAAAATGGCCTGCGGAGAGAACCCCAAGAGAGTGCACGGAGGCATCGACAGGCGGCCCTCCAGCCGCATGGGCGAAAGCTACAACTTTCGACACGCCTTTGAAGAGGCTCGCGCCCTAATTCAGCGCCAGGATGATTGGTGTGACAAGGCCGATGCCATTGGCGTTGAGAACATGGACGAGTACTTGCCACAGGTGTTGCATTGGGAGTCCCTTGCCGCAGCTCTTCGTGGTCAGGTCCATATCAACACCCACTGCTACACCCTTCCCGACCTCGAGGCCATGGTAGATCATTCAAACGAGTTCAAGTTTGCTATTCGGGCCTTCCACCATGCTCACCAAACCTATCTAGCTACTGAGGTACGTGAATTCAGATACACTTTCGATGTGACAAAGTCTGACCCTGGTAACTGGTTGTAGATCCTGAAACGCACGTGGGGAGGTCGACCACCCGCGTCTGCCCTGTTTGCCGACAACATGTACTACAAGACTGAGTCTTTCGTAGCGTCTGAGCACGCCGGCAAGTATCTCTACGACGCCAACCTCACCACGGTATATGTCAGCGACAACCCGGTTCTCAATGCCCAGCACGTCCTGTTTGAGGCCGCCAAGGGCTATCATTACGGGCTGCCATATCACGCCGCTCTCTCTGCCGTCACCAGCGCGCCTGCAGAGCTGCTTGGTTTTGGAAAGAGATTAGGAAAAGTCAAGCCGGGTTTCGATGCCGATATTGTCGTTTGGGATAGCGATCCTCTCAGCGTTGGAGCTACTCCCGCCCAGGTTTGGATTGATGGCACCGCGCAGTTTGAGAACCCTGTTGAGCTCTCGAAATCCACGGCGGGCCCCATCGTGCCTGATGAAGCGCTGGCTGATATCATTGAAGAGCCAACCGAGATTCAAGATGTCGTTTTCCATGGCATCACCAAGGTCCTCTTGTCTGATGATGATATCTTGGAGTCCAACGACAAGCCTTTGGATGTCTTTGTCTCCGGAGGCAAGATTGCCTGTATCGGCCCATGCAGCTCCGAATATGAGGCGGCTGCCAAGGCTGCCAAGGTACATGTCGAGCTCACCAATGGCTATCTTACCAACTCATTCACCGGTGTTGCTGGTACCATTGGATTGAACGATATCGACGGAGAAGATGTAACGGATAACGGACCCAACCCGGTTGCTTTCTCTCGTGCCGTCGATGGGCTTCGATTAGATAGCAAGAAGCTCAACGTTGCCGCCAAATACGGCGTGACCAAGGGCATTTCAGCACCGAAACTCTTGGGCGGCAAATCCCATCACGGAACCTCTGCTGGCTTCCTCACTGCGGCAAGAACGGTCGCTGAAAAGGGTGCTGTATTTGACGCTGATTTGGCTGTGCATTACACTCTTGACCTTAGCTCTCGCAGCCTTGGCAGTTATTCCCAACTGTTTGGTCTGTTGCGGAGCAAGCTCTTGGCCGCTGCCTCCAAGGACAAGCCAGCTGAGGACCCCTTCTCGGAATTGGCCAGCTTGCAAAAGGTCATTGCCGGAAAGACAGTGTTGGCTCTGACAATTGACAATGCCGATGGCATTGCGACTGCACTGAGAATCAAATCCGAGGTCGAAGAGATTACCAACTCCAAGATTAAGTTGGCCATTCTTGGCGGTTCAGAGTCTCATCTTGTTGCAGCAGAGCTTGCGGCCGCAAAGGTCGGCGTCATTCTGCTCCCGCTTCAAGCACATCCGACCAACTGGGACCAACGTCGCTCGCTTCCCGGTGCACCACTGTCAAATGGCACGACCATCGATTACCTGCTCGATGCCGGTGTCACAGTCGCTATTGGTTTGCCCGAAGACTGGTATGTGCGCGACTTGGGCTTCGAAGCCGGCACAGCCTACCACAATGGCAACGGCCGACTGACCGAGAAGTCGGCGCTGGATCTCGTCAGCGTAAATGTGCACAAGATTCTTGGAGGCAAGCTGCCAGAGGCCCAGGCAAAGGGACATTTCATTGTGAGTGAAGGAAGTCCGCTAGAGATTGGATCGCGGATCAAGGCCGTTGGTGCCGGACGAGACAAGGTGGCTGTATTCCAGTAGACAGATGTAGGATACATACAGATCAGATAATATCATACCGATTTTGAGTGCCGCTGTTCATTTCACATAGCACCCCCCTTTTACATGCTTACTCTCTGGGATTCCAAAAGATCTGATAAGCTCCAATGGAATCCCAGCTTCACTGCCAGGTGACGATGGAATCAGCATGACAAATGTATAAACGCACTGTTTCGAAAAAAAGATCCGCGGCTTCCATGTGGGATATTGAAGCTTAAGTCGGCCTCCCACGCGCGGCTACCACCAGCCCTATTTCCAGCGCGCGCGCTATCAGATGGGCTTGCGCCTGATGATTGGCCAATCCATACATTCCCGTTAATAAGCGCAACTCGGACGCTTTTTATTCAGCAAAATCCCCGTGAGGCTTGCAAAAGATACCCGCTGGAAGTTCGCATGGGGAAAAGGCGAAAGCGGGGCGAGGCGCGAAGGACGCCGCAAATCACAAGGAGCAAATTGAAGGCGAAGAAGCTCGTTGGCCTCAGTTTCTAGAAGTTGAGACTTGTTTTAGAGTTTTACATTTCTTTCGTCAGCTCAACGTCCAGGAGGGAAAGAAAAATAGATAAAAGGGCCAAAGTCCGACCGGTGTTCATTTGGAGTTTTGTGTCAGCACAGAAATTTGATGAGACTGTTATTGAAAAGACTCTTTGCCTTGGTTGGCAGATTGGTTGTATTAGGCATACTGTTTCGATACGCTTCAACGTACTTTTTGGGACGCAAAGCTACAATGACTGTGGCTCCTGTGATTGCGCTCTCACATGGTGGAGGTGAGATCAATTTTATTCAGCGTCTGGTGGTTATGTATATGACTGACATGAGAGAGCTCTTAGGTCCCCTCCCCATCCTTGGTGATCCCTCTCACAAGGACATTGTTTACTCTCTGAAGAACAGAGTGCCCAAGATTCTCAAGCTCGGCACTCCTGAGCAGCCCCGTGCCATTGTCCTTGTTACGGCACACTGGTCGACGAAGAGCCCGACCATCTCATCTGCAGAGTCTCACGAGCTCTACTATGACTACTACAACTTTCCCAAGGCGGCCTATTCGCTCAAGTACCCAGCGTCAGGCCAGCCAGAGGTTGCGCGCGAGGTCAAGGCTGCGCTGGAGGAGCAGGGCCTTGCATCAGTTCTCGACGGTGAAAGAGGATGGGATCATGGCGTCTTCGTTCCCATGCTGCTTGTGAACCCTGACGCCAACGTGCCCATTGTGCAGGTTTCTGTACTGGAATCGGAGGATCCAGAGAAGCACCTACGTATGGGAGCTGCACTGTCGAAGCTTCGCCAGAATAACATCGCTGTTGTCGGTTCGGGCTTTGCTTCTCTGCACAACTTCCAGGCTTACTCTGAGCTGCGATCTGGGTCGCCCGCTAAAGTGAATGAGTGGAAGAACAAGATCAACCAGTGGAACGGCGCGCTGACGCAGGCGGTTGGTGCGGAGAGCAAGGAGGAGAGGTGGCGAAGAGTGTCGGGTTGGCGACAGCTGCCTCATGCGAATGATATGCATCCGCCGATGAGGGGAGAGCACTTCATGCCGTTGATTGTGTGTGCTGGGGCGGCTCTGGAGGGGGAGAAGGCGGGTGTTTATGAGGATACTTATATGGGGAGCGGGATCAATACGTATTACTGGGGGGCGGAGACGGTGGCTTAGGGTTGGAGAATGATTGATGATTGATATTTTAGGGAATAGCGATTACAGAGATTGAATGAAGGCATTCTGTTGTTAAAGTTTGTTGATTTATTCTTCTTGATATGCAATGTAGTTGATGTTTGTGTATAGCTAAACTTGTGTTTATAGCCGTTACTGGCCTCATATGATTTACAATATATTGTCCTATCAGTGAATTTTGTCTAAGCAAACGACCCAAACTACAACACGTAAAAAAAGCATTGAGCTGAACATCAATTGAACTAAACACTCTTGTCTACAAGTTCATATTCGCACATCAACACTCATTCTACTCCAGGGTAAGCACATGCAGTACGCTCGAAGGAGCGTGAGGCGTAACGTTGCAGCAATACGATTACGAGCGGGGTGTTGAACGCATAAAGTAGGTGCTAGATATGTAGTCAGCAGAGTGAAGATAAGTGATCATGGCGAGTTTATCCTGCGATTTGTTGTTTGTAGGTTCATGTTGCCATCCTCACGAGACACTCGATTAAAGTTGCGTAGTGGAAACGTGGAGCCACTTTTTGCCTCTGATATTTCGTACTCCTTTTCGTAACACTGAAGTTACTAAGCGCAGAAATACGTACGAATACGCATGTGCCTGTAATATGTCTTAACGTTTGAGCAAATCTGCGTAGAATTGCTAGCATCTATTGGGCATCGCCCTGGAAGGAATCAGGAAGAGATTCGGAAAAATCAACTGAACCAATCAGACTCAACACAGCCCCCCTTGGCGATTCGGCCCGCGGACCCCGAAAGACCGGAGCCCGAGGGCGAAAGTTGCATCGCCCGATACGGATGCGGAGCGGAGCAAGAATCCATGATTTCATGAAAGAGTCGGAGCAGGAGTCTGCCGTTGACAATGCATTGTCGACGCGGACTTGGATGAGATACGCGTACGAGTCCTCCGGTGCTTGTGAGCGGTTCGATATAAGAAACTTGGACTGCCTGACATCTCAACGGGGCTCCATGTTAACGTTCCATCAAACCACGAGATAAAGCTGGTTAAAGAGGCTAGTATATCTTACCACATTAGCCTACACTTTTTCACAACAGCTTCGACAACGTCGGAGACGAAACTGGCGGGTTGAAGATGGCTGTCTCAGAAAAGAGGCATGCCGTGCCTGTCAGCGGAAGCTCAGATGCTGTTGAACAGACGGATGTTAGTGTAGATGTGCCAATTGCGAAAGAGGATGAAACCTCGACGAGCGAGAAGAAGTCTGGGAGTCCGTATCTGGTGAGTAATCTGGGGAAAAAGAAAGACAATTCCGAGTCTTCGAGGCGTTGAGTCTCGCCTTCTTTGACATCAGCTAAATATGTCCCGTTAACAAATACAGAGAATCTTCACCTATACAGGACGATATGAACAGATCATCTTGGCCATTTCGATTCTAGCTGCAATCGCTTCTGGAGCTGGCATTGCCCTACAGAATCTCATTTTTGGAAACTTTGTTACCACCATCACCGACTTCGTCATCGATCCCGCATCGGGTGGTGAAAAACTCCGCCATGATTCCGCAAAGTTGGCGTAAGTTCTTCCTCTAAACCGAAACTCTTGGAGATGACATATTACGGGATTGACACCATGTAAAGGCTCTACTTTGTCTATCTCGGCATCGCTAGATTTGTCCTGTCTTACGCGTACAACGTCCTTTTGACATACAACGCATATCGAATCGTTCGAAACATCCGGCATGCATATCTGAAGGCTGCGCTGAGCCAAGAGGTTGCCTACTATGATCTCGGCACCAGTGGATCAATTGCGACGCAGGCAACCTCCAACGGAAAGCTCATCCAGAGCGGCATTGCAGAGAAACTTGGTCTTACGTTTCAGGGACTCTCTGCCTTTGTGACTGCCTTTATCGTCGCATTCGTTACTCAGTGGAAGCTGACCCTTATTTGCCTTTGCATTGCGCCGACTACGATAGTCGTCATGGGGTTTGTCGGTATCACTGAATCAGGCATCGAAACCAAAATTTTCGATACTCACGCCAAGGGCAACGCTTTTGCTGAAGGAATACTTGGTAGTGCGAGAACTGTTCATGCCTTTGAGATGCGATCGAGGCTTGTCAAGAAATTCGATGACTACTTGAGCGAAGCACACAAATATGGACGTCAGCTCTCACCTTGGTTCGCGGCGCTCTTCTCGATCGAATACACAATCATGTATCTGGGCTTCGGACTTGCTTTCTGGCAAGGCATTCATCTTTTCGCCAATGGAGAGATTAAGTCGTCAGGTGCCATCTTTACAGTGTTGTTCTCCGTGACGATTGCGACTATTAGCATTACAGCTTTGGCTCCCTACTCCATCGAATTCGCGAGAGCTGCGTCGGGCGCTGCGCAGCTTTTCGAGCTCATTGACAGGCAATCCGATATTAACCCATTTGACGGATCTGGAGACAAGCCCTCGGAAGTCATTGGCCATATCGAACTAGAAAATGTCAACTTTGCATATCCTTCTCGGCCTGGAATTACTGTGCTGGATGACTTTTCACTGATTGTCCCTGCCGGAAAGGTTACAGCCTTGGTGGTCAGTTTCCCCTACTTATCACCTTTATCTAGATAAAAATAACTGACATAAGGTGTACAGGGTCAAAGTGGTTCTGGAAAGAGCACGATTGTTGGCCTCCTTGAGCGTTGGTACAACCCCAAGTCTGGAGTCATCAAGCTAGACGGTAAGCCAATCAACGAACTCAACCTTAATTGGCTTCGAAAACATGTTCGACTCGTCCAACAAGAGCCGGTACTATTCCAAGGCTCGGCATTTGACAACATCGCTCACGGTCTGGTCGGCACAAAGTGGGAACATGCCTCTAGAGAAGAAAAGATGGCTCAGGTCGAAGAAGCTGCCAAAATTGCTTTCGCCCACGATTTCATCTCGGAACTGCCAAACGGTTATGACACACAGATCGGACAGAGAGGCGGTTTGCTCTCTGGAGGCCAGAAGCAGCGTGTTGCCATTGCCAGGAGTATCGTTTCTCAGCCCAAGGTTTTGCTGCTTGACGAAGCGACGAGTGCGCTTGATCCCCATGCTGAAGGCATCGTCCAGCGGGCACTTGATAGAGCTTCTGAAGGGCGAACCACAATTGTCATCGCTCATAAGTTGGCGACCATTCGCAAGGCTGATAATATTGTCGTTATGAAGAAAGGAAAGATCATTGAACAAGGGACACATGCTGGCCTAATGAAGCAAGACGGAACTTATGCTCAATTAGTGCGCATCCAGGATTTAGCTGTCTCGAAGAACCAGTCGGATACCGAATCAGAGGACCAAGATGACGAAAATGAAGCACATGATCCGGCTGATCTTGTCAAGAGCTTGAGCCGATATGCTACCAAGGATCAAGTGCGCCTCGAGCAGCAGAAAGAGAGGGACAACTACGAAAATTACAAAAAGCTGGGATTCTTGTCTGTCGTCTGGAAACTTGTGGTTGATCACCCAGAGTTGAGGTGGGCCTATATATTCTGCGTTCTTTGTTGCCTTGGAGGAGGTAAGTAATGATCAAGACTTCGAATGGCAAAGAGATATGATTCTAACTATTTGACAGCTGCTGGCTTTCCGGGCCAAGCGATTCTTTTGTCTAGCACGATTGACGTCTTTACTTTGACTGGTTCAGAAATGACCAAAAAGGGCGACTTCTTCGCTGCTATGTTCATTGTCCTGGCGGCGGGCTGCTTGATCTTTTACGGAGTGCTAGGATTTGCTACCAATGCAATCGCTCAGGTATGTACTCTCCTCTTCTTTAGATATGTGCAATTTCATTGTTTCAGTACTAATTGCCGTACTAGACTCTATCTCACAAACTTCGACGCCAAAGCTTGAATGATATGCTGCGCCAAGATCTTCAGTTCTTCGATCGTCCGGAAAACAACATCGGCGCCCTGGCTAGTCGTGTCGACGCCAATCCACAAGCCATTCTGGAGCTTATGGGTTTCAACATTGCTCTGATATTGGTAGCCGTGTTTAACATCACCGCATGCAGCATCTTGGCTATTGCATACAGTTGGAAGCTGGGACTCGTGGTTGTCTTTGCTGGCTTGCCCCCAATGGTGGGATCAGGTTGGTTCAAGATCAGATTGGATGTAAAACTCGACCACGGCATCTCGGCGCGACAGTCGAGAAGTGCGGCTATAGCTTCGGAAGCCGTCACTGCTATACGGACTGTGTCATCCCTGGCTATTGAGGAATCGGTTCTCAACAGTTACACTCATGAGTTGGACCAGGCGATTGTTGGATCGGTGAAGCCAATGTCCATCATGATGGTTTGCTTTGCTTTCACACAGTGCATTGAGTATTTCTTCCTTGCCTTGGGATTCTGGTAAGTGGCCACATACATGTAACCAATCATCTGGGTGACGAATAGGATGCTGATACTCGAGTCTAGGTATGGATGTCGCCTTGTCTCATTTGGGGAGACTAGTATGCATAACTTCTATGTCACCTTTTTGGGCGTCTTTTTCTCGGGTCAAGCAGCCTCACAGCTGTTTCAATTTTCAACGAGTAAGTAAAATGCGTCCCGCTCACTATCGACTTCGTTGACTGATATCTGTGTCTAGGTATCACCAAGGGCAAAAACGCGGCCAATTACATCTTTTGGCTCAACCAACTCCAACCCATTGTGCAAGAAACGCCAGATAATACAGACAAGGGTCCAAAGTCTGGTGGCCCAATTGCCCTTGACAGTGTTCACTTCTCATATCCCCTGCGACCGGAGGCGCCTGTTTTGAGAGGCATCAATCTGGAGGTACGTGCACGATCAGCTAAGAGTGTTACCATCCATCGTCTAACATATTGCAGATTCAAAAGGGCCAGTTTTATGCTCTTGTTGGCGCATCTGGCTGCGGTAAATCCACCATGATTGCCATGCTCGAGCGGTTCTACGACCCTTCCACAGGAAATATTAGCATTGACGGCGATAAACTAACGGAGCTGAGCCCGCGACTATACCGTCGGGTTGTCTCTCTTGTGCAGCAAGAACCAACTCTGTTCCAAGGCTCCATTCGCGAGAACATTGCACTCGGTATTGATGATTCGACTGTTGGCTCTGCTGAATCTACTGTGGAAGTCACAGTTTCGGACTCAAAGATTGAGGCAGCTTTACGCGCCGCCAATGCTTGGGATTTCGTGTCTTCGTTACCTGATGGTCTCGCCACTGCTGCTGGTCCAAACGGCACACAGCTCTCCGGTGGTCAACGTCAACGTATTGCAATTGCTCGCTCTCTGATCCGTAATCCCAAAGTCCTGCTACTCGATGAAGCGACCAGCGCGTTAGATACCGAAAGCGAAAAGATTGTTCAAAGCGCGCTGGCTGAGGCAGCAAAGGAAGGAGATCGGATTACTATTGCGGTAGCCCATAGGCTGTCTACAATTCGAGATGCGGATATGATTTGTGTCTTTTATGGAGGGAAGATTGTGGAGATGGGGAAGCATGTTGATTTGGTAGCGCAAGGCGGCATGTATAGAAAGATGTGCGAGGCGCAGAATTTAGACGGATGAGATTTTTTATTTCTTGCTTTTTTACATAGATTTGGCATATATATTTTTGTAAATTATACATACATCACATTTCTACTTCTACACAAAGTTCACGATGCAAGCGATGATGGAAATTAAATCAGAACGAGAAATTCATTTGAAACAAACTATGTGCTATATGCAGTTGTGCCCCGATTGAGGAAGCACAAAACTATTTTCAATATTTTCAAAGGCCGGTTAGCCGATACTACAACACTCCATCCATCCCGCAATCAGACGGTGATGCTGTACTTTGTTCCTGAGCTTGTACCGATAGGTCCGGTATACGTAGCTCCGTTGACCTTGAAGCTCTGTCCATTACCCACTCTAAGCTTCAACTGGCCTCCTCTGGTAGACGTGACGGTGGCATTCTTGAAGCTGCCGCCCGACCAGTCAATGTCCACCTGGAAACCTCCTCGGGCCAACAGACCCCTGACATTTCCAGTGGGGAGGTTGGAGCCGGGGAGAGCCGGCAACAGATGAACAGTTCCGGTCTGGCTCTGCAACAACATCTCGGTGATACCGCTGGTGAAGCCAAAGTTGCCGTCAATCTGGAAGGTAGATCCGCTGTTGGTGTTCCAGAGATTGGGCGTAGGATAAGTAGCGAACCAGCCAAGAATGTGCTTCCAAACATCAGCTCCAGAGAAGAGACGAGCGTATTGGTTCATCAGCCAGGTACGACTCCAGCCTGTGCTACCGGATCCGCTAGCGACGCGGTGATCAAGAAGGGCCTTGGCAGCTGTGGCGAGAGTGCTGTTGACGAGGGGCGAGAACTGGCTACCCGGGTGAAGTCCGTAGAGAGGAGAGAGATGACGGTGGCCGGGGTCGGTCTCGGGGTACTCTGCCCTCCACTCGAGGATCTGGCCGTAGGATCCGATGCGAGGCGTTCGGATCTGGGGTAGGAAGTTTGTGGCAGCCTGGACATTGGCGTCGCTGCTGGAGATTCCGAGAGCGGAGGCGGCCTCGATGATAGAAGTCATGACATCTCGCATGAGCTGGTTGTCCATCTCAGGGGCCATGTCCATGGGCTCCTGCTGGCCGGCGACATTAGCACCGGTGGGCACAAAGTAAGTGTTCTCGGGAGAAATAGAAGGACCGGTGACTCGGTTGCCCTGCCATGTGAATGTGTAGCACTGGAGGAACTTGGAGACGTCAAGTAGGTAAGGGTAGGCCGTGTTTCGGAGGAAGTTGAGATCGCCGTTGAAGCGGTACTGCTCCATCATGTGCTGCACCAGCCACGTCGCTCCCATGGGCCACATGCTGCTCGAGGGGAAATTATCCGTCGGAGCGGGATCACCCCAGACATCCAAGTTGTGGTGGAACACAGTGCCGTTGCAGCCATACAGCTTCTGGGCCATATTCTGGGCATGGGGCTGGGCGACCTTGAGAAGATCAAAGAGCGGCAGCTGCGTCTCAATGAGGTTCGTCTGACCGGCGGGCCATAGGTTCATCTCGGTGTTGATGTTGATGGTGAACTTTCCACCCCAAGGCGCCGAAGTTGCGTTGTTCCAGACACCCTGCAAGTTGGGGGGCATGTTGATGGCTGCCGAAGTATCGCGCGACGAGGCAACGAGGAGATGGCGGCCGTAGTTCCATGCGAGGGTAATCAGCTGCGGGTCGTTGAAGCCGCTGCGAGCAGACTTGACACGCTGATCCGTGGATTGGCTGGCGATGCCATTGGGGGAAGTGCCGAGGTTGATGTTGGCACGGCCGAGAAGAGCGGAGGCATCGGAAATGGCTGAGTCGTGAACTGCCTGGAAGCCTTTGGACACGGCTGCGTTGAGCTTGTTGTCGACCTCAGCAGCGAGGGCACTGGCGGTAGGATAGCGGTAGTTTGTCTCGGCATCGAAGAAGACGTCAATGGTGGTTGCGCCGGTAATGGTGAGAGTACCACCGGAGGCGCTGAAAGTAGCTAAACATTACGAAAATCAGTATTTGAAACAATCTCGTCTCACCCATACTATAAAGAGAGGGTGTTGTTACCTCCACTGGCTACGAAACGAGCCTTGCCGGTAAAGAGAATGGGATTGGTCGATTGTCCGCTGGTTCCTTGCAGGGTCACGCTGTTGACGCCGCCGGAGGTTGATGCGACATTGCTGAGAATGTTGCTGATTCTCGAAAATGTGGCGGATACGCTGAGCGCGCCAGCCTTGCTTGATGTAAATCTAGCTGCGATAACACCATCCGGGTTGCTAGCAACGTATTCACGACTGAACAAGCGGTGTGTCAGCAGCATATACAGCAACTAATAAACTCATCTTTTCGTATTTGGAATACTTACGTGTAAGTAACACCGTTGAACGTGTAAGACACGCTAGAGTTGCCCTGGCGCGTGTCAAGCGAGCGAATGTAGTTTGATATACCGCTGCCGTGGCCAAAGTTGAGGTTGAGGTTGCCAAAATAGCTGAACTGTCTCTCACAGCAGTTGGTTGGGTACATTGCGCTCTCGACGAGGTTACCAGCGTCCGTCAAATTGTTAGCTATCAGCAGCGAACGGATCTTTGGCAGCGCAGCAAGTCCGCCCGCAGGGACACGGTCCTGCTGTGGACCATCCCAGATGGTGTCTTCGTTTATGGTGATGACTTCATTGCCGCCTCCGAAGATGGCCGCGCCGAGGCGACTGTTTCCAATGGGAAGGACACCGGTCTCCCAGTCGGTGGCGGGAGATGTATACCATAGATATCGGCTTCCGTCCAGGGCGGCCGAAGCATTGGAGGCCAGAAGCCCGATGAGGAGGGCTCGGAGGTTGAGCTTGCCCATTGTTGCGGTTGATGCCAGAGGCTTGTCTCTCTACTCAATGCCATCGGAGAGACGGGGAGGTGAATGGACCTATATATACTGAACTGTGATGAGCTGCTGATGATTTACCCGTGCCTTCCATTCGGGGTCATGATCGTCGACTTCTGGGCTCTTCCCGGCGGGAAAATTGTTCGGTAGCAGGGTCGCATTGTCGATTAGTCGACGTTATTCCCAATTCGTACAGCTCTGCTGCGTGGCAGAGCTGTCATCGTCAGGGTTGAATCCCAAAATATGCGATCCATGATGCTTCAAGCCCAATTGGACACGATTCAGCCCGAGCCAGAACGCTCCTTTCATTTCATAACGGGCCGTTTTTGCGGGGTGCAGAATGTAACATTGCAGATATTTCCTTGGCGATGAACAATCTTCAACGACGGATGGAAGAGCTAAGGAAGAAGCGAAAGCGACGGTTGAATCGCAAAAGGGGATTCAAAGCTGAGTTATAGTAATACTGGCGGTCTACCGACGGATAATTAAACCGTTCTGTCCTTTGTGAATTGAGCACGATGAGTCGGTAGAGTCTCTTGAATGAACAAGTGGTGGAGTGAGACTAATTAATGCTCATCCTGTTTCCCCAGATTTCCCCGCAGTCACACGGCAGAGAGGCAACTCGATGCTACTATACACGTGTGCTCCATTTTAGACTATACTATTATCAAAACCCCATAAAGCAACAAGAGCTAAAGAGCACCACCGGTGATGCAACTTTGGTCACACCAGAGGCCTTTATCCGCAACATTAGGCACATCCCGAGAAGCTGCACTGATTGGCCGGGGCTGCTTCTGGTGCCTTATTTTTGCCGTTGTAATTCATGGATCGGCACTTTTCTCCTATCCGTCGGTACAGCAGCGGGACAAGGGGAGTGACATGTATTACCGTTGCGATTGGATCTTACAATAAGCATGCCCTGTTGCTGCCATGAGCCATAATGGCTTGTTACGCTAGGGAGGATTTGGGTTTGGGTTATGCATGTGCATCGGCGAACCAAAGACTCTGTTGAGTCAATAAACCCGGCGGATAGGGAAATTATAGACTTCAAGTTTGGGGCATCATGTTGAAATAGATGAATGGGTTTCCAATGGAAAAAAAGCCAGCCCTAGAACTTTTTAATGAAAAAGTCCCAAAGGATTGTCTTATTATAGCCGAGCTGTAAATTCTTCCTACGCCTATTTAATCATTTCGTTGATATGAATAGGTAGAAGCGATCACTATCCGGAATACATGTTTACAGTTTCCTCTATGGTCACTTACTCCCAACTTACACAGCATATAAATATAGATTTTTTTGAAATAAAAAATTACAGGGTGCAGCGTTGCGTATGTAAAAATACAATGCGCGTCATAAATAGCCGCCATATGAACAGGGAAACTGCCCCATCTAAGTGCATCATCTCGCTGATGTTAATGAGGTGTAAGTATGAACGATGACGAGGTTACATTTTTCGTCGTCACGCTAGCCATCCCTCCGAAGAAGAAATACATGTATACAATGTGCATATATAGTACACCAACCAACAGAATTTCTGGAATGTTACTCTTTGTAGAGACACAACATGAACGATTATATAATCTGGGCATATGCACTATCTGATTGGTGATGAAGCACAAGACATCCCCTTGCGTCTGAAGGGATACTCTGCAACATGGATCTTCAGCTCGTCAATGTTTTGTTTCAATCTCAACCTCCCTTCGACTCCATCTTTCAGGTGCAAGGTCAGCTGATCGATCTCGGAGCGCTCCGTGACCCACCTGGAGATCGTCAATACCAGAGCTTACTTGGTCTGCCTGATTGTAAGTGAGATTATATGAGACACTCGCCCCCACTGCTCTTTCAGCTGGCCTTGAATATGACACATCAGACTAGAGAGTGTGATTGTCTACCGATCACAGTACGATTAAGTTCGCTTCTAAGCTTACTGAGCTTGCTGAGAAGCAACCCAAGAATTAGATCGGCAGAAAACATATCACACAGCATGAGGCATAATCTGAGGGAATCTGACGAGGTTACGCTGATCCTCTGGCTCTCGTCGGTCAGTTTCTTCGTCCGTGCATTGGCTACGGAGTAATAGGATCAATGCTGTGGCAACACGATCCTTTAGCCTTGCCAATTGTTCCACAAGCCATCTCCTCATTGTGAACGCCATTTTGAGTTCTCGCCAGGCAGCTGCGTGCACGTTTCTAATTTTGAAGTCGTAAAAAGAAATCATCTGATTGCACGGAGAAAAACCTCGAAAACTCTGCTTTGTTGACCCGGTCTGACCTTTTGGAATTGTGGCAATTACTATTTCGCCGGTCTCGTTCAAACGGAGATTCAAAGCTTCTCCATGGCGTTCCGGGCTTGCGGGCTAAGATGGTCGGCCCTTTTTGTCTCTGCCGTGGAGAAGCTCAGACGGGGAAAAGGCATTCCTCGATTACTTCTCTGATGAGACATTGCCACTTCAGATCCAGAAGTTGAAACTCAATTACTCCAACTCGGCCAAGGCCGTCCGGAGCACAATGAAAATGCGACTCCGCCTCCACAAACGGGAATAAATGGCGCCCACTAGAAACGCGCCAATCATCCGCATAGCCGTCTGTCAGAAAAAGCCATCCTGCAGGATCCGGAAAGTATGGACTGAGACTCCCGGCCGACAGACCGGAAAGGACAAAGCTCAGGTAACGTCCGATGACCCGCACATTGTCAATATCCGTTACGCTTTGGTTACACCGTATTTTGGACGTCAATCACAAGACCCAGCTTGACATCGTAGGGCTGAGGACCTCTTGGGCTGCTATGACAGCTAGAAACTAAATTTATTTGGTGATTCTTTCTTCTAATTGGTGCCCAGTGGCGGGCAGCTAATGCTGCTTTTTTTAGGCCTCCAGCCAAAGGGATGTGACCGTGGCGTTCAGCCGCACCATTGCCCTGCCTTAGCTGAACGAATCCCGAGGCGCGGGACAGTTGGCATTTCAATGGGGAGAGAAACGATGGCGCTGGCGGAGCCCCGGGCTATGTATGGATTGAGCCGAGAACGTTTTTGCGCTGGCTCGTCGTCTGCATGTGTCGGATGTCGCTCACTCACCGTGGAGCTGGTTGTTATTCTCACTGTCTGTCGATCTCTCGTATTCGCAGCTTGGCTCACCGGAATGCTTGTCCTCCTCCATCATCCAAGTGCTGATGGTACAGTGTGCAAGTTTAAAATCATCAGATATGGGAATAGGGCATTGGCCGGTAGTCCGGCTTAGCTTAGACAGGTGGCACGGCCTGACTGAGACAACTGAAGCTATTTCATGTACGTCGGATGTAGTGAGTAATGAGCGGTAGCTGTAAGTGGTCAAAAGTAAGCGTCACTTCGTATTCAAGCATGAGGCTTTTCGTATAGCGTCGAGGATACGAAGGAATCAAGCAGCCACCTACGTCCCCTTGCCTGAGACACACATGATGTCTCTTAGGCATCGAATCCTAAAGCTTCACCGATATTCTTTCCCTTCACGATCCTCAATGGGCAGATCTGTGTGAGATTTGGGGTATATAAAGACATCTGTCTCTGCCCCGGATCCTGACTTTTTCTCCAGCATCACCCCAGCAAGCATTCGCCTCTCGTTCAGATCTCAAGACAAAAAGCACTCAAACCAATCACTCAAACTTCTTCAAGACCACCTTTCAACACAAACCTTCAACATGAAGTTCACCGCCGTTGCCTTTGCCGCCCTCGCTACTCTGGCTACTGCCAGCCCTCACCCTCCTCCTCCTCACGGCTGCAAGCCTGCTACCTACGAGTGCCTTCCCAACGACAGCGGTTGGCAAGTGTGCAGCACTGCCGGTCAGTGGGTGGTAAGTATTCACTCCAACATCGTCAAGTCAAACAACAAAAATCTTAACCAATCCTTTGATAGTTTGCTGGCAACTGCCCTCCCAAGACTGTCTGCAAGTTCGACAAGCAGAATGGCAGCCCCTACTGCGTTCCCCCCAACTTCACCATCCCATAAATGCATCAAATCGGGATCAACGGGGCTACTTACAAAGGCCTACCGGATAAGCATGAGATTTAGAGTTTTTGGTTGCTAAGACGTTTCGTGGCCTGTCATTGTCTTGCAGATCAATCCTGGACATAAATTTTTACACAAATATTACACAAATATGGGACACTCCTTTGAATGAGATGTATCTCTATAGCTATATGAATACAAGAAATTGAAGTAAATCAACTGCCATAGGCATCGTTACCCGTGAAAAGCCCATCTTTATATCCTAGTCTTACCCGCAAACCCTTGCATCTGCAACCTAACTTAGTTTGATAATTCTTGAGCTAGCTGTTTAACTTGCTTACACCATTCTACCATTGGTTTAGCAAGACGAGCTATACGGAGCTTTTGAGTAAGGGTCTAGGGGTCCAGGAAGTATACTGGGTAAGCACTGTGGTAAGCTTCTAATTGCTCTCTAAGTGAAGCGATATGCTTTATCGTAGCTACGTCATAACCAAAGTGATGATCTGACACAGAGCAGCCACGAGAATAGAGCTTTGCATGATGATAGGTGCGTATTACCAAATTGATGCACATGATGAACATACGTAGAAACGGGAAAATCGGGTGTTTTGAAGTTTGCTCATCAGAACGACAGCTTTAGCCAGAAGAAATATGGAGAGACTTCTTGAGCATTATAGGGGATTGTGTAATGCCAGAGGTGTTTCTCTATCGTCGTTTATCTCGGCTATTTAGACGTCCAGGATGACATGTTGCAAGAGAGAAATCAGCTTATATCACCGATCAAACAAAATTTCCGCACATAATTGGCTCGCGCTTCTTGCCAATAGAATTTCTCCTTGTGCATTACTATACATTCATCCCGGTATCCACAAGTTATGTGAGCAATGTATCAGCAAAAAAGCTTGCCTTCCCACGTAATTTAAGACCTTCCCGGTTCGTAAATCAAAGCGCAGTTCGCAGTTGTAGCACAAGTCGTTCTACCGAGGGGTTTATCATCGTAATTGTACGAGTGTTATTTTCATCCATTGGTAGTACTATATGAACAGAAGTACATATCAAATTACCACACCCCCTAGACATTTGGCGGACTCGCACGGTTACATCATACAAGCTTTGCGTCTGTGCATGGTTGTGTCTCTCTGTATATGATTCAAGTTACATCGATATTGGAGAATTTCAGCCATTAATAAGAGCTTTCTAATGATTTATAAAGCATTTGAAATGGGTTGACGCAGCAGATCTCCAGACTGGCTCACTTCCATTAAAAATGTAACATGACTGCAGAATTAGAAAACCGATTGAAATGCTTGAAGAGAAGGAATCAGAGGGCAATAACCGAAAGGAGGTCTATCGCACTGTGGCTGCTCTTCCTGATCTGTTCCTTAATGTGGCTGAGGCAAACAAACTACCATTTACTATTCATTTCCATGTTATTCTGTATTGGACTAGGAGAAGCTGACACATTTGCCAGGATAACATAACTGTGCAGTGTGGGTACTGCCCAGCCAAAATGTAGCCATGACCCACAACATGGTTGTATCAAGATGGATGTGTTATCAAAGCATTGTATACGACACCGGAAGGGCTACCGGATTAGGAATTATATGGTTCGCATCGAGTTATATATCAATTCAGTTATTTTGGTACAATTATAGTAGCTTAGATTTTGTTTTATTGAAAACACCAGATATTCTGTATATTGGCTTTTTTTTCCCACAAGCCTACGCTTCACCAAAATATGTCGTCTGCTACGCACTCAGCAAACTCTCTCACTGTCCTTAGCACAGATGTCTTGATCGTCGGTGGTGGCTCTGTGGGCCTGTTTACCGCCTATCAGCTGGGAATGCTGGGAGTGAATACTATTCTTGTTGAGAGAAACCATTTCACGACCAAATTTCCTAAGATGGACCTCACCCACGAACGGACGATGGAGATATATCGAAAAGTTGGCCTTGCCTCCCTTTTGAGATCAAGTGGTGTGCCTGTGACACACGGGTTTAGCGAAATCTATGCAACAGGTCTAGGCAGTGATGGCCACCACATGGCCCAGATCGTAAGTGGTCACTGGCCGATCTTCTGGAATGAGAGAGAAAAAGTCTGATGCGATGAAAAGGAAGGTCTTTCTCCAAAGCATAAAGAGAAAGAAAAGAATCAGTTAAACGATGGCTCAGTCCCACTTGAGTTGCCGTTGAGACTCTCTGGAATAGTGTACGAGCGCGTCTTGAAGTCTGTCGTCGAACGACTACCGAATGTTTATGTATACTGGGGCCACAAGTTCGAAGCACTCGAAGAGACTAAAGACGGTGTCTACTCTACTATTGTAGATCCCAGTGATAAACGAATTGCCGTCAAGTCTCGGTATGTTATTGGCTGCGACGGCGCGGGAAGTAGAGTTCGAGGCGCAGTTGGCATTGAAACGCAAAAAGAAGAAATGTAAGTGCGCATCTATTGATAATGCAGTTCTTTTTTTCCCTCACTTTCATACAAGAAATTTATAAAGAATTATCACCTCTAATGATATTTGTAAAGGCCACTTAATATGCTATTGATTCACTTTATATCAAATGACGCCGCGAAGATATCGAAGCATGGCGAGTTTTGGCATCTTTACATAGGAAACGGAGCTGTCGTCATAAATCAAGACGGCAAAAACACGTTTACAATGCAGATTCCCGTTACCCCCGATAATAATCTTGAAGAAGGCGACAACGTCGAGGAATTCATCAACAAGAAACTTGGGGGCTGGGGACAGCCCTCTGATATCAAAATAGACGAAGTTTGTGTAATCAGTCGATGGGAAGCTGCTGTCGCTCTTGCAGACTCGTTTCGATCGGCAAACGGGAGAATATTTCTTTGTGGAGACTCTGGTAGGTGAAATCCAGCAAAAATTATGTGATCCTGCTAACTCTTGGCAGCTCATCGTCTTACGCCCGCTGGCGGTCACGGTCTAAACTCGGGTATCAACGACGTCTTCAATCTGACCTGGAAGCTTGCCGCAAACGTACGTGGTTGGGGAGGAGAAGCCCTCTTAGAATCGTATAGCAAAGAGCGCAGGTCTGCCGCGGAGCTAAACATAGACATGGTTCGGAAAGCGATGGCGGAAATTGTGATTCCCCGATTCGGCAGCATCGACAAAGATGAACAAGAGAAGCTCGTCGCCGATTCAGAAGAAGGACGTGAGGCGCGACGCTTAATGGCTGAAAAATTCATGCTTGGAGACTGGCTTCACAAGCAGCTGGGCATCACGCTGGGCCATCGATACAGAGACACTCCAGTTATCATCAGTGATACGTCCTCTGCGGAACCTCGTCAGTCTGTTGCTGATTACATTCCGAGTACCTGGCCTGGAGCTCGAGCACCTCATGTTGTTCTTAATGATGGACAAACGAGCATTTTAGATCTCTGCGGGCCAAGTTTCACTATTGTTGACTTCACAACATCGGGTGAACCGGCGGATGAGTTTTGTGTTGCTGCAGAGAAGTTGCAAATTCCTCTGAAAAAGCTTCATCTTCCGGATGAAACTCACTGCAGAATGATATGGGAGCGAGATGTAGTTCTGGTGCGTCCTGACTAGTTTGTTGCTTGGAGGTCTTCCAGCTGTGGAGTGACTGAAGAGAAGATCAAGGCCGAAGATATTCTCTTGAAAGTGGTTGGAAAGGCATAAGGCCTTCTGGTATTATATACATTGTCGTTCAAGTTTTGGAAAAGTAGAAGACCTTCTGATTTTATATACACTGTCTTTCAAGGCATCGGAAATATCATTTTCACACCACTTACTTAATTATTGAACTTCTGCAGGAGTTGTCCCAAAATCATGGCCTGGTCTGAAATTCCAGCGTCTTCATCTTTCCAATCATTCAGCATACCTATACAAGCTTCAACAGACTGGGCCCAATTCTCAGGTAAGAGGTTCTGTGTGTGTTCAGAAAACGCAGCAGCTAGTAAGACAATCGCAGATCGGGCACAAGACTGCAATAGCATCCAAGTTCCATGATGCCGGTACCAATGACCCAACCCTGCTGTTCGAATACGATCTGTGCATGTTGTGAAACCTCGACAGGCATAACGAATCATATCTTCCGACAAACTCTCTTTGCTATTGACCGCCCTATCAATAAATGTCCAGAAAATGAGTTCGTTGAAGTCTACCAAATGGCAACGAAGAATGAATTTGAGTATATCATCCTCCAGGGGATTTGAATCGATGCTAATCGTCTCGGGTAGTGAAGTAAGCCATGCTTCGGCCTGTTGATCATACGAGTCGACCACTTCAATTAAACGTGCCTCGGTATCCTCGCCTTCCACCTCTGACGAGGATAAAATCTGTCCAATGTCGTTACGGGCGCGAGTGTTCAATCGTCGGAGAGATATTTCAGCTAGGTAGAAGAACCATGCCCTGTCGTCTTTCTCGGGATTTGCTGGTGGGTTGGGGAAATGGCCGGGATAAACGCGGTTCTGTGTCTGGAAATCAAATAGGCCAAGACACATGCGCATCTCTACTTCGGATTTCCAACAGGACCAGTACAGGCGCTGTTCCGTGGGCGACGTCTCGGGAGGGCTGGTGAGCGTTTGTGGATTCTGTGATGCCTCTATAGCGAAATCAAACTCTTGACAGAATGCCAAGGCTTGTAAAAAATGTCTCCATGCTGAAACTGGCTGGAACATTGACATTAGGTAAACGCCAGCGTAGAAGAAACACTGAGCTGATAGTATGCCGCTTTCTGCAAAGACTATTCCAAGCCTCTTGGTAGCCGCACCATAGAGTGCTGCTCCAAGCTCGAGGTTCTCTCGGTCGCAAGGTTGTGGAGGCTGCTGAAAGGGTGTTGAAATAGCACCCAACGCCCAGACAAGGAGAACCAAGCAAGATTCGGGATCCCATCCAACGCCCTCGAGGCAGGCATGCTGGACCATACGCTTAAGACTAGACAGCTCTAGGATGGGATTCTTGATGTGGACATGTTGAATGAAGTTTGTAATCAGCGTATTACTGGCACTGGTATTGCCCAGGAAAGATTCGAGCGCAGAGGAAGATGGCTGTATCGGCTTCGGAGGTTTTCGTCGGAGGACTGCGATTGCATTGGCTTGCAGGCCGAATTGGTTACCAAAAATCGGCCAGCCAAGGACTTCCGAAGAAACAATCTGGAGAGAGCGTGAAGGTTGCCGCTCAGCAGAGTCTTGTCGACGGGCCTCATTTTGCGTGTTAACAGTGTTATCTTGTCTCGGAAGGCTATCCGGTTTGTCTCGTGGTTGTGATTCCAACAAACTCTCGATCCGGTCCAGCCTCTCCAAAATCTTGAGGCTCGCCGGATCAAAAGCTGAGTAGTCCGTGGGCTCAGTGACACATTTCGCTCCCGTCTTCTCACAGAAAGAGCAAGCTGGTTTCTTGTTGTCGCATTTGGTCCGCCTGGCACGGCAAACCTGGCAGGCGGTTACGGCTCGTTTGCGCGCGTATGCTCCGGTTCCTCTCGGAGCTGGTCGTTTTCTTGCTTGCGGCTGAGATGCCACAGTCATGAGATCTGGAGGGTGGAGCTCTTCCAGGTGGTCCTTTGACCCAAGCCGACCTTCAGTCGAGGCAACGCTCATGATGATTGGTCTCTTGGCTGTCTTAACTATTATGAAGTTCCTGTGACAGTGTTCCGACCGGCGCGGAATGTCGGCAAGAGTCCTTAAAACAGTTGATGCAGGAAAATCTGGGGTAGCAGGCAGACCGAATGACCCGTCCCGGCTAAATTGAAAGACAGGCCAGAGCCCCGGATTGTGGCGGTTAAATTGCTCCTGGTCTTGGCCTCGCCGAAACTTTATTTCCATTGGCTTTCTATAATATTCTAAAGTGCCTTGACATGTGGGTGGCTTCATTATTGGGCGTTTTGGCGTTATTTACGCCCTGAGAATGTTCTGTGACCTGAAAGGATTGAAGATGCTATGCGAATTCTAGTCTAGCTAGCACTCAGCTTTTCCCACTATTGCTATCAACACCATCATGAAGCGAGGAGAGACTAGCCATTGATCATCACCTGATGCACCTGATCGATTTCACTTGACAACAAGGATAGTTGTTGGCTCGAGCTCTTCATCTCCGCTGGCATTGCCTCTCAGCCACGTTCTAAGGCGTAGATGCGAGTAAGCTGAACGTCAACCCTCTCTAGCTTCTCCAATAGTTCGTGAGTTGGCGCCCTTTATTCTACTGAACATCTTATGATATTATCAACCGAATCAAGTAATATCGGCTCATTGTTCCGGTGGACAAAAATCTTGTTTTTGAAATCTAATGAGCTCCATCATTGCCTAAGTGGCGTGTTCTTCCTACATTTCACTGTTTACCTGATCAAACCTCAAGCGCACGTTGTGATTTTCGTCGGGTAGTGTATCTAATCCCAGAGAAATTCTTTGTTGGGACTGCGGAAGTAAGTGTTCTTCATAGTGAGAAGAGCGACTAAATAGGACATGCTGCTTACGATGCCATTGTTACCGAGAGGAATGCTCTATTACGCATCCAAAGTAGGACGATAAGAATGGCTGCAATATGAGTACCTAGAAGAGTAATAGTGTCATATGAAAACAGATTGAGGCGAGAGGCGTCTGTAGCTGGAACAATGGTGCTTCGTAGATAGTAGCTTTGCCGAAAGGTCCTTAGGCTATATGTGAAATTACTCGGCAGATCTTCAGTTGCCTCAGCTAGAGTTCGATTGCATCAGCTAACAAAGCCGCCTATTTGATAAAGCAGCTGACTACTGAGAAATAGACTTGAAATTCGGATCTCCGGATAGTTAGCAAGTCTCGACTGTAACAAGAGCGCTATTATAGCAAGGATTGCCCATGCTCCTACCACGATGCTTCTGAATAAATCATGTGTTGTCTTAGACGTAATTGCCTTGCTTCAATCGCTATGTAGGCCGGTATATTGACTCTACTTCCACCGCCGTGGATGTAGATGCGAGACTTGCATGTCCGAGAGCTGGTTCCTAAAGCTCAAATGAGAATTCTACTTTGGTTTTCCAAAGGGATTATCAGACTCTAGGCCAGGAGCCAGAAGCCGGAGAGGAGTAGGCGGTATTTCGATACAGTCAGCTTGTATTGCGTATGAGAACCGATTGCGAATGTCGTCTCGGTGGATGACAGCAGACCAAAGTCTCGATCTATGCAATGACTTCGGGTCTCATGAAATTCCTCACAGCTTATGGCCCTACCTAGCTTACCAATTTGATGAAATGATTTAAAATGATTCCATCGTACTGCAGAGTCGATGTTCAGTCTCAGTATAAGTACCGTGTTAGGGCCACGAGGAGCAGTTGAGAATGTAAATGACATGATGTAAGACTCGCACACAGATCCTGTATAAGTCAAAGAGCCGAGATCGAGCCTGAGGGAGATGTGCCAACAGCCAATGAGCATATTTTGTTTCAACTTGGTACTGAAAATTCGAGTCAACTGGTTGCAGGGTTCTTTCATTTTTTGAGTTGTATCCTTCAATCGGTGGCAGAGCTCTTTGTTCGGCTCGTTAGACAAAGGGTCACAAGCTTTACACAATTATGAGGTACGATTGACGCCAAGCGCTCAGGTACCGCGCGTCAACAGCCGTTATCGCCTAGTAGAAGCTATAACATTTTGTTCTTCATTATTTCTATTTAATTCGAAATTGGCAAATTAGAGAGCTGATGGAGGGGATTATGAGTTTGGGGATCGTAGCGGATCCCACAATGTAGACGGCTGGTTACAACAAGGTAACACATGCACACCAGTCATACGAAAGCGAAATGAGTACAACAATGATGACATGTACAGAGTAATCATTTATTACTGCTATCCAGTGGAATCACAAACATGAAGCCATCTTGAGTCAACTGTTGCTTTGTCTATCACAACAGCGTTGAAAGAAAGTCTGAACTTTGGGGATTGGTTCATGCTGACGGGGAAATCAGGCGGGGTAGCTGCACATTAGATTAGAGGGCCCGTGTTACTATAACGATTGAATGGATCCATGCATCATGTAAGTGAGGCCCATCATCTGCCGCCTTGCGCTTGCTGTCGAATGCACCGCTCCGCACAGCATCCGGTTTCCTATTCCAGCCATGGCGATGACCTCAGTCGCAAACCCGCCCTGCTCAACATCGACTCCCTCGGCATTCACGCCGTTTTATTTCTTCTTCCTTCGAACTTGTTCGTTTCCGTCTCCTCCCCCACGTGTCGCGATCCACCACAGCACTGCCATCGGGATTTCGGCCAGTCTAGCGACCTTCTGGGAAGCCAAAGCGGCAATCCGGCAACGCATCCAGAATGTGGCAGCCACTCACGTCGGCCATTCCAGCACAAAACGAGATCTAGGCTTGGAGGATGCTGACGGGAAGAAGCAAGTTTTAGGGCGCCCACCAATTCCATGACGTTTCACTGCCCCACCACTAGCCTTTGAAGCAAATTGAAGGAGATCGAACAAAGAACGATGATGCATCCGATACGTTGATTAATATTGGTAGAATCTTGCCGGGAGGGAGGGAGCGCTATAATTTGCAAGTCTTGGCATCTCCCTCTTCTGATCGTGTGTAGCCTCTACACAAGAGCTTCGTGATTCTTCTATTTACAAAGTCACATATAACTTTGACTGCTTGGTGCTCTACTCATCACCCCGCCCTTCGCAATGGTTTCCGACCATGTCCAGAGGCTGTGTCGGGCTCACAACTCGGTCAGCTCCATCCTTGCCAAGAACCCGACAAAGGGCCCCGGAGTCATCGCAAAGGATCTATACGGCCACTACGAGAAAGATCTCCGTCGCTCCCCAGATGAAGACAGACCGCAGCCGTCGCCCGAGATACTAGAATTAGCCCTTCAATGCGGCAACTGGGGCCCTACGAATCCGAGCCCATTATTCCTCCAGGCATTTGCAGATGCTCTCCGATGTCTGGATGCGGATGCGCTTTCCAGCGTTGTGTCTCCCCCGCTGATGGGCTCTCATGGCACGATCCCTTTGACCATCATTGCGCCGCTCATAGACATCATTCGCCATGTTTCAAATGTCATCGCGCGGGCGGAGAAGGAGGTGTTTTTCATCACCTGCAACTGGTCGCCCTCCGTTGCTCAGAGACTCGTCAAGAATGCGCTTATCGAGCTGTCCAGGCGAGCCGGAGAGAGGAATCAAAGGGTCGTGGTCAAATTAATGTACGACAAGGCAACGGCCGCCAGTGCGATCGATCCGCATCAACGCGTCAAGCCAGAGACTTATTCGTCCAAGGCCATCCAGCTACCTACTCCCGAAGAGATTCCTAATCTTGACATGGAAGTTGTCAGCTTGCATAAACTGGTTCTTGGCACGCTCCATGCCAAGTTTTGCGTGGTTGATCGCAAGATTGCAGTCGTTATGAGCAACAATATGGAGGACAATGCCAACATGGAAATGGCGACGCATCTAGAAGGGCCAATTGTTGATAGCATCTATGACACAGCGCTCATCACATGGAAACACCCCCTCGACCCTATTCTCCCTTCACATAACTCTCCGGCATCCCAGGGCGGGCTGCCAACGTCCAGCAATGAGCCTCTATATCTCGATCGGGGAACAGGTCCAGATCAAGAACATATCGCAGCAATCGGACAAGCAAACCCAAGTCTTCCAGAGCATACGCCGGAAGATCCACACTATGATGTCGACATGGCTGGAGAAATCGCACGCATGCAATCGTGCTATTCTACTAAGCCAGATGAGACGAGACTTCAGGCTGCAAACCGTCAGCTGAATCTTGCAGTCAAGGACCATATTGCGCCGACGGGTCCCGATATCCCCGATGGACATGAAATGACGCCTTATATAAATACATCTACCCCTTATCCAGTTCCGATAGCCATGGTATCGCGCCCTCCGTATGGAAATGTCGATTCTAAAAATGTCTTCGTGCCCCAAAACGAAGCTTGGCTGTCTTTAATTCGCAACGCTAAAAGTAACATCTTCATACAAACCCCAGATCTCAACGCTGCACCACTACTTCCGGCTTTGGTTGAGGCTCTCAAACGTGGGGTTGAAGTCACATACTACGTATGCTTTGGCTACAATGATGCTGGAGAAATCATTCCAGGACAAGGTGGTACAAACGAACAAGCTGCACGCAGCCTACTCTCTCACCTGCCAAAAGGCGGACCAGAGCGTGAGCTTTTGCACATATACGATTATGTTGGAAAAGACCAGGACCACCCAATTCATCAATGTTTCCGAACTCGCTGCTGTCACGTCAAACTTCTCATCGTAGATGGCACTGTTGGAGTACAAGGAAGTGGTAACCAAGACACTCAATCTTGGTTCCACAGCCAAGAGATTAACGTCATGGTAGATAGCCCTGAAATATGTAGGAATTGGAGAGAAGGGATTGAGAGAAACCAAAACACGAAGCTGTTTGGAAGAGTATCTGACGATGGGGTTTGGAGAGACAAGAATGGACAGCCTGGAGAGGGATATATGGGAGATCCCAACTCAGTAGAGGGGCTGATCAAAGGAGTGTGGGGGATGTATAAAAAGATGGAGGCTGGTCGATGAACCGCGTATAATCACTTTTAGAATTGCACATACAAGAGCAGGTATTATGGTGTAATATTTGTTGGTATTTATATTCTAGCTATACCATCTGTCTTATTTGAAAACTCGGTTTAACCTTACCTACATTGACCATCCTGTCGCTTGTTAGTCCTTGTGAGAGTTTTGTAGTATCTCCACCAACTCATGTCTAACAACCATGTTTTCCAATTTGAACGATCCAGCCAAGTCGTCTAGCTCCTCAAACGACAAATCCTTGAAATATTCCGCAAACTCGTGCGTCAAGTACTGCGATAGGAGCACGTCTCTCAGCACTCGGTCAATGTAGTCGCCTACATCCCACGTCTTGGGATACACCGCTCGCTGAAGATGTTCCGGAATGACTGCCTTGAAGTGATCCTTGACGGGCTTGTAAACGCTATTCTCAACGGCAATGTTCCCATCGCGACCCCAGCGGTCGAGACCCAGCTCGAGCTTTTTGTCAAGCCAGGATCGGAGATGAGTGTACCACTTGGATTCGGGCGAGATGTGCGTAAGGCCCTGGTAGCCAATATCTTTGTACAGCCAGATGCTCCATGAGATGGGACTCTTGTCTCCGGATGGATCACCCTCGGCGTAAACGTCCAATTGGTCTTTCAGCACATGGTACCTCGACGCATTTGTTTCTTCGACTGCGTCATCGCCGCGCATCTTTGAGGCATAGACAGGCCCCCACTCGCCGTTCCAAACAGGTACGTTGAGCTCTTTCATGTATTCAATCTTGCGCTCATACTGCTGCTTGAGCTTTTCTCGCTGAGCTTTGGTGCCTGTGTATTTCTCAGGGCTCTTAGGGAAGCCATAGTTGGAATAATCGTGGATAGAATAGACTGTATTGGCCAAAGGCGTCTTGGGGAATTGTCTAAAGTCCGCCGCATAGGTGTTGCCATCCAAGAACAAAATATGGTTTGGGTCAACTTCTCGAATGGCCTTGTCTACTCTGTCGTAGAACTTAACGAGACGAGCGTGACTTGGATCCGCTGGCTCGTTCAAGGGATTATATCCTGCCACCCAAGTATTGTTCTTGTAATGTGATGCAATTGCTTGCCAGAGATCAATGATTCGATCCTGGAAATATGTAAAGTCCCAGAATAGTGCCTTGTGGATGGCGCTATCGCAGTGCCAATCTTGGTTTTGGCCACCGGGAACAGCGTGCAGGTCTAAAATAGTGTAGATGCCGTGGTTGGCGCAGCTATCGACAATTCTATCCAGCAGAGCAAAACCCTCAGGCTTTATCTTGGTAAGATCAGAATCATCAAGAAAGTGCCGATAGTTGAATGGGATTCTGAGGCAATTGAACTTCATGGAAGCGAATAGTTCAGCATCCTTGTCTGTCCAAAAATATTCATAGAATTTGGACCAGAAGAAGTCATATTTTTCTTGGCCCATGACTTTCAACATTGCTTCCTTGTGTTCCTCTTCGTGGCCGGGGAACCCTGTGATGAAGTTCTCCATGTTGAGATGGCCACCAGAAGCTGCCCCGCGAAGGACGATGGGAGCGCCATTTGGCTTGAGGATTTTGGTCCCCTCAGTGTGCAGGAAGCCGCCCACGGTCATTTTGGAAAGAATTTGTGCTTAATGTGAATAAGGCCAAAATATCTGAGCAAGATGAAGGGTTATGTGTATGGGGATGAGAGTCGTGGCATATGAGCGGCATTCTTCAGCTGGCCGCACGTATATATAGAAGTACGTGGGGATTCCACTGTGACATAACCACATCTCAGCAACTAAGACAATCGCCATTTAATTGGCGCTAGATAGATCGTAAGTGTGGAGTGTTCTCTCAACTCCATCGACATTCGTGGAGTAAAACGCGGAGAAGCACGCGGAGTGTCGGCAAGCAAAGCCAACATTAACATCAGAATAGGCTGTTATAAACATTGCACATAAGCTCAGAGGCTAAACTGGGAACCGGTTTCCCGGGTTTCCTAAAGCTTACTACTACTTAGTGATTATCTATCGACCAGGCTCAGACATTAGTCTAGAGAGAGCTACCAAAGTGACGTGTGCTAGGCTCCCACCCAACGTTCGAGAGATAGAAGATACCGCTCTATCGACATAACACAGATAATATAATACTACAAAACAAGAATCTTTCAATTACATAACCCTATTATATATACCGCCTTCTCTTTTGCCAGCTCACAGCTCAAAGCCCCTTTATCGACCGTTTGCTACCCGCTTATGGTTCGTTTTTTCACGAGTCATGGCAACCAAAGTGGAATGTCGGCAACGCCAAAGCCTCTCCACCACTCCCTTTACATATGCGGAGTGTCGGCAACTATTTCTCTACCTCCAATTCTTCTCTCAACGCCAAGATCTAGTTCAGCCCAGTTCTTACACATGCAGTACCACCTCACCGGCTGAACAACCTATTTTTTTTCTCCTTCTGGAAACAAGTTTATTTTTGCCGCTACAAGGCTCGATGCCCTGCAAGATCGTGCGGGGCCCCAGGTTTTGGATCAGCATTTAAACCCCACGATGAGCATGTCTTTGGGAGGGTTGCATCACGATCCTTCGCCTCATTTCGTCTCAGCTTCACACGCAGATCTCCTCTATTTCTTCTACTATACTTGACAAAAATAACTCTCTGCTGGTTCTAGCATGGCTAAGAGCGAGAGTGAGCAGACAACTGCAGAGAGAGCAGGCCCGGAAGATGCTCTCCAGCAAGTCCTTCCAAAATACGACCGGCCATGGTTTAGGGTTCGCCATCTCCTTCTTCTGAATGTTTGTCTCATCATCCCTCTGCTGGGAAATTCCACCAATGGTTATGACGGCTCTCTACTCAACGGCCTCCAATCCTTGCCTCAATGGAGGGACTACTTCAACAGTCCAACCGGCCCTCACTTGGGTGCTCTGTCTAACGCCTATGTCTTCGGAAACATTGCCACTTTCATCGTTGCCTCATGGTTCAGCGACAAGTACGGACGATTGTGGGGTATCCGACTCGGCAGTTTTATCGTATGCATCGGAGCTGCCCTTCAAGCTGCGGCTCAAAACTATGCCATGTTCTTCGTCGCCCGATTCATTATTGGTGTCGGAGGCATGCTTGTCATTGTAGCAAGTCCTTGCTTGGTCTCTGAACTGGCATATCCTAGCCACCGAGGTGTTATCACTGCAATCTTTGGCCCGTCTTGGTACGCCGGAGCTACCATTGCAGCTTGGGTCACATACGGTACCAACTACATGGGTGTAACTGATGAGTGGGCATGGAGACTGCCATCTCTGCTCCAAGCATTGCTACCACTGGTTCAACTCTGCGGCTCGTTCTTCATCCCAGAAAGCCCCAGATACCTTGTGGATACGGGCAAGGAAGACAAGGCGAGGGAAATTCTTCTCAAGTACCATGCTGGAAACGACGCCGCCAACATGCCACTGGTGGAGCTCGAAATGAGCGAGATCAAAATTGCAATCTCCCACGACAAGAATAGCCAAGAAGTCAGCTGGGGCGCCTTTCTGCGAACAAAGGCCAACCGCCATCGTCTATTTGTTGTCGTCTGGCTCGCCATTACTCAACAACTTTGCGGCAACGGCTTGGTATCGTACTACCTCAACTTGATCCTTAACTCGATCGGAATTACTTCAGCCCGAGAGCAGTTGGTGATCAACGGCGGCCTCATGGTCTACAATCTTGGTACTGCCATCATCAGCGGCTTCATCGTCGGTCGCATCAAGCGCCGGCCAACTTTCATCTTTGGGCTCGGCACCATGCTCGTCATTTTTGTCATTTGGACAGTGCTATCCGCCATCAACGAGCAGCGACATTTCGAGCAAAAGTCGCTCGGCCAGGGAGTGCTGGCCATGATTTTCCTATTCTACGCCACCTACAACGTGTGTATGAACGCCCTCCCGAACTTGTACATCTCAGAGATTATGCCGTACTACCTCCGTACTAAGGGAACGACGACTTTCAGCATGATGAATGCCATGACCAACGTCTACAACGGATTTGTCAACCCGGTTGCTATGGAGGCGATTAGCTGGAGATACTACATTGTGTTTTGTGGTCTTCTTCTTATAGAGCTGATAGGGGTTGCGTTGACATTTCCTGAAACTCATGGATACACTCTTGAGGAGGCATCGGAAGCGTTTGGAGATGGTGTGCTCGTCCAGGGAGCGGCAGCGAAGGCAGTCGAGGCGGAAAGCCAGCATGTTGACGTCGCATAAGCTCACGTTTACTACTAATGTCTAGCTGGATATGAGTGCCGTGTGAGCAATCAGGCCATGTAGCTAGATGAATCTTATTTCTATTTATTCGTTCATACCAATCACAAGTGATCAACAGTGTCATTGTTTTTGCATATGAAGAAGGGCAAAAGCATTGAAGGTTCTTGCTGGCCGTTGTGGTCATCCCAAGCTCAACCATTGCCACTCTTTCAACATCTCAGACGAAACAAAGACCATACGCAATTCCCATACAATACAATTTCTTCAATCCAAATGCCGAACAGCCACTTGCTGCTGTTGGTTTGGTGAATATGATGAATATGCCTTCAACACTGTCACCGGAAGGCATATCTCAGCTCCAGCTCATAGTTGCTTACGAATTGTCCGAAATTTCTTCTTCGGCTCTTTCCTATATAATGTCACCAATAATATGACTGGCTACCAGTATGGCAAACGGGGACAAACCTGTCGCTATCCTTAAAACGATCCCTGCTGTAAGCACTCTCCTCTGACCGGGCATACATAACAACTGACGCAGCCTTAGCAAGAGGAGCTACACGCAATCAATGCTGTCTAGCATCTCATATATAACAATGCCATCATCCCATCCCCAAGCAATGTGAATTTGGCTCTACCACGCTCCAATATGCTATTAACTTTGTTCAGGTATTTACAACCATCACAATGGGAAAGCTCCAAGAAGTTGCCACTACCTTGGCAAGAGATGGCAATACAAATCAAATTCGCACCATCGCCGCGATGATTAGCGACGGTGCAAAACAAGCAGAGTACTTCCAACACATGCTTGAAAGAAGCCATCGCCACTGCCACTTCCTACAATATCTGTCGCACCATCCTCACAAGCGACCTTCACCATACTAGGCAGTTGTCCTTTCCCAGCGTCCAGCGTCAACATCACCGCCTTCAGTCCATTGAATCTCATGGGTATCGGTATGATCAAGCAGAAAGATCAGGCTCTTGCCTTTGAAACAGGCCAGAATAGAGTCGCGACCGCGACAAAATGTTTCAGCAATACAGATGGATACGGGCGCATGACCGTTCTTAGTCGGTGGAGTGATTTATCTGCTCAATTGCGATAACGAACGAGACCTTAGCCTGCTAAATAGCCCGTATTGCTTTGGCAGTACGCCGGCTTCTTGGAGGGACTATTGGCTCAAGCCGATGGAAGTTTAAGGCAATAACAGGTCTGTGATGCCCTCAACTTGGATGTTCTGGGCCACACGCGCTTATGTGACATACTTACGGCGCAGTTGGCGCAAATGTCTATGTCCGCAACCAACCTGCGGTGGAAAGGAGTGTTGTCACGATGGCTGCACATTTTCTACAGCGCGAGTATTTGATGAATGTGCTGTCGTTGGCTACTCTTACCACAAAAGATGATTTTTCGTCAATGGACGAGATGCCGCAGCTTGCATTCGCTGTTCCAGCGGTCGTGCAGGCCGACACTTCTGTGAACGTGAATAACAGTCTCGGAGCTCTGGAGTGAATAGCCCACAAATATTTCTCTGGTCAAAATTACTTCCAATGCTGTGTCCTGAGGGTTCATCAAACATCTAGCACTCAATGTGATCAATAGCCCATCTCCTCATAGAGACTTTCGATCGCGCATAAAGACTAGGTTGCAGTGCTTGGAAATCAACTTCACATCTCACAGACGCCCTAAACTTGAACAGACACTTACTAACCTCGCTGCCAAATGCATATGCAATGCAACATGTCATCCCAAACCGGCTCAGCTTACAAATGAGCCCTGAACACCCTCTTAGAAATCCAAGTCGCCAATAGTATCATGTACGATGATCCCATGAACTACGAAAGAAACAGTCCAGTTCAATGATCTAGCCCCGCTCGGGATAATCTCCTCGGGGATCCTGATTTATGTCCTCGGAGCTCCCCACCAAGCAAATGCGACGCCGCCACGACTCCACAGTCGCTCCGGTGCCGCTCACCCTCAAAAACCGGACGTGATTTGATGTTGTGGGGATGCCGAAGAGTCATCCCATCCCCCGTGGGGAAGAAGCTTTCATCGTTCGTCGAGTCATACGATCCAAGCCGTACGAGAATGTGGTTCACCGGCAGAACGGTTGGCCGTATCCGGTAGTTAGTTCTCAGAATAGATCGAACGGCTCTCTACGCCCTTCGCCTTGTATCGTATGGCTTCACCGCAAGATCACAATCGACCTACTAGGCCTAGAGTACGAACGAGTATGCATCCAAGGCAATTAGTAAGAAAGGAAAATGCTAAGAAAGAGGGCGTGACACCTTCATATGCCGAAGCCAGGATCAGGATTAATGACATAATGAAGCTGTCGAGTGTTACATCGTACTGCTGCTATTGGCATCGACTCGCGGCTAAATCGGTTTAGGCAGGATAAGCGCCCTCATCGTCGCGCCGGCGCCCTAGCGATGGCATAACATGTATTTACGAGTTTCGCTTGGTGTACGAAGTAGACACGGCCGACATCGCTTCAGTTGCTGGTAGTTTGTTTGAGTGCTGCAACTCAACTCCATGCTAGAAAGGGGATGCCCACGATAGAGACACTGGAAATGGGGAATTAGAAGAACATCACAGATGGGAAAGAAATTGAGAGCGACGATAGTTTAATTAAATACTAAAGCTATGTTTTTTTGCGGATTCTATATATCGTCATCATGCATTGTTGCATGTGAAAGAAGCCATCGTATGCCGTAAAGTATCCATTCCGTAAACCAACTCCAAAAAGAATAAAGAAAAAAGCCAACTGTGTGGCTGCTGGATCTGTTGAATTCGCCCGTCGTTTCATCATGTTAAATATATATGCACAAAAAAAGACAGAGAAAAGAAATAAACCAATCGCCTGATTTTGTCCTTTGCTGTAGGGGTATATGTATGTATATGCTGGCTATGCAGCAATATCGAAAACAACCCAGCCGCTGTGCTCTGTACCCAAGCCTGTGTAGGCTGATAATAGACGCGCCCAATAAAATGAATAGAAAGATAATAAAAAGTTGAAAAGAAGAGTAGCTTAACAAAAGAAAGTGGTGGGTATCGTCGCTTTCATGATAATTCTTGGCTACCCCTTCGGCTGTTGGGTGCCGTCGCCCTTGCGGCAACTAGTTCTTCGAGGTCGTCGTACTCGATGGGGAGCTCGTCCTGAGCATACTCGGGAGGGCTGGGAGGCACATCCTGGTACACTGGAGGCGCTTCGTTGTCCCAGCTGACGCTCAGCCCGCCGTTGTCAGTCAAGACGACGGCAAAGTGCATGCGCAGAATCCGGCCGGTGCCAGTCTGGTGGGAGATGTGTGTCTTGCCCTCCTGTGCGTATTCCTTGGAGACAACCAACTCCAGCAGCAGAGAGTGGGTCACTTCTGTTCCGTCTTGAGTCTTGGTGTCGCAAGCGTACTTGAGGGCATGGGAGTGCGGCTTGAGCTGGTTGACACAGAATTCGAACTCCATGTCGACGATGCCGTCCACACCAGTGTAGTCGGATTTCCATCCCTCGGTGAGGTTCTTCTCGCCAATGACGCGGGTTTCGCTTCGGGGCAGGCCCTTGTTGGCAGACTCGGCGAGGCCAGGGTTGTGCTTCTCGCAAGCGGGTGCAACGGTCTTGATGGTCTCCTCCAACTTCCAGGTAAGCTTCTTGAGCTTCCACAGGTCAACCGTCTTGACCCTTTCGTTGTGGGTCATGAGCCCGTCGAGCTTGAGGGTCATCTTGTTGTTGCCTGAAGGGTGAATGACGGAGACGTAGCTGGCGGCGGCCTTGATGTTGGTCGGAGGGAAGACGCGGACGGAGTTGTGCGGGTAGAGAGGCTCGGGGAGAGTCCGCTTGACGTCGATGATGCGCTCGAACTTTGTTGTTGTGATTGAGCTTGTGCCCTCGGGCGTTGTGGGAGCAGTGAGGAATTGCGCCTCGGCGTTCATCACGTAGCTAATGGAGACAACGGGTGTGTCCATTGAAGCGGGGAGATTGCCTGGTAGCAAGATGGAGAAGGGGAACTGGTGCTTGCCCTTGCGCAGGGGAACGGGGTGAGCCAACAATGTCAGCTTCTCGACCTCGGTTGACTGAGATTGGCATTCGCTGCAGTTGTTCTGGAATGGCCGCTTGTGGGTGACGACCATGTTCAGGCTGGCTGTGAAGCTCTCAACGTCCACAAGATCCTCCTTGATGTCGAGGTAGATCTGTCCCGAGACCAATGCGCCGGTGCTCTCCTCAGCGTTGCCGTGGAAGACGACAGGTGGGCTCTCGACGCTCCAGTCAATCACGACCGGAGAATAGGGAATGTGCTGTTGTTGACGCTCCTTGGAGTTGGATCGGCCAAAGTGCAGCGACAGGCGGTGGTGCTTCTTGATGGCTTCGGCGAGGTCAGGCATCTTGACGGCATGGCGATCTTCGCTGTCCGAGGCATGGGGGCTGGTGTTGCGGGATGCGCTGCGAGAGTTGCTCCTCGACGTGTTTCGAGACCGCGAGACGGCCTTGATGTGAGGGATTGTGCCCGTCGAGCTACGCAGGAAGCTGGAGACGAGGTGGGGCATTGTGAAGATGGGAGAAGCTGATGATTGCGGGTTGGTTTTGGTGGTGGCTGTGGGTGACGCAAACGTCACTATGAGGAGGAATGGCGGAACAGGCCCTTTTTATGATACCTGTTCCTCTCTCTCCTTCCTTTGAATATTTCTTTTGCTTTGTGTATCCTTTGTTGCTGTCAATCTCCTTTTAACTTCCAAAAGCAACTTCAGCCCTAGCGGTGGTCAAAGTCCGCCGACGAATGATGATGCAAAGACCCCCTCCAGAAATGATGTACACGGGCGCTGTGCCAAGAGGGGCTGCGTCTGGGGAAAAAGGATTGGGCTGAGATCTGGTGATGGTTCTCAGCAAAGGGCGCCGATGGTCGGGTGTTAGTTCTGGCAGATGGCTGTTTAGTGGAAGCCACTGGTCAGGTATAAGCACAGAGAGAAATTAAGCCGGTCTGATGATCTTATTCAGCGCCGGGTTTCGTAAGCGTGCTGCAGCTGTTGCTTAAAAATTGAATTTTCGTGCGTTGGATGCTGGATGATGACAATTGGCAGTCCGGTTGATTTTGTCTGATGCGTATTGTTCTTTCTCTTTGGTTTGTCGTTGTGGCTTCAAAGTGCTGACTGTATGAAGGTCGTCCGTGTAAGTCGGGTAGCAGCAAGGTTTCGATAGTAGCTTTTGCGAGTACAGTAAGCTGATGGACAAGTTATGTTAAGTTCCAAATCGTAATGCCACTGGCAGATGAAATGCAATGCAAATCCGGTAAACAAATTTCCCAAAAGAGGTAACCCGGCAACATCGTCGAGGGCATCGTCAAGTTATATATCCTGTCCCCTGGTTCGGCATGCGGCGGTTTGGCCAGGCCAGAGCTATGTGTCATGGTCATGGCCGCAAGCAAAAAATCTTGCTGGACTTTTCCAGGCTCTCGGCCGCCAACCGATGGCCGATGGATCTCCGGTGGGGGCATCGAGACGAGAGAAACGCCTTTCGATTGATTCTGTGGGGCTCCTTGTTCTTCCAGTTTTTTTTTTTTTTTTTTTTTCCTCGCCGTTTTTCCCTTTGCCTGTCCGTCCGCCGTCTTTCCTTTCTCTCCCCCTTTTCCCGATTAGGCACTTGAGTGGCACGGCGACAAGGCACGTGTGTACATGACTGGTACGCCCATTCCTTAGCCAAGTTGGAAATTGGACGGCTTTACTGCCCATCAGCTGGACGGAGAAGCACCTGCGCCGCACGTTGAAGAAGGTGGAAGAAGATCCATTAACAGCCGTGCCAAGTACCGGCCAAGTACTGGGCTCCATCTTTGTTTGCCGCCCTCTCTCAGCTGTTGTCTCGATGCGGTAGTACTTTGCCCTCGTAACTCGTGTTGCCCTGTTTTTTTCTTTCTCTCTGTTGTGCCTGTGCTGTAAATGTTCAACATCAGACAAAACAAAGCGTAGCATTAAACTGGACCCTCATCGGCCTTGTCCGATGTCCTTTGAGTACCTGAATGGGCATGAGCATGAGCATGAACAGTCCACTGTACACTCCCGTACCCATCAAGGTACAGACCGTCTCGTCAACTTGCTTACCCCGTACGGGCATGTAAACTAACATCACCAATTCATCACGCAAGTCAACTCATCGAATTGTCAATTGCTTTACTAAACAACCGCCATGACACCGCCGACACCGGCTTGTTGACACGTTCCTTGACAAGACGGAGGGCGCGCATCTGATGGCTGGCAATGACTGCCAGGCCAAATACGAACAAATGCCAGCAGTTCACACAAAGCCACAGCAGTCTGCTGACCAAAGGCGCACTGCAAAGCACAAGTAGCGGGAGTCCGTCTCCGTGGCTCAACCGACTAGCAACTCACACGGGATGACATGCAACTCATTACGCTCAGGGCGTGCGCTGCTACCCGCAAGTCTCCACTCACAAAAGAGCCCCTCGACTCATTTAGCAGAGCAATGGAGTACAGGATACAAAGCCGGATTCAAAGAGCAAGGTGTTAAGAAGGCAGTCCATCACATCAGGAGTACCTCTTCGGCTCCGCCCACAGGGCTTGATTCAAGTACACACTACCCCCCAACCACTGCTCCCCCCTTACATGGACGGCCACAGAAACAGTCAGCAACTCGGTAGAAAGTGCTGGCAAGTTCACAAACCACGCCCTAAATGTCGTGTTGTCAGTGGAGGCTACAGTGGCGTGATGGCCTGTGACGTTACCCGAGCCCACGCCCTTGAGCCGCGACACAGCGCCCGCGCCCTACCGTACAGCGCAGAATGGAGATGCTCGCCAGACTCGAAACGAAGCTCCAGCGCATCACGATGCCTCACTGCATGCTCCGTACGGAGTACTCATACAGAATACTCGTATACCCATGTCCATGTCTACTGAGCCTCAGGAGTCGCCTGGCTCGCTTGCCGACGCTGCCCCGAAGCAGGCCGCTGATGGTGATGCTCTTGTTGTGCAGAAGCAGCAGATTCACCAGAGAAGAGGCGTGACGCCGTGAATTATCCAAACATCACACAGTTAATCTCTTGACCTGGAGACAGAAGACATGTCCCATGATGCATCATATCGTGTTTGATTTTATAAAGAGAGACTGTGTCGGTAAGCCTTATAGAGTAACTTATATCGTGTCAACTATCCCCCGTCAAGCCGCGCAGTCCAGCACACTGTTTTCCACTTCACCACCAGATGTCAACATTACTTCACCTCATCTCAGATCAGATCAACTTGGACGCACGGCCGCCCATTCACATTCTTGCACGGCCGCACACGAAGCTCCAGCTGGCCTCGATTCGTGCCCGGCTCGCCACTGCTCTCCAACAGGTATAGTAAACAGGTCACCAGGCAAATGTGAATTTTTCAGTCTCCAGCAACTTGTTCCTCGTCGTCTCCACGGAGATGCTAAAAAAAATTTTACAGGCAGGAAAACCTCCAGCTACTCTGCAGAATACTACCTCGATGGGGACTAGGCGGTGCTAGTTCTTCGATGCATCGGCAGGCTACCGAATATTGCTGCTCCGTAGTGGATCGCGCCGTGACAATATTCAAGTTTTTTTTTGTCCTTCTGGATCCCCGTGGCCATCTTGTTGTTCCTGAATCAATCTGCTCTAAATTACTGCCGTTTACGGTCGTACAGTTGACATTTTTGCTCGGTGTCATTACATAAAGTCGTCTCCGTTTGACAGAATACGGAAGCAATCTGGAGTAAGATGGGGCCGTCTTTCATTTAAACAGCTGTTTTGTGTCCCATTCAGGTCCCGTCGTCCTGAGTTACCCAATGCGGCACCTAGCAGGGGAAATGGGAATAATAAAGGGAAAAAAGAAAAAAAAGAAAAAATTTTCCCTGCCCGTGCTCGATGTGGCTTGACGATCATGGCACAGCAAAACACGTGTGATTCTAAAAAAGTGCCGGAAAGCCTCAGCCATCGGCACTAACTCTGCTTTGGTCGCTCACAGCTTCAGGCACATCAGGGACCCCTTGTGAGCTATTACGTATCGATTATTGCTTGAGCACAGGCTGAAAAAGTCCTATGGCAGCTCGAGCTGAACTACATGTGCGAGCACGAATCTGGTAGGAGGATGAGCATATTGCGGCCCGTGATCCCGCTCCCGTGGCTCTAGAAGGAAGCTCTCTTCACTCACAGCCGGCAAAACTGCTTAGTGCCGCAAATTGCAGCATCTCGGCATTCAATTGAGATCTCAGGGCTGCTGCTGCAAGTACGTGTAACAGGGTAGCATCATGTTGATCACTCGCCAAGAGGCACACCAGCTGATTTCCACATCTCACTTATACAAATACCACATACTACCAGCATAGGTACACTGCATGAAGTTTGCGTATGGAGTGCATGTAGTAAAACATGCAGCTGTGGTGATGATGGCCCTCAGAAATTTCCGCAGCGTCCACCGGTCATTTGAACCGTCGAGTCATTCTCATTTGCTATTGTCACAAGGTCTCGTCTCAGCGCAAGCATTCTTTGTCCGCTCGCTTATCCAATTAGGCATCACCCCTTAACGGCGTAGAGTCTTAGAAAATCTCAAAGCACGAATGACACAGGACTAGCTTCCCTCGTGGTGCTGTTCCATACAAAAATGCCGTGCCTGGCATGAAGCCTCACATATCCAGTAACCGCCGGCTTGATGGATGGCGGCTAATGCATCCAATATTCTCAGCACTTGCAATCGTGCGTAAGACTCGTACGGAGTAAATACGGAGTGATCTGGAGAGTGCCATTATTACTTCTCGTCTCACCCGCAAAAATTCCTCTATACGGAGTACAGGGGCGCCCGCCAATGCCGCGGCCGGATGAGCGCATGTACGGAGTAGCTATTACCGTCTCTCATTCTTAAGCCGAAATGGGGCTCCATTTTGAGCCGAAACATCACCAGAAAACAGAAAGGGGGATCACGTCAGAAGTCGTCAATTGTGCGATTCTGACGATGGCCGCTACCTGTGGAGTAAAAAGACAGCTGAGAACTTGTCATAACGCAGTTTGCGAACATGTTTGCTCTGTTTTGCGGATGTGTGCATCGATGGTGCGATTTTATGTCAACGTTTCCACTTGTTATCAGGCGACGGACCGCCGCTTACACGGTATCAACTCATCGGCCAATAGCATCGGCAATGGGCTCCGGTCATCTCACAACCGCCGGCTATTCATTGCTAGTAAAAGAGATTAATGAACATTTCATGCTGCCCGTCGTGCTTGAACTCAATCGTCAGGCACACGTTCCAGAAGCTGTTTCGCAATAGGCTCGTCCGGACCGACTTGCGCTGAGGCGCAGGTTTCATGCGCTGCAAAATGACATCAACCTTGTCTGGAAGCAGGTACATGACAAAGTCCTCCGTATAAGCTACTGCTATTATAACCGTAGAAGCCGCAGCGAGACTCGTTCGCGGGACCCCCGACCCCCGCAACCCCGGGGCGGAACGGGTGGATGTCAGGATCGGGAGTGGGCGGATTCAAAAGGGGATTCCGGCACACCCGGCTACCGAAGTCTGGGAGGATTCCGTATTGCCGAGAGTATTCCCACCCAAGTATTGTTGCTCCTTCTTGTAATTTGTGCCTGGAAATGATGAGTTTCATCACTTCAAGTTAATGGGCAAATGGGGTAAGATGAGATGAACTGGGCGTGTATTTCCGCCTGAGCATCCTAATGGATACTGCGGTATTTAAGGTCCCTGTACGGAGTACCTATTAATAACTCAGGAGTATTTCCTGGACTTCGTGTCTCCTATGGAAGCAGAATTACTGCAACTCTGCTTCGTCAAGGTGAGGCCTTTCCATGTATGTGATGCCACCCATAACATCCGAAGTCCGCCACCAGATTCCCCCTTATATCACATGATAACAGATCAATGCGCGCAAGGCATGGTCAGTCAGTTACACTGAAGGCACACAAGAAAACTTATTACCGCACCGATAGTGATTGCTTTCTTTGAGTGAATATGGAATAGACGACGACGCCTGTTCTTTACGGCTTATAGTAAGACCTAAGGGCACATGTTCAATCTCCCACTTATGAAAGGTTAGGAGTAGGCGATAAAAAGAAACTCCTCTGAATATATATATGCAAAATTGTGTTTGTAAGATCATGTATTTTGGACACGGATGTCCCATATCCGAAGACAGCTACGTGTCTAGCTTCACATATACTCTGGAGCCTCTTAAAAGATACTACATGCTCTCTACCTTTTATGTAGGTATCCTCAATAACCTAAAACACATCGTATAGACGGGAATAGGCATATCAGTAAACTAGAATCCTTAAAAAATTGGTAAAGAGCATCACCATTCACACACACGACGAGGGTTGACGCATTGAGAGCTCATTCTTGATGTTATTGTAATACGCGGCCATTCTTAGCTAGACAGCTATACTTGCCACCAGAAGTGGACAGCTCTTTTTGTCTCTAGGTCATGATAAAGCCAAAGAAACTATCGAATAACACTGAGATGTCATCAAGAGTGCATTACGTTGGATGATCAATATCAGCAAACTTGATCAATGCAATAGACAACATGTAAACAAGTGCTTAAGATATATACACATTCCAGACTCCCTCATAGTTCATGCCAATTTGCTTATTGCTTGAATGGCCAACCACCAAGACTAACAGTTAGCAGGTCATCGTTGATAATCTCATCTTTTTTTGCTTTGAGCTCATCTACATCCCAATTTACCCACACCATTCTTCCTTTTAGAAATTCGGCCTCATCACTAACAGCCCAGACACCGAAATCTCCCGAAAGTTCAACTAAGATATTCAGTTAGCCAATTCTAGATTGTAGCGCTTTGACTGTGTTACTCGTAGGAGGGATAATTCAGTAGCTCACTTACGTGTATCTATTCCTTTTTTCCTACCAACCTTTGCCGACATTTCACTCATCACGCGCCCCGGGTGGCAGTTTATTATAAAGACATCAGGTCGCTCTGCTTGAATGGCATCGACCATACGCAGCTGTGCCATTTTCGAGGACAGATATGCGGACATGCCGGGGAAGAACTTTGCATCCAGGTGAACTTGCCCACTTGAGACGTTCAATATTCTCGGCGATGCAGCTGCAACAGATAGAAAGGACCTGATTGCATGAAGGCTGCCCTTGACATTGATCTCGAATGCTTGGTACCATGTATCAACATCGTCCTTCAGCGCGGAAACCGGCCCATCGAAATAGGCAGCATTATTGACGAGAATATGCGGTTCCCCGAAAGTGGATTTTACAGTCTCAAAAGCTTGCTGGACTTGATCTCCGTTGACAATGTCTCCCTGAATCAGTAAAACTTCGGTTTGAGGGTTGATAGCCGAAATCTGAGCCTTGTTATCTTGCAAAACTTGAAGTCGCCGTCCAATTAGTGCGAGACGAGATACACCAGCCTTGGCGAATGACTGGGCAATGGCTCCCCCAATGCCACTACCACCACCCGTAATAACTGCTGTTTTACCAGCCAAGGTGAGTTCCGGACGAGTTGGGTCAATTGCTGGGTATGTGTCGTCTCGCCATGTCTTTGTTGGTGAGGGCCAAGGTGCTGCCATGATGGTATGAGCTCTTTTAATCGATGATGATTTTAATTGATGATGAAAGAAAACATCAAGGTCTTCTCAGCAATTTAATATGAGGAGGAGAATCTCACTGTACGTCTCTTATATATAGTCTCTGAGCAGTGTTTAGTCAACGGATACATAATCTGGTGCAAAGGAGCGTACGGAACCTCGGCACGTTGCCAATTTGTCTATCCAGTGGCATTTTACATTAGGGGATAGATTGCATCATTATAAGATCTCCGTCTCCACCACGATTAGTCTCCGAATAATAGTCAACGATAAGTAAGACTGCTAGAGCTATGCTAACTACCTATAGAATATTATCAGGTATCTTTACTCTAGGCACAAAGAATGGATATCTCCCAAAGCAGAAAGTAAGAGACGTACACATTGGGAGCAAACGATCACCTTTCACACGAGAAGATATACGCCATATGAGTAGATACAATAGCGAGGAGTGAGAATACATGCAATGCTTTCAAGACTGTTAGGGACCGAAGATTGTCTGACCTATACTTTTCTGACCAGGAAATTATATCGTGGGCTAGTATTCTTATAAATCACGGATTAATAAGACTGATTACTCAACCGCACCACATCCAGAGCACAAGTGTGTACAGTACGACTTTGGCGTTGCGCCAGGCACTTTCAATTTACCGTAATGAGAAACATTACATAGTAAGAGTCATAGTATCGATGTTCACTTATGGGAAGATGTGGAGAGATCTTCTATTGTTACAAGAGGAGTCGAATACTTCAGGTCTGAAAAATGGCTGCATTCGTTCCATTATTTGTAATCAGCATTGCCGGTCGAGGGCAGAGAGAGATCTTAGATGAGAAGGATTCAAGACAAGGGGGAGGATGGGTAGCCAAAAAAAACATCCTCCAGGAAGAATATTGCAGCTTAGCAGGATGTCCATGTCTCCATGTCTCTATGAGTCTTGCAATTGGTGGTTTGTGTATTTTACAGATAGGCCCCGATCGTTCCATCACTGTCAATGTTAGTGCCGGACAACGTAGATCTTCTGTACAGATCGGGTCACCTAAGCTCAATACGAGACAATGCGTGCTTCAATCAAGTAGCTCATATCTATATAAGAAACCTTAATTGAGAAAGTAGAAAATCCGTAAACATTTCTCTTCATGGGGATGAGAGAAGTATGAATTCCACATTTTCTTTGATATACACGGTGCTTGTCATTCACCTACATAGAACAGATTGACGACAAGTATGATGCGGCCACCATCATATCTCTGCCTCGAAGCTTTACCGCAGTCTATGGGACGATACTCTACACAAAAAAAAAAGAAAAGAAAGGAAAAATAATAGTTGTTGGAGAGCAGTAAATGTCTGTATTCAGTAAGAACCTTGGGAAGTGTAGGGTGGGTGAGGTAGTACGTGCCTCGCGCATGTATGTACCTTTGTACCCTATCCGATAAGACATGCTTATCGCGGCAAAGCATATCTCCGATCCGATGAGTTTTCCCAGGCACCGCCCTCAACACCATCATACCAAGCTCCAACCTCTAGTAGGCAAGCTCCTCACTGCGGCACCGCGATAGCATTGCACGACCGGTCCATTGCCGCTTCTTCAGCCACCCACTGCCGATAACTATTTCCTCGCCAAACATCCCACATCATGACTGGTCGCGGTGGAGGCGGCGGTCGCCGCGTCTTGCTCCCGCCTATGTAAGGCTTCTTCCAATTGACGATTGCTGCTGAACTGCCAAAGCTGACTCTGCGTAGCAACATGATTTTCAAGCTCCTTCAGAATGTGAGTACATGATCCGATCGACTCCCCTCTTGATTCCATACGACACTCGCACGATATTGGGGGCCGCGGGCCTGCATGACGGAACTGCTGCATGACTAGACGGCGCACGCGATTGGAATGTCTCCAAGCAAGTCATTGGCAAATCGTCAAGTCACCTGAGAGAAACCCGTCCAAACTATGAATCGAGGCATCAATTGCCAGGCGAATATTTGATAGCACGAACCACGATCCTCAATACCACCTCCACGATACCACATCGGGCCAATGACTTCTCGACGACCAAGGGTTGTCGCGCACAATTGATGGATTATGTTCTGACTTTTGTTTCATTAGAATGCTACAGTTAGTGTCTGGCTGTACGAGCAGCTGTCTATCCGTATCGAGGGCAAGATTCGGGTCAGTATTGTCTATATCAGATGCTGCCTTTGGTTCCCGAGCTAATGCTGGAAGTAGGGGTTCGACGAGTTTATGAACTTGGTCATCGATGACGCCGTGGAAGTCAAGCAAATCACAAAAACAAATGAGAAAGAGACAAGGAAACCGCTGGGTAAGATGACTGAAACATTCATCCGCTTGCGCTCTACCCGTTCCAAACCAGCTAACGCAGCCACAGGCCAAATCCTGCTGAAAGGCGACAACGTCTCTTTAATCCAGAACCTGTCCAACTAAAGTGCTTTTTTTACATTAATTCTGATACTATGTAACTATGGAGTTGCGTTACTTTGCAAAGGGATACTTTTCTTATGAATCACGCATCAAATCTGGGTAGCAAATACACAATGGGCTCGGCATAATGAAAATTGATTCAACCAAGTAGAAGCTACTAATGTATATCTGGTGAAGAAGAATGAATGTGATGGTACGCATGTTATTCTGCAATCCGTTTGCGCTGCCCTGTAGATCATAAGGCTGAGATATTGCCGATGTTGTGCCGACCGCCACCATATATCCCAGCTTTGCTAGATGAGGTGACGATTCTTCCCATTCGCATCTTTCTCTCGCTCGTAGAGACACCAAGTCTAGCCTTTCAGACAGGCATGTGCAACGCGCGCTGAAATGCGCGAGTTTATGGACTATGTCCACAGTGCTTTCTATGAGGCTACCGGGTGGAGGCGTGACAATTCGTATGCAGCGCTGAATGCGACGACAGACGGTGATTTTCCCTCCATGGCTATTCTGCTATTCACGAGCTCTCAACTAACGCCATAACAAAGCTCTGCTGAATTTCAACACTCCTCGAGGTCTTCGACTGACTCTCTCGGCCCTCGCAAGCCCCAATTTCGCCACTTCCTACCAGCTGGGCTCTGTGGGCGTGGTGGATGGCTCCATCTCCTACCTATTCTCCTCCGTTCCTCTTCGAGTCCTCCTGACCCCTCAGTCCGAAAACATTCCGCTCCCCGATCTTCTTCGATCCTATCGCCCGTTGACGCCCGTTGCTCGACGAGATGTTCCCTCACTAAGACACCCAGACGATACGGACAAGACCAACGAGTCACTTCTATACGGCAGACTATATCTACCACGGTCACAATTAGAGGCGCTCCTGGTGAGGCGACTAACTCCCGCCTTGCAGGCACAGTTCAGCGCCGTATCGGGCCAGCATCTCAGAAATGGGGGCACTGCATTGGGTCTGCTGCAGTACGATGTCGGAAGTTATGCGCTTGAAGGACTTGCTTCCACAGATGGCGGACTGCTAGGGTTCAGAGGAGTTTATAATTTTGGAGGCGACTTGAGTAATAAAAAACACGCCCAGCAATTGGCCACATCTACTACAGACAATGGGAACGGACATGGCAGTGGCAATGGAGACAAGGAGAGGATATATGGGCGATTTAGTACCGGCGGAGAGATCTACTACGGCACTCTCAACAAATCTGGAGGCATAAGCATAGGTGCGAGATTTGCTACGTTGCCAGATCACAAGGGAACACCACTTTCTGCTACTCTGACGCTGAATCCCCTGATGGGGAATATTGCAGCCAGCTACGCAGTCATGGCTGGGAAAGACTGCAGTCTCGCCACCCGCATGGAGTTCAACATCTTTAGCTACGAAAGCTCTTGGGCCGTCGGTATGGAGCTGTGGAGGAAGCCATTTGCTCGATCCGTGGCAGACGCAGACACTCCCTTTGAAGGTGTCTCCGTAGCGAAGACGCCGATTTCGAAACCATTTTCTACCCCGAAAGCAGCTACCAGCATTACAGAAGGAAAAGAATCTCCACCAAAGACTACAACCACCACAACCGCCACACTGGAGCCGGCTTCAACGTCAATGCCAGCCGAACGGAGTTTTAACGCGAAGCTGGAGTGGAGGCTCGATGAGCCAGCAAAGCCGACAGAAAAGAAGACTGGACACAAAGTAAACGCGGGCAATAATAATCCCAAGTCAAGAGGTGGCAAGAAGAATCTCTCCAAGACAGGACAACCTGCGAAGAAGGTAGATAAAGAAGAGGTTGAGAGTGAGGAGAAGGGATATGCTGGGGTCGTGAAAGCGAGACTGGACCAAAACCTCCGGCTTGGAGTGCTGTGGGAAGGACGAGTTAAGTCGCTATTGTTCAGTCTCGGCAGCGGGATTGACCTGAAGATGATGAACAAGCCGTTTCGAACTTTAGGTCTCGAGGTCCAGTTCTCATCCTGATGCGCGCCACCACCATGGTTACAATCAATTAACAGGGCTCTGCTCTGTAGACTCAATCAAAATATCCATGATATTCATGTCTACTCAAAGTGAAGGAATGTCTCGTGCAGATTGATGAAATCCGGCTTTTTTCCAACAACCTGTTCTAAATGCTGGCCTTTATTGAAATCCGCGGCTAGATGATCGTCTGATCGGCGGTTTTCTTGGCGGATATGAGGGGGCTTAACTCCGAACTTCCCGCGGAATCAGATACGGAATCAGATACTTCGGGTTAGTATTTCCCATCATTCTCACGCCTTTCTCCGTCTAACGCTGTCAAAGTAGAATCGCCGGTATCTATGACCGACCACAGAGGAAAACCAGAATCCTTAACGCACATCAGACAGTTCCCATAGGCTGCATGGGTCGTCAGTCGCGGAGGCGGCCACCGGCATGCTCGCTTTGCCGGATCCGAAAGCTACGGTGCAATCGCGGGTCTCCCTGCTCCAACTGCTCGATCCGTGGAATCCCTTGCAACGTCGATGGAGCAGCTCCCGTTCAAGGCATTGGGATTCAGGGCGCTAGTGAAGCTTCTTTGACGGGTGGGTTACAGGAAGCTCTCAATCGGAACCACTTGGCTCCTTCGTTGCTGTTGTCTTCTCAACTGCAGCTTGTCACAGCAGACGTGCTCGGCATTGAGAATAACTGCTCGAGCCAGAAAGTATTAGTGAGTACTTCACGATGTTGATGCCTTAATGCAAGCGTGGTTCTTGTTTCAACAAAGGCATCAAGTTCTCGTTACAGACGCGGGATATTAATCGTTACCCACCTCTCGTAGGATTCATTAGCCCCTGCTCCCATCATTTTTCGCACTCGCTCTATCCGTGCCATCACTAGTCCTTCGTTCTTTGTTCTGGATCCTGCAAGCTGTCCTCCATTGACTGAAGATGTTAAAGTCAATAAGTGCATATGCCTGCCTTTGAGAGGAGACGCTCATGTTCTTTTGGACAAGTTTATCAGAGATGTCCTTCATTTTCATTACATATTCCATAAACCTTCTCTACCCTCTGTGGTAGATCGATTCTATGATGCCGTGGAGCATGGCCGAGTTGTTGATATCGGTCAATTGATGATCATGCTGGCGATTTGTTGCAGCAGCACACACACGTGGACTCGATATGATAATAACAAGGGCCTTTTCAACCGCCCAGAAGACGCCAACTCACAGACTGCAGGATGGCTTACGACAGCCCTCGACGTCATTCATCATGCTCATTTAGCAGCACATGCGTCCATGGCATGTGTACAAGGCATTATTGTTGTATTCTTCATGATATGCAGTTTGGAGGGCATTTCAGCTCGTGCCCGACTGCTTCACGCCCAGGCAGTCGCAATGGCCCAGGAGATTGGGCTGCATTTTATCGATTCTCCAACTAACAATAGTCATTCTGTCAAAATCAAAAGGTCCACTATTCAAGCTGAAATCGGCCGTAGGGTATGGTGGTATCTTACAGACACCGACTGGTGAGCCCTCTTGTATCTGTCGTTTTGGATGGTACTTACAGCATCGCGGCAGGATGCTCTCCAGATTATCAGTTCCCCAGCAAGGGGCATATACAATATTACCCAGCCAAATGGCAGTACGAAAGCCTTGCAATGCAAATGACGAAGACATCATCGAGGGTCAAGAGATTATTGACCGTCCACCAGAAGAGGCCACATCTGTGTCGTATCTTCTTCAACGAACTCGTCTTGCTGAGCTCTTCTATAGCCTCGGTGGCCACGATAAGCCCATGAATTGGAACCCAGAAGAGGCAGACTACGGGAAAATCATGGAGGCAGATATGAAGCTGCGACAGTTTATGCGGGAATTGCCGTCATTCTTCCGCCTTGAAAAAAGCGGGAGCCTTTCCAAACTGCCACCGTCGGATATCCGGCGTTCATCTGACATTACCATCCAGCGATACATGCTCAACATGATATTTTACGGTCAAATCTGCAAATTGCACTTACCATATCTTGCCCAAGGAACAATAAACCCCGGCTTTGCGTATTCGCATGACTCCTGCTTGAAAGCAGCGCAGCGTATCATCTACATCGAGCACAGAATGAGAGCTGAAAACTCGACATTCGTCCTATTTCGCCAGCGTATGAACGTAAAGTTCCGGAGCATCTTTATTGCCTGCGTTGTGTTTGTGCTGGATGGGTGCTTAGCCAACAATCCCGAAGGCAGCACAACGGGAGGAGACGCGACAATGACTGACGCATGGAGGATTTTATACGAAGCAAAAGGACAGTCGCCATTGGCATCTGAATTGTTGCATTTGTCCGTTCAGATATTGCGAAAATACAGAGCATCACATCCGGCCCTGGAAGCTTTGAAAAAAGAGAATTGCAGGAGAGACCCTACGATTTCAAGTCAAAACGGACCCGTGGATGTAGCAACAACGGAGAGCAGCAACATGGCGATCGATCGGGAGCCCAGGAGGGTTGATATTGACCCAGACACCATTGATCTGGATAAATTGTGGGAGACACTCCAAGGTCGTGGAAGGGATTGGAATAACCTCTTCTGGAGTCTAGGCCCTCCTCTGATATAGCCGACGGCTGGAACAGCCTCATTGAGAGAAACTTGCCACATTGGCTGGCCAGTCTCTCTTACGAAGTGTGTTGACGATAGCAATGACTGCACTACAGCATATAAATAACCAAACCACTGGGAGCCAAAGGGAGAAATGTATTGTCAGAGATTAGCCAAAATTTCTTTCTCTAGAGTTCGATTCTAATCGATGAGTGAGCTCTTATCTATTACAGCTCAGACAACAATGCTCCAATAAAGCAGATCCAAGCCGGCACATCAGTCGTCAGCGTTCTCACTGTATGCAACTGGATCCAGCCAGCCATTTCGCCTTGTGCCAATTCCGGGTTGGAAAGAATACGGTCCATAATCGCGAGCACCTGCTTTATTATGAGCCACTTTCACAGAAGAACATGTTGCCAAAACTACTGTGACCTACAGAGTTTCCAAAACCGAAATGAATGAGCGTGAACACGAGACCGGCAATCGCCCATCGCGAGGCTGCCTTTGCTTTAGCCTGACCCTCTGCTAACCCCGACGCATCCCGAACAAGGGCTGATCGGATTCCTGAAGCAATCGTCACTGCACTGAGAGAAGTGATTCCGATGAAACCGGGCTTGAAAAAGTCCTTGAACCATACTGCCACCGCGGGTCCTGGGTATGCAACGTTTGCAAAGGGGATCACTGTGATCCAAGCACCAAGCGCCATGCCGACATTGAGAGAGGTCGATATAACCGGAATCAGCGACCTCGGGGTCGTACGACTCGTGGATGGTGTCTTTGCCGTGTTGGATGCCATTTTGTAAGGAAGAAGAGAGTTGTCTGACGATGTTCTCGTTAGTGCTGATTTGTACGAGAAGCTGAGGGAGTAGCTTATTTAATAGTCTTGAAGAAGTGGGAACGGCGGATAGAATACGTTTTAGTGGTATCTTACATATGCATGATTACGGAGCTATTGACTCTTTTGAGGCTGACAGAGGATTCCCGCAAAAAGATGTAATTCTCGACTGCGACGTGTGTACAGTATGTAACCTGTACTTGAGCCGCTTATGCCGCACTCATGCATTTGAATGGGGGGGCGTTATGTGACTGAGCGGGCTGTTCTGTGAAAAGCAATGCTCATCGATTCATCATCTTGCATATCACTATTCCCGCATGGATAAAATTGAAAACGTGGCAATTGATTCACTCGTTCAACATAGACGTCGTTTCCCATAAATTGCCTAGAGAATACTCTGTCACCAAGAAGTAATGTGACGGAGAACAAGACAATCGCGCAAAACTTGACATATGTACATCGTAACAAGATCCATCTGTCTTTCCTGGCGGAATGCAATACATGTTGCGGAAACCTAGTACACTGCGAGCTACCCGGTTTACGGAAGAAGACGTAGATTACGACTCTATTGACGCCTAGAACATGTTTATTCCGGGTGAATTGGGGAAGACAGGCATTTATTGTAGTTCTCATATTGAAGAGTCGGAATAAGATATTATCACGACGGAGAGTGATGGGCGATGATCCAAGTTGTGTCGATGGTCCAAGTTTTCGTCCCCTTGGGCCACCGTTTAAGAGGAAACTAATAGCCACAATCATGTAACACTTCAATCTCTAAGAGTAGTTGAAAGATATACATCAAAGAGCAATTGGATAAAGTGATTGATAGACACTTACTGTCAAGTAATAGCTCACAAAATGCATGTTAACGAATTCTCACGTATCTTCAATTTCTCTAACTGAGCAAACCAGAACGGTGTGATGGCAAATCTGGAGAGTTGCACCCTTAATGTCCCCATCTCTAAAGTTACCAAACACCATTCACACCGCATTTATGATATGTTACTAAATTTGCATAACAAGACCGTCATGCGTTGTGATCCAGTGACAGATCAGAAAGAGGTAATATACTTGAGTGAACTTGGAAACTAATTTTGAAGCCAATGAGGCACCATATGAGATTTTTGGTATGGTGCAGTGTTTAAAGAAACTCAAACAAATCATTTACTAGTTTTGCAAACAGTTGACCAAGTGTAATAGTTGTAAACAGCGGCAATGGATAATGGCTATTGGGCAGCATGCCCTTGACGGATATTAGATTTGCCGCATAGCCTACTTAGATAAACAGCACACTCTAGATAAATGATTCCATATGTTACTCGTCGTATCATTAGGCAGAAGCACGCCAATTCTCTTGGCTTGGTGGAGAAGACGCCGTTGCAACACAAACCCATGATCAGCATAACTGTGCCGAGTGCTTACGAATAGCCTACACCAGTTTCCCCGCTCCTGTAGCCAATTCAGCAAGAAGTTGAGGCTAGTCTACATATATGATAGACTGAGATTGAAGGCCGTATAAATACAACATTGCGCCCTCTGACCAAACTGTCACTGCTGCAATATCAAGATACACACATCGCGGGATTCCGCCGCCCATGCTGAACAATGGCTAGTCAAGATACACTTCGGCAACCTCTCACTCTTACGGATGAAGATCTCAATCTTACATTCCATGCGACTTACACTGATACCGTCAATCCATTCAAAATTTCCGTAAAGGAGGACTTCGTGGAGCAAACCAGACTCAAGGCTTCATTGACTCGCTTCATCGATACAGAGTTTCAGCCTCCCAACGACCAACTCGAGTATACCGATGGACCTCCCACTCACGCTGCCAAGACAATTGCTTTTTACTGGGCAAATGTATATGATTGGCGAGCTGTCGAGGATGATATCAACACTCAACTGACACAGTTTACGACAATTGTCCATACACCCCATACGGCATACAAAGAACCCATTCCGCTTCACTTCGTGCATCATCGTTCCCCTCGTCCCGATGCTATACCGCTTCTCTTTGTCCATGGCTGGCCCGGCTCATTTCTTGAAGTCGCCGAAATAATTCATCTACTCACACATCCACCTGATGACTCTGTTCCAGCTTTCCATGTAGTGGCGCCGTCTATTCCTGGCTATGGCTTCTCACCATCTCCGCGTGCACCTGGATTCGGATATCGCCAAGCTGGCGCTGCCTTCAACACCCTGATGCAGCATCTCGGATACAAACATTACGTGGCACAAGGTGGAGATGCTGGAGATTTCATTATTAGATATGCGGCAGTGGATTTCCCTGACGCTGTTGTGTCCTTACACTCCAACTTCTGGGTTGTTCCACCAACTGACGAGGATCTTAAGAATCTGAAGGAAGGAAATTCCACATCTGAAGAGGTTGAAATAATTAGACGACTAGGCGGTTTCTCTAGCAAAAGATGGGCCTATGGACAACTTCATCAAACGCGGCCACTAAGACTAGCCCATGCAATGACCGACTCACCAGTGGGATTGGCCATGTGGATATACGATGTATTAGTTTCATGTATCGAAGAGGAAAACGTCGCCAAGATTTGGACACCGGATCGAGTCATTACATGGACCATGATGCACTGGATTCCCGGCCCTTATGCTGCGTTCTCACTTTACAAGCACGGTGCAGCTGATGGCGCCATATCTATGTCTGGAGTTGAAAATCTTCCATACGTAAAGCAGCCTGTGGCTATCAGCCAGTTTCCACACGATATCTGGTATCGTACTCCGTTGGAGTGGGCAAAGAGAAATGGCAATGTAAAGTGGAGTGCTGTACACGAAAAAGGAGGGCATTTTCCTGCATTGGAGACACCAGAAGTGTTGGCCGGAGATGTACGGCAATTCTTTGGTAATGCAGAGGAGAGTGGAACAAAGGTATTTAAGTAAAAGGATACGTCGGAATAAGCGAATACTAGATAGGATAGACAAGCAACTAGACCAGTGATAAGACTAGCTATATGTACCCTGCATCTCCAAAGGTTTATATAGATGAAAAGGAGCAACGAGTTAGGCTATATGTACGTTGAAACATACCAAGACTCTCTAAATATATATGTTGTTTATTCTCTTTGCCACAGTATGCTATTGTGTTGGACTTTACCTGTGGCGGCGTCCAAGACATGAATGACCCCGTGGTACGATGTCAATGCAACGAGCTTCCCATCGGGAGAGAAGATGAATGAGATTGTTTGACCAAACATTTTGCGCTGCTATCAATAAGCGTCTGTTGGATCTCACCCGTAGTGGCGTCCCATTTCCTCATGGTCTTGTCAAACGATCCCGATACGAAGAGCAGCCCATCGGTCGAGAAAAACGACTGATTTGACCGAATATTGATGGCCCTCCAGCGTTCGAACTTATGGACTCGAGCGCTTATTTACGGTCGATTCTGTGATAACACATTGTGGCTCCTTCTTCTTAGATAGTCCGCGTTAAACAGGGGTTCTGACTGAAGAGAAGCGCTGATTCATATGTTTGTAATAGCGTATTCTGGATTCCGAGATCGTTGTAGAGACGAAATGATGCGCGTCTAGTGTTAAGAATAACAACCTGAATTCGCCGGAAATAGTCTGTTGTATGTTGGAGAATACGTGATTGAAGTACAATACTCACCATCGGGAGCCGTCCCATCTTTGCAACCGCGAATTCTACGTCGGATGTGGCTCTACACCAACTTGGAATCTTAATCCAGGAAAGTAGATGACTTTTTTAGGAATTCATGGACTCGGCAGTCATTAACCAGTTCATCTCGACGCCCTGAGTCCCAAATGTGGTCAACCCAGTGGACACAAGGGTACCGTATGGAGGACAACGGATATGGTAATGGCTGCTCGAGATCGTTGACCAAGAATCTGGGATGGTACAGACTATATATGTCACATCTTAGTTTGCGCAATGCGAATAGCGACTATAAGAATATATCTTGGTGAGCCTCTGAATCGCCGGAGGGGAAGAATGTTGTGGTTTCCTTTTTCGCACAAGTGGTCCTTCGTAGACTGATGTACAAAGTAGATGACCCTATCTCGAAGAGTTAGGAGGGGGCCATATGACTTAACAAAATCTGAAAAATTATGCGGTTTGACATTTCCCAATGCCTTCCCGAGGGAAGGTAATTCCTAGAAGGCAATTGGTAATACACGACCGACACAATGGCGAGGATGCGTCTACAGATGTCTGCACTTTTGGAACTGTCGATTCGCCCCATCATGCGCCAATGAAGTGGATCAAGCTCTGGTGGAAATGACTCCCAACAGCTTCCATACTTATTTATATATCACCAAATCAAGACACATGAGAACTAATCATATGAGAAATAATCCATATATGCCATAAGAGATTTAAAAAAAAAAGTTAAAAAAAGACAAAAACATACAACAGCCGGTGTTCGCTGATGGTCACCCACTCAACTACTAATCTGCCGGTTAGAGGCTTGTCTATGGGGGAGCAGACGGGACCCCGAATTTTCCTCTACCTATGGTCGTATGTGACATAGAGAAGGCAAATTTAGACATATAAGTCTCCTAAACTAATATTGTAATTCTCCTGAGTGCTTCGTGAGATCTTCCCGAGCTCTTGACAAACCAAGGCCACGCGGAGGAACATATCGTTCGCGTCAGAGGTCAGATGGTCTTGAACGGCAGACAGTGTTCGACTACCGTACATCTTCAACTGTGCTGGTTGATCTACTCGATACTGGATTGTACGTGCTAACGGAGACAGAGACAAATTTATTGTTCAGCTCCAGACAAAGGTTGGCTTTCCCTGCGCCAGATTCCAGCTGCTCATCAATCTCGGGCCAATTTTTGACTGGAGACTATCCATTTGACACCGGATGCAAGTGTGTTCTTGACGACGAGCTTTAAAGCTGCTATGTCCTAGCAGAAGAAGTATAAGAGAACACACTAGCGTAAGAAGTCAATTGCTTAGCCTGCTTGGAGCACCTCTTCCAGTCCGTCGATAATACATGTACCAATCATCAGCATGATTATTCCCTTTCCTGGGTCACCCTTGATCCAGAGCAGCCGATTCTCGTGTTATGGCGCCATTGTTGATACTAGGGGCGGCCAAGGATACATTTGTACGAGCCCTCCAGCATGCCGCCCTTGGTCTCCTTCATTCTCTTTTTGTCATCGCATGGGCCTCCCTCGTATAATTCAGCAAGGTGATGTTATCAACCGTCCCGTTATTGGATTTGAGTTGAAACCCTGATCGCGGTATCCTGCCAAGTTAATGTGCGCAGCCATTCTGGAAATATGGGCCGTGGGTGTTGGCTACGAGATACAATATGGACAACCATAGTCCTATGCCCCTCTTCGCTACTTGACAGATGTTCAACAGCTTATATGCCGGTAGATTCTATCTCGTATTGCCACCGCCAAGCTTCTGGAATGACATGTTGTCAGTCGTTGATGGCATAGATAAAAGTCCAAGATCAAGTATATAAACTAATAAGTGAGACTTTATTAGAACTATGAAGAAAATGGAATATATCCCCAGTATTATTTCTCTCTATAAAAGGTCGGATTCGAGTGCATTTGAATCGAGCGAGTCATTAAAATGAAGCCAATCTTCAAAACCCTCTTCACTTTCATACTTCGGAAATGTTTCTTGAACTTCCCCCTCTATATCAGGATACCAAACTATCATAGTCTCTATGTCTTTCCGCTTATAAGGAGGTAATCGCCGTCTCATATAACAAAAATAAACATAGAGAATCTTACAAAGCTGCTGAATGTGGATTATGGGGTTACTCGATTGATCCTTCTTGTCCTCTAATTCATCGTCTGACTCCCTATTTGGGGATACTCTTTCCCAGTGGTATTTCCATTGAGTTAAGCGGCGGCGTAGAGACATCAGCATGTAACCAACGTCAAGAACTAATTCACGGCTAATAGCAGAGTTCGCGAGGGCCTCTTCAAGTTGTTGATAAAACTGAAGCTCTATTTTGCGCCCTATTATTCGTGACAACTGCGCTGTGAGAATAATAATTTGCCGTTCATATGTGTTTTCTGGGGCAAGGGTTGTTAGAAGTGTCACGTTTGTCTTCTCATTATTAGGCTTGGGCCTCAGAGTGTATGTAAACCAAGGAGCCATGTCATCCATCGCGAGGAGCGTTTCGCAAAGGCTTTCGCTATTCAGCGGCTGACTGTCGGGATTTTTAATACATGCCTTCCATGTATCATGCCTTTGAATCGTAAGTCCATTGATCAATGGCTGGAAGCGATGTATTATAGGAGAGCAATTGGAGTTAATGTATACCCAACAGGCGTGGAGGTCAAGCTCATAACGTATTCCTCGCGGTCCGTGTATGCGAATAATATCATAGTCGTTTTGTAATTTATTAATCAATCCAAGGAGGTGTTCTATATTTATATCCAATGGTAGCTCAATTGGTTGTCGAAAGCCATTAGTATTAAGAGGATAAATAACATGGAGGCCTAATGTTAAAATCCTTTTATTAGTAAAAGCTAATTACTTATTATGAAATACCTCTTACCAAGTAAAGCAGTGCTGCCTTGTTGTACAAGTCTAAAAAAACTCGCAGGCTCACACATAAATGGCATAGGGGGGCCACTACTGATACTTGTACGGCTAGAGCACCGCACGCAGTCTCTTCCTACTTCTCGACCTTCACACTAGGGAATTCAGTTAGTAAAGAGAAAAACGAAAGTTTTGCTGCAGAGCGAACTTTGATAATTTCACTAAATTCAAGTCTTACCATAACTTTCGCCATCTTACAGCCAATGCAAACAGTCTGCTCTTTTCTCCCTGCCCTACTTAAATCTCTCATAGGTCTTCTACGTTGTTTTTCTGGAAATCTGTTTCCAACATTTATCGTGCTTATACCAGTTCTACCAGTCACTAAATGTGATGGAGATCTGGGACGCAGAGGAATTTGTTCAGCGGAAAGGCGCCTGTCGGATAACATTGAGCTTAGAGAGGGTATCGCGAGTGCCTTAGGAGTGGAAGAGCTGATTGCGTGCGGACTAGTGTTTAGCGATCGGTCTAGAGACTGAGATTTCGGCCTTTTGAAGGGAGTAAGGGAAGTGTTTAGACGCTCCTTCTTTATGTTGTCGGGTCCATATTCAAGTGTATCTTTACCCTTTGTTGTACGGAGAACTGTGCTTTTGCTTTGCGGCTGTGGAGCTCCAATGGTATCCTTCTCCTCTCTGGTGTTATCCAGTATGTCGTCTTCGTAACTCGGGAGAGAATTAAGGGCTAGGAATATTAAGTGCTTGGTAATATGGTCCTCCATATGACCATCAACCTCAGTCATGTCTTTACCACACATTGGGCATAATGAAAACAGCTTTATTGCCCGTCGGGTATTTTGCTTTGCTAAAGCGCGGAGCTGGATATCGCTGAGATTGGTATTATGGACTTCCTGTATGTGTTTGATATAGTCTTCACGGGTAGAAAATGGGCCCAGCTCGCGGTGGGAGGAGCAGCGCCAGAGCTTGCTATGCAAATGCATATGGCTGAGCCATTCATCAGTGTGGTTATAAAGTAAATCTGCCTCTGTGCAATTATCAAAGAGGCACACAAAAGGGTGCAAGTCAGTTTCGACGTGATTACTATAAGGTTGTTCAGTATTATCCCTAGGCGGTAAGATCGTTATATATACCATGATTTCTGGTTGAGGTTTGGGTTACTCACTTCCATTTTTGTTCATCGAATATCTCTTGGGCCGGGAGTGCGTGCAGGCAATAAGGACAAGTAATCTCTTTTATTGCTTGGAGGTCTGATTTCAACAATTCATTGAGCTTCGACTCCGCGTCTGATATCGCCTCCCCAAGCAATAAAACGTTATGAAAATCAGCTAAGCGGTCGCTTTTGAGCTGTTCGTACTTTCGTTTGGTAGCGAGGCCAGGAGCAGGTGGGAATATGAGTTCTTCATGGTTACCCAATGAGGCCGTCTTTATTGCTGAGATAACAAAAGGGCTTGAAAAGACTATCCTAAAGTTGTCCGAGGGGGAAGTTGTGGTATTTTGGATCTGTGTGGATGTAATCGTGGTCCCTGCTACGACAGTAATTGGACTATTATCCTGTTTTGCATCGTGATTCCCCGGAGATAGACCTGACCGAGCAGCTGATAATGCGATGGAAGCCATGGGAACTGCTTTCTGTGACCGGACAGCAGTATTCACTTTGTGATATCTCCTATATAGGATTTGTTTCTGTCGAAGGAGCATTGCACGAGCAAGTCTTTGTTGGATTGTTTTGCTACTATGAGGAAACCGAGAGCCAATGTGATTTTCGAAGTGATTAAGCAGAAGAGGCTCCACACTATTTCCGTTGTCGTCCGTGATCTGATAATCGCTTACGAGAAGAACCTGGACTTCTGCAGTGCCTCTGTGGACTGTACTCGATATCTTGTCAAGACGGCTAATCTCAGTCGCAATGTCTACAAAACACTGCTCTAACTGTTCGTTTGCAGAGCTCCGAGCATCCAAAGGTCCGAATTTGCCCAGCGTATCAAGGACATCCGAGCCTGTATGTTTGTAAGCTGACCTATCCACCATTCAGCGGTATAGGGTCGAAGAAATCAAGACCCTCAACTGGCATGAAAGAGTGAGACCTACAAGCACGAATACGAAAGTCAAGCGATTCGAGCAGGCCGGTAACAACGCTCTGCACTTCTGGCGCATATCGCAGGCGATGATCGATGGACGCTCGCCCAGGAGAAAATATTCCGATGCTCGCAGCCCATGTGGATAATCTCGCAACCTGGTCTTCCACCACTGAGAGTTCTCTAGGATGTATGGGGGACGCTCGGAGGACACATTGTCGGAAAGATTCCAAGCACTGGGTAGCACAGATGGCAATAGTCGGCTTCTTTGCGTCTAGAGTCTCGTCCTTGTCCATCATGCGAAAATATTGCCGACTCTAAGAGGGCAGAATTGTATTGCAAGGTGGGCTTCGTACATAGAGATAAGGAAAGTCTGATGATATCATGTTGAGACTCCAAAGCACGAATGCATTGAACCCCTCTTTGAGTCTTTTAATAGTGATTGGTTGTGTTGGCGAAGTAACATTAACAGATGGTGAGACCGCCAGCCTAGAAACTCGGAAGAAGAGATGCTAGAACAAACTATGAAATGTATTCCATTTGAATGCTAGAAAAATCACATAAGTTTCAGAGCGCCTGTATAAATTCTATACCGGTTTAGAACTGGAATCTTCTGATGTGGCGTTGATCTTTCCAATGTATACAGTAGCTCGCGATGTCACTTTGTTATGGCATCTGAAAGCCTGTACCCCAACCTCCATGTCGCCTTATTGGCCGCATCTGGTGCTATTCCCCGCCCCCGCGCAATTTCATAAGAGAACCACCTCGCAGATAATGAATGACAAGCGCGTGGGCTCTTTGCGGCACGGACATCAGAATTTATAGTCGTGATATAATCCAAAGTCGGCGAGATGACCATATACTCTGATCACGAGGACGAGAGCTGGAATTCCGACTTGCTCTTGAAATCGTCAGAGTCAATCAGGGAGATGGCGCATATCGCTCGGATTAATGATACCAATGAAGAAAGCAAGGCTTTCTACAGCCACCTAGCATCCCATTGTATCAGATTACGAGACTTCTCGATATGGGCACGACAGAGTTCGTCTCGAGTAAACGATAAACTTGTCAAACAGGCTCTGGTCCACCTCAGTTCTATTGTCTCAGAGAACTGTCTCCAGCAATTACCGTCATACCCTACCACATTGGAGTTTCGACTTGGGATGCTCAATTTATACTGGAGTGATGCGCGAAAGCAATCTCTCGAGATGAAACTCAAATTCATTAGCCAATGGTTGACAGCCGGGGAGCAACGAGGCCAGGTGGATAAAACACTGGAATCCTGTGCCGACGAACTCGACAAACAACACCCAGATCAGGCTTCCAAGAAATTAGCTGCCAAGTTTCCATCTCTAGACATTGCTGAGCCATCATATATCATCTGCAAAGCGGCCCAATCGATCTTTGATGCATTGTTAGACTGCAAGGAATGCTCTTGTCCCAACCAGCACGAATTTGGAGCGAAACTCGAACTGGGCACGTACCGGAGGCCCAACAAGAAAGTCAACAAGAAGCCACTTATCAAGTCTATTCGAAATCGTGCCCGGACTCGTCGTGGCGATGATGAGACAGCTAATGAGCTTGATTTTGATATATTCCTCTCCATGGAGCGGGATTGGCACGAGGTTCGCGTGCAGTTCGTTAAAGAGTGTGAGGCCTACTTTAATCTTCCAAGTGAGGTGGCGTCACCTTATGTACGCAGTACTGAGCATGGGCAAGCAAAGGTGGAGAGACTATGCAGACCAATTACCAAGACGAAGACAAAGGCTTTGCAACGCCTCGTGTTGAAGCTTAACAGTGGCCAACTGTTCGAGGTAGGATTTGAGAAGAGCAACTTCCAAATAGACAAGACAGCCAAACCGATTTCTCTGTCTCAATGTTTTGAAGATAGGCACGACTTCTTTACGGAAAAAACGAAACGAATCCTTTCTCTCATTATCGGCTCCACAATCCTACATCTGAACGGCACCTCCTGGCTCCAACCAGGGTGGGGATCAGCAAGCATCAAATTCTTCCAGACAACATCGTCCAAGACCCCGTTGCGACCTTTTATCCAAACTGAGCTGCCCAAGGCCAATTCAGCGGGCGTAACTGATGTTCGCCTCATCGTGGATGGTGGAGACATCGACGATGAGACATTGGACGATCTAGATTCAGGGCATCGCTGCCCGGTAATGGTTGCTCTAGCCGTCGTCCTCATAGAGGTGTATTTCGTCAAGCCATTCAAAAAACTGGCACAAATGCACGATGTCCCACTAATCGAAGTTCCCAGCGGCCGCATAACCCTCATCGACGTAGATCAAGTGTTCAATGGCGATGAGGAAACTGGCAAGGAGGGATGGCGTTCCCAGATGCCCGAAGACTCTCCTCTTCTTATGGCCATTGACAACTGCTTAGATGGCGAATTGTGGGAAGATGAGGAAGGCGAGGCCCTCGATAGCGGAACACTCAGGTCACGGATATATGAACATGTTGTTCGACTCCTGGAGCTTCACCTCATCCAAGGCTTCAGCCAGATACCGCTGGACGGCGTTGACGAATATGCCAAAGATCTAGATTTTGGGAAATGGGGTCAGGTCATAACCAGCCGGGAGCTAGACAGCCAAGCAGCTTCGCTACCCCCGGGTGTGCTCACACCCACTCGGACCCCATCACCCACGATTATGCTGCTTGCTCCAAGCCAAGTCAGAGTTCGTCCACTCGGGTCCAATCAGGGGCATCATTATTCACAGTTATACCCCATGGGTTCGTATTCACCACTAGATACGAATACTACGTCGAATAACGATCTTGACTATGAGTTATATCACGGATTTCATGATCACATGGGTGGCCGGGTTTCTCTACAATCTCCTGTCACCCGCACACACTTTCATGTTGCTATTATTTGTGCTTTGCCTCGAGAAGCCGATGCCATTACCTTGCTTTTCGACCAATTCTGGGACGAGGAGAGAGATCCTTATGGCCGAGCTAATGGCGACATAAATACCTACATCACAGGTCGCATCGGAAATCACAACATTGTTCTTGCTGTCCTTCCAGGCATGGGGACAAATAATGCAGCTGCTGCGACTGCTAGCCTACGATCGAGTTATACCAGCCTTAGGCTTGCTATCCTCGTTGGTATGTGTGGGGGAGTCCCTCGTATCTCCAACCTCGATGCATTCCTAGGCGATGTAATAGTGAGCAAGACCATCATACAGTATGACTATGGTAGACAATATCCTGGACACTTTTCGGTGAAAAATACCGTCGAAGACAGTCTTGGGAGTGCCAATAGGGATATTCGAAGCCTCCTCGCGGTTTTTGAAACGGAGTTGATGAGGCAGCGGCTACAAAAAGGCGCTTCAGAGCACTTGAAGCATTTGCAAGAGAGAGCTATAGTGGAGCGACGGCGAGCAAATTATAAATATCCTGGGGCTCTTGAAGACAGGCTATACCCCCCAGCATATGCTCACAAACATCGAGCATCATGTGATTTGTGTACTGCTTCAGACACCTTCTGCAAGTCAGCTTCTGAGGCATCGTGCGCCGTGGTGGGGTGCGGTTCAACCGACCTAGTTATAAGAGAACATAATGTCGAAGAAGCAAATTTCAGCCCAGAGATCTTCATTGGCCGAGTAGGGTCCGGAAATACAGTTATGAAGAGCGGAGAAGACCGTGATCGAATCGCCAAGACACACAACATCATTGCCTTCGAAATGGAAGGCGCTGGAGCCTGGGATGAAGTTCCGTGTATCGTTGTGAAAGGTATCTGTAACTATGCAGATAGCCATAAAAATGAATCCTGGCAAAACTTTGCGGCAGCCACTGCTGCCGCTGTCACCAAGGCTATTCTTGGGCGCTATATCGTCCATGATAGGGATCGACATTGAACCCGAATTGACGGTATGGCCTTGTCTCATCATCTTATTTTTCGTACTAACAAATTTCCGATTAGTTCAGAAGCGACAAACAAGCGAATGGAATCCAACAGTTAATCCAACTCTTTCCAGGAGAGCGCTGGGTTAAAACGAGGGTGAGAAAATCCTCTATGTTAAGGTCCGTGGCCCAGGTTGCTGCGTACCGGACTGTGACTGCGCTCTGATCCTCGTGTGATAATGTGTGGCTCGGTCTTCTAAAAATCACAACTTGCCCAGCCATTATGATCTCTATAGCCGTTGTGTTCCTCTCCCGTTATATTAGAACTTAGAAATCTGGGAAACCGCAATCTTCGGTAAATGGCCTGCAGCTTAATAATTGTCTAAAGTAATATTGATAAATTATTTACATTTATGTATTTTTATTATGCATGAAACATATGGTTAGCCCCAAATAGAAATGACCGAGGGAGCTAACGTATAGTGAGGTTTGATCCAGGCTTTGTTTAGATAAGTTGCTGTCCAAGTAGAAAGTAGAAAGTAGAAAGTGGGTGCTCTGCAAAAAGGAACAGTCTGAGTCTGTTGCGGCACAGCTGATAGACTCACCGGCCGTTTGAGGGATTCGTCGTACCCTAGAGCAAGCTGGATCAAACATCACTGGAGAGCTCCAAAGCCCTTGTGGGGAGTCTCAAGATACTCTTGAAACTGTCGGAAATTGGAAACATTATCACTGCTAGCAAGGATCTCCAAGCGTATTACGCTGGTTGGAAAAAAGGATTATCAAGATATACAGAGCTTTTCCCAAATACTAGAGAAAACATGTTTGCTCCCACTATCGCCAGGTTGTCCTTGGGAAGAATCGTATTACCTGCGCTTACAAAACAACTCAACGACAAGACATTTTGAAGACAGTTTCATTCCTCATTCAACTTCAAATATCTAATCGGGCTTCTCAAATAGTAGTCAGAAGATGCGGCCGAGTGCCCCAACACAGCCGCAGAGAACAACGCCACTCTTCGAGGTTATTGCATTGTAGAAAAGCCCATCAGACAACCGTCACCGTCACCCTCTCGCACCTCTCCCACCAGAGCGGCCTCTCATACGTCTCTGCTTTGGCCAGTCCTATCCGCTGATAACACCCAACCCTTTCCGAACTCTCAACCAACACCATCATCCGACACTTTATCGACTGGGGACACCTGGTTATATAATTCGGGCAGCAGTTTGGATAGTTGCTGTGCCTAGTCGCGTATGGTTTGTCGCCAAGGACCAAGCAGAGCACAGCGGTGCGGCGTTGGTTCCAGTCTCCAGACCCGCCATCGCTGATAAACTCGACATCAGGAATGGCGTTGCCCTCGTTGTCAAAGAGTTTCCGTCCATCTGACTCGCCTGCATCAAGCCACAGCTTGTTCAGGTGTCCACGAATCACCAACTCGCCGCCAGTAACTGCCCCAAAGGGATTTCTGTCCGACACGGGCGAGGTTTTGCACGATATGACCTCGGCTCGGGCATAGTCGGTGTTGCCGCCGTCGTACTGAAGCTCACCTTTCATGGTGGCCCACGACCACGACGGTGCCCCTGACTTTGTGGCGTTGGGATTGGAAAGCCAATTCTCCCACATGAGATCATGCACCAGGAAGCGTCCCCAGAGCCCAGCGTAGTACTCAGTCTTGAAATGGGCAGCAAAAGCCTGCGCGATGGCCGATATGGCAGGTAGTCGATCGCTTTCTTCGGTGAGCTGCCTCGTCGTGTACTTGTTCAGAATGAAGTGCCAGGTTGAGTAAGTGCCTCCATGGCTGTTGAACTCCTCCCCAACCTGTGGAGTTTCCGGGCTGGCCAGCTCGTCGAGCTCCTTGAGACGAGTAAACGAGTAGCCGCAGAGCGAGGACCAAGCATCCCAAGGGCCATAGTCCCCGCGGCGTCTTTCGCGAGCATCTCTGGAGGTAGCGTGAAAATCGGGCTGGTAGCCGTTCTGGCATTTCCAGACCATGTGCATGTTGGTGAAGATGAGAAGCCGGGGCGTGAGCAAGGCCTCCTGGAGAGTCCAGCCTCGGGTGTTGATGGGCTGCTGGTGCGCAGCAACGCTGGCGAATGACGACGAGCTATCTGCAATGAGAACCGAACCCATTGTCTCTTCCTCTACCCGGAGGGGGTGATAGAAGGCCCCAATGCTGGGGTCGTGATAATTGGTTTGGAGGAATCCCTCGGTAGCGGCCGAGGCACTCGCCACCGAGATGGTGAACTGCGTCTTTTGGTAGATGCTCATCATCTTGGCCATCTCGGTCTGCTTATCTTCGTCGCTATCTTGGATGATGCAAAACGCATCGATCCAGATGTACCTCAGGCCCATGCTCCGCGTGACCTGAAGTGCGTCCTTGATCGTCTGGGGCAGCTGCTCGTACGGGAGTTCCTTTTGGTATCGGTCATACCGTTCACGAAGCGTCTTGAGTGCTTGGTCTCCTCCCCAGCAGTAACTAAGGGCGCAGTAGTGTCCTTTCTGCCCGCTAGTCTCACATAGACGTGCAGAATCGGGTTCACCTAGACGAGACACCTCAATGAGTCTTGTGGGCAGATCAGCCGGCGTATGTGCTGGACACTCGTGGTGGTTGGTGAGGCACTCATCCATCCACCCGCGTGCCTCGTCAAAGCTTTCGGGAGACCCAAGCTCTTGGAGCAGCGCTTGTGAATGGACGACGGACGCCGCTGGATCATCTGAGGAAACTTGAATAAATATGAACTCGCTGTAGCCAGGATATTGGCCTCCACTTACTCGGGGTGGCGTACATGCTCCATGACAGGTCGCCACCACTCCATTCAATCCCGCTCCGGCTCCAGATATACAAAACGTTGTCGACCCAGTTGTAGCGGATGCTCAGCTCTAGCTCTTCGTCAAGTGATGGATACCAAACTGGGCGCTGTTCATCTAAGAAGCGCTCCGTCCTATCCTCTGAATTGTCCGAGCCGCCTGAATCTTCTTCATGCTGCTGATACTTGCGATCACGAGAAGCAACGGCCTTGCAAAAGACGCAGCCAAAGACAGCGGCATCCTCAAGCTCACGCCGAGTCCGGCAATACCGATATCCGCCACGCTCGTACCACATGTGATAGCGTGTGCTGTTGAGATCAGACCTGGCTTCATCCCGGTAGTCGGTGAAGAGCCGGGAGCACGAATCGCAAAGCTTGAGGCGCGGGAAATCCTGGGCCGTCTTCATCTTGGACGGCTTCCAGCCTAATATTAATTCGTACTTGGAGTATTAATGGATGTGCTTCCGATATGCCTCGCTCAATGATTTAGGAAAAACACTGCAGAGAAGCAAATATCAAGATTCAATAACTGTGTATATATGTAAATGGATAGTGAAAGATGGAAGTTGCCCTGCAGATCAAATCAATCTTTGCAAGCTGAGCCATGCGCTGGTGTGGTTCGCGATGACATTGAGAAAGATCGAGGCCGAATAATACGGCGCGGGGCGAGCCGCATTTATAGCGCCAAAGTGGGAAGAGCCTCATTCAAGCGCAATACTTTCTGCACCATATTCCATGATACACTAAATCAAGGCCTCGTCTTACACCTTCATATCAGCAGTCGGGATACACGTTTATAGCCATCTTCCGACCATCGAGTCGATACAAATGGGACATCTTAGTCGTGGATGTCTTCGATGCCGGCAGCGCCGCGTCCGCTGCGATGAGGGGCGGCCGTCTTGCCAGCGCTGCATCCACCGCAATGAGATTTGTGAGGGATACCGAGATGAATCGTCTCGCATATTCCGCAACGAGACGGAAAAGGTGATTCAACACTCACGCGCAGTGCAAACGGCAACTCGGCCAAGTCACAGAGATTCCTCGCAATCTTCATCTTCTCCTCGGAAACGAAGCAGATCCGCCAATTTGAGCTTAGCTTCTCGACGATCATCTTCTTTCTCATCGTCACTCGCCCCGGAGGAAGCTTCGGGCATCACGATACGCAATCCTCGGCCGTGGCTGAAGGAATCGGAATCGCCAGCGCGATTCCAGCCGCCCCTCGAAGACCAGGCTGTAGACCAATTCATAGATAAATATGTTCTGTATCCTTGCAATCAGACGTCTTCTCCTGGCTTCCTGGAGCATTTGCCTTGCATGTTTAAAGAGGTCAACATCCAAGGCCGATACGCGCTTCGCTGGGCTGTGCAGGCGGCAGCATACGCAGATGCCATCTCACAAAACAAAGAGAGCGACGCGCTTGCAAGCAAGGCTCTGCAATGCTATGGCATGGCACTTGGGGCGCTTGGAGAGTCGCTCGCTGCATCAGGCAAAGAGCCGGATGATTATGATCTCATGACCGTGGTTGTGCTGGATATATTTGAGGTAGGCACACGCATACGATTTGCGATACATATACTTGCAGACTTTGCTGATGTTTTGCAGACATTATATACTCCGAACGAAGTCAGCAAAGGATCGCACGTCCAAGGAATGGCGCAACTGCTTCGCCTACGTGGTAGTGATCTGGTCTACAACGCGCGAGGCTGGAGTCTCTTTCGGCTTGCACACCATCGAATTGTAAGGCCTCAACACTGCTTCCTTGGTCGCGTTCGTTCGCTAACCCCGCAAAGCAAAAGCAGCGACTGGCATATCACATGTCGCAAATCCCCGAGACGTCAGACTTGCTCAAGGGGTTAAATGATAACGAACCCTCGGTCCGCCTCGAGAAGAATGCCGACGACATCCTCGAGACATGTAAGCGGGCGCGGACCTTGTTAAGCCTTATTACTGCAGGTGGGCTATCGGCATCGACCGTTGTCGACATGATCAAGGAGTTGCATTCGTCGGACCAGGAAGCGGTCAGTTGGCGGCAGACATCACAGTGGTCTTTTACCAACATAGTCGTCGCGGAACGGCCAGATCTTTCTTCAGCAGCTCATGGCATCACAGAAACTATTCAGCTGCATCCGGATGTGTGGATGGCCTACGAGTGGAACTATCACAGGGCAGCGCGCATCATCTTCCTACAACAAGTACTACAGTGCTCCACAGCCGCTCTGGAGGCCCCAGATTTAGAAGAAGTTGATGAGCAGACACTGAAGACTACCATTGCAGAGTGCGTATTGATGATTCAATGGCTGGCCGACGAGTTCCTCGCCACCGTTCCCCAGTCCCTTGGGAGTGTTGATCATATGGGTCGGCTTCATTCTAGCAACGATGGCCTGCCTCGGTGCCGCGCCATTGGCGGGTATCTGCTTCTATGGCCAACTCGTACTATCAAGGCGGAAACGTCTGCGACAAGCATAGATCAGAAAGAGCGCGCGCAGAGGGTGTATGAGAGGATTCGCGAATGTACCGGAATGAAAGATCTTCTGGGCGACAAAAGCATCATATAATCTACCAAAGTCGATTCTATTTGAATACGGATGTACGCATGCTCAACTAGGTACAAGCAAAGGCCAACCTCAAGCATAACCCGATATGCAACCATCTTCTGGCATATCATCTCTTGACGGCAATCTCATCAAGCTCTGTCCCATCCGCCAACTTGACCTTCTCCGCACTTAGTGTTACAAAGCAAATCCGGCATATCTCATCCGTCCTATTAATCCACTGGTGGTTTACACCCCCTTGGATAAGGAACTCTCCCGCCTTGACAGTTCTCTCCTCCCCGCTATCGAGCTTCATGACGATCTCGCCGCTAACCACGACGCCGTAGTCTAGGCTCAGCGTCCGGTGCATCGGCACGGTGAAGTGAGGCGCGATGTTGCTGATGCAGAATATGGCGCCGTTTGGCGGACAGCGTGGGATCATGTTTGGGTAGCTTTGTGCAGGCTCCGAGTTGTTGATGGGCACCGAGTTGCGCACGTCGAATACGGCAAACGATGAGCCCGTCGGTCCCATGGGATGGAACAATGGGACTTCACCGTCGGAACCAAAAATGGCGGTTCCTGTTGCGTCGTGCGTCGTGGTGACGATGCGAGGGTTGGAGTTGGGGGATGACATGGTGAAAATGCTGGTTGAAGGGCTTTGAAGGGGTTGAAAGTGGGCGTATAATGACGGCTCTTGAACCAACTTTGGCTGCGTTGGCCTGTTACTGGGCAGGCTTGAGCTATCGGATAGGCAGCGAGATTGAATGTCTCAAGCAATTGGCTTTCCCAGCGTTTCTTGACTTGAATCAAGAATATTTAGATGGCAATGATATCACAGGATCAAACATTGATGTACTGAGATTGAGTAGCGGCTGGCTTGCTGGGGTCGCGGAGAGAACTGGTGCTGAACCAAAAAAAAAAAAAAAAATACTTGTCTTGTAGGGAATTCAGCTCACTTATATAGACGACATATCTCTCCATAATGCCAAATCCCGTGTGTTCTCTAGTCTATCGATAGTAAACCTCGAAAGTAAAGCTCGCGGCCGTGTTCGCAGTCCCTTCTGGATATGGCAGCTTGGACGAGATTAGACGGTGTAAGCGTCCAAAGCTCGCGCCGCTAACCGCAGGCGGAAAGTTGGACGAAGGATCGAAGGACGGGCGAAGGATGCACTAGTGTTCCAAGTACCTTTGCAACTTAAGGTACAGAAAGATAATCAGTTTAGAACCTCTATTTTGTTGCGGGTCCTTTATATCTCCGATATGTAATGCCTTGGATGATGATGGACAGGATACGAAAGGCGACACAACCTGTCAACATCATCTGACAGTTCCGTCTCGGCGACAGGTCAGTGCAACAATTTAAGGGATACGTCATCAAGCGACTTGTCTAGGTATGTAGTGTAACAAGCACAATTAAAGCAAGCTAACTAATAAAAAGGGATGGCTAATAATATTCTTTTGGAGTCTCTAGTAGCAATCTCCAAATTATGGCAAGTTTTCAAGGACCCGGTGAGGAATGTTTACTGCTCCTCGACCGTCCTTGTTTGAATCAATTCGTCTGGTTCAACCCCTTCCTTGAACACACAATGCGGCTTTGGGGACCAAAATCAGGCTTGTTAATTCACCACTATCTCGTAAGATATCTCAAGTCCCAGTTGGCCTTATTTGTCTCGGAATCATATTCCTTGCCCGCCCATGGATTTCCACAAACGTGCAAATGCGCATAGGACGTCCCGTCAAACATGACCCAAGCCCCCTTCATCGCGGACCGTGTTTGGCAACCCATCCCGTTTTGAGTCAAAAGGCCAAATGGTCAGGCAGTGTGGCCCAATGCAATCGCCGGGCTCGTGACATCCGATACACTGACACTGCTGTGTTGATTTGCACCACACATCATGTAGACAATTCCTGGTGCAGTATTTGTTGGCTGTTCTTTGCCGGCATAAGCATCTTTGATGCACTGGAGACCTTAAGCGTCACAGGCCATTGGCACGTTCCCAAAGTGATTTTCGTTGCCCGGAAAGCACGTCCACCCATTCGTGCCTTCGTGAATGACTTTGACCTCACGATCGTGAGTCCATTCCGCAACGCTAGCGTCCGTGGTAACCTGCATGGGGCCAGATGCGAGGGCTCTGTTGATCTTGCAAGAAAAGGCTTCCTCTTGTTCGCTCAGACGAGCATTGGGCTTTGCCGGATCTGGTACACAGCACTGAAAGGCACTGGCATATACATGTGATGCCAAATAAGGGCAACTCAGAGCCGTCATGATGGCAAGATCACCCTTGCAAGCTCTCAAAAAGGTACTTGTACGGGCTTGCGTATAGACCGTGGCTCTTGTCGTGTGCACAACAAACGACGTCGAATCGAAGCTAGCGGAGAAAGCTCAGCTCGCCACTGACCTCAAGAGACAAGGAATCGACATCGTATCGCCATTCTCGCATGCCAAGCCGCCCCCGACGGCTTCTGCCCAGTCTTATGTCTCCCATTATGGTAATCAGGGCTCTTTTCTTGAGGCGATAGAATTTGCTGCCACGTTTTGGAGCTCCATTTTCTAGAATGCTCTTGTCTGCATTCTTGTCTGCATTCTTCGCCGGCGGCGCTTTGATGCTTCTGTTCGTAATTCTGGGTGTAGGAACCAGCACCCTTGTTGTTGATGTCCTGGTTTGTGGCAATTTGAGCAGGTCTCTCGGGAGCGCATGGAAATGACACCGAGCTTTGCTTGTCGTGATTTATGTATCGATTCATGTAGCCGAGCGGCTTCGACTGCCTCAAAGAGGGTGACGCCGCGTTTGATAATCTTGCCATCCTTGTATTCGGGAATCAAGCTGTGGTTCATATTAAAGATGACGAGGAAGTCTTCGTAATTTCCGCCAAGGCCTGTGAGGAACTTGTTTATAAAGTGTGCTTCGCCAATCTTGCAACTTTCGTCTAGTTGCTCAATTTTTCTTCGTACTGTTAGAAGTTTTTCAACGTAATCCGCTACGTCGGTACAGCCCTCGAGTGTCAAGCTTTCATATTCACGGGAAAGAACAAGGAAGGCAGTGGTTTTATAGCTTTGGAACCACGTGTCGATCGCGTCCACCATTTCCAATACGGTCGTCATGCCTTTCACAAGATCAAGGTGTCGATAACCAAGGCTGCTGCGGTCGTGACGTCTCGCTTCCACATGAACCAATCACTCCATTCCTCAAGCGTCCTGATTTCCATGGCGCTGGCTGAGTATCGCTTCTACTTGTTAATTATCCAGTGGGCTCAGCAGGTTGGTGCAGTTGGTGTCTAAGACCGCAATCTCGGTTATCAAGGGGCAGACAAATTGGTTGGTGTTGAGAATCACGTGTGGATCCACGTGATCCTCCTCATGTTGCAAGCCGCGACTGCCCGTAGTCCGTTTGCTATAGAAGACGATGTCTTCTGTTGCTTTCTTTCTTCTTCCTTTGCCTCTTTTCTAGATAGCTTCCCTTGATGATAGAAATAGACCGCTATTTCTCCACAGTTGGTTTGCAGCTGGGCTCACATCTTGTAGATGTGATGGGTATGAGCCAATAGGAGAGCGGCATCCCAAAAAAGCAAGGTGCCAACAATCTCTCCATGAGCTAACCTTTCTGAAAGCTCATATTCAGTTGGTATCCGCAACTGTAGGAGCCTACTCCGTACTTTGCCAATAATTCTCGTCATAAAAAGTATCAAGCTGTGTGTGTATTTGATTATTTTTCCAAGAATCTTCTCTATGCCAGTGATATGCAGATAACTGTAATTGTATTTGTAGTTGAAGTGGGACAAGAGTTACAACCCTTATTCTCAAAAGTTTCCCCAGCTGGGGCTGCTTCCCCTTTATTCATAGCAAGCCAAGGATATCGCCTACTCTAGCAATCTATTAGAGAAGGGTACTTCAATCTTACTTATCTCTTTTGTGAAACCACTCGAAGAAGCTCTTCTGATCCACACCCCATGACCTGAGAACCTAAGTCCATGCCTGTGGCACAAATCCATTCGGGTCAGAAACAATAAGTCAGATCTTGATGCCGACCTAGTAGAAAGATGAATTGCATTCGTTCTGTTGAATTAACTGCATTAACAACTTTTCGCCCTAACTCCCAGTTGGGTAATAATCGCGAGTGGTCTCGAGTTGTCGTCCAATGATGTGATACCACTAGCCTGATGAAACGAACAGAGTATCTTTCCGTATTCCCATCGTATAATCTATGATCATTTTGAAATAGGATGGGCCTTCAATATCTCTGAGGAATCGTAGAAAAGGTTTCGGCACGAACAATATCCGATTTATTCCATGGATTCTGCTGCGGTTCGGGCCAATTTAGGGACGGCATATCAAGCATACGCTTAGGCTCAATAGGCGTGCCCAAAATGTATTCTTATTGCTATTTGCTGTCAAAATTTGAAGTCACACCTGACCAATATCTGAAGATCTCTACAAGTCTGAGACTCTCTGGTTTCTAAATCACAGTACGAAATGCTACTACGCAGATAAAGGCTATCTATTAGCTACATTAGAATCCTCTAAATAAATCAAATCTATCTCACTAGATTAATGTCGTTGAGATTGAATACAAAAACAAAAGACCGCTGTAATGCAGAGTGGTATATTTTACCGCACATACTTAGACTTGCAGGCGCGAGAGCGGAATAGAGCACTTGTCAGGCGATCCGTAACTTTAGGTCTTGTTATCAAGATGTTGCCCTCTCTAATAAAGTAGAATAAATAGTCAGTTCATTTCTGAATAACTAAAAAAAATTGAGTAACTGGCTCTACACTGCAATATTCTCTAATCGCAATCCCTTTCTCTTGCACTAGCCTGACTCTTTCTCTGCTATCGGCCCTACTTGTACGGGCGCATCCTTTGCATCTTTGACCAGGCCAGTGCTCTGAAAGACCTGAGCAAGAATATAGACACGCTTCCAGGTCACTGCAGCATCTCGGAGATCCTCTATTTGAAAATCGAAGCTCTTGATGTTCTCATCGCCGAGATCGCTCGTCGTGTACTCGAGTTTTTCCTTGATATCCTGGAACATAACTTGAAGACTATTAAATGTCTCTGTAGGACGAATTTAGCTTTTGCGTAGGCAGGGCGTATGGATATTGAACTTTGAAGAAGAGACTTACTCTGCATCTTGTCCACTGATGCGATGGCGTTGTCGATAGTATCTGTCACGCCTTGGACCTCACTCATCAGCGAATCGAGCTGATCTATAGTCAAGTACAAGTCAGTGTCCGAATTACCATCAAGCAAAGTTACCATAGGCGTGTACTTACGAGAAGCTGCGGTGATAGACTCTATGGCATTGTCTCCCTTCTTCTTCGCCAGCTCGTATCTGTCGTTCAGTTCTCGAAGACTGTTGATCAAACCTTTGTGTTTGACAATGTCGATGATCAAGATAATCGTGCCCACTACTGGGATAAAGTCTTTTCTATAATATTAGCAACTTGAAACCAGTAGCATCTGCAACAAATGCGGCTCGATTCTTCTTGTGTAGATTCAATGGATACTTACGGTACCACTTTGCCTTGCCTTGCTCTCGAGCCTTTCGCACCTCATCATCAAGCATGTTCTTTGCTTCGTCAACGAGGCGCTTTGCATCGTCGAGCAGCTTCTGGACCTTGCTTTTCTTAGCCTCATCATTAGGTATGATCTTCTTGAGGCGTCTAGATATTTCAGTAATATCTTTAAGATCTTGGGTTTCCGTGGTGACTTTGAACTAAACTCATGCATTAGACCGTATTTATATTCGCAGTCTCCACTGGGTGCCTCAGCCTTCCAGGGGCACTCTTTTATTCCACTTACCGCAGTGAGCTTGTCGAACATCTCCTTACACTCAACTTCCACCTTTTTGGCATGGTCAGTTAGGCGATCGAGTGTCTTTTCCGCATCGTATTTTGCTGTGTCAAACTGAGCAACTCCCTTGACCATTCCTGGCTGGCCCATGACTTCAAGATTCTTGACAAGCCTATCCATAAATCTTCCAGAGTCCTTGGCAAAGTTACCGATGCGACCTCCAAGAGTGATCATAGGCTCAATAGTGTTGATCTGAAAGTCGTTGGCTCTCTTGTGCATCCTAGGTAGGACTTCCTTCATGAACTAAAAACACGAACCCAGAGTCAATAACCTGTCTATAATACTTGCGGGGTGAACGTTGCTAGTTTACATTGTAGAGAGTGTCATCCTCTGCGAAAAACTTTTTCAAGTTCTCGCGAGAGTATTCGGCCTCAAACAGCGATTCGGTGGATGGGAGTGCTGTGCAGGCACGAATATACTTCTGAAGATTGATGAAATCATCAGAGTTCAAGATAAAAGTTACTGCAGGATCGCTGGGATCCAACTTCTCCACACTCTCTTGGGGGGCACCACCAAGGAGGAAGATCTTGGCAGCATCATTGGGACCCTTGAGCTGTTCATCTTGCAACGTTTCAGTGGTAGTTATAGACATGGTGACAATGGGCAGCGGTGATAGAGTGGTATAGATCAGTCAGGGTTCTATGAGTATCGTGGGCTCTGTTGCTTTGTTCAAATCGAAAATATTGTGTCGTATAATATACTTTATATAGCTCTCAGAAGAGCCGTTTTTCGTAAAAAGATGACATGTCTTCTGTTGAGTAGACTATACATCATATAATCATACAGGCGGAAGAGATCAATAGTCGAACGCCAATCTTCTAGGGTCCTGTATACTATTGGAGACTATGTCGCTTCAGCTGCAATGTGCCATCTCCTGCGCATTCGGTAAACATGAACTACTGGCTATAGTGTTTATCCTGGCTTTTTTGAGATGCAACAAACGAATTTATTGGCCTCAGTGGCTGGCTGGCTTTTTGGGTTATTGAGTGGATAGACGCGGGCCGCTCCCTTGTCCGTAGCTGAAAGTGGACTGGACTCGTGAGATATGCCGGCCTAGTTGTACAACTAGCGGTGCGATGCCGCTTAATCCATGTCAAATATCGCATAAGAAAACAGCTAAACGAGCTCTGGGCCTGGATAGATCTCATGCAGCCGCCGGACCAATATTTTCAGCTGAGCTTTAGGAACAATATGCCTTGGCTCCGCCTTTTTTGACCAATTGTTGGTTGCCAAATGTGAAGCCATTGAGTAGGTCTTCGTTATCCCGTTATGGACGAGATATTGCTCCTACAAATGCCACAGGCTCCGGTTTATGCTAACTTGTGTCATAAAAGGCTGAAATGCTCCGCGTATCTACAATGCTCGCAACATGACATAGTAGTTTGCACTCTATTCTCTACAATCATTGCTATTCTTTTTGGCATACTTCAACATGGATATCGAGAATGCAGCCACCTTTGCTTTCGAGAGCTTGACGCTCCAAGAGAAGACGCTGGCACAAGAGATCATACGCTTCCAGTACTACGATATCACAAAATTCAATGTAAGTAAAGATCAAATCTTATAACGCTCTCACTGCTACATCTAGCAAGTTTGCGTATCCATCATGAATACCCAGGTATTGACCTATATTGCTAGGGATACTACAGAGCACCGGTCCTCTACATGGACCAAGTTCTGCAGCATCTCGCCGCTGCCAGTAAGGGTCAGACAACTCCTCCACGACGCATATCGCTCTATTGCGACACTCTCATCATCGCCGAGACAATCCCTATCATGGGCAAAAATACTTTCTTTTGCAACATATTCGCGCGTCAGATTCTGTTCTCGGCAGCGGAATCTGGCCCTGCAATTCGGATGCGCTTGAACCGAGGTTCACGCCTGTTGATCAATGCTCAAATCTTGCCTGAGCACTTCCGCGTCGAGTTTGTTGGGGATATGGACCAGAAGGATCAGAAAACCGTGTCCATTCCCGATGGCGCGTTCGGTATCTCGTATACCTCAAGCGGCACGGGAATAGCAGGAATAAAAGAGGAGGTGATGCCCACTGGGCCTGAGATGGAAATGCAATGTGAGAATTGGATGAATCTCATCAATGAGGATGGTTCACTCAAAAGCATCCCTTTTACCACGGAGTAAGTGACCTTTTCATGTCCCCTGTTCTCACTTGCATTCAGACATTAACATTGACTTTTCTCTAGCAATTTTCCGCGTCTACTGAATTTCCAGTATCTCATGGCTGCCGCAATGGTTTATCAGAACCCCAAACTATCATTGTCAATTTTGAACTGGATTTGTGCGGCTACAAAAACAGTCGGGGGCTCTCTCTTGGGCAGCCAAGCCCAATCACTCCGCAACAGCATCGCGTCGGATGACAGTTCTGGCATGATCTCCAGCGTGCCCTCCCTCAACATTTATGCTTCCAAGCAGATTCTCAAGTCTCGCCTCTTGGCCGCAAAGGCATTTGAGGATAGCTTTCGGGAGTATACGTCTGAGGAGCGGAGCGCGACAAGCTGGGTCTACCTGGCTGCTGATCTGCTTCGGAAGAGCGACATGGCCCTGGAAGAATACGGCTTCCTTTCCGGTCTGGCGCAGAAGCGCTATGATGAAGCTGTGCAGGCGCATTCATACGCTGAGAAGCAATTTCAGAAGACGCAAAAGCAAGTAAACGAAGCCAGCAAGCAATTCGAAGGAGACGTGATCAGCTGGGAGAAGGATCAGAAGATTGCAGCAGCTAAAGGTATCTTGATGGGCCTCATCGAAGTAGGTGTAGCCATAGCAGCTACTGTTGCTACTGCAGGTGCGGCTGCTCCAGCAGTTGCAGTTGCGGGAGCCAGTCTTGTTGGAACTGCCTCCAAGGCTGCTCAGGCTATTGCGAAGATCAAGGAGATTGTTGCCAAGATCAAGGAGATATATGAAAAGCTCGAACCAATCCTTGCAAAACTTGGTGAGCTCCTCACCGCTATCAAGGCAATGTTTGCTGCTATCGAGACTGCTCAGGCAGCCCTCGATCTTCCCAACGCGCTCAAGGAAGGGGACATGAAGCTCGATGCTCTCAACGCAACGGCGCAGTGGGATATCTTTGATATTCAGGTTGGCCTGCTGGAGAGCCAGTTTCAGGACCTGGGGATTCCAAACCAGGATAAGTATCTGTTCGCGCTGCGCTCGCTTGTCGTCCACGGCAAGACATATCTGCAATCTCGGGTCAATGTCGTCGTTCGTGGTGACGAGCTGGCTACGGTACGATTACGTCTCCGGCAGCAAACGCAGAGCCGCCCGGCTATCGAGGCCATGATAAAACGATTTACGGAGAACAATGAGCTGGTCAGCGTGCTCAAAATGGCAATGTTTGACCGTCTTCTCTCCGTCAGAGCTCTTGTTTACGTTGACTTCAACTCGTATGTCAACGCTTACAACTACCACACACTTGATCCGCACCCTCCCGTCAAGTTGTCTCCCGTCAAGCCAGTCGTGGATTATTTTGCAGATGCCGCACGTCTCCAGAGCGCCATTTCGGCATTCGGCTCCAAGGCATCAATACAACGAAAGTCGTTCGTGCTTGGCCACGAGGCTTTGGGCATGAATTTGTCTGGCGTGGCTCAAGAATTGGGGCAGGATGGCCGGTTTCAATTTTCCATTCCCGCCACGCACCCAACCTTTGACGGCTTCTTCCGGGTTAGACTTATGCGTGTGCGTGTCCATCTGCATGGAATCAAGACCACGGCTAGCAGCAGGTGTCTTCGTCTCGCTCTGCAGACCACTGGCCGCTTCATGGATCTTGCACCTCCGCGTGACAAGCCCACGGCGTCAGCGACGTACTCGTTTACCGGAGATGCCCGTACGATTCTTTACGAGGTTGATCCATCTCGCGGCGATCAAATCACCTGTGACGGTGACAGCGGCCTGGCTCAGGATTATACGGCACAGACTCCTTTTACGAACTGGACGGTCAGCCTGGCAAGAGGGGGATTGTCCGCTGATGAGATAGACACAAGCAGCCTAACCGGAGTAGAAGTAGAATTGTTTTGTGATGTGAGCTATAAATATGAGTAGACACAAAGTATAGGCAGCGGTATAGGTCAGGTAGTTTTAACCTCTGATTTGATTAGTTTGTGGAGCCGTATGAATTGAGCCAGGTCATGAATAATCGTATTCCTATAACTGTCATTAAATTTATCAATATTTCAATCCTCGGATTATATCAAAAGAGTTGTTCTCTACTCCTAATTATTTAACACGAACTGTCCCATTGCCTAACAATTCTTGAGTTAGAACAGGATCACATTGTGAAAATTTGTGGCGGCCAGCACCAACGGCCAGATCCTCGCGTATTTCCCCCGTCTGCAGCCATATGCAGCCTATAGATAGTTTAAAATATTGCGTGTCAATAGTCTGATCTTTCAGCTTGTGCCTAGTACCACATGCATTTGGACTATTGTGAGTAGACGGGGCTGCCGCCCGATCTTGATTTCGAGACTTTGCCACTCACCCCTGGTTTAATCCAGGTATAAAGCTCGTCTTTCTGTTCGCATCTCTTCAACATTATCTTCATTATTTCTTGACCGTTTAGCAATCAAGTATTCATCTATCACACAGAGGTATTCGTCCGCATCCTGAAACATGGACACTGTACTACAAATTCCAAATACGGGATCATTCCTTCTCAAGGATGCCGAAAACGGGACCATGAGCATCCAACTTAATCCTAGGTCCTTCACTATTCTTAGACAGGCCATAATTGATGGTACTAGCCTTCCTGGAAACTCACCAGATTTTGAGAATCGGTTCAATCGAGGGGCGCTTCAGATCTTTCTTGAGAGGGATCCATCCGTGTACGATGTAAGCAGAGTCGTCACGATTAGTTGCTGTGCGTTCTCCCAATTTAACATTACGCTTCACAGTTCGCTCTTGAGGTCTTTGTTAAGATACACCAAAATTGTAATGAGTTCAAACAGGTCGCTCTTCACGACTTGCCACAAATTGGCGAGTACACACCTAGCCATAGTTTCTTGGGTCACGACTTATTAACCAGGCGTAGGCGAGCATCTTGTTTTAGTTGCGGAATCGGCAATAAGACTTCTTGAAGTTCGCCTAGATGCGCTAGCCCAGGATGGCACCCAGGATCCAAGAAGTGCCCTAGTAGAGCTACTTGATCGGCTTGAAGACTTGAGCCGAGACGCGAGTAATCTTTCGGAACAGAGCGCTGCAATGAACCGGCATATCCAAGAAGTGAGTGCATCTCCTCCGATCATTGTGCGCTAGCGGTGCCAAATTCAGCTAGCAACTTGAAAGATGGAAGAGTCAGGCAAGTAGATGAATGCGTGTGCTAAAAGCCTCCCAGTTCAAAGTCAACACAAGCGGAAACTATGAAGAGGTCAAACGGCTCACTAAACACTGGGAAAGAGCCAAAATGTCAGACGAAGAGTGGCACATGAGAGTTGGAGCGAAAACTAAGGAAATGGAGAATGAAATGGCAGCTCTGGAGCAGAAAGCCACTGACCTGGACCGTCAGTATAAAACAGCCCCTTCAGAAGACACACCTGTCTGGAGCTGTAAGATGATAAAGAAAACCCATATCCAAGGAGCAATAGCTAACTCAAATCGCATTACAGATATGAAAAGCATAAACGATGCTTTAGCAAGCACATTCAACATTAAAACCGATATCCTCCGCAGTCGAGAAATGCTTGAGAGGGATCTTAAAGACTTGAAAAGAAGATATGACGAGCTCTCCAATGAAAGCGAACAACAGAAGCAAAAGTTTTCCAAAGCAGACGGTAGAGTTTTTCCCATTGCTTCAATAAGCGGTTCATTCCCTGAAGCTGACGAAAACGGTTCTATTAGGGAGCATCAAAACACTCCAAAACAATATGCATGATCTTTGCAATCATTCCCTAGAGGTTGCAACGGCTATTGAGGATATCAACAGTGAGTAATAATACTATAAAACCGCATATACTTTATACAAGAACTTTCCTCCTCGTCTAGTTTAGAGTAGCTAACGACATAATTTGCAGAGGCCGCATCCAGACTTGTAACAGACAACGAGTACCTATCGCAAAAGCTACAGTACCTCCATGATGACATTGAGGACGACTCTAAGCTTGAAGAAAAGCTGGGTAAGGTGTTGAACTCGAAAAGGGAGGAAATCACCGAATGTCACAGTATGTGGATAGAGGTGCGGAGGGCAGGAGAGAAGTTCAGAAACGGTGTATAGTATAATGCTGGCTTTACAGGTTCTTTTGGATATCACAATTTATATCTGAATTTAGATTTCTTCATTACGCTCATATGATATATGGCCTTTTTACCCCATGGATGCATGCGCTTGGTATACTAAACAATCCCTGACGTGATTAGGGATGAGACACCGCTGACATCTCACAACTCAGGTACTTGCATAGCGATTCATATAAGGCGACAGATATAATAGTTCGATGTGTAATGCACCATAAACCATTTCAGCTATTCGGTTACTCTGTTAAATAATATGATGCTGGCATGAAAAAGTTTTTCACCTAGTTTATCCAAGTATAATCTCAAAAAGAGTCAGATGAAATACTTCGTTCGCTTGTTTGCCGTTTCTGAGCTATTCGTACATAAGTGAATGTCGAAGAACAAGACATAAGATAAGCTAAACTAAGGTGTATGTGATTGATCCTATTACCACGAGTGAACCTTGTAGTAAAGCATGTCACAGTCTCTTACTATCATGAGTACAGAGTATGGGCGCTTCGTATGTATGTTGGATCTTGTCTTTCAGCAAAAGTCCCATGCCATCGGTTGGCAAAAGTACACAGCGCTAATACTAAGCCAGCAAAAAGCTTCCCTGCACTCAACTACTAGCGTATGGAATCCCGTGAGGAACCAACATCAACAGCCCGTCTTGGTCCGCTTTTTATGCATGAACTAGTGGGAGTAGTTTCAGGCCAAGCTAGAGAATAAGCGTATTTATATACCCACTCGCTTCCCGTGTAGTTGATTGCGAATCTTAGTTTGGCAAACTCTCCACGATTTCGATTCTTTGAACATGTCATCATCACGGACACAGCCAATTTTTGAGCCCATTTCGTGGGATCTCATCCACCCGTGGTATCCAGACGATCCCACAAAATCATCTATTGAAACCCACAGGCGCAGTCGGCGTCTCCTGGAAATTATGAAACAGGAGGAATTCGACCCCCGCGTCCCCTATGGATGGGGATTCTTTATTTACCGTGCCATCTTCGGCGACGGGACCGATGCCCGTTTTTCCGAGGGCCTCAATCGCCTTGAGAAATGGCTCAGATGGGATGTTAGGAGTTCGCGTTACAAGCACGGCGATGACGAATACGTTTGGGAGCACTACCCAGAGTGTATGCCAGCGCCTGGTGAACCTGATGTTACGGATGAACTCGCAAGGCGAATGTGGAATGAGGTAATAGAAGAATACCCAGACGCCCAGGAAATAATTACCAAGCCAGAAGGCAGCGAGGATTTTACTCCTATTGGCCAAGACTTTGCCGCTAGAGTAGAGTCTTTCGACATCAACACCGGTCCGCAAGACGAAGAGGACTGGCGGAGAAACACGCGCTATGAGACTTGCCTGATAATTGACGGAAGAGTCCTTGAAATGCTCGAGGGGCTTCCAGCAGACACCCCGCCAGTGGCGCCTCTTCCCAAATCAAGCCCTGAAAGGCGGCAAGCGAAACAGATTCTCCGCGACAATTGGGTATGGATCCTTGATCGAGAAACTGCCATCAACAAAGAGCAGGGGGATGTGGAAGAATTCCCTCCGTGGATCCGCATCCAATTACGCTGGTTACGGTTCTTTTTCTTCGAAAGTGCTCGTGGCTACGTTACTACCGACTGGCAACGTTTGGTAGAAGAAGACAAGGACAACTGGGATACTGTGCGATGGTGGAATACAATAGCCCCCATGTGTAATGAAACAAGACGGGCATCTCGTGCTGCATCTTCGAATACAGTGGCCTTATTCTGAAGTGTGTAGTGGAGCATCATGACGCCAGGAGAAAAGGAAATCTTATATAAGCTCTTAAAATCATGGAAATCGATTATTTGTTAGCTACTTACATTCTATGAATTTCATTAGTTTCTGTGAATTCTGGTACAGCTAATGTATCTGACGCTGTGGGATTACTATAGAAACAAAGGATTCATATATCATGAAAGAACCCCTGGGTATTGACCGCTGCATTTTGAGCCTCGGTGCGAATCGAGGCACTATACCTCCTGGTTTGAATTCCAGCTGGAGTGGTAATACCATTCCATGTAGCATCAATTGTGTTTAACCACCGCGTTATATGGGGATCTAATCTTAGGTTTGTGACAGGTTGCGCAAGGAACATCAATCGAAAATGTCACATTTTATATGCTATTCAACTCAAACACACCAAGGAACACTCAGCAGGTATATTCACAGAACAATTATTTTCTTCTTGACTTACAGAGGCTAACTTGAGATGTCAGGGAATTTACTTGAAGAATGGCTCAGGAGGTTTCCTCGCTAATCTCACATTCGTTGGAGGCAACTTTGGGTATGATTCCTTGATATTACCTATATGTTCTATGAAGCAAGCTTCACATGGCTGACCTCTGTAGGGCCTATGTGAGTAACCAGCAGTTTAAGACTGGTCACTTGATTTTTGTGCAATGTAATAATACTGCACTCCAGATCCACTGGGACTGGGCTTGGACAATGCAGAACTCTGTCATCGAAAGCTGCGCTACCGGACTTACTATTGTCGGCGGTGTAGTAGATTGCCCAACCATGCTCACACGTCTCTAGATTGTGTATATTTCTAACCGTTCGATAGGCTGGAGGTACCCATAGCACTAGTCAAGGGGTTGGCTCGCTGGTGCTGGTTGACACAATAATCGCCAATACTCCTAATGGAATTGTGACATCGTTGGCTGCAGAAAACTCGACATCGTTCTTACTTCAAAATGTCGGCTTCTTCAATGTTCAAAAGGCAGTCCAAGACAACGTTCGCGGAACCACAACGCTTGCCGGCGGCAATCAAGTCCTCGTTCACAGCTGGGGATTCGGTCAAATCAACAATGCCACTGGCCCGAGTAAATTTGTCAACGGGGCCAACATCCCAGCCATGACACGCCCGACCAGCCTCCTCGGAGTAACAAATCAGAACATGAAGCCAAATCTCTTTACAAGGAGGAGGCCAACGTACTACAGCATACCAACCAACAAAGTCATAAACGTGAAGCAGCTTGGAGCCAAGGGCGACGGAGTCACAGACGATACAGCAGCGCTCAACGCTATCCTAGACGGCGCTGCCAACACATCATCAATTGTTTATTTCCCTCATGGAGTCTATGTCATAACAAGCACTCTTCATGTACCAGTAGGCTCCCGTATTATTGGTCAGGCCTGGTCCCAAATCATGGCCAGGGGATCATACTTTGGCGACGAGGCACATCCTCGTGTAGCAGTTGAACTTGGCAAGCGCGGAGACGTTGGAATACTGGAAGTTCAAGACATGCTATTTACTGTGTCTGTAACTTCAGGAGCTACTGCAGGAGCAGTGATGGTCGAGTGGAATATTCGCCAGTCCACCACTGGCTCTGCTGGAATACGGGGTAAGACTGCATTATAAAGATGCCATTCCCAAATCCATACAGAGGAGACTATCAGACCACTGACAATACGTCTTGCCTCAGATTCACATATTCGCGTGGGCGGTGCCAAAGGCAGCGGGCTGCAAGCAGAGCAATGCTCCAAAAAGACTGGCAAAGTGAACCCGAATTGTAAAGCGGCCTCTCTCCTTATGCACCTTACTGCAAACTCAACAGCATATCTGGAGAATGTTTGGATCTGGACCGCCGACCATGATATGGAGTAAGTAGATATGATCTTTTGGGCATTTCATTCTGCTGGCCAATTGCTAATACCAAAATTGTACAGCAAAGTCACACAGGACCAGATCGACGTTTACGCTGGGCGAGGTCTCCTTATCGAAAGCAAGCTTGCTTGGCTGTGGGGTACTGCCGTTGAGCACTGCGTATTTTACCAGTACCAGATTTCAGATGCTCAGAACATCCTTATGGGAATGATTCAAACAGAATCACCATATTATCAACCAGTCCCTCAAGCTCCCACACCATTTAAACCAGGGCTCTTTCCAAACGATCCAACCTTCAACAACCGGACTAGTGCCTCCTGCTATGCATTATGGGCCGTTCGAATTGTCGACTCGTCTACAATTTACATGCTTGGAGCTGGGTTATACAGTTGGTTCAGCGATTACAGCAAGACATGTGTGGATACGAACAACTGCCAGCAGCGTGGGTTTGAGGTTGTCCAAAGCTATGATATCTGGATCTACAACCTCTGCACTAAAGCCATTGTAGAGATGATATCACCCTTGCTAGTCCCTGCGACTATGGCGGCTGATAACAAGAATGGATATCTGTCTTCTGTTCTTGCATGGCTCCAGGGCGCCCAGAAAGTCAGCGGTGGTCGTCATTTTACCGGATTCCAGATCTTCCGAGAGCAAGAGGTAGACTCAATGAGCATACCATATCCCCAGACCTGTCGCACTGCCCTAACACAAACCGTCGAATGTGACGACTATGTTGAAGGCTATGCTAGCCTGGGCTATCCAGGATCTTTTGGTAATAAAACACTGGCCGATTCTGTGTGTGATCCTATATGCGACAAGAGTCTTAAGAGCTGGTTCGACAATGTACAAGAGAACTGTGCTGGGTTTTCTCATATGGACAATATCCCGCTCACGCTGCTTGGTGGACGCATGTGGGCAAATCTAAATGCCACCTGTCTAAAAGACCCAAATTCGCCTAATTTCTCAGGATACTGTGTCGGTAAGAGGATATGCAAGACACCAGTTCATAAATCATGCTGCTGACAGAATTCAGATACAATCGACGGATTCTCTCGAGTTGTAACTATTCAAGACATGCCTGTGAACGAGGTGTTCGTACTGCTTCATGGGAATCAGAGCAATAATGCAAACCTCAGCCTACTCAGCTTATGACAAGGTTTATAAAGCTGAGCTTGATTATATTAACACCAAGTGCCGAAAGATTTACCACACTGATATTAAGCCCTCACTTTTTCCTCCACCTCTGGATACCCCTTGTCCTGCCGAGCAGGTGTATGTCATAAAACAGGGGGACAGTTGCGACAGCATTGCCTTGCAGCATTCAGTATCATCGGCAGCAATATTCATGGCCAACAATCTCAACATCA